>OY755205.1:0-1307500 GCA_963576765.1 Draba incana | reverse complement strand
AAACCCCATTTAATTCGTTTTAGTTGCAGAAAGCCCAATTATGAAAAATCTCAAAAATATGTAGACTATAGCTCATGAGCCAGTTTTTAGAATTTGGAGAAAACTCGAGTCTTAACAAATTCATAGAAAAACGAAAAAATATTTCACATATTGAGTGAGATATAACGATATAGTTTGAGAAAAAATTGTAATGGAAATTTCGCTTTTTCGAGTTACTTCTTTCCACATTTTAGTTTTATTGCACCTCATCAATCGATTATGGGTTGAAGAATTCGTCATGAGTCTAAGAAATTCGTATTGAAAAATTCAATTTTATTTCGTATTGTAACACAATAAATCTACGAAATTCGTCGTACTATCCAATTATTCGATAATAAGAAAAGTCGTCATGAGTCTATAACCACTTGTGTCATGATCAAACAAAGAAAACAGAAAAATCTAAACATAAATTCTATAAGATCAAAATGGTCCAAACATTCCTATCTGTAACAGTACATGACATATCAAAACATAGATAACGATGTACACGCTTCTTACACATATGTATGTATATTCACCACCGCAAGATGAGATCACGCCACGTGTACCTGACCGGACTTGACAAGAATTTCCCATAGCCGTTGGATCTCCGAGAAGACATCGTCGGTGGGAAGTTGAAACCGACAAGAAGGACACGTGTTCTTCTTGCTTAGCCATGGCAATATACATTTCCAATGAAACAAATGCTGACATGGCATTTCACAAACATCTCTTCCTTCACTCATTTCTTCCTTGCATATCACGCATTCTACTATTTCTCCGGCGTTAAAAACCTCGACCGCTCGTAACGCCACCACGGCCGCTCTAGCTGCGGGGATTTCATAGCCTTCTTTTTCACCTCCTCGACGAATATGGTTGTGACTTCCCATTATGTCTACAAATCTTTTGCATCTAACTAGGGTTTCTATATAAGGCATTAATATTCCGGTGTCACAAGCCCAAAGACCAGATATATTACTTAACATGGTATCGGAGCACGAACACCCAAGAATTTCCCGCCAATTATCAGGGAAAGCTTCTAGAACATCTGGATCGAGCTGGTGAGTCTCGCAGAGAAAGAGGAGGAGGACCACCGCGTCGAGGTCCCGGAGCTTCATGGAGGCGGCGGAGTGGTGGTTACGGTGGAGGAGAAGAGGTTTGAGGAGAGAGAGGAGGTGATTGGCGATGAGGTGGGTTTTTTGAGGGAGGGAGAGAGAGAGGAGGTGGCGGAGGGTGAGGGAGAATAGCGTCGGAGATGAGAGGACGGCGGCGAGACGACGGCGATGGTGGTGGGAGAGAGAGAGAATGGAGTGAGTAAGATTTGTGAGATGTGAAGGAGAGAGAGTAGAGAGTGATGTCATGATGATTGTGGTGTTTTCGTCTTCCATATTGAGATTCTTGTGTGTTTCGTTTTCTCACTTCTCTTGGCACTTTCACTTTTTGATGAATCAATCTTGTGCTTATATATGTGTTAAGTCATTGAGAATTTGGTGGTGGTGGTGATAATAAACTATTGAGAAAATTACGCAAATTCTATGGAACTATGGTTATATGACTAGAATACCATATATCTTTAAAAAATTACTCAAATTTTTTCACATCTCTAGTAAATTACGATAAACACCCTTAATTAGTTTTTTCTTAATTGATGACATGGCCGTTGATTTAGATAACTCAGCCGTGTCATTTAGATAATTTAGCCATACCCTAAAATCATTTATATAAGATTTAAGATTTACAAAATTATAATTAAGCTCATTTTATTAATATAAAATGAATATAAATCAACTGAATGTGTATAGTTTCTTCAATTTATACAACTAAATGTGTATAAAATCGAAAATGTAATCTAACTTGATCTTGAGATATATGTTGTGTTACAAGTACTTCAAACTATACCTATAGATAATTAAGACCCAAAATCATATACAATAGACCATATACAATTTTTTTCAATTGAATGTGTATAATTTGATTCAGTTGAGACTCTAAATCATATACTTCCTAAATGCTATACATTAAACCCTAAACTATGATCCCTAAACCCTAAACCCTAAATCCATAACTCAGCCGTGAAGTTCCTATAACTTAGCCGTCAAATGTAAAATTCTATAAAATTTTTTTATAGAATAACCTAAGAAAAAAAAACCTAATCTCATCAAAATTTTACAACTGAATCTCCGGTCAAGCTGCGGCTCAACGGAGGCTGACATGTACTCATCATTCATCCTCAAGCTCCTGCTCAGTGACTGAAACGACCTCCGATTGTAAAATGACGAGTTTGCCCCTGCAGCTGATTCGCCTTCGAAATCTGAGTCGAGCTCTGCGACTGGGTGAGGAACCGGAGAAGGAGTCCGGCAACTTCCGCCGTTGTTGTTCTCCGAGAGACTATTTAAGGTTCTTCTGATGAGCGATACCCATTTCCTCGCCGGTCTGTTGTCTTCTGTACCCATGGTACCAATCGTCGTTTAAAGGAACAATCTCTTGGAATCTGAAAATTGGGGAAAACCAAATCAGATTTTGAGTTGAGTCAAAATCGAGTAAAGTTAGCTGTTTTACGCGTACCCAAGAACGTAAATGTCGGAGGGAGGTAGCGTATGGAGCCAATCGTCGAGATTAAGGTACGTCGGAGGAGATTTTCCGGCGACGTTCCATGTCGCAGTAAAAACCCTAAAAATGGGTGAATTTTAGAAAAAAAAACCCCAAATTCAGATTTAAATTGAAGAGACGAAGCAAGGCATGTTACCGAAGATTATGAACTTGTTTCACAGTTGGTGAATTGGATTCGTGTTTGTTTCGTTTAGATCTTTTGGTGCTCCTTTTGGTCGGAGTCGTCTCTGCAATTTTCAAATAAAGGTGTAAAAATTAAATATTTTTTTTTAATTAGAAAAGAGAGATATAAAAAAAATTTTGCGGCTTAGTTATAAATTATGTTGTGGCTGAGTTAAAAATTATGTTGTGGCTGAGTTATAAATTGTGTCTGAGTTAGGATTTTTTGCGGCTGAGTTATAAATTATATTGTGACTGAGTTATGGTTATATTGCGGCTGAGTTATAAATTATGTTCTGGCTGAGTTAGTTTTCTATTGCGGTTGAGTTATAAATTATGTTGCGACTGAGTTATAAATTATGTTGTGGCTGAGTTATAAATTATGTTGTGGCTGAGTTATGGTTATCAAATTATGTTGCGGCTGAGTTATAAATCCTAAGAAATTCAAAACAATATAACTTTTTCTGAAGTTCAAGATATACATATTTTTTATATATATTCAAAATCCTTGTCTAAGTCAATTTAGAATAAAATAGATAAATGAAATATATAACACTATTTAAAAGTTAAATTTAGGTTTTTAAATTTAAAACCGAATGTATTATTATAAAAAATCATTGTAAAATTAATTATTTTATTTTTTTAAGTTTCAGAATTTTTTCCCACAATTTTTTCGAATTAAAAAAAGCTTAACGGAATTTAGTTCGGATATTTTTATGGAATTTTCCCTATTTTTAATTAGTTTATTAAAATTATATGAGGTTAAGTGGAAATTTTATCCTTAATCAATTTTTAATACATATAATTGTTCATTTTACAAAGTGTTTTAATCTATTTAATAAATTTATTAAAATTATATGAGACAAGGTGCTTTTTTGTCACGTTTAAGGTTTCCTAAAAGGCTAAAACTATCAATAATGACAAAATAGTCATTATAAACGTGACAAAAAGATTTGGCTCTAAAAAATGAAAATTTTGGGTCCAAAATATTCATTACCGCGTAAAATTTATGGCCTGAAATTGGTTTTCCCGCGTAAGAGCTGTTGACATGGAAAATAAGAGCTGATGACATGGAAAATCGGAACTGATGACATGGAATATTGGTAAGTCAGCCGCCAAACAAACACATAACTCAGCCATTAATAAATCAGCCATCAAGTATAATGTAAGTCCGCCGCAACGTGAATAGTATTTCAGTAATTAATCTTTCGCTAATAAATCAGCCGTAATTAGGCTAGGAAATATTAAGTCAGCCGTCAAATGAATGTTATTCTAGTAATTAATCTTTCGCTAATAAGTCAGCTGTAACTACCTCTCATTAGTCAGCCGTAACTACCTCTCGTAAGTCAGCCGTAACTACCTCTCATAAGTAAGCCGTAACTACCTCATAAGTCAGCCGTAACTATCTCTCATAAGTTAGCTGTAACTACCTCTCGTAAGTCAGCCGTAACTATCACTCATAAATTAGCCGTAACTACCTCTCATACCTCTCATATGTATAACTCAGCCGTAACTTGTGTTCGTAAGTCAAACCGTTATCTCATAAGTCAGTCGTAACTAACGGCTGATTTATGTTCGTAAGTCAGCCAAATTATGTTTGTAATTACTATCATCTCATAAGTCAGCCGCGTTTTTTAACTCAGCCGCAACGTAACCATAAATCAGCCGCAACGTAACCATAACTCAGCCGTAGCGCTTTACGACTGAGTTCATTAATACATGTCAGTGATTTCCTACGTGGTTGCTTACGTGGTTATGGCATTTTTGTAATTACGTTTTTTGTCACAACGTAACAAAAGAGCATGCTGGGTATTAAAAAAATGTCAGTAATAAAAAAAGGTTTTATATGATTCTAGTCATATTACCTGATTTTTTTGGGATTTGAGCAAAAAAACCCTTTATTTAATTAAGGAAAAAACAATGGGTGTGGTACAAAAGAGATTATTGTCGGCTTTGCTTGTTTGGGTTTTTGATTTAATTGATATAGATGTCAATATGGAATTGGAGAATAAAGGTGTAGAAACTATGAATGGAGAAGAGTTGGCAAAAGCTTAACACTTTAGGAACTGTTGGTGACAGATATAATTAGCTTGCAAACTTTATGCTATCGAGAAAGTGTTCATTACACTTTACCTTAATCTTAGATAAATTTGAGAAAAATATAGAAGAATAATGTGTTATATATAGAAGCTAAAGAAACTATATCTTTTGTTATTAATGATGCTTTATAATGGCAATTTGATTACGTTTACTCTAATTCATGAGAATTTGATCATGTGGAACTAGTGGGGCTAGACAAGAGTGTATGGAGTACAGTAATAACTTGGATAGGCTTGTTTATATGAATCTACTTGTCCTTATAGAATTTGTCTACTTTCAAAACACAAAGCCTAAACCTATCATTCATACCAAATGTGATGCGATAAGATTATTTACCAAATTCATGTTGTGGCTTAGGACAAAGAGATCTTTCTGTAACTGTATATGATAAAACAAAAGCAACACAACAAGAGGAAGATTGTCCAAAAGTCAAAACCATATAAAGATATCAAGAAAAAAAGATTTTGGCAAATTGTTGGTTTCAAGATTAATAATACACATGACCACACCATTCTATAACACTAGTCTCTATGCATTTGTCCCGGTGTGTTGTCCATACTTTCACAAACTCTCATGTCTCTTAAATCCCTAAATAAGATTATATCAAAGACTTTTTGACATTTTTACCCCTCACTAACTCCCAATCCAACTTACTAATCTAAGCAAAACAAATCAGAAAATTGATCACATATCTCAGTGATTCGGCAATTGAACAATCAAAGAAACCGATCACAAGGATATTGAAAGGACTTACACTATGCCTCAAGTCTACAAATTTAGCAATGCTTTAGAACTGTCAGAATCAGATCTAAACAACCTATGGAACCCATGAATGAAGCAGAAACGAAGATCGAATACCGTGACAAGATATGATAGTAAGATGCTTCAATTACAAGCAAAGATAACCCACTAGGGAAAAGAAGCAAGTAAACAATAAAAAACTCATAATACTATTCTACTGTGTTCGATTTCTATGGCCCTGGTGAAAAGTTGTGACCCACCACACCCTTATAGTACAAAGTCATTCACTTTCTAAAAGCATAATAGATCACTTCATCACATGGGCATCCAAAGATACTAGCTTTAGTCATGATACAAGAAAGAAAAAAATATCACATAGTTGATATCTTCTTGTATTTTCTACTGAGACACATGGATTTGTTATTTGTGAACTTAAAACCGAACCAGAGAAAAGAGAACAACTAAATTCAGCATCATGGAGTTTGCAGATAGAAATTTTGGAAACTAAATCGACCAAGAACATCGCAACGGGGAAAGACACAAAATTAATGTGCTTCGGATTTCTTACCGTTGAAGTACACCATGAGAATGGAAAATGAATTATGAAATTACTGCAGAACTTGCAACGTGATTCGTTCGTTGAGAAGGAAGTTCCGGTTCTTTGTAATGTACGTGTTCATTGCCTGGATCTGTGATGTGAAATGCACCAATGCCACCCTCTTAGGACTTCCGAGTCCTTGACTGCATGGTAAATAGCATTACAATAGTTTCATGTCCTTATATATTCAGTAATCCAAAAATCACTGCACAACACAACTTTAGAGCTGCACAAAGATATCTAGATACGATAAATCAAACAAAACAGTCTCGAGATAGGTTTCAACTAATAGCTAGTAGAATGATCAAGCAAATGCGAAACCATGGTGTTAAGAAACAATAAGAAAGTAGTAAACCAATAATGACTCACATCGTGATGAACTGGATGGATCCATGATGATAGAGACAGCCCGATAAGAACCTATCTATGTCATCTATAATAGCATTCGGCGGAAGTCCATGAAGTGCAACCTAAACAAGAAAAAAATCTCATCAAATATTAACTCCCAAATCACAATTTTCTCTCAGAGCAATCGTCTAAGACCTCAGAAGATATAGTAAGGTGTATAAACAGAAAATATAGCTTACCACTTTCCCGTCATAAGGAACAATGGGATCCCACTGAGAACGAGCAGCCTAAACATCGACAACGAATCAACTCAGGATAAAAATAATCAGAATCACATAAACATAAACTCTATAATTTGCAAAAAAAGGATTACCCTTTCTAATCTATATAGCTTTCCCTTCTTCGCAATTGCCCGCATTGCAGTATCATACGAGGACCGGGCAGGGAATTGCACATAACTGAAAAAAAACGATTGAAAGGTGTTAGTTCGGAATCGAACTTCCTGCTTCCAAGAATATATCATTCTTAAGCTAATACTCACACTGCAGAAGGATTTAAGTTTCCACCACGCATATAGCTGAATTTCAGATCCTCTGGTTTCACATTACATCCCTCAAGTATGTTCAAAACATCACTCTTCAACGTATGTTTTGAGAAACCTGAAAATTTCCCATAAACTCCCCCTGAAAGAACAAAAATTCGATCAATGAGCTTAAGTCTCAAAACCAAAACAATCCAGAATCCTTCTACGCTTCTATATAAATCAAAATAACAATTATAGTTCCCTTATTCTACTCGAAATTTCGAAAAAGCTTCAAGTAATCGATCGAAGCAAATCAAACCCTGCAATCAAATCGCGAAGAAACACTATAGATATGGAATTAAAACCCAACCTTCTCTTGAAGGCCTATTTATTCCGTCGATAGGAGAACTTCCCGGAGGCGGTGGTAACGGAGAAGAAGAAGGAGGCTGCTCCGTAACAGTAGATAGACATTTCCTCCACTCCTGAAGAAACGGAATAGAGCTACGACTGATCACCGGATCTAATTGCCGGAGACAAAAACCCGATCTGATCGCACTACGAATCATACTCATCTCTCACCGGGAAATGTTAGGGTTTTTGATTTCTCTACACAGTCTCAGTGACGAACACGACGAAGATTCAGCACTATCCACATCAATACAGTAATTAAACGACATCGTTTCAATTACTAAAAATATACCAAAAGCCCACGTAGTAATATTACTAAATACAGGCCCAAGCCCATTGTTACATTAAATAGAAGATTAACGAGAAAAACAGTTTACTTCAACACACAATCAGAGAAAAACAACAATAATAATCTTTGAATAATTTCGATTTTATTTACTCAATTAGAAAAAGAAACAAAAAAATTCGATTATAATTTAGGCAAAATCAAAAGGACTTTCGCCTTCATAATTTCCTTCAGGAGAATACTCGCAAACCGCTAAAAAACCACGACCATTATCACACCTCGCGTGTGCGCATCCAACGGCAGTGGTTGGACGCCAAATAATCTGCGTATAATGACCACACATCTTACCAGATGCACACGTGTTAGTAATCGGATTATAGTTCAAACTTTCCTCCACCCATTTCGCAACAACTCTCCTCGGCGTCCATTTCTCACTCTTTTGATACCAAAAAATATTCTCTCCGTAGGGCCCACCCGAATGGGTCATTTTACAATCCTTTTTACGTTGTTTGGCCCAATTAGACGCAAAACGGGCCAGGCCTTTATCCCATTTAAGCGTCGACGCGCCTGTAGCTACACGCGCTAGGTTGTGCGCGTTTAAATACTCGCTATTGTCTCTGTTCCTTCTCGCTCTGTTCAACGCGCGTGGGCTGGGTGGTGCGGTAGGTTTGGAGATTACCGGCGTAAAAGTTCCGGCGACGGAGATAAATTCGCCGGGGAAGAAAAGGAGAGAGGATATTAAGAGAGATAGTTGATGGTTTAACGAAGACGACGACATTTTTGTTTTAGTTTGTTGTCGTCGTCTTCGTGTCTCTCATTCTCAAATCTCTCTTGTGGTCTCTGGTTTTGTTTCTTACATTTGAAAACTTTGTTCGGTTACTTTGACAGATTTTTTCCATCTGTATCGCTTTTTCAGGTTTTTTTGTTTTCTTAATCTGTTGAAATAAAAACAAAACGGCCGTACAGAACATATATGTAAGCTGATTCTGTTCGATATAATTTAAAAAAAAAATGAGTCAAACTAATAATTAGTACTTTTAATGGACTTTTGAGATGTTTTTAAATTTTAACCTTGATATGTAAAAAGTAATATTTTGTTTATACGAACGTTAATAAAATTGGTGTGTATTCAATGTGCAATTCAAGAGGGAGAGTGATACACGTGTCATCGTGGACCTTTCTCCCTCTTTTTTCTCTTGAGCTTTTCTTCATGTTCCTCTTCCTCTGTTTCATTCAGAGAAGAGAAAGAAAATCAAACGGAAAAAGATCGAGAAAATTAAATAAAAATGCAGATTCGGAATCCGTTGATCTGGAGAAATCTCCTCTTCTTGTTCATCAACATGTGGATTCCAGGTAATAATAACATTCGCAAATCTAAACAAATCATTTTCCCGGGAAAAAAACTGTTTGTTTCGTTAACCAAATCTGTATCCGCTGAAGAATTGATGATTTTTTTTGTTTATATATGATCTGTGTAGATTCAGAATTAAAAGAAATGATTTCTTGTCTCTCTCCTCTAATGCATTAAAACTGCAGGAAATGTTAGAGCACAATTCATCACACTTGACTCCATTGAGATATTCACAAAGCACGAATGGTTCAAGCTCAAACACACTGTTTACTTTCAATGCAAAGGAGAGAACAAAACTGTTCTTCCTGATGTCACCAAATCCGGTATCGTGTACACTTTTCGCGGTCAAGAATCATGGCAGGTTGATCACAAATCTCTTTTTATTGATAAAGAATCAAGATTGTAATAAGACTTACATGTTTCTTCTCTCAATCGCTTCATTACAGCCTATGACTGAAATCGGCGGTGAGAAGTGTAAGCGATGCGGAATCTACGAGCAAGGGAGCCTTGTTTCGGACAAAGAGTTTGATGAATGGGAGGTTTGTCCTACTGATTTCTCAGCTAGCGAAATCTATATGCACTTTAAAGAAAAAGAGATCAACGCTACGTTTGTCTGCCACGGTTGTGCCAAGGTCGAATCCGGTAAGTAAAAAAACTGAATCCTGCATTTGTATTTTCCTGTCAAAAGAAACAAAAGGAGATGATGATCAGAATTAATAACATGTATGGATTGAATTGCAATACTGCGTGTGTAGTATCTGCTAAAGCAACGACGGGTTCTAGTTCGAAAGAGGAAGGAGATAATGGGTCAACAGTTGCGGTAGCGGTCGTGGCAGGTGTTTTGTGTGCAACTGTTGTTGTGTTTGGTGGCGTTTTTATGTTCAAGCATTCTAAGAGGATGAAGCTGCAGCGAGATCAAGCTCGGTTTATGAAGCTGTTTGAGGAAAGTGATGAACCTGAAGATGAACTAGGACTTGAACCAGTTATATGATATAGTTTTAAGCCGGTTTGTCCACGATTTTTGACAGCAACTTTTGGTGTTTCATGAATTTTTGAAGCTTATATTAGGAAAGAGGATTAACAGTAGGAAATCTCAATTTTTGGTATTTGTTTCATAATAATCACTTAATTTTCCAATACTCCACAAGTGCACTGAGGGAACTTTACGGTATGTATTACCAAGAAAAGAACTGAATTCGGTACCTGCCTTCGAGTCCATTAGACTGTTAACTCGAGCTCGGACTACTTCTGATGGCACGGTTGAAATTATCTAGTTCTTTGGAATCAGAGCCATATATCGTCTTAATGGTGTCAACGCAGCAGCTGAAACGTTAAAAAGACAATAAACGGTGATTTCTCACATCCATCATGGATGATCCATGTATTCCACATTGTTCTATTCACTGCCAGAAAATGAATTGTAGGATCCTCCGGTTATGTTAGCAAGTTGATATCATTTCCACTTATAAAGTTTTGATTAACATTTGAATTAGCTTCAACACTCTTAAGTATAAGAACTTGTGAAAGAGAATGACACAACCAAAGAGAAGCATTGATGTTACCTGCAAGCTTCCTTGTTGAATTTCTTTTCTTCGATCCCGTAGAGAGTTTTGAAAACCTCTGGCTCAACCCGGCAGAAGTATGGACGATCTCAAGTCGGAAAAAGGAAGAAGACGTTCAAAAAGTATTAAACTTGATTGCTTCACAGAGATTTTAGGTACAAATATTCAGCATTTCAGAGAGAAATTTACCAGCATAAATCGAGCATTTGCGTGTAGCTTTGTCGTAGTTAACGCACCATCCATCATCTCCGATCATGCTTCGATACAGCTACATTAATCATAAGATATTATTAAACATTTACAAAACAATGAACATTAACACCAACAGAGGAATTTCGTCGAACAACTGGTGGGTGCAAAACAAACAAACCTCAACATCATCAGGGTCATCGAAGATTTCGTCAGGAGTGGCAAAAGCGAAGTCTTTCGCAAGCTTACAACAAGCTCCACAATCTTCGACGCATTTCCACGTCAATTCCTTCGTTGTCCTGCCGGAGAAACCACTCGTCCACGTTTTCGTTGGCCGCAAATTCACCGGCTTCGTTTTCTTAGCTTTAGAATCTGAAACTTGAGAACGCTTCGTGGCAGAGACAATCGTCGTGCTCATTGGCGCCGTCGATAACGCAAGAGAAAGAAACATTTTTAACGCAAAATCAAACACAAAAAAATTCACAAAATAAGAGAACCCAATTTATGAAGATGGTGTATAAAAGGAGACTTTAGAAAAATAGAGGTAGTCTAATTATTTTTGCTTTATATAAAAAACAGAGAAATTCATAAGAGTGATTAGGTCTTAAAACACACAAATAAAACCCATTACAAGTCTTTATAGAAACACAAATTCATAAAATTGTTTTAAGAGTTTCTTCACTCTTTTTGCCAAATTTTATCATGGACTTGGTTCGTCTCTGGGACTAAGGTCTTGTCCATTGGCTTCCTCTATGGGACTGTGGTCTTGTCCATTGGGTGCATCATCATCGCCGTTATCTTGAGCTTTCGGGCTTTGGTCGTTGTCCTCAGGCATTGGACTGTCTCCATTAGGACTTAGGCTATGGTTTCTGTCCTTGAGTGGAGGAGAGTTATAGACCGTTGGTTCAGGGCTTCTACTACTCCTCGCGACTGGTTCAGGAGACCGTTCCTTTTCAGTCCTAACCGGAGATCTTGAGCGACTACGAAACCAGAAGAAGAAAAAGTAAGACAAAGTGTTGTGAAGTAATAGTGATGTTAATGTGTTGGATGGTTTTAAACCTGTAACTACGGCTTTGGCTTCTGCTTCTGCTGCGGTTTCTTCTACGACGAGGAGGAGATCGGGAGCGGGAGCGAGACCGAGACCTAACTGGTGACCTCGAGTAGCTTTGGTCCCGCCTTAATAATAAGAAAACTATCAGAAGAAAACATATCAAAACATTGTTTTAGGGTCAGAAAGGTGAGTAAGTACTTGAGCTTCTTGGGACTGTTCTTGCAGTTTCTCTCGATGTGACCACGATCGCCACATCGATAGCATTTGTTCTTCCAGTCACCAGCAGTGCAATCTCTAGCCCAGTGTCCATCCATACCACAGTTGAAGCAACGACCACTTCCAGGCGGAGGTCCTCCTCCTCTGCTTGAAGAGATTTCGCGGGAACCAGAACTACGTGGTGCCTATATGAGAAACAAATGTTTAAAACTTGTTCATACTTGATATTAACCAGATCATATCAATTAGCATTACCCCTTTTGCAAACTCCACAACGATACGGCTACCATCAAAGTCCCTTCCGTCTAACCGGTACCTTGCATCATCAGCATCTCGAGGATCGCTAAATTCCTGTAACCAAAATGTGAAAAACAGAGACAGACAAAGGAAAGAAAAAAGAAAAAAAAAGTTGAGAAGCAGAATTTCTTACGACAAAGGCAAAGTCACGCTTCATATCCACATCTCGTATTCTGCGGAAAGTGTTTGGCATAAACAGTAAGCCCATCATCATTACTTTTTCTAAGTAGTGTTACTTCATTCACCATCAAAACACCAGATTTTTGAGATTTGTAGCCAGTTTTTTCACCAATTAAACACGCAACAACAACACAACAAACAGAGAACCGCCAAAAGCCATCTACAACACCATCAAAGAATTTCCACCAACGAGACCGAATCTCTCACCCATAAACACCTCCAAGTAAACCTTCAACAACATTACTCAGGTTAAAAAAAAAAAAAACTAGAGCTTTTTGACCACCTATATATGATCTTGGAAGGTTTTCAAACCATAACACTACTAGCGGGTAGGTTCAATTCTAAGATGTCAATTCACAAAGTTACGACTTTATTGTTTCACAATGTGCATTGGACCAAGATAGTCCAAAAGAGATTGAAGATAAAGCACAAACATCCAATAAATTCAAGATAAAACAGAATGTTTCAAACAAAATTGGTATTTTACCTTCCATATTTGCTAAAGAGCCGTTCAACATCACGAGTCCTTGTTCGAGAGGAAAGATGACCAACGAATAGCCGCGTGCTTCCGCGACGATCTTCATAACGATCTTCATAACGAGGCATCTTTAAGCTATAACAACAACAACAAAAACACACAATCTTTGAGTTGATCAAGATAGTAAAGACCAATTGAACAACAATTCGAATCATAGTAACAAGAAATCCAATTTTCATAACACCAATCTTCTTAATTGGATTGTTCATCTTTGTAGAAATGAAAATTAGCATCAAAGTTATAGATAGCCTTTTTTCCCAAAATCCAAAAACTGAAACACTAATTGAGTAAACATATCATCAAAACGAGAGAGGAACACAAAAACCCAGAAAACATCACATCTTTAAACCATCAATTTGGTGACAGAAAACACAGATCTACAACATTTTCATGACGAACAGAGGATTTACTCAAAGGGTTTCTGATTTGCATCAAGAATATAAAAGAAAAACAATCGAATACAAGAGAACTCTAACCAAATCCAGAAATCGATAGAATCGAAATCGTACCTTCAGATCTGAGAGGTCACCGAACTTTTGACCTTAAACTTCTTTCTCAAAACTGAGCTAATCTCATTCTCGGGGTCTAGGAAATAAGGAAAAATCTAACGGTCAGGATTCGCTTAGTCCAAATCGACGGCACTGATTCCCAAAATATATGCTTTTTATTTTTGGCCAAAAATAAAAAGCATATAGTACATGTATTTTTAACTAACAATATTTATGCAAGATTCAGGCCCCAACAACCAGCTAACTAACTAGAAACTACATTTGCACTTCCATGTAAAATAATGCGAAAAATGAATTCGATGACGAAAACGAATACCAAAACTTTTATGTTACATTTTTTGTTTGTAAGTAACACCGATTTTTGTGAATGTGATAATAATATTAATGTTAGATAATGGTTAGTTTGATTAGCACATTAGTAAACCACGATTTGTAAAGACTAAAGAGCATGATTATTGGATGGCCCATTATATCATAAAATGAGGTCATGTAGTGTTAGTGTCGTCAATAAAATGTTGCGAAATCACCTAATCATTATGTTATACTACCATTTCATGTTTTACCAATAACTTATCACTTTCACAGGGAAAAACAGCCACTATACATTTTAATCATAAACATAACAACCCATTATCCTTCTCACTAATTACTAGTACTAATCTTGCTTTGATTTTAAAATAAAAATAAAAGCAGTCATTGCATGCACTCCCACCAACAATTGTCATATTTATCCTTTTTGCCCTCTCTAATCTATAAAACTAAATAATATTCCCAACCCTTCCTTAGACCATCTCCAATGGTTTACTCTATTTTTTACTCTAAAAATAGAGTTCTTTAAAATTAGAGGAGAGGTTTACTCCAATAGTTGCCTCTATTTTTTTCTTTATCAATAAAATATTATATAGATATTCTATTTTTATTTTCTTATTAATTTCTCTTAAACCCCTTTATTTTTCAAATTTACTAATTCTACCCATATATTTTATTTGTAATAATAGTACAACAAAAAATAACAATATCCGCTAATTTATGTTGCGTTAGTGTTTTCTGTAATGGTGCTTTATTTTTAATTTCCGGTACTAGATATGTATTTGTAATTTAGAGTTTATTATGTTCTTGTATGTTTTAACTAAATGTTTAATTGTTGTATTTTAAATTAAAAGTAATTTAAAATATTTTACAAAACATATACAAACTATAAATTTGTCACATGGTAACATTGTTGGGTTCATAAACTATTTTTGTGGGTGTTATATGTATGATAAATGTTATTTAGGTATTAAATAAAAAATTTGTCAAATTATAGGACTATTTTGTAAATAAAAAAGTTGTACTCTAAAAATAGAGAAAATGAATAGTATTTCTCCAAATATAAAGAATTACTATTCATTTCTCTATTTTTAAAGCATGATATAAAGTACTATTGGAGATGGTTTTACTCTAAAAATAGAGTAAAAAGACAAAAATAGAGAACCATTGGAGATGCTCTTAATCATTCGGTCTTTAATTAATATTTGTCCTTTAATTAATTTCTGTTGTGAATCAAGAGAACGAATGGGGAAGATTGTGTTTATTCATTAATCATAAGATCCTTTATATAGGATTATTACAAGAGAGAAAAGGAAAATTCCTTTTCCTAATGGGAAAAGGAAAGTACATAAAAGGAAAATCCTAATTCAACTAGGATTCATTAAACCGGCCTAAAGACTAAGTGTTAATGGGCCATAAACGGACCAGAACTAGTTATGACAATCCACTATGATTTATAACACTCCCCCTTGGATGTCATAACTCTAATGGGCTTGTAATACGCTTTGGATGTTGCCTCATTAAAACCTTACCAAGTAAAACCCATTTTGGGACAAAACTGTGGTGAAGGAAAAAGAGTACAACACGTATTACTCCCCCTGTTCTGAACCTCACTGCAAGTCTTTCAAACGACGCATTCCAATATGATAAGTAAGTTTCTTGAACGTTGAGGTTGGAAGTGACTTGGTGAATAGGTCTGCTGAATTCTCACTTGATCGTACTTGCTGCACTTGAATTTCTCCATCTTTCTGTAGATCGGATGTGAAGAAGAATTTTGGCAGAATGTGCTTCGTCCTATCACCTTTGATGTATCCATCCTTAAGTTGAGCTATACACGCTGCATTGTCCTCGAACAAGACCGTCGATTCCTGCTTACCTTCGGCCATTCCACAATCCACTCTTATGTGCTGGGTCATCAGCCTTAACCAAACACACTCACGACTAGCCTCATGAATTGCCAATATCTCTGAATGATTAGAAGATGTAGCTGCAATGGCCTGCTTCATTGACCGCCAAGATATTGCAGTTCCTCCATGAGTAAACACATAACCTGTCTGGGACCGTGCATTATGAGGATCTGAAAGATAACCTGCATCAGCAAAACCAACTAAACCGTCCTTAGATTGGTTAGTATAAAATAGACCCAAGTTTTTCGTTCCTTGTAGGTAACGAAGAATATGTTTTATCCCGTCCCAGTGCCTTTGGGTCGGACATGAGCTAAATCTTGATAATAAATTCACGGCAAAACATATATCTGGCCTAGTGTGGCTTGCCAGATACATTAAAGCTCCTATGGCACTGAGATATGGCACTTCGGGACCAAGGACTTCTTCAGAGTCTCTCTTAGGACCAAACGGATCCTTTTCTAGATCAAGAGATCTCACCACCATTGGGCTGGACAATGGGTGACATTGATCTATATTAAAACGCTTGAGTACCTTTTCAGTATATGCCATTTGATGCACAAGGATTCCATCATTTATGTACTCAAGTTGCAATCCCAAACAGAACTTAGTTTTGCCTAGGTCTTTCATCTCAAATTCTTTCTTGAGGCATTCAACTGTTTGGACGATTTCACCAGGGGTTCCAAGGATGTTCAAATCATCCACGTAAACTGCTATGATAACAAACCCTTTGTTTGCAAACTTTTTTATAAAAATACATGGACTGATGGGATCATTCTTATAGCCTTCTTTGACTAAGTACTCACTCAATCTATTGTACCACATACGCCCACTTTGCTTCAGTCCATAAAGGGATTTGTTCAGCCTTATGCAGTGTTGTTCTCGAGAACCTTTCTTATCTTTGAGCTCAATACCCTCTGGTAATCTCATATAAATCTCATTATCCAGTGGACCATATAAGTATGCAGTTACAACGTCCATTAGCCGCATATCCAACTTTTCTCTTATAGCCAGACTTATCAAAAATCTAAAAGTTGTAGCATCCACCACAGGGGAGTATGTCTCCTCATAATCTATTCCTGGTCTCTGTGAGAATCCTTGTGCAACAAGCCGTGCTTTATATCTCACGATTTCACCATGTTCATTTCTTTTCCTCACAAAGACCCATTTATGTCCAACTGGTTTAATCTCATAGGGTGTCCGAATTATTGGACCAAAGACATCCCTTTTCCTTAAAGAATTCAACTCCACGTTTATAGCTTCTTTCCATTTAGTCCAATTTTCACTCTGAGTGCACTCATATATCGACGTGGGTTCTAGATCCTCCATAAGTTCAAGTGCTACCTTAAAAGCAAATATATCATCGATTTCCACACACTTTCTATTCCATTGTATTCCAGACATAACATAATTCATTGAGATCTCATTATTTTCAGGAACGTCAGAACCATGAAACTCGGCGTCCCGAGTCTCATTGCTTGGAACTATCGGTTCAGTTATGTCTGGGGTTCCATCAGATTCCTCAACCACGATTTCAGCACCTTTCTTTCTTTTCCGAGGATTCTTATCTTTGGAACCTATTGGCCGGCCACGTTTTGAGTGTGGTTTAGATTCTGTAGCAACTTGATTGTGTCCCTCTTGAACATCAATTCTAATCGGTGCATTAACAGCTGGTATGTAAGACTTAGTTACTCTTTTCGGGTCAGCAAAGGAATATGGCAATTGATTAGCTAGCTTTTGTAAATGTATAATCTTTTGGACTTCTAATTCACATTCTTGAGTCCGAGGATCTTGCCATTTTAAGGACGTTTGATTCCATATAATTTCCTTTACCAGTCTGTTATCTCCTCCTAATGTTGGATAGACAGATTTGTCAAAATGACAATCTGCGTACCTGGCCTTAAACAAATCACCCGTGGTTGGCTCAAGGTACTTAATGATAGTAGGAGAATCATATCCAACATATATCCCCATCCTCCTTTGAGGTCCCATCTTTGTTCTCTGTGGTGGTGCAATAGGCACATAAACGGAACATCCGAATGTTTTAAGATGGGATATGTCTGGCTCTTGACCCGTTATTAACTGTGATGGGGAATATTTATGTTCACTAGATGGCCTGATACGAATTAGCTCTGTTGCATGTAAAACTGCATGTCCCCAAGCTAAGACCGGGAGTTTTGATCTCATTAGCAACGGTCTAGCAATCAACTGTATGCGTTTAATAAACGATTCAGCCAAACCGTTTTGTGTATGTACATGTGCCACAGAATATTCAACACTTACCCCCATGGACATACAATAATCGTTAAACGCTTGGGACGTAAATTCACCAGCATTGTCAAGACGTATAGTCTTTAAAGGAAAATCTGGAAAGTGTGCTCTTAAACGTATGAGCTGGGCAAGCAATCTTGCAAATGCCACATTTCTAGTTGATAATAGGCAGACATGTGACCATCTCGTGGATGCATCAATAAGGACCATAAAATATCTAAACGTCCCACAAGGTGGGTGTATTGGTCCGCATATGTCTCCTTGAATTCTTTCCAGAAAATTTATCGTTTCCTTAGTTACTTTGATTGGTGATGGCCTAGTAATGAGTTTCCCTAGTGAACATGCTTCACACATGAGATTCTTTGGGATAACTCTCCTTTCTTTCAAGGTGTGCCCATTAGTACTTGCTAATATCTTTCGCATCATGTTAGCACCGGGATGGCCAAGCCGGTTATGCCAAAAAGTGAAATTCTCAGTAAACTCTTTGTTTACCATAGCATTTGCTTCTATCATTCCGATCTTAGCACAATAAAGGCCCACAGAAATGGCAGGTATAGTCTCTAGGACTTTCTTATAGCCATGGACGGTTTCAAAGATTTGAAGGAATTCTTTGTTATTCTCGTCCTTAGTTTCAACATGAAGACCATTCATTCGAATGTCTTTAAAGCTCAATAGACTTCTCTTTGAACTAGGTGAATATAACGCATTAGAAATTTCTAGATGTG
The DNA here is from genome assembly GCA_963576765.1 of Draba incana. Lineage (NCBI taxonomy): Eukaryota > Viridiplantae > Streptophyta > Magnoliopsida > Brassicales > Brassicaceae > Draba > Draba incana. The sequence continues at coordinate 1,288,607 of OY755205.1, read as the reverse complement.
TGCCCTTAGGTAATAAAATATGGGCTTGACCGTGGCCTTCAATTAAATTTGTTATACCCGCAATTGTGGTTACATTTGCCTTTTTAAGTGTAAGATCAATGAAGTATCTCTTATCTCTTAATATCGAGTGGCTTGATCCACTATCCACAATGAACACATCCATATCGTTCATACTTCAAAAGAGATAACAATAGATACTTTTAAATAACACTCTTTCATTCCATAAAGTTTAATAGAAAGCAATAACACAAAACCAAAGTATAAAGTGTAAAACGTAAAACAAGCAAAATACAAAACACCAAAACAGAAAATCAAAATCAATCACTTAAGTATATCTGAGGTTTCAAAATTCATCAAGTCATCTTGCTCATGATCGAAATCTCCTTCATTATCATGCTGGATCATATGAGTTTCTGGATTCTTCCCTTTAAGGCTCTCTTGATAGAGTTCAACCAGATGCTTGGGAGTCCTACATGTCTTAGCCCAATGATTACTCATTCCACATCGATGGCAAACTGATTTTGGGTTTGATTCTCGTGGTTGAGAAGTAATACCACGGTTATTACGATCATAGTCAGTTCGGTATCTGCGTCCTCGTCCTCGCCCGCGGTTAGAATGATCGTTATGGAATCCGTGGCCTCGGCCCTGACCTCGGCCGTATGGATTAAAATGGCCACGGCCACGTCCTTGCCATCTACCCCCACGTCCACGACCACGATGTCTATAATCACTTTGGACGTGGTTAATTTCTTTCTTTTCATCTGTGGCCACATTCGCTTCAGGAAGTGGGGCTGATCCAGGAGGTCTCATCTCACTGTTTCTCATTAGCAGTGTATTATTCTCCTCGGCTAGTAATAGACATGCTATAAGCTTTGAGTATGTCTCAAAACCTCTTTCACGGTATTGCTGTTGAAGCAACACGTTATTAGTGTGAAAGGTGGAGAAGGTCTTTTCCAACATGTCTTTCTCAGTTACCTTCTCACCACATAGTCTCAATTGAGAAACTATTCTGAACATAGCCGAGTTATATTCTTCCACGGACTTGAAGTCCTGGAACCTGAGATTCCTCCAATCATAATTGGCCTTTGGTAACAACACCGTTCTATGGTGGTCATATCTTTTCTTTAATTCTTTCCAAAGGTCCAAAGGGTTCTCAATGGTTAGGTATTGATCCTTGAGACCCTCAACAAGATGATGACGAATGATCGATATCGTTCTGTATCGATTCCTTTCATTCTCATTATTATCCTCAATGATACATTCGCCAAGTCCTTTAGACGTTAGATTTATCTTAGTATCCAACGCCCACTGTAAGTAATTGTCTCCAGAGAGATTGAGGGCAGCATAATCCAAATTGTTGATTTTCGACATCTGAAAACATTCATCCTATTCTCTAAGAACTATAAGATTTTAAAGTTTATGCATATGATGCAAAATAGGTCATGGGTGCTTATATAAACGGGTACGGATGCATGATGCTTATGAAACCAGATTTTTATGTTTAACAACCTAACATAATGTTTTTATATGCTCATGATGCAAGCCTAGTATTCAAATTCTAAACCGTATGATGATATGACCGGATTTTAATCAAGCATGTTATGTCTATATGATGCAATCAGTTTCAGTTTCATGTTTATCAATCAACGAATCAATCCAAACAAGCAAACAAACAAACGAGTTCAAATAAATATGCAACCAAATTTGGACAGAGTGTTTACTGTCGATCGACGGGTGATTTGTGTCGATCGACACAGTTTAATTCAAACAACAAATTCAGGCAGAAGTTTACGTGTCGATCGACATAAAACTAGTGTCGATCGACACGGGTACAGATCATGCAATCGGTTTGGATTTTAATTGAATTAGGTTAGGGTTTCAAGTTAGGGTTTCAAGTGATTACGAATCATGAATCAATAAACACAATCAAGCAAGCAATAACAATAACAAGCATGATTTAGATTAGGGTTTCTAAGATTATCATGAATCTAGGTTCTTTAGATTAGGGTTTCTTATTGTTTACCTTAACCTCCGTGAGTCTTCTAGTTCGCCGTAACCGTTGATAGGCTGTATGAACTTTCTTCTAGTTCGCCGTAACCTTAAAGGCTGTATGAACTATGATTTGAACAGTAACGCCGGATGAACAGTAATCGTCGATGAACAGTAATCGTCGATGAACAGTGCGCGATGAATAGTGCGCGATGAACAGTGCGCGATGAACAGTACGATGAATAGTAACGATGAACAGTAATCGCGTTTTTTGTGTTTTTAGGGTTTAGGGAGCAACTCGTGTTGATAACGTGTTGTGAATCAAGAGAACGAATGGGGAAGATTGTGTTTATTCATTAATCATAAGATCCTTTATATAGGATTATTACAAGAGAGAAAAGGAAAATTCCTTTTCCTAATGGGAAAAGGAAAGTACATAAAAGGAAAATCCTAATTCAACTAGGATTCATTAAACTGGCCTAAAGACTAAGTGTTAATGGGCCGTAAACGGACCAGAACTAGTTATGACAATCCACTATGATTTATAACAATTTCCACTTATATCTTTTCTTCAAATCTAAGCTTCACTTATTCCTCCACGTTTCCAAACCTTAAAAAAACCTAAAACCCATATATATCACACATACACAATAATACACAATCACTAGAGGAAAAAAAGATCACAAAATCACCATACAAAAAAAAAAAAACAAGAGAACATGAACTCGGTGTGTATCTCTAGCTGCATCAACGACGCACGTGACACGCGCGTGCCGGTTCGTAAAACGTACGTGAACCTATACAAGTGGCCTGAGTCCGACGCCGAGTTCGTACGCTCCGTTCGCCGTGGAGGCGGTGTTCCGGCGGCTCGTGTGGTGGATATCATATCTTGCAGGCAGATGTATCTCCGAAGCTATACGTTCTCTCGGGAAGACGACGATAAGAGCAAATCGGAAAAGTTGACGTCACCGAAAAGTTCTTGTCTAGGGAGGGTTAAGGAAACGGCGTCGTTTCGGTGGGGGAGTAAGGAGGAGAGTGACGTCATCGTTGATGGGATGATGAAACGGCGTCGTCGTGGTGAGAAGAGAAAGATTAGGAGGAAGAAGAGACAAGAACAAGCTTGTTCTGTTATGTTCAAGTTTTTTCGAAGGTTATTGTCTTGTACTGCTTCTGTTGATGTTGTTGATCCATACTAAACTAAGTTAATTACTTTTTTATATTAAAATTATGAAGTAATGTTTGAGTTTTTGTTTTCTTAAAAATTAATCCTGAATTGGCTTATATTTCTGCCTCTTCTTTTTCTTCTTTTGATTTATGTTTTGTATTTACACTTGTACTAATATAGAATTTTTGTGTTTGTATGAGGTTTTGTTGTTATTTGTAGTTTAGATGATCTTTCATGCATGAGTAATTGTTGACTTTTGAAAGATTTAAGGATTTTGATAATAAACCACGGAAAATATGCATTGTGGTTCCTTTTCAATATGATATGATTTTGAGAGGTTTTCCAAACGTTATGACTTATGACTTTATAACAAATAAAACTGATATTAGGCTATCGTTGCAACAGATACAGGTTATTTATTAATCAAACATACGTTCGAAAAAAGAATAAAACAAACATACGAAAAAATTGGAGATTGAAAAGTACTAGGCGGGGAATTCCAGCATCGGATGCCCATATGTATTTTTTTTTTTAAATTATACACAGTTTCCCCAAAGGTTTTCTAGGCCCAAGAGACTAATCTGTGTCGTCGGCGATGCCCAAATGTAAATTCCCCGGTGGCCAAGGCTCGAACCCGGGACCGTATTGAGAATTACCTCCCTCAAGTACCACTAGGCCACAAGCGCTTGGTAAAGCAAAAGGTGTAAAAGTAAAACAAAGTTGTTCAACACTTGTAAAAGAAAAATAGTAGCCAAAAACAGATCATATTTTGAAGATCCTAATATCTTTCAAAACAACTAGATAGATGATCACGTACGTGTACTGTTTGTAAATTTTAACATTAGAAAGATATTATTTGTTTTTTTTCGAGAAAAAAGATATTAATTGTTTTTGTTATCCCTTTTGTTAATGTCTCAGAATAACAAGGTAAAATATTCATAAAATCTGTTTCCCACCTTCGTTGGCGTAGACTCGTAGGTTCGTGTTTAGAATTGGAGGTAGGGCTGGGCACAAATACCCCTTATTCGGCTTGTACTCGCTACTTCTCCCGTACTCGGCTTGTAAAAGCAAGTATTTGTTCCGGACAAGTCAAGTAACAAGTCAACAAATTGTATTACTTGCAAGTCCGAGACAAGTATCAAGTCGTCAAAAAAATTTCACTACTTGGCCCGTTACTCGGCTTGATACTCGTTTATATTACTTGATACTTTAAATATTAGCCTTGCTAATAATTTACTGGTGCAAGTATACTTTTAACAAGTAACCACATTTAAAAGTGACTATTAACTAAGTCACTGGTTAACGTCTTTGACATTTGACAACATAACCAAACCAAATCATTTTCATGTTTACTATATATTATGATCATTCTTACCTTTGTTATGTTGGTTTAATGATTTTATAGGAAAAAAAAGAATCAAGAAGAAAACAACTACGATGTGAAGCACCCAAAATTTGTTTCTTTAAATGCTTATCTTTTGAAACTTTAATGTTTTGTGATTTTAGAATGTTTTATAGTTTGTATGGAAATGATTTTTATATAAGTACTTTCAAATAGCAAGTGTATAATTTTGGCAAGTAACAAACCAAACCAAGTTACTTGCAAGTAACAAGATTTTGGATGAGTACTTGATATAGCAAGTACTTGCTTCGAACAAGTCAAGTATCAAGTCAAAATTTATGGTACTTGAACAAGCCAAGCCGGGTCACAAGTACTTCAAAATTAGTAAGGACTCAGGCTCGTGCCCAGCCCTAATTGGAGGAGTCAGTAAATCAACGCCTGTCGTTTTACAAACCGCATTTCATGTTTTAGCTTACACAACCTACATAAGTTTTTTTTTTTTTTTTACACCTACATAAGTTTGTTTAGAGTGCATGAAAAAATAATATTTTAGTGGACAATACTGAGATTTAATAATCAATGACTTACCAAGATATATGTCACGCCGGTTATCATTAGTGGGGACTTAGTGAACCACACACATAATCACGACCATAAGAAGAAACTAAAATATGATTTACTTTTTGTTGTGTCATGAGTTTATATCTTCAGTAATTATAACTCCAAGATATCCAAACCTTAATTTATTTCGTAAAACTCAGAATCTTTTATTCTACCGATTGAGTGAATATATATATTAATAGAAAGCAAAGCTCAGAGAGAATCTGGAAATGTTTTCATTATTGATAATCTTCTTAATTACAATTAAAGATCTGTACATGTATTATATACTAAAGACTATACCGGAAATTACACTAAACCACACTAAACCGAAATCTAATATATACATGGTTTAATATCCCCCCTCAAGATGGAGGTAGGAACAAATTACTAACTCCCATCTTGCCAATGAAACTCTTGAAGAGAGCAGGATAAAGAGGTTTAGTCATAATATCTGCAACCTGATTCAAACTTGTCACATGCATTGTCTTGAGCAATCCATCATCAATGTTCTCACGAATGGTATAGCAATCTCTGTCCACATGCTTTGTCCTTTCATGGAAGACAGAGTTATTAGCAATATGAATGGCAGCTGTGTTGTCACAATAGAGAAGAGCAGGAAGCTTCAATGGCAGATGCAGATCAGTCATGAGCTTATTCAACCAAACAACTTCACAAGCAGCCAAAGCCATAGCTCGAAATTCAGCCTCTGCAGTACTGCGGGAAACAGACCTTTGTTTCTGAGCTTTCCAAGAAACCAAAGAATCACCAAGAAACATAAGATAACCAGAAACAGATTTGCAAGTATCCTCACAAGAACTCCAACTTGCATCTGCATACCCTTTGAGATCAAAATTGCCAGAAGAAGAATAAAACAAGCCTTGTCCCACAGTACCTTTTAAGTATCTCAACACCTTATGAGCAGCTTGTAGATGAAGGTCTCGTGGGGCAGAAGCAAATTGACCAAGGGTGGTAAGAGCACAAGACAAATCAGGACGAGTAATAGCCAAATACTGCAATTTTCCAATCAACTTCCGATACTGCTTAGGATTTTCTAATAATGTACCTGAGTCCTGAGAGAGTTTGACAGAAGGATCCAGATGAATGGAAGAAGGTTTGCAACCTAGAAAGCCAGTCTCATCCAACAACTCCAATGTGTATTTTCGTTGGCAAACAGAAATACCTTGAGTTGATCTTGCAATCTCTAAACCAAGGAAGTATTTTAACTCTCCAATATCTCTAAGTTTAAAATGAGACTCCAATTCAATCTTAAACTGCTTAACATCATCATCATTGTTGCTGGCTATCATGATGTCATCGACATAGACTAGAACTGCCATATACTTATCACCCAAATGTCTAATGAATAGAGTATGATCACTATCAGATTTCTTGAATCCGAGGAGCTTTAATGTAGAAGAAAGCTTCAAATACCACTGTCTAGAAGCTTGCTTCAAACCATAAATAGATTTGTGAAGACGACAAACTGAACCAGGAGGATAGGTTTGGCCAGTAAGATCAGCATAACCAGGAGGAAGCTTCATGTAAATCTCTTCATCAAGGTCTCCATTCAAGAAAGCATTGGAGATATCCAACTGAGACAAAGACCATTTCTGCTTAGCAGCAACATCAATAAGAATCCTCACTGTGGAAAGTTTGGCAACAGGAGAAAAAGTCTCAGTATAATCCACTCCTTCTTCTTGAGTGAAGCCTTGAGCAACCAAACGTGCCTTGTATCTCTCCACATCACCATCAGACAAATACTTCACAGTATAAACCCATTTACATCCAATGGCAACCTTCCCTTCAGGCAGAATACAAATACTCCAAGTCTGAGTCCTTAGCAAAGAACCAATCTCTAATCCCATAGCATCACACCACAACTTATCCAACAGAGCTTCCAAATATTTCTTTGGCTCTTTAATTTTAGTAATATTATTAAGAAAGGCTTGAAAAGGCTCAGATAAATAGCAATAAGAAATATAATTGGCAATAGGATAAGGTGTTTTACTAATAATATTATAACAATGAAAATCCTGCAAATGAGATGGTGGTTTGGTAGGTCTGCGTGGCCTCAAAACAGAAGGTTCTGGAGCCACAGAGGATATCACATCAAGATCAAGATGTGTATCAGAAGATAAGTGTCCAAGAGGAACACTATCAGGAGTAGCAGGTGAAGGAAAAAGAGGAAAGAAAGCCTTGACTTCATCAGAGATAGGAGATGAAGCAAAGGGAAAAATATCCTCATGAAATTGAACATGCCGTGAAATAGAAACAGAGTGTGTCTCTATATCTAATAGCTTATAACCTTTAACCCCCACTGGATAACCTATAAAAACACAGGCTCTAGATCTAGGAGCAAATTTATTTCTAGACTTACTAGAAGTAGAAGCATAACATAAACACCCAAAAGTCTTTAAAAAACGATAATCAGGGAGTTTCTTAGTAAGCTTCTCAAAAGGAGACTTGTTCTCTAGGACAGGGGAGGGTAAACGGTTAATAAGAAACACTGCTGACAATACACAATCTCCCCAATATTCTAGAGGAATACTAGATTCAAATAATAAAGATCTAGCTACATTCAGTATATGCTGATGCTTTCGTTCAACAACAGAATTTTGTTCAGGTGTTTCAATGCATGTATGATAAGCAATAATTCCTTTAGATTTATACAATTCTGAAAACTTGAGTTCATGTGCATTATCAGACCTAACTGCCTTTACTTTAGTAGCATTTTGAGTTTCAATCATGGCAATGAATTCAGGAAACAAATGTAAAACATCAGATTTAGAACTCATTAAATATATCCAAGTTGCTCTACTGTGATCATCTATAATAGTTAAGAAGTATTTGAAACCATCAACAATAGGAACAACAAAGGGACCCCAAGTGTCAATATGAACAAGTTCAAAAGGATGATCACAAAAATGTTTACCATGTTTAAAAGGTAAGTGCTTTTGTTTAGCTAAATGACAAACATGACAAAGAGAAGAGTGATCTTTATTGATAATAGTCTTTGGTATTTTCAGTACATCAGAAAGTATAGAAATTTTATCAAAAGAGGGATGTCCTAGACGTCTATGCCAGGTAATGTTATCAGCTATAACAGATGAACAAGTAGAATGATTACCTTTAAAAGAAAGAGTGTTAAGATTATTATTGACATCCAGAACATATAAACTCCCCACTTGACTACCTTGACCAATCATCAACTCCTGAGTAATTGCCTGGATAAAACAAGCATCAGGAGTGAATCTAACTTCAGCATTTAAAGACTTAGTCAAGACACTAACACTCAAGAGATTAAATTTAAATTCTGGAATATAAAGAACATTATGAAGAGCCAAAACATCAGTCAACTGAATGAATCCTATTCCTGAAATAGTAACTGTATAAGCATTGGGAAGAGTAACATAGGTGTTTGCTAAAGGAGTATACTGGGTAAAGATATCCCTATTATGACTAACATGATGGGTTGCTCCTGAGTCTATTATCCAAGCTCTAAGAGACACATATGTTTCAGGAGATATAGAATTAACTAGCATGTCATAATAGGAGTGAGAGAAAAGGGTAATGAACTTACCAGAAATGCTACCTGAAATCTGTGAGATAACAGGAGCAGAAGTTGAAGAAGAAGCATTAGTGGAATCAGCTAGGGGGATGACAGTAGAAGACCTGAGCTGGTTACTGAGATAAGAAATCATACTCTGAATCTGTGCTTTTGACATTTCTTCACCACTACTAGTCTGTTGTGGCTGCAAAGACTGAACTGGAGGAGCAAGAGACAGTGTGACAGCTAAATTAGCCACACCAAGAGAAGCTGGTTTCTTCCCTCTCCCCATTCCAGGAGGAAAACCATGTTTCTTGTAGCACCTCTCCACTGTATGTCCAATCCTGGAGCAATAGGTGCATTTCATCTTATGATAATTACTCTGAGACAAGTGAACTGTAGGAGAATCAACCACAGCATCATGTTGAACTTGAAAGGCAGAAGGTGAAGAAACCATAGTTGGAGAAGATCCAATTACTCTCTGACTCTCATCTTGATCCAACATATTATAGATCTCAGACAAGGTAGGCCTAGGCTTCAGATTCAAAATCTGACTACGAACATTAGCAAAGTTTTCATTCAAACCCATAAGAAATTGAATGATCCTGCTTGTCTCAGCTTCCTCCAATAATTCCTTGACATGATCACAGTCACAACGTTGAACAATCTTCAACTTAGTATTAGACAATTGCTCCCATAAAACTTTCTTCTTAGTGTAGTAAGTGGACAGATCCATAGAGCCTTGCTTAAGTGTAGCAATAGACTGCTCCAACTGATATTTTCTAGGAAGATTATGAACTCTAAAACGTGTGAAGAGATCATTCCACATATCCACAGCATCATCATAGTAAATGATACTATCAGCAATTTCACGATTAACAACATTGAGAAGCCAAGCTTTCACCATACTATTACAGCGACTCCAGATCTTAAAATAAGAATCATTCTCATCAGGCCTAACAAGCGAACCATCCACAAAACCTAGCTTGTTCTTAGCATCAAGACTCACGCGCATCCCAATCAACCAGTTATTATAATTTGTGCCATCAAGAGTGAGATTAACCAAACTAAGATCCGGATGATCCGCAGAATGTAAATAGAACGGGCTATGAACACTATCGAACGAATCCATACCAGAGAAGATAGACCCAGAAGCATCACGAGATTGCATCGCCTTCGAGCGTGTAAAAATGACATCGGAATCACCAGATCCATCTTTACGAGCCGATCCAATAGCTTTAGGTCCTCGAGCACGGGTTTTCTGAAGAATCTTCACCATCACAACAAGAACAATCTAGATCGGGAAATGGAAAATGAAGAAGACAACTTCTGATAGCAGAAATTCTTCAAAAAAAAACCAAATAAAAACAGATCTAGGTAGAGAAGGATGATCGGTGAACAAAAAACAGCTCAGAAAAGAAAGATAATCAATAGAAAAACGAAGAAGATGAGTATGAGCAAGCGGAAATATTCTCTGATACCATAATAGAAAGCAAAGCTCAGAGAGAATCTGGAAATGTTTTCATTATTGATAATCTTCTTAATTACAATTAAAGATCTGTACATGTATTATATACTAAAGACTATACCGGAAATTACACTAAACCACACTAAACCGAAATCTAATATATACATGGTTTAATATATATATACTTAAATTTTTGTTATTTTATCAACAATAAATGTTTAACTTCGCTTCATTTGTACTAGTCAGGAAGTTTCAAATTCTAGATTAATAATTTCCGGATACATTGTCGGACGAAATAGAGATAGTAGCAAACTACAAAATATTGGAAACAATAAATAAATTTTGACGTACACCAAACAAGGCATGCATGAATTCTGACGCTAAAGCTCCAAGGCTCATCAAAGAGACAATATGTCTGCCTATATTATTCAACCTTATCTTCTTACTTTATTACTATTTTGCTTACAAATGTAATCATTATAATCATTGCATAAATTTTCACGTAATCTATAGTCCTAAATCTCCTTAGAAGAATTAGGTTACACAAGGTAAGAATACATACATAATTATGATGTTTGTTTTTGCCATTTCTTTATTTTGGATATATGATGAATATGGATAAATGGAAATACATAGGATTATTTTTTTCTTTTTTTTAACTTTGAAACGAATGTTTTTGGCAAATTTACCTTTGCATTTATATTGCGATACAAAAAAATTCAAAGCTTTCATAATCATGCAAAGGAATGCATGTTTTGTTGTAGACACGGAGAGTGAATAATCGCATGTAGCAAGACATATGACACCTCTCACGATCGAGCGACAAGATTTCCTTTTCAGTTAGTTGTTCATATAAATTGCTTAGAGCATCATTATTGGTAGTTGATAGTTGATTATTGGAAATTAAGCACCTTAATTATCTAACACAGTTGTTAATTTTACGTTCTATAAGAGCATGTACATTGGAAACAATGTGGGTGTGTCTCATAATATAAAATTATTAAAATTTGAGTAAAAGGAAGAAAGAGAGTGTTTTTGTTGAAATAGTGTGGTGTATTGAAATATAAAATTAATAAAAGTTGAGTAAAGAGAGGAGATGGTGGGTTTAGTTGGAGAGATTGTGTCTTGGGGAAGACATAAGAGAGAGATAATTGGGGTGTGTTTAAATATAAAATTAATAAAAGTTGAGTAAAAGGATGAAAGAGAAGGTATAAAGTTGAGTAAAAAAATGAAAAAAAAGGTATAAAGTTGAGTAAAAAGAAGAGAGAATGTGTTTTTAATATTTTTATATTGTGAGACATTGGTAAAATGTCTCTAATGGTGATGGCCTAACAACTCACTTAAGCACTTACGTGGCCACATGCTCTGAAAAAGTAATAAAATACTATAAATAAGCAACTGGAGAAGAGACTCTCCGATAGAGATGCTCTTAGGTTGCTTTAGTTGCAACAGAAAAATTAAGTAGATTAGTTGAAAATGTTTGATTATACATAATATTGTCAAATCAATTAAAAATATTTTAAAATTTTATTAATAATGAAAACAAGTTGAGCTTAGGACACATCTAACAATCAATTGAATTACCAAATGATGGGAATTCATATTCGGTTAATTTTCAAAATAATATAAATACCTTAAATTTCGTTAATTAATCTAGCAATGAAAAATTATTTGGTTGAAAATATGTATTTTACAAACATGATTGTCAAATCTAATGAATTAAAATGACTTGCATAATTGTGAAAACAATTTGAACTTATGGCATCTCTAACGATCAAACGACTAATCGAATGACGGGAGACAATGTCCGGTTAGTTCTCACAATATGTAACTCGCTTAAATTCTTAATTAATTTAGCAACGGAAAAAATAAAATATTTTGTTTAGTGGATAAGTTGTGAATTAATAAACAAATAAATAAACAATCAAAAATATTTAATTACATATTATTATACTCCCTCTTTTAAAAAAAAAATTGTTAAATTTTAATTAATATAAATTTGACAATCAAAAGTCTTTAACAGGTTACATACAAGCAATATAACCTAAATTCAAGCATATAAAACCTATACACACACACACTTTAAAGACATACATCAATTACTCTGCTTTCCTAAAAGTAACCAGATTCATAGCAAAATTCGCTTAATAATCTAATCTAAATTCGCTTCTTCAGTTACCACCACTTATAAGATCTAAACATTCTAAATAAATATTTATGATCCTATATAACCTATGCTAACTTGACGAACCAAAACTCTCAGATCCGATCAATAATAATTTCAAATTGTGATTGGTACCTTTATAATGGTCATGTTCGACATAACGTAGATGACTTCATAACAAGAGCCGATTTTGTCTCCCACCAGAAAAAGTCGATTCACAATGTAACAAAAAGTGTTGTCAGAAAAAAACGATCAAAATCATATATGAAACTCAATTCAAATCTAACAGAAACACACGATAATAGCCCTAGATATGTTGTGGTCGTTACTCAATCATCGATGGAGCATAAATCTCTAAGCTTTTTACCCTTTTTGATTGACCTCTGTGTATCTCTTACAAACCAACCCATTCTTTATCTATAGAACAAACAAAACAAACCAAAATCTTGAGTGAGATAGCGTTTGGGTTTGAGGTGGATTCAGGTTACGATTAATAGGCAAATTTCAAACGGCTAAATTGATTTGACCGTTGGTAAGATTTAATTATCCTTAACGGCTCTATTAATTTTTTTCTCTCTAAACCCAATTAGTTTATAACGACCACAACATATCTAAGCAGTGCCGTGTTTATGTTCATAGGAGCTCGAGGCGAATTAAAAAATGGGGCTTTTTTAGTATAAATTTTTTTAAAAAAACCAACAAAAATATTCGAAACAAAATGGTAAACAATAATCTAAAAAGTTTAAGAAATAATGATTTTCTTTGTTCTCAATAAAGTTTTTCACCATACTTTCATTATCTAAGTTTTGAACTAGTTCTCTTTCTATGGATATGATAGTTAGACCATTCAATTATTATTATTATTTTTTTTTTGTGACGTAGTTATTCGGAGATAAGACTTGATCAATGTCAAAAATAAACAATCATAAGTAAATAAAGTATAACTAAAAAATCAAAAAAGAAACATATTTAGTTAATTACCATTTACCAGTGAAGAAGAAGTAATTTGGGGAATGAAGAAACGTTGTGGAAGAAGAAGACATGACGACTAATTTAGATTTTGATTTGGTATTATTTGTAAGCTTTTAAGTTTATTTATAAACTAACTATTCAATTTTGGTATGTGATTATTATTGATTTTAGATTTAGTATCTAGATTTTTCTTTTTATTAAAATCTCAATTTTTTTTTAAAGTCTAAAATTAAAAAAGGGAAAAAAGGACACACATAACACGATTTGATCTTTGGTTGGCTTGAAGAACCTTGCTTGCTGCATACCACTAGGCTACAATATATATTCAACAATTAGGAGCCCTTAAAAGTTTATATATTTTGGGGACTCTAGGGAAATGCCTAATTTTTTACTCAATAAGCACGGCACTGTATCTAGGGCTATTAATTACTTTTATCTAGTTAGTAATCCTAATTACACTAGAAATAAGTTTTAAGCATACTAAGATTACACAGATTCATTTCCAAATGATAAACATACACTATACAGGTAAACAAGCCTTAGTTACCTGTATAAGAGAAAAAAAAAACTAACTTCACATATCCTATATTATATTATTTGAGGAGCATTTTAAGAGCATTTTGCTTAGGTGTCATCACCACAATTTTTTTCCTCTTTATTTTTATTTATTTATTTAATTTTCTTATACTCACTACCAAACACATTTATTTCCAAATATTTTTTTTATTACTATAACTCTAATTGCCAAACACATTTAAATCTTTCTAAACCAAAATTAAAATATTTGGAAATCTTAAACTTGCCAAAATTAAAATATTTCAAAAATTATAAATTTATATCATAGAATTAAATGTGAATACAAATTTAACATATTCACCGAAAAAAATTTGATTTAAAATAGAAAAGAGCAATTTTTTATTTTTTGAAAATATATAAGCATGTAAAACAATTTTTCAGATATATTTTTACATGTGTTGTTTTGTTTGACAAGTAGATGTTTATTAATGAAATTTGTTGGTTTAATTATTTCACGGGTGAAACACATTTGTATATAAAATAATCGCAAAAATTCAAATATATAAAATGGGTCTAAGATTATGTATAATAATTCACCACAATTGTTTTTTCAACCAAAATTATTGATTTTATTCGACAATCATTTTATCCCGCGTGGGTAATTTTCTAGTATTCCTTATTACAACTTAAATACTTGAGAAGAAGTTTTTCAGAGCTCAAGCTCTTCTTTCTTTGGGGCAAGCTTTGCAGCTTCTTTCACATCATCATCAACACCAAAATACTCATTCCACTCAAATGGTCTAAACATATAAAACATCAAAATATAAAACACAAGACTTGCGATTTCGCCAGCTGCATTACTCACCCACTGATACTCATAAGCTGCAATGACATTCAACACAAACACACCGATCCTCGTGAAAACCAAATACACAATGACCAAATCGTAGAATCTCCTAAACAACGGTAACCGGGCTAAATTCTTAACCGTTTTCCCATCGGTTTCCGATGTCTCCCTTCTTAAAGAACAACAAATCGACCAAACCATCGTGAATATAATCGCGCAACACGAAATTATATCGGCAAGCAAGTAGATTTGGTTCCAAGTTACCCAATTTTCGATATACGGTCCAGTTTCTCCAATCACAATCGAAGCAACGTTAGCTAAAACCCGAAACGGAATCACAATCATCAACAATTTCTTCTTCTTTTCTTGTAGCTTCGGTTTCAAGAACGACCAACCTTTTCCAATTAACACGATCACAACGAAAAGCAAAACGTCTTCGATGAACCGAAAAACGTATAAAACAACGTTCCAACCTTGAGCCATGCCTGTAACTTTCACGTAGTGTGTAACCTCAGAAACACAAAACAGAGTCAAAGCTTTACTCAAAAGCAGAACCGCCATTAAAAGGTGAATTCTTTGCACAATCTGCTTACTCTTCCAACAGAAATAGATCCAAAGAGTAAAGAAACTCAAGTAGAGGAAGGAGAACAAACCGGGTAATTGGGTTGACCCGGGTGGTGAGTAATCTTTTGACCCGTTTTGATCTAGATTATACAGCTCTGTTTTGAACCTCATCGAAACTTTAGTTTCCGGTACGCAATTCGCGAAGAAGATAGCGTAATCGTTAGGGGAATTTACTTGATAAGAATGATTGAGTTTGGAGTTAGGAGGTGGAGAAAGATCGAGGAAAGTGAAGAAATGGAGGATGTAGTGAGAATCAAGGACGCAGAAGTTGAAGTTTCTCCGGAGTTCGGAGAGGACTTCAGGGATTGATTCATCAGAGAGAAGGAAGAACCCTAGCCTCGATGAGTCAGGGATCGGAGACGAGACGGAAACAGAGATGGTTATATGACCGGTTTGAGTAAACCGGAATTTCTCGAAGAGGATTATTGGACGAGTATCATCGGAGATAGTTAGAGACTTGATTTCCGCCACCGTCGAAGTAGGGAGGAGGAGGACGACGGCGATAAAGGGTAATCTCGTCATTTCAGCTTTTCTTGACTTGTGGTTTGTTTTTTCTTTGTTTACAGGAATAAACGAAAATGGCGCTTGTGTAAATAATATTCGTTTTCCGTTGACGTTGACTCTGGTCAAAGTCAAGAGTCAACGCCAATATTGATGTCATTATTCTTCAGTAATGGTAAAAGATGTACAAGAGAAGCTTAAATACGAGTGAAACAATAAACGAAAGTTTAACCAATGTAATTGTAAACCAAACACTAAAACACAATCTATATTCTCTAATGATGGCATATGATCCTGCAAATTTCTTGAGCTAAGCTAATCTTTTCCAAATTTTAAGTTTTATCTTCATATTTAGTTATTAAATCAATAACTCTTTATCACTTGCAACGTATCATGTAAAAGCTTTGTAATAGTAAAGCATAACAAAGTCTAATTGACCAATATACCTCTTTCTCAATTTCTTAATTATTCTCTATATCTTTAGAAACATAACTACAAGCAGCATGTAAAGTCTCCGAATTCTGAAACAGGGGAAAACTATAAATTAGATTGCAAATTTAATGTGAAAAACAGAGTCCATATAGAATTAACGATAAAAACAATGCGAGTTTGATAAAAATCTGGAAGAAGGTAAGAACTAAAAAGTATTAATTACAGGTGAAATGTAGAAGATTACAATGTTTAAAACAAAAGAAAAGATTAAAAAACATTATTAGTAAATAAATTAGAAACACGCACAATAGTAAGAACAAAATATTCTGTTTGCTTTTCGAAGAGTACTCTCTGTGGACATCGCGTTGTTTACCACAACCACATCTATCGCTTTCGCAAAATGGCCGAGACATTTCTCGTTCGCATATCTCGATTCATCACTTCCCTCTTGCCCTTCCCGAAATGTGAGGAGGTGTTTGTCATGTTTATACATTGCCTTGTATGGTAAGGTAGCGCACTTGAAACATAGTATAACAAAAATCGCATTCAATGCAGTTTAGCTTTCTACGATGATGGGAATAACCATTAGCAAACAAGAGACGGCCATGGCCTTCCTGTTGATATATAAACGGTTCAGAATCCAAGGCACAACGTAAGTCTAGTCTAAAATCATTTGTCGGATCTTCATAGACGAAACCACAACTTCGACGCTCACAAGTGAAGTGACCTCCGTTCTGCGCATATTTCATAGCGACAACTTTTAGCGTGAGTGGATGGGCATGCAAAGGATGATGTTTCTTGAGTGGCGCATTGGCACATGTTTCATGTAGGATGAAGTCACATTGATCCATACATGAATAATAACCACCCTCGTAGATGGGAAGAACGCACGCTTGACATAACTTGTCTTCATCATAAACTATACCGATCTCGAGCTTTAGATGATGGGCATGAGAAAAATGGAGTATGATTCTGTCAGCTATCCGCTCGAAAGGCTCCACAACAATCTCATGTTCTTCAGGTAATCCTTCGAGTTCTTCCCCATCCCACAAATCTCTCCGCAACGCACATCTTCAATGAACAAAATAACCATCACACTTGTTGCAAGAATATGCACCACAACTATTGTCATCACGGCTCTCAGAATCAAGCAGAGATTGGACTTTTTGATCAGTTCCGCTTCTTACGCTAGGGAAGTGAGGAGGAGTACTGAACGGGATGGTTGCATTACATAATATTACTTACTAGCAAGCCAATGACTTGTACTATTTTTACATGTTTTACATATACATAACCTATTAACACAAGTGAGACCTCTTTTTTTTTTATTTCTGGATACAAAAATCTCTCTGTTCTTCAATAATTCTAACTTCTCATTCTCTTCACTCCAATCAAACCGCATAAAGTTTCCGGTTATGCTTGTGATCAACTAACTCAGGATCTGACATCATTGAAGCTGGAGATGATTTAGAACCTTCAATCCGATTCGCAATCACCCAATAACACATAGTCCCTAACGTTGAAACCATAATCAAACCCCCAATGACTGTTACACCAATCGCTAAAGGCCTCTCTTTATCTCCAACAACAACGAAAGAAAGCGATAAGAACGCAACCGAGATCATGATGCAAGCCATCCACATTAACTTGTTGATTATCGCCATCATTTGCTTCTTCGCTTTCCTCTCTATAACCACCACTGATGTCTGAACAACAACAACCGCTAAAGATATGAATAACGCAAAAGAATCAAACACGACGAATATCAAGAACTCGGGTCTTGAAGCCGCTCTTGCTTCTCCGAGTGTATACCCTGAAGGAACGTTTTTCGGATCATCCGTGAATTGACCTGGAACCTGAAAGATAGCTGCGAAAGCTACGGTTGCTATGAGGATGGCGACTACGGTTGTTGAGTTTATCGCGTTGTTGAGTCCTTCCGTGTGCATTTTGTTGACCCGTTTAGCGATTCCTTGGATCTCTCTTCTTGTTCTCCCGGTTTGTTCGAGCTGTGTATGCACCTCGTGGCCTATTTCGCTAACCGTTTCTTTCAGTTTCCTAGAAGATCCTGGCTCCGTTCCTGCAGCTGGTTTGATGGATCTTGCCTTCTGCATACCGATCTTCTGAAGCAACGATGCAATCTCGTGCAGTCCGGTTTTCTCAGCGATATCGAGAGCTGTTTCTCCGGATTTATTAACCGCCACTCTACTGATTTCATCATATGCCAAAACTGTCTGAACAATCTGCAAGAAAACAAAATAAATATTCTAACTTTGAAACAAGAACAAACTTAAAAAAGATTGCAATTTGCAAGAACACACAAGAAAAGATTCTAATTTTGATACAAAAATAACTTAAAAGATTTCAATATGCAAAAAAACTCAAGAAAGATTCAAACTTTAAAACAACAATAACTTAAAAGATTGCAATTTGCAAGAAAACACAAGAAAGATTTTAACTTTGAAACAAAAATAACTTAAAGATTGTAATATGCAAGAAAACACAAGAAAGATTCTAACTTTAAAGCTTAAACCAATGAATCAGTTACCTCTACTCTGTTTTTACGGACTGCGATATGCAAAGGAGTGTTGCCTTTATTATCCGCAGCATTAATGAACGAAGAATCCGCTTTCATCAACGCATCCACTATTTCAACGTTCTGTCCTTTAACAGCCATATGAAGCGCAGTTTGACCTTTCTTATCAATTCTCGTAACCATTCCAACCTTTCTTTCAATCAGCTCCTTCACAATCTCCGTATGCCCGTTTCTAGAAGCGGAATGCAAAGCCGTTTTACCATTGCTTTTCGCAATAGCAGCCAAGTCCACACCTTTATCCAACAAGAAACAAACAATCTCTCCATGCCCTTGTGAAGCGGCCGTGTGAAACGCTGTAGTTTTAGATGAATCAAATGTAAATGAAAGCTCTGGATTTGCTTCCATTAACACATCAAGAATCTCTACAACAAAAAAAACAAGATTCCAAATCCAAATCAAAATTTGTTTCATCAGCTAACAAGAAAATTCCCAATAACCATTAGTACAAAATTCTATCAGCTTCCAATAACACATCAAGAACCTCTACAACAAAAACAAGATTCCAAATCCAAAGCAACTTTTTTTTAGTTAACAAGAAAACTCCTAACCATTATTAGTCCATAAATTCTATTAGGATTCATGTAAATCTTTGTCAAATTAGCTATTTGAACATAATTAGCTTATAAAGTAGATTTCAAATTCACCAAAAGATGTGCAAAATTGCTAATTGTGCATTGACAAAGATTCAGATGCATTTATTCATTACAATTAGCAATTATTCAAATAATTAGCTTATAAATTAGATTTCATCTTCATGTGTTCATTGACTAAAACAGTTTGATTTTGGGTCAACTCACTTAGGTTTCCGTTTTTGGCGGCGATGTGAAATGCGTCGAAGCCATTTTTGGCTTTGGTTGAAGCTAAGACAGAATCTGAATGTTTCATCAGAATCTTAACCATGTCGGTATGACCAGACTCGGCCGCAACGTATAAAGCCGTTTCACCGGACTGGTTTTGCTCCGCTAGTAAATCTTTGAGCTTTACGCCGTCTCCGTCGTGTTCTCCGATCATTTCTAAAGCAATCTCCGTTTGACCTTCTCTAACCGCCGTTATTAGCGGCGTGTCGTCACGTCTCGCCGTTATCTGCTTCGTCATCGTCTTCTTACTAATCCCTTTCATAATGATTCTGTTGAAAGAACAAATCTTTCAGAATTGTAATTTGGCGAAAACCCAGATCGAATTAGGAACTGTACATGTGAGATATTTGAGAAGATGATGAGGGATTAGATTCGACAAGAGTCGCATGAAAATTCTCTCTGCTCGTGGTTTTGGCTTCTAGTGTTGTTGTATCTTAAATATTAATTATGTTGGACTGTTTGTTCTGAATGGTCTATCCAAATGATCCATTTAACTTGTCCATTTGAATGATCCATTTCAATGATATTGGGGCTGTTCGTTTGATCATTCCAATGGATCATCCGAATGGAAATAAAAATTGATGTTTTTTAGTACTAAAAATTAGCATCATTCAAATGGATCATTGGAATGAGTTTTTAAAATTTAGGCAAATTTTCCAAACTCATTTGAATAGACCAAATTGGATCATTTGAATGGAGATGGTTCATTTGAATGGAGATGGCAAAATCATGTTTTCCCGCCAAAATCGCAAATCACGTTTTCCCACCAAAACCGCAAAATCACGTTTTCCCGCCAAAACCGCAAAATCACGTGATCTTGCGGTTTTGGCGGACAAACGTGATTTTGTGGTTTTGGCGAGAAAACGTGATTTTGCGGTTTTGGCAGGAAAACGTGATTTTGCGGTTTTGGCGGAAAAATGTGATTTTGCGGTTTTGGCGAGAAAACGTGATTTTGCGGTTTTGGTGGGAAAACGTGATTTTGCGGTTTTGGTTTGAAAACGTGATTTTGCGATTTTGGCGGGAAAACGTGATTTTGCCATCTCCATTCAAATGAACCATCTCCATTCAAATGATCCAATTTGGTCCATTCAAATGAGTTTGGAAAATTTGCCTAAATTTTAAAAACTCAGATCGTTTGAATGATGCTCATTTTTAATACTAAAAGAACATCAATTTCCATTTTCATTCGGATGATCCATTGGAATGATCAAACGAACAGCCCCGTTATCACATGAGATCAAAAAAACCTATAGTGTCGACTGTAAACATAATTGTCATTTTTTGCTTATTTTTCTAAAATTAAATCAGATTTGACAACCATATGCTAAACTCAGTTTTATTTCCTTACTAGTACTATGATTTGGTAACTGAAAAAAACCAAATAATTCAACCACAGTTCAACTAAAGTCTGAATTTTGGACATATTAATTGATTTTTTTTTTCATTATGTTGATTTACCAAACGTTTGATATATATAAGTCAAAAGCTTATCCAATGAATGACTCCTAAAGTGATTAGTACCCTTTTTCAGATATAGATTGATGATATTCAGAGAAAATTATTCCATTCTAATTTTGTAATTTCATAACTAGAATGAGGAAGATGCCAAAAAAATGTAAATAAAAAAGGAGGAATACTTTTCTTAAATTTACTTTTTTTTCAAAGTTCATAGTACTGAATATCATGAACTGCTGAGAACAAAGCATGTTTTTTTTTTTTGAGGAAATCAAAACAAAGCATGTGTTACCAAAACCAACAGAAATAAGTAGTAATAAACTTAAAAAAATGATAGAAATCTGAAAAGAAATGTTCTTTGATAACGCCACTGAATAAATAAATGACATTATTGACATTGGAAAATGACATATGAAGATATTTTATAAATGGAACCACCATTATTGATACTTTGATAGTAGCATCTGTGTGAACGTGGAGAAATAATGGTTTTTCATGGTTAGATAAGAAGTGGTTATAATAGGTTTCACGCGCCAGATTTGTGTTCAAAGTTCGTTAATTGTATATTAGAACAGCCTCTAATATTGTACTAATTATATAATCACAAGAACAATGGAATTCGGGAATCATCATCTCAATCGGACCGCATAGCGCAGTGGATTAGCGCGTTTGGCTTCGGATCAAAAGGTCGTGGGTTCGACTCCCACTGTGGTCGTTTGACAAAAGTTCTATTTGTTTATTTTTTTTGGTCTGAATTACTGCTCTGAACGGAAAAACTTGACCATGTCCCAGCCTATTGAAAAATCGTAGAATAATGTTTTCTAAATGGCGACCATATGACTTCAATTTGAACTCAACCATTTGCATGTGTAAAAATTTCAGTCTATAAAACCTTGATTCTTGACTAAAGTAAACAGATTTGGTTGATTAGAGAAAGTGTAAACCAGAGATTTGGTTTAAAATTATGAAAAAATGATTCGAGAGAGATTGATTTGGCAGTTCCATAACAAAACTTCAGTAAAAATGAAATTAAAAAGGTGGACAAAAAGGGAAGAATACATAAGGGAGTAATCAAAAGCTTGAATCATTTCTAGTATAGCTAAAAAGCTGGAGATAGAAAGAAACTACACTTTAATAGCATACTTCCTCACTGGGTAATACATCTCTTTCATCTTCAACTCTGGGTAATACATCCCATAAAGTTAACTTATAAAGCCATATATACACATGATCCAGGAGTAATGAGGGTCAATACCTGATGCTTGGTATGATCCAGGAGTAATGAGTGTCAATACCTGATGCTTGGTAAGACGTCTACGAATAGCGCGTGTTTTCTTGGGACGAAGATCAAGAGGCAACAACTTCTTGTTCTTGTATGCTTCCCTTAGAGCAGACTTCTGCTTCTGTGAGATCACTGTCAAAACCTGAGCAATTGATTTCCTCACAACCTTGCTGGATATCAAGAAAACACACACATTTCATCAATCGACTAGAAACCCAACCAAAAGTATCTTAAAATTGATTGATATAAGATACAAATCCGAATATAGACCTAAAATGCATATCTACACTAAATTATAATACAAATGCAAATCCAAAACATAGAACTAATGTTCACTTCTTGCAAATTCCTCAATTTGTCTCATGTAATATAATGCTACTCTAAATCAGAAGGTAAACAAAACCCAAATGCTAAATTTAAACAAAATGTGAACATATACACATACAAACACTCATATGTAAATGCTTGCTATGAGTATAAGGTAAATACGTACATTTTGGAGAGCTTGTTAGGTGCACCTCCGGTGACTTTAGCGACACGGAGGAGAGCGAGCTCAGCCTTGAAATCCGTCAACTGGCTCTGAAGATCGATCTTCGACTTCTCTCTTAGCTCATGAACCTTAATTCTCGCTAAAACAAAAACAAGAAAAAACAAAGTCCAAATCAGAATTACGCTATTCAAAATCAAGGTTTTTAAGAGGATCTCTTTTTCCTCAGACTTACCCATCGTGAGCTTCCTGGTGTTGCCGCTACTTGTTCGTTTTCTGGCTCCAAGAGTCACAAACCCTAATTTTGGAGGAAGAAGATAAATTTATACGATGCGTTTCCCAAACTAAAACCCTTAAAATTTATTTTGAGCGATATAATGGGCCGTTAAGGCCCAATTTGTGAGATTATGTGGGCTTTATTTAAGAAAGAGAACAAAAAAAGGGTGGGAATAGTGAAAGCGAAGAGGAATAAATTCGTCAATAAACCCCAACAAAGGCATCAGATCCTGATTTTTTTTGAGTTTGGTGTTTGTGAGAATTAGATTCGAAATTATCAATAAGTCATGGACAAATTTTTATTAATTTATCTACAATCTTTATTATTCCACACGGTTTCTAACAATCTCACACATTGGTTTGTTTGATAAAGAATCCGAATAAGAATACATCTTTTTCTAAAGTCGATTCCCTAAATAAATATCTTTAACAGTAACCTAAAATATATTTTAATTAATTTATATATCACTACAGAAACTACCCACATTTTAAAAATTTGTACAACAAACATAAAGAGATAAAAAAAAATGTTATGTGCCTCTCAAGCATCAACAACAAACATTTGCTCAACCATGGATCAAACCTCACTACCTTCTTCTTCAACCAATGTCCGGCTCGGCGGTCGAACCATCGACCGTCATAACCCGATCATACGCGACGGTCAGAGATTCACTCCTCCCCCATCTCCAAACCATACTCCCTCTTCTTCTTCTTCTTCTACTTCTTCTACTTATCATACTCCTCTTAAGACTAGATTAGGTCTAGAGAGTAAGAAAAGCAAGAAAGGTGATTATGATGGTAATAAGTCACCTATTGGTTGTTTTAGTAGTGATACTCCTCAAGGCTCTTCAAGGTATTTGTTGAGCAACCCGGTTTTGTTTGATGGGTTTGTTGATTCCGAACCGATACAATTACCTACTGAACCGGAGATAACCAAAGCTAATGATAAATTAGATAGAATTCATGAAGATAAATTGATAATAAACGCTTCTAAGTATCTTTCTTCTTCTTCTTTCTTGGAGAAGAAGGAACCCCATTTTTTCGACGGGTTTTTGGATTATGAACCGGTTTTATCACCGGATAATCCTTTTTCTGAACCGGCGAAAGGTTCTCCGGCAAGCTCTATTGAAGATAAAGATGTTTCGTCTCCGGATTTTAATTTCTCTCTTCCTCCTCCACCTCCACCACCTCTTTCTCCTTCTCCGTCGCCGCCACCACAGAAGAAAAACTCTTCTTCCGATCAAGTAAGTCATAATTGATTTGTTTTTCATCATGTGTTTATGTTTTGAAATCAAAACTTAATGATCTTTATTTGAAGGTTGTTGTTTTGAGAGTGTCACTACACTGCAAAGGTTGTGCAGGGAAAGTCAAGAAACATCTTTCGAAACTAAAAGGTAATTAACAATGATATTTTATTTCGATTATAGATTTTTTTTCATTAGAGATGTTTGTTTTATCTTATTACAAAAGATGATGAATTAGTCAAAGTTATAAAATTACTCTGTTTTTGGTTCTTTGATAGGAGTGACGTCGTTTAACATTGACTTTGCTGCAAAGAAGGTTACCGTGACGGGAGATGTAACGCCGTTAACTGTGTTGGCGAGTATTTCCAAGGTTAAAAATGCACAGTTTTGGCCTGAGATTATTCAGAAGTAAATCTTTTTTTAATTCCTCTGTTTTTTTCTTCTCTATTGATTGTTATGTTTATTTTGGAAGAAATTTGTGAAAATGTTCCTCTCTTTTGTGCGTTTATTTTTGTTGGTAATGGCATGATAATTTACAAAATTTTCTTAAGAAACAAGTATGTTGAAAATGGAAAGTTTCCCAAAATGATGTGTATCCTAACCAAAAGCTATTGTTATTCATTTTGAAATTCAAGATATACAAATTAAACAATCTTTAAGATGTTTTTTCTTAGGAAAGTTTTTTAGTAGAAAATCTATATATGGATTGAAAAAAAATACAAATTAAATCAATAAATTTGGTGTAATAATTAGTACATCTGTCTATATTTGAAAATGTATTTAAGTGGATAGAATCCAAAAATTTCCATTTATTGTGGTCAAATGGAGTTAAGTTGAATAGACAGATTGTCTAGTAACCGTAACTTTGATGGAAAAACGACTAATTACAAGTAGAGTAATATACGAAAAGATGTCTAACAATTTATGAAATATTTTGATTCTACTAAATGAGAAAATGGGTTGTTGACAGAGCTAAGATAACCAAAAGCTTATATAAACTAATGTTTTCATCCCAAAATAAACCGTAAAAAACAAAAGACAAAAAAACATATCAACCTGAGTGTAGAAAGTAATATTAGTGATGGAGAAATCAACTTTTGTTCTTGTGGTTATTTCGTTTTGTCTCCTCTTCGCTTGTCATGTTATTGAAGCCACGGAGCAGAACCTTGAAGATTGAAGAATAAAGACGTTGAAGTGTTTTAAGTTTGGTTTCTTAATAAAGTTTGAATGGTTCAAACTGATTTGGTCTTCAATATTTGTAGGAGAATAAGTAGAAGTAGTTTGAGATTTAGTAGCTTTATAATCGGTCAAATAAATTACATTGTATTGCCTATAAAAGGCTCATTTTTTTTTGATATTCAATAAGGAAATACTTTTCCAAAAACTCTGTTCTTGTTCTGTTTTCAAATCTCAAAGATAACATAGTGGTATCAGAGCCTCTAACGAGACTGGTACAAGAGAGAAATGAGTGATAAGGAGTCGGTAATCATACCGAAATTTGATGGAGATTATGAGCATTGGGCGATGCTCATGGAAAATCTGTTAAGATCCAAGGAGTGGTGGAATCTTATTGAAGAAGGGATCGTACAACCAGAACCCAACACGATTCTGACTGGTGCGCAAAGGACTGAAAGAGCTGATAAATTGGTCAAGGATCACAAGGTGAAGAATTATCTATTTGCGTCAATAGATAAGACAATACTCAAAACCATCATGAAGAAAGACACATCAAAGGATTTGTGGGATTCGATGAAAAAGAAATATCAAGGTAATGAGAGAGTGAAGAGTGCTCAATTACAAAGGTTGAGAAGAAGTTTTGAAGTCCTGAAGATGAGAAGAGGAGAGAAGGCAGAAGGCTACATCTCATGGGTTATGGAAATCACCAATGATGTGAGAAACCTTGGTGAAGATATGCCGGATTTCAGGGTTTTTGAGAAGATCTTGAGAACTCTCACAGAAAAGTACACACATGTGGTGTGTGTTATTGAAGAATCCAATGATGTCAAGTCCCTGACTGTAGATGGTCTTCAAAGCTCACTTACAGTTCATGAACTGAACAAGATCAAGGATGAAGGAGAAGAAAAGGTCCTGAAAATAGAAGAACCATACTAGAAGCCAGAAGTAAGCAGAGGTAGAGGAGAAAGTCCTAGTAGACGCAGAGGAGGTCCGTGAGGAAGAGGAAGATTTCCAAGGAGAGGTCGTGGCAAGGAACTTGTTGAATGTTTCAAATGTCACAGGAAAGGCCACTACAAGTACGAGTGTCCAGAATAGGAGAAGGAAGTCAATTATGCAGAACTGGAAGAAGATATGCTACTGATGGCTCATGTCAATGAAATCAAAGGAGAAGAGGAGCACATATGGTTTCTTGACTAAGGTTGCAGCAACCATATGTGTGGAAACAAAGTTTGGTTCATTGATCTTGACACTTCTTTCCGCCAAAATGTGAAGCTTGGAGATGATAGAAGGATGCTTGTAGAAGGTAGAGGAAATCTGAGATTGGAGATCAATGGAGTGATCTCATTGATCACTCTTGTATACTATGTGCCAAGCCTGAAGAGTAACTTATTCAGTGTTGGACATCTGCAAGAAAAAGGGCTATGGATTGTCATAGAATATGACACTTGTGAAATTTGGGACAAGCATCAAAGAAGAATGGTGATGCACTCAACAATGTCTAAGAACCGGATGTTCATCATACTAGCCAGTGTAAGAGGCTCAAAGGAGATTGAGAGCAGATGCTTACAAGCAATAGAAAAGCCAGATCTTCTCTGGCACAAAAGATTTGGCCATCTTGGATACAAGGGACTAAAACTTCTTAGTGAGAAGAAGATGGTGAATGGTCTACCAACTCTGCATCAATGTGAAACTGAAGAAGGAGTCTGTGAAGTATGCATGAAGAGAAAGCAGATCAAAGAGAGTATTCCAAAGAAGAGCCTTTGGAAATCAACAAGAAGCCTGCAATTGGTTCACAGCGACATATGTGGACCGATTACTCCTACTTCTGAAAGTGGAAAAAGGTATATTATCAATTTTATTGATGATTACAGTAGGAAGTGTTGGACCTATTTCTTGGCTACTAAATCAGAAGCTTTTAGTATCTTTAAGGAATTTAAGGTAGTTGTTGAAAGGGAAAAAGTGCAGAAGCTAGTTGGTCTAAGAACTGATAGAGGAAGTGAATATAATTCCAAGATGTTTGTGGATTATTGCAGAGAGAATGGGATACGAAGGCAACTTACGACTGCTTATACTCCACAGCAAAACAGAATTGCTGAGAGAAAGAATAGAAGTGTCATGAACATGACAAGGTGTTTGCTGCTTGAAAAATAAGTACCTCAGAGATATTGGCCAGAAGCTACTCAATATGCAGTTCACATCTTCAATAGAAGCCCATCAGCTGCTTTGAGTGGTGTCACTCCTTAAGAGAAGTTGAGCAATCATAAGCCATCTGTGGAACACTTAAGGGTCTTTGGAAGCATTGCGTTTGCATTAGTGCCGTTTGAAAGAAGGATAAAGTTGGATGAGAAAAGCATCAAGTGTGTGATGTTTGGAATAAGAAAGAGTCAAAGGGATATAGACTCTACAATCCAGAAACTACGAAGATCGTGATAAGCAAGGATGTGCACTTTGATGAATATAAGCAATGGGAATGGGAAAGGCAAACTTCAGAGACTGAACTCACCTGGTCAGATTCTGATTCAGAGAAAAAACTAGAAGGAAATGATGGAGATGACTTAGATGATCCACCAGAACAAGAAACTCCTGAAGACTATAATGAAGAAGAAGAGAATGTTGAAACAGAGGAGACTCAACACTCCCCTGTTACTGAAGAAGTGCTTGTGGAAACAAATGTGAGGCAAAGATCACTAAGAACTAGGCAAGCACGTGTGTGGATGAGAGATTATGTAGCTGGAAACTCAGGCTTCATAATCACTGAAGAAGATGATGAAATAGTAGCAGTGTTTGTAGCTACTGAAGATCCAGAAACTTTTGAAGAGGCTGCTCAAGAAGAAGTTTGGAGAAAAGCTATGGAGGCTGAGATCAAATCAATTGAAGAAAACAATACTTGGAAGCTCATGGAACTACCAGAAGGAGCAAAAGTGATCGGTGTTAAGTGGATATTCAAGACCAAGCTGAACGAGAGAGGAGAAATTGACAAATTCAAGGCGAGATTGGTGGCCAAGGGATATCATCAGAAACATGGAATAGATTTCTATGAAGTATTCGCTCCTGTAGCCAGATGGGACACAGTGAGGTCTATTCTTGCTCTAGCTGCAGAGAAATCTTGGAAAGTGTATCAACTTGATGTTAAAAGTGCATTCCTACATGGTGAGTTAGAAGAAGATGTGTATGTCGAGCAACCAAAGGGGTTTGAAGTAGAAGATGAAAGAGAGAAGGTGTACAAGCTCAATAGAGCTCTATACGGACTGAAACAAGCACCAAGAGCTTGGTACAGTCGTATAGAGGGCTATTTCTTGAGAGAAGGTTTTGAAAAGTGCTATTGTGAGCACACTTTATTTGTGAAGAAGAAAGAAGTAGGATTCTTGGTGGTTAACCTCTATGTAGATGATCTTATCTACACTGGAAACTCAAAAGAGTTGCTAGATGAGTTCAAAAGGTCCATGATGAATGAGTTTGCAATGACAAACTTGGGCTTAATGAAGTTCTTCTTGGGAGTTGAAGTGATTCAAGACAATCAAGGAATCTACATTGGTCAACAAAAATATGCAGAGGAGATCTTGAAGAAATATGGAATGGAGGAGTGTAATTCTGTGAGGAATCCTATTGTCTCGGGTCACAAACTGTCTAAGATGGGTGCAGGAGACGCTGTGGATCCAGTCATGTTTAAACAGCTAGTTGGAAGCTTGAGGTACCTAACAACTACTAGACCTGACTTGATATACTCAGTAAACTTGGTGAGTAGGTACATGGAGAAACCAAGTGAGCAACATCTTCAAGTTGCAAAACGGATTCTGAGGTATGTTCAAGGAACAACTGATTTTGGAATTCGTTACAAGCCAGGAAGGGAGCAAAGTCTTGTGGGTTATGTAGACATTGACTATGCAGGGGATGTTGATGATAGAAGAAGCACTTCAGGCTATGTGTTTATGTTACGAGGTGGCGCTGTTTCATGGGCCTCAAAGAAGCAACCAATTGTGACTCTCTCCACAACTGAAGCTGAGTTTGTTGATGCGGCTTATGGAGCATGTCAAGCAGTTTGGTTGAGGAATATGTTGGAAGAAATCGGGTCAAAACAAAAGGAAGGTACTGTGTTATTCTGTGAAAATAGCTCTACGATTAAGCTATCAAAAAACTTGGTACTACACGGAAGAAGCAAGCATATCCATGTGAGATACCATTTTTTGAGGGAGCTAGTGAATGATGGAGTTATACAAATGGAGTATTGTGGAACGGAGGAACAACTAGCTGACGTGATGACCAAGGCAGTTAAACTGGATGTTTTTGAGAAGCTCAGAGAAAGAATGGGAGTGTGCTATAAAGAGGAAGTAAACTGAAAGAAGAGGTTTCAGTTTAAGGGAGGGAATGAAGAATAAAGACGTTGAAGTGTTTTAAGTTTGGTTTCTTAATAAAGTTTGAATGGTTCAAACTGATTTGGTCTTCAGTATTTGTAGGAGAATAAGTAGAAGTAGTTTGAGATTTAGTAGCTTAATAATCGGTCAAATAAGTTACATTGTATTGCCTATAAAAGGCTCATTTGTTTTTGATATTCAATAAGGAAATACTTTTCCAAAAACTCTGTTCTTGTTCTGTTTTCAAATCTCAAAGATAACAAAGATGAGACAGGTCGTTCGTTCTGGTCTAGACCATTGCTTAGAGGACCGATTGATCTACCACCACGAGGTCCACAAAAACCAAATTTGATCGGCTCAAAACCGTTGTCACCATCGCAACGCGTATTTTTCAGTATGTTACCAAAAAACGTTCCGATTCCGCCATCGGGACCTAGCAGAGGAGAAACTCCTTGGGCACCACCAAAATTTGTTGTGTGATGAACATTTGGACCCATGGATCCTTTTTCTAAGGAAGTAAACAATCTATAAAAATGGTCTTGCGATGATGATATTTATATTCAGAAAAAAAATTCAATTATGTAAGTCTAAGATTTGATATGTTTGATTTGATTGATAACTTGAAGAATTGTATGTA
Organism: Draba incana; assembly: GCA_963576765.1. Lineage (NCBI taxonomy): Eukaryota > Viridiplantae > Streptophyta > Magnoliopsida > Brassicales > Brassicaceae > Draba > Draba incana. Next base: position 1,258,078 of record OY755205.1, on the reverse strand, counting down.
ATCGGATGATTCCACAGTTTCGCAAGTCTATGTGTTACATATCATCAAAAGGTATGTACATGCATTGCAAACACTAAACATTATTTCTAGCTTCGCAAGCTTCTATCGTACTAGGTGTGTCGTTCTTTTTGATACCAATCACAAAAACGATGTCGATAGCTTACCGCTAACTAGCATATACCATTTCATATCACCAACCGAACCATTTGATCACGCAACTGATATCTTCACAAATTCTTTCCGAATTCAATCGGAGAAAAGGGTTTCGCGCGAGCATGATACTCTTTCAATTCGATGAGTACTACTTGAAGATCAAAGTCCAAAATACAAACTCAACATTTCAAAACATTCATCAACAAAAACTCGAAACTAAGAACTTATCGTTTTCACCGATTCTTAGCGAAAAGCTTGTTAGTATTAAGCACATTAGCATCAAAATACTCTCTATAAGGATGATTCTCAGGAACCAGTTTTCTAAACTGCTCAAATTGCTTCTCTGCTTCATCTTTCTTCTTCATCAACGTATAAATCAAACCTTGACATAGATATGGCCTAAAATCTCTAGGCTCATCTTTCACCAACTCTTGATAAACCCTAATTGCTTCATTTGGATTCCCTTCAATAACCTTAATCTGTGCAATCAAAAGCATAAAATCCCTAAACATTTTCTTCTTATCTTCTTCCTTCTTGCATTTCTCCATAGCCTCATTGATTCTACCTTCGAGCTCGGTTAATTTCGATTCGGAATCGGAATACGCCATAATCAATCCGTGATAAGCTTCGACACGGAGCGGATCTTTCGTTAGAATCTCTTCGAATCCTTTAGTAGCGGAATCGAAATCGCCACCGTATGATTGTACCTGAGCTTTTAGGATTCGCCATTCTTGTTGTTCCGGTTCGATTTCGATTAACCGGTTTAGAATCTCTAACGCTTGATCGAGGTTTTTGGTTTGGAATTTGATTCTCATGAGTGATTGAAGAGCTTCGACGTCGTTTGGATTGTTAGCGATATGCTTCTCGAGCTCTGCTTCTTCGGTGGTTTCCTCGGATTCGAGATTCGCCGGAGGAGGAGGAGCGATTGGAGTTGCGGTGGCGGGTTTGACGGTGAGGTGTAGTGAAGCGGCGAACAAAGCGGCGGTTGTGGTTAAGGTTACGCATGTGGTTTTGAGAAAAGAGGGTTTAGGGTTCGATGACGAAGCTCTAATGGAGCGAGATTGAAGAGATTTTTGTAGGATTTGGTAGGAGTTAGGTTTTGGTTGAGATCTACTGTGATTGTTGAGACGGAGGAAGAATGTTTGGTCAGAGTAGTGAAACTTGGCTAGAGACGCCATTGTTGCCTCGTCGGAGAAAACAAACCCTAACGACGGCGATTATATTAGGATTGAAGAAGAAAAACAAGATACCGAGGCCAAAAAAAATGTTAAGAGTATCAAAACGATGTCGTTTTTATTTTGGGCTTTTTGGAGATGTTTTGTATAATGGGTTTAATATCACTAATGGGCCAAAAGAACGCTTAACGCCTAGCCTCCTCCTTGACAATGATAACATAACAGTGTGGAATTCGGATGCGATAGTATTTTATGTTATTCTCAAATCCCAATTTATCACTCAAAAAGCACCATTACAAATAAAATAAAAAAACTCTTAAAAAATCACATGAGAACTAAAACTATATGAGGTTCATTCAACTAAATAAAATTCATCCAAAATGGTTCACTAAAACAGAATACAAAAAGAAATGGGAATCAGAAGCACGTCCATCAAAGGTAAACACGGATTTAGACCATTCTATAAAACCTACAAGCTCTTTTACACCTTGTCTTTGAAACGAGATCTCTGCACACCAAATATCCGTTTTACACTTGTTAGTATCACTGCGATACTCCTCAGTCTTCCATCAAACGGTCACTCTTCTTCCACCCGATTTTACCACCGTAAAAATTTCTTCACTATGAAAACATCACAGAGTGGACAGTTTCTCAAGTCCCTTAACAGTCATCCAACATTCATCCTTTGTAAGATCACGCCAATGTAATTCACTAGCGTAAATAAATATTTCGCAGCATACGTTGGTCTCTATCTCTGCCAAGCAATAATTCCTGCAACTAGTTTTGTTCTTTACGTACGCCTTGAAGTTAAGCTTCAAGCCATTCATGGCATAAACTTTACCAGCCATTACCAATCTATTAACTGGAACTACACTCTTTTGAGTGATGAGATGATCTAGTGATGTGGGCGATAACGACTCCCAAGTTTGCGTCTTTGGGTCATAAACCTCATCCCAATGCTCAAAGTTATCGTACTCGTTGCAGCCTCCAAACACATAGATCTTACCTTCAATCATGTAAGAGAAGATACGCCATTGATAAGATCGAGGAGCATCGACGATTAACACTCTTGTGTTTCTCTTTTCATTTACTAATCTGATACGATTTCCTTGTAAACTCTCAAACAATTGTTACCAAGATCTCTTCTTTACTGAATATTACTCTGATTTATGAAGAAACACTTAGATATCCGAATACAAAAGATAGAAATAAAAAGATAAACACACCCTTGAGAATCAAAAGAGCCTAGCTCTCCTTCTCACCCAAACAACTCTTGATCAAACGCTTGATAAAGAAAACGTTAAACCTTCTACCCCTAATATAGACTCTCCTCCCTTTGCTTTATTGACTTGTCCTTGCACTTTACCGTTATGCAGCCTTATCCTCACCTGTGACTTGTCCCAGTGACTCATCTTCTTCTAGATTGTTCTGATCACAGGCCTGGGCCTTGGTCAATAAGCCTGGCCTGTCATAATCCTTGGTCTTGGATCTCCCTTGATACTTGAACACAATAACACTATCACTTCTCTTGTGGGCATAATAAACCACACCTAACAATACCGGCCCCTCTAAAATCGACCTTGTCCTCAAGGTCGAAGTACAAGAGTTGTGTGTGGCTCTCTTCCATTCCCAAGAGCAATCATGGTACGGTAAGTCTCTGATACAAGCAGCTCTAAGCTCTTCAAGAGTGAATCCTTTCCCGGCTCTGACTTTCATGACGTACTTAAGAGTTTGAGCATGAACAATAGGTCGGAGAGGTCCAGAAGTAGGACAAGGGAAGATCTTCACAGCCTTCTTCTGTCTCACAATTCTTCTTCTAGTTGAAGGTTGGTTAAATCAGGTTTTGACATAGTTTCTCCAGTGCTTCCTGAAGTGAGAGTTTGGGATTTCATTGTTGTGCTTCATTTTCACACTGTAGCTTCTTCCTCATTGAGCGGCTGGACAGAAATGTCTAGAATTAGGTTGCAATCGAGTATCCGGAACCGTTATAAATGCCTTAAAAACTCCCTCAATCACAAGTTGAAGTAGAAGAGAGGCTACAAATGTTTTTGTGCCCAACTTCAATACAACCGCGTGTCTCTTGCCTTGGGAAAGAAGAAATCCTTGCGGCACGTCAAACCTTTGATGAAACTCACACCATAGAGGAGATAAGTCTCTAGGTGGATTGACAATTCCCCAGGACTCCTCCATTTGCATTCCTCCGGGTTCCACTATCACTCCCTCGACCTCTTCTCCATCTTCATCCCATTATGTTTCATTTCCATTCCTTTGCACATCTAACACCAAAACTTCCTTAACTACCGCCGTCGTAACCTTCTTGAGACTTCGCAGCTCAAATCTCTTCACCTCTATCCTCATCTTCACATCCAATCCGATCATAAAAGCCTTCTCCCAAACCTTTGTTGTTATCTCTGGTGCGTAAGTGGTTAAAGCGGTGAAATATTGGCCCAAGATCTTTAATGTTTGTAAATTCCCCGATTCAAACCCTTTTCCTCGTTCAAAAACGTGGGAACTCTCTTCTTGATGATCAGTGAAGGCATCAAATCCAAAACCACATTGTAATTTTTCCCCAACATCAGTGTAAATTCGAAGGCTTGGTTCCAATTTCGAGATTGGTACCTGAATTGGTGGACTTGATTTTGGCTGGTGAACCAAAAGAATATCCAGATTTGAGTCATCTTCTTCGTCTACAATTGATTCTCTATCAAGAATCGACTTCCTCTGATGAACGACATCATTAGCCAAAATTGATTTATATGCTTCTTGGTGTTCTATAATACCCTGTATGGAATCTTCTTCGGATCCTTCAACCTGAACAACTTTGATTGCTAGAGACAGGGAATCCATGAGTTCCTGCAGAATGCGTTTGTTCTTGATCGTAACCAAACCCAGATTCTGCCTTACTGCGTATGAAAGGAAGCTGTGGGCTGCACCACAATCGATCATTAACACCCTATCTTCTCCTCGAATTGTTCCCTTGCGCTTCATAGCCCTTGGAGATGAAACCCTTAGCACTGAATTTAGAGAGAGTTCTGAGATTTCCAACATTCCATAGACGTATTCACTTACCCTCCCGTCTGCCTTATCAAACCACCCTCGCGTACTCCCGTCCTCCAGCACCACCAACAGAGAAATCTCCTTCTTCGACCATAGGTTACGATTATGCCATGGCTCATAGCACCAGAGACAAAGTCTATCGATCTTCCATTTCACGATCTCCGCCGGAGTTAGCCTTCGGAATGGTGGCCTCATGCGGTTGGGAGCAATAGGGTTACGAGTTTGATTGTCAGAGCTTAGAGGAGACGACTGCGTTTTGTTAGAAAGAGAAGGTAAATTGGGCCTTCCCTTATAAGGCCCAGTTCCTTTATTCTGACCAGATTGAGAGTGATGGGCCAAGGATCTTTGCTGGCCTAAATGAAGTTCTATGATTCCTTTATCAATGAAACTTTCCGGTGATTTCTCCGGTGTTTTATGCCCTTCCTCCACCACTTTAGCCACAATCATCCTCTTTTTGAAATTTCTCAGCTCACTCTTCTTCATACCTAACCGCATCTTCACTCTTAACCCAATCATGAAAGCCCTTTCCCAAACCCCTTCTACTTGCTCGAGTACGGCGATGGCTACAACCATGAAATCGCGGCCATAAATCTTCACCGTATCTTCTAGACGAAGCGACAGTAACATCTCTCCGGCTGTGGCGTCTTGGGTCGTTGCCAATTTCTCGAGCCCTAACATCTTCCTCGGTTCCCATTTCACAAAAAGCTTTTCGTTAATGTCAAGGATTTCTAGCTTGCGCTTCGTCATTAGCTATGTTCTCTCTTCCGGTGGCTCCCTCATCTGCGGTTGGAAAGGACGCATCTCCTTCAACCTACTGGACTCCTCTCTGTCATCTTGAGCCGATGGGTCCGAGTCGATCTCTTCTCCAGTTCCTTTTTCATGACCCGATTCATCCTGACTGAAGAACTTGCCGGGGGTCAACAAATCCCCAGAGAAGATTGGCTTTTCTTCTTCATCTGCTAACTTCTCACAAACCACGACCTCTAAGACCGGATCTGTTACGAACGGCGATAGAATCTGTATCTTCGGAGTCGAGAGACGTTCTTCTCCTCCTGAGTTTTCGTCACCTTACTGTCTACGGGATCCGTCACCGTTGCGCTTCTAGAAAAGTCGATTTGACGAGAGGAGTAAAGTTGCTCTCTTTCAAGCTTGTCCTTCCTCCGTTCTTGTGGGGGTCGAAACCAACACAACTAGAATTTGTAAGAGTTCTAGGGAAGTTTGTGAGATTTCTATGGTAAGCTAGGACCAAGAAAGATGTAAAGAGATTGTTTATTGCTCAGAAAAGCTTTGAGTACAAGTTTGCGTATTGAAATTGCCGATCCCCCTTGGGGTGTTTACAAAGGTCTATTTATAGCTTGTCTAAGGCGCCCCCTTCTCCTAAGTCTCCACGGAATTGCTTTACTTGAGTCGGTCGTGTCGAAGTGGGCTGGAAACTGCGTTGGGCCAAGGACGGGATTAATGACCCCGAGGCTGAGGTCGGGCCGTGTGGTGAGGCTGAGGTCGGCCGTAGGCCGAACCCGTGCTTGGCCTAGGAACCGAAGCTACGGTCGGCTCCATGACCGAGGCTGTGCTCGGGCTGCTTGGCGAGGCTGTGCTCGGCACCAGGCCAAGCTCGTGCTCGGTCTAGGACCCGAGACCACGGTCGGCTCCAAACAGGCGAAGCTGAGGTCGGCCCTCCTTGGACCGAGCCTATGCTCGGTTCTTCCTTGGACCGAGCCTGTGCTCGGTTCTTCCTTGGAGAGCACGTGGTCGGCCCGTGCTGGAGAGCACGTGGTCGGCCTCCACTCAGTCCCGTTCCATTTCCACTTCGTTTAAGTTTACTCCGTTGCTACAACATCTGCTCCGCATGAGGACCTAGGTTCTATAATGCTTCCTCCATCAAGGTACCAGGCGCCATTTCTTCAAATGCTTAGACTTGGAGTGTTAATGCTAAGGGGGTGAATACCAACCCCAACAGTTAGCCCCCCAGCTCGGTAGTGTATGATATAGCAGTGCCGAGCTAAAAGATATGTCGAGGAGCAGCATTAACGGTTAAAGGCAAAGCTTTCATCTCTTCTTTTGTACAGCACTTTCAAGTACTCATCTTGTTTAGTATTCCCCCTCAAGTCCATACAGCAGTGTGAATCATGAACTTGGAAGACACTAGATGGTGGCCTCGTTAAAACCTTAGTAGGGAAAACCTTTTGGGACAAAACCTCTACTTAAGGGAAAAGAGTGCCACGCATAGTGATGAGGAGATTCGAACAAGGAACCTGATTATTCATGAATCCCTTGCCATTGCTTGTACTGTATTCGCCTACTTCGGGTTTACCTGAGGCTTCACGTCTTTAAAACTCCAACCTCGACTTGTCTCTGTTCGCCTCAGCTTTGATGAAATTTCCTTGATTGCCTTGCTTAAACAACATAGCGCAAGAGGTTTTAAAACTCCATAGGCATCGTGAAGATTTCAAGACTTCGTAAGTGTTTTCGATGGTTTCAAGACTTCTTGCCTATTTTACCAAAGCTGCTGCTTTATTCAGCAGAAAGGATTATTTTCCTCTATTGAAGATTTTAAGACTTCTTGTTTCTTAAGGAGATTTTAAGACTCCGTGATGCGATTGCTCATGAATGAGTCTTCGCTTGCCTATAAATGAGGCTTTGTTTGCTCATGAATGAGACTTCGTTTGCTCATAAATGGGGCTTTGTTAAGAAGAGAAAACGCAAATGCGCTCACGCTGCTCATCTGCCAACGTTGCTGTTGGGCTTTGCAGAATGGTGTTGTTCTCTAGACACGTCTGTCTGAGAACGAGTTCACCTTGATTTTGACCAGAGTGCATCCTGGGTTTCCGAATGACACGTTCAGGGTATAGGCCGAACGGAGGTCATTAGCAACTGCATTACCAACGACGTTTGTTGGGTTTCAGAGTGATCAGGTGGGTACATCCGCCCCAGTACTGAACACTGGTACTTATATAGCGCGCTTGAATCCGTTGTGGATGTCATTGTGTTCGTATTTCCACACTATTGATGTGGCCAGCAACAATAGATGCAGAACGACTCTACTCGATTAAAGCTTTGATCAGTCCATAAAGGACAAGCTGTTCCCATGATGAGGTTTGTGTCGAGTGTTTAGGGTTTTTGACGATGATGCTGTCAATGATGTTGTGAAGGAGTGGTGCTGTCAATGATGTTGTGAAGGAGTGGCGTACGGGTACCCCACTCCCCCCCCTTTTAGACGAAAGAGGGAACTGAAGTCGTCTAGAGACTGGTGAAAACACTCACTCCCCCCCTAAGGCAGAGGAGATCATGTGAGCTCGTCCGGAACGAGGCTAAGTGAAGAGTAGAATCCCCCCCTTTTGGATGGAGGGGGGCAACTGAACCTATCCGAAGACAGGCTGCCTACGTACCCTTTGCAGGGATCAAGTCGCCTCGTAGTTCATTGCAAGAGCTTCTAGAAGGGTGGTGGCGTCGCAGTGGACTGGGTGGGTTCACCCGCTTGCTTGGTTTGCCCGCCCCTCTTAGCGCGGACTTCCTCTTCGCTTCGAGCGAAGTCTGTAGCGCGGTGAAGAGCATCGTGGATGGTCGCGGGTGGGATGACAGTCAATTCCTGCCAGAACGGAGAAGGGCATCGAAGCGCTCCTCTCAAGGCCTCCAGCGCGGACGTGTCGGTGATACCGTCCAGCTTTGACAGTGTATGCTTGAATCTTGTCACGAAAGACCGCAGGCTTTCATTCTCACCCTGCTTGTTCGTCCACAGCTCCGCATCATAGATCTTTCCTTCGGCGAAGATGTTGTAATGCTGCACAAACATCTCTGAGAATTGATGGAAGGTGTGGACTGAATTCTTCTCCAGCTTGTAGAACCACTGGAGGGCAGGCTCTTTGAGGCTCTCTACGAACAGTTTGCAGTAGCCAACGTCTTTCTCGGCTACTGTGAAGTTTGCCCTTCCCAAGGCGACTTCGAATGCCATCAGATGGATAGCAGGGTCAGTGGTTCCTTCATAGATTGGAAGCTTGATTTTTCCGGGGTCAGAGATTGGAGTTCTCGCGACCCTCTCAGCGAAGGGTGTGTTCCGTGCTTTCTCGAGCACAGAGGCGATCCCAGGAGCCTTCGCCGTGCTCCGGTACATCTGTAGTTGGGTAGCCTTTAGGTCAGAGGCGACCTGGTCTAACTGGGCTTTTAGCGCAGCGACCTCTCCATCTCGGAAGCCTTGCGGAGCCCTGCGCTCTTGTTCCCTCCTGTAGGGCTCCGCTATGATCGCATCTCCTTCTTCTGCGGCCGTAGCATGGTCAACTTCTAGGTCGACTCGAGCACGTCTTCGAGGAGGCAGATCCTCATCTGATTCTCCAATCATGCGCTCAGGAGTTAGATCGGATTCCCGACGAGGCGGTGGTGGAGGCAAATCCTCTGGATCTGTGCGAGCAGCCCGAGGTGGTAGCTCTTCGTGTCGAACCCTCCGATTGGTTCGAGGCGTGGCGAAGCTGAGGCGTGTCGGACTGACACAGGGCCTCCTGCGCTTCCTTCTCTTGAGCGATTGCAGCTCGCTCGCTGTATGTTCAGTTTTCTTCATCAGAGTCTCAAGCATCTGCTTGATCTCCGCGAGATCCGCTGGGTGGTTAGCGGCGCGAGGCGCGGTGTTCTCCATGGAGTTATTTCTTTCCTCGTCGTGCTGGTGAGACGAAGATCCTTCGTTGCTCGTGGTGTTGCTTGACATCTTCGCGGGTAGTCTGAAAACCTAGCTCTTCTTGTGTCAGACAATCTCTAAGGTCCCCTTAGTCGGCGCCAAATTGTGGGGGTCGAAACCAACACAACTAGAATTTGTAAGAGTTCTAGGGAAGTTTGTGAGATTTCTATGGTAAGCTAGGGCCAAGAAAGATGTAAAGAGATTGTTTATTGCTCAGAAAAGCTTTGAGTACAAGTTTGCGTATTGAAATTGCCGATCCCCCTTGGGGTGTTTACAAAGGTCTATTTATAGCTTGTCTAAGGCGGCCCCTTCTCCTAAGTCTCCACGGAATTGCTTTACTTGAGTCGGTCGTGTCGAAGTGGCTGGAAACTGCGTTGGGCCAAGGACGGGATTAATGACCCCGAGGCTGAGGTCGGGCCGTGTGGTGAGGCTGAGGTCGGCCGTAGGCCGAACCCGTGCTTGGCCTAGGAACCGAAGCTACGGTCGGCTCCATGACCGAGGCTGTGCTCGGGCTGCTTGGCGAGGCTGTGCTCGGCACTAGGCCAAGCTCGTGCTCGGTCTAGGACCCGAGACCACGGTCGGCTCCAAACAGGCGAAGCTGAGGTCGGCCCTCCTTGGACCGAGCCTATGCTCGGTTCTTCCTTGGATCGAGCCTGTGCTCGGTTCTTCCTTGGAGAGCACGTGGTCGGCCCGTGCTGGAGAGCACGTGGTCGGCCTCCACTCAGTCCCGTTCCATTTCCACTTCGCTTAAGTTTACTCCGTTGCTACAACATCTGCTCCGCATGAGGACCTAGGTTCTATAATGCTTCCTCCATCAAGGTACCAGGCGCCATTTCTTCAAATGCTTAGACTTGGAGTGTTAATGCTAAGGGGGTGAATACCAACCCCAACAGTTCTCGCTCATCCTTCTCCAAACAAACTTTGATTCTCTCTGGATCGTTACGGTTACTAAACTGAGTAAATAATCCGTTCTTCAATTCGTCTCAATCATTACACAGAAACAAAGATTGCTTCTTGTGATACCATGGTAATGCTTCTCCTTCAATGAACGCTTGTGCCATATTCTGTTTCTCCTCATCATTGAAATCCTCCCGAACAAAGAAATACTCCATCCAATCGATCCATGGCCTCAAATCCTCTGCAACTCCCGTAAAAATCGGAATCATAAGATCCTCAACCTGAGTCGCATCCAAGATGGACTGAGACTCTCTGGAGACCTCCGTGATGGGTGATAAATCTGGCATGCTTTCCGGCATGGTTGGATCGAAGAAAGCTCTGATACCAAATTTGATACGATTTCCTTGTAAACTCTCAAACAATTGTTACCAAGATATCTTCTTTACTGAATATTACTCTGATTTATGAAGAAACACTTAAATATCCGAATACAAAAGATAGAAATAAAAATATAAACACACTCTTGAGAATCAAAAGAGCCTAGCTCTCCTTCTCACCCAAACAACTCTTGATCAAACGCTTGATAAAGAAAACGTTAAACCTTCTACCCCTAATATAGACTCTCCTCCCTTTGCTTTATTGACTTGTCTTTGCACTTTACCGTTATGCAGCCTTATCCTCACATGTGACCTGTCCCAGTGACTCATCTTCTTCTAGATTGTTCTGATCACAGGCCTGGGCCCTGGTCAATAAGCCTGGCCTGTCATAATCCTTGGTCTTGGATCTCCGTTGATACTTGAACACAATAACACTATCACTTCTCTTGTGGGCATAATAAACCACACCTAACATAATCCTTCGATTAGATACAGCTCTGTTTTTTCGATTAGGGCTCGGTTGGCTTGGAGCTCACGCGAAGGTAAGAGTGATCGGAAACTCTTCGACATGAGAGATAAGGTTGGATGATGGAATCTCGAGATACGAGCCAAACATTTGAGAACAAGGTCATATGGTAACGAAGAAAACGATGTCGATGGAGGAGGAGGAGGAGGAGAAGGAGTCGTGGAGGGAGACTCTGAAGATTTCTTCATGTCTTCCATGTGGATGATTCGGTTTCTTTGACGATCACGTTAGGGTTTCGTCTATATATAAAAGAACAAAAACAAAAAAAAAAATTAACAAAAGGGTTATTAATGCTTCTACACCTACAGGTATGGAGTTCGAGTCCCGGGGAATGCAAATTTATGGAGGCAATATTTACAGGAGATTTTCAGCGTGGAGCAAAAAGAGCCGTTCAGAGTAATCTAGCATGTTTAGGCTAAATTGTCCGTTGTATAATCGTCCGTGTAATAGTTTTCATAATTTGTAGTAATTCATAAATCTAGACGATTAAAAAAGTTTGTTAAAACTTTTGGTTACATGGAAACTCCGTCCGAGGTGCGTTTCTTTTTTCGGAAACGTTTCGGAAACTGAAATTTATGGAAACACGTTTCTTATAAAAAGAATATTTTGAAACACGTTTCCTACAAATTTTTAATTTGAAAACTCGAACGGAAACTTGTTTCCTAAAAATCTTAATTTGGAAACACATTGAAAACATACATAAAGCATAAAGCTTAGGACATGGGCTTGGGAGATGAGGATTTATACTCAATAATTATCCTCAAGGCTTATATTTTAGGGGCTCTTTCTGTTTCTTTTAAACAAAAATAAATAAGTTAACAAAAGTGTGTTAGAAATCCATCTTTAAGATAGAAAACAATTATTACCACCTATGCATAGTTTCTATTTACTCCCATGGTTATACAATTATTTTGTATTATTTTCTTATTTCATTTATGGAATGAATAGAAAATTTAGTTAATGAAAATTGTTTCATGTTTCCCTTTTCGCAAAAAGGATGCTAAATAGTAAATTTAGCTTATGGAATTGTTTTTGGAGATTTTTTTTTGGAAAATATTGTAGAAAATAAGTTTAGCTATAATGACACCATCTTAACCACAAGTCTTCAAAGATTTGGTCTGTCTGTGTTTGAACAGAAGGTGTGCATATGATCTAACACTTTTTCAGATTGTAAAACCTCAACTACTCTTCCTAGTTGAAACTCACTTTGGTTCTTGTGATATCGTTTAGTCTCCTCTTCGCTGGTGTCCTTCACGCAACCAAGACTATAGCCTTCAATTCCAGACCAAACCAAGGGTTTGGACCGGTCTGGACCTTCTCGTGGTAGTTCAGATAATCCACCTGGAGCTCCTCCAACACAAACCACTAACCGTTTGCTTTGGGTTGAACCTGTGAAGCCACCAAAAACTGCAAGCAAAATCAAGACTTTGTTCTGATGAGTCTTTGTACGGCGAGCTTTTCTAAATAACTAAGTCAGTTCTTCGTATGTTTTGTATAACATTTTTAACTTTCGACCTATGTGCTATAAATATATTTTAACCAAGTTTTTTTTTTGGTAAAATGTTAAAAAAAAAAATTTTTTTTTTTTTTTTAACCAAGTTATTTCCGATAAAGTTAAAACTTTTTTTTGATAAAGTTAAAGTTAAAACTTTGAATCACACACAAAGTGTGTAATCTTTAAATTCAATGACTACTTTAGGATAGAGAAATTCCACAATTAAACATATGAACATATGAACATAATTAAGAACATTCACGTAAAAGTGAGGAGGGGACGTGTCTTATGACCTTATCTGCCATTCTTTTACCGATTGTTTTACAATTTTCATGTACGTATGAATATGATACTGAGTGTACTTATACAAATCTATTCTCTTCGACTTTTTATCTTGTTTAAAAGCGAAATTTATTGTGAGCAAAAATCAAAGTTGATGGTTACTATCGTTTTCAAGCGCTCAATAGCATAGAGCCATAATTATTTTGTATTATATTTTTACTTCATAAATTGAGTGAAATAGAAAATTTAGTTTATGAAAATGGTTTCATATTTCCTTTTTACGAAATGATGGAAAAATAATAAATTTGGCTTATGGAATTGTTTTCGGAGATTTTATTTTGGAAAATATATGAAGGTCAGAATATTTGCCAGTTAGCTTTATAGATAAAAAAGAAAGAAGAAAAATGCTGTACTGTTTCAAAAGTCATTGTTCCGAAGTACAGAGACTTTGGGGGTCACGCGCGTGCAACGAACCGTATTTCGTATTTCCAAACATAAACTTCGTGCCGTTTCTCTTATCTACAAACTACAACCATTTTTATCATTTTTTTTTTTTTGACAAAGGACCATTTTTATCATCGATACCAAATTTTTATGGTAGATCGCGAAAGAACCATCATTTAAATGATCGATATCACTTACTATCAATACAAAAGAAAACAAGATCTCATTGTTTTTATTCAATCCTTTGATTAGTTTTAAACCAATTAGTTTTTTTTTTGATAACCTTTTATTTTTGTTTTTTTTAATTATTTTTTTTTTCAATTAACCGGTGTTCTACAGCGGATTTTAAACCAATTAGTTTCGATTCTAATAAACCTAATTGTCGTGACGTCTAAAGACTAAAGAGTTATACCTCCTCATGTTACTGCTAATATTATATCAGCAATTCTCAAATACAAACAAATGTTAATCATTGAATAAACCAAGAAATAAAAACCCCATCTTCTTGTTGATTTGTTCATTGAAACTCTTCTTCGTCTTATACTCATGAACTTGTGGCTACCAAAATTTTGATTCTTCCACATTAATGAATACACTTAGATTGACTAAAATGAGATGTTAACGTTACAATTAAAGTATATGCGAAGGGTACGCAAATAAACAGGACCGTTGGAAACTCTTTTTATTAAAAAAAATAGTATGGAAATAATTGAAACTACATGCCAAATATATTGGGACTACGTGACATTTGTAAAGTACGTTGTCGTTTTAAAGCATTTCGTTTTCTTGTTTGCCCTTTTTTCATAGTGTTGTTGACATTTTTCTTCTTGCTTTTTTTTAAAAATAAAATAAAATTTGGCGACCTTGGGGATAAAGAAGGAACCAAATTCGAATCTATTATGAAGAAACAAAATTGATTGACTTTCACATTTAAGTACGTGCTTGTCCTTTTAAATTTAGCAATCCTTTATTCCAATCCCTTGTAAAATAAATTGCAAAAAACCAAAAAAACTGATTGACTTCTTTGTTATCTGAAAAAAAAAACCAAAAAAAAAACACACACATTATGTCGAGACATCCGTATGAACCAGAGGTATTCACTTTAGTTTGGCCATCTCTAAACCGGACTATGTCAAACATAAATCTTTTTAACGTTTAGAAACATGGTTTATTTATTAAAAAATCTCTAATTCACCTACATTATTAAAAAAAAAGAAGAAGATATGATGAAACATTATTTTGATGAATCATTACTTCGGACAGAAGAAGATTGTGTAAAGACTTACTAGAATGGTCTAGTCGAGTCGGTCCAATAAATAAACCGAGTATTGCAGAAATTGAATACGAAAAAAACAATAGACGAGAAGAGACTGTATTCACTCACTCTTCACCAAACACAAAGAGACCAAAATTTAGCTTCAACACTACCTCATAAAAAAAACTAAAAAAACAAGAAAACAAAAAGAGCCACCAGAGTTTAACAGTCATCACCAAATCGATCCTAACACGCAATCCTATGTGATGACGAACATTCCCACGTGCCTCCACGTGCCTTCCACGTGGCATCTCCTTCATTCGATGTCTGTCCCAACAGTTTCAGTATTGTAGAGTTTATGGCTAATTATCTACCGCAATACAGTATGAAACTCAGAATATCTTAAGGGATGGTGGTAATGTTCATAATCAACTATTAATTTTTGATGAATTTATCACATGGTAAATTTGAAGTGTTTACAATTCTATAAGAATTGGAGATTCTGAAGTCCAATCTGTATGAGTTTGATTAGCAAAAAAATTGTTTTGTCGATTAGGAAACAATTTACATAAATAATAGGTAAACGGAGATGAAATCTTTATATTTTTTTTATTTTTTTTGTCGACAATGTTTCTTTATTTCCTTCATTCCAACTCAAGATTTACATTGTCCATTTTACAAGATAGCCTTGAGAATTGATCCTAGCTTCCTAGAAATATACATGAAATTGAAATTACATAGGTTTGCAATATGATTTATGTCTTGCAAGGTTACCTTGTAGTTGTATGAGAATTGAGGATTCTGTGTGTTAAATTATACTATTTTATGTTTGCTTACGTTTTACGTATGCAATAATGCAAATAAATAAAGAAATATCTTCAAAAATAAATTAATACGACTTATAATCGTAAACCAAATTCTATTCTATTTGAATTATCCGTTTTTAACGTCAAAATGGTCATGATCTAATTGAAAATATGCAAATAAATCATCTCGACTGTAAGAAAATAAATTAAGATGAAAAAGCGATTTTCCCATTGCTGAAATTATTCATTTGCCTACTAAAAATTATAATACATATTTCTAAAAGCATGTATACAATCGGGTTCATACATACATACACATGCATATATGTATGTAATTATGTAGGTGTCGTGATCTTAGACTGTAGTTCGTGAAAGCAAATCTCGAATTCTTCTAGCTGTCTCTTTCTCGGTTGGTATTTCTATCTCTCTTCTCTCATATGCCTCGAAGAATTCTTTATTCTCTTTTTCTAGCTCCTTCCACACTGCAAATTTAATCAGTTCTACACTCCTTATCTTATACATTAGATATTATATATATAATTGTGTGTGTGGGTGTGTAAGTATATGTGGTACCTGTGGAAGTGATGATGGGGTTGATATTAGCATGTTTGAACAGAGCATCCATACACTCTTCTTTGCCCATGTTGAATACTATACACTCTTCTATCAAATGATGCACCTGCGTCACATAAACAAATACTTTAATATATATGTATACAATTACAATGATGATCATAGAACATATGATCAGAATCGGTTAAGAGACAAATATGAATATCAAAAATTGATTTAATAAGATGGAATTAAAAATCGTACCAAATGGATGTAAGATGCTTGTGAGCTATTATGATCACCCATGATGAAGGTAATAATGATTAAGAGTTGTTTGTGTTATGTAGAGGGAAATTAGAGAGATGAGGAAGAAGAAAGGTTAGGTCAAAAAACACTACAAGAATAAAAAACAAAGAGGGGCATTAAAATATTTATAAGCCAAAAAAATATCTAGAAGGAAAGAAAAGGAAAATGGTATTTTCATTTGATTATACGTATATAATCACGGAATGACCTTAAATTGACAGGGTTTGTTTGATTTGCTTAACTGATTACATATTTACATGAACTCAAAACTCAAATAAATTTATGAATGTTACTTTGTTACAATCGACATTATTTTGTACTCATGGAATAGCCTAATTGTGTTTATACCGTAGCAAATTGATTATTCCATAAATTTAATAAATCGAAAGAGACTATTCATAATATAGAGAAATAATAGAGTAAACCAAGATGACATATTAAAAATTATTTTGATAATTAAAAAATGTTATCCTTAATAGAAACGGCGTGCTGGTTTTGCTCTGCTGACGTGTAACATTGGGTTCGTTTCCCTCGTGGGCTTTTCGTTATGATTGGCTGAGAGGAGATTACAAAAGATTTTACGGAACGGGAATGCATAACTCCTAAGCTTACGTGGTGATGGGTCCGTTTATCACGTGAAGTGGGACCCTCCTATATAGTAGTAAAAAACTTATACTACTAACCCAAAATACGACCCGTTTGATATTGCTGTCATTAACTTTTTAATATTTAATCAATTTTTTCGTTTCTTTCGTTTAAGTATTCAGAAAGAATTGATTTTAATGTTTTGTAGAAGAATTAATAGATTCCCATCAAATTCATAGTAAAAATAGTAGGAATTGGCTCTTCACAAATTTTCCCTAGAATTCTATTAAATTTCTTTAAAAATTAAAAGAATAAAAGTTGTAGAAAAATTGAATAACACTTGAATTTGAAAGAATTAAGATTCTAATCAATTGAATAACACAAGAATTTAAAAGAATTAAGATTCTAATCAATTGAATAACACTAGAATTCTCTATTCTTTCAAAATCAATAAAATTCATCAAATGAATAACACCCCCTAATAGTTTTATACTTGTTTTTTTTTTTCCGCAGTTTTATACCTGTTAAATCTTCAAATGAATAAATGCTTATTAATTTCAGAACAAAATATTGATCTTTGTAAAATACTCAATTAACTGGTGATAGAATACTTATGTTTATGTACTGTAAAACAAGTTTCTTTTTTTCATCTTTCAACTTTAAAATCGCTTATCTCCCTTCTGGTTGACTTCACTGACAAAAACAACTTGTACCATATTAATCGCATTGACGCATTCATCGTGTTTGTACTGTACATTCCCATTCAAACACTCACTTTGATTTGGACACATTAATGCGATAATATATAGCTTAGTTTTAAATTAGACAATAATCTGATTAAATCTACTAATAAGCACCAGAGTTATTTTGGTAGGTCTTGTCGAAGAAAAAAAGAGTCCCTTTTAATATTAGGTGTATATAAATTATAAGTTTTGGCTGAATTTAATAAAGATATTAACAATAATGTCGTTTTTGCTATATATAAATCAAAAGCCACCCGTAACTTTTCCAAACTAGCCAAACAACAAGTGTACATGTATGTTATGGGGGATCAATATAATTTTTTTTGTCCATAAAGTTCATCATTATATAATCTTTGATTAAACAAAAAAAGACAAAAAAAAATGCAGGGAGATGGAGCAATGATCATGATGGGTGAGTGTGGGTAATGTATCAAGCCTAAAGTGGTTATATATATATATATATATATACATCTTCGTTCAATACGAGAAACAGCCAAACGCAACTGATAAACCTAATGTTTTGCCGATGAATTTTTTTAGTTATTTTATTTTTATTTTTTGAGATGACGATAACCCATTTATCATCCAACTTAAAAGTGGTGTATTTGCATTTAGGAATCAAAAATCCAATTCCATGAAAATACGTTGAAAAAAAAAATCCACAGTACGTAAATGAAAAGTGTTTTGCATAAACAAATTATGCCCACAACCATTCCGTAACTGACTTTCGTGATTGATTTGGTCACAAATCCTAAAGGTACGATTGATACCATTTCGCCAGAATATCAAAGCGATAAAACCAAAACCATTCAATATATGTTCCATACGATTTGATGTACTTAGGAGTATATATATCCCCACATCTTGGGAACACACTTTTGTTGGATTCTCGAACCTTTTGGGGACCACTAAGTTTGCTAACGGTTTGTGTCGAAGGACTCATTAGCTGGTACAAAAGGTTCCATCATCAAAAGTTCATAAAATCCTTATACCATAATGTAATATAACATTATATAGTTCTTAAAAAACTCATCAATCAGCTTGTACCAGTTTCACCATATATTTTTTACCTAAAAAAAAACCATATAACATACTTACAGGGCAGGCCCTGCATACTTATGAAAACCAATTTATTAAGTTATCATACGAATTCGATTGGTAAACCTTTTTTTTTTGTGGTATTATATATTGATAATAATATTGCATCAGAAAGTTAAATAATATAAATGGTTAAAGGCCCAACAAAGCCCATATACACCCACCGACTTCAATGCAACAATTCAAGATCTAACCGTTGATTAGTATGCAATTATCCCATCTAACGATTTACAAAACAGCACGTAAGCAATCCGTGTCATATTTCACCAACCAATCAAAATCAATCCAAAAACGTATATATATTCAACGAAACCCTCAAAAATCAAAACATTGTTACATTACCCTTAGAACTCGGATCCAAAACAATGGCTCCAAAGGCAGAGAAGAATCCGGCGGAAAAAGCACCGAAGATAGAGAAGAAGATCACGAAGGAAGGTGGAGGAAGCGAGGCTAAGAAGAAGAAGAAGGCGAAAAAGAGCATCGAAACGTACAAGATCTATATCTTCAAGGTTTTGAAACAAGTGCATCCAGATATTGGAATCTCTGGAAAAGCAATGGGGATTATGAACAGTTTTATCAATGATATATTCGAGAAACTCGCTCAAGAATCGTCGAAACTCGCTAGGTATAACAAGAAACCGACGATTACTTCCCGCGAAATTCAGACCGCAGTGAGATTGGTGTTGCCTGGTGAATTGGCGAAACACGCCGTGTCGGAAGGAACCAAAGCCGTCACCAAATTCACAAGCTCTTGAATAATAGTGTAATACATTGATCAATAACGAATCTTTGTGGTTTTATCGATTTTATACAAGATTATTAAAAAAGTATAACATCCTTTATTTCAAATTACAATGAAAACATTGTCTACAATTCACATCAGCAATCAGATTTCACATTTTGTTTACAAGTGATTTGTCTTTACACAGACCAAGATACATAGAGGGAGAGATTTTGATGTTACACAGAGAGAAGTATAATGCTAATGAGAAAACTATGCCTTTTTAGGGGATTTGGTAGCTTTTGATGGTGATTTGGTTGTTTTTGTGGTTGAAGCGGCTTTTTCCGACTTTTTCGGGAGGAGAATTGGGTTTATGTTTGGTAAAACTCCACCGTGCGCGATTGTAACGCCTTTGAGTACCCTACCTAGCTCCTCGTCGTTCCTTACTGCTAATAGAACATGGCGTGGTATGATACGGTTCTTCTTGTTGTCTCTTGCTGCGTTACCAGCCAGCTCAAGAACCTGAATTGTGAACGGATATAAAGATTTGGATTGTAACATTTATAAAGATGAGTTCTTGACATTTCTTATATGAATGAAACATACACATCAATCCAAGTTACTCAGATATTTGCAATGTAACAAATTTATCAGACCGTGGTATATGATTCCTAAGCTACTACCTCATCAATGTAGTTTACTTATTATGTATTTTTCATGTAACTTGTAAGATTCTTGATTTTGCAAGGTAACATATTAAAAACCTAATTGAAACCATTTCAAAGTCAAATCACTTGTGATAATATATAGAATTTAACATCCTAAATTAAACCTAGACGGTCAACGAAACATTACTACCAGAATAAAACAGAACAAATTCCACAAAAATCGAGTCAAAATTATATCTAATCTGAGAAATTAAAAACGACATGAGAATAATTTTGTCACCTCAGCTGCAAGATACTCGAGAACGGCGGCGAGATACACCGGAGCTCCGGTACCAACACGTTTCGAATAACGACCTTTCTTAAGATACCGACCGATTCTACCGACGGGAAATTGTAAACCGGATTTAACCGATCGAGAAACCGGTTTCTTCTTCGGACCACCACCTTTTCTTCCAGCTACTCCTTTTTCGCTTTGGTTACAGAATCCATGGCTGTCTTCTTAGCTTTGATCTGATTTGATTTTTGATCTGTCGGAATCTTACAACAGAGGAGAAGATTGTTTTTGATTTCACTTTTTGTTTTTGCGAAGGATGTTGGTTGGTTTTTCAGTTGATGAATGTTAGCCTTTGGATTGAAAAATGAATCAACGGTTATATGGATTGCTGATTTGGCCATTTTCGAAATTGTTTTATTTTCTCAATGTTTCCTCAAATCTCAAATTCAGATCTTAGGTCGTTTTTTTTAATCGTTTGAATTATTATATATATATTAGAATCATCACTATACTAATTTATTAATTTGATGATGATACTCCATTATATGTTGTTTTTGCGAGTAGGGTGAAAAACTTCTACATAGGTCTTCATGATGCAACAACTCTACATGTACGACATCTCCCTTGATGGATAAGTTATCCCTAACGAACGGCTCTGCATGTACGACATCTTCCATAATGGACAGACTCTTCTCGACCAACGACTATGCATGTACGACACCCCCAACGATGGACATAGTCTCCCTAGACGACTCTAAAACTTCTGAAAAGCGCTCTCCAATAATCTGCAATAATTTGTGTTGTCTGGGATTCGAAGCCCAGCCCTGCTGTAGAAGCTTTTAAACTCTTGATCACAGGGCCAAAAGGCTTCCATTTTTATTTATTTATTTAATAATCGGGTTAATTTGCTATATAACACACCAAAATCCTATATATTTTAATTGAGTAGACACTAAAAGTTCAAAATCTTCGGTGTCGTTCAAAGAGACTTTTAAGAGAGACTAATCATATGTGTCACTCAAAGAGAGTTTTAGAGATTAATTTGCATTCTATTAAAATATTTTTATTCTAAACATATAAACATTTATGGCAAAACAAATTAACATTCCTAAAATTTCTCATTGACTTTACTAGAACATTCTGAAAATATATTTCCTAAACTATAAATATTCATCGCAAATTTTTTTTTTAAATTATAAAATCTTAACATACACATCCTACGGAATCCACTAATTGTATATAGAAGATAATGAATATTGTGGTCATTAATTATACTCCCTCCGTTCCAAAATATAAGTTGTTTTGGGTGTTTTTTTTTGTTTCAAAATATAAGTTATTTTGAGAATCCTAGGTACTTTTCATCTTTATTGAATATTATGTGACCAATAATATTTTGTTGTCTTTTTTTAGGTTTGATTAAATTATGTTTATTATGTATATTAAATGATATTTTTTATAAGAAAATGTAGTTTTTTAATCTTTGTGCTTTTAGGTAAAACAACTTATATTTTGGAACGGAGGGAGTACAAAATATTTACATTACCTATTAATTTTAAAGACATTAGAAAGAAAAAATTGATTTGTCTATCAAAGATAAACAGATAATGATTTGCAAGTTTTTGTTTATTTTGTTTTTTGTACTACTACAATTTTGTAGTTATACGTTTAAAGATGAAAATATCAGTTTGGACCAACTCAATAAACTTAAAGTAAAATTTAGATGTAGATTACTTAGTCATATTTTTGTCAAAATACATGTAAATGTTATTAACTTGAGTGTATATAAATGATTTGAACATTACACCCAAATCGGAGTATCAATTTTATTTTAATAATTTAAACTAAATAAGTCACATATAAGATTTATTTAACATTTAACATAGGATTTGAAATTATTTCAAAAAATTATTTTCTCAATTTATGTGTTAGTCCTATGTATTTTATGTAAATCAAAATATAGAAATAATAAACTAAAATTTATAATCACGCGTTTGACGCGGGTCCAAATCTAGTTATAATGAAGTAACTAACTAATTGTGTCCTTGGTAGCAAAATCTTAACCGTTAGATTTAAGGGAATTAGTTAGATGTTTCACTATAATTTATGTATGTTATATAGCAAATTAACCCTTTATACTATACAAAATAAAACTGAATAATTTTTGTGGATGATGTAATTTTGATTAGCAAAATCTTAACCATTAAATTTAAGGGAATGTGGAAGCTCCATTGGTCCAGTGGTTTGACTAAAGGGTTCATTAATGCTTGTACACCTACATGTATTGAGTTCGAGTCCCGGGGAAAGCAAATTGATGGAAGCAATATTTACCGGAGATTTCATCGTGGAGCAAAGAGAACCGTTCAGAATAGTCCGCATGTTTAGGCTAAATTGTCTGTTGTGTAATCGTCCTTGTAATAGTTCTAATAAATTGTAATAATTAATAAATCTATACGATTAAAAAAAATATTAAAGGAATTAGTTAGTTATATAGCAAATTAACCCTTTATACCATACAAAAGAAAAATTTAGCAAAAAAAAAAAAAATGAAAGATACGTGTCAACCAAAAAATTAGAAGACAACCAAAACAATAAGACGTTTTTTTAAAAAACTTAGCAAGCGCTACGTTTTTTTTTTTTTTGTCATGTGATATCTATACTATATAAAAGTTAATGCTATAGCGCTCTAAAGACGTTTACCTAGGATTATAAAAATGCGATGTGATTGGTCCACGTAGGTAATTAGTTATTTTTGTTTTTCTTCTTTTCTTAAAAAAATAAGATAATAGCAATTAATATTCTATATTTCTTTTTTAAAATATTGCTATTAAAAAATTAAAAACGAAATTATAACTACTTTTGGGAAAAGGAATTTCAACAAAAAAATTAATTAACTTTTCCCAATTCGTATTTAGTTGTTTATTTAATTTATCATACTATTTTTTTACAATTTGTTTATGATAATTACCAATATTGACCGACTCTTTTAGATACACCTATATATTATTTTACCTCTTTTATGCATTCATGAAATTTTTATGTATTCAAGAAATTTGTTATCTAATCTTTTTCTGTATTTGATCTGTAGTGTTTCTCTCTTCAAATAGGTAAGTCTATAAATCAGTAGTTCCTTCAATGATTTTTATTGATTTGCTATGTTGTTTTTAAATCTGCTTTGTTTTTTCGCATGCTTGACAGGTTTACTATGAAAACTATGTGAATTTAGTTTGTTTGCCATAAATTAATTTATTGTGTTCATGTTATGCGTACGAGTTGTTATGCGTTTCTCTAGGGTTTGATCCACGTTTGCAGATTTTCATGTTGTCCATGTATAATATAATCATATTCGATTAAGATCAAGGTCAGGTCTCTAAGCTCTTTGTATTGGGTTTCTTCAAGAAGCGTGTTTGGGTTTATTAAAAAACGTGATTCTATTGGTCCATATAAGCGATTAGGATTAAGCTAATTTTCTTTTGTTGTTGATAAGTACCTTTCCTTTTTTCTAAAGTTAAGTTTTTATTTATTTTTCACAAATTTCTTCGTAAAAGATTATTTATGTATTTTGATATTAGGAATCGGTAAGTTTTACTTTTTTACTGTTGTGTATTTTGGTATTATAGGAATTGGTAAGTTTCACTTTTTTTACTGTCTATATATAAAAATTTTAGTGCATCATGGAACAAAGAACCAAACAATTTTTTCTCTAAAAATTTTCTACCTACTATCCGTATACTTTTATATTCAGTTGCACCCTTTTCTTTCTTTATAATGTTTGTGTTCTTTAAACCTAATTTTTTAAAAAAATTTTGGCACACATTAACCTGGTGTGATCGATCACGTTAATAAGTTTATTGTTTTAAGATCTTCGTATATTAAGTTTGATTACCTGTTTATCAATCAATCTTTAATTTGGACGTTTCTTATGTTTTCTGTGGTTTGATCTTTTAGTATTTTTGTTTCTATATGCTAATATTATTTTTCCTGTGTTATTTGTTATTATTCTTTTGGTCATTAACTTAATGTTGGTCTGATTTTGGGTTTTTTTTGCTATTTTACTACGTTGCACAGATTGTATCTTCAATAAAGGTATGAGTTCTTTTCAAGGTGTGCTACTATGTTTGTTGTTTTTTCTTTTAATCTTTTTATGTATAAGTTCTTTGACTAACTATTCTATTTCTTCTTGCTATTGTAACGATTCTTCCTTATTTTAATTTTCTTTTTTCCCCATGATTTTGTCCTTTCTATAAAGTAATTCTCTAATCATACCACCTCTATATTTTTTCATTGAAAGTAGTTTGTTATCCAATCCCACTCTTCTTCTTTATCATGGTTTTAAAATCTATGATAAAAATCTATGTGTTTTCTATGTATTTATCACAATCATAGGACTTTTAATTGCGGTTCAAATCCAGAAGGTAGCAATTTCAGAAGGTAGGATATGATAGGTAAGTCTCCAACCCTTGATCCTCACGTTATCGCCAGTTTAACTCACGTAAAGACAAATCATCACAACTCAACTATTACTTACATCTTTTAGAGTTTTCACCTTTTCCAAAAGGTCAACATAACAAGTCGATATCTTTCTCTTTTCCCTAAGAAACAAGTTGTTAGGATTTGAGACTTTTGACGAATAACTCAAATATGATGGGATTGAATGAGAGAATTAGGTTTTCAATCCACTCTATTTCAAACCTTCGATAGGGTTCAACAGAGGCGTCTAAATCATCTGTGAGGTTTGATCTGATATATTTTTGCATATTGTTGGTTGTAAACTTTTCTGGTTTTTTAATTTTATATGCTAACGTTACATCACATTACTGGCTTTTGGATGAAAGGTACCATGATAAAGAAGAGGAGAGAAACAGAGATGTGGTGCGAGAAGGGTCCCGAGATAAAGATGGCGAAAAAAGGAGTAACAAGGAGATAGATGTCAACAGTATGGACATAAGCCGCATAATAATTTATATAAATTTATATGCAATGCGCTAATGGGTATTAAAATTTAACTACTTCTTCGAACTTGACCGGCTAACTGGAATGATTGACAGGTATGCGAGAAAAGTGTGTTCGAACGATTCATTTTATGCGAGAAAAGTGTGTTCGAATGTAACCAATTATATGGAACTCTTAATAAGAGTATGCTATGCAATGACAATTAACAAAATCTAAGGGCAAAGCTTGAAATGAGTGCTACTGAGCTTGTCTCTACCATTTTTCAGTAATGGACAGTTTGAAAATTATTTAAAAAATAATAATTTCAATACAATTTTAGTGTCTATTGTCAACATAAATCTATACTATATAAAAGTTGATGCTATAATTTAACAATTCAATTAGTAGGAAGTTCTTATTATTTTTATTATTTTAGTTTGTGTTACTTTTGCAGGAACTATATTAACCTTAATAATTCTTTCTGTTTCTTTTGATTGAAATTGACATTGATCTTGTGGATTTTTTTCATTCACATAAGGTAATCAAGGGCTTCAAAACATGTTTCTGATCTTCGAGTTCATCAACGGCTGTGTAAACCATTGGGAATGCAGACGAAAAACAGCGGCAAAACTACGAGTTCGGCCACGAGATGGAGAATGAGATTTATACGGGAAGCTATGAAATCTAAGAAAAAGAAATGCAGCGTGCAAAGAACTGATTTCAGGTAACCACATCATTTTGAATCAAATCAATAACAGAATTGTTGCAATCGAGGAGAGGGTAGTGAATTTGTCACCGTAGAGAAACAATTCAAGAAGCAGAATGATCAAAGCAGAGAGTGAAAATGAGATGCGGTCAGCGGTCAGCGGTCACCGGTCACCGTGAAACTCTGAAAGAAAGAAAGAGTTTAATAACTATATCATGATGGGGTTAGGTCACCGACAACCGTGATGGTCAAAGAAATGACCAAGAACTGTTCAAAGAAAACTCGATGTAAATCTCAAACTTTTGTGATATATCCCAAATTTTTTTTTCCTCAACCTAACATGTCTACTCTCTTTATATGTATGAGATTATATGATTCTCTCCTCCATATATTGCAGAAGTAATTGGTCAAATTTTTGGCATGGAACCTCTAGAAGAGGTAAGAGCATGGAAAATCTAACAAGAGACTTACTATGATCTATGTTTTTTTGTGTTAGACATATATGGTTTAACATTTTTTTTTTTGTGTTATTCAATAGCTTCAATTTTGAATGTTATAAAATTTTGTAACCATGTTTGAGAATAATTTTAAAAAAATACTAATAGTGTTAGAAAACTTTACAAAATAGTTGTGATTTTAATGAAACTTTTAATTTTACAAAATAAAATTTTTTGTATGTTTTATATTATAGCAATGGTATCCAATTTTGAAAAATATGGAACCAACATTGTAACTATCTCACCATCAGCATTCCTCACACCACTTCTGCAACCAAACATGAACGATGATTAAAACATGTTAAAAAATAAATGTTTTCAAATTACAATATATATATATATATGTATATATGTCTTAAATTGCCGATACATATAATATTTATGATAAATTAATTATTTAATTATCTACGAATGTTTTATTTGAATTTGTATACGTCAACTTCTAGCTAACTTAAAAATAAGCAAGCCGTAATCTATATTAAATTCATCGATGAAAAACCCCACGCGTAGCGTGGGTGTAAAATCTAGTCTATGCTATATAAAAGTTGATGCTATAACGCTCTAAAGGCGTCCACATAAGATTTTAGAAACGCGATTTGATTGGTCCACGTATTTAAGTAGCTTTTTTGAACTAGAATTAAATTGTTATTTTCTATTTTTTAAAAAATAAAAAAGGCAAAATTTACAATTAGAAAAAATTAAGGAAATCGAAGTTAGTTCCTATTACTATTGGGAAAAGGAATTTTAAAAGTTAAAATAGAAAAGGAAATATATAAATTAGGAAAAAAAATAGAGAACAATATATGTGATCAGAAGTTTCTACGATTGTATTAAAATCCACATACCTTTATATTCAGCAAACTGTTCGTTTCTTATGTTTGTGCTTTTTTAACCTAATTATTTTAGTTTTTGGAAGATTTTAACGTGGTCATTCAGATAAGTTCATATAAATAACGTCAGATCCTTACGATCTTGACCTCGATGTCTTTTTTTGCATGTTTACTATATGCATAATGTTGTTTCGTGGGTGTACTCATATTATGATGTTTTTTTTGTTAACTCTATGGTTTGTGTGTGGTATTTTCATATGTTTTGGTCTTCGTTTTCTAATTTGTTTACTGTTACTATGACAGAGACAATGGGCCCATTCTTTAATTGGTCGATGTGACTGCGACGGAAAGATCAAAATTGTTTAGACGAATACAAAAATTGTCACCGAAGGTAGACGCTGGTGGTGTTAGAGCTCCTCTTCTCACAGACGCTGAATTTATTTGCGCCACCTTTTAATAAACGCAGACACGGTTGTAACATCTCTCCTCTCCATCGATACCTTCGTCAAAGTCGTTTTGCTTTATAATTGTTTCAGCCATCGTCGTTTTTGCTCTGTCGCAGTCACGATCGCAGCGACGAACAAAAGAACAGGCCCAATATCAAGTTGAACAATGTGATGGCTATAGCGTCCATGGATTAATGAGGAGGTTAGTATCCAAGTTTTAGTCTTGATATGTATCTTCTAATTTTCTTTACCAAATTGCTACGTTATGTGACTTTTAGTTTCTTTTCCTTTAAGGGATTTTCTTATTTTCATTGTTTGCTTAAGAAAGTTGATATTCAATACTTGCGATTTCATCACATAGAATTTATTGCTAAGAATATCAGATGGATGAGTATTAAATGAAAGTAATAAGCAAAGCATGAGCAAAAATAAGGAAAAAATGAAATTGTAGACTCAAATTTGATATATATGAAAATAAATTATTGCTAAGAATATCAGATGGATGAGTATTAAATTGCCAACTAAAAGAAACAAAAAATATGATATAGCTAGTGCCTAAAAATCCAACTTATATGGTTAGCAAAAAAAAAAAAAAAAGCCAACTTATAACGGTGAATCTAAGCAATTTAAAGCTAGCTAGGTTGATACATAACGGTTTGAAAATATTAAGTAAAACTTGTCAAAAAAGAAAATTTTAAAATGGATCTATTTACATATACTAGAAAATTACCAGCATTATACGCGAGATAAAATGATTATCGAATAAAATCAATAGTTTTAGTTAAAAAAAAAAGATTATGAAGAATAATTATACATAACCTAAGACCTAATTTATATATTTGAATTTTGCAATTATTTTGCATACAAATGTATTCCACCCGTGAAATAGTTAATCCAACAAATTTCATTAATAATTATATTTTTACTTGTACGAGGGTGCATTTATGAAAAATTAAAAACATCTACTTGTCAAACAAAACAACACATGTAAAAACATATTTTTACATGCTCATATATTTTCAAAAGATAATTAATAGTTTCATTTTATTTTAAATCAATTTTTTTGGTATATATGTTAAATTTTTGTTCACATTTAATTCTATGATTTAAATCTATAATTTCTAAATATTTTAATTTTGGCAAGTTTAGGAAGATTCAATGTGTTGGGCAATTAGAGTTATAGTAATCAAAATAAGTATATTTGGAATTAAATGTGTTTGGTAATGAGTATAAGAGAATGAAATAAATAAATAAAAATAAAGAGGAGAAAAATTGTGGTGATGACACCTAAGCAAAGTGCTCCCAGAATGCTTCTCAAATAATATATAGGATAGGATATAGTTAGTTAGGATTAAGTTTCCCTTAGCTTAATTCTACTTCTTATCTTTATTTATATATACTTGATGTAAATAACATTTGAGAATGAATGAGAAAGTTACTTTCCTAAATAGAAAGTTACTATATATGGTATCAGAGCAATAAAGTCTCTTTCCTTTCTCATTCGTTTTCTCGAGAAAATTTCTAACGGAATATGTTCATCATCTTCATCAGTTCTTCTTCCGCTTCATCAAATTCATCCTTGATTCTTCATGAATCTTCCATTTTTCGACTTCAGTTTTGCTTATTTGAGCTCCGATTATCATCATCTTGAGCTCAATGAGTGAATCGTACCACAAAATCCATCTCATCTTCTTCGCTCATCTTTTCTCTTCATTTCTTCATCAGATTCTGATTATCATCTGGTATTTTCTCATGATTCTTTGTTGTTTCTTCAAATGATTTGTTCGATTTCATCGATTTCTCGAGTTTCTTTCGATTTCAATGGCCAAAACTCAAACTGATTCTGGATATGTGCTTTCGTCTACGGATCAATACGATAATCCGTACTTCTTGCATAGTTCTGATCATGTTGGATTGGTACTTGTCTCAGATCGTCTTTCTTCAGGCGCCGATTTTCATTCTTGGAGACGTTCCGTTCGTATGGCTTTGAATGTGCGCAACAAACTGGGTTTTATTGATGGTACTATCTCTAAACCATCTGATAATCATAGGGATTATGGCTCATGGTCTACATGTAATGACATGGTAGCTACATGGTTGATGAATTCTGTTTCTAAGAAAATTGGTCAAAGTTTGTTGTTCATATCAACTGCTGAAGGAATCTGGAACAATTTGTTATCTAGATTCAAACAGGATGATGCGCCTAAGGTATTTGAGATAGAACAGAGGCTTAGTTGCATTCAACAAGGAGCTTTAGATGTTAGTGCCTATTATACTGAGTTGGTTATCTTGTGGGAGGAGTATAGAAATGATATGGAGTTGCCTTTGTGCACCTGTGGAAAATGTGAGTGTAATGCAGCTGCTCTTTGGGAGAAATTACAGCAAAGAAGTCGTGTAACTAAGTTCTTGATGGGTTTGAATGACACCTATGAGTTTACTCGTCGTCATATCTTGACGTTGAAACCAATTCTATCCATTGAAGATGTTTTCAATATGGTTACACAAGATGAGAGACAGAAGAATATAAAGCCTTTGGCTAAGAATGGTGTTGTGGTGTTTCAAACTTCTGCTCAGTCTTTGGATTCTGATCACCTGATCACTTAACTTATAACATGAAACGTACGTTATAGCAAAAAATAAAATAAAACATGAAACGTACGTGAACGTGGTCTTGCAAATATATGAGTAATTCTAACGATCGTGTTCGTCTTTCTTCCTTTTTGTAATTCCTGAAAGAACACGTGGAACCAACAAATAAAATTGGGCTTTAATAAGAGCCCAAATGACTAGTGGGGAAAACTAGTTTAGTATTTAGTTCGACTTCTTTAAAGAAAAAACACTTCAATTTTGTACATCACCATTTTCTTCATCTTGTGAAAACACCATTTTTTGTGTCTCATTCAAATCTATCTTATCAACTAGATAAAATCAGACAGAGAAACTTAAATACATGTTTGCATACGTGTCGTTTGGCTCTATGGAACTTATAACAACATTTAATTCCAATGAGACTGACATCTCCTCACATGGGGGAGAAATGTTTGTCTTCTAAACAAGAGAAATAAAATAAAAATAATGGAGTGTTCATAATTTAATGATCAAAAAGCTAATCGGAAGTTGTTTTTATAAAAAATCTGTCAGACCTATTATGTGTATGTATTCTCATCAAGTGCAATGAACTTTTTTCTGTTTCCGCTAAATGCAATGAACTTTGATGGTTATTTAGGACGCTTACATTTAATTGTAATTAGATTTTTCAACATTAAGAATTCAAAGCTCTTTTAACCCAAAAAAGAAAAACATTAAGGGTGTGAATGGTAAGAAAAGTAGAGGAAATGAGAAGAAAATATGAGAAGAAAAGAAAAAGCACTGTTAGAAGAAATATTTCTACCGATTAATTTAGGAAGGAAAAATTCTTCAATTTCCAGTTACTTTTTGATATTTTCAAAATATTTTCTTTTCCTTTCATTTCTATTTAACTGGTACAAATAAAAAGAAAACAAAATTCTTCTCATTTCTTTTCTTCTATTGTTGTCAAACAGTCGGACCCTAAGACTAAAGAGATTTGGAGAAGTAATACTATTCAGATACAGTTAATTTGTTTATTAAATTCGGTATCTCCCATACCACGTGGATTCATATATCTGATATTACAATTTAGGCTATAACAAATTATACATAACACAATTTCATGATCCTCAATTATTTATTTAGCCTACCTAAGGGTAAATTTTAAGTAACTGGTATAAATATACCATTTTATACTTGTTATTATTTTTATTTTTTTTGTCAACATTTTATACTTGTTTTATAATGTATTATTCATAACTTCAGATCTGAATCATTTCACCATACACAGAACATATAAACTATAAAACTACTGGAGATATTTACTAAAAGAAACTCTAGAAATAATAGTTAGTGGTGCTACAGTTTGGAAAGATATAATTATCAACAAAGATTTATTTAGAAAATTTGTTATCATACCAGACCTACAAACACTGTTAACTTGTAAGTCTGTTATACAACAAACCCTTTAAATCGTATGCTGTTGTTATCGGCGTGATGTGACGTTAGAGAAAATTACTATTAACTTCATTAACTACTTATAAATTTATAATAACTCAAGGACACGTAGAAGAGACCCATGTACGTGAATAAATTTTCAGATAGATGTATTTCTATTTTCGATTAAAAAGAAATGTATTTCTATAAGAATATAAAACTGTTTGTAAATCTATATATCTACTAATCTACTAGTAAAAATAAAATAAAGATCACAAAAGCTTATAAATAATCCTCTTACTAGAAAATATTCTTATTTTCTTACAACAAAGTTAATACTTTCAAATTAATACGTTATGCAAATCAATTATATTTACATTTAACAGGAAACCAACTTTAGTCTTTATGTTACATTTAACTTTCTCATATTTTTGTTAGTGAAAAAATCATGAAAACTTTCCGTTAAAAAAAGAAAGATACATATAGTAAAATTCGGATAATCACTGTCTAGTTCCTACCTAACCAATTTTGTTTTAACCATCTTTATAAAAAAACACTCTCTCTCTTTCTGATCTCATAACTCAGACAACAATCTCTCTCTGTCTCTCTCTGTCTCTCTCTCTCTGCATTACTTGTTGTCTGAATCTGTAACTAACCATGTCCGAGAGACCAAGTCGTCACCAGAGAAGACCTTCTCAGAGTGTTTTACCGATCTCCCTTGAGGATCTTTCCGATGATATCTCTCTCACTGCAAATCCTCCCACCTCCATCCCTTCTCAGCCGCCACGTCACCAGATCCCTCCGCCGTCTCCGGCAGCTCCTCCGGCGAACCGTAGCCACAACAATGAAGAAAATGCTAGCAAGAATCACAAAGGGAATGCTTCTTCTAATTAATTTCGTTTTTTTTTAAAAGTTTCATCTTTTTAAAGACTTTATCTATAAGCCTTTTTGTATTTCTTCTTCTTCTGTCTTTTTTTTTAATTACATATATTTTCGCTTAATAATCAGATTTTTGTCTCTTTTTGTTGTTGTTGTCTTTCTTTAATCTTATGTGATAATGAATGAATCGTAATTTCGTGACTTGCTTTATGGCAAAATCTGGGTTTAAACAAGTGATTATTGCTTAATCGTATTTGTAACAAACAAAATTTTACTTTTGAGAATTTCTATTTCGTTGATATGTTAAGAAAATTGTAATATTGAAAATAGTAGTAGTACGGTTGACGTTGACCCAGGGATTCGTGGGTCTTCGATATTGAAAGATGCAAAAGGCTTTGAAGTACTAAAACAATTATATTAAAATATCAGTAGACGCAAAATTCAATAATGAATGAGATTATATGGTTTTTTTATAGTACTATACAAAATATCACTGGGTCAAATATACCACTTAATTACTTATATCTTATGAGTAACCTATTTCTTATGTATAAATGATTTTCTTTTCTTTTTCCTTTCCCTTCTATGTAGATGTGTTTTTCAATATCTTAGGTACACATTGTGCTTTTGACAAAGAAAATGTACACACTGTGGGGGAAATTTGCTTGAAATATATAATATAGTCAACATAATTTTTTTGTTTCTGAGCTGGTAAAATAGTACTTTCGAATAGTCTGACTATCCGAATTTCTACATTTAACTGTTAAATGGTAGAGAAATTTTAAAATAAAGGGTAAAAAATTGTGGAGAAATTCAAACATCTTGGCCTTTTTATCTTTTTGTCTATGCATGTACGTTTGGTACATGTTCACCGAAGTCGCATCTTTATGGAGCAAAAACGAGAATAGTAAAGAAATCAATTAAAAATCAATTTAACAAAAACAGTTTGACATTTTCGTTTAGGTCTATAAGATTAGTTTATAGCTCTTTCAAATTTTATCAAACAGTGAACTGGTTTTCGAGGATGAACTATGTGGAACAGAACTAATTCGAGAGCTAACGTAAAATAAAACCATCAAAATTTCAAAATATATGTAAAATTATTAATTATTAACTAAATCAAAATGATGACACTGATATCATGTGGCCACTGTGGTCTTGGTCGCTATAAAGATGATCATATCCATGTTGCTGAAAAATAGTAGTATTGATGTTTGTGTATATATATATAATCGAGATTTCAATGTACGAAAAAGTGAAATAAAATGATTAAAGTGGATCTCAATATTATCGGAAAAATATTAGCTAAATGCATGGGTAAGATTCCGTTGGTGTTCCCAAGGACAATAGAAATTTTGAAGAAAAAAAAATGTAATAAGGGAGAAAATAGTAACATTAGAGTAACATAGTTTTCTTTTTCAAATCACAACCTCTTAATAATATCTTACTATTTTGAACTTTAACCCCCCAAAAAAAATCTTACTATGATCAAATAAATGTTTACTCCATGTAGTCAATCTTTCAGAATAATAACATTTTCGTGAAGCAAATAAAAACATTATTGGCTTTTTACAACTTTGGAAATAGATCATACATTTTGCATACATTTACTTTTTCAAATCTGTCCCAATTTTTTTCCAAAACAAATTGGAGAAATATGTAAATTCCAAAAGATGATATAATATGGAAACAAGTGACCACGTGCACGTGGTGAGTGAACTTCTGCAAAAGTGCAAAGTGAAGTAATCACGTTTTTGTGAGAGTATGATTACTGGGCCCAGCCCAACTAACTCAGTGACAAAATGTCGTATCGCTTGAGTCGGTTTCATTATAAACCGGAATAAACCGAAATCCAACCAGATTGCATCGAGAAGAAATAAACCGAATCATCCAATCTGATTTCCCCAAATCTTTCCGCCTCCGTGGTGATCGGCGATCGCCGGAGCCGTACAGTATAATGTGATTGATTCACCGGAATTTCTCTCCGACCAGGTAATTGATCTCGCTTCTCAGTTTCGTTTGATTTTGATCGGAGTATGATACAGTTCCCGGTAACATCAATCGGATACCAAAAATTATGGATTTTACACTGTTTTGATGAATTTTGAGAGGGATTAGATTAGTGATTAGTGGGTAGTGCTCAATTTATTAGATTGCATTTCCCTTTCTGAGATTTGTGTGAAAAGCTCAATTTTTGTTGTGGTGATATCAAAGTTGTTTGATTTTGGAACAAATTGTGTATTTTTCCCTTTCATGTGTGTTTCTCAATTGTTAGGTTATTGGCTCTGTGTTTCTTGAACTCCCATGGAAGCTTTAAAATCTATGTGAAAGGTGTTTTCTGTATATGGGAAAACATTTCTGATCTCAGTTACTGAAATGCACATTTCTTGAACTCATAATCTCAGAAAATCCTCTGCTTTTAAAACAGGTAGGAGTATATATATGTCCAGCTTAATGTTTGAGAGATCGCTGCGAGGGAAAATCTCGTAGTCATTCTCGTACGTATCACTCATCTCTTTCTTGTTTTATCAGCTCATAGGTTAAGTGATGAACAACCTTTTTTTCATCGTCCATGATATGAAACGATTAACACGGTTACAAATTCATTCGATAAAACGTATATAATATAGTGCATTTGAGTTACCATATAATAGGATGGAACAAAACAAGGTATACTTTTTTTTTTCTTCGCTCTTAAAGGAACAAGAACATCTTAGTTAATTTTGGCGTCCTCGAAACCCAAGTAGTTCTTTTTAGAAACCGAATTGATGAGCTTAACGCTGAAATCCCAGAGTTTTTGTCCCAAAGTCTCATCTCTAGCAAGTTTGCTTGGAGTGACTTCATTGCAATCTGCAAAATACTTTCCTGTTACTCCCTTCAGACTTGGTTGCAGAGCAACGTAACATGTCGTAGCTGCTCCCTGTCAACATAACAGCGTTATTTTCATACCGTCTAAAATTTCTTTTAGTAGCATAGTCATAGAGTTAGAATCTTGAATCTGGCTAAGTCTTTAGGATTGTATTAGTATAGTACCTGAGGTATGTTTTTCCACAAGTAGAAGCTGAAGAACTTCAAGAACCCTGTGAAAGTGAGGAGGATTATAATAAATAATAGTGAGCATAAAAAGTAGTAATTTGAAGAAGAATAGAGAAAGAAATAGTACTCATTAAAAGAGCAGTGTGTTGGAAGAGATTGGTGAGGATGAGACCGGGGTGAACAGAGTTCGCTGTTATGTTCACTCCTTCTTCCTGTCCAAAACAAACAATTTCCCCAAAAGATTTTGAGTTTTATATTTCTCTTAAGTGTTTATGAATATGTGATCTCTATAACATCTAATAAGTACTACTAACACTTAGATTTATGTGTGAAGGTGACCTGAAATTGACGGGAGAGCTCATTCGCGTGCAATATGTTGGCTAGTTTCGATTGTCCGTAAGCTCTTTTATGCGAGTAACTGAAAGAAACAAAAAGATGGTTATAAGATGCAATGTGAATGATAGATAGTTTTTCGAGACGATGGTAGGATTTTTACCTGCAAATGTCGTTGATGCTATCGAATTGAATTCCGTCTTGGTAAGTATAGATATGAGCTACAGAGGATAGATTCAAAATTCTTCCTTCAACACCACTGGTTTTAGCTGTGTTCTTCATTATGTCCAAGAGCAAATTTGTCAACAGAAAATGACCTATATAGTAGTATAATTCAAATATTAAAATAACAATCTTGTTGCTTAACTTCTGAAAAATTAGGAATTTTTAATCATATAAGTTACCAATGTGATTTGTAGCAAACTGCAATTCAATTCCATCTTCAGAGAGTTGGTATGGACAGAACATAACTCCTGCATTGTTTCTGCAAACACCAAATTTTTGTACAATTTTTTATTGAAACAAAACTCTCACAGAATCTTTTATTTCACATATAAACTTATTCATAAGTTAAACACAAAAACAAAAATTGTTCCTACAACTTGTACCTATTCAAGTCATAGCACTACCAGTACTAACATTTGTCAAAGAGAATAAAGAAATAGTAACATTAATAGATCTTAAAATGTTAGGTAAAATAAACATTTTAGGAATTAAACTTAAACTGACAATTTCCTGATTGCATAGCATGAATTAAAGATGCTGTGTAGTTAATGTTTGATGGAGAAAAATAATTTGTCGGTCAAAAAACAGCGTTAACGTTGTCAAATGCCAATATGTCATCAAATAATAGATAATTCAAACGCTTTTAACGCGCAATTGAGAGATAGAGAGCGAGAGAGAGAGAGAGAGAGAGAGATAGTACACGAGGATATTGAGAGGAAGCTTGAGGGCAAGAAAGCCACGAACAAAAGCTTTGATGGATTTGAAAGAAGAGAGATCTAACTGAAGAAGAGTGACACGTGCGTTTGCGTTTTGTCTGAGAATCTCAATTTTGGCGTTTTCTGCAGCTCCCATGTTTCTTGCACCAATCACTACATGAACTCCTCTCTTTGCCATTACCCTAGCTGTCTCCATACCTATTCCTCCTGTCCCTCCTGTCAAAAACAATTTGGTTTAGACACTTTCGCTAAAATCGTTATTGAATCATGTAATTAATAAGTATAACGACATTTATTTCGTTTGTCGGTTGCGATTGTAATCGTCTATTTTTATTATTCATGTATATTATTACCAAAACACAGACTAAACTTATGAATTATGAGAAATCCGCAATAGCAAAAAAATATTTTAAAAAAAACACAAAAATTGTCTAGTGAAACGATTTTCATGTATCATAACAATATTACCATCTAAAGGAACACAAATAATGCATACTAGTATCTATATTTGTATGTGAGTGTTATAAATGTATATGCACCTGTGATGATTGCAGTGAGATGAGATGCATCAATGCCTTGAGTAACATCTTCAGCTGTTGAAGCTGAACCAAACCCACTTGGTCCTCTTCTCCCTGTGATTAGTGATAATAGTCCCATTTTTACTAGATTAACCTCTCTAGTTTATGTTATTTACAAACCTACCCCTTCAAGAACCAATATGAAAGATAGAGAGAGAAGGAGAAGTAGAGTGAGGTTTAGGGAGAATAATATGGTCCTCTGAGAGAATCATATTTATAAGCGACAAAGCGTTTCATTAATGCAAATTTCTGGTGCCTTCTAGTTTCGTGGACATTATTATGTGAATCGACCTATGAATAGTAAATACATATCATACTGGTACATATCCACACCAATATTGAATATCCATGTGTAACAGAACGATCTTTGTGGCGATGGATAGTGCATGCACTCTTTATCGAATTAAGAAGATTTTAGATTGTATATTCCTCTTTCGAGAGAGAATAGTCTTGCCTTGTCAAATTAAACATGTCTACTTCCCTAATAATTTCCTAAGAATTTGCGGTTAAGGTATTAAATTTGAGTCATTTTCAAAAATTGCCGACAATAGCAATTGTTTTATTTTCCTCTCTTGAACAATTCTACAAAGTCTAGATTGTTAGACAAAAAAAAAAACCATTCTACGAACTACAAGAATATATAAACGATATGCAAAAAAACTTATATGTTAGTAATATGTTTTTTCCAAATAATTTGTAAAATGATTTTTTTTTGTGAGGCTATATAAAATATATATATATATATTTGTTAGTATATATATATTTAACCCAACAAAAAAAAAGGTTAAATTAATATATATATAATATAACTTGTTAGTATGTAGCAAGTAAATTTAACCCAACAAAAAAAAAGGTTAAATTAAATATTTTTTTAGCAATAAAACAAGATATAATTCGTAATTTTGCTTCAGCCTATAGTTCTAAATGGTAGTATCGTGCCCTCGTTTATGCGTTTATTGTATACCAAAAGGGGTTGGTTTTTCCGTTTAATGTAGATAATTAAAGTAAACGCATAATTTGGGGATTGGTGATTAATCTCGATAGTAAAAATTTCGAGAGTATAATAAAGGTGACTAAACGTATCAAATAATTAAATGTTTAATCAAAAATTGGATTGACCAAACTATTAATGAAGGTTTGGTGAGAAGCCGTTTGGTTACTTTACAAGTTTTCAACTACTTGACATCCTTCACATGTTTCCGGTGAGTGTGTTACCACTTACCCATAACCTCTCTAATATAGCCTAATATCATTTTTATTAGTTTTCATTTTTCTTACTATGAAACCAAATGATAAGTTTTATCTAAGCCTGCCAAATGATAAGGCTTGTTCATTATTAACGAAAAACTTTTGGAGTTAAATCTAAATTTTATATGCATAAAGAAGTACTTTGTTCACAATCGAACAATTATTCGTTAACATCAATTCGAGCAAAATGTTTTAAAACATGCTCTCTCAAACAAACAAAACTATTTACACTTGAGTTCTAAATTGTTTGATGAAGTTCTAAGTTTGACGTATATATATTGTTGCAATACAACCAAACTTATATGTGGTCTAGTGATCGAGTCTTGTAAGAGCATCCTTATTGGTAACACGATGGTGTCTAAATGTGGTGTTTTTATAATATAAAATTATTAAAATAGTTGTAAAAGGAAGAAAGAGAGTGTTTTTGTAGGGTATATTAAAATATAAAATTAATAAAATTTGAGTAAAGAGAGTAGAGAATGTTTAAAAGGAAGAAAGAGTGTTTAAAATTAGATTTTTTGGAGAGTGTTTTTAAAAGGAAAATAGAGTTTAAATATAAAATTAATAAAAGTTGAGTAAAAGGATGAAAGAGAAAGTATAAAGTTGAGTAAAAGAAAGAGAGTGTGTGTGTTTTAATAATTTTATATGGCCTTTAGACACTATCGTGTTACTAATAAGAATGCCCTAAATGAGAAGGTTCATATATCACTTGTAAATAAAAACAGTGTTTGGTCCGTCAATGATGGACTAAATTTCCAGCTGAAAATCCGGTAAGTAAGTTATCTCGGCGTCTTACTTAACTCGAGAATAGTCCGTCCGCGTTGTATTTTTCAAATACTATTCAGTATGAAAAGAAAAGCTAATTCTTTGTTGAAACATGAATTTATATATACTTGACAGAAAGTTATAGCTAAGACGAAAATGTGTCGTACAAAATCTAAAATCACTAGGAGTATAAATATTTGTAAATGAAAACCATTAACTCTCTCTACTTCCAACTAACTCAAAATTAATTTAAGTCGTCTTAAAAGTATTATTGACGAGCAGTTTAGAAGAGCTTGATTTAGATAAAGTAACAATACAGAAATGTGTTGTTAATTCGTAGCCCATGCAACTAAGAGATCTGGATTTAGGTATTCTGTTCCTTTCACTTCCCGTTTCCAAGTTCAAAGAATCCAACTTAGAGTTTTGGAAAAAAAAATTCTCTCTGTTTGCAGCATCTTTTAAATAATTGTTGCCATAACAATGTAACATACAATTAATTGCTCATATCATCATTAATTATGATACAGTTAGGTGGTAGGTTTACACAAAAGTACACACACTACTATCGAGACTATTTATTAATTATATTCGTTTCAATATAATTAGCTAATTTTATAGCATTTCGAGCTGATCAAAATATCAAAAGCGTACAACAGAGAGTTGAACAACTTTAACTGGTAGTTGAGTGTATCATTAGTTTTTTCCAAAGTTCAAGATTATTGTTTACGATCAGCTCGATTTATTCAAGAATCTAGTACACTGGTAGTTGTGTACTAGATTAACATTGGGTGAAATATAAGTTCATCACATTTATCATGTTACTAAGATTTTTACTTGTTTGAAAATTTTATACCTCATAATGGGTCCGATTGGTAACTTAGTTTTTTTAAAAGCGGGAGCGGTAAGCTGGAGCGATAAGCTTTATAGCATAGTGCAAAGCTGTATAAATAAAGATTAGTGTAATAGTATTGGTAAAACTTTTGGTAAAGTTTTCGTAATTGATACAATCTAAAGCGGTACAAATTAAAAAGTGGTTGTAAGATTATAAAGATTATCGCGAATATTCTTTGCAGTCGTCTCAAACCGTTCCTCCCAGCAATCGTTTCTAACACTCAAGGAGCCTTTGTTTCGGGTAGATTAATCACATACAACATCATTATTGCCCACGAAATGGTTCACGGTCTCATGACAAACTCGGAGGTATCCACTGATTTTATGGCGGTCAAAACCGATATGTCTAAGGCATATGATCGTGTCGAATGGACCTTCTTGGAGGTTTTGATGGAGAAATTAGGTTTTGACCGAAGATGGATAAGTTGGATTATGTCATGCGTTAGCACAGTCTCGTACTCCGTTCTCCTGAATGGGAGGTCTCATGGTTTCATCAAACCGGAGCGCGGTATTCGTCAAGGGGACCCACTATCACCTTTCTTATTCATTTTGTGTGCCGAAGCGCTGGTCAATTGTCTCAATCAAGCAGAGCGGGTAGGAGACATTTCAGGTATCCGTCTTGCGAGTACAGGTCCAGCGGTTCATCACCTCATGTTTACCGATGATAGCCTTCTCATGTGTCGAGCTACAGTAATGGAGGCATCGGCTTTATCTAAATGCTTACATCTCTACGGTTTAGCTTCAGGGCAAGAGATCAATTACAATAAGTCATCAATAATCTTCGGTAAGAAAGTAGACATTCACGAAAAGGCACAAGTAATGTCAGTTTTGGGAATTAACAAGATAGGTGGGGAAGGGTTTTATCTCGGCCTCCCGGAATGTTTTAGCGGTTCAAAAAGAAATCTATTGAGTTTCATCAAGGAGAAATTGCAAGGTCGGCTCAATGGATGGTTCGCTAAAGCATTGTCAAAGGGGGGTAAGGAAGTGCTTTTAAAATCTATAGGTCTTGCGCTCCCGGTGTATGCGATGTCATGTTTTAAGCTTCCAAAAGAGGTGTGCAAAAATTTGACTAGTGCGATGACGGAGTTTTGGTGGAGTAGTGGTGAATCAAAGAAAAAGATTCCATGGGTGGCGTGGCAGAAATTATGTAAACCAAAAGAGTATGGAGGGCTTGGATTTCATGACATTACAAGTTTCAACCAATCTCTTCTAGGTAAACAAGCCTTTAGACTCTTGCACAATACTTCATCCTTGCTGGCGCAAATATTGAAACATAGATACTTCATGAACTCATCCTTTGTGGAAAGTTTTGTTGGTTTGCGTCCGTCGTATGCATGGAGAAGCATCCTCCATGGTCGTGATCTACTTAAGAAGGGTCTGATCCACTGTATTGGTAACGGGGAAGCTACTCGGGTGTGGCTTGATAACTGGATCCTTGATTCTTTCCCAAGACCGCCTCTTTACAACCAAGCAACCATTGTAGACTTGACTTTAAAGGTGAGCGATTTAGTAGACGTGCAATCTGGCACATGGAACGAGCCTATGATCCATCATTTGTTTGCGGAAGCTGATGTTCCAATTATCCTACAAACAAAGTTCAATCTCGTGAATGAGGATTCGGTGGTTTGGTGTTTTTCCAAAGATGGTTCTTACTCTTCGAAGAGTGGATATAGTCTCTTGCAAATGTTACCAAGAACTCAAGCTCCTCTTCATCAAGAAACGCCTCCGATAGGAAAAGTTCTATGGAAAAGTATTTGGAAAGTCAGAACTTCCCCAAAACTGAAACATTTCTTGTGTAAAGCGTTGTCTGGCGCCATTCCGGTCAAAGAAAGATTAAAATCGCGTGGCATACAAGTAGACGTGAACTGCATCATGTGCTCACGCTTGGACGCGGAAACGATATGCCATATTGTTTTCACTTGTCCTACGGCTCAAGAAACATGGAAGTTATCAAACATTCCTCTCCCAAGGTCAGGTTTCTCTTCAAACTCAGTATTTCTAAATGTCCACAACCTTTTGGCTCAGTCTCGTAAACAAGGTCTCCCTCCTGAGACACGTTTATGTTTCCCATGGGTTCTGTGGTTCATATGGAAAGCCCGTAACGCTCGTCTTTTTGAAAACACTCATTATGATCCAGTGGCTATTTGGTCCAAAGCGCAAGATGAATCGAAGCTATGGCTTAGCCTTAATGTTTCATCCTCCTCCCGACATAATGGAAACTCTCAAGGCTCCTCAACCACTAATTCCTGTCCTCGCTGGATTTCCCCTCCTCCGGGTCTAATCAAATGTAATATCGGCGCAAAATGGTGTGAGAAGAAATTTAATGGTGGAGTGGCATGGATATCAAGGGACTATAAAGGTTAAGCTCTATTTCATAGTCGCAGATCCTATGCTTATATGTCGTCATCTCTAGAAACGGAACTTTGGAGTTTCTTATGGGCGATCGAATCAATGTTTGATATCAATTTAAAGAGTGTGATTTTCGAATCGCATTTCCCTCAAGCCTGGGTAGCACTTACGAATCCCCACATATTTCCGATGTATCGTGACTTGATTGATCGTATCTTCCATTTGCTCCATTCCTTTGATTTTTGGAGTCTAGTGGAGTCTCCGGCTCCTTGTAATAGGATTGCGCAAACTGTGGCAGAGAGTGTGATCACGGATGATCGTCATCAATCGTACATTGCTCGAGAAGGCCCAAGTTGGCTTAATCACATCATTCGATTGGAGACAGTATAGCCTTATAGGCTTGACGGTTTGTAAGGGGTTTCTGAAGGCAGGATATTGTCATCTCTGCTTACCCCACAAACCTCTGTTTTGGAGTTATTGCCTATGTTTTTTTAGTAGTTTTCCCCAAGTTTCTGGTTTTCCTTAAAGCTTTATTTTCAACTGTCTGGAATTTAATTCCTTTGTACCAAACTTTTCTTTCAATGAATCTAATCCAGCGTTAAAAAAAAAAAAGATTATAAAAATTCTACTAATCTAACCCAATATAAATGTGATAATTGCATCCGCTTAGGCGTCTACCTCACGAACCGGTTAGCAACAAATACGTTATTTTGCTTAGACAAATCTTATACTACTATACTAGAATAGACCAACATTTACAAAACCAATATTAAAATGCTGCTCACGTAATTAAAATAAGATAACTAAACAACTGCTTGATACTATCACTAGATCTCAAATATGAATAGAATAATGGAGGCATTTAATTACTTGACAAACAACAATACAAAAAGTAAAACGAAGGCATTTACTACGGATACAAAAAGACTAGCGGTGATTGGCACACGACATGCGGTGAGGTGATGGGCATGGGGATATGATGTGACCATGGGAAGCCGTTAATACAAATATTCACTTATAGGTCGGTTCTCGTTGACTAGCAAAATTCACATAAATCAATATTTAAATTCAAATTATTTTAGAACTGTTTGGATTTCACATTAAATTTTCGGATAATACAATTATACAGAAAAGTATTCATATGTATATTGAACGGTTACGGAAGAGACTTATATTATAGGGTTAATGTGGTTTATTAACTAAAATTGATGATCATTTGAAATAGAAGAAATCAATTACAACAAACATAGTTAATGCAAAACGAGTGTAACAAAAATGAATTATAAGAACGTATAAATATTTGATCGTTAATAACTTGAGTTAATACATTAACGATTTAATTTGCACGTACTGATTAGTTAGCAAAAAAAACCAATATGCACGTGCTGATCGATGACATACTCGTGTATAAGATACATGTATTGCGTGTCACGTGTGCTTCACATGTTTGTCCACATCTGGTAAATTGAAGTGGATGATAGGGGCCCATATTTGGGGCCATGGATATTTATGATCCCATTAGGCCCAATAAGAGCTCAAGGGTCTAATTAGCAAAAGTAAACTATAGGTCACAAAACAAAGTTCTTATAAACTTGCGTGGCTTTATTGAAATATTCTGCCGAGAAGATTTTAACAGTATCTTTGTTTACTCATCATCTGCTCACTGCAACAAAACCCTAGCTGCTCTCTCTTTCTCTTCTTCTTCCTCCTCCTCCTTATCGATATCGGAAGCAGATAAAAGATCCGGCGAAGATGTCGGGTGGTTTAGATATGTCACTTGACGATATCATCAAATCTAACCGGAAACCTACCGGATCTCGCGGCCGAGGAACCGGTGGTACTAGCAAC
This sequence comes from Draba incana, assembly GCA_963576765.1. Classification (NCBI taxonomy): domain Eukaryota; kingdom Viridiplantae; phylum Streptophyta; class Magnoliopsida; order Brassicales; family Brassicaceae; genus Draba; species Draba incana. The sequence goes on along the minus strand of OY755205.1, from coordinate 1,213,720 downwards.
GGTGCTCGTGGATTCGGCGGTTCCGGTTCCGGTCCGTCTCGCCGATTCGCTAACCGCGTAGGAGCAAGAGCTGCGCCGTATTCAAGGGTCAGCGATTGATTTTTATCTCCTTTTAACCTCTCTTCCCAATTCCAGATCAGAGAAATTCCTTAGGGTTTTTATGAAAAAAACGAAAAAAAGCTGAGATTTGTTTTCGTTTCTTCTTTGACGAACAAAAACAGCCGATGCAACAACAACAAGCTCACGACGCGATGTGGGCAAACGACGTTTTCGCGACTGATGCGTCTGTAGCGGCTGCGTTTGGGCATCAATCTGCAGGTGTCGTTGGTGGTTTTTCAATCGAGACTGGAACTAAGCTCTACATTTCCAATTTAGACTATGGTGTCTCCAACGAAGATATCAAGGTTTACATTTCACTCCTTTGTGTTGTAGAAAGTTATACTTGGGAGAAAAAAAAACGCTGGCTTTGAAGTTATGTTTTGAACCCTTTTGTAATCTCGAGCTTGTAGGAGCTATTCTCAGAGGTTGGTGACCTTAAGCGATATGGGATTCACTATGATAGGAGTGGAAGATCGAAGGTAAACTTGATAATGGCTTCTATTAAGAGATTTGTTATTGAATCGTCATTTTTTCTGATCGAAAACGTAAAAACCGATACTTTTCAGGGTACTGCTGAGGTTGTTTACTCGCGGCGCGGTGATGGTTTGGCGGCTGTGAAGCGTTACAACAATGTTCAATTGGATGGAAAATTGATGAAGATAGAGATTGTTGGAACTAATCTTTTAGCTCCAGCTCCAACAATTCTTGCTCCTGTTCAGGTTCCATTCCCTTCGAATGGGATACTTGGCAACTTTAATGAGAACTTCAATGGCAACTTCAATGGGAATTTCAATGGAAACTTCAGGTTTGTATCGTTCGTATAACTTGTAATGAAATGGCTGATGTGTTGTTCTCGAGTTAGTATCTTGATAAATTAGACTTGAGACGGCTAAGTAGATTCTGATAGGTTGATTACATGGAACCGTTTTAGTTGTATTAAATGTTTTGGGTAACTTGATAACAGAGGAAGAGGAAGAGGCGGTTTTGTGGGACGGCCTCGTGGTGGTTTTGGCCGTGGTAATTTCCGAGGTGGTAGGGGAGGTAGAGGAGGTGGTCGTGGCAGTGGAAGAGGAGGACGCGATGAGAAGGTATCTGCGGAGGATCTTGATGCTGAATTGGACAAGTACCACAAAGAGGCAATGGAAACAAGTTAAGAATTGGCTATTAAATCCATTGCAAGATTATATGTATTCCCTTTAGTGCAATATGCTTTTGTATGAGTGATCTTTTAAATTGACATTATCAGGGTTTAGCTATATTTTTTTTCTTTCTCGTTGTGAGCTTTTTAGCTTTTGCAATTGGGCTCAGAGAAACAAGCATTGTGTGTACTGTTAATCTCAAACTCTTCTAAAGTATTTCTTGAAAACACAATTCCATCTACAAATTTATTCCAGATTCTGTAATTATGTGGCTTTAAGTTGTAGTTTGTCTAAACTTTGAGTTTGATCGTTTTAGAAATTCGTTCAAATTAGGCAATAGTAAAAAGCAAATGAGACCCACTAGCAATGTACAATTTCAAAGCTAAGAAATTGGTTGAAACCTAAATACGAATTTTACTTGGTTACAAATCCTAAGAGTTTTTATCACCCAAGAAGACATAACTCTAATTAGTAGTAATTATCAAAAAGTAGTTGATTTGATTTTCATCTTCTTGCTTTTCGAGAACCCGATCCTTTTCCTATGAAGAAGAAGACACAGAGAAATTAAAGATTGTATTGTAGAGTGAAGTCCTCTTTCATCAAAAACAAGCTTGAAAGAAGAACAAACCTTTAGGTATAGTGGAGTTAGGGTCATGACCTTCATCTACTTGGATAAGATTATTCCCCTGCAAGTCCAGAACAGAAAATGTCAAGACTCTGTTTTCATGGTTAGTGAAGTTACTGATGCTTAAGAATCAAATCACAAACCATATCATAAACAGGAACTTGGTTGCGCCAAAACTCTAGAGGTGACATAAGCACCCTTCCTGCAAAATATCAAACAGAAAAAACCTTCTTTTTACTAAATGCTCCCAACAAAGCCTTTGAAAGTGAAAGATGTTCTACTCTCTATTAACCTGATCTTGACCGTTTCTGTCCAAACGATCCGGTAGAATCCGGGCTGGTCTTTGCTTCTTTAACCGGTGTTACCTTTGCATTGCATAACAAAGTATCAACTACTATAAACCAACAACATGAATATCATAGCACTAATCATTATGATTCATATCTGAACTGATGATAACCAAAAGTTACCTCCAAGTCAAAGTCGATCTTCCTCCTTGTTTTTTCCAGTGACATGGTTACTTCAGCTTCTTTAACTTTCGACCCCGAATAAATAATAGGCTCTACTACATTCCGGTCACTTTCAAGCGTCTTCTCGCCTTTCTTTGAATTTTTTTTCTTTCCAGGCTTGCTACTATTATTTAAGTCTTTCGACAGGGGACGTAGAGATGTCTTCGTTACCTTCAGTTTACCTTTAGCAGCATTCTTACTTGTTGTTTTATCAATGTTCTCTGCACCGGTATGCCCTTTACCACATCCGTCCACTAACGATGCCACTTCATTATCGATAGCCAGACATTCATCTATTTCTACATCACTGCTTTTAGCATTTTTCAAACCTTCACTACCATGATCTCCTTCTTTAGTAGGATTCTGGACTTTACTCGCAATGAGTTTCCTTTTGTTCTCTGCAGTTTTCAATTTGGTCTCAGAATGATTTATAGGCTCTACTGCATTACTGCCACTATTAACTGCTTTCTTTCTTTCCTTTGATTTTTCTTTCTTTCCAGGCTTGCTACTCTTACCTAAGTCTTTGAGAGCCACTGAATCAACACTATCTGCACCGGTATGCTTTCTACCACATCCATCCTCTGGCAATATCACTTCACTACCTTTAATAGCCTCACATTCATATTTTTCTATATCGCTGCTCGTAGCCTTATCCAAACCTTCACTACCATGATCTCCATCACTAATCCTATTCTGTACTTTACTCGATTCAAAATTCCTTACGCCTTCTGCACTTTTCCCACCAGATTTTGATTGCAAACGAGGAGACTTTCTTCCTACTGTGCTTTTATCTCTGCTCTCGGCTGGACTATCTTCTAGATTCCCTTTCGTAACCTTACGTGGCGATAAAATGGGACGACAAGCTGCATAAGCAATCATAAGAGAACGATATTTTAAACACGGATGCATCAGAAAACACACTTTAAGATGTTGCTTCAAGTCCTAACCTTTATCAGTGCCAAAAGAGCCTCCTCCAAAGCATTTGTTACAAACTTGTTCCCAACAAGGAGGAAACCCGAAGATGAATTCACGAGAAATCTAACAGACCACAAACGCAAAAAAGATGCAGAACAAAATCAAGTCAGCTCAATGTTCAACAAAGTAGTAATTTTTAGATGAAGATTATATACCTCAGGGCTAAATCCACTTTGAACAACGCGTTTTTTATCAAGAAATCCTCGGAGAGTGATACAGATACCATCAGATGCTTGGAGTGTAAAAATATCAAAGGCTTTGATAATTGGAGAAGATGTAAACACACGCATTGCTCGATTCCTAGTAAACCCAAAACAATTAAACAAAATCCAAAACTAATCACATAAAAGAAACTCGAAAAAATTCCATGTCTCTTACTCGTATACGGAAGCTGCAATTTCGGTTCCTGCAACACCAAATCGTTTCCCTTTGAATTCCTTTGAGCATTTCACCAACCACCAATCTCTTAGAATCACCTTTACACAAAAACCCAGAAAAAAGAGAGAGAGAGATTAAGTACACTGATTGAATCAAACACGAGAAATCGTAGTAAAACCCAAACTCACCGTTCTCTGGAAAGACGATGGAGAGAGATTCTCACCATCGTCGTCGAGATTCGGTTCGCGATTTTCGACCATGAAGCAGATTACTTTCTCAACCTGAGAGATGATCGGAAACTGTAGGAGATTTCGCAAATCGGGGAAAAGTTAGGGTTCTTACTGACCCGTCTGGAACAATGGTAATGGCGGGGGAAGTGTGATCCGGTTTAGGTAACCGGTTTGATATAATGTCTGTGTGTATTCAATAACCGGTTCGGTTAAGCACAAAAATATGTCAAAGTCAAGAAAACACATAAATAATAAGTACACGCAAGAAAGTTTTTAGTAAACGTCTAGAGGCAAATTCCCGGAGAAAGAATTTTGTTGTTGTGATCTTTGAAGATGGAGTTACATCGCGTAGTTGCTTAGCTGATGAATCATATTCAAAAATCGGTTAACCGTTGATTTCGAAATCCATCAACAAGATTTGATGTTTTCGATTAGTTTACCTCTAATCGCAACAACTCGTTTCAAGATTTGGTTATCGTTGATCGAACTAGGTAAATTATCCTTTAACGACTCGTATTCAAGCTTCTTTTGAGTCGTCGGAATTGTGCTTCATGTTTCTCTCTAAAGCTTCTAAGATCACTACAACACGTCGCCTCATATCATCAACGTTTATCACCTTTGCCATCCTGTATACAAGTATATCAACCCCATTTCGCTCCATCGGTTATATCCTCGTCTCTCCAATTTCCCACATATACATCGAAAGGGATAGCTTCTGCTTTATCCAAATCGCCATTCACCGAAATTGAGAGTAAACTCTCTTTTGCTTCTTCAAACACATTGTTTTTTTTTTTTTTTTTTTTTTTGAAATGCCAAACACATTGTTCTTGTTGCTCAAAACCTTTCTAACAAACTAGTTCAAATCCCACCAAAAGCCAAAGATTAAATTAGCAAATCACAAAGTCAAATTCCATAACACACAATAACAAAGACTAATGTAGTAGTGCATCAACTTCATTTCATGAAGGAACTATATAACTTCACACAAAAATCAATACATAAGGAATTTGATAAACTATAAATCAATATTCATGGGTTAAAAAAGGAAACTGTTTGATGCAAATATATAACGAAACTGTCCCCTCGGGGACATCCGATAAAATTGGAACGATACATAGAAGATTGGCATGGCCCCTGCGCAAGGATGACATGCACAAATCAAGAAATGGCCCAATCATTTCAAAAAAAAATATATATAACGAACCTCACGATTGTAGGAAACTTCTATGATTTCGAAAGGGAAATGATTTTCTAGGGTTTTGTAAAAGATGAATAGATGAGAGTGAATGGTACGTTCCTAGATGCGGTAATTAGATGAAACAGTTTCAACCATTATTAAAGCATTACAGTGAAGAGAACACAGAAGAAGCACGAAACAATCATAATGCTTGATTATATGAATACAATTAGAAGATTGAACAACAGAGTGGCTGTAGTTTAGTGGTAAGAATTCCACGTTGTGGCCGTGGAGACCTCGGCTCGAATCCCAGCAGCCACACTCTTTTTGTTATTTTCGTTATTAAATTCCTACGTAATACGACGTCGTCGCCATTTTACAAAACGGCATCGTCTTGGGTCAACCTTCTTCTTAACCAGAGTCTTCTTCTCTCCTCTGCTTCTCTTTCTCGATCTGCTTCGTAGACTAGAGAGAGAAGGAAGAATCGAAGAAGCAAGTTTGTGTTTTTTGCGCCCCCTCGAAGGTAAGAGATCCACTTTGAATTTTGTGTCTAAGTTCCTCAGATATTTCTGATGGTGGCGAATTTGTGGATCTTAGGCTTAAATCCATTTCCTAGGATATTCTGTGTAGAGATCTGATGACACTCTTCTTTGTCTTATTGCTGTGAGATTCAATCAATTTCGATTTTTGGGTTTTAATGCTTCTCATTTACACATATTTGAATTTCGATATCTCGATCTCGTCTTCCATTGGTGATGCTTTTCATTTATTATTATTTTAAAAAAAACTCTCCATTTTGTTTTATCCTCACTTATGATCCTAATTCTGTGCTATTTGGTAGAGATTGAGATTGAAAAGAATGATAAATTTGAATAATGTTTTCAAAGTGTAGAATTATGTAAACTACCAATCTTCTTCTTCCTTATTTGTTAATTGTTGTGATGTTACAGATGTTTGACGACCAAGACCTAGGCTTCTTTGCCAATTTTCTGGGGATTTTCATCTTCATTATGGTGATTGCTTACCATTTCGTTGTGGCGGAACCGAAATTCGAATGAAGAATGAGGTTTTCTTTATCTTTGTTTGGTTTCTACAAAACAGTTATATGTATTTGGAATCAACATGTCTTTAGCATTTTATAGGTCGAGATGTTTTGACAGTAATGTATTTTGACAATTTATGTATCAATTAAAGACTTGTTTTCGTAGCGCTTTTCACAATTCAAGTTTTATTATGCAAGTCTTGTGTTTAGAACATATAGCATATTTCTCGTATCGTATACCTGATTTCCCAATTGTTTAGGTCTTCTCTCTGGTATTGATGCTTGTATCACAGTTTCGACAAGTTCTTGCATATTTGTGAGGTACGTGTGAGTTTAGATTTGACGCTTGTGAATACACACACCTAGCTCTATGTTGGAATCAATATGTCTTTAGCATTTTATAGGTCGAGATGTTTTCCCAGTAATGTTTTTCGACAATGTGGTATTTGGATGGATTAAAAGACTTGTTTTCGTAGTACTTTCATCATTCGAGTTTTTATTATGCATATATGGACGAATATCATATCGTAAACCTGATTTCCCAAATGTGCATGTGGCTTCGTTGCTTGTATCACATTTTCGACAAGTTCTTGACTTTTCATGGAATGAGTGAGTTTAGGTTTGATGCTTGTGAGTAAAACACACTTAGCCCTGTGTGTCTTTATAGCTAAAGTAACTTTCATCACATGATCATGAGAGGTGTTCTACCAAAGTTTTTTGCATGATGTTATACAAGATTTAGATTGTTTGGATCACCTATGTTATGATACTTGCATCAATTCTTCTAATACTTTAGCCGCTCTGCATCTTCGGGGCGGTGGGTTGAGATGATATTCTTAAAGCAGTTCACTGAAACAGTGAAGTTTCTCTCCTTAAACACTTTTCGGTTGTGACAAATGTTGTGGTGTAGCTCCTTGTAAGTAGAACTTAGGAAAGGTTTTGGAAGTCATCACAAAGAGAGAGATTTAATTTAAGAAAATAACCTAAATGCTTGTTGTAGTGTGGCATAACCAGATTATAGGCTCAGTCTCAGCTTCTCTAATGAAACTCTCCATTGCAATAAGTTTTATTCAGAACAAAGATAGAGCCAGAGATTTGATGGATTCAAATCTTGTAAGGCATTTACATGGTTCAATCCATTTGAAGCTTTCGACAATACTTAGTAATGGGACTACACAATTGTCTCTGGAGGTACCGTGGCTTTGAAGAAAAGGTTACAAAGTCTCCTACTCAGATTCTTGGATTGTAAAGTGAAAAAACTCTTTTTGTTTGCCACATAAGTGAAGTTTGCATGTGTTATTCTTTACCTTTGTGTCGTCTAAAGTATAAAGTATGAAACTTCATACTCAATAGACTATGAGCTAGTTTGCACAAGTCAAAATCTGATCGAATAAGTAACATATATGGCAATCATGTTAATTGCAAAGTAGCAAATGTTTAACCGTTTATTGAATATGTCTGATTCTATCACACATTACATCAAAAATTTTAGATTGATAATCAATAATGCGTTTTAACTCTCAATTGTTTCTAACAATTTTGAATTATATTACCAATCAAAATCATTTTTTAACTTGGTCTGGTCATTCAGATTGTTTTGAAAAAAAATAAATTAGTATTACAGATTTTGAGTACAAGAAAAGAAAGGTAATGTTTATCATATGATAAAAAGGTAATATTGTTTTTTTATAAATAGCAAAAAATAGGTACAACGTTTTATCATGAAAGAAAAAAAGGAAGTAAATATCTCACCGAACTCTCCTAATTATCATCTTCAAATAAGGAAAATAATGATCCGCATATTTAGGAAAGATCATTGATTCATTGTTTTTAGTTGTATAATACCCACTTGCAATAACCCATAGGGTACCTCACAAACCAATCAAAACACAATAAAACGCACACGTGGACAGATTAGGGTTTTACCTCACAGCCATCGAACATTCTCGAACCTTTTTTAAAACAGCCTGGCTCCTTAGATCTACCTTTGAATAAATCCTGACCATTCGATCAAACCCAAGCAACAAGCCACAACTCTATATAAACTAATCTCTTCTTCATTGCTGCTTACTAAAATAAACCCTAGCCGCCCACTCGTCTTCTTTGTTCTCTTATTTTCGTTCTGTTTTTCGATCTCTTGTAGTTTTATATCTTTCTGATAAGAATGTCTGGTAAAGGAGAAGGTCCGGCGATCGGAATCGATCTTGGTACTACGTACTCTTGCGTCGGAGTATGGCAACACGACCGTGTTGAGATCATCGCTAATGATCAAGGAAACAGAACTACTCCGTCGTACGTCGCTTTTACCGATTCCGAGAGGTTGATCGGTGATGCCGCTAAGAATCAAGTCGCCATGAACCCTGTTAACACCGTCTTCGGTACGTTTCTCGTTCTCTTTTGCTTTTAGAGATTTGAAATCTAGATCTGAATCGTATTGTTTTTAGATCTGGGCTTAGGATATGTTGGTTACAAAGTACATGGATAGATCTTACTGCTCTGTGTTATTTCACGTAGATCTGAATCGTTTTGAGCCTTCTGATATTGATGCGATGGTTTAACGTTTGCTATTTAGATTCCAATAGTTGTAGCATTTAGATTCGTTTATAGTATTTGATTAATCCAATCAATCTCTCAATAAAATCTTAGAATAGGTTTGTTCTAATGTTTGTAGATTTGGTAGATAAAGCTTAATGATTGCTTGCATACAGATTTTGCTGTGTATCTTTGTCACTTGTTTGTTTAGTTCTTGGTTACTGAATTTTTATTGTGATTTGTATTTGCAGATGCTAAGAGGTTGATTGGTCGACGATTCAGTGACAGCTCAGTCCAGAGCGACATGAAATTGTGGCCATTCAAGATTATCCCAGGACCTGCCGACAAGCCAATGATCATCGTCAACTACAAGGGTGAAGAGAAACAGTTCGCTGCTGAAGAAATCTCTTCAATGGTTCTCATCAAGATGCGTGAGATCGCCGAGGCTTACCTTGGTGTCTCAATCAAGAACGCAGTCGTCACTGTTCCCGCTTACTTCAACGACTCTCAGCGTCAAGCTACAAAGGATGCTGGAGTTATCGCTGGTTTGAACGTTATGCGAATCATCAACGAGCCAACCGCTGCAGCTATTGCTTACGGTTTGGACAAGAAGGCAACCAGTGTTGGTGAGAAGAATGTGTTGATTTTCGATCTTGGTGGTGGTACTTTTGATGTATCGCTTTTGACCATTGAAGAAGGTATCTTTGAGGTTAAGGCTACCGCTGGTGACACTCATCTTGGTGGTGAAGATTTCGATAACAGAATGGTTAACCATTTCGTTCAAGAATTCAAGAGGAAGTCAAAGAAGGATATTACTGGTAACCCAAGAGCTCTTAGGAGGTTGAGAACTTCTTGTGAGAGAGCGAAGAGGACTCTTTCCTCCACTGCTCAGACCACCATCGAGATTGACTCTCTTTACGAGGGTATCGACTTTTACTCCACCATTACTCGTGCTAGATTCGAGGAGCTTAACATGGATCTCTTCAGAAAGTGTATGGAGCCTGTCGAGAAGTGTCTCCGTGATGCTAAGATGGATAAGAGCACTGTTCACGATGTTGTTCTTGTTGGTGGTTCCACACGTATCCCTAAGGTTCAGCAATTGCTTCAGGATTTCTTCAACGGGAAGGAGCTTTGTAAGTCGATTAACCCCGATGAGGCTGTTGCTTACGGTGCAGCTGTTCAGGGAGCTATTCTAAGCGGTGAAGGAAATGAGAAGGTTCAAGATCTTCTTTTGCTTGATGTTACTCCTCTGTCACTTGGTCTTGAAACTGCTGGTGGTGTTATGACCACTTTGATCCCAAGGAACACAACCATCCCTACCAAGAAGGAGCAAGTCTTCTCCACCTACTCAGACAACCAGCCCGGTGTGTTGATCCAAGTCTACGAAGGAGAGAGAGCTAGAACCAAGGACAACAATCTCCTCGGTAAATTCGAGCTTTCCGGAATCCCTCCAGCTCCTCGTGGTGTCCCTCAAATCACTGTTTGCTTCGACATTGACGCGAACGGTATCCTTAACGTCTCTGCCGAGGACAAGACCACCGGACAGAAGAACAAGATCACCATCACCAACGACAAGGGTCGTCTCTCCAAGGACGAGATCGAGAAGATGGTTCAAGAGGCTGAGAAGTACAAGTCTGAAGACGAGGAGCACAAGAAGAAGGTTGAGGCCAAGAACGCTCTTGAGAACTACGCTTACAACATGAGGAACACAATCCAGGACGAGAAGATTGGTGAGAAGCTTCCTGCTGCGGACAAGAAGAAGATTGAGGATTCGATCGAGCAGGCGATTCAGTGGCTAGAGGGTAACCAGTTGGCTGAAGCTGATGAGTTTGAAGACAAGATGAAGGAATTGGAGAGCATTTGCAACCCAATCATTGCTAAGATGTACCAAGGAGCTGGTGGTGATGCCGGTGGACCTGGTGCAGGTGGTATGGATGATGATGCTCCTCCTGCTTCAGGCGGTGCTGGTCCTAAGATCGAGGAGGTCGACTAATCTGGTTGTTTATTGACTCTCTTCTCTTAGTTATCTCTCTCTATCTTTTTTTACTGCTTTATTTGGAACTTTTTTATGCTGGGCTTTTTTGTTGGAGCCCATTCTGGTTTTGTTAGAACCTTTTTGGAATCTGGATTTGGTCCAGTTTATGATGGCGGATAAATTAAAGCTTTTTCATGTTATTTCACATTCTCGTTCTTTTAGTTAATTATATCTTCTTACTGCTCAAATTATGCCAACAATGTCGAATATTTAGCCATTAGGGAAGCAATTGATTCTTTTGTTACTGTTTGATTTTATAAATTCGGAGTTAAATTGTCTGATATTATATTTTGGGTAACGGGTTTGATTATTTGAGTTAGGGTAATATGATCAGAATATTTTAGAATCGGTAATACAGCATGTAGTATACCAATTATTCTGAGTACTTAGCTTTTTTATATGGTTTCTAATTAATTCATTCCTAAAGGTCGAGTCTGAGTAGTAAAAGTCATTGCGGGTAATTATTTATGATAATGATATGTATGATTCAATTTGTAATCAAGAGTGTATATTTAATCACAGACCAATTAAATAGCGTTTAATTGACGACAAAAAAAAAATACTAGCGTTTAATTCCACTCTGTACGAGAATAACCTCACCGCCTTTCAACTTTCTAACCTGGGCCCACTATTACTTAGCCCATTTAAGCTTACGTGGCAATCCATAAGTCGACCACCAAATACTCCCTTTTTCCCTTAGGGAAAGTGTATGGAGCCTGTTGAGAAGTGTCTCCGTGATGCTAAGATGGACAAGAGCACTGTCCATGATGTTGTTCTTGTCGGTGGTTCCACTCGTATCCCGAAAGTTCAGCAGTTGCTTCAAGATTTCTTCAATGGTAAAGAGCTTTGCAAGTCTATTAACCCCGATGAGGCTGTTGCTTACGGTGCAGCTGTTCAGGCCGCAATTCTAAGCGGCGAAGGAAACGAAAAGGTCCAGGACCTTCTATTGCTCGATGTCACTCCTCTTTCCCGCGGGTGGAGTCATGACCACTCTGATCCAGAGGAACACCACAATCCCAACCAAGAAGGAGCAGGTGTTCTCTACTTACTCAGACAACCAGCCCGGTGTTTTGATCCAAGTCTTTGAAGGAGAGAGAGCTAGAACCAAGGACAACAACCTCCTCGGTAAATTTGAGCTTTCCGGGATCCCTCCAGCGCCTCGTGGAGTCCCTCAGATAACAGTCTGTTTCGACATTGATGCAAACGGTATCCTTAACGTATCTGCGGAGGACATGACAACCGGACAGAAGAACAAGATCACAATCACTAACGACAAGGGTCGTTTGTCTAAAGACGATATCGAGAAGATGGTTCAAGAAGCTGAGAGGTACAAGTCCGAGGACGAGGAGCATAAGAAGAAGGTTGAAGCCAAGAACGCTCTTGAGAACTATGCTTACAACATGAGGAACACGATCAAGGACGAGAAGATCAGTGAGAAGCTTGCTGCTGCCGAGGACGCTATTGAGGAAGCGATTCAATGGCTAGAAGTTAACCAATTGGGTGAAGTGGATGAGTTTGAACACAAGATGAAGGAGTTCGAAGGTGTTTGTAATCCGATCATCGCGAAGATGTATGGTGGTGAAGCTGGTGGTTCTGCGGCTGGAATGGATGAAGATGAAGCCCCTCCTTCCTCAGGTGGTCCAGGTCCCAAGATTGAGGAAGTCGACTAAGCTCCCTTGGTTCTCTTAGATTTTGTTTTGGTGTTTTTGGATATTTGAATCCTCCTAATTTAAATTTTGGGTTTTATGTGTTACTTTTTTTTTTATGGACCTTTTTTTCTACACAGAAAATGGTTAGATTTTTCATTCTCATTAATGTGTCGATTTTAGTGAGCTTACTAGCATAAGATGGATTCGTTATGAGAGTCAACATATTGGTCACATAACTAAAAAGAAAACATGCTTACGAAAATATTCCAATAATTCAAGTATTTTAAAGAATTTTCTATTAAAAAGAGTTCCAAAATTTGTTTTCTTTTGTCTAGGACTATGTAATTAAACTGAGACGACCCTATTATTATTATCTTATTATGTAAAGGTCGAATCTGATTTATATAAAGTAAGTAAACTGCGGGCAATTATTATGATAGTGATGAATGATTTATTTATCTTCATTAAAATGTTAAATTAAAAATACATTAGCATAACGAAACCAAGTATAAACCTTAACAACATTAATCAATCAAGAATGTGTTAGCAAAAGGTATCATTTATTAAGAAACATCAGATCAATCTAAAACTAATCGAACGGCCAATAATCCATCAACCGAACATACTAGAGAGCTCGAAACATCAAGTCTAAAAAAACCTATATAAACCCAAACTAAAACCTAGCCGATACTTTTCGTCTTCCTTCTAAAACTTTTTTTCCTTCTTCTAGTTTTGATAATGGCGAGTAATGGACAAGGTCCAGCGATCGGAATCGATCTCGGAACAACTTACTCTTGCGTCGGAGTTTGGCAACATGACCGTGTTGAGATCATTGCTATTGATCAAGGTAATAGAACCACACCGTCTTACGTCGCTTTCACCGATTCCGATCAATTGTCAACGTTATGCAATATAAACAATTACAATAATTGCTATGATAGTTGGATTATAATATTCAAAACATTATAATGTCAACAATCTCTCGTAAGTGATTATTGAACCATAAGTGAACCGGTTAACAGACAAAAGCTATAACCGGTGATTGTCGATTGCTTAAGCAACAAGTAAACCAGAAGCAATAACAAAGAAGATTTAAGAGCCGGATTAATTTGTCAAAACAATGAACCAGCACCAATTTTGGTTTGATAACTAAACCAAAACCAATTAAAACACCAAACTCAAATCGTTTGATGAATCAAACAGACCGGATAATTTGTGTTCGCAAACTTACTGGAAAAACAGAGCCTTTAGTTATGGGTTGTCTTGATAGCAAGAACGAATCACAAACTCGCTTATTAAGCGTTCACGGATTGTTTTTGTATGATCCGAGAACAAATAGCAAACTCACTCGAAAGTGTTCGCGGAGATGTTTTGTGATCCTCAAAATCGTTTGAAAGCACGGCAGATTCATTCTATTTCGGATTTACTTTGAAAATAAGACGATTCAGAACGAATCACAAACTCGCTCGGAAGCGTTCGTGGAGACGTTAGTCTGATCGTTAACGAATCGCAAACTTTTTCGCGGAAACGTTTTAGAATCGAAATCGTTTGTATTTGTACAAGATGGAAAAATTAAATAGCCTGTGTTTGAAATTTAAGCATACAATAATTATATACCCGCTTCCTATAATTCAATTCATGTATACATGATTCGATTAAATACACCAAAATTTGGAAATTCGAAAGAAAAAGAAAAAAAACTCAAACGAGGAAGGACTAAATGTTGATTACAAGAAATCGGGGCATAATATAAAAAAAACATTATAAAATACGGGGACCAATTTGCTATTCAAGAAAATCAAGTTCCTTTTGTTATGCTCTCTTTGAAATTTAAGCATACAATAATTATATACCCGCTTCCTATAATTCAATTCATGTATACATGATTCGATTAAATACACCAAAATTTGGAAATTCGAAAGGAAAAGAAAAAAAAAATCAAACGAGGAAGGACTAAATATAGAATACAAGAAATTGGGGCATAATATAAAAACATTATAAAGTAGAACATGACTTGAGGGGCGTAAACGGTGGTAGTGTTTTTTTCTAAATTCACTAAAAATCCGTCCCGCATACGTTCTTCAATCATAGCCTAAGAAAGAGGTGGAGTGTGGGGGCCATGCGCCATTTAGGTGGAAGTCTCTCCACTTCATATTTACTTTTGAGGGGAAGTCAAAATCCACACCTACGCCTGAAAACTAAAGTGTTCGTGGTTGGGATGGTCGTAGTTAGGGTTGGCAAATTCTGTAGATCCCATAATAATTTTCGTGCATCTACAATATCTCTCATACAAATACAATGATAATCTTTTTTTTTTTTTATATATAGCTCATATAGTATAGGAAAGTAATTGAGTCAAATTAAACGCAACCGTTTTTGAAAATCTCTCAGGCGTGACAATCGAGACAACTTCATCTCCTCCTCCTCCCGGCGCCGGTAGAGCTCTGGCTCACCGGCGTCGGAGGGAGATCTCTCACGGCTGCCACAATCTTGTTTTGTTGCTTCTTTTTGTTACGTTTTTTTGTTCGGAGATTTCATCGGAGAGTTCATCGAAGCTTCCGCCATACTCCTCTCTTTCACCGTCACCCGCCACTGCCACCTCCCCCAACTCGATTCTCGTCCTACTGCTAACCGCCGGACATGTCCTATGCTCCAGTTGGGTCTTCAACATGGATCCGGCGAATATGAACACGACGGCTCTTCCGCTAGCTTCAGTCCCGGCCGGCCAAGTCCTCGATTTGGTTTGGTGCAGAATCCGAGTCCAAACCCCAGTCCATGGCTCCTACGGCTCCATGGGTTGCAAGTTCATCCCCGGCGCTCCTCCGTCCATTAACCACCACCTCACCGCCGAGTTCGCCGCCGCCAACTTCCACGAGCTCAAAGTCGAGATCCCCTTCTATGCTAAACCTAATTTTCAAATGGGTTGGGCCCAATCTACACATTATCTGCTCGGCCCAGTATTTAAGCAAGTTGGGTTTTTTGAAGAAGGCCCAATCCCAGAGCCCAAACGCCAAAACAGGTACAAAAAGACCTCCCTTCTAATTACGCCTGAGATTTTCTGCCATCAGCATTGTTAGTCTCGGGACTTCGCCACAAGGCCAGCTCACTTAATGGGTCACCTCCTGGCCCTATCGGAGATTCTAATAGACAAACTAGGTTGCTACGGCAGAGAAACTCGAACCACTCCGAAGACACACGCGTTCCAATCTTCTCCATTACCTCATTATGAGGATATAAAACCATCTTTTTGTCTTCCTTTACCTCTATATGAGGTTATTACGGTGGTTGTTAGCTTTAATCTACCTCGTCTTGAGGTTCACTTACCTCTGTGTGAGGGTTTTATTCCCGCTAATCGGGATCTATCGGACAACCACTGTCGATCTTTCTCTTTTATGGAGTTTGATTGCCTCTTGTTTCCACTTGCTTTGTGTGATGTTGAATGGCTCTTAGGGAACATGGGGAAAGCTCGGATCCAACTGCTAGTTACCTCTGCGGATGAGGCTGTCCTTTGGTTCTCTGATGCTTCTTGGATTACTGCAACTCGTGAATGCGGTTTAGGTTGGTGCTTCAAAGACATAAGACTAAGGATCATAAACCAAGCATCGATAACAAGGAGTATTGTGGCTTCGGCCTTGGTTGGTGAAGCTTTAGCTTTGGAAGCTGACTTAATTGCAGCTATAACTGCGAGTAGCCGAATACTCAACGTATTCTCGGACTCTCTCTCGCTTGTTACACTAGTCAACATGAACAGTGTTATCAACGCGTTGAAATCGATCCTTTTTGATATCCATTGTCTTAGGGAGGGTTTCACTACTATCTTTTCGCTTTTATTCCTCGCTCGGTAAATGTTTTAGCCGACGCGTTTGCTAAATTATGTATTGTATCTTTGGACGACTGCTCCTAGTTTGGAGTACTAAAATATAATACAATCGGTTTGATAAAAAAAAAGCTCATATAGTATAGGTATATGATGATCAATTCTAGATATCTGAATTTTTCTAATCCGATTCAAGAATTCGCTTAGATTCTTTTAAAATTTACCAAGTCTATTGTTTCATATATGTATAGTAACTATATTTTTGTCCTGCGAGATCAAATATTTGGAAAAAAAAATCAAACGGTATATTTTCCATATTGATAAATATAATTTTTTACAAATTTTAACGTGTATGACACTTAAATAGAATGTAAATGTTTTTAATGTAAATCGAATACGTTTGAGATTATGAGTTCAGTAAAACTTATTTGAGCTCTCCAAACCCAAATAATAATTAAAAAATGATGATTTTCAAAATTCAACCATTAATGTTTGATTTTTGAAGTTGTTCGTTTATAACAATAACAAAACTTTAGTTAGAGGGAAAATACTTGGGTTCACCCCTAGGGGTGAATCCTTTTGTTCACTCCCTCTTCTTAGATCCAATGAAAAACTGCCATGCAATAAAAGAGTTAAAGAAACAAATTAAAAATTAAAAAAAAACTAAATAAATCATAAAAAGAAATTAATATTATATTATCTAACTAAACAAATTACATAGATCCTAAACCCCAAACTCAAACCCCAAACCTCAAAAATATACCCTAACTTGGGAATAGTTAACCCAAAATAAATTCTGAAATCAATTTTTGTAGTTTAAATTTTTTGGGTTTGGGTTAACTAATCCCAAATTAGGGTATAGTTTTGGGGTTTAGGGTTTGATTTGGGGTGTAGGGTTTGAGTTTGGGATTCAGAATTTATTTTGGGTTAACTATTCCCAAATTATGGTATAGTTTTGAGGTTTAGGGTTTGAGTTTGGGATTTAGAATTTATTTTGGGTTAATTATTCCCAAATTATGGTATATTTTTGAGGTTTAGGGTTTAGGGTTTAGGTTTAGGGTTTGAGTTTGGAGTTCAGAATTTACTTTGGATTAACTATTCCCAAATTAGGGTATAGTTTTGAAGTTTAGGGTTTGAGTTTGGGGTTTAGGAATTAGGATCTATGTAATTTGTTTAGTTAGATAATATAATATTAATTTCTTTTTATGATTTATTTAGTTTTTTTAATTTTTAATTTGTTTCTTTAACTCTTTTATTACTTGGCAGTTTCTGATCCAAGAAGAGGGGGTGAACAAAAGGATTCATCCCTAGGGGTGAACCTAAGTCTCTCTCTTAAACGATATAAAAGAAAATAATTGTATGATCAAATGGACATAAATATAATTTTTATAAAATAATTAAAATAGGTGAAACATTATGTTTTATAATGTTTAAATATTAAAATGTTCAATAGGTATAGATAGGGCCCGTATAGATAATGTGGGTATATGATATAGTATTATAGTGTATCCCTAACGATGGATAATGATAACCAGTCATTAATATTTCGCATATACATTTGACTTCAATGAATCTGTTTTTCTATAGAAACAAATATTTGTTTTTCCAATGAAAATACTATATACATGAACTTAATATGCAAGATATATTATTGATTGATACGTATAATATGTTTGGTTGCGATACAACTCAGAAGCGCGTACTGATTGTTGTTCTTGTTCTCCGTCCCCACCGTCATCACCGACATGTCCTTCTAGTCGCAGCAATTTCCAAATTTTTCTTTCAAATATCATATTAACCATTCTTTTTCGTTTGTATTTGTACAAGATGGAAAAATTAAATAGCCTGTGTTTGAAATTTAAGGATACAATAATTATATACCCGCTTCCTATAATTCAATTCATGTATACATGATTCGATTAAATACACCAAAATTTGGAAATTCGAAAGAAAAAGAAAAAAAACTCAAACGAGGAAGGACTAAATGTTAATTACAAGAAATTGGGGCATAATATAAAAAAAACATTATAAAGTACGGGGACCAATTTGCTATTCAAGATAATCAAGTTCCTTTTGTTATGCTCTCTTTGAAATTTAAGCATACAATAATTATATACCCGCTTCCTATAATTCAATTCATGTATACATGATTCGATTAAATACACCAAAATTTGGAAATTCGAAAGGAAAAGAAAAAAAAAATCAAACGAGGAAGGACTAAATATAGAATACAAGAAATTGGGGCATAATATAAAAACATTATAAAGTAGGGGGACCAATTTGCTATTCAAGAAAATCAAGTTCCTTAAGCTTCTGCATTTTAGTGTGTAATTTACAATTAAAAATTGATTAATGATATAGATATTAGGGATAATTGTAAAAATGCCACTTTTAGTGTGTTAATTTTTAATAATACCACTATACATTGTTCATTTGCAAAAATGCCACTAATTAAGAATTTTTAAAATTTAAATCTTGAAATTTCAAACCCTAAAAACAATTGAGAAATTTTGAGAAATGTATCACTTTTTTTTAAATGCCACCTTTTCAAAATCTTTGCAAAAATACTACTTTTTAAAAATTATTTATTCAATAGTATATTATTAATGTTTGGGTTACCTTTGCTGTAATATGATTTAATTTTTATGGGTTAAAGTTTGCTAAGGGTCAATAAAATTTCAATTTTTTTGAGACACTCATTTAACACATGTCTTTATGTGATTGGTCAAGATTTTTATTATCGTTTGAAAATTAAATAATAATAATATAAATAAATAATAATCACATTTTTGTCATATTTTAATAATATAAATAAATATTATAAAGTATAGGGTCCAATTTACAATTCAAGAAAATCAAGTATAGGGTCCAATTTACAATTCAAGAAAATCAAGTTCCCTTTTTTTTTTTTTTGTTGCTAAACTTTTTTCAATTAAAAAATCAAGTTCCTTGTTGCTCTGCATTGGCATTTGGCAGCAGCAACACATCTTTGGTCCAAGAACTGAGCAATATTGCAAAAGGAAAATCCTCTCTGCAGCATCTCATCGTGAAACCGAAACCATTGATCAAAGAACTATACGAAGACTTTATCAGGATTTACACCTCTCTCAATCATCTTTCTTAGTACAACGTCAGCTTCTTTCATCTGATTATGTTTGCAAAACCCGTGTAAGATCGAATTGTACGTAAAGACATCAGCCATTACTAATCCTCCTTGCTTCTCCTCCATCTTCTTCAGTAAACCAAAAGCTCTGCTCATGTTTTCTTCTTTAACATAAGTTAGATAACCATGTATCAATGTGTTGTAACTGATTGTTAATATAATGTAAGTTACCACCTAAACCATTTGCTTAAAATAATAATTAAAAATCTCTTGGGGCGGGCCGAAGAGAGCATAATAAAATGGGCCGGTAAAAAGCCCATCAGGTCCATATATATATATATATACACACGGAGGCTAGGGTTAGCAGATTCGCAGAAAGCGGCAGAGCAAAAATGGCGAGAGCTCGTGGTCCGACAGAGAAAAAATGGCGTGATCGTTTTCGTCCATATCGTCCCGATACTGAACGCCGCCGAAGAGCTTCTTTTTGTACTCGTCCGATGATCCTCCAGGAGGGATATGCTGGGCGTATTCAGGCCTTATTTCATCGTATTGGGGTTGTTTGATTTTACTCTCTTCTATCTATATTGAGGCTTAATAATTCATTCATTCAAAGATTTTGTTTTGTTTTTTTCTTTTTCTTACAAGCAGTGTGGTTTTATGTTTGTTACAGCAAGAGTGTCCGGCTAATCTTACTAGGGCTGATTTTCTTAAGGCTGTTCGTACTAAGCCGCCTCCAAGGTATCCATTTCGTTCCTTTTCCACTTAGTTAGCTATGGATGGTGATGGTTGTTGTTGTTTAAGCTCATTCATTTTTCTGGATTGTTGTTTTTCACCTGAGCCAGCTATTATGCTGAGAAATACGGAGACGCAAAGACAAAAGAACTTTTAAGCAAGTTGAAAGACAAACAACTTCCAACCAAGTTCAAAGATGATGCGATGACCACCTCCGCAGATGGTGATGATGCGACTCCTCGTAAAAAGAAAAAGAAAAAGAAGAGTAAGACTAAGATTAAGTTCACGTTGATGAAGCACATCTCCACAGATACGTTGATGAAGCACAAAGCCTACTCCGACTAAAGCCACCAAGGGTACCTCTTTCTCTTTGTTTTCTTTCCCAATGTAATGTTTCCTTGTGCTTGTAAAACTTGAACCTGCAATGCTTTATGTTGTACAAAACTTGAATTTTGGCTATCAGTCTGCCTTAACGACTTACCGGTGCATTCCAGATGGAAGAGATGGAATATTTTCTGTTTTGGTGTATAACCACTGAACAAGTCATGGGATAGTCAGCAGTGAATAATATTGACGGCTTTTTCAGAAATACCAAAATTTCCCCCCCAAGCTCTTCATCTCGCAAAAAGCTTCTTCGTTGTTTGCATATGAGCTCACAACTAATGCGCATGTGAACTCAGTAGGTGGCCCTATCACTTTCTCATGGAGTGATTTCTTCGAGCATGAAATACACACAGGCAGAGAGGTTTATTCACCTTTCTTGAACAGGGGCATTATGGCTTCCCATCTGGCATATGTGCACCACAGGCTACTGCATCTGGTTCACATCCCACTTGGTGTATTTCCAAGCAGGTTTTCTCACCCAGCTTTATCTTCCCGTTTGTCCAAGTATATCGTGCTCCTTCCAAGTATGCTATTGTACAGAATACAACTACAAAGATACAAATCCTCAATCATGAATAAGGAAAGGTTGAAATCAGAGGATCTAAATGTCACAAAACCACCAAGCTTCTGTAACACATATAATAGCAGTTTCGGGGAAAGCAAAGTACCGACTTTGTAACACATATAAAGACCTCTTCCATAAGACCTTTACAAGAGTAAGCGCTGATTATACGTTACGATATCCGGATAAACTCCCTTCTCCTGCACTTGGGACAAAAAAGTACCGACTTTTACCATCTTTGCACAATGTATTAACCATGATATTCAGAGTGTACACATTCACACCAACGCCACTCCGAGAAAGCTCCTGATAAACACCCCCAGCCAATTTTACCCACCCGATCATCACCATGAGAGCGTCTACAGAAACCATATAACCTCTGCTTCTCAGCAACGTAAAAGCTTCATAAGCTTCTCTGATTTTTCTAGCCTGCACAGAAGTTCTAATCAACAAATCGAAAACCGAATCATTCGAACCACAGTTACTATACGTCGAAACCAAAGAATTCACAATCTCTGCTCTTGAAACACCACTCCTCCTAATCATCCTCAGAACACATCAGATAATCTTCCACGCCTCAACAGAATATGAATCATTGCGCTTACTGTATGCTTCAAATTCGGTGAAATCGAACCTAATTGATCCAAAAACCTTTGACCTAGGCTTAAATCATTCCGGCAACCATACAAAACCTCAACGACGGATAAAGGGTTTAACCGAATCATATGATTTCGCAAGAAAGAAAAAACCTCACTTTGAATGATCAAGGAGAGCTCACTCAAAACGACGCCGTAACTAAGATCCGGATCCGACTCCATCGACTCATGACGGGTCAGATAAGGCTTTTTTAGATAAAGCGCATTAATAAGGCTTAAAATAAAATAATCAAAGAAAAAAATATATATTTTCCCGCTTCTCTCGTCTGTTCATCTTCCTCGCGACGAAGAAGTGTCTAATAAAAGCCCTAAATCCTCTGTCTCTAGAGAACGATTGTCTAGTTCACTTCACAAATCGAAAGCTAAATCAGTCAAAAAGGTAAGATCTTTCGTATCATATAACGCTCTAAAGTGTACGTTTTTATCCCATCAGTCTTGCGTTTTCCCACGAATCGATCGGTTTTGTAGTTTCCAATTGAGAAAAACCATTACTGTATCGGCGAGAATAATATATCTTCTTCAGAGAATAATTTTCTGTGTTTTAGCTGATTTATCCGATTAAATATTATAGATTGATCTGGATGTGCAAAAAAAAAAATTCCATTTTTAAACTGTATCGATTGTCTCAAACTTGGCTGGATTGATCTGTATGTGTGAAATCTTGACTCTTTTATTATTTTTTTTTTTCAAAATTGTATCAATGCAGATGTCGGATAATTTGGTGATTAACCTTAAAATTGCTCAGATGAGGAGAAAAACAAGGTTGTATTCCGGTAAAGATATTCGTTTCGACAATCGCCAATCGACCAAGATACCTGTGGCTCCTATTGGCCCCCCTACGTTAGCAAGTTCCAAGCTTCTCGTAATTACCAACTTCAAAAGAATGGAATCTACCTGCTATAAGAGCCTTTTTACCTCAGTATGAGGATGTTATTAGAAAGCTAATCCCTAGCTCCAGCCATATGAATGACTCACTGGTTTGTTTACCGCACAAGTCAAAATCAGGTTATGGCCTATTCCATAAAAATCCGTCAACTACTTTGAGTGATTTCAATTGGAAGAGATGCATCTGGAACGTGAAAACAACTCCCAAAATCAAGCCATTCATGTGGAAGATCATGAACCCCGTGTGTAGCAACTTGGCTCTTCGTGGTATCTCAGTCCCATACAATCTGTGTAAGAGATGAGAATGAACTCCATCTGCTTTACACATGTCCGTATGCTACTAAGGTTTGGGACCTTGTTCCGGCTCTGTTTAAACCACAAGCAGGAAGCATTGACTCTCCTGGGAAGCTACTGCATGCTCTTTTGAAAATGCTTATCTTACCCCCAACCGGAATAGGTTCCACTCCCCTGGTTATTATGGAAGGCTCGAAATCAGTTGATTTTCTCTGAAGAAGAAACAGTGCTGAAATCGATCAAAGAGGCAAAGGAATGGCATGTTTCTCAGATCCAGATCACGAAATCCCCTAAAGCTGCTTCAACTCAACCACTCCATGTAGCTCTCCCTGACGTAACAAAAGGGTTTGTCTTGGAAATCAGAAACAGGGGACTGCGGAATGGGGTGGTCTTTCATGGATGCAGAACATGTTGCTCTGTTTCAGGGATCGGCCTACCGTCGAATCAGCTTTGTGTGCAGAAACGCTAGCCATGAAGAGGGCGCTAGAGGAAGCTAAGGCTGCCGACATCCAAGAGTTGAACATGTTTTCCGACTCTCAAGTTCTTATTTCCCTTATTAACTCAGGTTCTTCTACCATCGAGCTAAATGGCATTCTCCACGATATTAGCCTCCTAAGTTCATCTTTTGAAGCTATTTCATTTACTTTCATCTCCCGCTCAAACAATGCTTTAGCTGACTCCTTAGCTAAAGAAGCTCTTTTATCAAGTTGTAATCCCTCTGTTAGTAGAGTGTAACACTGGTTATTTATAAGATCCAAACAAAAAAAAAAAGATTGCTGGCCATGTATCAGAAGTCAGTATCACAGTCAAAAGCCATAGGTTGTTTCAACAATATCTGTGCAAGTGTTGTGAGTATGGGGATGAAGCATTTCGGTACCGAGGCTTGCAAGCAGAATCTAGACGTGTCATTTCCATCTGTTTTCAGACGCGTCATCCTTGTGAATTTGCTTGGAAATGCGTCTGGTTCATTACTACTCTGTTATGTGTGATTTTGGGGAAATGGATTATCTTCTCTTGAGATTGTGATGAGATTGTGATCAATGTTTCTAAATATCTTAAATTGTACTTTCTTTTATATTATGCTTCTGGGTGTTCTGTGTTTTTGTGTTGAATCGGATATTGATGTAACTGGTCAAATAAGGCTTTTTGACCATTTATGATTGGAATGAACTAAATCTATAGATCCAATCGATCCAAGGTCCCAAGGCAACTGCTGAATCAAGTGGATTTGTGAAGAGACCAGGATAGGGTTCATGGTGATAGATGGTCTAATCATTACTCCTGAAACAGACCCAAGTGCAAGTGATCAATATGAGAACAAAAGACTACTTGTTTGATCCATTGATGTCAATATCTTTAAGCAAAGGCTAAGATAAGTGGAAACTGAAATACATGGACACTTGTCTTAAAATGGTTTTGTGAATTTAAGTGCAAAAGTGGTTCTGAGAGAGAGAGAGGAAAGTGGTGACTTGGCTACTTCTTTTGGCTTCTCTTCTTCTTCTTCTTCATGACAGAAGCCATAGCCATGTAGAAGCTTGAAGACTTGACCATACGACGAAACCTTAAATTCTTCCTCAGCCTACACGACCAGATACCAATATAAACCATTCGGGAACTTCTTGCCGATCTGAAAATCCGCTTGTACCATTCAAAAAGATGTTCCCTCTCCATTCCAGATACTGCACATCGTACTCCATTGTAGAAATCCTCAAAACGGTACCTAAAAACCAGAAGTTAGTAACAAGAGAAACCCAAAACCAGTTAGGGACAATTACACAGAAATATCAGATCACCTTTGCATTACAATTTCGCCCCACAATTTAGTTCCACTCACATCTTCACCTAAACCATCTGGGATTGTGGAAGCCAAAGTCTCTTTGAAGTTACCAAAAGTTGTAGGAGTCATACGTTCCTATTTTGAATTAAGGCCAAATTAATAAACCATATCAAACTAAGAAAAAAATCTTAATAAAGAAAGGACTACTTACCAGTTTCTCCCCAAAACACTTTATAAAATCCCATACTCTTTTGGCTAGGTAATAGGGAGTATGGTTTGACGAAAGAACTTGGATGTAGAAACCGTCAACGTTGACTCCATCCACCAGATGAGGGCAACATTCAATGTCATAACCAAGACCCTCACTCCTACACAAAGAGATTTAAATGCATCTTAAAAGATTAAGCACAGCTATAGATTGGGAGTAAAATTATAAGTTCTAAGTTGTAACCTTAAGTTGATGAATCAACTTGTTTGTAAAAATGAGATGGAAAAGATACAACTTTGCCCAATCCGCAACTTCTTCTGCCTGTTCGTGCCCTCTGCCAATTTGGAAATAAAGCTACAAATAAAAGCAAAAACAATGCATCCGTGTGATGTGAGAATAACTTATGCATTTCATAAGTGCGAGAAAGAGAGATGCATTGATGGCAGATAAAGGCTAAGCCAGAAACAAAACAATGCATCCCTGTGATGTGAGAATGAGGTATGCATTGATGATGCATTCATGGGTGAGAACGAGATTGATTCATGGCAGAGAAAGAGGATCGTGTGAATTATGTGAGAAATAACTAGAGAGACGAGAGAGAGAACATGTGAGAAATAGCTAGAGAGACGAGAAAGTGAACCTTTGCCAAAGAGTTCGGTTCATTGTTGTTTTCAGCATCGATATCTATTTTTAGTCTGCGCCCAAGAGGAACCTGAACTATTCTTCGTCTCCCTCTCAGTTCCTTTGGATCTCTCAATTCCTTCGGATGTGCTTGCATTTGGAAATCTTGGAGAACTTTTACGATTGCAAGTGCTTCATCTTGGTCAATATCACCATAGAATAATCCTTCTATGTATATCTGTAAATTCACAATTGTTAATTCACAGTTTTAAAACAATGTAAACAAAGACAAATTTAATTAGAAATAACAATGTTACCTCAGATAAAAGGGCAATAGATGTGAGATCTACAAAAGATATGGATTCCAATTCTACCAATGTCTTCTCATTTGAAAGAGAAGACATTAACAACTGTACCATCACTTCTTTGGATTGCTGAGCAATACCTAAATGGCTGTTACGGCGCTTGCCAATCATACTCTTTTTAACAATCTGAAATTAAATGTGTTAGTATTAGTAGTAATTTAAGAAAAATGTGTGTTCGAACAGAGTTATAGAAACATACCTCAAAACGAACTTCGCTTGGAAGAAAATCTGTGAATCCCTTCAAAAGGTCTGCTATGTACTCCAAAAGCTTTCCTCGGTAGCCAAAGACTTTAAGCTCCACTCTGTTGTCTAGCAATGATATAGAAGTATCATATCTAGCATCCTCACCCTACAGGAAATACAAAGATAGATTAATCATATAATCTTCTTCAGACAACACAAGAGAGATTCATGGTTAACTAACCTTGTGTAAGACTTCATGTAGGTTATCTTTCAGTAGATCTATCAAGATCTCAGCCTTTAGGTGCTCCTTTGCATCTCCAATCTTGAGATTGAGATGGAAGAGGAAGTTCGCATAGACGTTCCCTCCTTCACCACCTCTGAAGTAGATCCTCATAGATGGAGTATCTAGAAGTTGAGAGAAAGGAAGATCACCTAATTCTCTTCGAACATAGTCAGGAATGTAGGGGTTTTTGGAAGGAAAGTGAAAACACTCATTCACTTGGAATTGCTCAGTGTTAGTCTTCCTCCATTTTTTTTGGAATTCCATAGGAATTGTCTCTTCCAAGTATAGAGAGCTATACCATGGCTCTACCTTGGCATCTGCATCTGATACGAACAAGAAAAAGAAAACAAGAGAAGTAATAAAATCAAGAAACCTAAGAATAATAAAGAGAAAAAAAAATAAGAATACAAAAATAAGACTTGTACCTGTTGCCTTGATTGATAATGACTTTGAGAGTAAAATCATTCTCATGTTTTTTGGATGCAAATGTGCCATGAGACCTTTTATTGCATCCGGGTTCCATTCATGAGAATAGCCAGCAACGATAGCATGTGTTACTGGATAAGAGAGCATGTTTTCTGTACAAAAATTGGCAGTGACCGTTAGCTTTTTACGACAACAACCACAATAGATTTGAATAGAAGTATAAAACGATATAATAGATTTGAAATAGAAGTCCATACCCACTAGATATATAGCAAAGTCACGAGGAGTTGTGGCCAGGCCATCACACTCAAGGCTCCTAAAATCATTAGTCCTAACTTGAATGTGTTGATCGAACACCCACTTTGGTAGACTGCTAACTCTCAAGAGTTGGATATATTGATAAATAAAACTGACGACTTCATATTTCTGTGAAATAAAGAAACATTAGTTCACAAGAATATATGTAATAAGTACATAAATAAGAGTTATGCCTTGCTTTACCTTTCTTAAGCCAGAATTGGTAAGAGCAATGGTGATGTTGAAAGAGCGGCCAAATGATGTGGAATCAAATTGGTCTCCACCAACATCTACAATCAGAGAAGTTGCCCAACCTCTATCCTTGAAAAAAGAGAACAAGGATCCTTGACATTCTGCAAAAGAAAAGTTAAAAACATTAATATAAAACTTACAAAAAATGACAGACAAATGAACGCTTACCATTAGCTAGAAGAATAGATAGGTACAATTCTGGCTGTTGCAAATGAGAAACGTCAGACTTGGGAGGAACCCACCAAGAAATCTCCAATGTATCTGTATGTTCTACTGGTTGTAGCTTATACAAAATTTGTGGTCTCCATGGATTCTCAAACTTGGGTTGGTCGAGTTTAGGAATACTTTCCAATTTAACATTAGCAAAGAACTTCCTCGCCCATTTTTCAAGAGTATTAAGAGATTCTGCAAAATTAAAAACATAGATGTCAAATGGAGTGTATAGTTAAGTAAATGCAATAAAGAACCAAAGAAAACTTATATACCTCGTCCAACAACGGTAAGCTTCATTGAAGCACCATTGTAGTATTTATTGAAAAAATCACTCAAATGGGTACAAAGAGCCATTCAACTTTAAACTTCTTTTATTACCTGATAGGAGGAAAAAAAAATGAGTATTCAACTACATAAGACAAATACACAATATTCAAATATTGAAGACAAATACACAAGACGCACCGCAAGTGAACCTCTTGAAAGGATGTCCGTTTGGACATATATGTCCTTTGAATTGAGCTATACGATAATTATCATCTTGGATATTGCTTTGAAACTCTGAAATTCATGCCACTATTAATATATTTTACATACGACTATTAGATTAATTTAGCTTTTACCACCCCTAAAACAAACCTGCATCAACAGCTTTACTTTCTTCACTCACAAATTCAGGTTCGAATAAAGGTAGAATAAACAGCCTCGAAAACCTGCAAAAAGTAGACTTGATATGAACAAAACATAGATAAGAGATGAACAGCTTATCATGTATAAGAGAATACCTCTTCAAGGCCTCTTTCAGATATCTCTCTGAAACTTCCATATCAAAGAGGGTGTACTCTAATTCTGTGGCGCCGTTTGAGGTGCCTCCACGCTCCACTAAGAATTCTTCAAACTAAACAGAACAAAAAACAATCCACTCAGAAATCTTCAAACTAAACAGAACAAAAAACAAGGAAATATTACAGCATTACAAAGAATATTGAATTACCTCTCTTCTAAGAACGACATGCTCCATTAAATGTGCCAATCCAGGGACAGGGACAGGGACAGGATCGGATAAAGAACCAACGCTTACAGCCAAAGCAGCCGCGGCAGTGGTACACCGATAATACCAGTACAGAGAGTCCATTCTCTAGTACAAAGGATCTATATCTATTTAAGCTCAAAGGAGGACGAAGTATAGCGCCATCATCGTCATCATCAGAAGAATCACCATCAT
The DNA here is from genome assembly GCA_963576765.1 of Draba incana. Lineage (NCBI taxonomy): Eukaryota > Viridiplantae > Streptophyta > Magnoliopsida > Brassicales > Brassicaceae > Draba > Draba incana. The sequence goes on along the minus strand of OY755205.1, from coordinate 1,185,047 downwards.
ACTCTCCATAATCAGAATCAGCACCTGTGAATGGATAATCATTAACGTCTTCTTCTTCAGAAAGATCTTGCGGATCTACGTCGTCACTAGACATCCTAGAGAGATAGAAAGTCGACGACATTAGAAAAGGAAAAAACAAGAAAGCAGTGAATAATGCTCAGCAGACATACCTCTGGATTTGGATTTTCCGGATGCTCAGTCTCTGAGTTTTCCCCTTTCGCCGGTCTCAGATTTTTCCCGTTCGGCGAGACTACTTTCCCCTTTCGCGGTTTCGCCGGTCTCAGATTTTCCCCTTTAGACTCAATGGGCTCAGCCGATTCCAAAGTCCACTCCTTCGGTTCACCGCTGGAGCTGCATAAACAACAATCAAGTTCATCGCATCCACCCCACTCATCACTATAGCATGAATATATTGGTCCGATGAGTCCACAATCGTCACACTTCCCACACTTGACCTCCATAACAACCATAATCCACCGCTTTGCCCCACGGCATCTACCTTAAAAGAATTCTCAAATCCCAACCCTTGACAAATCCGAGTCGCTCTATCTCCTCCGGCGTGAGTCTCAAACACAGCAAGTATATCCGTCTTAAACCTCTTCAAGATATACCTAATCGATCTTCGAAAATTGGGTTTATTCGCCCCCCGGCAGTTCCATAATAAGCAATTCATTCTTACTTTATCAGTCAATCCACACACAAGAACAACCGGGGAGAACCGTCACGCTTGCATCACATCCACAGCTTCCATTAGATGGAGAGTTGTTGAATACTATTTAAAGTTGAGAAATTTAAAAAATGTCACTTTTCAAGTGTCATAACTTTCATATTCGCTCTTATCCGATTTTTTTACCCTAAATAAACATATTTATATATCACTTAGTGCTCTACGAATTGTTGAATTCAACTAAATTTTCCAAATTTTTTTTGCGGAATTGCTGAATTTAGCTGATTCTGGCAAAATTTTATTAAATAGCAAATGGTATTAACAGAATTATTGAATCAAGCTGACTGTTGCAGAATTATAAAACAATGTTACCATTTACTGTCTTAATCTAATTTTTATATTTGACATTCATAATTCGCAGTCTGATAATTCGTTAACCTTGAGAGAGTATTGTAAATTATATGTGAAACAATAAAAGTATAACAATAACAATGATGGCCTTTATGTAAGTTCCTGATGAGTATTAAAAGTGAAAAGGCCTTTGTCCTCTTCCTACGGCCTTTTCTTTAGATCTCTCGATTAATATTGATACCCATACCGAATAACATTCAAATACTAGTAGACTAGTAGTATACAAAAAGTAAATGCATTTACTACTATTTAGTGAGAAAAAATGCAATAAATATACGATCGTTTTTGGTAGAGTTTTCTTTTCAAGATGGTAGATAGTTGCTCAATCATATTAGGCTAAACCAGTAAGTAAGAAATCATTGGACAACAAGATCACGTTAAATTAAATGTTTAGCTTAACATATCTTTTGTTGCTTGTTTTTTTACGAAAACTTTTGACATTTTTTGTTGGTCGTACTTACCATTATTATTTTTTAACAAAAATTAGTTTTATTTCTTTTATCTTTCATTAACTAGATAATTAGTTTCACGACCCAAGTTTTTTTTTTTTTTTTTTTGTCTTTTACAAAGAGATAATTGTATATATTTGTACACTCTCACGATCATGTACGAACTCACTAAGTACGCGACGTGGCAGTAAGAACAAGATCACAATCACTAACGACAACGGTCGTCTCTCCAAAGACGAAATCGAAAAAATTGGTTAGAGAAGCTGAGAGGTACAAGTACGAAGACGAAGAGCACAAGAAGAAAATGGACGCCAGGAACGCTCTTGAGAACTATACTTACAGCATGAGGAACACAATCTTGGTTGTGAACTTTGTAGGGACCCGGAAATCAATCTACTATAACAACGATAAACCGAATAACGAATTCAAGAAAGCGAGAACGAATTCTCTTTCCTTAATTCAAAATATCGCCCGTAGTGTGACGGTTTTGTACGATAATGAATCCCAGGATACGATCTTGATTAAGACTAATACACAACACTCGTATTAGAATCTATGAACCGTATATCTACGATATACTCTCGACTAAACTTTTTAAAACTCGGAGAAAAAACGCTTACTAGTTAACTTGGAGAATGAAAGAGGGAGTTGTTGTGTACTTCTTTGCTTTTGATATCTGAGAAAGCGTTAAAGAAAATAAAAAGAAGATGTTGGTTTAAATAATCAAAACATGATTAGTTACACAAAGATCTTTCACGTAAAAATCTTTGAACCACTTTGACCAAGTGGAAAAGATAATGGCGTGATATGTGGAGATGAGGATCATGGGTTGGTTAGGATCATATCTTTTATCCGAAACCGAAACCGAATACCGAATATACAATTATCCTCTCTACCAAACCGAATCCTTAACCGAACATTTCTCATTCAATTCTTATAAAAGTTAACATTGCAATTAGCCCATTAAGCCCATATTGACAATGCACTTTAACGTTCCAACAATCCCCCACATGAATAGAAATGACTCTAAACATATGCAATTAGACTGACTCTACTACCTAAACTAGACAGGCCTTTGAGAGTATATGCGAAAACTAACTGTGTCTGAGATGGTGATGTTTTTCAGTCTTGAACCACTCATTGTTAATATCTGTCGGGTTTACTTGGCCAGATGGTGAACATGATGTCTTGAACCATCCGGAGGTTAGTGTAAACCGAGACAACAACTAAAACCCAGCTTCGTTTTCTCGTAGAACTTAGTTCTCTATTGTGTTCATTTTGGCCTTGAACTCGCCTGGTTAATCATGAGTGAAGTTAGAGAATATAGCCTTTCATCTATTCTCCTAGAAACGGCCTCATTTCACACTCACAAGGTGATTTGCCATTTACTTTGTTTGCAGAAGTATCCTGTAATACTTCATTGATATCTCAAAGTTATGGTCTAAAATCATTAAAAGCTTTAGCTTATCCTCTGCACATACAGGAAGCACTGTACATCATCCTAGGAACTGGGAGAAGACATTAGTCTCTCAGTGCTCTTTAGTAGATTATACTTGATTTAGTTTTCCCTTTGAACCTACATCATGGGATCTCCAATCAAGGTTGGTGGGGTTTCCATCAAGTTTCGTCTTATGTCGTTGGCTTTAAACCCATTCCTTTTGATGATTTTGCAACTTGATCTCGTGTCAAACCTTTAGTTAATGGATCCGCTAGGTTGTCTGCTGACTTAATGTAATCTAACGTGATTACACCGTTTGAGATGAGTTATCTAATGGTTTTATGTCGTCTCCTGATATAACGAGATTTACCATTATATAGATTGTTCTGTGCCCGAGCTATAGCTGATTGGCTATCACAGTGTACACGTATTGCAGGCACAAGTTTCTCCCACATCGGGATATCTTCCAAGAAACTACGAAACCACTCTGCTTCCTCTGCAGCTTTGTCTAAAGCTATAAATTCAGATTCCATGGTCGATGTGGCCAACAGAGTTTGTTTGGAAGATTTCTAGGACACTGCTGCACCGCCAAGTGTAAAGACATATCCGCTAGTGGATTTGGAGTTTTTGGAGTCTGCGATCCAGTTTGCGTCACCGTATCCTTCCAAAACCGCTGGTTCTTTACCATAGTGCAAGCCATGGTTTTTAGTATAACGTAGGTAGTTTAATACTCTAGTCATGGCTTTCCAATGTTTATGTCCTGGATTACTGGTGTAGCGACTAAGTACGTTTACTGAGTGCGCCAAGTCAGGTCTAGTACAATTTGTCAAGTACATTAGACTCCCAATTATTCTTGCATACTCTACTTGTGATACTGCATCACCCGAATTTTTGGCCAGGTGAAGTTGAGGGTCCACTGGAGTTTTTGCAATTCCACTCGAATAATTCTTGAATCTATTGAGTATCTTTTCAGTGTAATGATCTTGGGATAGAGTGATTCCTTCAGGAGTTCTGATAATTTTAATCCCTAGAATTACGTCCGCTAATCCCATGTCTTTCATGTCAAATTTTCCTTTAAGCATGTTTTTAGTTTGTGTGATCATCTCTTTATTACTTCCAATAATGAGCATATCATCTACATATAAGCCCAATAGAATGTACCATTTTGGAGTAATCTTGATGTATATGCATTTATCACATTCATTTATAATGAATCCATCAGACATCATTACATTGTCGAATTTTTCATGCCATTGCTTAGGAGCTTGTTTAAGTCCATATAATGACTTCACAAGTCTACAGACTTTGTGTTCTTGTCCTGGGATAACAAACCCTTCGGGTTGTTTCATATAAATTTCCTCTTCTAATTCTCCATTTAGAAAGGCTGTTTTAACATCCATTTGATGAATTTCGAGGTCTCGTAAGGCTGCAATACTTATAATCAATCTGATTGAAGTTATTCTCGTCACCGGAGAATAGGTATCAAAGAAATCCGAACCTTCTTTTTGCCGGAATCCTTGCACCACAAGTCTCGCCTTGTACTTGTCTATTGCGCCATCGGTTAATATTTTTGTTTTGAAAATCCATCTACACCCGAGTGCTTTAAACCCTTCTGGTAACTCAGTTATTTCATAAGTATTATGTTGCAGGATCGAATCCATTTCACTGTTGACGGCTTCCTTCCAGTAAGGAGCGTCCGGTGTAGACATAGCTTCTGAAAATGTTCTTGGCTCACCTTCCGCGAGAAAAGCCATTAAGAAATCTTCGCCAAAATTCTTTTCCTTACGAGCCCTTTTGCTTCGTCTAGGTTCATCTTCATCCTCTTGTTCAACTTCATTTGCTGAAGTACCGAAAGTGCTTGCTTCATCTCGTTGTTCACGAATCCGCTTTGGATGATTTTTATCCCGACACGGGAATATATTTTCAAAAAATGATGCATTCCTTGATTCCATAACTGTATTTACATGTATGTCTGGTATATCTGATTTATACACCAAAAATCGATAAGCACTACTATTGTGTGCATATCCGATAAAAATACAGTCTACGGTTTTTGGCCCGATTGTGACCTTTTTCGGAGGTGGTACTGCCACTTTTGCGAGGCACACCCACACTTTAAGGTATTTGTACGAAGGTACTTTTCCTTTCCAAAGTTCTTGTGGTGATTTACCAGTAACTTTGTGCGGTATTTTGTTGAGGATATAATTTGTGGTAAGCAGCGCTTCCCCCCACATGTTCTGGGCTAACCCCGATTCTTGCAACATCGCATTCATCATCTCTTTTAGAGTTCGGTTTTTTCTTTCCGCAACTCCGTTAGATTCCGGTGAGTAGGGAGCGGTTGTCTGATGTATAATGCCATTTTCTCTGCAAAATGCATTAAATGGTTCACTATACTCCCCTCCTCTATCACTTCTAACTATTTTAATAGTTTTCTGAAGCTGGTTTTCGACTTCGAGTTTATACTCTTTAAATTTTTACAGTGCTTCATATTTGCTACGTAACAAGTATACATAACAAAATCTTGTGCAATCATCTATGAAGGTGACAAAGTACTTTTTACCGCCTCTAGTTTGCACATATTTTAAATCACACAAGTCTGTGTGTATTAAACCTAGAGGTTCGGTAGTTCTTTCAACTTGGGGTGATGGTTTTTTAGTGAGTTTTGCCTGAACGCAGACTTCACATTTTTCTTTACTTGATTTGCATTTTGGGATTAAATTCATATTTTGCATTTTTTAATTGTTTTATAATTTACATGTCCTAAACGTTCATGCCAAGTATCAAACGACTCAACCAAGTAAGCAAGAGGTTTTTCATTCATTGGGGTTGAAACAACAACAGAACCAACTTTCGGGAGGATTGTCGACACAAACAATTTGACGAGTCCCCCCTTAACAAACCCCTTACCCAAAAGTACCCCACGTTTCCTAATGACAAGTTCATCAGCCTCGAGATTCGCCGCGAATCCATGCTTGCTCAGGATCGATACGGAGATCAAATTCTTCCTCATATCAGGTACATGTTTCACATCCTGGAGGTGAAGGTCACGTCCTGAAGTCAGCCTCAGAACCACTTTGCCTTTTCCTTCAATCTTTGACACAGACTCGTTCCCCATGAACAGCTTTTCCTCAGTGTTCTTCATGTTCTTTTTGTAAACTTGGAAAATTGTCTTGTCAGAACAAATGTGTGTAGTAGCACCAGTATCATAGTACCACTCAATCGGGTTGTTTTCCACCATGTTGGTTTCAGTTACAACAGCACACATTTCATCGTTTCCAGCCATCTAATGACACAGAAAATAAAAGATAATTAATATTCGGATTAATATCGAATAAAATTATAACTGTATAATCTCAACAGATTACTTAGTAAACGTTTCAGCAATATTTTTCTTTTAAAAAAAACAATTGTCAACGTTATGCAATATAAACAATTACAATAATTGCTATGATAGTTGGATTATAATATTCAAAACATTATAATGTCAACAATCTCTCGTAAGTGATTATTGAACCATAAGTGAACCGGTAAACAGACAAAAGCTATAACCGGTGATTGTCGATTGCTTAAGCAACAAGTAAACCAGAAGCAATAACAAGGAAGATTTAAGAGCCGGATTAATTTGTCAAAACAATGAACCAGCACCAATTTTGGTTTGATAACTAAACCAAAACCAATTAAAACACCAAACTCAAATCGTTTGATGAATCAAACAGACCGGATAATTTGTGTTCGCAAACTTACTGGAAAAACAGAGCCTTTAGTTATGGGTTGTCTTGATCGCAAGAACGAATCACAAACTCGCTTATTAAGCGTTCACGGATTGTTTTTGTATGATCCGAGAACAAATAGCAAACTCACTCGAAAGTGTTCGCGGAGATGTTTTGTGATCCTCGAAATCGTTTGAAAGCACGGCAGATTCATTCTATTTCGGATTTACTTTGAAAATAAGACGATTCAGAACGAATCACAAACTCGCTCGGAAGCGTTCGTGGAGACGTTAGAGTCTGATCGTTAACGAATCGCAAACTTTTTCGCGGAAACGTTTTAGAATCGAAATCGTTTCGAGGTTAAAGCAGATTAAAATCCGTTTCGGATTTATTTTGAATTAAGACTGTAGGGACACGGAAATCAATCTACTATAACAACGATAAACCGAATAACAAATTCAAGAAAGCGAGAACGAATTTTCTTTCCTTAATTCAAAATATCGCCCGTAGTGTGACGGTTTTGTACGATAATGAATCCAAGGATACGATCTTGATTAAGACTAATACGCAACACTCGTATTAGAATCTATGAACCGTATATCTACGATATACTCTCGACTAAACTTTCTAAAACTCGGAGAAAAAACGCTTACTAGTTAACTTGGAGAATGAAGGGAGTTGCTGTGTACTTCTTTGCTTTTGATATCTGAGAAAGCGTTAAAGAAAATAATAAGAAGATGTTGGTTTAAATAATCAAAACATGATTAGTTACACAAAGATCTTTCACGTAAAAATCTTTGAACCACTTTGACCAAGTGGAAAAGATAATGGCGTGATATGTGGAGATGAGGATCATGGGTTGGTTAGGATCAGATCTTTTATCCCAAACCGAAACCGAATATACAATTATCCTCTCTACCAAACCGAATCCTTAACCGAACATTTCTCATTCAATTCTTATAAAAGTTAACATTGCAATTAGCCCATTAAGCCCATATTGACAATGCACTTTAACGTTCCAACAAACTTTGCGGCCGCGGACAAGAAGAAGATGGAGGATTCGGTCCATGAGGCATTCCAATGGCTTGAAGGTCACAAAACTGGTGAAGCGTTCGAGTTTGAAAACAAGATGATGGAGTTCGAGAGTATTTGCAACCCAATCATCGCTAAGTATCATTAGTTTCTTTATGGTGTTTTTTTTTTTGGATATTTGAATTCTACAAATACAAAGTTACGCTTAAAAATTGCATTTTCTGCTTTTGCTTATTTCCCATTGTACACAATGTTTCTACAATTATAATAAACCTCAAAAAAAAAAAAAAAACACTTACGAATGCTTGAAAACATGGTACTATCTTTTTAATCAAGTCAACTTATGAGGCCGTAGACAAACCATAACCTCATGTTCTTCTTCAATTCCTCCTCTGAGTTTCGGTACCAGAATCTCCAGAACCGGTCCCGTCCCGTCGAAATAAGCTTCGATGTTTGCTTCTTCTGGAATCCGGTTAGGCAACTGTATCTCTCTCATAAATTCCCCTGGAGGACAGTGCTCTGCACTCTGATCAACCAGCTTGAAAGTCCGGTCACGTCTCTTCACTAACGGAGCCCGTGACGTGCTTGACCCCGTCACCTTCACGATTCCGTTTGTTATACTGTTCCTCCATGAAACCTTTACGGTGTTTAAATCCACAAATGGTAGAGTTATTATGACTAAATAAGCTTCTTCGTCCTCGTAGACGGTTTTCGCCGCTGTCACGGGTCCGTGAACGGTTTTCATCACTCCCGTGAAGTCGTTTACCCAACCGTGCGGGTCCTTAGTCTCGATCAAGCAACATTCTTCTTCACTACTTCCCGGGGATAAGAACTCTTTTCTCTTCTTATTATTGTTGTTGCCTCGTCCTGGAGATTGGTCCGATGAGTCACCGTTGCTACTGAAAGACGCGTTGCTCGTCAAATGCAAGCCCGAGCCGTTAAGGATCTTCTTAGCATTACTCGGTGCCGGTTTCGCGACATGAGGCGGTCTCTCGAGCTCGAAATCAGTGTTGGGAAGATTTCTCCAAGAACCGAAATCGCTAGCATCAGACGGGATAGTGAACTTCAAATCTCGGCCCGTTAACTCCATCCATCTCTTCTTATCTTCTTCGCTAACACACAACAAACTCGGCGAAGGCACAAACTCGATCCCGTGAAGACATTGAGGATTCGAGAGTCCTCTGTAATGCTTCCTCTGCATCCTGTGAGACCGAACAAACCCTTTATCCGCACTAAACGGAAACGGACGCTCCCCTTGACGAGAATGCCCGTTCATATAGCTTCTCAACTGCATTTTCCCGAGCGCGTTATCGGGTTTATCCTTAAAAGCCCACATATACATGTTCTCCATATCATGCTGAACAAGAAAAACATCGAGCTTCAGATCGGACTTATCAAACCCCGTAAAACCTCCTCCGTTACCACTATCCCGGACAAGTTTAGACTTTGATTTCTCGTTTAACGCGGGTCTGAAGTAGAAGCTGAAGAAGAACCAAGCTCCCCACATACTATCTCCACGTTTCAAGCATTTCCTATTGATTTTACTCGGAACGACGTTGAGAAACGTCTCGGTTTCGTAAACGTGTGAGCTAATACCAACATCTAAAATGTTATCATCCAAGTTCCATGAAGGAGAGTTTCTTCCTCCTCCTCCTCCTACAGACAAAGGCAGATTAATATCTGGTGGATTATAAAGCGTGATTTGCCTATTATTACCATTGTTCATCATCTCCAGATCAAGAAGCTCTTCATGAGATGAACCACTTGAATCCATTGATAACATCGTTGAAGGATGATGATGATTCTCCATTGACAAAACCGTAAGAATCGAACCTTTCATTTCCAAAATCAAATCTTCTTAAATCTATAATCTTTCAATTCAATCTCCCAAATCCCAGATCTCCCAATTAGCCCACATCGATTCAGATCCAAAAAATCCCAGGAAAAATACAAACTTTACTTTTTGTATCAATCTCGACCTAACAAGGAAGAGTTGTGAAGCGAAGAAGACGCTAGAGGAACACAATATCCAACCCTAACCCTAGAATTTCCCTAAAACCCCCAAAAAGCGGCGGGAAACTCCGAGTCAAACCCATCCGACAAACATACATCGATAAATTTGATTAACTTTACTTTTCCGATTGCATACAAAACCCAGAAACCAGATTTGAGAAAACAAAACCCTTTTAAGAATCCGAACCCAGAAAATACCTTTTGAGATAAGCAACAATGAATGGAGAAGAAGAAGAGATTGATGGGTTCCACAGAAAACACAAAAGCTCCGTCATTTTCACAATAATAGTTTGCAGATTCAACAAAAAGTTTCGATTTTTATGGTTTTTTCATTGTTTGTTTTGGTTTAGGGAAACGGTGGTGAATGAGAGGTGTTTATGTAAGGAGGAAGAAGAAGGAAGGGTAGGTTCGTGGGTGAGTGAATGTGAATTGAGAAGCTAAAAGAGCCTGAACTAGATACCACCTGATCCCCCCCCCCACTCTCTCTCTCTCTATCTTTCTTTGTTTTTCAATTATTATTTTTCATAGGTTAATCTAAAATTTAAATAATGTTCTTTTTTTCTCTAATAATTTGTATGGGTGCTTATCTTCGTGTTTACATGTACTTATCAATCAACTATTTGAATCACGAAACCGGTTTTGCAAATTTCTTATTAAACAAACCTATATATATATATATCAGTTAAATACCAATATAATTTCCTTTATATATCAGTTAAATACCAATATAATTTCCTTTTCATATCAATCTAATGGTTTGTATTAATCTCATTGATGTACAATTTACAAAAATAATTGGAGAATTTTTTTTTTTGTTAAGTGTTTAAAAGTTTTTGTCTTTTTTCTAATGTCATGGTCAATCTTCTTGCACTGGATAGGATTATGATGAATCTATGTATCTTGTACAAGTAACAAGTATTATGATATGGTTTGGATTTAATGTCAGTCATTGAAATTTTGTATTGTACCGTACATGATTTAAGCAAATTTGTTTTTCGACTCATATACTAATATATAAATAATTCGAGATTATTGTGACAAAAAAGTCTGAAGGATTTGAGATTATTGTGACACAAAAAAACTCTTTGGTTGTGCTAGGGGTTGTTATTATTCTTGCTAGATGTGTAGTTTATGCGGAGATATGGTTGGTGATTAGTTGAGTGTTATGATTTCGTATTTTAAATATAATATTCTGATCAATTGTAATGGCTAACTTGCATTATTGGTGCCCCCATTTAGTGTTACAAATTAATCACTTCTTTTTTATAATAGAATATTTTTAATCCTTTGCAATAGGATTATGCGTCATCATCAGCAGTAGTGCCTGTGAATTTAATTTAATGAAGGGTTTAGCGAATGAAGGGTTTAATAGTATAATCACCTCGAGGGCATTTTCGGTATTTGACAGCCGAATGAATAACCACGAAATCTGCACCCCCTTTGATCTTATCGGATGCAATAAAATTATCCCATATTTAACCAAAGTAACAAATAAACACATTTTGCTAAGAATTATTCGGCTAAATTCGAAATTGATAACCATGGGGACAAATTCGTATTTTGTAATTGCAAGGTTGAAAATAAATATCTCCATAAAATATCTTAACAGAGACGACGTGTAAAGAGAAGAAGCCGGAGTTTTGGCGAGAGGAGCATTTGAAGCAAAGGATCGAGTGAAGAGGGTAGAAAGGATTTCACCGGTCGACAAAGAACGGATCGGGAAATGGTATGCGTCGCCATGGAAAGCTCTCGATGATAAAACCCTAGCAAGTGTGGGGTAAACAGATATAAGTCAGAAATGAAATCAAGGGTTTTGCGAATGAAGGGTTTAATAGTATAATCACCTCGAGGGCATTTTCGGTATTTGACAGCCGAACGAATAACCACGAAATCTGCACCCCCTTTGATCTTATCGGATGCAATAAAATTACCCCATATTTAACCAAAGTAACAAATAAACACATTTTGCTAAGAATTATTCGGCTAAATTCGAAATTGATAACCATGGGGACACATTCGTATTTTGTAATTGCAAGGTTGAAAATAAATATCTCCATAAAATATCTTAACAGAGACGACGTGTAAAGAGAAGAAGCCGGAGTTTTGGCGAGAGGAGCAGTTGAAGCAAAGGATCGAGTGAAGAGGGTAGAAAGAGATTTCACCGGTCGGCAAAGAACGGATCGGGAAATGGTATGTGTCGCTATGGAAAGCTCTCGATGATAAAACCCTAACAAGTGTGGGGTAAACAGATATAAGTCAGAAATGAAATCAAGGGTTTTGCGAATGAAGGGTTTAATAGTATAATCACCTCGAGGGCATTTTCGGTATTTGACAGCCGAACGAATAACCACGAAATCTGCACCCCCTTTGATCTTATCGGATGCAATAAAATTACCCCATATTTAACCAAAGTAACAAATAAACACATTTTGCTAAGAATTATTCGGCTAAATTCGAAATTGATAACCATGGGGACACATTCGTATTTTGTAATTGCAAGGTTGAAAATAATTAACATTATTGCCCAAGGGACTCCCTCCGTACGAGTCATCTCTCCTAAGTTATCATACAACCATTCAAGAAGTGTTGAAGTAAAGAACATCGATCTCTTTCTATATGGCACTAATCGGTCCCATATCCCTATCATCGTTAATGATACTCAAATGGTATCAGTATTGTGCATGCTCTAAGTTATCCGGGACCCAAGTTATTTATAGGGTGACGAGATTTTGAATCTGGGCTTGAATACGTCATGAACTAGTATCGAAACTACATACTTTCTCATGAATAAAAATGTTTATAGGAATTGCATACTTTCTCGTATCGGAACTAGTCAAAAAATTCATACACAGCTCAAGAAGAAGCCAAACAAAGAGACAAAACGATCAACTATGAAAGATGTGTTACTAAATTCATGCTTTGATTTGATTTAGAAGCAGAATCAGGACTCTTGAGATGAACACACAACAGTGAACCACTTAAGAACTCTTTAAGTTTAATCAAGGATTATAAACTAAAAAACCAAAACGCAATGGATAAAATAGATCTAACCATGCCACGGTTACTTAGGCTAATCTCTCACACAAGACCAGACTGATAAACACTGAAGACAAAAGGAGTTTTAAAGTCTTGCTATTGCACTCTCTCTTCCTCCCGCAGATTATCTATACATCGTCCAGAATGCATAATTAAAAGAGAAAACCCATGACTTGTTCAACTACTTTAACCCTGGTACGGGTTTCCGCTGCCATCCCGGTTAGGTGGATAGTTGTTCTGGTACTGTGGCTGCTGCATTCCACCACTCTGCTGCTGGTAGTTGTTGTTGTTACCTGACCATCCTGCATTTGGTGCCCCACTTCCCATGTTGTTCTGTGGTGGTGCTCCTCCATAGTTCGGTGGCGGTGGTGCTCCATAGTTTGGTGGTGGCCCTCCACCCATGTTGCCTTGGGGTGGTGCTCCTCCGTAGTTTGGTGGGGGTGGTCCATAGTTTGCTGGTGGCCTCGGTCCTCCCATGTTGTTCTGTGGCGGCGGTGGTCCACCATAGTTTGGTGGCGGCCTTTGTCCTCCCATGTTGTTCGGTGGTGGTGGTGGTCCTCCGTAGTTCTGACCCATGTGAGGCGGAGGAGGTGCAGATCCACCCATGTGAGGTGGAGGAGGAGCAGAGCCACCCATGTGAGGTGGAGGAGGAGGGCCTCCCATGGGAGGACGTTGGGGAGGAGGGCCTCCTGAGCCTCCAGACATGTTCTCTCTTCTCCTCTCAAAGTTTCTGCTTCTGTCGAAGTTGCGAGGACGGTCATTACGCCTGTTTCTTTCATTTGCTCTAGCATTGTTCCTTATCCACTCCTCATGGTACTTAGGATCGTAAGGAACAGCTTTACCATCAATGAAAGGTTCCCCTGAAAATCAATATTAACAAACCCATCAAGCTAACTCTCTGATAGGATAAGCAGAAAGATTTAAACTCTCAACAAAGCTATGTCACTTGAACTTGCTACTACACCAGACTCAAAATCGATACCATTGATCAATTTTACCCAACCAGAAATGTCAAGTAACTAAAAATAGAAGTAGACCTATGTAACTATCTAACACAAGGGCATGGAGCAAGAGAGTTGTTGCAAATTGACAATTGAAAACCATCAAGTATGATGAAGAGCAAGAAACTCCCCCAATTCGCAGTTTGTGATGCAGAAAACACAATAAGCCTTACCTCCGTAGTCTTTGTTCCTCACATCAAGGTAAGAATCAGGAAGAACCCAGCGCACCTTTGGCAACTCTGCGGAGTTAAAGAGAGAAATTAAAAGGCGAATCTTGACACATAAACAGGGAAAAGTGAATCCTAAGAATGCAAAATAATATACCTTTAAGCTTGTGAGAAAGATCTTCTGACACAAGAGCACCAAATGCAAAGTAGCACCTAGTTGAAACCGAGTAAATCTTCATCCTCGCTTCATCCTCGCTGAAATATTCAAAAACGAGATATATCAAATAAGATGTCCAAAATTATCTAAGCAAACACAGAGATCCTGTGAACATAGTAACCCAGAAGAACATATCTAACCCTAGAAGAACAAGGAATTGGGGATTTACCTGCCGACAATCTGGGCTAGGATTTTGATGTAGCTTTCAATGATTTCGTCTCTAGTAGGATCTCCCTCAGGTGGATCCACGACGACAAGCCAGTGTTCGAAATCGCAGCCATCGAGCAGGATTGTCTCCTTGGGTGGTCTGCTCGACCAGTTGGGATTCGGATCGTTCAGAGAAGACGATGTAGCCTGAGTCGAGAGACTCTTAGCAGAAACAAGACCACCACGGACGACGGAGGAAAAAGCGGCGACGAGAGGACGGGATCGGCTTAACAGAGATGACGTGTAAAGAGAAGAAGCCGGAGCAGATGAAGCAAAGGATCGAGTGAAGAGGGTAGAAAGAGATTTCACCGGTCGGCGAAAAACGGATCGGGAAATGGCCATGGAAAGCTCTCGTTGATAAAACCCTAGCAAGTGTGGGGGTAAACAGATAAAACCAATGTTTTTATACCCGACCCGGATGATGAACCGGAGTGATGGCCGGGTCACCGGGTTTCCGGGTCAACCCGGGTCAACTATTTATTTTTATTACTATTTATTTTTTTATCAACTATTTTGTTCTAAAAATAATAATTTGTACATATACGTTGAAAAAAAAAACTTTGATATGCCAAATCTTTTTCAAAATTTTAAATTAAAGAAATCAATTAGATGGATTGCATTAACAATTTTTTTTTACCATATATGATCTCGTTTTAAAATTAAAATTTATTTTTCTTTTATCTTTTTAATTTTTTTTATTTATATTGTTAACATTTACTATTCAAAAATAATATCATATGTAATTATAATATATGATATCGGATTTTAGTTGTTTGTGAAATTAATTATCTTTAGTTATAAACAAATAATTTTGATAATTATGAGGATAAAAAAATAAAAACTAATAATAATCACTTAATTTAAAACCCGCGGTTGAACCGGGTTGACCCTGGTTGACCCGGAAACCCGGTGACCCGGCATCACTCCGGTTCATCATCCGGGTCGGGTATAAAAACATTGTAAAAAAAGAACAAAATACAAAACCGGCCGGGTCGGGCACCGGTTTTCTGTCCGGGCCACCGGTTTTCAACGGTTTTTTCTGGGTTTTTCCGGTCCAATTATATGCCGGATTTTTAATAATATCCGAACCGGATATGATGCCGGATCCCGGTTGAACCGGTCGGACCGTCCGGTCCGGATATCAAAACAGTGCTTTTTTCTAATGTCATGGTCAATCTTCTTGCACTGGATAGGATTATGATGAATCTATGTATCTTGTACAAGTAACAAGTATTATGATATGGTTTGGATTTAATGTCAAGTCATTGAAATTTTGTATTGTACCGTACATGATTTAAGCAAATTTGTTTTTCGACTCATATACTAATATATAAATAATTCGAGATTATTGTGACAAAAAAGTCTGAAGGATTTGAGATTATTGTGACACAAAAAAACTCTTTGGTTGTGCTAGGGGTTGTTATTATTCTTGCTAGATGTGTAGTTTATGCGGAGATATGGTTGGTGATTAGTTGAGTGTTATGATTTCGTATTTTAAATATAATATTCTGATCAATTGTAATGGCTAACTTGCATTATTGGTGCCCCCATTTAGTGTTACAAATTAATCACTTCTTTTTTATAATAGAATATTTTTAATCCTTTGCAATAGGATTATGCGTCATCATCAGTAGTAGTGCCTGTGAATTTAATTTAATAATCCAGCTTTGTTGACTAGTTAAGTGTATTATAAATTATAAAACTACCGAATCAAAAGGTTCCAGGATAATCACGAGAATTAACACCATATTTCAACATTAAAAGTGCATATTTGACAATGTTTCAGTATATAACACAAAGCATGAATAGAACTGTCAGATGGGCCAACCCAACCCATTTGACCCAACCCGCCACGGGTTCATTTTTCTTTTTGTCTACGGTGGGCCGACCCATGAGACCCGCGGGTCAATACCTATAGACCCAAACCCAACCCATTAAATATCATGGGTTTTTTGGGCGGCCCATGGGTTTTAGTATTTACTGTAAAATAAAAATAAAAATTGGTTTGTTTAAAGAAAAAACACCAACAAATTCCAATAAATTCAAAGAAACATAGAAAAATTAAAATCGGACATTATAAATTCATAATGTATAACTGAAAACCAAAAAACCAAATGAAAAAACTGAAATAAGAAATAATACTAAAAATGATAGAAGTCCATAATTTGAAAAAAAAACATTTGGCTTTCTTGACACGAATCAAGGTCATTCTTGCCTACGTTCTTGGGGAGGTGTGGTAGGATCTTTTTCAGGTTCACCATTATCCTCTACATAGATCAAACAAATAGTACAAATAATAAACAAAATATAGTATATGATTGCAAGTTTGAAAAATAAATAAATCTTTACCTTCATAAGCTTCAAATTCGCGCAACCAGTTTCGATTGCATATTAATGCTGGAACATTTTTTGGAAGAAGAAAAGTTCTGCATTTATTCAAAACTCGAGCTCCAATACTGAATGACGACTCCAAAGCTACCGTAGTAATATGAATACTAAGAAGATCAGCAACCATATAAGCTAATTCTCCAAAGCGTTCAGAATTATCTTTCCAATATTTTAAAATGTCCAAACTCCCAAAGTTCCTCATGTCCAATGGTGGCTCTTCTAGACAATTCTATTATATATAATACTTTTGTTAAACTATTATTATATTTTAGATATACATTAGCTTATATAATTATATATATATATATATATAAACTTAAAACTATATATAAATATATAATGTATATAAAAATTGGTGGGTAACCCATTAACCCGTGGTTTTTTATGGGTTTTACCCGCGAAACCCGTGACCCGTCATGGGTGAACCCATGAGACCCATTTTTTTTTGGGTTTACATTATCGAACTCATACCCATTCCATGGTGGGATGAGTTAGGTCGGACCCGTGGGTTTTGACCCACTCTGACAGCTCTAAGCATGAACTATACAAAAAGTACTACAAAGTAGTGATTAATGGAGGGGGAAAAAACGAATAGCCGAATTTTAATACTAAGAAATTGCATCTAGTTAGTAGTAACATTAACTGGTCTTAATATACTCCAAGTCTCCAATAATAGTATTATACAAATTACAAAGAATGAAAGAAATAATGTGTGTTGGGGTCCTGGAGGGACACTTTAACATTATAGAGTAATACTAGTATATTACTACATTAGATATGAAGATAAAGTTGACAAATAATTAGACTAATGATAAAAAAGAATAAAATTAAACCCAAAAAGAGAAGAAAGAATCAAACATGACTTTAAAAAAACTCAATAATTGAGATCTGAGAGGACATTGAAGATGACCCCAAAAAGATATTGGGAGTTGCCACCTCTCATATCCAAACAACGACAGGTAAACAAACAGCAAACAATTATTTAAATAGATTACACTATTAGTATTTTTAGTGACAATTTGTTGTAATAAAATATTGTGATAGTACATTTCTGAATAGGGACCACTATTATGGATTGATTAGTCCAGACCGGTCTAGGTTTTGTTGTTATTTTTTTTTTTTTTGTCAAACAGAGTCGTTTATTCATTAGCCATCCTTGATAAAATACAACAATACAAATTGAAAACAATAAAACATTGATTGGATAATTCATCGCACAAGATGAAGACTGTGAATCCAAAGCAAGCTTCGAATGCGTCGAAACGTTCTTAACGGCGAAGCCGGAGAACTTGAATATAGTCAATTGCCATTTTGACTTTTGATACGGACTACTTTCTCCGAAGCTCGTCGAAACGATTTTGTAGAGTTTAGATTCATCGAGGTTTTGTTGTCTTGACTCCTGATTTTGTAGAGTTTAGATTCATATAATTGGTTCAGTGCTGCAAATCAATTTACGGTTATAGCGTCAATTACAAAATAATATTGATTTGGTGAATTTAATAACAATTTTACCAAAATATGTAATATATTATTATAAGTATTATCCATAACTCGATGAGATTCCCTCAGATATAACCGGCGGGTCATATAACAAAAATAGGTGTTTTAATGTGTGAACTAATATGGTTTGGCAAAAGAAATAAAAACTATATCTCAAATTAATTATGTTTTAAGAAACAATAGTTATAAGGTGATGATACGGACCATGTCTTATAAGACGAAGAATTATATAACTTTATAAGTGATAATCTTTTCAATAAAACTCTCGATGCCAACTTACCAAACATTTCAAGATTCAGTGAACTTAATATTATTTTTATACAATTGGAACGAATACAAACACAACTGTCAATAAATAATAGACAAAGACAAAATTTTATTATCACACCCTACTCAGCTACATCTAGGCCCATTGGGCTTAAAATCATAAGCGAAAGCCCAACTAAATCCCCGCCATTAAAATCGTCAAAACGACGTCGTTAAGTGCAACGTTTTGGGTTTCCAACGCAGAGAATGTGTGTGTGTTTGTTTTGTTGAGCCTTAATGGCTTTTTATGGGCTATGGAGAAGAATCGTTGCTTCTCTTCTTACTATTGATCAGTTTTGTAGCGACGAGTCAGTAATTTTCATCGAAATTCTCCATTTTTTGTGTGAAAAAGCAAAACCCTAGAAAATCTCCATTTTTTTCCGCCATTGAAGAGGTTCACTGGTTCGTCTTTTATCCCGATTCCGATTCGAGCTTCTGGGTTTGTTCATCTGACTAGGGTTTCTTCATCACAATCGCTAGATCTTGTCCACTGATTCATACCCATTTCATAAATTTGTTGTTTTTGTTCTTTGATAGTGAAATTGAAACGAGAATCAGAAATTGTTACTTCTAGGGTTTTGTTTTTTGCAGGGTTTGTTTCGTAGATTTTAGTCTATAGTAATTGAATCGGTGTATGTTTCATCGATTTTTCTTCCCTGATTCGTTTTGTGAAATGGTGATAATGTGTACAGTTGTTTTGGAGTTATGGAGATGGATTTGTTTGTGACTCCAGGGAGGCAGAGACATCATCCCGTAGTGAGTGTGGAGAAAACTCCAGTGAGAAGGAAGTTGATTGTTGATGATGATAACGAAATTGGGTCAGTATCTATATTGTTTGATTTATAGTACTCACTCTCACAAGTCTGTGATTTTGTTCACTTGGAGCTAAAATGTATGTATTGAACAGGTCAGAGAAGAAAGGGCAATCAAGAACTTCTGGAGGCGGGCTTCGCCAATTTAGCGTTATGGGTCAGTGAACTTTTTCTTGCTTGAATTGAATGTAATTGTTGTTTTTGGTTTTGAGTAACTTCACATGCTTGTGGTGGCTTTTACTCAGTTTGTCAGAAGTTGGAAGCTAAGAAGATCACTACATACAAGGAGGTACTAATGTTGTGTTCTTAAAGTTTTCATTTCAAAATGCATTAGAATTTATCTGTCCTTGAACTAATACACACTTCAGGAAGCAATCCTCCTCTAAGTTAGTTGTTGAATGCTCGTCTTATAGATGTACTGAGACTTGTGGTTCTTCTGATTCCAGGTTGCGGATGAAATAATATCAGATTTTGCCACGATTAAGCAGAACGCAGAGAAGCCGTTAAATGAAAACGAGGTACAGAAAGATTGAAAACTGGCTAATTAGTATAACGACATATAGAAGTTCTAACGACATTCTCTTGTGGTTAATTAGTATAATGAGAAGAACATAAGGCGGAGAGTCTATGATGCACTCAATGTGTTCATGGCGTTGGATATTATCGCAAGGGATAAAAAGGAAATCCGGTGGAAAGGACTTCCTATTACCTGCAAGAAGGATGTAGAAGAAGTTAAGGTAGGTATTTTCGATTCTCTTCTGTTTTATTGCTATCTGTTCGTCTTCTTTACTAATGTTTTTGGACTTCTGATACTCGCATTTGTAGATGGATCGAAATAAGGTTATGAGTAGTGTACAAAAGAAAGCTGGTTTTCTTAAAGAATTGCGAGAAAAGGTGATTCTCTTTCTTTTCGTGCTAAGACTTTTACAACCCAAGACCTTGTTTTGCATTTCTAGAAATTAATTTTTCAAGTATTATAAAATTTCTGAACATTTCTCAACTTTGAATCTAGGATTGAGTAGTTACCGCATATCTATCTACTGTGTTTCAGGTCACAAGTCTTGAGAATCTTATGTCGAGAAATCAAGAGATGGTTGTGAAGACTAAAGGCCCTGCAGAAGGATTTACCTTACCGTTCATTCTACTTGAGGTACTTGGAACTCTCTTTGTTTCCTTATTTCCGATTTCATGTTTTCCGGTTATCCTAATTTATCTTTATCTTGATAGACAAATCCTCACGCAGTAGTCGAAATCGAGATTTCAGAAGATATGCAACTTGTACACCTCGACTTCAATAGGTAAAACTAAACAACTTTCTTTTCGAAATCAAAATCAGTTTCCGGAATTGTAATCTTGACTTTGATGTGAACAGCACGCCTTTTACGGTCCATGACGATGCGTACATATTGAAACTGATGCAAGAACAGAAGCAACAACAAAACAGAGTCTCTTCTTCTTCTTCTACACATCATCAATCTCAACATTCTCACTCTTCCTCAAGTTCTTGCATTGCTTCAGGAACCTCTGTCCCGGTTTGCTGGAACTCGGGATCCATTGATACTCGTTGACCGACAAAACCGAGATTCGACTCCCAATTCCTCAAGAAGAAGAAGAAGAAGAAGTGATCTAATTGGTATACTGAAAAATTATACATCTGGTTTAGTGTCAATTGAGAGAGACTGTAAAATTATGATTCATAGGCCAACAAATGTTTGTTTATCCAATTTTCCTTTTCAAGTGGATCTTCGGTTTTACTTTTATCTGAGTGGTTATTGATTTAAACCAAACCTAACCGGAGTTAATTCGATTGGCTTATGTTCTCTCTCTTTAATCGATGTAATAAAATCCAAAATTACCGATTTTTAGAAAACTTGATTTTAGTTAGCTTCTGTTAAATAGCGCGTGATTGACACGTATGCAAAGAAAATTCAATATTCCCGATTCCCGTGCAAACAAAAACAAAAGAAAAATCAGTATATTGTTGTTTTTTGGAAAAGGGGAAAATAAAAGACATCGCGGCGGTTCGAGGGAAAGAAAAGCGAAAATGGTTGGGGACACTTCGGAAGAATGTTGAACTGATTTTGATTTTAACTGAAAACTATTTTATACTTATAATTTTAAAAGTTATTATTGTTTTCATTCTCACATTCTTTTAATCATTCCATTTTAATATTTAGTAATTAGTGTTGGCCCATTTAGTCCAACCTTCTCCCCCTTTAGTTAGAAAGATAAACGTTTAATTACTTGATTAATCAAGGCTGGTGTATGTACCAAAGTCCTAAACAAAAGAAATGTACCAAATTTCCTCTTACATGTAGACAAAGATAATTATATTCATAAGCACTTTGTTGACACCAAAATACATAAGAATTTACCCTACATTTTTAACAAAAAACTTTGTTGATTTATAAAAACTCTGTCAATGAATATTTTTGATAATACATGACAAATTGCTTTAATTTGAAAATTAGAACATCATTTCTTGCACTTCGTGAAAATAACGAGAATTGTAGCTAGCTGAAATATCCATTTTTCCAAGCGATTATCAAGTTTTTTTAGCCAATTCAATAGAACAATATATACAAATCCACCTTATAATTATCAAAATAATTTTAACCTAACTGTCTTCTACAATATAAAAAGAAAGAAGATACCACAAAGTTTCAGAAAAAAAAAATGAATAAACCACAACTGCAGTTTCTTATGTAATTAACGTCGCCTACATTTAATTGAATCGTTATCTTTTATAATGATTTGATATTTTGTCGACTGAACAATATTTCCAATGACTATCAATATTTTCGTTATTGCTGTTATCTTCTTTTTTCTTGGTCTGAATTGGTATAGTCTTTTTATGTATATAGAAAATTAAATAAAATTGTTATAATCTTTGCTGACTTTAATAAGACAACCAGTCAAATTTAGAACTTTTACCTAATCTATATAAATATATACAGCACACACAGTACAGAAGTAGCAGTATAGCCAGAAAGAGAGAATCAGAAAGAAACTTAT
This sequence comes from Draba incana, assembly GCA_963576765.1. Classification (NCBI taxonomy): domain Eukaryota; kingdom Viridiplantae; phylum Streptophyta; class Magnoliopsida; order Brassicales; family Brassicaceae; genus Draba; species Draba incana. The sequence goes on along the minus strand of OY755205.1, from coordinate 1,162,678 downwards.
GAGTTAAGCAATTAAACACACTCCCTCTCCTCCACCTTCCCAAAGCCCTAAGCAAATATTCATAAATTGTATAAAACAAAAAAGAGCCTCACAATAACACTGTGGACACACTCAAAATCTTATTTTATCATGTATGTATAATAATATTGATATAATGTTCATACATATTCTATATGTATATGTGGGCATGTATATATATATGAATAAAGGTTCTTCCTTTACCTTTGCCTTCTCTCTCTATCTTTCTCTTCTCTCCTCTTCTTTTCTCTCTCTAAAGCTCTTCCCTTTGTTTTTATTGATGTAATTCTCCACTTCTTCATATAAGCCTTCACCAATAAAACAAAAAAAAAACAGCTTTAATTCCTTTATTTGCTCTAAAAACAAAACAAAAGAACTAAAGAGCGAAGAGATAATCAAAGAAAGAAAGATCAAAGATGGGTTTTTCTTCATTTCCAACTTATCCTGATCAATCAAACTGGCAACAACAAGTAAGTTCTTGAATGAGTTTCTTGTTTTTTTTTTATATGTGTATTCAAGAACCACTAATTAAAATAAAGAAAGAATTAAACAAACAAGAAAAGAGGATAATAATATTCTTGTTCCTTTTGTCACTTTTAATCTTTGTATATCTGTGGTTGAATTTGAATATACTCATAAAAATAAATCTTTCCTTCTTTTATTAATTTTTTCACAAATTCTAAATACTTTATTAAATCTTCCTCTCTTTAGCATCAACAACCAATGACAAGCACCGTTGGATTCACCGGAAACAACAACAACAATAACAACATCAGCCAGCAATTCCTCCTTCACCATCCCCTCCCACCGCAACAGCAACAAACGCCTCCACCGCTTCACCACAACGGTAACGGTGGAGGTGTTTCTGGTCCCACTGGTCCTGGCGGATTAATCCGGCCCGGTTCCATGGCGGAAAGGGCAAGACTAGCCAACATACCACTACCTGAAACAGCCTTGAAATGTCCAAGATGTGACTCAACCAACACCAAATTCTGTTACTTCAACAACTACAGTCTCACTCAACCTCGTCACTTCTGCAAAGCTTGTCGCCGTTACTGGACACGTGGTGGTGCTCTAAGGACCGTTCCCGTCGGTGGCGGTTGCCGTAGAAACAAAAGAACCAAAAATAGCAGCGGAGGAGGAGGAGGAGGCGGTAGCAGTAGTAGCGGTAATAGTAAGTCACAAGATAGCACCACAAGCAACGACCAATACCACCACCGAGCCATGGCTAATAATCAGATGGGACCACCTTCTTCAACGTCTTTAAGCTCGTTGCTCTCTTCTTACAACGCCGGATTAATCCCCGGACATGATCATAACAACCATAACAACAACAACATACTTGGACTTGGATCATCTTTGCCTCCTCTTAAGCTTATGCCTCCTCTAGACTTCACTGACAATTTCACCTTACAATACGGTGCCGTTTCAGCTCCGTCTTATCATATAGGCGGCGGAAGCGGAGGAGGAGGAGGAGCGGCGGCTCTTTTAACCGGTTTTGACCAGTGGAGATTCCCGGGAACAAATCACCAACTTCCTTTGTTAGGAGGTTTAGACAATTCTTCTTCTACTTCCGGGCTATACCCGTTTGATGAGCATAATCAAACGGGTATAGATCAGCAGAATCAGGGTTACGGATTAGTTACCGGGTCGGGTCAGTACCGACCTAAGAACATTTTCCATAACTTGTCTTCCTCTTCTTCTTCTTCTGCTTCATCAACTATGGTTACATCTACCGCATCAGTGAAAATGGAAGATAGTAACAATCAACTCAACTTGTCTAGACAGCTTTTTGGAAACGAACAACAGCTTTGGAATGTTCATGGTGTTGTTGCAGCATCAACCGTAGCCGCAATGACTAGTTCGTGGAGTGATGTCTCTAATAATTTCAGTTCTTCTTCTACTAGCAACATATAATCAGTCGTTACAGTAAGGAATTTATGTTATGGTGATACTAGTATTTTCTTATTGGGTGTGGTATGATCTTATGTACTTATTTGGAAGTTAGTACATTGATCGACCTAGTAGGTTTTTTTGTTTTTGTTTTATTACAACTACTAGTTTTGGGTTTTGTTTTGGTTTTTGGATTTTCTTGGTTGGTGTTATTAGGTTTTAAAGTTAGGGTTTTTTTTCTATTGCAAATTTTACTTTTTATTTTTCATTTTCAGTATGAAGAAATGATCATACATGCGTGTAGTATGTTTGTATGAGTTAAGTATGTTCTATTAATATATTTTTACTGATTTAAAGTATTGATCTTGCTTTTTTTAAAATCAAGAAAGCATTGTTAACTTACTTAGATTCACATAAATCAAAGAATTTCTACTAGCTATGACCATGATCCATTTCATTAGCTACGAGAAGACATAATATCAAGAATGTTTTTTTTTTTTGGAACTGAAAATGAATCTTGGCAAGTAGTATAATTAAGTATAACCATGAAGAAAGTATGGCAAGTTAATATGCCTTAGTTAAGTAAGTGTAGAAACTAAAAAGGAAGTTTAAGTAGGCGTAGTTTCATCCTAAATTTTCTGTCACAAAATTTATCTATTGTAACTAAATATACTAATGCAAGGATGTTTGTTTTAATTAAGAATCGATTCTCGAGGAGGTGATTTGTAAGTATTTTATGCTTCCTTTTCAGGCATATATATATATATATATATATATATATATATGAACTATTTCAATACTATAGTGTTCTCGTGGTGAGGTTTTGGATCTAATTTTTAATAAAAAAAAAAAATTAAGACTATTTTATCCTATCTTTATGAGCTTATAAAATCGGTCCAAATTCAGCATAGTTTTCTAATTATTACATTTTTTAATTATAGAGTCTTTTACGGAATACTTTAATTAGACTTTTTGATGATTTTGATGTAAAGCAAAGAAGAATCTATTTGAGACTTTATCTACAAGTTAGCTATTTGAACATCTAAGTAAATTACGTATACTTAAATTCGTAAGTATTTAGAACTAATACTGCAATTTAACACCCATTACTACAACAATAAAATTCCATTATTTATGTTAAAAAGCAAAAATATTTCTTCTAATCTAAGAAGCTAATCAACACATATGATTTTGTAACAATTAGTACATCCATGTTCATGAATCATGCCATAACAGAGTTGTTTTTAACATGTGATGATTGATATATATATATGTACTAAGATTATATTGAATTTTCGTTGCGCTAAAGTATTTACTTGGAAAAGGTAAGTAGTATATGCGATGCTGATTAATTTTAGAATGATTGTAATGCTATCACCTTGTAGTTAAATTTTATCAATCATAGTGATTATATAATGATATGTGGTGTAGAAATCTAAAGGTAATTAAGGGACAATGATTTCGTTATGCTCTGCAAAGGAACGTTCTTTGTGACTTCCGAGGAATATTTTGTCTACTGCCTAATTTCTAACTTTTTTTTTTGTTAAACCTAATTTCTAACTTATACTACAGACTATACTATATATATTTGCTTATAATAGTGGGTGGATTTCTACAAATTTATGAAATTACCAAAATTTGCTTATACATTATATAATTTGCTTATACATTACCAAATTTACAATATCTATTTCAACCAAAAAAAAACTAATACTTATTTATTGTCCAATGTGTATATAAATATATATACGTATATGTGTAGTGGAGACCAACCCGCCAAATATATCATTTGATTATTTTGTACAATGCATGCATGATCGTCCATAATGCATATCGGTTTCGAAAACGACAAAAAAATTGTCGACGAAATAAATATTCACATATCGAGGATAACAAATGATAAACTATTTACTAGTATTATAATGTGTGGCATTTGTAGATTGTAGTTTAGTACCACAGTGGTGAAATTTTGTTTTCTCCGGCTGCATAATGGTGAAGTTAATTTGGAAAATAGCATTGATTAGCACATAAAATCATCAGGTATACGTCTTGAACAAAGACTACGGATATTTGTTGGCAACAATGATTTTAGACTTATGGTGCTTTACCAACTAGAATGAGACAAATATTGGAATTTCAATAATAAACGTCATTAGAGAAAAGCAATAAGTGTTCTACTTGCTATTTATGTAGAACCTCACACAAAAAAATAATTATGAAAACATAAAACAAAATTACATATATAGAGTAGACCATATTTTTATAAAATTTTAAATGATAGTTTAAGTAGACAATGTTTTAAGATAACCAGATACAGTACTTATCGAAGACGTCTTTAAGAATTAAACTGAATTGGTTGAAATAAATCACATGACAACATATTGATTTTAATTTTTAAAAAAAAAACACATTGATTTCATTACGTTCACGTAATCGACTTAATATTTTCTTGATTTATTTATTATAATGAAAATTTGGAAAAACATTGTCAAATACTAAACTCAATTAGTAAAACCTCTGTTGCCGAAAAACAAAAAATCAGTCATAGTAGAAAATATAATACTATTTCTTGAAAGAATTTGAGATAATAAATAGTAACGACCGAATCAATGTCGGAACAATGAGTAAGGAAAGAGAAACAAATCGACGCGCCTAAAGAGAGTGAAGCGGCTCGTGATGTGCACAGACCACTAGGCGACAAAAGTAACGGTGCGTCAGGGGAAGTGGGGCCTACGCGCAAGAACCAAGAGATTCGACTCTTGAGACTGCACACGCTTCTATGCAACGCATAAAAATTTGAACCCAAACGCTACAAAATCCCAAACTCACTGTACTTCTGATTTTTTCTTGACAACCAAATTCTCTGTTTTAAGTTTTAACACAATCATCAATTATTTTTATACTTGCAGCAAGTCGATGGTAATGTATAGTCGTATAGCGATATACTGCCACACAAATCCGGAAGGAAATGCATATATATATATATATATTACTCCTTCTATTTCATTTTATAAGATTTTTTTATTTATTTCACAAGAATTAAGAAAATAATAAATAGAAACAAAATCTCATATAATAATTAACTAAAAATATAACTCAACCAATCATATATAAGACTACGAAATTTAAAAGGACAAAAGTATCAAATCACATTAAAATCTGCATAGAAACTAGTAAAACATCTTATAAAATGAAACAAAAATATTTTTCTTAAAAATCTTATATAATGAAACGAAGGGAGTATGGTTTTTGATAAAAATTATTATGGCTTTTTTCTTTGTATACAGAGGAAATGAATATATTCCCTGATCAAAATTCATCAAATTCTTATTGCAGCCAATTATTGGATAGAAAACAAGGGTTGGGATAATTTTTAATTGTACGTGTATATACACGTACTAGATTTTGTTTATTCGTATTGAAAGTCTTAGATTCGGTCATAGGCTATGACGTATAGTCATAGCGTAGCTATTAAATTTGGTACAAACCGGTCCATCAGGCATGACGCGAATCTAGAATAATGTTAGACCAAATTTGGATATTATAGGTAAATATTTGGTGACAACCTAAAAAAATGGAATATTAGTGTCACGTGGAAAAAGATGAATCACACATATATGCGAGTCTTACGGTACATGGAAATTCAGTATACTATTTTTTGATTGCTTGGTGATATCGATTATATAAATCAAGAGAACAATATATTAATATTTAATCGAATTTTGATACTTGTCACTAGAAGTCTAGAACATGGAACATTCCTGGCTCAGAAATCAAAGCGGAATATATATAGATAGACATAGGGAAATAAACATAGACACGTACATAGTGCATAATGAACATGCCTCCATGTATAGTTCTCTGTGAAGATCATTCTCTCTCTTTACTGTAACTTCGCAGCTTTTACTTTTCTGATACCAGTACCTTTGCTTGACTGGATCTTATATATCTATTCATTATTATATAGGCTCTGAATGGTACAGCAGAATGATTAAATTTCTGGTAGAATAATTAAATTTATAGCAGAATAAAAGAAAATTAAATGGTGTCAGTAGAACCATTATACCAATAGCAGAATCATTCTAGAGATAAAAACTAACAGTATAACTATTAAACTGATAGTAGAACCATTAAACTAACAGTAAAACCATTAAACGAATGGTGTCAGTAGAACCATTAAGCCAATGGTAGAACCATTAAGCCAATGGTAGAACCATTAAACTGGTACCATTTAGACCCATAGTATATGAGGGCGTAGTATTTTTGCGGTACCTGAAATTAATCGGTAACATAAAAATTTAGCGGAATTTGTGCCCAAAAAACAAAAGAAATTATAGGAATGGAATGATATATAATCAATGAACTGTATTATTTTCTTGCTTTAATAAAAATAAAAATTTTAAAATTGTATGACTAAGAAAATGTCCATCATTTTATGATATAATAGTTACATGTTTTCTTACAAGAATTTCTCACGATTCATATCAAACGAGTTAATTATAAGAACATAATTTATTTAACACATTTTTAGGGGAAACAAAAAATATGTTACTTTTTATCTGTTTTAACTCTAAAAGTAGAATATCATATCATATTAATGCCATTCACTACAAGAAAACAATACGATTTCCGACGGAATTTCCGACGGATTTCCGAATTTTACATTCCGTCGGAAATCCGTCAGAAATTTCCTACGGATACGGTATCCGTATACGGGATATCAGGTATACGGTTTACGGTATACGCTGTCCGGTATACGGTTACGCAATCTGTCAGAAATCCGTCATAAATCCGTCGAAAATCCGTAACCGTATACCGGATATCGTATACCGTATATCGTATACCGGATAAACCATATACGGATACCGTATCCGTCGGAAATTTCCGACGGAATGCGTTTTTTTTAATACCAAAAAATCTAAAAAAAATTTTCTAAAAATTACGAAATTTTAAAAAATCTTTATTTCGTAAAATATTTAATCCTTAAAACAACTAATAGTTTTTAAAATCAAAAATAATTTCCTAAACCCGAAAAAATGACTAAATCACTAAATTTCTAAATTCCTAAAATTTTCATAATCCCTAAATCCTAAAATCCCTAAATCCCTAATTCCCTAAATTCCTAAATCCCTAAAATTCTCATAATCCCTAAATCCCTAAATTCCAAAATCCATAAATCCTAAAATCCCTAAATCCATAATTCCCTAAATACATAAATCCCTAAATCCATAATTCCCTAAATCCCTAAATCCTAAATCCCTAAATCCCTAAATCCCTAAATCCCTAATTCCTTAAATCACTAAATCCCTAATTCCCTAAATCAAACAATCAAAAGAATCTACAAAAAATTACATTGGTATGTTGATTTAGTGATGTGAAATGAAGATTAAAGGCGATTTCCGGCGAATTCGGGTGATTTCTGGATTTCCGACGGAATGTGTTTTTTTTAATACCAAAAAAAAAAAAAAAATTAAACGCCATCCGTCAGAAATGTCCAACGGATTTTTTTTTTTGGAATTGTGAAGACACAATTCCCGCCCATGTTTTGGCGGTATAAAATTAGGGTAAAATCCGTCGGAAATCCGACGGATTTTACTCTAATTTTATATCCAAAACATATTTTCTTATAAGAAGAAGAAGAAGAAGAAAGGAGAAGAAAGAAGAAGAAGAAGAAGATAAATTTTCCGGCGGAGAATTTTTTTTTTTTAAAAAAAATTGAAATTCCGTCGGAAATTTCCGACAGATACGGCATCCGGTATACGGTAACGGAATCCGTCGGAAATCCGTCATAAATCCGTCGGAAATCGTATTTCGATGGATTTCCAACGAAAATCCGTCGGAAATCCGTCGAAAATTTCCGACGGATTTTCAATTTCCGACGAGATAGATCCGACGGTGGAAATCCGTCGGAAACACCCTTATTCCGTCGGAAATCCTCTTGTTTTCTTGTAGTGATTTGATGTTTATTTCAAAAATTCACTAGATGAATATTTTGTCGCAAAGCTATTAACACCTTCTAGTTAGCGAAGAGATTTACAGTGATATAAGTTAACATTGAATAATCCTAGAACAGTGAAACATTTTTTTTTTTTTTTGAACGAAAAAACTGTGAAACATTTAAATATCTAAGTTTACGTAGTACAATATCATATAAAATATTATTTCTGTAGAGTAGTATAGAGATGATTCAAATATGTGAATGTCTAGCCTATGACCCATCTATAGTACATGTGATGGATATTTAGTTGTCCTATCAAAGTTTCTAACTAAAATGAAGATTCCATATTAGTGTGCTCTCTACTAATATCGTATTTATATTATTAACTCAATATAAAAATTGGGCAACCCAAAACCGAAAAAAAAACATTGAGGGTCCCTCGATCTGGTAGCTTTTTGATATGGCTAAGTAAAATTGTCGACGATTTCCTTAACAATGGTATGCAACTCCTACGCCTACACTTATCATTACCATTGACAATATCCCTCTGATTGACTCCTATAATTGTTTTTGATCTAATGATTATTGATTTACACAATTACTAATAGATATAGGTAATTACATTCTTGTGTTCACATACTAATTATAACTATCAGATTGGTTCTTCGATTAGTCCGTATAACACTTTTTCATTTTTTTGATAAAGATCAATAGCTCAATCAAAAGTGTAATTAGTTTTATTTCCAAAATACAGTTATCAAACCAATACACACATGTTACTTTAGTTTTGAGAGCCCTATTGTTCAACCAAATTAATTTTTTGTTGATTCAAACCTGTTTTATTAATTGCGGATAAATAGTACTAATAACTTTTCAGAGTTTTAAAATATTTCGTGGATATGTTAATAAAAGAAAAAGAAAAGTAGAAGGATAAAATTTGTGGATTCCAAATTTAGGATGTAAAATGCATATGAGCATATCAATTAGTACACCTTAGATTTTGTTTTCCCTTACCTTAGAGATATACATGTAGTATTATCTTTGTCTGTTTACTGCTAAAAGAAGTTTTCTTTTGTTCACTTGTCTCTATCGATGTCCACAATCAAGACGGGCCTTAGGTTGTTATTCACCACTTTTACGTTTAATTGCTAACATATTTGACGTCACAATGAATTTTATATATGTGCGTTAAGTGACTGGTACATGCACCAATCATTTTCAAATTTGTACAACAATTTGATTTCCTTTAATAACACAAGCCATGCACCTCAAGTTGCTTTCCTTTTTAGCTTCACCAATTAATAAGAACTACATGTAACACACGTATGTATGTAACTACTATACACATATGACATATCCATCAACATTCATATTGTTTTTTTGTGATAAATATAAAGATTCATATGTTCCATTTGTTTTTATACTGATTAATCAATGAACATGCCTAGATGGAACAATTGTTCAATTCCATGGAATTCTTTGGTAGTGACACAAATAAATTGAGTAATTATGTGAATGATGATTATAGAGTTTTTAAAAAATGTTATGCCATATCCAGTACGATTTTTTTTTTTATAAATAAGACTGGATATGATGGCCGATAATAGATGATTGAGACGGATGATGATGACTGCCCGTACCAAGTTGCTTGGCCCTTAAGAAAACACACGAGGCGTAATTGTATGTAAATCAATCAACATATGATATTAATATTTAAATAAATGTAAATTTTGTGGACCATTTTTGCTTAGCTCACCACTTACAAAAGATCACCAACACTTTCAGCTTTCAAACACATCAACATCGATTAAGCAAATCATCATTGTAACGAATATTTAAAATTTCGAAGTAGGACAAATTATGGAAGACTGTAAAATGTGATCAAAAGGAGAGTTTGTTTCCAAACCGGACTAAACCGGACATATATAGTCAGACCCGGTTAACAAGTAAGTTCATAGTGGTTTCATTTCATCTTTTTGCTACAATAAATAAGACTATCTAAAGAAACATTAGGCAAAAAACTCTAACAAAGAATCTCTGATTGCGCCGCGAATGGAGTCGAAGAGAAAGGGATTATTAGGCTTAAGCAGTTTGATAATTGGGCTTTTCTATAAATGGGCTTCTTCATTGTTATTAGTTTATTGGCCCTTTTCAGGTACAAAAATTAGTTTTTTTTTTAACAGCTTCAATAAAGATTTTTACATTTGTAAACGCAAAAGAGTTTGTTTTTGAGGTAAAGTGATATTATTTGGAGGTGAACATATTAATTACCATTTATACATAATTCAAACACTCAAAATAAAACTCCATGATGAAAAATGTACTCCCTCCGTTCTCAAAAGATTGATGTTGTAGAAATTTCACAACTATTAAGAAAACACATTAATTCTTAGTTATAAATGTCTTATTTTTTGTACTAAACAATTTCCTATGATTCTAAACCAATAATAATTCAATAAAACCAATTAATGTGTCTTGTAATTTACAATTCATCATTATTTTTTCATTAATAATGTATTGAAAATGTAAAAAATCAATCTTTTAGAAATATTTGTTTTTTTTACAACATCAATCTTTTGAGAACAGAGGGAGTATTATACAATATAATATCACAATTCCCTACTCAATAACAAATATATTAATGCAATTCCTGCACGATTGACCACAGTGATTTCAAACTCCCAAAAACAAAAAACTTTTGAAACAAACACAAATACAAAATAAAATCAGAATCTGTTGCGTTGAATAGACCATAAAGAAATCAAATTTTTACATCTCATTATGGTTTCAAATTGGCCATATTAATTCGCGGACATTCACATAGTTATTGTGGACCGTGTGGTTGATCCTATGGCTCGTCTCTCCACCATGAGGAAGTGTCCCAGAGATTGCACATTGTTACGGCCATTATCGTCTTCATTCAGAATCTTGTTATGGGAAATGACGGTTGCATTTGAGTTTAGTTTGGAACATATAGAGAAAATCCATGGCTTGTAACATTTGAGATTCTTCTGATGTTGATGGTTTCTAGAAGCTGTTTGATCGATCCCGGTTCGGTTTGATCTTCTTGAAAGTTCTAGAAAGCTTGATATCCCGATTAGGTTTCCTAGTGTGTAGCTCCTATCGCGGAAGAATGATCCCATCGACTGAAATAAAAGAGTTTAATTAGAATATTGTTTAGTGTATGTGTATGTGTATGTATGCGAAAAGTAAAATTTTAAATTGATATATCCACACGCAACATGATTTTGTAGTGGTTGTGATGTTTTCTTTCAACGAAGGCGTCGAAATTTCGGATTATGATGGTGAATGGTGAACAGAACAAACAGTATGTAAAATTATAGAAAACTCAAAACTAAAATCGGATTTAGAAATAAATAAAGTTTTTGAGTAAAAAAAAGGGTTTTGTGACAATGGTAATATTGGGAACTATGACGCTAGTTGGTGATGGAATAAAGAAATGATTGTACACACAAAAGAAACAAAACAACAATCATCATGGAGTTGTCTTGCAATTCAATTTTTTTTTTTTTTGGTTTGATTATGTCATGACCAAGTACGTGTTTGAGAATCATGTAAATTAAAAAATGTTATAGCGTAAATTTACAAAATCATTAGGTGAAAAAACCATAACTTATTTGGTAAACGGCATAATGACATGACATTGATCGTAAATCACAAACTTTCGAAATGGAACCAGCAGAGACTTGTTCATGATGATGATGACGGTGAGTTTCTCTTGTGAGTCCTCCAATTCTTGCATTTACTGGTCTCAACCCAAGTGGCCATCCTTCCTCCTATATATAAATTATGAAATATGAAAATATGCTATTATTTACTAAAGTTTAATTGATCAATGCTATTTTGTTAGAGGGAGAGAGAGAGAGGAGTAGTATACCTGGTGAGCCATTGGAGTTGTGAGACTCAAAAGGAAGAGAGAGAAACTTTTGAGTTTTCTTATTTGGTATTCTAACCCAAAAATGAGAGACTAACCAAAAGAACATTTTGGCTTCGCCCGGGTTCGAACCGGAGACCTTCAGTGTGTTAGACTGACGTGATAACCAACTACACCACGAAACCATTTTGTAAGGGCTTTACTTGTTAATTTATTTTTCACCCACATTGCGCAAACTTCTCCACCCTCTCCATTTGTAGAAAATAATTTTAAACAAAGTTGTAATGATTTTGTAGAAAAATACATCGTTGTGGACCTATAGTTTAATGATTTTGCATCGATAATGATTTGATTTCAAAGTTGTAAACAACTTTATAATTAAGTTTAATAAGAATATTAAAGGTTATGACTTATGAGTTTAAAACATTTCATTTGATATTTGTTTGGGAGATTGGAGTTTATAGTTTAGTCGTCTGAAATCTATATTAGCTTCTTGATATCCCAGGAAGATTAAATTCGGTTTTCATCATTTGACTGCGTTTAACTTAATAAAAATAATGAAAAGTAACGAAAATAGTTATCCTATATATATTAATTGAGGAGACATTCAAAGTTCAAAATCCTAGGTGTCACTCATTGAGACATTCTAAGTTCAAAAATCTTAGGTGTCATGTTAAGAGTGTTTTAAGAGTTAATTAGCATTCTATTAAAAAGATTAAGAAAGAAAAAATTTCCTAAAACTTATGAACAATCCTAAAATTTCACATAGATTTTCCTACAACATTCCGAAATATATAGTTTCCTAAACTATAAACATTTATGACGAAAATTGTTTTTGTAAAATTATAACATCTTAAAGATTTTTAATATACACATTCTAATTATCATAAAATTTATTACCAACTTTCCTATTAATTCTAAGGACATTATAAAATTTTTTTTATTTGTCTATCAAAGATAAATAAATAATGATTTGCAAGTTTTTATTTGTTTAACTTTGGTACTATTACAGGTTTTTAATTGTAAAAATAAAGATAAAAATCGGTTTTGTAAATCAAATTTAAACTTTGATTACTTATTCATATTTTTGTCAAAATATATGTAAATGTTATTAAATTATATAAATATTTTGAACATTACATACAAATCAAATATCAAATTTATTTCCTTAAATAATCGTATATAATATTTATTTAATATTTAACGATAAGATTTAAAATTATTTCATAAAATCATTTTCTCAATTTATGTGTTGGTCCTACGTATTTTATGTAAATCAAGATATAAAAATAAATTAATTAAAATTTGTAATCCCGCATTTGACGTGGGTCAAAATCTAGTTTGAATATTGAAAAGAACAAGCAAGTAAAGAATGTGACCAAAAAAAAGAAAGAATAATATAGAGTACCGTTAGAAGCTCGAAATTGAGAAAAGGAGAAAAATAAATTATCTGTGCTTTGGTATGGAAAAAAGACCATATGCTTCGTTTGGACTTTATCCTTTTTGGACCACATCATTCTGTTTTGTAGCTTTCTATTAATTTGTCCTTTAAATATTGATGAATTTGGTACATACAAACAACAACAGATAATGTAAAAACAAATTTTCAACTAATCTGATTCAACTCTTTTCTCAAAAAAAAAAAAAAAAAAATCTGATTCTAAACTCAGGTATAGTTAACGGTTTTACTTTGTTTTTAGGTTTCTATATAAAACTAGGAGTCAGCAAAGCCCATACTAGCACGAGCTCGTACGGACATGCCTATACTCTACTTCTACTCTAACCGAATTTATAATTTTAGAAAGTGAAAGTATTCTCATGATCATAATTTCATGTTACAAGTACAAACTCTAGATCATAATGTGTAATATATTTGTTTTCATGCAGCAAAGTAGATTGTCTGTTTATAAATTCAACTTCAGTGAAATTCTCTTTAGATCATGTTTCTTTCTTGATCTGTGACTATACAATGTGTGACTATACAGTATACAGATTAAACTCAGTACACTATGTATTATACATAGTAGCTATACATAATTCACAGTATAAAACTACGTATATATATGTACACGAATTACGTTCGGTTGTGTCAAAACAGAGAGCCTTGACGACTGACTCTGCGAGGCAATCCGAAATTCTGGTACGCTCGGATTTGGCCACCGAGCGTGGCTGTAACGATCACCATTCCCCAAGCCGTTGGCTGAACCGCATGCGCTCCATGACTGCCGCTACTATCAAACCAAGACCAAGAAGAAATCCGAGATGAGATCGATATAGAAGGCGAATCTCCAGGTTTTAATGTCTCTCCTGTGTTGTTCTCTGTTTCATTTTGCGGAATATGCGTTGCGGGCTCGTCTTCTTGATGTTGTTCTGTTCCTCCATCCGCGGTATTGTCATTGCTTTTCTTAGGTAACGGTGGGAGACCGGCTTTTTTACCCGTGGTTGTGTTTTCCGGTGTGGTAGTAGTAGTTGATGGTTTTTTCGGATTCTTTTTCGATTGGGTTTGTGTGGTAGGTAGTTCGCCTTTTACTACACCGTGCCACGGGATTGCAACAGAAACGTCCTTGCATGGGAAGGTTTCATAAGAAGTACACATGGCTACGGTTTTCCTACCGGTGATTCCTAGCCGTGGCTCTTCGTGTTTCCACACGTAAACCTGTGAGTCTTCGCTTGCACAAACAATGTGTTTAGCATCTAGTGTGTAAGACGCTGTCATTTGGCTGCTTGTGTTTTTGAAGCCTGGTTTATGAAATCAATAGGAGAAATTGGATATTTGCTTTGTGAAATTGGACGAAATAACGAACGAATTATTTCAGTTACATACCTCTGAATTTTTGAATTAGTTCAGTACCGTCAAGAATCCGAATGCGTGAATCAGCAGAAGTTACAAGCACTTCTGATGGATTAATCGGCGAAAACTGTTGATATAAAGTCAATGGTTAGTACGAATCCTCTAGGCGCGAGAAGACGAACATAAACGTTTTTACAAGATAGGAGTGAAACCTGGAAAGCTGTGATCTTTTTAGCTTGAGCTTTCTTTTTGTTTTGCAGATCAATATGGTTTGTTTGATCTAACTTGCAATCTGATCAACCAGTAGAAAAAACATTACACAATTTATCGAATAGGCATGGTTACAAAATAGAATAAGTATTTAGCCAATACCCTCTGCACTGTAAAGCCGACAATTCCCTTTATGTGAACCAACAAATGCAGCCTACAAAAGAGAAATAGAGATATCAATACAAGCTTGTTAGTTTCAAGTATAAGCCTGTGAGAATTCAAGATAATTATGTACCTGACCATCGGGAGTATAACAAACCGCGGTAATCATTTCATTTAGATCATTCCATTCCACAACTTGACGGTTTGGTATGTTCCATATACGGATCTTTGCATCAAGGGAGCCACTTATGAAGTAATCTTCATCCAATGGATTGAATTGTACACAAGTAACTATATAAACGAGAGGCGGAAACATGAATATCCGCAAACAACACGAAAAAGTTATGAACATTGAAAGGGCATTTCCTTTCTTACCATAGTCATTGTGTGCAAATAATTTTAGACAGCTTTGAGTTTCGATATCCCATAACCGCACGGTTTTGTCCATGGAAGATGAAAGCAATAGCTGTGTATTGGAAAAGCATTGATTTACTTTATCAAATAGCAAACTTGCATCAATGTTGGCAAAAAAGGAACATGAACTAACCTGTGACCGAGACCAAGATAAGTCCAGAACATCATCCAAATGACCATTGAAAGAGCAAATTGGTTTATCTGATAACGAGAACACAGTTTCAGGTGCATGAACATAATCCGGTATCTGATTTGCTTTTCGACTCGACGATGAAGCTTTCCCTTTTTTCTTCTTATCAGATTGTTGTACTTCTACAGCATCGCCTTCCGCAGGCGATTTATCCGTGGAACCGGACATTGAAGGATGAATCGGTGTCAAACTCCCTTCATTCATTGACATGATTTCACATTCTTGTACCTCCCACACATGAATCGCGCGATCTTCCCCTGCACTTGCTAGTAAATGTGTACCTGGACTAAATTTCATAGTCCAAATAGATCCTTTATGAGCTTGAATCTCTTGACACAAA
This sequence comes from Draba incana, assembly GCA_963576765.1. Classification (NCBI taxonomy): domain Eukaryota; kingdom Viridiplantae; phylum Streptophyta; class Magnoliopsida; order Brassicales; family Brassicaceae; genus Draba; species Draba incana. The sequence goes on along the minus strand of OY755205.1, from coordinate 1,146,827 downwards.
TGCAAAGCACTAAGATCTTTATGAGATTTCCCGTAATGTCGCACTTTCACCCATTGATTCGTTTGGTCATTGTTCTTCTCCTGCTTATGGTCCGCTACTCTCGGACTACTTGTACCGCTACCGTTTGGATCTTTCTCTGAAACCTTAGAGCTCATAGAATGTGCAACATCTTTAATGTTCTTTAACAACGCAGCTCCTCTCTTCTTACTTACTCTCAAGCTTTTCGACACATACGAAGGGAATTTCCTAAAATCAATCGCGGTATTCGCGTTTTCTCGTCGCATAAGATCTTTAACAACAGATGAATATCCAACGCTTTTCTCAAATTCTTCCATTGTCAATTGTTTACCTGTTTGCAAATCACTTAGCCGATTCCACATTCCGTTCTCACCATATTCCTTAACGATAAACTCTTTACCAGTATCAAGATTCTTAATCAGGAAAAAAGCACTGAATCGAGTGTTTGAAACTACCGAAGAGAGCAAAACGCCATTGTTTTGACCTTGATACTGGCCGTTTTGTGCGTTTGGTGGTGAAGCTCGCGTCGGTGTGATGAAATACGGACAGATTCTCGCACAATGAGCTCCAATCGCAGACGCGGTTTTCGTGAGACGCGATTTCGACGTTTTCCCTAACATTTCGTCTTTCCTCATTTTCTCAGCTGAAGAAGCTTCGATATCGGAATCAGATCTAGACCGTACAAGCAAAACCGACATCGAAGGAGATCGATTAACCGGTCGATCCACCGGAGAATTCTGTTCACGCTCCTCCACCTTCGCTTCCGTTACGCCTCCTTCCACAACCCTAGCACCACCGCACTCCACCGCCGTAGGTTTACTCACGCGTTGGATCGAGATAGCTCCGAGCATAGTCTTCTTCGATTCAAGCCCCATTCCGTTTAAAAGCCGACGAAGACGCTCCGTAATAGATCCCGGCGCCGACATCCAGATATCATAATCCGGCGACATATCCGGCGGAGTAGCAGCAGCGCGAGAGGCGGAGGATACTGTAGATGAAAACGAGATCCGGCAATCATCGAACTCACCTTCTTCGTCGGAAGATGAAGCTAGATCCATAGGTACGACGGTGGAGATCCGATTCGAGGTCTCGAAAAAGTGTTCGTCGTCGTCTTCAACCTCGCCTAATCCCGCCCAATTCATCGCCATCGTCTCCTTCCTTTCCAATTTCCCGGTTGCGCCGACTCGATTCGCCATATCTGTACATGGATCTCTGAAACTTCCAGATTTTCAAAAAATTTCGTTTCGATTTTCTCGTTGTTGTCAATGTTGTGTAAATTGTTTTGGAGGGAGAGGAGTGGAAAAGAGAGAATCAAGGGATTCCTGCCATTAAAAATTTCCGTACAAATCAAGTGTTACTTTTGATATCGCTCGATCCGACGATCTATAAAGCACCACGTGTCTTACGTATATTTAAGCAGATTCGAGTAGTGGCCCATTAGTATAATAAGCCCATGATTGTTACCTATTCGTAGCGGCCCATGTAGAAATATTTCCATAAGCAATAAATAGAGGTGATTAGATTAGGGAAAAATGAATGCTAGCTACATGAAGTATTCCATAATACATGGGAAATCATCCCAAGTAAAGAAATGTGTATTTAACTACACCAAGAATTAGATAATACATAGTGACATACACAAACTATGTATAATTATGTTGCAAACTACAAATTTGTTAATTTTGAACATAATCTGTTTGATGGGGTTAAAAATACAATTATGGAACATAAAAATCGTAACTTTAATTAATAACAATCTGACCCCATAACCATTATGACACGATTCGACCCGATTTCAATGAAAAAAACTCCATCCAATTTTACAAAGAAGTAAAGGTACATGATGAACATGATGTACAAAAAAGTAAGAGGAACATTATGTTTTCTTCACTTATAATTTATAGTAAATGTACAAAGAAGTCTCCAGACCAAAAATATACAAGCTGAACTATAAATCATTTGATTTGAGTAGAGCCTCGTGACATCCGTACAGTTCTACTGCGACAAAGTTATAGTCACTTTCGAGATACATATCAGTGTTAAAGGATTGTTTTTGATCACTTTAAGCTTAGCCGAGATCGTAATGTTCTCTGCCGTCATGTCACGGTAATTGATATTGCTAATCCCAGGCAACGCCTTGGAATCGAAGCCTATGTGTTGCAGTTTATACGAACCGGTCTCGGACAACACATTGGGATCAAATCATTTTCTCTTTCATTCAAGCTCTCCATCACTTTCAATTTGATCAACTTGTGTGTTTATATTGTCAATATATCCCTATAATACAACATGCCAAGCATATTTTAACTTGAAATCATTCAAACACTCAACCCCAAAGTAACGACAGAAGAAGATAAATTCAAAGTTGTTAAAACTAGATGATTCAACTACTTCGGTTCAATTCCTTCAAAATTGTATCTCTAGTCTCTACTAAAACCACCAAATCTGTTTCTGAAAACTAAATCTCCCAATAGTCCAAATCACTACCGGTAATCCTTATCTCTCACAAACTAAAACTATAACCCAACTCATAGCATTCCTCCCAAATAAAAAAACCCCAATATCTTTTTCAAGAACCCTAACTCGCGAAGCACAAAACTATATCATGATTCAGAAACTTGTCCGGTCGGGTTATTTTTTGTTCATAATTGTTATTGGGTCTTAAAAAGTTGGATCGAGTTTGTTTAATTGAAATCGGGTTGGGTCGTGTCATAATGGTTATGAGGTAAGATTATTATTAATCAAAGTTACGAGTTTTATTTCCTATAATTGCATTTTTTTTTAACCCCATTAAACGAATTATGTTCAGAATTGACAAATTTTTTGTTTGCAACATAATTATAGATACTTCGTGTATGTCACCATGTATTATCTAATTCTTGGTGTAGTTAAAAACACATTTCTTTACTTGGGTGGTTTCCCGTGTATTATGGAATACTTCATGTAGCTTATAACATTCATTTTCCCTTAGATTAGAGGTTAAGGACTTAAGGTTATGGTTTAATTTTTGAATAATTGGTAATCTAGATCACATCACATGGTTTAGACATATAACTGATCATATGTATCAGAACTTTTTCCTTAAAACCACCAAACAATTAAAATGCTTTTAGACCAACCTATTTTGACCAAACCTTAACAGGGTCAGGTTAGATTAGGCTAATTAAACTAGCATTTCATCGCTAAACACACCACGCAACATTGAACAACTATTGGAAGATTTTGGCCATTTTGCCTGGATTAAGAGAACAAAAAAGTCAGTGCTTGTATATTTCTTGATTTAATTAATGGTAATATATTAATTACAAGTATGTTACAGCACAATTGATTAGTACTAGTATTTTTTTAACATGAAAGTAGAAGAATATATGTATCTGATATTAAATTTATGGAGTTTAACGATATTCTTCTTGGTTCATGTGAATTTATATACCGGTATAAATCTCAACAATGGCACAAACTTAAATAAAAGTATAAAATATTGATCAATTCATCGATCATAACAAGGTGTATCCAAAGAGGGAAGCATGATCCATTACGAAGGATGTTTGCTTCCACTTGAAAATCTTAATTCGTTTTTATATTTCTCCAATACAAGGTCTTTTTAAAGATTGATTAGGTAATAGTATTAGTTGACAAAAAAAAAAAAAAAAAAACTAGGTAATAGTATTAATATGGTGAAATATATATGCGTCTTATGCAGAAATCACAAAGGTGAACCTTTTAAGACTAAACGTTACTGTAGGACCTAGACAGTATACTTAACAAAAATATAATCCTAACTAAATAAGTTACATGAATTGAAAATGGCAAAGTGAAAATTACACGATTCAAACTAAATAAGTCATGCATGTTATACTCAAGTTTGTTGGGCGAGATTTAACAACGACATAAAAGTTTTTGGGCAACCCCCATTGTCGTATATGAACGTTTTTTTGTTTGGGTTTAACAATTATTATTAGCTTTAAAATTAGAAATCCCCTAATGTTTTGTGACTCATTTTTCAAATCTATGTTATACTATTAATAGAAAAGTATACATGAATATTTTGTCTGGATTCATGTTTTCTTATGAAATTTTATTTTTTATTAATTATCCCAAAAAGAATAGAGAAAAAAATTGGTAAAAAAATACAAAAAAATTGTTAGCCAATATGATCTATTTGTACTACGAAAAAAAACTTGTTTTCTATATTCCCTATAAATATTAACGATATCAAAACCAGAAAAGCACATTTAATTTTATTTATTTAAAACGTAAATTTCTCGTAAATTTCTGTTGAAATTAAGTAATTAGAATGAGAGCTTTGACTTTGTTTTACCTGTATAAATCAAAAATCAGATGATTCATAATTCGATCGTCGTTTTATTGCTAATAGCTAATTAATTATTACAGAAAATGAAGAGAAAAAAAACGAAAAAGAAAAATTCAAAGGATCAAGTACCACCACACAGTCATTAAAATTAGAAACGACCAATAGTAATCTTGGTCTTCTTCATCTTATTGTTTCCGTGATTTCTTGATCCTTCGATCCAAATCCTCAAAGAACCTCTCGATCTCACGGCTTAGATCAATCGGAATACGGTTTACAACACTAACAGGCGTCAACTTTCGTTTCGTACCGGAAACCCGGTTTGGTTTCGGTTTTCTTGGAGCTGGTGGACATAACGTATATTTTGCCGCCGGAATCTTGTGATCGGACGATGTTGGAGTCTTGTAACCATCCTCTTCGTTGACCGTTGGATCTTCGTTATCGGGTCGGGTCGATATTCGGATCTTCTCTACGTCTTCTTCTTGAATCTCCTTTACGCGGCAGATCTCTGCCATTAGGCAAATTCTAGAGAGAAAGAAAAAAGGAAAGAGAAGAGATCTGAAAAAGAAGAAGAGAGAGAAGGAGAGATTACGTGCGTTGGATCCGAAACTAGAAAGCCACCATTTCAACTAACTAGCGATCTGTCTCCCAAGTGGCGGGATACAAATAAACTTTAGTTTATTTGATTTTTTTAATTATTTTATGTTCATTTTTGTATATATAATTTGTAATAAGCTAGAATAAGAAATGGTCTATTGACCAATCAATTTTGTGATTTAGACTAAATAGAGAAAACTGACCATTTAACTACCACGATTCATGATTCTTAGAACCTAAACTTTCTCGATGTAACATCATTAATTAATATAAAGTATGTCTTCATATTTCAAAACAACCATATTTGAGTAAATGTATGATTTTACATTCCAACCTACAATAAAAAACAGATTTCTTTATAAAACATTTGTCTTTTGTTTTTATTTTCTGTTTCAATGAAAAATCATAATAAAATTCAATATATGATCTCTATAATTGTCTTAACTAGGAGAAGAAGAAAAATGCATATATAGTTTTGTTATTATGTATGAAATCTAGTTTGACTTTCTAAACACAAAGAGTAATAACATTTTAGGAAGTTTTTGAACTCTTTAGTTTCATACACTGAAGTTTATCAAATTTCTAATAAAAATTTTAGCATGTACATATAGTTGTTAGTTTTACTTCAAAAAATATTTTGCTTAGTTGAAAGAAAAAAGAAACTAAATTACCTTTACTTTCATGTAATGTAATTACTAATTACTAAAGGACAAGTAATTTTCTCGATGATTTTATTAGTCTTGTTTACTTTAAGAAAAAACAATATCGATAAAATCCATCCCTCTTTCTTTAACTTTGACTTGAGCATTTGCATTCTTGCATTTGGAAAATTTATAGATTTTTTTTTAAAATAATGGAAATTGGAAAAATGAACATATCACAAAAAGGTAGTAAAATATTTCTCTACAAACTTTGATGCAAATCAGACGCACGTGCTTTTTACTTTGCATGGGACCTCAGGATATACTTCTGAAACTTCTATGTTTTGGTTTCTCCTGTTTCTTCATACGATGTCGTATCAGATTTTTTTTTTTTTTTTTTTGAATTATACACAGTTTCCCCAAAGGCTTTCTAGACCAAAAAGACTAATCTATGTCGCCGGCGATGCCCAAATGTAAATTCCCCGATGGCCAAGGCTCGAACCCGGGACCGTATTGGGAATTACCTCCCTCAAGTACCACTAGGCCACAAGCGCTTGGTTCAAATTTTATTTTCCAGTATCGTTAATAAGAAGAATGCATCGGTGCTTCCTTTATCGTGCACGCAAGTAATGAAACACCACCTAATAATTGACTTATGACGAAATATTTTCCATTATTGTACTTATAATTGTTCCTTCCATTATCAAACACGAAAAAACTCCTTTTCTTTTCTAAATAAATTGTTGCATTATAACCCTATTGTACAGAAATGATATTTAAATATAAAGTTTATAGTATGTCACATTTTGGATGAAGAGTGTATTTTTTTTTTTTTTTTGCAGAACAAGTATGTATTTTTTGATACTTCTCCATTCTTTGGAGTATATATGCGTTAGTGTATATGTCTGTAATTGAAAATATAAAGAATAATGTTTTCTGAGACTAAAACTTTAATTGATTACATGTATCGAATTATTTCAAATTTAAATGTTTTATGATGAAAAAAAAAAAACTTAATCAAATGCAGCAATAAGTCAGGTTCGGGGTATGACTATGACTACAAATCATATTCCTAATGTTGAGATCTCCAAAATTCAGACGCAATCTTTCATATGCAAAACCTAAAAGGCTAAAACAATCCACATGATTCCAAAACGAGTTTTTTTTTACGATGTATGACCTCTGAGTGATACTGGCGGAAAATTATAACTTTGGATTCCTCTAGCCGTAAAATGTGAACCACTATAGATTTGGTACACTTGCCATACCTCTATAAACGACGACTACCAGCAACACAATCCAAATTAACAAATTATTAAATTATAAAGACCTAAGTAATCCTATATATATTAATTGAAAAGACACTGAGAGTTTAAAATCCTAGGTGTCACTCATAGAGACATTCTAAGTAAAAAAATTATATGTGTCATCCTAAGAGTGTTTTAAGGGTTAATTAGCATTTTATTAAAATTAAATATAATAACACATTTCTATATTAATATTGTAAACTTATTTTGTTATATATTTTTACCAAATATAAACTAATTACTTGGCAGGAACAATACTTCCCATAAATTTTCTTACAACAATACTTGCTAACTATCATAATATTTTCCATATAATATTTTCGGAAAACATATGATCCTATATAATATTTTCGGAAAGAATTTCTAACATAATATTTATATCTAACTTTCCTTTTTTTCAAACCTAACATAACACTACCATCACCATTTCCCTATTTATGTAAGCTAACAAACAAAATAACAAATATCTAACAAACACTTTTTTTTACGGTATGAGAACTTCTCTTTTTTTTTTATGTGTTAATATTGTTTTTGATAAATATTAATCTACTATCTTACATGTGATTATAGGAAAAGTTATATCATTGCCACTATAGAAAAGTCAAATGATCTTAAAGATTGTGGTTCTACGATCAACAATGGTGTGTGTAAGTAATTGTTCAAATTAAATTATCTTATTTATAATCACATAAATGGATTATTCATATGTCAAGAATGTATTTATTTTTTTCTCCATCTCTTATTGTAGATGTGTGTGACCAAACCGATGCTATAAAGTACTTATTTGAGTATATTCAAAAAGGACAAGATCGAGTAATACCCACAACCGAGAAAATAAGATTGCTAAAGATGGCAAACACGATGAAAAGGATGTTTAAGCTAAATGCCACAAGTCTTTGCTCCACGATTGGAGGAAATACAATACACAATTCTTTTTTCAAGACAAACACTCTACGCAGTTTTGTGTGGTCAAAAAAATAGTGCAATTCCCTCAAGACACTCAAAAACGTCGATCTCTATTTACCTCGACCTGTATTTTCTCATGGACAATTGTACGTGGCACTATCAAGAGTAAAGTCTAAGGAGGGATTAAAGATTTTGATCACATACAAGTATGATAATCCGCAGAAGAAGACTATGAATGTTGTTTTAAGGAGATTTACTAAAAAAATTAAGTAATCATGAAGTATAAGCAGACCTGCAGTTGAAGGAAGGGAAACAGAAGATGCACTAGATCAAAACTTTGAATCAAAGAGTTCACATACGTTTTTTGCCTTTTAATTGATTTTGCTTTAATTTGTTGGTTTTTTGTGTTGATTTTTTAGTTATTATTGCACCTATCTTAGTTACACATTTGATTATTTCTTTTCAATAGACGGTTCAAGAATAAAGCTTTGAATTTATTTATTGTCTACATATTTTAGATCAAAAATCGTATATTTTTTATCTACTATATATAATATAATCCCGCACTTGGTGCGGATCAAAATCTAGTTATATTATATTAGGGGATTAAGTATGGATTAAGTGAGTAAATTAAAAGGGGTAACGAGGATGATGAAAGATTGGCTAGTAGAGACATGTGGTGGCGATGCCTACGCACATGGTTGCTCATCATGTCCTCCATCTTTCACGTTTTGTTATTTACTTTGTTTAGCTTCATGAAATTTAAAATATTATTGGGTCAAAATTTTAGCAGAAAAAGTTCTCATTTTGAAGTACAAATTTATAATTTCATATGTATTAGTATATTACTATGAAAGGTTATGAGAGAAAGTTGCAAACATGATTTAATAACATATTTTCAAACTAAAACCATTCAAAAAATCCGAAAATAATCACAATATCGTACGATCGAAATTCACAAACTTTAATAAAGCAAGTAAACAACACACTAACAAGTTTAAATAAGACTTTTTTAATAAAGCAAACATTATAAAAAGACTTTTTTTTTGTTAAATTATAAACAAGACTTTCTTATAAGTATTTTTTGATCAGATTTTGTTTTTGATAAAGCAATACACTATCAAGTTAAAACAAGACTTTCCACACTAATATATATTTTAACAATAAAATAACAAGAATTTATATGCTTATTGTTAAAAAACAATATGTTGATAATTAAGTACTAAAAGGTGTATATGTCATTAACAAAGTTTGACATGAATTTCTTCAAGTTGTACCCAAATCAATATGTATACATAATTTTAAAAGGCGATTTCTCTCTTTTTATATAGCAAAGGTGAGTTGCTTTTTACACATGGAGAGATACATACTTTATGATATCACCCGATATGCTTAGACATATTTGAATGAAATCCCACATGCAAATTTTGGGACCATTTTTTTCTTGGCTTTTTACCCACTCTATCTAATGATCATCATCAGTAATAACTACTTAATTCACCCTCCTTAATTAAAATACATTATGTGATCAAATAAAAGCATAGAAAAATAACTTTTTTGCAGGCATATAAAGTAATTAATTAGGTACTAGAATGTAAAAGTCTTTTCGTAATAATCATTAATTAGGTACTTTATTGAGGAAGTTATTCCATGTAACAACATTCTAATCCCCAAGGTTCTGCATTGCAATATTGGTGACGTATCAATCAAAGTGGACTTCATATTTGCTTTGCGACTCGTTTACCGTAATAATGCATATTTTCTGTTTCTATCTAACTATATTTTTGACATCTTTCACATGAATAACGAAACAATATAAGTTACTTTGCTATACTCCAACAAAAAGACAAGTTTGACTTTATGAATGTTGCTCTACATATATATATTTATTAAACTTGAAAAGCGTGAAATGAAGATAATGCAACTAATTGATATATCCTACATATATCACATTACTTTTCGTGTTCTATGTTAGTTCGGTTCTAAAAATCATTTTCTACTATGTCATCTAATTCATCATGGATTTATATATACATCAGACAAACTAAACTGTAAAATCCTGATATTCCACAAAATAATTTGCACTTTGAATTATTGAACTCATAAAATAACAAACCAAATCTTTTAAATCTTATATAGAGAATCAACGATTGTGTGTTCATATGTACTTTTAGTGATTTTCTTCTCCATTTGCAAACAAAAATAGATTTCAACTTATATATGGTGTTCTCCTCAAAAGTAATAATAGAAATTAAAGTCAAAACATAATGTAGTAAATTAGATAAAGATAGGGATCTGGGTCGGGAGATTATAATTCAATGCTTTTATTATCTTAAAATCTTTATTTGTGATTCCCACATCTTTTGATAAAAAACGCTTTGTGCAGTGTATATTCTTAAGGACACCAGACAGCTTTGTTGTCCATTGGTGTAGGACATGCCTAGCCTTATTTTTTTTTAATCCAACAAAGTTTTGTTCCTCTAACAATTAGTATTAAGAGAAGGACCATCCATTTTTTTTTTATGTAGAACTTAAATATATATAAATGAGTGGAAGTTACGATTATGTTTACATAAGTTATAGAATTTTGTATTCAAAATCCTAAATTCCTAATCAAGCCCTAAGTGTATATGTTTGTTCTATAGCATGCAAGGAATTAAACTATCGATAGTCGATACGGTTAATATCAGAACTGACTAATATATCAAAAATATATCAAAAAGCTTATTCAGAGTCATATCAATATGAGCTGTGCTTCAAAATTATGAAGTGATAATTGATATACCTAACGTGACGAGGGAAGTTGACAAAGTAATAACATACGAATAAAATCTTAATTTGTTTTCTCCCAAAAATGCGCATAGACACCAAAATTTTAGTTATGAATTTCTGTTCCCTTCGATTCTCACTCCTTTTTAGTATTTCACTACAAAAATTTGGGTCTACCATGATCTTTATGATAATATTGAGGTCTAATCGAAATATCTACTTCTTAAGGGATGCGAATTATAAATATACTAAAATACAGGGGCATTTTCGTTACTACCTAACTGGGATTAATCCAGAAAAGCCCAATTTCAAATCTTGAAAGTTGAAACGTTGATTTCGATTTGACTCTTCTTCTCTCTCTCGTAAATCGGGATCTCACCGTCTTCTTCAGCTCACTCAATTTTCCGGCAAAATTCTATTTCATCCCGATCACGAAAAACCCATGATTGATCCTCGAATATAATCACTCAGGTCAAGTTTTTCGGATCTGATTGATTCATAAAATGGGGAAATTAGCCGTTGCAGCTATAACGAGCTTGTGGGTGATTCCCATGTCGATTATCGTCAATCACATTGTTCCCGAACCCTATATGGTATAAAAATCCCACCTTTAGAACTCCGATTCTCAGTTTCATCTGAAAAACCCTTCTTTTCTCTCTTATTGTTTCGATTGGTGAATTTTGCAGGACGAGATTTTCCATGTGCCTCAAGCTCAACAATATTGCAATGGGAATTTTAAAAGCTGGGATCCAATGATCACTACCCCACCTGGATTGTAATACTATCTTGAATCATCCCTCTTTAAAAGCTTTGATTTTTATTCTAATTTGTGTTGTTACTGCTTCTTTGGGAACATGTTTGAATCTTTAAGAAATGAAAATATTGATATATATGGAATTCAAATTTTGTTTTTTTGTTTGTTTGCAGGTACTATCTTTCACTAGCACATGTTGCTACTTTGTTTCCAGGAATGTTGTTGATGAATTCTACTACTAATCAGTCATTTTCAGAAGCTTGTTCGACGTCTGCCCTTCGTTCTACGAATTGCGTTTTTGCGGTATTGTGTGGAGTTTTAGTGTATGAGATAATTAGATTCTTGGGGCCAAATCTCGATGATAGAAAAGTAACTTTAATGGCGGTAGTCATGTCGCTTTATCCTCTCCATTGGTTCTTCACTTTCCTCTATTATACAGATGTTGCGTCTCTAACTGCGGTTCTTGCAATGTACCTCGCTTGTTTGAGAAAAAGATTCATGCTTAGTGCATTGGTAAGTCATTTTGAAGCAAACATTACTTGTTTTATTGCTCAAACTTAAGAATTACAATTACGTAGGTTCGGTTATTGTCATTGCAGTTTGGCGCTTTAGCGGTTTTTGTGCGACAGACAAATGTAGTCTGGATACTTTTCGTTGCTTGCTCAGGTATAATTGAACTCACTCTTGACTCGTCGAGGAGAAAAGAAAAACAAGATTTGCATCAGTCTATTGATAGGAAAGGAGAAACTCTGAGATCAAATCTTCGAAAAAGAAAATCCGATACTAGCAGCTTGAATTCTAGAAACCGTTTTAACCTTGGTGAAATGGTTTCTTCAACAGAGGATATTTCAGGTAGGCTGTTTCACATATTTTCACGCACAAGCGTAAATGCTCATCGTCTGTTACGATATCTAAGGTTTAAAATGCAGGCTTAGTCTATGAAATTTGTGCCATAATCTCAACATCTTGGAATATGAAGTGGAAAATTTTGGTCAAGTTTAGTCCTTTTATCTTCGTTGTGGTGGGATTTGGTATTTTTATCCTCTGGAACGGCGGTGTAGTTCTTGGTATGTCGATTCAGTTTTCTTATTTTCTTGTCTATTGTCTTTTTAGTTACTAATACATCAATTCAAAATCACAGGTGCAAAAGAGGCTCATGTAGTTTCACCGCATTTTGCGCAGATAATGTACTTTAGCCTCGTCTCTGCTCTTTTCACTGCTCCATTACATTTGTCAGTAGATCAACTAAGAAATCAGTTCCAAAAGCTACGTATATATTGGCCATTAAGTCTTGTGGCTTTACTAGCCGGATTTGCATCTGTACACTTTTTCAGGTTCGGTTTCTTGATACCTCTCAAAAACACCTTAAGCTCTTCTACTACAAAAACTCTTATTTTCTCTGTTTTCTGAAAATCTTTTGTAGTTTGGCTCATCCTTATCTTCTCGCTGATAACCGTCATTATCCCTTTTATCTCTGGAGGAAAATTATCAACGCTCATTGGTTGATGAAGTATATGTTAGTCCCGGTTTACGTATATTCCTGGTTCTCAATCTTAGCTCTATTAGGTATATACTAAAACCATTTTGAGTAGTATTATTCTTGATTTCGTTCCCCCTTTTGGGAATTGTGAACTTGACTTGGTTCTTTTTCAATCCGGTAGCGAAAACTCGAAGGAAGATATGGGTCTTGGTCTATTTCTTAGCTACATGCGGCGTTCTTGTTCCTACGCCATTGATCGAGTTCAGATATTACACCATTCCATTTTACCTCTTCATGCTTCACTCCTGTGTTAGGATCAACGGTTGCGCAACTTGGCTTCTGATCGGAACGATATTTGTATGTATTAATGTGTTCACAATGGCAATGTTCTTGTATAGACCTTTTAAATGGAGCCACGAGGATGGTGTCCAGAGGTTTATTTGGTAGGGACTAGGGTTTATACTCCTTTGATGTTACTGTTAGGTTCTTATCATTTAAAAAAAAAAAAAATTGTTTTGTGGTCCTTTCTCATGATGAATTTTGGGCATTAGCATTAAATTTTGTTAGATCATTCACTCAAATATGAGCATGTTATACTTAGCCACATGGCAAGAACTATGTAATTGTCACGTAATTAGGCAATGTATATTCGAAAGTTAGTTGGTTTATGTGAGAATGTTAGGTGAGTCAATGTAGTAGAGAAGTTCCAAAGTCATGGGAGCAGGACTTTGGGATCTGTCAGAAATAGATACAGTAGAATGTTACGGACTACAAATTTTATTCTTCTTTTAATTCAATCCTCCTAATGTTTTAGTTGTTTTACCAAACTTAGAAAATTAGAAGAATTTTGAGATAAAGTAATTAACACCGTTCAGATTGTATTGTGTATAAAATATTTTGTTAAAGTTGATTAGAGGTTTTTGAAAACTTGATATATATTACTCTCTTTATAATGTGTTCTCTGGATTATCATACTTATAGTATTAAAGTATTACTACGTGAGAGTTTGGTTTATTGTAATTACTTTTGTCTACATTCTTTTCGTTTTTCCCTGAGATGTACTATTATTGACTGTTAAACAAAAATGTGAATATGATCATATTTTTATTAATATTGTTTTTATGACAGATCATGATTAAACATTCTTGAAAAGTATTACTATTTTGTATGTTTCCCAAACAAGAAAAAAACCAAAATTGTCGTTGTGAAAGAAAAATGAATAAGTTAGTATTTTTTGTAAAATGAGATATTTTATCTAACCATTGACAAAATGTCTCAAACGCGTATTTCGACTTTTTCAGATCAAAGAAATGACAACCCATAGAAGTTGGGATTTACAGGCTTTTGAGTTTTGAATAGTTTGAATCTTAAAAGTTTTTAAGGAATATTTAATAAAATAATATATTTGTGATTGTGGGGGTCGAAACCAACACAATTAGAATTTGTAAGAGTTCGTGAGGGAATTCAGAGATTTCTATGGTAAGCTAGGGTTGCAAAGGATTTGAGAAAGAGATGTTGTTTATTGCCTTGAAAAATTGAGTACAAGTTTTTTGTGTAAAAGAATTCGGATCCCCTTTAGGGTTGTACAAGAGAGATATATATAGCTATTCCTAAGGCGGCTGCATCTTCCCATCTTCTGCGGAGTCGGTCACATTGTCATGGGCTTCGCGTCCGGACCGGGCTATCGTCACGTTACTGGGCTTGAAGGCTTTTGGACAGACACTGCAATTGAGAAGTGGAGTGAGCGATCGGCCCAGGGCGAGCCGACAGTCGGGTCGCGACCGAGCGCTCGGTCGGCCTCGAGTGCCCGGTCGGTTCCGAGTGCTCGGTCGGTCCTGAGTGCTCGGTCGGTCCCGAGTGCTCGGTCGGTCCTGAGTGCTCGGTCGGTCCCGAATGCTCGGTCGGTCCCGAGTGCTCGGTCGGCCTCGCCTAGACCCGGTCCTTCCCTGCTTCGCTTAAGTTCCATTTCCACATGCTCCGCTCCGCAGGAAGATTTGGGTTCCGCTAGGCCTCCTTTGCTCAGGGTCTGGAGGGCCATCTCTTTGATTGATTTGCCTTTAGACGTTAATGCTGAGGGGGTGAAAACCGACCCCAACAGTTAGCCCCCCAGCTCGGTAGCGTTAGAGTTAACAATGCCGAGTTTGAAGATGTGTTAGATATTAGCATTACCGTCTGAAGTCAAGGTATCTGCCTATCTTGTTTGTAGTACGCTTAAGTACTCATCTTGTTCAATACTCCCCCTCAAGTTCATACAACAAAGTGGAGCATGAACTTGGAAGACACTAGATGGTGGCCTCGTTAAAACCTTAGTAGGGAAAACCCTTTGGGACAAAAACCACTACTTAAGGGAAAAGAGTGCCACGCATAATGACGAGGGGATTTGAACAAGGAACTTGGTCCTTCGTGGATCACTTGCCATTGCTTGGCCTCAGTCCATCTTCTTCGGGTTTAGCTAAGGCTTCCCCTCGGGTTTGCTCCATGTCTTTAAAATTCCGACCTCGGCTTCTCTTTGCATGTTTCTCATGGATGAAGCTTGCTCTTGGTCAATTGCTCATGAATGAGGCTTTGTTTGCTCATGAATGAGGCTCTGTTTGCTCATGAATGAGGCTACGCTTGCTCATGAATGAGGCTTCGCTTGCTCATAAATGAGGCTTTGTTTGCTCATGAATGAGGCTACGCTTGCTCATGAATGAGGCTTCGCTTGCTCATGGATGAGGCTTTTGTTTAGGTTGTGAAAACGCAAATGCGCTCACGTTCTTTATCTGCCAACGTTGCTGTTGGGCTTTGTATGTTGGTGTTGTTCTCTAGACACGTCTGTCCGAGAACAAGATCACCTTTGACTTTGACCAGCTCTCGTCCTGGGTTTCAGAGTGACACGTTCAAGTATAATCTGAACGGAGGTCACTTGACACGTTCAAGTATAATCTGAACGGAGGTCATTTGAATTTATATAGCGCGCTGTATCCGTTGTGGATGTCATAGTGTTCGTATCTCTGCACTGTTGATGTGGCCAGCAACAACAGATACAGAACGACTCTACTCGAATAAAGCTGTGATCGGTCCAAAAAGGACAAGTTTCCTCAAAAGGAACTAGCTGTTCTCATGATGAGTGCTGTAGCGAGTGTTAGCGATTGACGATAGAGTAGTCAATAATTTTGTTAAGGAGTGGCATACGGGTACCCCACTCCCCCCCCTTTTTAGACGAAAGAGGGTAACTGAAGTCGTCTAGAGACTGTGAAAACACTCACTCCCCCCCGAAGGCGGAGGAGATCAAGTGAGTTCACGAGTCGATTCAGCACGAGAGTGTGGCGGTGTTGGGAATATGGTCTTGATCCGTTCAGGCGACGCGAGTGTGGCTTCGGTCCGATGAGGAGGCATGAGCATGAGCTTAGCCCGATCAGGTGACGTGAGCGCGGGCTCGCTCCGAGCTGGCGACGTGAGGCTAGCTTTGGGTCGGACGAGCGAAGCGAGTGCGGCTTCGGTCCGGTCGGATGACTCGAGCGCGGGCTCGAACCGATCGGAGGACGTGAGCACGGGTTCAGATGGATCGAGCGATGCGAGCGCATGCTTGGATGGATGAGGACACGCGAGCGCATGCTCGCATAGATGAGGACGTGCGAGCACGGGCTCGGTTCGGGTGAGCGCCGCGAGCACGGGCATGGCTTGGTGCGGCGAGGATGCGAGGGCGCGAGGGCATGAGGGCGCAAGAGCGCTAGGGCGCGAGGACTGCTGAGGTCGTGAGGGCAGCTTGGTAGTCCGCAGATCGAAGACGACCTGGTCTAGCTGGGCCTTCAGCCCGGCGACCTCTTAGTTTTGGGAGCTTTGTGGAGCCCTGCGCTCCTGCTCCCTCCTGTAAAGCTCCGCTATGGTTGGAGTTCCTTCTCCATCAGCCATAGCGTTGTCAGCAGCGTCCGTTTGGACACGTTTCTAAGGAAGTGGTTGATCTCCGTGAGCCCTAGCGTCGTCAGCGGCTATGTCAATTCGGGCTTGTCTTCGAGAAGGTTGATCTTCATCCGATTCTTCTACCACACGCTCGGGAGTTTCGTCAGATTCCCGAAGAGGCGGTGGTGGAGGCAAGTCCCCCGCTCCTGTGCGATCGGTCTGAGGTGGCAGCCCCCCGTGCCGATTCCTTCGATAAGCTTGAGGTGTGGTAAAGCTGAGGCGTGTTAGGCGAATTCGGGACCTCTTGCGCTTCTGTTTCTTGAGCGCATGTAGCTCGTTCGTCGTAGTCTTGAGATGCTTTTCCTGATCCTCTGCTTTCTTCATGAGCGTCTCAAGCATCTGCTTGATCTTCGTGATATCCGCTGGGCTGTTGGCGGCGTAAGGAGCGGTGCTCTTTGTGGAGTCCTCCTTTGCTTCGCTGTTTCTGTGAGATGAAGGTCCTTTGCTGCTTCTGCTGTTGCTTCCTGACATGGCGATGGTGTTATGAAACCCTAGCTCTTCTGTGTCAGAAATTCTCGAGTTCCCCTTAGTCGGCGCCAAATTGTGGGGGTCGAAACCAACACAATTAGAATTTGTAAGAGTTCGTGAGGGAATTCAGAGATTTCTATGGTAAGCTAGGGTTGCAAAGGATTTGAGAAAGAGATGTTGTTTATTGCCTTGAAAAATTGAGTACAAGTTTTTTGTGTAAAAGAATTCGGATCCCCTTTAGGGTTGTACAAGAGAGATATATATAGCTATTCCTAAGGCGGCTGCATCTTCCCATCTTCTGCGGAGTCGGTCACATTGTCATGGGCTTCGCGTCCGGACCGGGCTATCGTCACGTTACTGGGCTTGAAGGCTTTTGGACAGACACTGCAATTGAGAAGTGGAGTGAGCGATCGGCCCAGGGCGAGCCGACAGTCGGGTCGCGACCGAGCGCTCGGTCGGCCTCGAGTGCCCGGTCGGTTCCGAGTGCTCGGTCGGTCCTGAGTGCTCGGTCGGTCCCGAGTGCTCGGTCGGTCCCGAGTGCTCGGTCGGCCTCGCCTAGACCCGGTCCTTCCCTGCTTCGCTTAAGTTCCATTTCCACATGCTCCGCTCCGCAGGAAGATTTGGGTTCCGCTAGGCCTCCTTTGCTCAGGGTCTGGAGGGCCATCTCTTTGATTGATTTGCCTTTAGACGTTAATGCTGAGGGGGTGAAAACCGACCCCAACAGTGATATCGGGCAATATTTTCTGAAAAGGACTTTTAACTTATGGATTGGTTCAAAATTAAGTAGAGTTTACATTTACAGGAAAAAATAGTCTTGAGTCTTGAGTCTTGACTCTTGACATTGGGATCTTTCAGATTCTAACGTATGAGGAAGAACGAATTATTTCCACAATGTGTGATAATATGACATAGACACGAAGATATTTCACAATCTATGATACCAAGTGATGAGAATAAAATTTGATCTGAGATAGATAATACAAGGAGCAAGCATATAACCAAGAAAAGCCAAAGATATTTTTATATGCTCTCACTTTGGTGTATTTCTCACTAAACTATTTACGTAAAAATAAAAACATCATATGAAAAAATCATGTGAGAAAAAGATAAAAAAAGGAATCGAAGAAAGAACATAAAATCGGAAAAATAAAATTTAACCCGAGATATTGTAATTAGTTCTTCAAAAGATTCAAATTCATGTAAAAACAATAATATTCACATTGACGATCTCCATATTCTTCCTTCAAGTGAGATAACAATCACAGAAATATCATCGTGATACCTCCGACGATCTCCTTGTGGTATCTCCAACAATTCATGAAAATCCATACCTTAAGTAAAACCAAAAAAAAAAAAAAAGAAGATCAGATTTCAACAATATTAAGACTTTTCTCTATTTATTTGTTTTTTAAAAGAAAAAGTTCTTACCAAATTTGTTGGCAGCACGAAGGAGGACTTCTTGGATCAAGTGTTGAGCTGGATCACCTTCGGGAAAAGCAGAGATGAAAGATTCAACCTCGAAAATGGCTTCTTGGTTAGAAAAATATTCATACAATCCATCCGAAGATAGGATTAGGAATTTGTCGCGTGGCGTTAGCTTGTGATGGCATAGAGATGGAGAGCATGTAATGTATGGTGATGTTCCGATGTAGTCGATCCTAAACATCTCTAAAAGGGCATCGTTCCATTTAGGCTAAGGAGAGAAAAATGAAAAAACTCGAGATTAGATACAATAATAAGATTAGTCCAAGTTTTGGTCCATGTTACAAAACCTATAATTCAAAAGATTAAAAGGATGAGTTTAGAGTATATGTAGTATATTTGATATATGGAGATTTATAGTATACTGAGTATTTTCTATTTCTAGAATAAAAATGTGAGATTTTGTACAATGTATAAAATCTCATGGAAGAGAATTAGGGTTTGTGTACTGATATAACATACAAAATCCATTTTTTAACCGATTTGAAAAACAAAGATAATAAAAAAAAGTTCAATCGGTTTTGAGTTGTAAGCCTATGAAATTACCTGTTTGAGAAAGCCAGCTCCAAATGCACGAGTGACTTTAAGGTAACCTTTTACTCTATCATTTTCTATTGCACACTCATCTTCAGGATGTTCCTTCTTGACTCTTCTCACTTCCTATCATCATCAAAACAAAACAAAATCCATCAATTTCTCAATTCATAACCAACACAACAAACAAAAAACATCTTGATTTTACTTACCTCTTCACTTCTTGTGCTATGCTCCATATTAAGTTGTAAAGGAACCAAAGTATTACGCATTGCTCTATTCATCAACATATCTTCTTTATCTTCTAACGAACTATCTTCTTTGATTCTCTCCAACTCCTTTTGCCTCTTTCTCCCAACCGCGGTATTAGGTTTCCGCGCTAAAACCGCTCGACTATCTCCCACATTCATCACATAAACATCTTCTCCTTTCATTAACGTAACAAGAACGCAAGATCCCATCAATGCTAATTCAGGATTCTCTTTAACCATCAAATCAGCTAGCTCTAGATAGGCCTCTTCGGTTTTCCTTAAAGCATTTAAAAGAGCTTTAAGAACATCTCTATGGTTTGTTTTCGTCGAATTCGATCCTTTATAATCACAAGAATCGGTCTTCTCGTTTGAATTAATACTATTCTCCCATTCACATTTCCATTTCACACTCTTCTCTTTATTTCTTGCACCACAAGCAACCTCATCGGAACATTTTATTTCGCCCTTTTCTCCTAAAGTTTCCATCTTTTCGTCGTTACAGAGTAACCCATTAAGCTCTTTTTGCACGGCGATGTATAGATTGTTGAGGAGATAATCCGGTGCATCGGGACCGCTAAATCCGTCGTAGATTCCGACGAAAACCCATCCGTTTTCTTCGGATACGACCACATGTACACGATCTTCCCCTGCTTTCCCTTGAGCCCATTGAATATCCAAATCAGAGTCGATGCTCTGTTTTTCTTCTTCTACTTCTTTGGCTTCTTCTTCAGATTTAGGGTTTTGGTGGATAATCTCCGGTAAGTGATTATGGTGATCGGAATCTGATGAATCTGAACCGTTGATTGGTTCGATCACGTTCTTCTTCAAGCGAGGTTTGTTATTGTTGTCAGGGATTAGACTTGTGAATAAAGTTTTGAATGTGAGAAAATTCTTCTTCTTCTTCTTCTTCGATTTGGGTTTTTTCCGGTTAGGATTCTCTTTCTTCGTTGATTCGATCGGACCGGAATACAAACCGCTTTCAATTGGACCAGAATATAAACCGCTTTCAATCGGACCCGATAAGAATCTCCTCTCGAACGGAGCTGACCCGAGACCCGACTCGTTAACAATCGGACCCGATTGCCACGTGGTACCACGCGGTACAGGCTGAAGAGGAAGAGAGGCGAAATTACCGGAGCTTTCGAATACGGCGGAGCTGTAATCGGAATCTGACGGCGGAGCTCCGGAGAGAGCCGTTGATGGATTTGCGCTCACCGATGCACCGGAGATTGATCGAAAAGTTGTGGTGGTGGTGGTGGTTTCTGGAATCTCTGGCGGTGATGATGATACTACTCCGGTGAGATTCGGTCGCATGTAGCAGAAAGAGTGGCCAAGTCCGTCGTGTACAAGAGAAACGTCGTATCGCCGGGAAATTTCTCCGGCGATGGTTCCGGTACAACAAGCGGTCAAAGAGGTGAATCCATTTCCCATTGGTTTCTCTAGGGATTCTGTGAATGAGTTTGGTTAATTTATGGTGGAACAAAAAAAATGAAGAAGAAGAAGAGACAGAGTCACAGATTATGTGAAAGAGAGAGAAAGAAAAGAGTTGACATTTTTGAGAAGTTTATTCTTTAGGGATTGGTTTATTCTAATGTTAGTGGAATTAGTAAAATTAGAATACTTTTGAGTTTTGACAAAAAGCATTATGTTATTTAAATTTTTAATAGTAGTGGGGTGTATAATTTGCTTCGTCCAGATTTTTTTTCGGTTATTTGATTGATTTGATTTTTTTTTTTTTAAATATGTATTTTTTGTTTTATGAAGTTTGGTTCGGATTGTTGACATTTTTGCTGTTGTCATGCCAATAGAATTCAAAATCCTGTCCACGTTCTCAATTAGGGGTGCTCTATACGATTTGGTTTAACTAAACCAATGAAACAATGATCTAAAACTCAAATTAGTAATTTGCAAAGAGAGACTAATGATGTGTAGAAGCCTCCTTAGTCGAGTGGTTTGATTAAATGATTCATTAATGCTTATATATTTACATGTATGGAGTTTTAATTCCGAGAATGCAAATTAATGGAGACAATATTTACAGAAGATTTTCAGCGTGGAGTAAAGAGAGTCGTTCGGAGTAGTCCCGCATGTTTAGACTAAACTGTCTGTTGTATAATCGTCCGTATAATAGTTTTCATAATTTATAGTAATTCATAAATTTAGACGATTAAAAAAAAATATTTTTTGCAGGAAGGAGTTGATTTTCGATGAAGAGTATGTGATGATGTTTTTTGTAGGAAGGAGTTGACTTTTGATGAAGAGTATGTGGTGCTTTTGTAAGAGATAGAGGAGAGTCATTAAAGTATTAGTTAATGGCAGAAAGTCAAATGACTTAATTATGTGATTAATGTATTTGAAAAGGAAAATTGTATCACACGCCCATTTTTAATCATTACGTTACTGGAAAATATTTATAAAAAAAAAAAGAAAAATCCAAATTTTATAGTAACAGGTAAAAAACATCTGAACTTTAAAAATAATAAAGTAGAAGATTTATTAAAACTAAACCCACTTGCAAAACCATTTGCAAACAGAAAATCATACAAGTAACTCATAAACAAATTAACTTTTTTTGGAGTTAAGGGAAAACAAATATTTATAGCACAAGAACGTAAGACATGTGAGTCAATAATATAAATTACGGATAGTAATACATTTCTTTACTCCTAAAAATTTCTCTCCATGAAGATGTTCTTGTAGAAAACAAATTAAGCTCCTAATAGGCTTACTAATGCTATTTTTGATTTAAATTAAAGGCTTTACATATGTATTTTGAAATGTGAGATTGGGCCATTAATTCTAATGGGCCATATAATTTCTAATGATGAGCTAATTTGTTTTTGTTTTGTTTTTCATATAAGGAAATAAAAAATAAAATAAAATCGCGAAAACGGCAATTTTCTCCAAGTTCATGTAACGCACGCTTACGCTTTCCCTCTCTCTTTCTCTTTCTCTCTCAAGCTATGGCTATGGCTATGGCTATGGCGACCATGAAGATGCTCCACACAAATTCAGAAGAAATTCATCTCCAGAAGGTACGAAATCAACTCCCGTTTCCTCGTAATCCGCACCAAATGTGATTAAATTGTTTGGCGATTCTTCGAAAAACGCCTTGGAAATTCAGAAATTGGCTGGGTTTTTTTTTTAATTTTGTTTTGACTAGTGTTGCGTGAATGTCGTAATCCGATCGGAATTTCTTTTCGGATTTTGATTTTGATTTAGAAGAGATTTCTCCATTTCGTGTTTGATTTTGGGCGTTTGAGTTGTTGTTTATGTAGATTTCGGAAATTCGCGATTCTAGTTCTGCGTTTGGGATCCCCATTGATAACCTTTCGACGTTATAGAGTAGAAATTGCGATTTATGCTTTGATTTTAGTGCCATTTCTTCAAATTTGTAATTTTAAAATATGACCTTAATGCTGATTCAACATTCACAATCTGGGTAATAATGTATGTTGATTTAGAGGTCATAAATAATCTCTGACCAAAAAAAACCGCTTATAATTTTTGGAAAATTTGTGTTACATTTCTTCCTTGCTCCTGATTTATGGAGGAAATTCATGTGTTTTGGTTTCAGGTTTGATAAATTTATGGTAGTTTGATTGGGGATTTTTATCAAAGCTCACCAATGGGGAAGAATTTGCGTCACAAAGTTACTTGTTCCCCTATTCAAAACCACCCTGGATTCATGTGGGGATTATTTGACATTCTTAAACACAACCATTGGCGTTACATCAAGAAACGACTTCCTCACAAAAGACCCGTTGGTCGAAGAAATGCTGCTACTGGTAAGAGAGAACTTGATGATTCTCACTTCTCTTTCTCCTTTTTCTTGATTTTCTTGCGCTTTCTTGTTCCTTAGTTTTGGTGCCTTAAGCTCAGTCTTAGTCTTTCTCAGTTTCAAAAGAGAGCACACTTTACAATTCTTCAAATGTTTCGGTTAGGATGGGTTTGTTTGAAGCGATGCTACTATTGATATTCTCAGCTTTTTATAGTCTCATGAGCATAATGAGGATTCTGCAATCTGTTTATATGTGTACTATTTTACATGTTTTCTGCTTTTAGGAACAAAAAACGAAGAAAATAACACAATCCCTCCACCAGATGGTATTCCAGTATCCAAGAACAAGGTGGAAGATAAAACGAATGTAGTAAGTTTGAATATGCGTATTAGTTTAGGATAAATGTTACTTAAATCATAAACGCAGATTCTTATTCATAGGCTTGATTGTTTCAGGAATCTGTACAAAGACCAAAGAAGCCTAGTTCTTCAGCAAAATCCAAAGAGTCTAATTCAGGGGAGAAAACAAAAAAGCAGCATTATTCAGAGGAGAAGTCGAGGAAACATAAATTAGAAGAGAGGCCGAGGAGAACACATTCGGAAATCAAAAGGTCTGTGAAAGCTTTGATTAAGGCACTTGCAATAGAAGACAAGTCTAAGAGGAAAAGTCGTCATCATCGAAGTTCTACTTATCCTGTCCAGTCAGATCAAAAAGAGAAAGACTCGTTGAGTGAGGTAGAATCTTCTGATAAGACTTCCTCAAACGGTGATGAACGTAACAGAATCTTTACCAAGACGGTTGGTATTTCACCTGCGATTGGCTCCTTGAACCCGCTTTATCTCATGTCGGAAGAATCAAGCAACAGTGACAATGAAGAGTTTAGGGTAGATAATAATACTGATGGAAGTAAATCAGATTTTGATGAAAGTGATTACAAGAAGAAGGAGAAGAATGATGAAGAAGAAGATTGGTTTGATCCAAAATTGAGACATAATACTAACGAATTCTTGGAGAATGAGGATGATACATCGCCTAGACGGTCAAAAGCATGTCTCGATGCTCTCAATTTGATACACATGAATAGAAACTTCTTCTTAAAAGTGTTGCAGGATCCGGGTTCTCCTCTAGCTCGGCATTTCCAGAGCCAACAATCTTTTAGCTCCAAAACATTGACTAAAGCCGGTTCCTTTCCTACTCGTGGTAGCAATAGAGAGGATTATAACAATGGTTTTGACTCTGTGGGAGATGTCGATAAAAAACCAACTTCTCCTTCCATAGGTGCAGAACACAGAGCAGATGGGATTCAGAAACTGAAGGAAGCAATGGCGAAATTTGCTGATGAAGATTTATCTGGTTCTGGTTACACGAGGAAGCAAGGAAAGAACCCAGTGGTGATTAAACGTTTCAAGGATCTTAGACAGAAGATAAAACATGTTATAAACGAGAACAAGAACGAAAAAAAGCGTATCACTATGGATGCTGTTTTAGACAAAGTACCTCGGAAGTATGGATTTTCGAAAGATTTGAGAGACGATGTTTTTGCTCAACTGAAAGAAAATTCTGTTGCTAAGAACAACAACAAAGCAGAAGGTGCCAAACTGAAGCAAATAAGAAGAACAACGTCGCTGTGTGGATCGCTTGATAGATATCTTCAGCTGTATGAAAGCAGCGTCCAAAGAGAAGCGAAGAACAATAATACTTCCGAGAAATCATCGGTAGAGCTTGAGGAATCAGCATTGCCTTCCAAGAAAGTTCCTAAGTTCTTGGGAAGAATTCTCTCCTCACCTGAAATGAAATGTTACGCTTTGAAGATCGATGACCTTCCTAGCCAATTCCCAACTTCAAACCGTTCAATCGAGCAAGAAAAAGATGTTTTGGACGACATTTCAGAGATCTCAGAAGAACAATCTCAGTCTTCAGAACAAGAAACGATAGAAAATACAATGGATGCTACAGAGGAATCAGAAAAGCCTACTTCGATGATCGAAACAGAAATATCTCTGCTTGATGCAGAACCTGAAACAAGATCTTTGAAAGATTTATCAGAAGAGAGACTTGATCTAGGTATGTATATATATATATATATATGTTCAACATTCAATCACTTCTCTATATGTTTTCGACCTAATTGACAATATCAAAAACTTCTTTTTTTTTTTCTGTACAGAGCAAGATCCAGAAACAGAGATTGTTTCAAGAAGCATAACAGCATCAGCAATAGACGAAGTCCTTCAGATTGAAGTACAAGATAAAGTGAAATTCAACTATGTAAGAGACATTCTCGAGATATCCGGTTTCAACGCACCAGAATCGCTCTCAATGTGGCAATCAGATTACCAGCCACTAGATCCATTAGTTTACGAAGAAGTTACAACAACAAAAGGATGTATGTTCCAAGATCCAGAATGTTCGAGAAACGAAGAAGAAGGTGGTAATTGCAACCACATGCTTCTTTTCGACCTAATCAACGAGGTACTAATTGAAATCTACGAAAGATCTTATCATTACTGTCCGAAACCATTATCATCCCTATGTAGAATCCATCCAATGCCAATGGGGTATAGTGTTTTGAAAGAGGTTTGGGTTAGAATAAGCTGTTACTTGCGGTACAAGCCGCACGATGAGCATTCGTTTGATATGATTATGAGTAGGGATTTCTCGAAAGACAATGGATGGATGGATTTGCAGTTTGAGAGTGAATGTGTTGGGATTGAACTTGAGGATTTGATTTTTGAGGAGCTTCTAGAAGAATTGCTTGTATCGGGTTAAGAGGGCATTTCAAGAACTCGAATCAATTTTTTCATTATTTTGTTCTTTCTTTTTGGGGTTTTTGTTGTTTTGCTTGGAATTTAAGGTACATAAAAGAGAGAAGTTGGTGTTTGTAAGGGGTTTTTCTCGTTTTTGTTTTGTTTGTGATGGAGTTGTGTAAAAGAGATTGTAGATGAGATCATTTGTTGAAATGAGAATGGAATATATAATTTTGAAACACACAAAATCAATATCAATTGATGTAAAGGTAGTTCAACATATGGTATAAAATTGTGTTTTATATAAATTGTTGCTATGTTCTTAACATAAAATCCCGTCTAGCTCAGTTGGTAGAGCGCAAGGCTCTTAACCTTGTGGTCGTGGGTTCGAGCCCCATGGTGGGCGAGATTATATTTTTTGGAATTGTTTTAGTATACTTTTTCTGATCTCTTTCCTTTCCTTGAGACCAAATACAAACAGTTATATGCTATGCAAATATTCATTTAACTCTTTGTTAGAATTGCAGTTCTAGTTTTTTGCTAAAGTCTCAAAAATAAATTTAATAGGGTCACTATAATCAGTCTTTTCTTAGTAAGGAGTTCATGGTTTAGTTGTTTTTCAGAATCAAACCAAAATAGATAAAAAAAAAATTCCGGAAAAGATTAATCATAACTTCACGAAAAATGCTCAAATTGGAAATTAGGTTAACCTCTTCTTGTCCCAACGTAAAACCCAATACTACACACTCTTTAACTTTTTTTGGTTTCTTGGCGTATAGTTTCTTTATCACAACTCACAAGAAAGGATAAACACTCTTTAACTTTTTTTGATAGGGTTGGACTTGTCGACACTGCATGATTCCCATATGGATGGTTCTCATAAATTTTCCATTACTTTTTATATAGCTCGAATTTTAGAAATGTATGCAAAAAGGAGATGTTCGATTCGAATACCCACATAGAACGGACGAGGTCAATAATGGACCCACATTTCTTTTGAGAGCCCATCTCAAGTTGTTCATCTTTTTTTTTTGTACTTTCATTTCACCTCTGCCAATAGTCATTGAAACCAAACTTTGAAACACTACTTTCCTTTGCAACATCATGAGAAGACTTTTTTTTCCAAATAGGATCAACCAAAGTGATATCTATATCTAAAGTAATCCTAAAATCAACAATATTGTTTTAAATATCACTGAAGAAGAGAAAACCACTATACTTTAACAGCATAATTAATGTTCAATATAGTTTTTTTCTTTTTCTATTTGGAGAATTGATTATAATCAAACCATAGACTGTTTTTACATCGGAAAATTATACTCAATCACCAGGCAAAAATATGGTTTTGTTAAGAAAAGAGAATCAATGGAAAGGAAATATTTGAAAGATTATAGATATGTTTGTGTAATTTATGGTTTTTCGTGTGTTTTTAGAATAAGATAGTAATAAATTTTGTAGTTTTGGATATTGAAATGTAAAAATTTGTTTTCCTAATCTTGAAATGGTAATTTTTTTGACGAGGTGATATAGTATATTTTTTGGGGAACAAAATTCTTTAAAAATATCATTAGTGATGATTTTCCTTTGAAATATTCTACCTTTGTATTTGCAAAACCGTTAGATGGATCATGGCAAGATCATCATACTAATATCTGTTACAATTTTTCCCTATATTAACCAAAAAATGACAATCTAGAAATATGTCCTTTAAGTTTTCATGTCTAAAACTTGTATGCATGTATAAAGTTTAGATTCTCATTAATTTCCTAATTAATGTATAAATCTTTGATGCATGTATAAAATCTAGATTCTCATTTTTTTTTTTGACGTAAAGTAAAATTACAATAAATAGAATTACTTGAGGGAACGATTATTTAGGTGACAAGAGTGGACCGTCACACGTGGACGGTTCATACTTTCTCACTTGGCCTATAAATACAGAGGCTCCTCCTTAATCAATTATCATCCACTCATTGATTAAAATCTTCTTCTTGTTTCTTTTGTGATCTCTTCAAATTTTCTAGAGAAAAATGTCTTGCTGTGGTGGAAACTGTAGTTGCGGAGCTGGCTGCAAGTGCAATGGATGCACAAGGTAAATTCTCCAATCTCTCGTTTTTGTTCTGTGTACAATTTTCTCGGAAAAATCTCTATTTCTCGAGAAAATCTGCTTCATGCGTGAAGAACCTCGAAAACATTATTACTGTTTTGATTTCTCAGAAATATATTTTGATGGTAGAATTAAACCTATTATTCTGGCAATTTGTTTTTTTTCTCTTCAAATGTATTATCTCATTTTTAAAATCGAATCCCTAATTTTTCGACGATATCTTAACAAAGTTTAATCAATATCTTAATTTTCCTTTATTTTTTTCGATATTTTCGGTGTGCAGTTGCAAAATGAACGCAGACTTGGGTTTCTCCGGCGAGACAACCACCACCGAGACTTTTATCCTCGGCGTTGCTCCGATGAACTCTCAGTACGAAGCTGCCGGCGAGACTTTCGTCGCCGAGAATGATGCATGCAAATGCGGATCTGACTGCAAGTGCAACCCTTGCACCTGCAAATGAAGAACCCCTAGCTAAAAACCCTAAGTGGTCTGCAATAACCCTAATGTTATGTTTAAGTTTAATAATTGGCTAATTTCTCCGGTTGCTTTTCCGGTGAAGTTAGTCTTTGTTCTTCTTCTTCTGTGTGTGTTTTATGGTTTGGTCATGTAAGATTTATCTTTGTGACTATATATAATCCAAATAGTATTAATTATGGGTTTGTTTAATTTGAGTTTTTGAGTGAAAAGTTTTAAATCAGTACACAATTAAGCTTAAGCAATAATGATACTACTCATACATAATAATACACACAAGTGTTTGAAGAAATCAAATTGCTAGAGATAACAACTAAGGTGTTGTTGTTGAAGCAGAAACTGGCTTCTCAAGAATTCCTTGAGTGGCTTTTTTGAATAAGTTATGTACCTGTCTTGAGGTGAAACCGATCTTCTCTAAATCAGTAAGCTGTTGAAAATCCGGAGATTTGGTTAGTAGAGAGATTAGCTCACAGGCGTAAAGTTGGAGGAGAAGGAGTGTAATACCGATTTTAGAGGGTTTGTTTCTCTGAGTTCAATAATGTACTCAGCCATCTTCAGTCCAATTCCCTGAGAAATAAGAAAATGAAACAGAGCTATGTGAAGTGAGACCAAATACTTAACTAAAGGAAGCAGAGATTTTGTGTTTTCACAAAGTAGTGAAGTTACCTTTAACTCCACTAGCTCTTCTCTGTATGTTCAAAAATGGATAAACAGTGAGGTTAGTTCTTGTGTGATCCTAAAGGTTATGGAGAATTCAACTGCAGATTAATCTTACCTGTTGGCTGTATTCAAGAAGTGAATATACTCTTTTATAAGAGAGGTCTGATGTGTAAAGAAGAAAGTTGCAAAAAGTATCAGATTTCTAGTTCTTGCTGACATAATATAATAGTCCATGTGTTTTGAAAATGATGATTTATACCTTTACATTAGTGCTCCAAGCATTGAACTTTTGGCAAGTGCCACTCATCTGCATATCCTCAGTGTTTGCAGAAAGGAAAGGTGTTTTTGGGGTCATTGGCTTAAGAAAAGGAGAGCATCCATTTGCTGAGTTTGGTTTTGCATTCGAGTCTCTCAGAGATAGAGCTTCTCGAAGAGGACTTAGTTCTGTGTTATCTAGAATAATGCAAACCAGAGTTAGAAGAGAAAAGGAAAAATGTTTTAAAAAGGTTGATCAAGTAGCTCAAGAAAGCAAACCTTTCAAGCTTGCTTCTGATACCAATAGACTCTGTTCGCCAGATTTGTCTTTTTCATCTTCTTTGGTTGGAGAAGCTAAGTGTAGATTCTGTATTGGTTCCTGGATTATTCAAAGAACTCAATCATTTAAGTAAAGCTTTGAACTAATCGATCAAAGTGTGAAATGTGATATACAAGGTTATACCCATAAATCTGAAGCAGCAGGAGTTTCTCCACAAAACAAGTTCCTTGCGGTCACAAATGTATCCCTGTGTATGTATATATTGTGAGGGAAGATGTATTAGGATGTAATTTACAAATTAAGAACACAACCATTCGAAGAAGTACCTCTGTCTTTGACATGATCCGAGTTTCTTGACCGAGCTTTGAGAAACTGAATTTTGATATGTACCAAACATCGGAGAACGTATTGCCATCATTCTATGCGTGCTCTCTGTCTTGCCTTTTGATTCAAGCCAAGCTTGCAGTTTTGCTTCCATATCTATTTTCACCTTGGGGGTCTCTACCTTGGGATTCGACGTAATATTGTTTGAGATGTGCCTTGACCTTGCAGCCAAACTAACCGTGCGAAGAGATTCTTGGTATTCTCCAGGATTCTAAAAGCAAACAAAATAGATTCATCACATTAGCCACTTAGGATATTTCCTGATCAATTCCACTAAACAACAGTAGTGAACATATTCATACCAGACATGCAACCATGAGAGCCCTACTTGTTCCTCCAAGTGAATCCTGCAGTATTCTAGTCAATTTACTTTCCCTGTAAGGCACTCTTGGCAAGTTATTATTCAGTGCATAAACCACATTTGACAATGCAAATAATGACTGATTAATCTTTGCACTCTCTTGAAGACGAATCCCTTCATTTCCTGTCCTTCTGTAGTCTTCATTACCTGGTTAAGCCATCAAAATGTTGTCAGTATTGTGGAGAAGAACGTATAGAGGCTTCAATGGTAACAAACCTACCTGCAAGATCAATCAGATTGATTTTTCCAATGACAACACCTTTTGAGATTACTGAGATCACAAGCACACCATGGCTTCTACTAGAGACATCATTTAAACAAGTGTGTGCAACTTTCCTCCGCTGAACGCCACACGAGTACGCCTCGTGAAACTCGTACATGGAGTTAACTGGGACACTAGAAAGTCCCTTGAGATGAACTTGTCCATCTTTATCATCCCAAATAGCGATTTCGTTGGCTTTAACCTCAAGAAGATCCCAACATCTGTCCATGTAAACTTCGTAATACGAAATCTCTGCTTTACTTCCCGTCTTCTCGCACGTAGACAGAACGGTGGACATAGTCAATGGCATCAAACCTGGTGGCTCATCAGTTCCCTGAGACATCAAAAATGCAAAAGGAGTTGAAACCACACAGTATTTGCTGTAGTAGTTTACATAAACCACCAAAGGTGTTTGAGGAAGAGCTGTTAAAGCCATTTCAAAGCTCACTAGATAAGTAACCCATCAAATCCTAATCCATATATGACTTAAATCTCTCATTTTCATAGTGACCAAACAATACGTCTCACTAATTCTCCAATTTCTAGTAGAAATCAAACTCCAATAATTTTGATTTACGCCCTAAATCCAAAATTGTGACATTTATAGCTTAGAAGTTGAAACCGACCTGCATCGTAAACGTCTTTCCGCTTCCGGTGGCTCCATAAGCAAGCACAGTAGCGTTGAAACCTTGGAAAATCCCAGGAATCAAAGGGTTTACTTCTTCATCGAATATCTGCTTCACATTATTCCCATCATCTTCTCTCCCGTAAAACGCATCTAGCTGATAGCTTTCGTTCCGACTGCTCCAAAATAACAACACAGAATCACCAAATCCGTAATCGAATTTCTTGAAATAATAAGAACCCTAATCGAAAAAAAGTGAAGACGCTTACCAGCTATCTGGATCTTTGAGGTAAACCGCAACTTCGCTCGCATCTCTATAATCGCCGCCGATTACGGAAACGCACGATCTCTCGTCGGCAATCTCTCCGGGAAGAAATGGACGAACACGAAGCACGACCCTAACTTTGGAAATCGAAGACGAATCGAAAGATTTGGTTTTGGCTGGGGTTTTCGAATCCATCACCGTGTGTGTGTGTGTGTTTGTTCGAGAGAGAGAGATTAAAGTTTTCAAATTTGAATTAAGCATCATAGATCCGTTGTTGGTCTGTTTTGAATTTGCTATGTTCAACTCCAAAAAGGCTTTTTTATTTATTGGGCCCACAGTTACATTACTCTTTTTGTTTGGGCTGTTCTAGACCATTAATATCTTGAGATCGGACGGCTCTCAATAAAAGGTGAAGAGATTACAGTAAAGACCGTAGGATGTATTATCCTCTAATCCGACGGTCAGCGCAGCTAATAGTGCCGTTTGAAGTCGTTAAGTGTTAAGGTCCGTTAAATCCCATGTGCTATTTTTTTCTTCAACATGGGAGTTGTCTATACTAAACTGCCTTGTTCGAGTATTATTTCTTGTTTAAAATTGCATTTAATATGATTACTAAACTCCAAGTTTTTTTGTTTGACTATTTGTAATCATATTATATACGACTTCTCTGTCTAGAACATGTGAGAGAGTGGTCATGTAAATAAATATTTTATTTTTTTGATCTTGGTTATCGAGATGAATAAACATCTCTATTAATTTGTTATATTTCGATAAACTTTTTTAAATAATACATTGAGGGAAATAAAAAAAGAAAGTGCAAATGAATAAACAAAAAACTCGCAGGCCAACAATTAAAAATAGTAGTAATCAAAGACTTTTCCATTACAACGAATATAAAAAAGAAAGTCTATAACAATCAACAACAAATTAATCAAGCTTATCTGTATTTAAAGTTCTATAAATGGAATGGGAAGGGAGAATACATAATATACGACAATTACCTCCAAAAACCATTTCACATATTCACCTTATTTATCTTTGTAGCAGCCATGAATTCAATCGGTGGATTTCGTGAGACAGAAATCAATGGAAAACCATTTCACATATTCACTTTATTATCTCAAAAAGATAACCCTTCTTTTTCTTTTTCTTCTTCTTCTTCCTCTTCTCCTCCTCCGTTAAAGTAGCCATTGATGCCGGTGGTGGTGGCGGCAACGATCTCTTTCCACCTCAACCTCTTTTCTTTTGTCCTTCTTTTCGTCTCAAAGTTAAAACTAAAGGAGCTTGGTTATTCTAGCGACGACGACGTTCTTCCGTTCAATACTCCTCCTTACTACCCCAGCATAGGAAGCGACGTTGATCAACAAGTCCAATCTTTACTTGATTCAGACAACAACGATGATGATGACGATGGTGGTGATGATGATGATGATGGTGATGATGATGGTGGTGATGATGACGATGATGGTGACGATGATGATGGTGATAGTGATAATGATGATGAGGATGATGTCGATGATGGTGATGGTGATGATGGCGATGATATTTGTAAGCTCCCTCTACTTCCACTCTTTTGGTGCAACAATGAAAAACCTAATGCTGTCGATTCGTATTTAAATTGCCGCTCATGCCTAAATCCAGATATTGGCACTGACTATTACTTGTGTCCCACATGTGATGGTTTTTACCACAAAGAATGCGTAGAGGCTCCTCTTGAGATCAAACACCCTTCCTACCCTTTTCTTTCTCTCCAACTTTACACTCCTCCCCGTTCTCACTACGAGTACTGGCATTGCATCTGTTGTAAAATAGCTCAATATGATATGGCTTATCATTGTCCTATCTACAACGTAAGCATGCATCAAGTTTGCTTGATGAAGCCAATAGCCATTCTCATAGACAACAAAAAAAGGCATCCCCATTCTCTCACTTTTTTCCCCAAACAAGATTCCTTATTGTGCAATGTTTGTGGTGTCATTAAAAAACTTATTCCCACTTATGTATGTGCTCGATGTGTCTTCGTAGTCCATCAAGATTGTATTTCTTTCCCATATGTCATAAGGATTTCTCGCCACCAGCACCGTATCTCTTTTACATATTCTCTTCCATCCGGAGAATTGTCTTGTGGAGTCTGTCGCAAAAAAGTTGACAACAGTTGCGGTGCATATTCTTGCAACAAGTGTGATGATTATTTTGTTCATTCAAGATGCGTTGCGGGGAGACTTGTGGGATGGGGAAGAACTCGAGGGAGTAGCTGAAGAACCTGAGATAGTTGTGGATCCATTCAAGTGGATAGCTGAGGGAATTATACTCCATTTTTCTCATGGCCATCATCTAAAACTTGATATCAGTAGAATTTATGACGATGGCAAGTTAACATGTCAAGCGTGTTGTCTTCCAATCTACGAGGGTGGCTATTATTCATGTGTAGATCGATGTGACTTCATCCTACATGAAGATTGTGCAAGCTCTCCCCTAAAGATACATCATCCGTTGCATGCCCAGCCACTCACTCTAAAAGTTGTCACTAATGGATTTGATCGTGGATATGGTCACTTCAGGTGTGATGCTTGTCGGCGTCATAGTGGTGGTTTCGTCTATGAGGGTCCTGAAGGAGATTGGTGTTTCAGACTAGACTTACGGTGTGCCTCGATTTCCGAGCCATTTGAATATGAGGCCATGAGCATCCTTTATTCCTAGCTTTAACGCTAGAGGAAGAAGAATCGGCAATATGTCAAATCTGCCAAGATACTGGTGCTACTTATTATTGTCAAAGAAAACTAAATTGCATCGAATGCAATTATATTATATGTTTTACGTGTGCTACCTTACCATACACGGCAAGGTATAAGCATGACAAACATCTCCTCACATTTCGGGAAGGGAAAGAGGGTAGTGATGAATCAGGCTGGTGCGAGATATGCGAACTAAAAATGGTATATTCAAGGTTAAAAGGATATTATTCGTGCGATGACTACTGCTGCACCACTCTTCATGTTACATGTTTGCTTGGAACAGACCCCTATATGAAACATGGTCAGATCATAGATATTAATGGGGACGAGGTTCATATTCTTGGCAACTATACCATGTCTCGCCCAATTTGCTATGAATCTGAGTGTGATGAAGACCGATGTCCACACAGAGTACTTTTCGAAAAGAAAAACATGACATTTTGTTCTTATTATTGTGCCGTGGGCTCTGGCAAAAAAACATTTTATTGTGCCGTGGCGTGATTGAATAAGTGTCATTGCATTCGATTTGCCATCTTCGTCATGCGGGGCAATAGAAATTATGTTTTTCACTTTTTAATTTATTATTTTCCTCAGTTTTTTCATGTTGTCTCAATTCCACCTTGTTTTTTTTTTTTTTGGTAACCAATTCTATATGGACTATGGTTTTCACGTTAAATTTGTTATATAATTGTTAAACTATCTTCTTCTTTTTTTAATTTCATTAAAATGGCATTTTGATCTAAGAAATGAAAATATTTTCATGTTTCGATCTTGATTAATATGGAATAGATTCGATGAAAAGAAATGAACAAAGAAATCGTGTTTTGATCTTTTAGTTTTAGGATTTTCAAGGAGAGGAAGCTCAACAGACTAACACCGGTAAGTGTTTATTGAGTATATCATACTCGATCACAACAAGAAATGGATAATATAGCCACATATTTTTGTGCAGCTATGACATTTTATTTGTAACAGAAATCAAGTTGCTACAATTTTGCGACAACTATCTCAGCGTGATAATGTAGTGGTAGCAAATGGGTTTTTGTTGCAAATAGTAGCTAATTAGAGACGAAAACCCACAACGGTATCTTGTCGCTCATTTGCTTTAATCATGCCGTAGCAATATCATTCACAAATAGCAACAACATAATTGCCACAATTTGCTTCAATTTGTTTGAATCTTCTTTTTTGGTGATTTCAATTTGTTTGAATATAATATACTACAAATTGTTACAAAACTATTGTAAGTAATAAAAAAAAATTATGCCACATGAGTTCATTTTGGTTAGTTTACTAATTATAATTTTTTTTAAAGCTAATAAGCAAAAATTCAACCCAAAAAATATTCGTTTAGGCTTATTCTGGGCCCCAAAACTAATAGTGTGCCGTTTGAGGTTCAAACATTCGTTCCAAACGCTAACCCTCTTCTTAGCTTTTAACGTCCGTTAAATATTCCGTTTGCTTTGTCGACTTTCTAGCTTCCCAAACCTGATCATTTACGGTTTTAGTTTGCTTTCTAGATAACCGGCTATTTTATCACACCACGGTTGTTTTCATTTTTATTTATTCAAAACACACAGTATACTAACACATAAATTACCCCCACAAACACAAATAATGAGTTTTAACACATTTTATTATATGAAATAATACTTACAACATGTGAACCATATATCTCTCAGTTTTACCATGAATTAATATATTTTACTTTATGTTAAAATATATTTCTTTAAATTTACTGTACCTTCTGATTTTCATTTTATCAAATCAACCAGAATCGTAGCAAACCAAAATACCATACAAGTATATGATGTTTCTAGTCTAAAAGTAGGAAGGAATTAAGGCGGTTTGGAATAAACCATCCGGTCTATAGGAAGGCGGTTTGGAATAAACCGGCCGGTCCATGGTAGATATGGGGAAGGGTAACGGCGAGTAACGGTAACGTCGGCGGAAGAAGTATTCGTTACAAGTTTTAACCTTTTTTTTTTTTTTTTTTTATTCCATTTTTTCCCCATTAGTCTCCTCCTCTCTCTTCTCTCCTCTTTCGTTCAACGGGCAAAGTTTTTTTCGAATGAAGTTTTCGTTTTTTTGAACGTTCCCATTCTTCTTCCTCTTCCTCTGCTCGCGAATTCTTCAATCTGTGAATTCTCGATGAGCTCCACGGTTTGTTCTCCGGTTAAGGTCAGTTTTGTTATCCCGAATCTGATTAGGGCTTTTCATTTCTTCTGATCAGATTGTAGTTTTTCATCGACTGTAGTATAAGTTCATGGTTTTCTGGGTTCGAATCGGCACAGTCTTATTGGTTTCTTATGATTGGGATTAAGATAAACCCTAATTGTATCGATGCTTCAGAGAAATCGTTGTGTTTTTACTGAATTTCCCCGATTTGTGAGATCTGGGCTTTGTGGGATTTCTAGGGTTTTGCGATTGGTGTATAAAGGTCCGTTCTTTATCAGTTTTTGTTATATGATTGTTCCTTTGTGAGAATTCTGGATTTTTGGTTTAGGAGGAATTGAAGATTGAGATTCAATGTATGGAGAATAAGCAACCAACACATGCTTCTCCCTCTTCTTCTGCATCTGAACAAGGATGTGGCAGTTTCTTCGTCAAGTCACCTGAAATCGCTACTCCTGCCGCCACCGCATCTCCAACTCGTCGGTAGTGTTATCTGTTTTCATTTTGTTCTGTAAATTTGTTTGGAAAGACTGTGTTTTGATGACTTACTTGGAGCTCATTCTCAAATCTTGGATTTTGCAGGAGGATTAGTGGCCCTATGAGGCGAGCAAAAGGTGGTTGGACTCCAGAGGAGGTTAGTGGTTTCTGATTTTGTGATTCTCTTATAGCGACTACGTAGCTTATATGTATATGGGTTAGTATTTATATCTCTGTCTCCTTAGTTTGGTATGTAATTGGTTTCCATCACTATTCAGGATGAGACACTGAGAGTAGCAGTTGACAAGTATAAGGGGAAGAAGTGGAAGCAAATAGGTATATCTCATTTTCTTCTGTCTATTCCCTGCAAAAGTAGTAGCATCTTCGTTGGGGTAATTTATAAGGATCTGAACTCTTATCTATCTTAGTGCTTGGTGTTTATTACTTCCATAGTACTAGTTTTGCTTGAAATTTTGTGGAATTCGTAAATGTTAAAGTAGCTGGTATAAGTTCATTGTTCTTGCTGAATGATTTATCGTACTTCATTTGCAGCGAAATTTTTCCCGGATAGAACAGAAGTCCAATGCTTGCACCGGTGGCAGAAAGTTCTTAATCCAGACCTTGTTAAAGGACCTTGGACTCAAGAGGTTCTTTCTTCTATTGTTCTGAATTTCTTTACGCTTTTCATTTAATGTAAAATTTGCTAGCTTGAAAAATAATCTCTTTTTTCTTTTTCTTTCTGGTTTTGTAGGAGGATGATAAAATTGGTGAACAAGTAAAAAAATATGGACCTGCCAATTGGTCTGTTATGGCAAGCTCTTTACCAGGTCGTATCGGGAAGCAATGCCGAGAAAGGTAATAATGATTAGTATAGAGCGTATGCCTCTTTTTGACTTTGGAAGCTTCAATGTGTTTATGATTATTATAGGTGGCACAACCATTTAAATCCTGGTATTAGAAAAGATGCTTGGACTATAGAAGAAGAATCAGCTCTCATGAACGCTCATCGAATCCACGGAAACAAATGGGCACAAATTGCTAAGGTCTTACCTGGAAGGTATACTTTCTTGTTAACCACAATTGAAACTCCTAAGGTCTTAATGAAATAAGTTTCGGCACTTATGAGCTAATTTTATGCAGGACGGATAATGCGATTAAAAATCACTGGAATAGTTCACTGAAGAAAAAATTAGAGTTCTATTTAGCTACTGGTAACTTACCACCGCAAGCAACCAAATTCAGCGTTCCTAATGAATTTGCTGGTGGAGAGAGAGATTCCAAGCATTCTAGTGCGACTAAACCGTTAAAGATTTCTGATTCGGCTACCCAAACTTCTTCAGGAAATACAGATACAAATGAAGATGGAAGAGACTCTATAAACTCTTCTTCAGCTACCGGTAACTTGCCACCACCGGTTACCAAATTTAGCGGTCTCAGTGATTTTGCTGATGGAGAAAGAGATTCCAAGCATTCTAGTGCAACTAAACCTTTAAGGGATTCTGATTCGGTTACCCAAACTTCTTCAGGAAATACAGATACAAATGAAAATGGAAGAGACTCTATAAACTCTTCTTCAGCGCTGCTTGAAGAAGCAGCTGCTTCAAGAAGAATTGGTGCTAATGAATATACTTGTTCTCCAACTGCTGTTGAGTACAAGCCTCAGTTACCTAATCCGGGACTAATATCAGAGAAAGTCGGCAGCAACTCAAAAGCTTATGCCGAGAGACCACCCAAGAGGAAAGTAGAAAATGGGTTTGGAACTCCAACGCATGGTAATTTGTACTATAAGTCTCCACTAGACTTTTACTTTCCATTAGAAACGGATCTGCATCGTATGTACGGGTATGAATGTGGTTGCAGTCCAGCTGCTGCATCTCCGGTCAGCTTATACACTCCACCGTGTAATATGGACAGTGGCTTAGCTGCAACAAGAAGTCCTGAATCTTTTTTGAGAGAAGCTGCGAGGACTTTTCCAAACACGCCTTCTATTTTTCGAAAAAGGAGAAAGGTTGTTTTGGCGGTGAAAACAGATGATGAAGTTGTTGTCGTTAATGGTGGAGTTAATGAAGCTGATCAAAAGGAAAACTCTAAGGATAGTTCAGAGGTTTCTCCGGCTCAGAGAGAAGGTTTGATCGTAGAGACACCTGACTGTATAGATGATGAAAAACTCGGGTCAAATGGAAATGTTTTCAATGTGTCTCCGCCATATCGGATAAGAGCTAAAAGAACAGCTGTATTCAAATCAAGACAGCTTGAGTTTGAATCTGCAAAAGAGAAGGATACGGATAATGAAACCGAAACATCCGAGTTAGCATCTGAGGAAGACAAACCTGTGTAGAACTCTTTTTAGCAGAAATCTTCTTCATCTTGTGCATATTAAGCTGGAATATCAACTTACAAAACTGTGAGTAAACATATTTCAAATCTTTTTCTCCAACTTCAGTATTATAAGTTTGTGAAAATCTGAAATTCCATCGTTTTTTATACAGAGATTTTGTGGTGTGGTTCCAGGAGAATTACCAGAATTTTTGTGAAGAAATCATTTTCATTCTCTTTCTCTCAAACTCTTAAATCCATGGTTTTTTGGGGTTTTTTTTGGGTCATCTTACACTGGAACTTAATGAATTAGTACACTTTTACATAGTTACAAATATGAGAATTAATCTTTTGTCTAATTACATATATGATTCTTTGCAGAAACTGGTTAAGAGATTAGAATTGGTTATTTTATCTATGATTTATTTTTGAGGCTGATGGATGATACATGGCTGAAGAAGACACTGAAACTTCTTCATTTCCTCAATATAAACTTCTTGTTATAATGTAATAGGAATCTCCTTAAATTGCAAAATTTCTGTAGCATATACTATTTTCCTCCACTGTCAAAATTTTATGTCATTGCATTATTGATTTAACCTTTTCATTCAAAAACGAATCTCTTCCGTCTCAATCAACACTAAATTTAAATTGTGATAGGAGAAACAAAACTATGCAAATCTATGAACTAAAAAGACCAACAATAATTAATCTGTTAAGAAAATACTCTATTTACAATCATGATATCATCATATCCACAAATAAAGAAATCAAGCAAATATAATGATAGAATTTTTTTATAAAAGAAAATACGAAAATCTCTTAATGTTTGAGAACTTTAATTGATAATTTCAAGCAGAAAATGCATTTGATCGAGAACAATCCCTGAGAAAGAAGATCTTTTAATTCAAGAAGTTTCCGATTGTGGTTTGATTGAGAACTTTCGAACTGGATTCGAGTCCATGTGAACCAACCTGAGAAAAGATTATTCACAAAGCAAAACATTTATATTACCATACAAACCAAAATTCGAAACAGTGATTGATTGTACTGAGCCAAAACATTAATTTACCATGTAAGTTAAAGCAGCATAACGTTCTTCATTCAGGAATAGGGGTTTTCCTCTGGACAAATCAACATCCTGAAACAAAAAAAATCAATGACCATGGCACGTAAACATACGAATCAACAAAAGTCATATTCGATATCAAACTTTAAAGATAAGAAGGAAAATCATTGTAAATTTTACCTCTTCTCCAAACGTATCCAAGTAAGGAGATGGCCACGGTGATTGTCTTGCAAATCTTTGTAGCAAAATTGTCGTCCGCTATTGGAAATGAAGTGAAGAGTAGTAATCGGTTAAAAGCTCAATAATGATGCAAACACCGTATATATACACAAGCAACACAGAAAGTAAAAGAGAGAGAGGCGATACCCGTATCAGAAGATATACACCAGTACCACCACCACAGGTAACTGCATGAGTCTGACAACCACTTTCTCTGTAAAAGATGTAGGAATTTAGTTAGTTGCTTTCCGAAGCGATAATTTGGAGATTAGTGAAAGTGAAGCAATTACTTGCAACAACGTTTCCATATGGGACAACACAATTTTCCACACAGAAGACACAGTGCAGGTTCTTGGATAACTTTCGTGCAGTTGCTGCAAGGCTTTTTTATACACCTAGTAAAGAAAACATGTTTCTTGATTATTGAAAGTCTCTTCGAATAGGAAAAAAAACTCATGCAAAAACCAGAGAGAGAGAGATGACGTGCAAACCTTTGCAGTAGGTCCTGGTATAGATTGGGTAATTTCATTAGCTGAAAAGGAACAAGAGGGTTGATGCAAAGGGGCGTTTTAACTCTGTTGACTTTATATTCCCTCTGAAAATGCTGGAGCCATGTTTGTGTTGAAGACCGAAGAAGTTCATCATTGAGAATGGCATCGATAGGAGGGATCTTAAACATTTTCTCCAATTCTTGCACATGATTCAGCTCAGTTTGGGGAGTGTACATGAAATCCATATCGTCACTAGATGGCACATCAAACATATGTACGTCTTCATGTACCTTCCCAGGAGTAGTTTTCACTAGCCTCCAGAACAATGCACATCTCCTCAAGAAGGGAAGACTATATTTACGGATTGTATCTTTTATATCACATGATAAATCCATATTGTTAGACCTGAAATACCCCCAACCACCTGATTCTCTCAAAGCGTTGGAGATGTCATTAAGCAGGTTTTCCTCAAACTTTAACTCGCTTGAGTCGTCACAGAGGCGACATGCACAATAAGCAATTACAGTCTGCACCAAAGACGGCATGATTAGGAAAAAATGAGTCTTAATTGGCAAAATAGTTCATACACAGAGAAGAATGTGGCATACCTGAACAAGAGAGACACTGTAGAAAATATGCACAAGTGATAATAGAGATTCCTCGCATGTGATAAAAGGGAAAGGGAGACAAAAAAGAGCCCACATCAG
Source organism: Draba incana (assembly GCA_963576765.1). Lineage (NCBI taxonomy): Eukaryota > Viridiplantae > Streptophyta > Magnoliopsida > Brassicales > Brassicaceae > Draba > Draba incana. The sequence goes on along the minus strand of OY755205.1, from coordinate 1,104,974 downwards.
TGATGAAAATGGGTCATGGGCAAGAACTGGATCAGATGCTCGGTTCCAGAGCAGGTTTACATTCTTCAACGAACTCGTTGTGCCTGAAAAGATGACAACTATTCTCAGAGTTTATTGAGAAACATCTACAGTTACCACCAACTATTTCACTAACAAAAGGGAAATTTGTAGAGAGAATAATATTAATCCCATGAAAGCCCAACAAATGTCAGCTTTAAGAACAGACACGGAGGCCATGTAGACAGGCATTTCCATACAATGTATTGTCTTTCAGAGTTATAGAGAAAATGTACCTTCACTTCCAAATATGCTGCTGGACGAACTACTTGAAATTCCAAAGCAAATAGACTCTGCAAGATGCTTCATACCCATAAATCTCTGGCGAACATGAATAGCATTCTTTGTTCGGATGCTCTGTACCACTCGTAATAACAGTGACAAAACAGTTCCCTTATAGGTTTTAAACTCCTCATACAAGGAGTCAATAGAATAGACAGGAAGCATTGAATTCTTTGCACAACGAGTAACAATTTCCATTGAAATAAGAGAGTACTTAAGGGTGTCCCACATGACGATTGATTGTGGCAGCCACGGGCTTCCCGGAAATTTATTCCCTTGCTCAGAAAAATAGAAATGCCAGAGCCTCTTAGAGACAGATTCAAGATCTTTCCTTCTTGGTTCATCTCCCTGCAGAGAAACTGTTTTGACGCTATCACCATCTTCGATCACTTCAGCAGCAGATCCTAGTAGACACAACGCTTCAGAGAGCCAAAGAGAAGGTTTTTGTGCATCTGATCTACCTAACTTAGCACACGAACTTTCTTGTAGCTTTGAGACAGAACATAAATCTCCAGGACACGCAGGCAATACGGAATTAGATAATCGGCGGCATACAGGACAGAGGAATTCTCCCTGAAACAATATTGAATCTTCAGAAGGAGTAGAATAAAGCCCCAGAAAAATAACTCCAAACTGGTCACACAAATACCTGTTCTAGATCTACAATGTGTGCACCTTCAAAGACATTTCTTCTGATAGACCTACACCATCCAAACAAAAATAGGAGGTTTAAATGCCATGTTAATTCACAGCTGTAAATCAAGGAAGCAAAATAATCAATTCAATTATGCACAGCAGGTTAAAAGAAAAAAAGGTTCACCTATCTACAAGCTGATTAATTAAATTTTTTGTTTCTCACTTACGACTACAAAAAACTCAAACATAGCTCACCTTTCCTTTAATGAGTTTATATATCGTTCAAGACAGCTTTGATGCACAGCATGTCCACATGATGAAAGATAAACCCCATCACAGTCGATAGGATGAAACCCTTCTGAACTGATATCAGGATGTCTAGGGGTCTGTCTTGATCGTAAATCAGGAGAATTTCTCTCTGAACTACTTTCAACTTCATGCTGTCGATGATCTACACCTGCAAGGCTGTGATTTATCATGTTTTCAATTCTTTTACGAACAGTTTGATACATAGCTATCTCCAATGATTCCATGTTAGATCCATCTTTTCCCCTCCCATCGCTAGACCTCTTCTCTTTCTGACCATTCCCTTTAAGCCGGGCTTTTAAAGATCCAAGCACAGAATCTGTGGCAGACTCAGAGGTTGCATCATCTACCGATTGCACCGCAAGAGGAGAACTCATTCTTAAGCTATCTGAGGAAACAGACATTCTCAGAAGATCGGGAGTTCCATCCACAGATGTCTTCTTTTTGGACTGTGGGCCTTGATCCCAAATTGGAGGACCTCTATCCACAAAACTCAAAAGTTTAGATTTCTGCAGAAAAACAAAAAAAAAAGATCATTAAGAATAATGCAAAACAAAACTTCCTCCGAGTACATACTTATTTAACACTAATTATAGCATCATCCAAGCTAACCAGGAGAAAAATCAAGAAAGAAATAGGGTCTTTGGAATCTGGGTCTTGGCAGAGGCAGCAAACTTCACGGACAGCAATTTCTGAATCATGATCCATCACAGAATCACTTGTTTCAGATTCAGATCTTGGATCATTGTCATCTGTGCCGTTACTCAAGGCAGACAAGAATTTTGATTGTTCAGCTTTCATTTTTGCCTGCATGCAAGTTAGAGTAACCATTAATTACTCTGTTAATTCTTACTGTAAATAACAAGTTGAATATGAATCTAAAAACAATTCAGACTGTTTTAAACATTAACAGGAGGCATGCAGGACCCAGACCAGTCAAGGAGCGAATAGCTGCCCTCATATGTTAAAGTGCACGATCCTACGTATGGCTACCGGTTTCATGTCAAACCTGTGTACTAGCTTTGAAATTTGAAAATTCTTACCAGAATAGCAGCCTGCCTCTCTCTAGCTATAGCCTTGCGTTTCTCATCAGAAGTAGAGCCTGATGTGACTTTATCGAAGCTAGATTCACTGACCACCTCTGGGGCAAGACTTTGCAATACCCTCATGCAAACAGAATCAATTGCACTGAACTTCTTCAGCAGATTATCAATCAAGGACGATATATTGCAACTGCCTGCCTCTGGGAATTGATGGAGGCCATCATCTTTACGAGTCCTCATTAACGAAACAAGAAGAGACAACAAACTTTCTGTTCCAGTCCCTTGATTTATACCAATTATATCCAGACCAGCTAATTCGAGAATCGGAATAGGATTTTCTACCGAACAAGTCTGACTATTAGATTCTCGCTGCTGAGTGCAAATATCCAATGATAACGAGAGTAAGTGCAGTGCACTTATGAGAATGCCATCTGGAGCGCGTGATTTAACAGATGAACCACTGTGTAGTGCGTAGTATAAAGCAGCAGAAATTATTTGAAATGTCGCTTTGCAAGTGCCTATTCTAGCAAGCCCTTTTAGAGGCGGATAGATCATTCTCCACCTAGGGACCTGAGTGGTCAACGCAGACACTCCACAATCGCGGGAAAATCTTTCTTCTGCAGATTGCAATTCTCTCGAATGCCAACGAGGGTGGTAGAGATCCAATTCCTTCCAACAAGATGACCGTAGAGAATACTTTCCCTGCAAAAGAACTAATGTCAATTGTTTTTTACACTGCGTGTGAGCTTAAAGGTGATGCCAGCATATGGGTAAAATCAAGACCTGTTTCATGCCAGATGGATTACAATAGACCGAAACCTCGTCTAAGACCTCCTGGAGCTCATCCGACTTGGGCAGGTCAAGGGGTAAATATTTGACCAGTTGACTATGAGTTAAATCTCCAGTGGCTAACTTGAAGATGATCTCTCTTCTCAAACTTTCAGCAGTAGAAAGACCACAAAATCGCCTTTCTTGCAAAATCTGTATCAGAAGAGCAAGCATTTCCTGGACCAAAACTGGTTCATATCTGAGAAGAATTTTAAGATAAGAATCATGTCAAAATGAAGCAAGAAGAACAATAAAGGTAATAACATCTTTAGATACCGAGAGTCATTCTGAGGCCATCTAGCAATAAATATTTCTGAGACTGAGAACAGTACATTTAGTTAGAGACAATATGTGTGTTCTACTTCAACATATGAAATGAAGAGACAATCATAGTGAAGGAGATAACATGACAGTTTGAATGTAGCCAAACTATTAAACCATGCAACTGGATCAATTACCGGTAAGGGGAGAATAGGTACATACTCATTTGTTACATCCGGATTGAGTGAAAGATAGCTCGAGAGCCCAAATCGACTGAGAAGGTTATTAACATAAGAATCTGCGGGAGCTAACGCACCACAACATTGCAGAAGAAATAGATCAAGCTCAAGTCCCTGTTCTGACCTGTAAATAGAAACAACTAGAATGAGAAAGGACTAATCTCTCCACATCTATTTACCAATTTTAAAAAATGCATCAAGTTAAACATGCAAGAATATAATGAATAACAGCGTTTCATGATAACAAATTAACAATAGTATGCTCACTTACCAACGAACTGACCGATACCACTCATAAGATACTAATGCAGAATCCCCATTCTTCTTCCACATCCCAGCGATAACCTGAGCACAGAAAACCCTAACCCGAAGAACATGCTCCATAACGAGTGCAGAAAATCCATTTGGATGGAAATCTCCTATCACAGATCTAAAGAAGTCTGCCTGCAGGATCTCATGACTAACACTGACTCCATGGTGCAATGCAGATTTTCCATAACATATCCTTAATGCTTTTTCTATGAGCAAAGAAAGTAACCGCTGTAACGGTAGATGAACTGATATGGCCTGAGAGCTCACATCATACTGGAAGTCCGGCCAATCACACAGACCAAGTATATGTACTCCTGATGCATCACCTGTTATGTCTGTCTGAACCTCCCTATTCGGCCCACAAACATTATCCAAGCTAAGATTTGTATGTATATCGCCACATAGAGGTGATAAGCCAGTACTCGGATCTCTACTAGAACTGGCAAGACTAGTAGATACACATTTTCCAGTTTCAACCTTTAACAATTCTCTCTTTGGCCACGACATCTTGCTGCCAAGGATGTTCTTGCCGTTAGGAGCAAACGACTTGCAAAGAAACTTTGATATACCTTCATCATCTCCTAAGCATGTCTCTAGAACTTTCAAACATTCGCGTATTAACCATATGGCAGACGAAGGAAGCAGGGCATGGAAAGGGTCAATCTTGTGGACTTCAGAGGCCATCGAGCTATCAACAGAGCTGCTGCTTATCTTCGCAGTACATATCGAATCTTCAAGAGACAATCTCCCAACTTTTGCATACCTTTCTCCATCTCCATCACACTTACCAGATTCTGCCTTGGTGGTTCTCTCACTTTCTATTTCTTCATCACTGGCAGCAGAATACGTACCATTAACCAACAGAGAGTGAATAACAGCTACTGAATGACCCAAGACAAAGAACAAATGCATGTACTCGTTTTCTTCATCAACAGGGATTCCAGTCTCTCTTTTTAGAGGATTCATTCCTTGCGTAAAGGTCAAGAGTATCAACCATGATCTTGATAACTCCCGATGTTCATGTGTTGCATACTTAGAAACTACAGCATGGCTCACAACAAATTTCAAGTCTCCAAAAACACGCTCAGTTGTCTCAGACAACCGTTCCAACTTTGAAGCCTACAAAAGAATATTGTCAAATACATTTCACTGCGAATACAAACAAAGTAGAAATAAAACCCATCACCATTCAACTAAATACAATAGCAAACAAAAAGTGTCATTACACCAAACAAATGATAAAATAAGCTATTTGCTCACCTGAAGCACACCATCCTCCCCAGAACAAGAAACAAAGATATCATTGAGGCATCCCAAAAGTATAGCTAGCAGATTCATTTCCTTCACCAGAAATGGTGTTAGAGTTGGCACTGTGAGGATTTGCACCGAAAATGCCGGCAGTAGTGGATATTTCTTGTATACATTATCATTACCCTGCTTAACCACTTCACCTATGACAACTGGATAGTAACTCACAAATGCTTTTGCAAATTCCGACTTAAAGACTGGATCTCCTATTAATTTGAGGAACAATTCATGTAGTTTCTTCGTTACATCTTGGTCCACGAACCTCTCAGCCTTTACCAGAATATTCAACAGACCACTTGTAGAGATAATCCTTCTAGAAACAAAACTAAGCAAACTCTCACTGGACTTACTGAATTCCAGAAGCATTTCAACCACTACAAATGTCAGCTCGTTTGACATCTTTTGGAGTATTACAAGAGAGTCGTTGGATCTAGCCTCTTTCTGAACAATACTTTCTGCAGATAAGAGCTTGTTGTTCCAACAAGCAAAAAGGGCATCAATTACAGGCCCAACTGAACTTGCTAGATTTTCTGAGAGAGGTTGAATCTGATCAGAACCTTTATGCTTTGAACAGAAACCCTCTGGTTTCCATGCTGTTTCATCCCCACAATCACAACAACCGCCACCTGTGTACATCATCGAATAATCATGGTTTTCGTGGTTACCATTCTGGAAACAAGGCACGCAGATTGCACAAGTCGGATCATTCTCGCATGTCCTACACCTATACGCTACATCATTGTGTCCCCAGACGGAGCCACAAACACCTCGCTGATCAACATTCAGTTTCGCTAGATTCCTCAAAGAAACAGCAGGATCATCCTGAAACATCAACCACTGCAGCCAATCCATGCTCTCCCTAAACTCCTTTTTCATGCTAGGACTCACCGCAGACTTTCGAGGCCGTTCCCTAGCTACCTCCATTCCTATTTTAACATCTTCATCTGTAGGTAAGAGAGAAGCGACTATCTCTGAAACCATGGACTCGTTAGCTCTAACGAATTCCACTAGACCACATTTAGACAAACATTCTTTAGGAACTCCAGCATATGCAAGCCTCTACAAAATAAACAAAATCCAAACTTTTAATAAATTAACACACAACTAGAAGAACACCACTCATTCTACAAGAATTATGAAACACAATCACTACTACTAACACAAACTCGATACGAATCAGCGATAGTTAGTTCGGGAACAATACCTCGAGGAGCAAATCATGTGAGCTGAGAGGAAACGAATCAAAAACAGGCGAATCGGTCTCCATTTCTCCGATTAACGAGCGGCGGATATACAATACCACCACCGACACAACACTGCAGAAACAGCTACTTAACCCTGACCCAGAGCTGTGACTCTCCAGGGTTTGTTCCGAAGACGATGAGACTCGAGTAGAAGCAACAACGTAATCCTCACTTCACACAAACCCTAAATCGTTCAACGAAACTACAAATTGCAAACGATTAATACTGGATAAAATCGAATTCTATGGCTAAGTTGAACAATCAAAATCAGGACTGGTTCCAAAATCGAAGAAGAAATACCTCAAATCGTCGGAGAGAAAACCCTAATTTCTCCGATTGCAGCAAAAAACCCCAAATTCAAAAAGAGTTTGTAGGGGGCAGATTGGTTTCGCGGAGGAGCTCGGGAAGTCTCTATACGATGAGATTATACAATGATGAGATTTTGATTTTTTTTTTTCTAATGATTGAAAATTCTCTCTTTTTATATTTTCGATGAAGTAGTTATCAATTTACTTAGGGGAATTAGGTTTATCATTCACCGGATTATCATAAGTGGAATCTTTAAATCATGTATATTTTACATTTTCTATATAAATAAATTTTTGCTAACGGATTAGGTGACTTCCCGTGTTATATGCGGAGAAATAAATTTGAAAATAAATGCTAAACATGTATATTTTACATTTCTATATAAATAAACTTTTAGCTAACGAATTAGGTGACTTCCCGCGCTATATGCGGAGATATAGATTTAAAAATAAATGTTACATTAGGGAATTCTCGTGTTATACACAGAGAGATAGATTTGAAAATAAATGTTAAACATGTATATTGTACATTTCTATATAAATAAATTTTTGCTAACGAATTAGGTGACTTCCCGCGTTATATGCGGAGAGATAGATTTGAAAATAAATGTTAAACATGTATATTGTACATTTCTATATAAATAAATTTTTGCTAACGAATTAGGTGACTTCCCGCATTATATGCGGATAAATAGATTTGAAAAAAAAATGTTAAATTTGGTGACTTCCCACGTTATACGCGGAGTGATAAATTTAAAAATAAATGTTAAACAATTTGATGATATAAGTTGTTTTTCGATATTTAGATACATATTTACTATCTCTCTTATTAATGTATTATTTTTGTTGTGTCATATCTCTTTATGAATAACATTTTAAATATTAAAAATATACATCTAGTATGGTAAAGTTTCAAAATTTTTATTTAAAGAGATCATAATATTCCATGAATATTTAGGTTGTTTGGAAAAATATTTAGAGTTGTTTGGAACAACATCATCATCATCATCAATCACATTAAAAAAACAATTAGAATGCTTTAAACCATTATTTATATTTTGTATTTTAGTAAAGTATTTGTTTAACAATTTGTCCTATAACTCTAAATTATAATTTTTGAAAATGATTAAACGACAAATATTACAATTTTAAAAAGGGCTAATTTGCTCAATAGTAAAATAAAAATAAAAATTAGGAAACTAACAAAAAATAATACATGTGGCATAATTAGGTTAATTGTTTTTTTTTTTTACAACCAAACATTTAATTATATGAAGCTCTCACAATTGGTTACCCACAGAGGGGCTAAGTTGTTTACATAAGTAAAAGAAATAGACTGACACCTAAATGATCAAGCCAAAGAATCGGCTTTCAGATTATAATTAGGTTAATTGTTTAGGTTTTCAATTAATTTTTCTGGGTTAAACAATAAGAGAGAGGTAATGAGGAAAAGGAAAGGTAAATGGCCATTAAGCCAAAGATGAAACACAAAAAAAAATCAAATTCAAATATAATTTTATTCAAAATAAAATTGAGTAACAATTTTCTGCAAAATAATTAATATTATTAACTATAGTAACGGCCCATAAGATGAAAGCAAAGCCTATTAATAGGTTAGCGATTACCATACAAAAGCCTAACGATAATGATTTTTCACAATTAATATATTGGGCTGGGCCCGTCACTATCTAGCCTGAAATAGGTATATTCATTTCATCTTTTTATTTTAAATTAGGTAGTTATTTCAAATGGTCTCAAAATTTAATATAGTTCACTTTTTTTATCCATTACTATGTTTATACTTGAAATCAACATGAAGTAGTGGATCATGTGTAACTGTGTAAGTGATACATAAAGAACATTGTATATTTTGTTGTGAATCAAGAGAACGAATGGGGAAGATTGTGTTTATTCATTAATCATAAGATCCTTTATATAGGATTATTACAAGAGAGAAAAGGAAAATTCCTTTTCCTAATGGGAAAAGGAAAGTACATAAAAGGAAAATCCTAATTCAACTAGGATTCATTAAACCGGCCTAAAGACTAAGTGTTAATGGGCCGTAAACGGACCAGAACTAGTTATGACAATCCACTATGATTTATAACACTCCCCCTTGGATGTCATAACTCTAATGGGCTTGTAATACGCTTTGGATGTTGCCTCATTAAAACCTTACCAAGTAAAACCCATTTTGGGACAAAACCGTGGTGAAGGAAAAAGAGTACAACACGTATTACTCCCCCTGTTCTGAACCTCACTGCAAGTCTTTCAAACGACGCATTCTAATCTGATAAGTAAGTTTCTTGAACGTTGAGGTTGGAAGTGACTTGGTGAATAGGTCTGCTGAATTCTCACTTGATCGTACTTGCTGCACTTGAATTTCTCCATCTTTCTGTAGATCGGATGTGAAGAAGAATTTTGGCAGAATGTGCTTCGTCCTATCACCTTTGATGTATCCATCCTTAAGTTGAGCTATACACGCTGCATTGTCCTCGAACAAGACCGTCGATTCCTGCTTACCTTCGGCCATTCCACAATCCACTCTTATGTGCTGGGTCATCAACCTTAACCAAACACACTCACGACTAGCCTCATGAATTGCCAATATCTCTGAATGATTAGAAGATGTAGCTGCAATGGCCTGCTTCATTGACCGCCAAGATATTGCAGTTCCTCCATGAGTAAACACATAACCTGTCTGGGACCGTGCATTATGAGGATCTGAAAGATAACCTGCATCAGCAAAACCAACTAAACCGTCCTTAGATTGGTTAGTATAAAATAGACCCAAGTCTTTCGTTCCTTGTAGGTAACGAAGAATATGTTTTATCCCGTCCCAGTGCCTTTGGGTCGGACATGAGCTAAATCTTGATAATAAATTCACGGCAAAACATATATCTGGCCTAGTGTGGCTTGCCAGATACATTAAAGCTCCTATGGCACTGAGATATGGCACTTCGGGACCAAGGACTTCTTCAGAGTCTCTCTTAGGACCAAACGGATCCTTTTCTAGATCAAGAGATCTCACCACCATTGGGCTGGACAATGGGTGACATTGATCCATATTAAAACGCTTGAGTACCTTTTCAGTATATGCCATTTGATGCACAAGGATTCCATCATTTATGTACTCAAGTTGCAATCCCAAACAGAACTTAGTTTTGCCTAGGTCTTTCATCTCAAATTCTTTCTTGAGGCATTCAACTGTTTGGACGATTTCACCAGGGGTTCCAAGGATGTTCAAATCATCCACGTAAACTGCTATGATAACAAACCCTTTGTTTGCAAACTTTTTTATAAAAATACATGGACTGATGGGATCATTCTTATAGCCTTCTTTGACTAAGTACTCACTCAATCTATTGTACCACATACGCCCACTTTGCTTCAGTCCATAAAGGGATTTGTTCAGCCTTATGCAGTGTTGTTCTCGAGAACCTTTCTTATCTTTGAGCTCAATACCCTCTGGTAATCTCATATAAATCTCATTATCCAGTGGACCATATAAGTATGCAGTTACAACGTCCATTAACCGCATATCCAACTTTTCTCTTATAGCCAGACTTATCAAAAATCTAAAAGTTGTAGCATCCACCACAGGGGAGTATGTCTCCTCATAATCTATTCCTGGTCTCTGTGAGAATCCTTGTGCAACAAGCCGTGCTTTATATCTCACGATTTCACCATGTTCATTTCTTTTCCTCACAAAGACCCATTTATGTCCAACTGGTTTAATCTCATAGGGTATCCGAATTATTGGACCAAAGACATCCCTTTTCCTTAAAGAATTCAACTCCACGTTTATAGCTTCTTTCCATTTAGTCCAATTTTCACTCTGAGTGCACTCATATATCGACGTGGGTTCTAGATCCTCCATAAGTTCAAGTGCTACCTTAAAAGCAAATATATCATCGATTTTCACACACTTTCTATTCCATTGTATTCCAGACATAACATAATTCATTGAGATCTCATTATTTTCAGGAACGTCAGAACCATGAAACTCGGCGTCCCGAGTCTCATTACTTGGAACTATCGGTTCAGTTATGTCTGGGGTTCCATCAGATTCCTCAACCACGATTTCAGCACCTTTCTTTCTTTTCCGAGGATTCTTATCTTTGGAACCTATTGGCCGGCCACGTTTTGAGTGTGGTTTAGATTCTGTAGCAACTTGATTGTGTCCCTCTTGAACATCAATTCTAATCGGTGCATTAACAGCTGGTATGTAAGACTTAGTTACTCTTTTCGGGTCAGCAAAGGAATCTGGCAATTGATTAGCTAGCTTTTGTAAATGTATAATCTTTTGGACTTCTAATTCACATTCTTGAGTCCGAGGATCTTGCCATTTTAAGGACGTTTGATTCCATATAATTTCCTTTACCAGTCTGTTATCTCCTCCTAATGTTGGATAGACAGATTCGTCAAAATGACAATCTGCGTACCTGGCCTTAAACAAATCACCCGTGGTTGGCTCAAGGTACTTAATGATAGTAGGAGAATCATATCCAACATATATCCCCATCCTCCTTTGAGGTCCCATCTTTGTTCTCTGTGGTGGTGCAATAGGCACATAAACGGAACATCCGAATGTTTTAAGATGGGATATGTCTGGCTTTTGACCCGTTATTAACTGTGATGGGGAATATTTATGTTCACTAGATGGCCTGATACGAATTAGCTCTGCTGCATGTAAAACTGCATGTCCCCAAGCTGAGACCGGGAGTTTTGATCTCATTAGCAACGGTCTAGCAATCAACTGTATGCGTTTAATAAACGATTCAGCCAAACCGTTTTGTGTATGTACATGTGCCACAGAATATTCAACACTTACCCCCATGGACATACAATAATCGTTAAACGCTTGGGACGTAAATTCACCAGCATTGTCAAGACGTATAGTCTTTAAAGGAAAATCTGGAAAGTGTGCTCTTAAACATATGAGTTGGGCAAGCAATCTTGCAAATGCCACATTTCTAGTTGATAATAGGCAGACATGTGACCATCTCGTGGATGCATCAATAAGGACCATAAAATATCTAAACGTCCCACAAGGTGGGTGTATTGGTCCGCATATGTCTCCTGGAATTCTTTCCAGAAAATTTATCGTTTCCTTAGTTACTTTGATTGGTGATGGCCTAGTAATGAGTTTCCCTAGTGAACATGCTTCACACGTGAGATTCTTTGGGATAACTCTCCTTTCTTTCAAGGTGTGCCCATTAGTACTTGCTAATATCTTTCGCATCATGTTAGCACCGGGATGGCCAAGCCGGTTATGCCAAAAAGTGAAATTCTCAGTAAACTCTTTGTTTACCATAGCATTTGCTTCTATCATTCCGATCTTAGCACAATAAAGGCCCACAGAAATGGCAGGTATAGTCTCTAGGACTTTCTTATAGCCATGGACGGTTTCAAAGATTTGAAGGAATTCTTTGTTATTCTCGTCCTTAGTTTCAACATGAAGACCATTCATTCGAATGTCTTTAAAGCTCAATAGACTTCTCTTTGAACTAGGTGAATATAACGCATTAGAAATTTCTAGATGCGTGCCCTTAGGTAATAAAATATGGGCTTGACCGTGGCCTTCAATTAAATTTGCTATACCCGCAATTGTGGTTACATTTGCCTTTTTAAGTGTAAGATCAATAAAGTATCTCTTATCTCTTAATATCGAGTGGCTTGATCCACTATCCACAATGAACACATCCATATCGTTCATACTTCAAAAGAGATAACAATAGATACTTTTAAATAACACTCTTTCATTCCATAAAGTTTAATAGAAAGCAATAATACAAAACCAAAGTATAAAGTGTAAAACGTAAAACAAGCAAAACACAAAACACCAAAACAGAAAATCAAAATCAATCACTTAAGTATATCTGAGGTTTCAAAATTCATCAAGTCATCTTGCTCATGATCGAAATCTCCTTCATTATCATGCTGGATCATATGAGTTTCTGGATTCTTCCCTTTAAGGCTCTCTTGATAGAGTTCAACCAGATGCTTGGGAGTCCTACATGTCTTAGCCCAATGATTACTCATTCCACATCGATGGCAAACTGATTTTGGGTTTGATTCTCGTGGTTGAGAAGTAATACCACGGTTATTACGATCATAGTCAGTTCGGTATCCGCGTCCTCGTCCTCGCCCGCGGTTAGAATGATCGTTATGGAATCCGTGGCCTCGGCCCTGACCTCGGCCGTATGGATTAAAATGGCCACGGCCACGTCCTTGCCATCTACCCCCACGTCCACGACCACGATGTCTATAATCACTTTGGACGTGGTTAATTTCTTTCTTTTCATCTGTGGCCACATTCGCTTCAGGAACTGGGGCTGATCCAGGAGGTCTCATCTCACTATTTCTCATTAGCAGTGTATTATTCTCCTCGGCTAGTAATAGACATGCTATAAGCTTTGAGTATGTCTCAAAACCTCTTTCACGGTATTGCTGTTGAAGCAACACGTTATTAGTGTGAAAGGTGGAGAAGGTCTTTTCCAACATGTCTTTCTCAGTTACCTTCTCACCACATAGTCTCAATTGAGAAACTATTCTGAACATAGCCGAGTTATATTCTTCCACGGACTTGAAGTCCTGGAACCTGAGATTCCTCCAATCATAATTGGCCTTTGGTAACAACACCGTTCTATGGTGGTCATATCTTATCTTTAATTCTTTCCAAAGGTCCAAAGGGTTCTCAATGGTTAGGTATTGATCCTTGAGACCCTCAACAAGATGATGACGAATGATCGATATCGTTCTGTATCGATTCCTTTCATTCTCATTATTATCCTCAATGATACATTCGCCAAGTCCTTTAGACTTTAGATTTATCTTAGTATCCAACGCCCACTGTAAGTAATTGTCTCCAGAGAGATTGAGGGCAGCATAATCCAAATTGTTGATTTTCGACATCTGAAAACATTCATCCTATTCTCTAAGAACTATAAGATTTTAAAGTTTATGCATATGATGCAAAATAGGTCATGGGTGCTTATATAAACGGGTACGGATGCATGATGCTTATGAAACCAGATTTTTATGTTTAACAACCTAACATAATGTTTTTATATGCTCATGATGCAAGCCTAGTATTCAAATTCTAAACCGTATGATGATATGACCGGATTTTAATCAAGCATGTTATGTCTATATGATGCAATCAGTTTCAGTTTCATGTTTATCAATCAACGAATCAATCCAAACAAGCAAACAAACAAACGAGTTCAAATAAATATGCAACCAAATTTGGACAGAGTGTTTACTGTCGATCGACGGGTGATTTGTGTCGATCGACACAGTTTAATTCAAACAACAAATTCAGGCAGAAGTTTACGTGTCGATCGACATAAAACTAGTGTCGATCGACACGGGTACAGATCATGCAATCGGTTTGGATTTTAATTGAATTAGGTTAGGGTTTCAAGTTAGGGTTTCAAGTGATTACGAATCATGAATCAATAAACACAATCAAGCAAGCAATAACAATAACAAGCATGATTTAGATTAGGGTTTCTAAGATTATCATGAATCTAGGTTCTTTAGATTAGGGTTTCTTATTGTTTACCTTAACCTCCGTGAGTCTTCTAGTTCGCCGTAACCGTTGATAGGCTGTATGAACTTTCTTCTAGTTCGCCGTAACCTTAAAGGCTGTATGAACTATGATTTGAACAGTAACGCTGGATGAACAGTAATCGTCGATGAACAGTAATCGTTGATGAACAGTGCGCGATGAATAGTGCGCGATGAACAGTACGCGATGAACAGTACGATGAATAGTAACGATGAACAGTAATCGCGTTTTTTGTGTTTTTAGGGTTTAGGGAGCAACTCGTGCTGATAACGTGTTGTGAATCAAGAGAACGAATGGGGAAGATTGTGTTTATTCATTAATCATAAGATCCTTTATATAGGATTATTACAAGAGAGAAAAGGAAAATTCCTTTTCCTAATGGGAAAAGGAAAGTACATAAAAGGAAAATCCTAATTCAACTAGGATTCATTAAACCGGCCTAAAGACTAAGTGTTAATGGGCCGTAAACGGACCAGAACTAGTTATGACAATCCACTATGATTTATAACATATTTATTTATTTTTGCAAAACAGAATGTTTAAAGGCCAAAACTTGCAGTTTTTTTTTCAACGAGAATAGTTGATAATATATTTATTTAGCGTAAATCATCCATTTAGCGTAAAAGAATATGGTAAAATTGTAAATATCAATTCTCCATTGCTTATAAATTTTATATTCTTTGTGTTAACAAATCATCAACTAATATATTAAACCCACCCGTGGGTGATAAAACTCAAAAATCTTATGGGAAAAGTCAACAAGTCAACGATGAAAAGAGGAACATGAGGTAGAAGACAAAGTCCAATCGAGCATACCTAGAAAAAAAGGTCCCAACATATAGAAAGAGAAAGGAAACAGCTAAAAAAACAATCTTTCACAATTCTTTTCCATTTACAAGTAAACTCATAATTATCACAAAAGACTTTTCCGAAAGAACAAATGTTAGGAGATTATTGACAAAAACAAAAAAAAGATAGGAGATTTCATTATTACACAGCTCAAAGGAGGAATCTTCGTTTTTTTCTCTCCATTTTTGGGGTTTTCTTGGGTCTTGTCCTAATTTTCGCTCCATTTTGTACGTCTTTCTGGGTTTTGTGTTTACACACATAAAGCTCTCAACTTTTTTTTGTTCTTCTTTTAGAGTTTGAGTGAGTGATTGGTCTACTTGTGTTTTAATGGGAGCTTGTTTCAGCAATCGGATCAAAACAGATATTGCTTCAAGTACTTGTGAGTTCTTGCTCAAATTTCTTGTATTTCATGGAGATTTTCAATGATTCTGTTTCTTTCACAATTGCTTTGTCCTGAATTAGTAAGTTTGAAAGTGATGTTCTTGTTTCAGAGTAGAAGATAATAAGTTTCCATTATTAGTTAAGAGCTGAATCTATAGAAATCAAAGTGTCGGCTAAGTAGAAATGACTGTCACTTTAAAGATTGTCTTTTTAGAATAAAAAACCATAGCTTTATGTCATTATTTAGTTTTGGTTTATAGCCAGATTTAGAGAACCAGATTCGTCAGTTATTCTTTCTTGAATTGGAATCTAAATGCAATGGCTTTGTGAAAGTTTTGTGTGTTTTTGAATGTTTCTGAGTGATGAATTGAATTCTTGTAGGGCTAAGTTCGAAATTCTTGAGTAGAGATGGGAGCAAGGGATCGTCGTCGGCGACTTCATTCTCTCATATGCCTCGAACAGAAGGCGAGATCTTGCAAAATGCTAATCTGAAGAACTTTAGCCCCAGTGAACTAAAATCTGCAACTAGGAATTTTCGGCCTGATAGTGTGGTTGGTGAAGGTGGATTTGGTTGTGTTTTCAAAGGCTGGATCGATGAGACTTCTTTCGCTCCTTCTAAACCGGGGACCGGGATTGTCATTGCGGTGAAAAGACTTAACCTTGAAGGGCTTCAAGGTCATCGAGAATGGCTGGTAAGTCACATTTCTTCTCAAGTTACACCATTTCAAGATAGTCGAAAAAACGAGTTCTTGAACCTCTTTTTCGGTTTTTTTAGGCTGAGATCAATTATCTAGGTCAGCTGGATCATCCTAACCTTGTGAAACTGATTGGATACTGCTATGAAGAAGAGCATAGACTTCTTGTATACGAGTTCATGCCTCGTGGTAGTCTTGAGAATCACTTGTTCAGAAGTAAGTTGAGATATCTTCAAAGAGAAAGAAGCTAATGAGAGAGTTTTTGCTTCACATAATGATTATTCTTAATTTCTCAAAACAGGAGGAACATTCTTTCAGCCACTTTCATGGAACACACGGGTTCGAATGGCTCTTGGTGCAGCTAGAGGACTCGCTTTTCTCCACAATGCTCAACCGCAAGTTATATACCGAGACTTCAAAGCATCCAACATTTTGCTAGACTCGGTATGCATGACTCATGATTGATAAACTTTTGGTTTTGGATGTTATCTTTACTGTTTCTCTGTATCTACAGAACTACAATGCAAAGCTTTCGGATTTCGGTTTGGCTAGAGATGGTCCAATGGGTGACAATAGCCATGTCTCTACTCGAGTCATGGGAACTCAGGGATACGCCGCTCCAGAATATATGGCTACAGGTATATATAATATGAGCATTTTCTGTTATTACTCTGGTCAATGCAAAGAACTCCAATGTACTGATGTTTCTGTTATATTTGATAGGTCATTTATCGGCAAAGAGCGATGTGTACAGTTTCGGGGTTGTGTTACTAGAGTTGTTATCAGGAAGACGAGCAATCGACAAGAACCAACCAGTAGGAGAACACAATCTAGTGGAATGGGCAAGACCTTACTTAACAAACAAAAGAAGACTTCTCCGAGCGATGGATCCTCGTCTCCAAGGTCAATACTCATTAACCCGAGCTTCAAAAATCGCGATTCTTGCCCTCGACTGCATATCTATGGATCCTAAGGTTAGACCGACCATGAACGACATTGTGAAGACCCTCGAGGAAATGCATGTCCAAAAGGAAACACCGAAAGAGCAGCAGAATCTTCAACCCAACAATGACAACAGCAATAACATCAACAAATCTCCACAAGCAGTGAATTATCCTAGGCCTTCTAATATGTAACCGTTGCACGGAATGTATAGAATCTTTACCTTCTCTCTGTTTAGGTATTATGCTGTTTGGTAGAAACAAGAAGGATCTCTCTTCTTTTATTCTCACTTTCCTGGAAATATAAAGAAAGAGAGAAACAAACTTTATAGGTTTTCTTGAAATGTTATAGTCTTATCGCATACAAAATGTTGATCAGGATAAGAAAAATACAGAAAAAAGTAAAGAAGTGAGATCCCAAAACACAAAATCAATCTCTTGCTCATCGTCCTAACAATGCAACGCGGTCTGACTGTACTGCTTGAGTAAGGTTGATGTCGAAAAGCTCGCAACGGATAGGCATTTCAATCTCGTAGAAAGGATTCTTCAAGACATAGACGGTGTAGAGTTCATAAATGTATCTAAGGAGACTTTCCATGTGAGGAGTTCCAGGTTCACAAACCACAAAGAACTTTGTTCCTGAGACATATAGCAAAATCAACAATTTAGATCAAAGGTATTGTGAATGATAAGCTTGCAAATGGTGATGATTATTACCTGGGAGAGACTGGAAACAATGGAGATCGAAAGTGTCGGCTTCGAGAAGCTCGATTCCAGAACAGCCATTTACGGGTGAAAGCTGCTGAGAAATGGCGTGCATCGAATGCCATAAACTCGCGACTCGCAAGCTATCATTCGTATCCATTCTTCCCTTTGTTCCACAATCCTGAATTTTCCCCAAATCCAAACAAACACACACACAGAACAGATCAAAACTCAAATCCAAACACAGTCTCTGGATTTTGATTTGTGCATTTTCAGATTCCAATTGAACCAAAGTTAGACACTTTTCTACTCTTAAACGTTTCTCGTGAACCGAATCAAAGCGAAAAAAGTCAAAATTCTTTAGCAGCTACACACAAACCCTACAGTAAAACCTAAATCATTGCTTCTTCTAAACCTAATTGATCCCCAAAACTTTATTTTTCGGTCAACCCCTCGAATAAAATCGATGAAATTTAACATCATTTAGCTTCTATCGAGGTGCAAGATCGAGGGATCGTACCTTGTAGAAAATCAAACCACCAGATTTGTTGATTATGTAAAGACTATAAATCGCTGCCATTTTTCACCCGAGAAATCAGCAAGACGATGAAGAACACTCTATACAATTTCAGATCTTAGTTTTCCCTTTTTCTTAAAACGACGTCGTTTTCGTGTCTGTCGTCTCTACTCACGCCACGTCGCATATCCATAAAAACGACGTCGTGGATTAGAGAAAGTATTTGTTAAAGTAGCGTCTCTTAAAGCGCCACGTGAGCTAAAATTCAACACTTCACCAAAACGGTGTCGGTTTATGACTTTCTTCACCAACTACCAAACGTCTCAAGAAAAACTATAAGTAGCGCAGAGAGAGTAGAGGACAAGGTACTAAAAATGGCGGTGAAGGAAGAAGAGAAGCGGAATTCGACGGTGGAGATTTCTGGGTTACGATTCACGTATCCTGGAATCGACGGTCATCCACCTCCGGGATCGAAACCGTTGATCGAGGATTTCTCTATCAAGCTTAATTCGAGCGATCGGTGTCTCCTCGTCGGATCTAATGGCGCAGGTAAGGTTGAAATTTCGTTTGAAATGGGTTTTGTATTGGGATTTGGATTTTGATGAGATGGGTGATTTGGGGATTAGGGAAAACGACGATTTTGAAGATATTGGGAGGGAAACATATGGTGGAGCCGAACATGGTTAGGGTTCTGGGTCGATCTGCGTTTCATGATACTGGATTGACTTCTTCTGGTGATCTCTGTTATCTCGGTGGCGAGGTTTGTGATGATGAATTTTTCAATTTTTGGTTTTTACTTTCTGAATGTGATTTGGATTAGAAATGCTGATTAGATACTGAGTTCTGATTTGGAATTGAATCGATTCGCTTAGTTTTTGTCAAGTCTAAATCAAGAATCATTTTTTGCCTCTATTCAATCAAGAGAAGGAAAATGGATGGATATGGTAATGTGTTTTGTTTCTGAGAGTCATTGGTTTTCATTTCTTCTTTGCAGTGGAGGCGTGATGTTGCGTTTGCGGGATTTGAAGTGCCGATACAAATGGACATTTCGGCGGAGAAAATGATATTTGGAGTGGCGGGTATTGATCCGCAGAGAAGAGATGAATTGATCAAGGTGAGTAGAAAGATTCAAGTATTTAGATCATTAGTATTTGCCATAATCTTAACTCATGTGTTCCTTGTGAATTTGAAAATGAAGTTAGCTAGAGCATGGTCTATTCTTCGATCTTTGTCAGATACCGAACTTGCTAGCTTTTTAGCATCTGAAGTATCAATTTAAAATGAAGTTGCTTGCTTTTACATCAAATGCATATGATTCTACCTTGCTGATCTGGTCTAATTGTGGTTGATTCAGGTGTTGGATATTGATATCTCATGGAGATTGCACAAGGTATCAGATGGACAAAGAAGACGTGTCCAAATTTGTATGGGACTCCTCAAGCCTTTCAAGGTAAACCCTATAACACAATCTTCGAAAATGTCTATATCTTTAGCGGAACCTCATTGATGTTTAGGAAAGGATTCTTCAAATGAAAAGACGAAGATTATAAGAAGATCTAACTATGACATATGCTTTAAAAGTTTTAATGAATCCAACTTTCTTGGAATCATCTACAGGTTCTCCTTTTGGATGAAATAACTGTTGATCTTGACGTTCTTGCAAGAGCTGACCTTTTGAAATTTCTAAGAAAGGAATGCGAAGAACGAGGAGCAACCATAATCTACGCTACTCATATATTCGACGGCCTAGAGGATTGGCCAACACACATTGTAATATAAACCACACAATCTATTTTCTCTGTTTTTTTTTTTTTTTTTTTTGGCTTTTCCTCTACTAAAGAACAACGTTATGCACATTGTATAGGTGTACGTAGCGAACGGGAAGCTACAATTAGCAATGCCAATGGAGAAAGTGAAGGAAACAAGCAAGAAGTCATTGATGAGAACAGTTGAGAGTTGGTTGAGAAAAGAAAGAGACGAAGAGAGGAAGAGAAGGAAAGAGAGGAAAGCGAATGGGCTTCCGGAATTTGAATCACGAGCTGAAGAAAGCCGTGTGACTGGTGATCCAGCACGGATGCTGAACAATGGCTGGGCCGCCGGGAGACTTCACTCTACGATTGCAGGCGGTGAAGATAATTTCGTCTTAAGCTCAAACAGAGTTCTCAGATAAGCAAAGGGAGAGAGACTCACATTGGAGCACAAGGGTAATAATAATATTTCCTGTATTTTTTTTTTTAACACGAATAATATTTCTTATTTTTTAAACATGTGTTACTTTGAAACATGGATCTACAATATGAAAACTTGAATGTATACTGAGATACAAATCATATGTCTAGCATCCGTGTTTAGGGTTTTTGGTTGATGTGACATGATGGGTTTATATAGTACAAGATATTTCCTTTCCATATACAGATTCGTATAATATGTGATTACCACCATCATCTCCTTCTCTATCTCCTCTAGTTTAGTTCCTTTAATCACTCTGTATTTACTTTGAATATCTCCATTGATCCTCCTATGTACTGGTATTATAAACCATCTAATCTCATTATAGTGATATATATCAATTCCTTAAACCTATAGGATTGACCTCCACACATTGTAATATAAACCGCACAATCCATTTTCTCTGTTTTTGGCTCCTCTAATATAAACTTATATCTTGTGCTTAATTTGGTAGCTTCAGAAACTTGAATCTATACTGAGGTTAAATACGATAAAACCGAATCAATTTATTTCTAACGGGATACAACAATGTTAACAACACCATTAAGTCTCGGAAGATATCTGAACTACAGTGGGCTAAGATACAAATCGCATGTTTAGCAATTTGTATGTGTTAAGTAAGAAACCCTGGTCGAATAATGAAAAAATAAGAAATGTATATATTTCTTTGTAAGTTACAAAAAAATATATTAAATTCTGAAAACGCATAAGATAAAAAGCCTAAAACACCTTTAGAAATTTATTAAATAATCTAAACCCAAATATAATACGATAATAACAAAATAAATAAATAAAAATCAAATAGTACGTTATTAATTAAGTTGGTTGATACTGCACTCCCGTCGCCGGTAACCAACCGTTTCCTCCTAAAAACGTCGCAACCGTAAATCTCTCTGCCTCAGCATCAGACATAACGGGCTTGTACCCGTCCCATTTAACCCTGTGGATCAAACCCGATCCAGGACCCGAATTTTTGTACTCTCCAATATATACATATGGTTTCGAATCCCACGACAACCACCCTTCAGGTCTCACGATCGGTCCAATCCACGTATTCATAATCACCGTCGTCGAATACTCCTTCCATGGACGACCGAGATACGTTGGAGCAGTAACGTTTCCGTTGGCTGAGATCGTGCATCGCTGGATCGAGGTCCCTGAGTCAACATGCGGGTCTGTTCTACCTTGTGCAGTTATTGTGTTAGACTGGCCCGGAAGTGGCTGACGTGGCTGGATATTACAGTTTTGGAAGACGACAGCGGCGTATCCGAAGATGAAATCGACGGTTCCGGTAACATCGCAATCGCGGTAGAACTGACGGCGGGAGTGAGGGTAGAGTGTGTCTTGGTAACCGTCGAATGAACATCGGTAGTAGACGGAGCTTTCGGATTTTGAATGGAACGCCACCGCTTGACCCTTGGTTGGTCCAGCTGTGTTTATTATTCTGATGTCTTTCATTATGAATCCTTTGCCTACAATTGCTGCATAGAGTGGAAAGATCAAATCGTGAATTAGTTCCATGAATTAAACACAAGAAAAGTATATGTTTGATAAAAACACCATGTAAGAAATAAGTTAAAAGTTGGAATATAATGTTATAAAACCACAATTTGGTAAGAATAAATTCTCCATATTAGACAAATAAATAAGTAGAGGGTATAAATACGACAAGAGAGTAAAAAAATTGGCTAGTATGTAATAGTCAATGAACAACTAGTATTATAAACTACTTTTAACCTAAATATTACAGTCATGGCAGGAAAAATATCAGGTTTCCTATAGTTTTTAGCATAAATTTTATTTCTAGTAAACCTTAATATAACAGTTATGGCGGGAAAAAATAAAATAAAAATTTAAAATTACCAAATAAGAGTAAGAAATTAGCCTATAAATCGTAAAATATACTAGACAAAAACCTCAATATATAGTGTAAAACAAAAATCCACTTTTTTAGCAAAATATTAGCAAGCAGAGTAGCAAATACAAGTAGTAGAGAGGAGGGAGTTTACTAAACGTCGCCGAGTCAGATGTAGAAAACCCGGTGCCGTTACTTTTGCTACCGGAAATAATGGTGTTCGCCTTTCCATCGCCGTAGATCATCACATTCCATTTGTTTTTATCCATAACCACATTCTCTACATACGTACCTGATGTCCATTTGATATCATGTAAGTAAATTATAAGTATTACTACGTAGAATCTTCTGGTAATTCAAAAAAATACCTGCTTTGACGTGTATCACGAACATGGTTTTCCCATTATTCGGAATTTTCGTCACCGCCTCGTTCGCCGTCTTCACATCGCCGGAACCATCCGCCGCCACCGTCACATTCGGCTTTAAATTCTTAGCCTGAAGCAACCGGCTCACCGTTGGGCTAACCCAATTCGAGTTGTGAATCGGGATCTTGAAATCGGTCAAAGCAGAGAGGACCACCGTGGCGATTGCTACGCTGTTGCTAGTGAACTCGGTGGAGTTTCTCATCCCAGATTTAAGACTATGTGAGATTGTTGAATCGGTGTTGAATTCGTCGAAACAAGTCTCGTAGTCGGCTATCGCGGCCGAGAGCCACGTTCTCAAATCACCAATCTTCCTCGAGTTGATTATATCCTTCCCGTCGTCTCCGACTTCCATGACGGAAACCGTCTCCTCAAGACAATACACCGCGTCGTCGATCATTTCCCCTCAAGTACGAAGTGCTGATTTGATTCTCTCATCGTTCGTCGTATCGGCAAGCTTCTTCGGTAAATCGGAAATCAAACCGAGCTCATCGACCACCACTTTCAACGAAAGGTTGAACAGCATCACCGGATCTGTTGTCGTGTTTGACGACGGAATCTTCGAGATGCTTGAGACGCAAGCATCAGGGTATAGGGTCACGCTGCAAACACTTTTGAGTGAAGCAGCTGGAGTCAATAGGGGATTCGAACCCGATGTCGAACCGGGAGAATTGTTTTTCCGGTTATGCGAAACGACGCCCATGACGAAGGCGATTAAAAACGCGATCCCCAAAACGGCGGCAACGGCATATGAAATATACCGCTTCCTCGTCTTTCTCTTAAACGCTAAATCTTGCGTTTCGTCAACTTTGCCATATCCTTTGAATATTGACTTCCAAGTATCCATATATAGAAACCAAAAGCAAAAGAAGTTTCGAACGAGAAGAAGAATAGGGATTTGGTTTTACTTGATTGATATGATTGTGTTTGAATTCGAGGATGGCTTTATATAAGTACTGAAATGTGAATATTCCGTATTTGCTTGTTATGGAAATGTGTCTTTATGTATATGCTGATAAGATTTAGCGGAATGAGGAATGTGAATATTTACTATGGTCTGGCGCTAATTAATTTAGATGTTCATAATATAGCTAGTTTCCCCTTTCACGGTTTATCATTATCTACTATACAGTTGTATATTGTTAGACAGGTAAATGCATATTATTTAGTCGGTTTATAAAGATTCGACTTCCCATAGTTTGTTTGACTGTGGTGATTTTGCTACGAGTCTATATTATTTTCTAGTTATATTTTTAGTTTGGTAAGGAGAGGGCCCAAGGCCCAAAAGTGAAGAGTCGAGAAGTTGTTCATCTGTATTACGTTATCACAGAAATTTGCAATCTAAAATTAAGTTTCAATTCCAACTATCCAACTTCATTTTTATATTTACACTCTACTTACTCAACTACCAAAATTATCTACGTTTGATTTATACTAGTGTAGGAAGAAAGAAAAGGCTAATCCCAAAGAGAGAAGTTGATGAATCAAATAAGTCGAACTTAACTTAAATTGGTTCAATTTAGTTTTAGTAAATCAACCAAATCCAAATCACAAATATAAACTCTAAAAATAAAACTAATTTAATTAAAAACCACATTCTTTTTACTTGGATCTCTTGAGTCTTGAGCCACTTTAATCCCGTGCAGGAAATGAGCTCAACATGGTGCCATATCAAACTGGTTTTCGTGGTTTTTCACCATTGGTCTATGAGACATGGATGTTATTCAACTAATCATTTTAATAGATTTGAAAATCCTAACCAAATTCTATGTTATTCAACTAATCATTTTAAAATCCTCATTAAAATCATGTCTTATTCAATTTGTGATTCTCAAATTCAAATCAAAATCATATCTTATTCAATCCTACGTATTTACTTATGGATTTGATTTTAAAATGAATTTTAGTAGATTTGGAATGATTAATTTCTATGTTATTCTCAAATCCATTGGAAAGTCTTGTTATTCTCAAATACTAATCAAAATCCACATGTTGTATTTGAAAATCACAAAAATTTGTAAATCCTATATGAATTTTCAAATCCACTAAAATACCAAAACCAAAAAAACCCCCTAAATGTTGAGCAGAGAGCACAATGAAACTTTGTATGTTATTACATCTTTGTATTCATATTTTGCTCATGAGTCGTGACATTTCCTATCACGAATATATAAGTATCTTTCTTTGTTTAACATTAAAAAAAAAATTGTAAATTGACCCAACAAGCAAATAAGATGTCACATTTGAAGTCATCTATGTTGTTCTTACGTTCGTCTATTGGTTTGTTCTTTTGTGCCGAAATTTTTTTTTATGCTTTTAAGATGAGATAATATAGGATTTATGCTCTCCACCATCTTTAATCTTTCTATCATTTTCTCTTTTCTTTTTGCAAACAAAAATCCCTTCATAATTTTGTCTTTTTTTTTACATTCTTTCAGGTAAACCGACCAAATAGACAACCCACCACACCATATATACATAATTTCCTATTTATTCTCATACTTCCCCATTAAATATATATGGATACCTTTATCTTTTTATCATGGGTGTGAATGGTGACCTCGTTTGGACGCATGTGCGTTTGTAACCGCCCTAACTATCAAACGGACGTTTGTATATTTTTTTAAAATTAAAAAATTTATTTTTTATTTTGAAAAATATAGGTATATACTCAAATTTAATATAAATATATAAAAATCAAACTAAATTTATAAAATTATTATTTCTATTTTCAATAATATTTAATATTTTCTATCAAAAATTATTAACTATTTAACCGCTCTGTTTAAACGCAGTGACCAATCTGACCCCATAAGTTTGGGTTTGTGTACTGCTGTTTACGGAAAACTGAAATGTTAATTCATTTTAGTTTGTTGGGCAAAACTTGATAACAATCATTTGTAGGGGTCGGATTTCACCACTAAGAGATCGATGTAACAACAAGAACGATTCTGCAAAAAGGCTTGAAGAAATCATAAACGGACTTGTAGAAGCCCAATTCAAGATAAGCCCATAATATCATTAAATCCATAATTAACATGGGCTTAATGATAATATGGGCCACAAGTCATTTAAATGTTTAATAGGCCTGGCCCAAATGTATTATTAGCCCTAGTCTAAAAAGCTATAAATAGCTCATTGTATTCACCCTGAAAGGGGCTAAGAATTTTCGCATCAAAAGGAATAAAGCTCTCTTAGCAGCAAACGCAAGTGTTTACATTTTCTGCATTGTGATTCACTCAAGAGTCTCACATTTCATCAACAACCCTACAAATTAGATTGTGCGAGTTACGACTCCTACAATTTGGCGCCGACTAAGGGGAAACAGGAAGACACTCTTACACAAGAAGATCACAGTGCAAACTACGCAAACAAGGATGTCTGGAGACAACAGTCAACAACTCAGTGCCGAGCAACAAAGCGTCGCCGAGGAGCAACGCATCGCAGAAGAGCAACGCATCGCTGAAGAGCAACGCATCGCCAATCAACAGAATCGCAACAACACCAGCGACAGATCGAGAGACGACAACACTGGAACTGGGGAAACGACAAACAACACACTGATTGTTCCTGACACTCCAGCAACAACAGTCACAACAGTGACGTCCGAGTTCCTCACTGGTATGAAGACGATGCTAGAGACGCTACTCAAGAAGACATAGGAGCAAGAAAAGACCAATCAAGAGCTACGCATTCTCGCAACAGCGAATCGGGTCGGAAACAGAAGAGCAGGTATGTTCAGACAGCCCGCAGCACGTATAATTCCGACATCTCTGGATTTTGCAACTCCAATCAGGCCACCCATTTCACAAATCGCATCAGGTAAGTCAAATTCTCCGATCCGGGACAACTCAAAGTGCCTTTCTACGAAGGCAAGATGAATCCATCAGAGCACTTGACGACATTTACGATTGCTCTAGGACGAGCTAACTTCAAGGAAGATGAAAAAGATGTTGGGGCTATCTTCTCTTCGTGGAGCACCTTAAGGGAGGAGCTCTCCAATGGTTTTCTAAGCTAGAGAGGAACTCCATTGATAACTTGAAGCAGTTGTCAACAGCGTTCCTAAGGCACTACGCCACTTTCATTGAGCCTGAAACATTGGACGCGGATCTCTGGAATCTGCAACAAGGACAGAATGAAACATTAAGGAACTTCATGGAGCGCTTCAAGACAGTGCTATCAAAAGTGGAAGGCATAAGTAATAAAAATGCTCTCGAGGCACTCAAGAAGTCACTACGACACGACTCTGAATTTGTGAAAGAGATGATCTTGAACAAACCCTTGACAACTCAAAACGCTTTGCATCGATCAACTGACTTCGCAACAGTCGAGGACGAGAAGAGCATTTTCACCCAAGCTCAAGGGAAAACAAAGCCTACGCCTCACCCTCCACCTACACAGAGTCAGCCGCAAGCTAAGAAGAGTAACCAAGGATCAGGATTAGAGCATCACGAATCCAAGGGCGCTCACAATTACCAAGTGGTAGCACAAGGTTACAACGGAGGAAGAGGCCGAGGTTGCGCCTGTGGTCAAGGTCGCGGCTGTGGTCGAGGCCGCGGTAGCTGGTCAAACACGTGGACAAGAGAACAAAGCAGCTTTGACGAAGAGGTATACTGCAAACATCATAAATCCTTTGGGCATTCAATAGCTAAGTGTCGCATTCTTGGTTTAAAACTCGTTGCTGCACTAACCGCTGGGAAGCTTAAAGGCATCATCGAAATCAAGGACTTCGAGATGGAAATCAACGAGCAGCAACCTGCGCAAGGTGAGCAACCTACACCAAGAAAGAGAAACAATGAGCCAGCTGGAGGCAGAGCCCGTCAAGATATACTAATGATCATGGGAGGATCTCATTACTGCTCGGATACTGTAACTTCTATAAAAGCCTACCAGCGGAGAACTGAAGTCAACAAGAATTTGTCCGAGCCGTCTAAATTACCAAACGATGTAATCTCTTTTGAGGGAGCAGAAACAACAGGTATTGATCGCCCCCATAACGACCCTCAAGTACTCAAGCTCGTCGTCAACAATTGCAACATGTCCCGTATCCTAATCGATATAGGAAGCTCTTTGGATGTCATTTTCTGTGAAACGCTCATAAGGATAACTGTTGACCTCTCTACTCTAGAAGGAGGACCGAGGCCAGTTACCAGTTTCTTTGAGATGACCTTGACAATGGGGACCATAAAATTCCTTGTCAAGGCTGGCGGGATAACGAAAATCGTAGAATTTTTGGTTGCCGATCACCCTGCCATCTACAACGCAATCTTAAGCACTCCTTGGATCAACTCAATGTGCGATGTGCCATCAACCTATCACTTGTGTCTCAAGTTCCCAACTTCTAATGGTGTGGAAACTATTTGGGGATGTCAAAGAGAATCTCGGAACTGTTTCGTCGTTAAGCATAAGCTCCGTAATCCGGTAACAGAACCTGGTGCCAAGATACAGCATAAGAAGATGAAGACGGATAGAGAGCCGATTAAAGAGCTCTCTAAACTCTTATAGTAACTACAGCTCAACGAGGATCGCCTAGAAGAAACCTATCCCACCTGCGATCCTGTTATCTCAGTCTGCATAGACGAAGATCATCCAGAAAGATGCGTAGAAATTGGCGCTAAACTTGACGAAAAGATCAAGGATGACCTTTACTCATTTCTGAAGAAGAACATCAACACTTTTGTATGGGCAGCAGAAGATATTCCTGGAATCAATATCAACGTGACCTACCATAAGTTGAATATTGACTCAATTTTCAAACCTGTTTAGCAGAAGAGACACAAACTCGGGTTACAAAGAGCAAAGGTAATAAACGACGAGGTAGACAGGCTCCTGCAAGTCGGATCAATCACCGAGGTAAAGTATCCCGAGTGGCTAGCTAATCTCGTCGTTGTAAAGAAGAAGAATGGGAAGTGGAGAGTATGCGTAGACTTTACAGACCTCAACTAAGCATGTTCGAAAGACAGCTTTCCACTCCCCCACATAGACCGATTGGTTGAAGCTACAGAAGGTAACAAGCAGCTGACATTTATGGACGCTTTCTCTGGGTATAATCAGATCATGATGCACCCAGATGACCGAGAGAAAACAGCATTCATCACAGATCGCGTGATCTACTGCTACAAAGTGATGCCTTTCGGCCTCAAAAACGCTGGATCGACGTACTAAAGACTTGTAAACAAGATATTCGCAGAACAACTCGGGAACACCATGGAAGTTTACATTGACGACATGCTTGTCAAGTCGCTAAAAAAAAGGATCACGTAGCACACCTAGAAAATGTTTCAAGCAACTGACTTTGCACAACATGAAGTTGTATCCAACAAAGTGCAGATTTGCAGTCACATGCGGTGAATTCCTAGGCTACTTAGTTACTTACTGAGGCATTAAAGCAAACCCGAAATTGATCGACGCCCTGATCCAGATAACTTCATTAAAAATGCAAAGAGACGTACAACGGCTCACTGGACGAGTAGCTGTGTTAAATCGGTTCATTTCAGGGTCCACAGATAAGTGCATACCCTTCTACAATATCCTTCATGGAAACAAGAAGTTTGAATGGACAAAGAAGTGCGAAGTGGCATTCCAACAATTGAAAGCCTACTTAGCAAGCCCGCCAGTGCTCGCAAAGCCAGTAGAAGGAAAACCATTATTTCTCTACACCGCAGTTTTTGATACGGCAGTTAGCGGAGTGCTGATTCGCGAAGAAAGAGGCGAGCATAAGCCAATCTTTTATGTCAGCAACTCTCTAACCGACGCCAAGACAAGATATCCACAAATGGATAAGAAAGCCTTGTCAGTCATCATGTCTGCAAGAAAACTGAGGCCATACTTTAAGTCACATTCAATCGTGGTCCTCAGTACCTTCCCTCTCCTGTCTGTCTTGCACAACCCTAGTCAGTCTGGAGGATTGGCTAAGTAGGCAATCGAATTAAGCGAGTATGACATTGAATACCGCGGGCGAACGTGCGCAAAATCACAAGTCCTAGCTGACTTTCTAATCGAGCTTCCGGAAGAGGCAGTTGCTAAAGAGAGTCTGAACCTAGTCTGGCAACTTCATATCGATGGGTTATTATCTAAAACTGGTTCGGGAGTCGAGATTCACTTAACTTCACCCACTGGCAAAATACTGGAGCAGTCATTCCACCTAGGTGATTCGGTCAAATTATCCCTTTGAACCACTCTCTCAAATTAAGAGATCGTGTAATACTTAGGGGTCGAATTCCACAGAGAATCAAGTTAACACAGTAAATTTCAATATTCAAATTATGCTAAGTGATAAAGATGATAAGTAAAAGAGGTGGAAAAACAGTAAACAAAGATGATTGATTAAACTATAATTCAATAAGAGACAAGCGCTAGGCCTTAGGAAATTCTCAGGAGTGATTCCAAACTGAAGGATAAACGTACTATCGGGATATTTATGAAATGCAATTCTAGAACTCAAACTAATGTAAAATAAATCAATTGTCGTTGCAATTATTATCTATGTTTAAACCCTAGATGACCAACTGTCGTTGCGAAATCAGATTAATTTAAACAAACATTAGAAACAAGTTTGATTGTTCACAAAGATCTAAAGCCAAATGTCGTAGCGATTCAGATCTTTGCTCACCTATGATTCAGTTCCAGTTATTCAATAATACTGTCGTATCTATTAAACAACCTAAAATATCTAACCTAAGATGATCAATCTTAAATGAGAATTAATGCAATCAAGGTGAAGAATCCTATATGATGCAATCCCAATAGTAAATAAATCCTAACAGCTTTTCATCATCCTTTGAAAACCCTAAAACCTAACTAATGGATTACTCAGACATGGTGAAAGATGCAAACATGATTTCTGAATAATACTTTATTAAAAAGAAAGAGAATGATACAAAGATCGAAACCGATTTGGAAGCGATGAACAATCTCTGAATAATCTCTTGCTAGAATCTCTTAGGAAGTAAAAGCATATCTAAAACAATTGTCTAAAATAAATATATATAGGGTACAAAAACAATCTAGGGCAGAACTGCAAACATCTGGAAGTTCTGGGCAGAAATTGGAAATCTTCTAAATTGGTGATCTGGTCCAAAATTGGTTCGTGTCGAGCGACATGGATTAATGTGTCGCTCGACAGGCATATATTCTTCATGTCGATCGATTTGAAAGATGTGTCGCTCGACGAGTCTGCTGATCTTCAACTCCGACCTTGTGTCTTTGATTCGTTGTTCAAAAATGTTTCAAAAAACTCCAGTAAACACCAGAAATGCTCCAAACGTCCAAATACCTAATAAGAAAAACAAAACTCAAAAAACACTAAAAAGACTCTAGAAAACATACTTATATCATGGATTAAAACCGTAAAAACCATGATATATCACTAGGCTTCCGAGCATCTAAAACACAGCAAAGTAGGAGCTCCTTATAGCCGGCATGAGACTTGCGCACGCGCTTAAACTCGACCACATTCACGCATTTTGCGACTCCCAGTTGGTTGCAAACCAGTTCAGCGGAGAATACGCTACGAAAGACGAGCGCATGGAAGCGTACCATAAAGTTATCCAGGAGTTGGCCGCGCAGTTCACAGAATTCACACATACTAGGATTCCTAGAAGAGATAACACTGTTGCTGATGTCCATGCAGTCCTCGCTTCAACCTCCGACCCTGAATTGATGTGAATCATCCCAGTGGAGTTTATTGGGCATCCAAGTATCCATATTCTAGAAGTGGTTAACATCTTGACTCGATCTCAAGCAGCCAAGAAAGCCAAGGAGAAAGCCACTGTAAAAACTTCTAAAGAAACTGCCGCTAATGCAGAAGTCTAGGAAGAAGCAGACAACACTCTGATAAGCGAAGTCAAAGAAAGTGAGCCTCTACTTGACGGACAGCGAGAGCCGGATTATGAGGTGGACATAGAAAATGACTCAGTCAACCCTAGTGAAGTTATACCTAGCAGTCCTTTAACTGCGCCTCAAATCGACCAGGAAGTGGTTGCCATGAATGAAGATTCCAACTCCCCGCAAGATTCCAACTCCTCCGAGGCAAACAAAGCAACTACAATGGAAGAAGATTCACCTGAATTAGAATATGGTTGCGATACACGCTGGCTTGAGAACATTCGCAGATATGTTGAAGATGGCACAAAACCCACCGATAATTGGGCGGCTCGCAAGCTGAGAGCCCATGCTGCCAGATACATTCTATTAGATGGCACCGTATTCAAGTGGAGCTTGTCAGGACCACTATCAATCTGCGTCGAAGGAAAAGAAGCTCGCAAAATCATGCATGAAGTTCACATCGGCTCTTGCTGCAATCATTACGGAGGACGAGCACTAGCACTAAAAATCAAGCGCCTGGGTACTACTGGCCGATAATGATCAAAGAATGTATAAAGTTTTCAACCAATTGTGACAAGTGTCAACGCAACGCTCCTAAGATCCATCAACCAACCGAGATGCTCTCTTCAATCACCTCTCCTTATGGGTTTATGAGATGGGGTATGGATATTGTTGGCCTTCTGCACCCCTCAAGACAACGACGATAGTTACTAGTGCTTACAGATTACTTCTCAAAGTGTGTTGAAGCAGAAGCTTTCATCTCTATAAAAGACGTACAAGTAGAACATTTTGTATGGAAAAACATTATCTGAAGACATGGTGTTCCTTACGAGATCATCACAGACAACAGATCACAGATTATCTTGGGACGTTTCGAAGGGTTCTGCGAAAAATGGAAAATACGCCTTAACAAATCAACTCTGCGGCGTCCACAAGGTAATGGCTTGGCAGAATCAACCAATAAAACATTGACTCCCAGTCTTAAAAAGTGCCTCGACGAGAAGAAGGGCTGCTGGGCCGACGAGTTAGATGGCGTCATCTGGTCTTACCGCCCTACACCGAAGGAAATCACCGGTGAAACTCCATTTGCTTTGGTTTACGGAACAGAGTGCGTCATTCCAGTCGAAGTTCAATTTCCAGGAGTGCGACGAAGGCTTCTTTCATAGGAAGAAGAAGTCAACTGTCTCCTCTTACTTGACGAGCTGGACATCATCAACGAACGCCACGACCAAGCGTTGACCCGGATTACCAACTAACAGCATTCAGCAGCAAAATACTATAACTCTAAGGTGCGAATCCGACATTTTTACGAAGGTGACTTGGTCCTGTGAGAAGTCTTCCAGAACACGGCAGAGCGCAACGCAGGCAAACTCTGCGCCACCTGGGAAGGGCCTTACAGATTCACTAAGATGGTTAGGCCAGGAGTCTATAAAATTGCCACCATGGAAGGCATTCCAATCTTGAGGTCTTGGAATGCGACTCACCTGAAGAAGTACTATCACAGAGTATTTCAGTTGAACTACGAGGCGGCTTGATCCCTGCAAAGCGTACGTAGGCAGCTCATCTGCGGGTGGGTGCAGCTGCCTCCCCCCTCCTTAAAGGGGGGGGGGGGGAGTGAGGTACGTATACTCATATACTCCCACCTCTCTCAATTGGTTTTTTCTGCAAGTAAAAAACAAATAAAGCAAACTTAGCTAAACAGTTTTGCTTATAATACAGTCTTAACAGAAACAAACTTCTTCGCAAATAATCTTTTTTAACATCCACCACGGATATCGTATGTCTTATCAGAAACAAACATAATACCTCGCTGCTGGCCATAGTGACTGTCTACTTCGCAAACTTCTGATCTGACTTTTACATCCTTAGCAGGATCGCACAGCGCTATACAAATACATAATGTTCATTATAGAAGCGGATGCTTTAGAAGAAAGTGTGTCCGTAAACCCAAATGATAATTTCAGAAACCCAACTTACAAAGCGTTGGTCAACTCACTAGAGAATATTCACTTAAGCAGAGCGGAAGTATTAGTAGAAAACGTGCTTGTAAACCAAAGTGTTCATAACAAAATCCAACAATCTAAAGCGTTGATCTTAACACAGAAAAAGACTTATTGCTGAAACAGGAAAGTTTAAGACAACATTTCTGCAACTGAGGCGAGAAGTAAAAACTGCGTATTATATCATTATGAATAAACCAAAGGAAAAACAAAGTATCCAAAGAGGAATGAGCTATCAAAGCAACAAATGAAGATAAAAGGGTAAACACCACCCAAACTAGAGAAAACACTGAAAACCAAAAACCAAAAATAAACTAAGGCAAAATCCTCTCAAGCTCCATCTGCAGTCTTCGTAACCTCAACATCTTCAGTCTCAGTCTATGAATATGACGAATCCTCATCACCAGACTTCTTTTCTTCAAACACACTAGAAGTGCCTGAAGCTGGATGAATCACGTCACGAATAAGACCTGGCTCAACAAGAGCTAGTTCAACAGGGGCCCCTCTATTGTAATATGTCATCCTAAGAATCCCCTCAAGTTCGCTCATATGATTAGTCCAAGCCTCAGTCGCATGCAACAGGGCTTCCTCCTACTCTCTAAGTTTACGAAGCTCGTTTGTAAGATCAAGCGGCTTGTCACCCTGAAGCACTGGTATAAACTCAATGTTGCTCTGAACTTGAGTAAAATCAAGGAACTCATTCCAGGGAACCTCCTTGATCATCCTAAGCTTGTCCCTAGCTCACCTCATCCTTGACGCAAACTCTGCGGTCACCTCGCGCCTCACCTTCTCACTCGCCTGACCGGCTGCATCCAGAAGCCTAGCTGCATCATCTAAACGAGTGGTCAGATTGGAGACTTCTTGCTGCAAGCGTCTCTTCTCAGCTCCAGACTTTGAAAATGTGCTATCTATCTTGCGGCGCTGATCCTCAGTCTCTTTTACTGCTGCTTCCAGGGCAGCAACTCGTGCCTCCGCTTCATGCTTTTCTTTCTTGTGATCATCACATAGCTCCTGAACACTAGCAAGATGACGATTCTGCAAGAAGGCATCCGTCTCGTAGCCCTTGGTAAGCTCATCGATCAAAGCATAGAATTGGCAAAAAGAGTATAAGTCAACATAAACAAAGATAAGTGGATAATGCCGCAAAATTTAATGGAAGTTCATACCGTCATGCCATGAAGGGTCACCTTTCTGTAAATATTTGTCTTTGACATATCTTGCGGAGGAGGAAACTCATTCCCTGGAAACACAATCTTTGACATTTCAGCCGCGGCCATACTCTCGCTGCTAAATAACTCTCCTGGATCAATGTTTTTCTTACTATCATCTCGAGCACGCTTTCGATCTGTATTTGAAACATTGCGACGCTTCGGTGGCGAGTCATGACGACGACTAGAATGGACAGTAGTAAAGCGCTCAAGCTCAGGACGACGCAACTTAGGTGCAGCAAATGATCTAGCTTCTTGCGGAGCTCTCGGGGTAGTGTTCACTCTAGTCTCGGCAGGTCTCTTCTCGCACGCGGTCAATCTTTTCAAGTTTCTCGACATTTCTGGTGGGGAAGTTAGGAGATGCATTCCAAAACGACGAATGAGTGCTTCTCGAACACGGTGCGAAGTGAAATCTTTCTGCCAACTGCACTTCTCGATGATGAAATCGTCACGAAGATCAAATGAATCTATCGGGAACCTGTCAGCGCTGCTATAATCTGCAAAATAAAAAGTAAGATCAAAAGGGTTAGAATTTGACTAACTTACAAACAAGATAGAGACTGTCGCTAAACTGAAAAAAAAGCATAAGATAAAAAAAATGCGGCAAAGTCAACTACCACAGTGACCCCATCTCGTTCGAAGCTGAGGATTATCTCCGACTGAATCACTATTTATTCGCTTAAAGTATAACTTTTTCTCCCAAGAGAGTTCTAGAGGAGGGAAGTCTTTGATGACGTGAAGATCACGTTTGCCGTCAATGGAGTAATGAAGTTTATCTTTGTGACCAACCTTTTTGATAATCAAAAGATTCAGCAAGTGGTTCATCAGCAAGATCTTCCGGGATAGGATTGGCGAACTCGACATCTTTAGAAGTATTGCAAAATGCAAGAATGTCTGTTAAAGATGTTGAAGTCAACTTAGAAGACTCCGGTCCTCTGCGCGTCTGGTCGGTCTTAGTAGCCTGCGGGGTCCCCACTTCAGTATCGTCAAATACTACCAGAGCATTCTTGAAGATTGTGTCTCATAAACCGCCATCATCACTAGGAGACATTCGTACCGAGATGTGTTGTTAGTGCGATGAAAACCTTTAATTCGAGTCAAAAATCAAAATTCGCATTCAATTCAGTTGACCTATTGACTTATGTTGACCAGTTGACAGTTGACGATTGACTGTTGACTCGTTGACCAAAAATTAGGGTTCAACAAACCCGTTTTCAGCACAAATCGCTGCCGCACACTGTAGCGTTTCCGCCGCCCAAAATAGCGTTTTGAGCAAAACCGCGTTTCTAGATCCGACCGTGCCAGATCTTCTCTTCCGTCGTGAATTAACGCCACTGAGTTCCACCATCTGGTTCATGGCCAAGCTCCGTACTGAGCTCCATTGTCGAGGTGATTGAAGCTCCTCCGTCTCCAGGAATCGGCGACGAAGGTCAGACATGAAGAAGTCCTCTGGCGACGACGAAGCTGCAGACGAAGGCTCTGTCCCACGGTAAAGACGAATGCAGATCCATGGTGGTGAAGCTCCAACGGTGGCAGCAGCCCCGATTCCGAAGATCTGCGGTGATGGACAAAGAAGACGTCGGGATCTGCACCGGATTGCAGATATGCGACAGAGGCGGCGGATCCACGACGATTTGCGGCGGATTGCGGATCACTGATGACGGAAGAGACAGAGACGACGGATCTGGTCATGGCGACGACGGCGACGTGGCTGCAGTGTCAACTACGGTGGTTAGATCCCGTCAACGACGGCTGATCTGCGGTCGCAACAGCGCAGATCCGGTGATGCTCCTCCTGCGACGACGAGGGCGATGGTGGCGTGAAGACAGGGCCGAGATCGGCGAGTTCCGGTGACCTCTCTGGCGGCAGCAGATCAGAGAGGTAGGAGATGAACAAAAAAATTTCTACAAAAAGCCTAATTTGCACTACGGGACAAAAAAAAAATTGGAAAAAGGGATTCCATATTTTTTACCTTTTTTACTGCTGAAAATCCAACTTGGTGAAAAAAATAGACTGCCTAGGGGGTTTATTTATGCCAGAAGGGTTGCCTAAAATCCCTAGGGTTTTTCAGGAAAATTTCCTGACGGGCTTTAAAGTCCAATTAAATGAGCCCAATAGCCTTTCCAGTCTATTAACCTCATTTTCAAAAACGCCAGCAGGTCCAGTAAAACACGATAGCATCAACTCAACATGGAATAACTGCAACTTCCAGAAATCGCTGATAAGACGTAAACGCCTGGCTGCTTCATGGTCCATCGCATCGGTCTCAAACTTCAACAGCTTATACATTGGCATCATCTAGCTCGATACTACCAAGCTGGGGGCTAACTGTAGGGGTCGGATTTCACCCCTAAGAGATCGATGTAAAGACAAGAACGATTCTGCAAAAAGGCTTGAAGAAATCATAAACGGGCTTGTAGAAGCCCAATTCAAGATAAGCCCATAATATCATTAAATCCATAATTAAAATGGGCTTAATGTTAATATGGGTCAAAAGTCATTTAAATGCTTAATGGGCATGACTCAAATGTATTATTAGCCCTAGTCTAAAAAGCTATAAATAGCTCATTATATTCACCCAGAAAGGGGATCAGAATTTTCGCATCAAAAGGAATAAAGCTCTCTTAACATTTTCTGCATTGTGATTTACATTTTCTGCATTGTGATTCACTCAAGAGTCTCGCATTTCCTCAACAACCCTACAAATTCGATTGTGCGAGTTACTACTCCTACATCATTCATAAGATATATATATATATATATACATTTATAATTTGATATAAGGTACTAACAAATACCTCATTAATAAAGCCAGGAAATAAACTAAATCCTTTGTTATTACATCATGGACTGATGCTGTCTAAATAGGATCCATCTAGATGTTAGCATATGAAATAGTGTCATGGGATAACCTAAAAAAAACAATTTTATTTGTGTAGAGATTATACATTGGTTTGGTCCGTCAACTATGTTATCAGAATATAAAGATTAGACTCTCTTAAGCTTCCAAAAAAAAAAAAAGATACGATTCTGAAAAATCTTATTTAATATCTGATATTACTTTTTGTTATATTTTTTCTCTGATAAATTTATGATCGCAGATTGCACATGATGATGGTGTAATGCATTTACATCACATCACATGATGATGGTGTAATGCATTTACATCATCACATCACATGAATTCTATTCTCCTTGAACGTGCAAGTACATACTAACTTACGCATGGTACACACCGTATATCCCGGAATTATGGACCGTATAAATCTATAGATTCCATGCGTATAGTTTTGACTAACCTAAAGTATAGTGACGTTATAATAACTACGTGAACGTGCATTAATTAAACT
Organism: Draba incana; assembly: GCA_963576765.1. Taxonomy (NCBI): domain Eukaryota; kingdom Viridiplantae; phylum Streptophyta; class Magnoliopsida; order Brassicales; family Brassicaceae; genus Draba; species Draba incana. The sequence goes on along the minus strand of OY755205.1, from coordinate 1,066,596 downwards.
TGAGTTACAGAAACGAATAATGATGATACTCAAATTATAAAAAAATACTTTTTCAAAAAAATATATATATAAAAATAAACAGGACATTCGAATATTTTTTAAACGCTATTTGAAAAGTTAATCAAAACATACACAAACGTAATCGTTAAGACGTTAACCAATACAAACAATCCACGCCACATTAATATTTTAGAACTTTGGTTATATATATTAATATATGTGAGACAAATTAGTCAATCATATCTTTATATAAATAGTAAATCCAAGTTTCTTAATATTATTTTATATATATACTTAATACAATCACGAGCGTAAAAGAGAGAGCTGCGGGCTACAGTTATCTTTATCCCGAACCTTTTCTTTTTGCAGCCGCTTCAGCCTCACTACATAAACCAAACAAGACACAACACACCAAAACACACAAAAAAAAACCCTAATCTTTAAAATAAAAGCCCTAACTTCCAAATCAAGCAAACCCCAATACTTCCCCTGAGAAAATATGGGAAAAATGGTAAAACCCCAATTCCAAATCGTAACTAAATTTAAAGACACGTAAAATATATATATTATATAAAAAAAAGCTTCCATATCTTCCTCTGATTCTTCATTTATTTTCTAGAAATCAGACGCGGAAGTTCTTGCCGGAGAAAGTCTGACCAAATTGCCAGTTACTCGGAGCTATGTTGTTGGAGGTGGAGCTTCGACCATCGGAAGTTTTAACTCGGAAAGAAAGAGATTGGCCAACAAGAACCACGTTGGATTGCCAGTTTTGTCCCCAATTCCGGCTAAGATCTAACCAAGCTGTCTTGGTTCCTTTCACACTAACCTTCCTGACATCTCCGGCTCCAGCTACGTTAGTGACTAGAATCAAATTGAAGTACTTGTGACCATTGATCGTGAATCTTACACCACCCTTCTTCCTACATGGGATCCTGAAAAACCGCAAAAAAAAAACATTAAAAAAATTACTATTGTCTGAAAAATGCATATTTTACTTTCAATGGTGATAGTGCTATAAAAAATATACTCCTTCCGTTTCATAATGTAAGATGTTTTAGACATATTGTTTTATATTGTTTTGTTTCAAAATATAAGATGTTTTGATAATCCTAGGTATTTTTTAATTTTATTGAATATTGTGCAACCAATAGTACCAATAGTATTATGTAGTTTTCCTTTTTGTTGGTTAAAATGTTTTTTTATATATTGTTAAAATATTACTTTTAAAAATAAAAATAGTTTGTTAATATTTGTGTTTTTTGCTAAAACATTTTATATTATGAAACGGAAGGACATTGTTATTGTTTAGTACGCAACGGGAAAGGAGGGTCTCATTGGAAGCAATGTTATATTACCCGGCAAATGTATGGGGTTGAGTGAGGAAGTGTCGAGACTTTAACTGACTTCAATGCAAATGACTGAAATCAACCTCGGGAATTTTCACCTCAATAACCGACTCGGTTTTAAAAGGGTGTGATGGACGCGTGACGAACAAGACAAAGAGAAGGTTTTGGTTCGTTGGTTTCAAGGTTTATGGCTTTAAAAGGGACTAAAGACATAAAAAGGTGTATAGACTCAACTAAAACATTACGTTAATAGAAACACTTTTTGTTTTGGTTCCCGAGAAAATTAAGCAACTTTATAAGGAAAGTAAGAAAAAAAATGGAATAAAGAATAGTGAACATGCGAAGACTGAAAATCTTCAATCTCACAGATTCTTAGATTTTTTGTTATCCTACTTTCTATAAAAAGTGACTTCTAATGCAAAAGAAATAATCTTTTACATTTTTGACTAAGCAGCATTAGAGCAACCGCAACGGTTGCTCTTACGTGTGTTCTTCGTATTAAAAATTATTAAAACACACATTCTGTCATCTTTTTACTCAATTTTATATTTTTTTCATCCTTTTACTCAACTTTTATATTTTAATACACCTCACTATCTTATAAGAACACTCCCAAAAGTTTCAAAATAAGAACTCTTCAAAACTATCTCCTCTCTTTATTCAAAATTTATTAATTTTATATTACCAAAAACACTCTTTTTTTCCTTTTACTCAAATTTTACACTCTATTTTTTCCTTTTACTCAAATTTTAATAATTTTTAATACTAAAAAGCAACCGTTGCGGATGCTCTTAGGCGATTATATCGGATCAATCTCGAAAATCAGCTAAGCAAACGGGATTTAATTTCTCGAAATAAAATATCCAATTACTAAAGAGGGTAAAGACTCAATAAAATCAATTTCCCTATGTTCCGGGGAGATTACTTTATAACTCAGAAATATCTAAAGGCTGATTGAAGTGTCAGAAGATTTAAAGAGTAGAAACTTTGAAGCTCCCATGATTTATATAAAAAAAATATATGTATAGCAAAAATAAGTAAAGTACGTATGTCTATTAAAATAGAGAATATTGAGTAAAAACAGAGTAAATATATATAGAGAGAAATAGATGAAGTTACCTGCGGTAAGAGACAGGGACAATACCAGCCTTATACTTGGCGATTGATAGAAACATAGGCATGGCTAGATCAAAGTGTTCACGAGGAGGGTTACACCAACCACCATTGTCACTAGCTTGTGCAAAGTTTGGTGGACAGAAATTAGTAGCGGTAATAAGAATCGATGGGTTTCCAGGCAAACACCAACCCGGAGCATCGATACACTTAAGCTCAAAGCAAGCACCACAACTCAAACCATTGTTGAATAAAGCAGTGCTTAAAGCTGCAGTGTTTACACCATATCCTTGGCTATACAAATTCCCATACCCACACGCACCACCTACAAGTTTTGTCACACATTGAAAATCGTTACTCTAAGGTATATTTAATGAATAATAAAACAAGAACTTGTGTTAGAGAACGTCACTTTTAGTAAAATCTCGTACTTTAAATAAATTTAACATTCATTTAAAAAAGCCTCGTACTTTGAGATCTTGAAACTAAAGTTACACAGTGTTAAAAAGCTAGAGTTTAAATCTTTTGATACAAATTAACATTTACTATATGGTTTAATGGTAACATGTGAGAACAGAGGATGAAACTGATAAATTAGAAACTTTTGGGGTCTAAAATGTAAAAACAGAGGAGGTGAGATAGAGAGTGTACCCATAGTGCCGGAAGCGTCAGCTTCGCCGTAGAAGGTGGCGTGAGCATTGACCCAAGGCCCTCCGGTGTAAAGTCCGGGGATTTTGGCAGTTACTGTGGTCGCTGTTAAGACAACGACCACCATAACCGCCATTACTGTCATTATTTTCGCCGTCATTTTTTTTTTAAGTGAGAATAGAAAAGGTTTTGGGAGAGAGAGAGAAGAAGAAGAGTTGTGTGAGGGAGAAGAAGGTAGGAAGGCTACTTATGGAGGGATGAGAGGAGGGTTGAAATGGGTTTTACAGCTTTATTTTATTATTTTCTATTTTAAGTACTAGTTCTTTTTTATATAGATAAAAAGTAGAGTATAGTATTGCATTTATTATCATTACAAAAAGCATTTTGTAGTTTCTCTTTTATTTCCACGTGGATCTAATAATATGTTTTCCATTACTATATTCCACCGAATTCACGAGAATGCATGTCAGAGTTTTCAGTCACGATTTTTTAGGGTTTATTGTTTTTGTATCTTGATGGATTTGAAAATCTCAATCAGAATTTATATTATACAGTTAAGTATTTTAAAATTCTCATTAAAATTATGTCGTATTCAATTTTTGATTCTCAAATACAAATCAAAATTATTTTTTATTCAATTTTGAATTTGATTTTAAAATGGGTTTAATTGGATATGGTGGGTAAGATTTTTGGGTCAAAAAATAAAAATTTATCCTAATTTTGTTTCGTAAATTTTAAATTCGGCTTTTGGCTTTTGATAATTGTTGATTTGTTCTTCCGATGTTAAGTCTCTGTTTGACTCGTATTGATTGTTTTTCCAATACCAAAGAGGAAAAGCAACTATTTTAAAGGGTTAGATTGGTCGCTCCGTTTAAACAGAGCAGTTAAATAGTAAATAATTTTTGATAGAAAATATTAAATTTAAGGTAGAAAAAATAATTTAAAAATTTTAGTTTGATTTTTATATATTTATATTAAGGTTAATTATATACCTATATTTTTTAAAAATAAAATATAAAATATTTTATTTTTAAAAAAATACAAACGCCCGTTTGATAATTGAGATGGTTGCAAATGCACTTACGTCCAAACGAGGTTACCAATGAAAGCCAAAGTTAACTAGCTTTTTTAGGTTCGTTCTTTTTATTCCGACTAAATGCCATATGATTATTCAAATTAGTGAAGAAAGGTTCTTACGAGTTACGAATAACGAAAATAATCCTTTAAAAACAAACAAAAATGCCGTTAGCAATCAAAATATGAAACCGTCCAAACAAATTTCTCGATATTTAGATGTAGGGGTAGGCAAATTATCCGAATTCGAAATCCGAACCCGGACCCGACCGAAATCAAACGGTTTGGATCGGGTATAGATATGGTCAATTAACCGATTGGTTTTAATTTGATTTGAGTTTGGACTTCGGTTCGGTTCGGATATTATCCGATAACCGAACTTAAACCCGAACAAAATCACCTTTGTTATACACTTATTTTATCTTTAGCCCCAAATCTTCGACTTACCCAAAATTTCTAATGGGATTAGAGAGAATCGAGTGAATATCGATTTTGGTACCTCTTTATAAATTACTTTCTTATTCAATTTCATTTTGATTCAAATTTGTTAGCACTTAGTGAATTATTTCTTAAGTTTTTATGAAAAATCACTTGAGTTTTGAACTTTTCTTAGACTAATAGGAACATTAATTTTGGTTTTAGATTGGATATATCCGATCCGAACCCGATCCGATTATAGTTTGGATCATTATTGGATTCTACATATATTACAAGGAACCGATCCGAACCCGATTTCATATAACCGATCCCGAACCGAAAAATTAAAAATATCCGAATGGTCTTTATAAGCCATTATCCAAAAAACCGAAAATCCGAATTACCCGAACCGTACTCGAGTGGGTATCCGAACGCCCACCCCTATTTAGATGTTTATCCGACAACTCTAGAATTACATGATAAATATCCAACCTTTGGTACTTATTCTTCCAAAAAATGCAAAAGAACAACTGAACACTTGTTTCTTACTTTCTGTAAAGCCATTAAAAAAAATCTTATGAGCTTTTTCGTCATATAAAGATTTCCTTTATTTACATATTCGAGTTTCGTTGAAATCAAAAAGTAGAAAAATATCAAAATTTTATATGCAGGCATGCATTATCTAGTTTTTTACATACAAGACTACTAATAATTATTTCTGGATGACAATAGACTTGTGTATTAATTACTAGAATAAAACCCTCGCGATGCGAGGATTATTTAATTTATAGTAAATAGTTATGTTTAAAGAATGTTTGGAGGAGAAGTATACTATATTCTTAATTGAAACACCAAATTAGGTAATGTAGTGATTAAATTTATAGGTTCATACGTAATTTAAAAAAATATAGTCTCATATCTCATATGCTTTGAAGAATTTGGAAATCAATAAAATATATACGCATGATATAAGTAAATATGGCTTGAATTATTAAACTATTTTATATAATAGCTAAATCATTAATAAATTTTTTTTTGGTTACAAACAAAATCATTTTTATGTTTTGACGATTTTTTTTGATGATATTTTGTAAACTTTACCAAGAAAAAAATTCTACTAACCAAATTTTTTTTATTTTTGCTTATTCTTCTTGATATAGTTCTCCGTTTATCAATGATCAATTATTTGTGCTTCCCATATATATATATATATATATATGTTAAACCTCTGCCTACATATAATGACAGAAACATGGTCGATTCTGTTTTTAATTACATAATTTGAAGAATTTGGAAATCAATAAAGTATATACGTTTGATACTTGTAAATATGGTTTGAATCATTAAACTATTTAATATAATAACTAAATCATTTTTACATGTTTAGACGATCCTTCTTTGATGATATTTCGTAATCTTTATACGTAAAAAAAATACCACTAAACCAATTTTTTTTTTTTTGCTTGTTCTTCTTGATATTGTTCTCTTTTTATCCATGGTCAATTATTTTGTGTTCTTCATAAATATACATATGTTAACCCTATACAATAGAAACATGGTTGTTTCTATTTTTAATTACATAGTTTGCTATTTTTCTTTTTCTAGTTTTTGTTTATGTTAAATTTCTCTTTATTAATTATTTTCAACTAAATTTTACATAACTATTTTTATAGAGGTTTTGTGCAATTTGTAAAATTACTTTATATTTTTTTCCATTTTAACTTCCTCCTTTTTGATAATTTAAATTTTGATACTGAAAAATTTACATAATTAAATAATTGACATGTGTTACAATCTAATCGACTACTTAACACATGTCGCGATCTCGTGAATTAGAATTATGTTCACTCTCTTTTATATAATAAGATTTGGCTTCGCCTTGATTAATTACTTTATTGTATGGTAATTAATTTGTAAGTAACTATAGAGATAGGTAATTAATAATCGGCCCAAATAAACGAGCAACTTGGCCCAGTAACTATAGGGATAGGTCTGCGATCTGCGGCACACTGACTCTAACTGATAACTAATTTACTAAAAGTGATAATATGACGAAAGTACTATTTTAAATAAAAATATACTTTTATAATATAGAATTCATTGATTTGAACAATGATTAGAATCACCTTTTTAAAAAACAAAAAAAAAACTCTGGTGATAATGACTTAACTATTGTAAAGAATGTCATTTAATTGAATTATAATTATTATTGGAATAGAAAATTATTTGCCTTTCTCTCTATTTTACAATTTATATGATAAAAGTAGGAAAATTGTTGATACAATAAAAGTCCCAAACCTCGACAAAAATTCATCATTTTTTATTCATTGTTAGTCAGTAAAATAATTATTGTTTCTGTATAGACAAGCCAAAAAGAAAGCAAACGCACGTGGACCGCACATGGGCACCTCATGCATTTGTATTTGGTCAATTTACGAATTGTGACCATTAGAAATCAGTAAATCACTCGTGAATCAAACCCTCCGATCCGATCCGATTTATAATATCTCAAACCAAAAAATAATAATATTGAAATATAATGATCTTTGAGGAAATAATAAACCCTACATAAAGGTTTATGTTGTTTCGAGTAACCATTGCCATGTCTACTCTTGTGTGGAGTGTGTTACCAAAACCTTATTATGAAAGATGAAAGAGATTGAAGCTAGGAGAGTTTAGCATCCAAAGCTCCTTCGGCTCACTCTCGGACCAATTACCTCTCGACAACCGAAGATCTCTTCTTGAAAGCCTTACATCGAAGAGACAAGTTCCATCGGCTTCGGTTGAAAAGGTTTTCACTATTAAAGCCGCTCTAATTGCAGCTATCATCGCAAGTATCCGAACACTCGTGTGTTTCTCGGATTATACTTCTCTTGACACATTGTTCACTTCGATCGATGTGGTTAACGAGCCGAAATCTCTACTTAGCGACATTTGTTGTTTTAGCTAGGTCTTAAATCTATCTCTTTAGTTTTTATTTCGCGTTTGGCAATTGTTACCGCCGACGCATTAGCTAAGTCCGGTCTTGTAGCGTCAAACTCCTTCTCCATTCATGGAGAATAAGCTTTCTATTTATAAAATTCGGTTTGATCAAAAAAATAATATTGAAATATAGAAAAAATATAAATGGTTAGAAATATTAGATGATGGGAGTGAATTCCATAATTCCATCTATTTTCATGTTAGTGAAGCTACACTAAAACGTTAACTATCTAAACTACTAGGAACAATGATATATGGTAAGGTTTTTATTTATGAAATATAAATGAGAGTGTCCGTATAAGTACACGGAAAATACGGTATCACATTTAACAGGGCGGTACGTCGATGCAGTATGCATATAAAACTATAAATTTCTAATAATTAGACCATGTCCAATGGAAGGTTTTTAAAAAGTATGTTAACAATAGAAATAAAAAAGTAGAAAAGATAGAAGAGAGGAAGACATGAGGTTCTCAAATAAGAGATTTAAGATCCTCTTTTTGAGAATCTCCCAACACATGTTTAGTTTTAATTGGCTCAATTTTTTTTTAGCTATTAAATTTTAATTAAAAACATGTATTATGTTAAAATATTAATATTGTATGTTTAGTTTAGAACCCTATTTTAGAAACCACATGCTCTTACTTGAACGTATCTAATGTATAAGTGGGTAAGAAACCACATGAATTAATATGTGAGTGTGCATATTTTTCAGCTCCCCTCTTTTGGGCACAGTAAACTCTAATTGAGTTAGAAGGTTTAAAAATCTAATCGTGTGGTTCTCTTTCGTTTGAACACCTTGGGAGCAACAAAGAAGATATTTCAGTGATCAAATCGGTTCTTTCTTGCTTGCTGTTCTTACTTCTTCTATCTTTCATCAATTTCTTTTTCGATCTCTGATTTTGATTAAGGTGATTCGTGTGTTGTGGGGAAGGAGTTTTAGATTCTCCGTTGGTTTGAGTGGTTCTAAGCTTCGGAGAAAGAATAAAGTATGTCGGTGGCCATGGATATGGAGATGCTTCGACTCAGTTTGGGAGTGGAAGTGGATGAAGATGTTCCTTTCGAGATGCCTGATGCTCCTCAGTTCTGTTCTAATGAGGATAACAAGCTCAGTTTAATAGGTCGTGTTTTGAATCCGTCAAAACAGAAAGTTTCTAGTTTGATTCAAGACTTGCCGAGAAAGTGGCAAAAGATTGGAAGAGTCAGGGGTGTAGCGTTATCAAAGGAGCGTTTCCAGTTCATCTTTAGATCGATTCATGATCTTGAGGAAGTGTTGGAGAAAGGTTTTCATACCTACAATGAATGGGCGGTGGTTATGGAGAGATGGGTGGAGAATCCACCGGAAGACTTCTTGCAAAACGTTCTGATTTGGGTTAGGATTAGCAATCTTCCGGTGAATCACTATACGGTTGAAGCGATTAAGGCTCTCGGGAGTTTTGCGGGTCAAGTAGTGGAAGTCCCTTATGATCCTTATAAACAGGACAATCGTGATTATGTTAGAGTGCTTGTTAGATTCAATATAGCTAAGGCTCTTCGAAGATCAAAAGTGGTAATTCTTCCAAAAGGGGGTTCGGTTACGGTGTGGTATGACTATGAAAGGGTTCAAAAAAGGTGTTATGGTTGTCAAAGGTTAACTCACGAGAAGAGTGTATGTCCATTCTTGAAGAAGATAAGTAATGAGGATCAATCATTACCTTTGGGGTCAGGCTCAGGACAGAGCAGTGGGGCTCCGGTGGGATTTACTAAGGGGGATTCGTTATTTGGGGTTCTTAATGATAATCAGGTCGGGATGGATCCTCTCACGGGTCGTCCTAAGATTGCGGAGGCGGTTTTGCATGAACTTCGTCAATATTTGGTGGCATCAAATGGGGATTCGCAAGGAGTTAAGGAGATGAGAGTGTGAAAATCTGTTTCCGATGCAGAACAAGACCCAATTGCAAAGAAGGTGGCTTTATCCTTGGAGACTTTACCGGTTATATCCTTGGGGTTGAATAAAGGCAAAGGAATGGTTTTTGAGTATGATTCATCTGGGTCTAATAATCAAAAAGGGAAAGAATATGGTGGAGAAAATGAAGAGGAGCTTGCGATTATACATGGAGATGCGATGATATGGAAACCGGAACCGAAACAAATTGTGAGTGAGTCTAAGTTTTGGTGTTCCGAGTCTCTCCCATTTGAAGTTGGTCCAACGGTAAATAGAACAAGTTTCTCTGAGGCTTGTTCTTCCGGGGCTTTAACTAAGAAAGGGAAGCCGAGGAAGAGACCATATAAAACTAATAGGAGACCGAGAGTGCTAAACAAAGAAAATGTTGGCAAGGAGGTGGTTTTAAAACAAGGAATTGAAATCGGGGGAGAAGGTAAAAGGAAATCGGATTATCAAGTGAATTCAAAGGAAGGAAAGATTGAGAAGTTGGTTAAAGTGGCCAAAAGAACCAAAAATGAGGTAGTCCCAAATGAGGGACTGTCCATCATTTAATGAGTATATTAAGTTGGAATTGTCAAGGTATGGACCGTGTCGATGGTTTGACAATTCAACGTCTTAAGGATTTGCGTTAAAACCATTTCCCTGAGATAATGTTCTTAATGGAAACTAAGCATAAAAGAAATGTTATGGAAGATTTACGAGTTTGGTTAGGCTATGATAGGTTATTCACGGTTGACCCGGTTGGTTGGAGTGGAGGATTATCCTTATTTTGGAAAAGTTCGGTTGTTGTGGATATAAAATCTTTTTGTAAGAACTTGCTGGATTGTAATGTTAACTATGGTAATAAATCCTTTTATCTCTCGTTTGTGTATGGTGAACCGGTGGCAAAAGATAGACCTAGGTAATGGGAAAGAATAACTAGGATTGGTGTTAATAGAATGGAGAGTTGGTGTATAATAGGTGATTTTAATGATATTTTACACAACGGTGAGAAGAAAGGAGGTCCGAGTAGAGAGGATTTTAAGTGTGAATCTTTTGTTAATATGATTCATGCTTGTAGAATGGAGGAAATGCCGAGTAGTGGCAATGGGTTTACATGGGGAGGGATGAGAAGAAACAATCAGTATATCCATTGCAAGTTGGATCGAGCTTTTGGCAATAGTGCTTGGTTCAGGATGTTTCCCGTTACTAATCAAGCTTTTCTGGATAAGAGAGGATCGGATCATAGGCCGGTGTTGCTTAAATTATTATCTTCTCAGGAAAGCTACAAAGGGCAGTTTAAGTTTGACAAAAGGATGTTACATAAACCGATGGTGAAAGAGTGTATCGAACAAGCGTGGAGGGCGGGGGTTTTTTGTCCTAGAGATTCAGTTTCAGATCGAATTAGAAGATGTAGGAAAGCTTTGAGTGGTTGGAAAAGGGATAATAATTCGAATTCTAAAGAGAACATTGGGTTGATTCAAATTGAGCTAGAAAAGGAACAATCTAAAGCTTTGCCGTGCTTGTTTTCTCAACGTAAATTGAAAAAAGATCTTCTTAGAGCGCATAAGGAGGAAGAGATGTATTGGAGCCAGAAGAGTATGCATCGTTGGTATAGGGAGGGAGATGGTAATACCAAGTTTTTTCATGATTCAGTAAAGGCGAGTAGAGCAAAGAAAGGTCTTGAACAATTAGAAGATGCTAATGGGAATATGCAGAAGGGTGAAGCTTCGAAAGCTCAAGTGGCGCTTGATTATTTTGCAAATCTTTTTTCATCTTCTAATCCATCAGGGTTTGAGGATCTTTTTACCAATTTTCGGCCTAAGGTATCAAGAGAGATAAATGAAATGTTGGTGAAAGAGGTTACTAAGGAGGAAATTCGTGAGGCTGTCTTTTCGGTTAAGGCTACAAGAGCTCCTGGGCCTGATGGAATGACAGCTTTGTTCTTTCACCAGTATTGGGATGTTGTTGGTGAAGAAATTACAAAGGAAATCATGGATTTCTTTAAGAGTGGCCGATTTCCATCGGAATGGAATTACACTCATTTATGCCTTATTCCCAAGAAGGTAAATGCTACTAAAATGGGGGACTTGAGACCAATTAGCTTGTGTTCCGTGTTGTACAAGGTTGTCTCAAAGATTTTGGTTAAAAGGTTACAACCGGTTTTATCTGAATTGGTTTCTCCGTTTCAGTCAGCTTTTGTAGCGGAGAGACTTATTTCAGATAATATAATTGTGGCTCATGAAGTGGTTCATAGTTTGAGAACGCATCCTAGAATCAAGAAGGAATATATGGCGATTAAGTCTGACATGTCAAAGGCTTATGATAGAGTGGACTGGGCTTATGTGAGAGCTCTTCTTCGAGCTTTGGGTTTTCATGAATTATGGATTTCCTGGATTATGTATTGTGTTTCCTCGGTGACTTTTTCTGTGCTGATAAATGATCAACCACATGGCCTGGTGGTACCTAAGAGAGGTCTTAGACAGGGAGATCCCCTTTCTCCCTTTCTTTTTGTCCTTTGTACCGAGGGATTGTCACATTTATTGGTGCAAGCTCAAGAACTAGGTCGTATTTCTGGGATTCAGTTTTCAGTTAGTGGGCCGGCTATCCATCATTTGCTTTTTGCGGACGATAGTCTTTTTATTTGTAGGGCTGATCTTAATCAATGCCTTGAACTTAAAGAGATTCTAAGGAGGTATGGTTTAGCTACTGGTCAAGTGGTTAATCCGGATAAATCATCAATTTCCTTCGGTGCAGAGATAGATGAGAACGTTAAAGCTAGTATTCAATCGGCTATGGGTATTTCAAAAGAAGGTGGAGTGGGCTATTATTTGGGATTACCAGAATGTTTTAGTGGTTCTAAAGTTAGCTTGCTTGCCTATATTAATGATAGCTTAAAGAAGAGGATGTCCGGTTGGTTTGCCAAATCTTTGTCTTTGGGCGGTAAGGAGATCCTCTTGAAAGCTGTTGCTCTATCTATGCCGGTTTATGCGATGTCGGTATTTTAGTTGCCAAAAACATCATGTACCAATTTATCTAGTGCGATGGCTGATTTTTGGTGGAATTCAGTGGAGGAGAAAAGGAAAATTCATTGGATAAGTTGGGAAAAGTTATGTCTTGCTAAAGAAAATGGGGGTTTGGGTTTCAGAGATATTGAATGCTTTAATAAAGCCCTACTTGGTAAACAAGCTTGGAGAATTTTGCAAAGTCCTACCTGTTTGTGTGCACAAGTTCTGAAGAGTGCTTATTTTGAGAATAAGGAATTTTTGGAAGCAGGTTTGGGATCTAGACCATCTTTCGCTTGGAAAAGTATTTTATGGGGGAGGGATTTGATTGAGAAGGATATTTCCAAGATGATTGGTGATGGTAGATCAATTAGAGTTTGGAGGGATCATTGGATTTTTGATGGGCGATCGAGAATCCCGATCATGAAAAGGAGAAAAGTGAATTTGGAGCTCAGAGTAAGTGATTTGTTTGATCCATCTTCTGGCGAGTGGTTTAAGGATAAGTTAGAGGATCTTTTTTTCCAGAGAGATATCGATATTATCTTGGAGTTAAAACCGACTCAGTCTCATAATGATTTTTGGAGTTGGAATCATACGAAATCGGGGGAGTATGTGGTTAAGAGTGGTTATTGGTTAGCTAACCTAGAGAAGAATAGTGATCTTATTAACCTTGCTTCCCGGAATCCTTCTATTAATGGTCTAATTGATTTGATCTGGAAGTGGAAAGCTCCTTTGAAGATAAGAAATTTCCTTTGGCGAGCTTTAAGCAATGCTATTCCGGTGGTGGATGCATTGGAGAGAAGGGGGGTTGCTTTGGATAGTAGGTGTCAAGCTTGTGGTTTGGAAGGAGAGGATCCCAACCATGTTTTATTTTCGTGTGCGGTGGCGAGACAAGTGTGGGCGGTATCAAATGTGCCGTCGCCTATAAATGGGTTTCATCCGTCTTCCCTCTTTGCTAATGTTTCTTTTATTATTGGTCTTATGGATAGATCTGATATTCCTTTGGGCATTAGAAGAGTGGTTCCTTGGATTTTATGGAGGTTATGGAAAAATAGGAATGGGCTATGTATAGAAGGAAAGTTTTATGAGGCAAATCAAACAATGAAGAAGGTTAAGGAGGACTCGGATGAATGGTTTTTGGCTCAAGTGGTTTTAGTTGAATCCGAATCTAGAGTTGTTGAAATCCCAAAGTTCAGGCCAATGGGGTGGAGTTCTCCACCTTTGGGTTGGTTAAAATGCAATATTGGGAGTTCTTGGAACCAAAAGGATAAGATTGGAGGGGGAGCGTGGGTTTTACGTGATTCTCATGGAGTGGTGTGGCTCCATAGTAGGAAATCCTTTGGAGAATTTAAATCTATTCAGGATTTGAATTTAGGAGTTTTGGATTGGGCGATTATGTGTATGGTTAGCCATAAGATGAAAAGAGTGATTTTCTCGGCTCAACAACCGGAGTTGTTTGGTGCAATTCTGAGGCCAAAGGCTTGGCCTAATTTTTTATCCAAAGCGCAGTTGTTGTTAAGTTCTTTATCTAGAATGCAGGAATGGAGAGTTGAGATCTCAATGAAGAAAGCTAATTGTGGTGCGACGTTGATAGCACGGAGTGTAACCAATGATTGTAGAATACACTCGTATGTCTCTATTGGTTACCCTTTGTGGTTAAAAGACGTTTTCGAAGGGGAAGATAGAGTTACTTGATTTTTTAATCTTGTCCTTAAGGCTTCCGTTTTGATCGTGTTTTGAAGTAAGATTATGTATGATAGTGAGGGCTATGGGCATGGTTATATCCCTTGTTGTTTGTCCATAGGCTCTATATTTTCTGTTCTATGGTCTTTGACCGTAACTCTTTTGGAATGAAAGTTCAAGATGAAAAAAAAAAAAAAAAAAAAAAAATATGTGAGTGTGTGTGTTTTTCGTTGTTGCTACATAAAGAAATTTCAAAATGATGATTTACTAACTCTACATATATTTCTTAGCAAAAAAATAATAATTATATATATATATATATATATACGTATGATGATATTGTAATTTTTTATAGAACATATTCGACCACAATATCCATGTGGCTTCATTTATTGCCACTATTTTACAATTCTTTTTAATTCTATAAATAATTGATCTCAAGGTACGTAAGCCATTACCCTTATAGGGCTTCCACATTTATATATTTCTTACTAGAAAATTAGCTGCGTTATACGCGGGATCAAAAAATTGGAAAAATAATTACGGTGAATTACTATATATTCTAAGATCCATTTTATATAGAGAAATTCCCTAGGATCACTACAAGAAAACATGGCCATTTGCAACGGAAATTTGCGACGGAAATAAAGCATCGCAAATTTGCGACGATTTTGCGACCAATCGGCGACGACATTTGGCAAAATGACGCAAAAACGTCGCTAATTTGTGTGGGAAAATATAGCAGCAAAACCGTCGCAAAATTGTGACGATTTGGCGTCTGTGGAAATGTTTAGACGCAACTTCGACGCACATTTTGCGACGATTTTGCGTCGAATAAACGTTTGCGACGCTTTTGCGTCCAAAATTACAACTCGACGCAAACTGGTCACAAAACGTGCGTCTAATTTGCGACGATTTAAGTGTTGCGAGGGATTTGCGACGCAAGTTGGTTACACACGTTTTAATTGATTCTTACTTGTTTATATGTGTAATATTTAAGTCGCAAATCGGTCGCAAAAGTCTTGGAAAATAGTAGCAATTTAGTCGCAAACTGAAATGAACATTCTATAAAATCGATTTTATATCCACATTAATTACCTCGCATTCTATACTTCAACAAATATGGATAACAATCGATCTTTGATTCCGGGTCCGGCTGGTGGGAGACAAGCAGAAGAACGGGCAAGGAAAACACTTGAAGAATCGATGTTGGAAGCATGCAATTCTTATGAGAGACATGTACAAATGGTTAACTGTGTTGTCGAGGCAGAAGATCCATCGTTCACCGATGTCCTTTGGAAGACGACAATTGCTAATGTCAACAAATTAACAGGTATAATGAAATTTTATTATTATTAATATATTATATTTCTGAATTTGTATATTTTGTTAATTGACAATTTAATTATATATAGTTTACTTATTCTACGTTGAATATATACAGGTGGACACACCCGTGGGTGGACACTGGTAAAAGAGTTGCATAAAATGGCGTCACGTACCATATGGCGTCACGTACCATATGTGGTAGGAGTGATTCATAAAATGGAACCTAATGGATTGGGGGACGCGATGATCATACTAAAGGTAAAATTTATATATAAGTTATAACAAAAGATATTTTTAACAAATGTGTACATTAATTACATATTAACAAAATATTTAGTAATCGATAAATGTTGTTTGTTTTCGTTGAAGGATCCTACCGGGACTGTACAAGCGAGCATTCATAGGTCCGCCATATCTGATAACAAATATGGGCCGCACATAAAGGAGGGTTCGGTATTGGTTCTAAAGGAGGTTGTAGTTGTTAAGTTTGATAGGGCGACACCATATCTTAACATTACTCTGAATAACATAAACAATGTAAGTTACAATATATATTTTAAAGGTATTGTACTAAGTAGTATCATTGCACAAAATCAAGTTATTTATTTCATTTGACAGGTTATATCTAAAGAAAACATGGGTACAACGTTCACAGAAGAAGGTAGTAGCAGTCGTGTTAATCGAAATCCTAACAATTGGTTATCCCAAGTAGATGACGAAGGGTCGACGACGGATGATGGTGAAGAAATTGATGATGAGTAATACATGTCATCAATTGAAGGAAATAAAAATAAATATGTGTTTATGTTAGCAGTTTATTTGTATTACGTTTTAAAGCAATAATGCACTATATATATATATATATATATCTCGATTGTACGTACGTTTATAAACATCGATGTCAATTAGTAATTAATATTAAAATAATAATTTAAATAATGTTAAAATATCAGAATATTATATTATTAATATAAGTTTCAAAAATTTTACTTGTCACCCAAACATATTAATACTAATAACAAAAAAGTACAAATAACATCTTAAGTTACCAAACTATAAAACAAAAGTTTCGTCGTAATAACTTACCAAATTATAAATACAACATTTGCGACAATTTTGCTTCGAATTTAACTTTTAGACGCAAAAACGTCGCAAACTTTGCGAGACTTTTGCGACGAATTTATTAGAACACGTGTTTAGGATGCTTACCTAACTATGGGTGCAATATTTTTGTCGCAAATGTGTCGCAAAATGGACGCAAAAATGTCGCAAATTAGTAGCAAAATAATCCAGTTTTCTATAAAAACCTCGAATGTGTGATGAACAAATTCACAACAAACATTCCAATCGTAATCAAAAAAACCAATCCGAGGAGAAATTTTTTTTTTTCCAAAAATTTCTGAAAGAGAAATTATTTTGATACTTACTCGAAGATGTCTTCGCATCATGAGGTCTACGTGGTTCGAGCATGGATGTACAACCGCAAAGATCCAGAAACTGGCGAAGTGTCTAGAGAATTTAGAGAAGGGCTTGACCAGTTTTTAGCGCAGGCGACAAACAACCCAGGGGCGGTTACAGGATATACCAACGACGGTAACGTGAAAATTTTCTGTCCTTGTGTGAAATGCAAAAACTTTGCTCCACATGATACGCGAACTGTTTGGAAACATTTATTTACGAGGGGGTTTTTACCTAACTACTATGTTTGGTTTTCGCATGGGGAGGATTTTGTTGTCAATGTTCTGGGTAGTTCAAGTAGAAGTTATAATCCTGGGAATGTAGAAGGTGGTACTAATTATGAGGATAGTAATTATCAGTATGGTAATGATAATTTTAGTGAATCTGCATATCGAAATACAGATGGGAATAGGTTTAATGATATGGTCAATGATGCATTTCAAGAAACTACTGCTTCGTTTAGTGATAATACTTTTGAAGAACCAAACCCGAGTGCTAAAAAATTTTATGATATGTTAGAGGCTGCTAACCAACCTATCTACGAAGGATGTAGAGAAGGGCTTTCAAAATTGTCGTTAGCATCTAGGATGATGAAAATTAAAAGCGAATATAACCCTAGTGAAAATTGCATAGATAAATGGGGTGAATTGTTTAAAGAGTATTTGCCAGAGGGTAATAACTCTGCAGAGAGTTACTATGAGATACAAAGATTGGTAGGAAGTCTTGGATTACCGTCTGAGATGATTGATGTCTGCATTGATAATTGTATGATTTTTTGGAAAGATGATGCTCAGCTGCAGGAATGTCGTTTTTGCTCTCATCCAAGATATAAGAATACTAGTGGTCGCACCAAAGTCTCATTCAAGCGTATGTGGTACCTTCCAATAACAGATAGGCTGAAGCGATTATATCAATCAAAGCAGACAGCAGGGGCAATGAGGTGGCACGCAGAACACGATTGTGAGGAAGGAGTTGTCGCCCATCCATCAGATGCAAAGGCGTGGAAACACTTTCACACGATATATCCAGACTTTGCTGTAGAACATAAAAATGTGTATTTGGGTCTTTGCACTGATGGATTTAGTCCATTTGGGATGTCTGGTAGGCAATATTCGTTGTGGCCAGTCATAGTGACGCCTTATAATCTCCCACCGAAAATGTGTATGCATCGAGAATTTTTATTTCTCAGCATTTTGGTTCCAGGGCCAAAGCATCCAAAAAGATCACTTGATGTCTTCCTACAACCTCTTATACAGGAACTACAGCAGTTGTGGCATGTTGGTGTACGCACATTTGATTCGTCGAGCCGTCAGAACTTCAACATGAAGGCAGTCCTCATGTGGACGATAAGCGACTTTCCGGCGTATGGTATGCTATCTGGATGGACAACGCACGAAAAGTTATCTTGTCCTTATTGTTTAGACAAGACCGAATCGTTTCAATTGTCAGCGAGAGGGAAAGCTTGCTGGTTTGATTGCCATCGTCGTTTTCTTCCAAGGGGTCATCTTTATAGAAAGAGTAGAATGTTGTTCCGAAATCGAACTGTTAAAACCTCCCCCTTGGTTTACCTCTCAGGTGAGGAGTTGGAAGAACAAATGGATAGATATGGTGCGCAGGAAACTGTAAAAGTTGGAGGTAATTGGCAAAGTAATCCAGCAAATATGCCTGTTGGGTATGGGGTATACCATAACTGGCATAAGAAAGGTATATTTTGGGAATTGCCTTACTGGAAGGACCATCTGCTGAGGCACAACTTGGATGTCATGTATGTGGAGAAAAATTTCTTTGAGAATATTATACACACATTGTTGAATGTTGCAGGAAAAACAAAAGACAATCGGAAATCTCGTCTGGATCTCGCGGCTTTATGCATAAGGCCTGAGTTGCATCTAACAAGAGATGGTAGGGCACCTATTCCCAGTTTCCGACTATCACCTGCTGCGAAGGATGCTTTGATTAACTAGATTAAGGAGTGAGTGAAGTTCCCAGATGGCTATGTGTCAACTTTTTCAAGGTGTGTTGAGCAAGGGGGGAAATTTTCTGGGATGAAGAGCCACGATTGTCATGTGTTCATGCAGCGACTACTCCCTTTTGCCTTTCAAGAGCTTTTACCACAGGAAGTACACGAGGCAATTGCAGGTGACGTTATGTTTATATATGGTTATTAATATATACATACATGTATTTAGTTTATAACTTACTCCGGACCGTATTGGCGTTTTAGGTATTGGAGCATTTTTCAGAGACATATGTGCCAGAACCTTAATGAAGGACGAAATCTCGAAGTTGAATTCAGATATTCCACTCACAATTTGCAACTTAGAGAAGATATTTCCACCTTCCTTTTTTGATGTGATGGAACATTTGGTTGTACACTTACCACATGAGTTAGATTTGGGTGGTCCAGTCCAATTTCGATGGATGTACCCCTTCGAAAGGTTCTTCAAACATTTGAAGAAGAAGGCCAAAAACCTCGCAAGAGTAGAGGGATCAATCATTGCTGGAAATTTGACAGAAGAGACATCAAACTTCTGTACTTACTACTTTAGCCAAACCGTGCAAACTAAGAAAACCCGTTGTAGACGATACGACGATGGTGGGGTTGGCCGAACATATCACTTGGAGGGTGTACCAGATGTTTTCTGTGATGTAGGTCGGATGGGTGGAAAAGTGAAGGAATCAACGTGGTGTGATTTCAAGCATATGGAAGCTGCCCATACGTATATAATGCTAAATTGTAGCTACTTTCAGCCATATGAGAGGTATATATATATATATATGTTTATATTTATATATATATATATATATATTAATTGAGAATATATATATAACTAATTAATTAATTAACGGGTGTACAGAATGTTAGAAGGCCAAATACGAGAAGCATTTCCTGAACTAAATGATGACCAAGTTCAATTTTACCTAGAACGTGATTTCGCAGGCTGGATGCGGGAGAAGGTAAGAACCATGCATGATTTATCTTAGTATTACTTATATATATACTAATTAATTCAATTTGACAATAGGTGGCGAAGACATCTCGACAAAGTTGGCCTTTATGGGTACATGAGTTTGTTTTGGGGCCCATTGCAACCATAAAAACGAGTAAGATGTATTGTACTCGCGGCTTTATTTTTCACACATTTCAACATGGACAAAATAAAACCACTGCAAATTATGGTATTCATGTCCCGGGCGATACAAACTTCTATGGTATTTTGAAAGAAATCATTGAGATTGAGTATGCTGGTGTGCTTAATTTGAAAAGTGTACTATTTCGCTGTGATTGGTTTGATCCATCCAATGGTCTCGGGGTTAGAACCAGCAAATTTGGAGTTGTTGATGTCAAAGGAAATAGGAGCTACACTGACAAGTTTGAGCCATTTGTTTTAGCATCCCAAGCAGAGCAAGTAGTCTTCATTCCTTACCCTCGTACTCGTGGACGACGGGATCAAGATTGGCTATCCGTGATTAAAGTTAACCCAAGGGGTCGAATTGTTGGGGGGTTAGCAGCTGATGCTGATGATGATCAACCCCCAGTGCAACCTGCAAGAACCGAAGAAGTTTCGATCCCTACAGAGGTAACCACCGATTTGACAAGAATCGACCCACTTCATAGTGGTCTTGATGTGATATTCGAGGATTCAGAAGGAAACGAAGATGAGTTTGATGAAGACGAAGAGGAAGATGAGGACGACGATGGTGACGAAGATGGCAGAGTAGAACGTTATGTTTCTGATCATGATGAAGAAGATGAATAAATTTAAAATTAATTATGTGTATATTTTAAGTATGTATTTTCGAGTGTGGTGTTAAAAAATAATATTTTAAACAAGATATATAAAAACATATCATAGAGGGCCTAATTCATATATCAAAATAACAGCTAAACGACTGCAATCTAAACAAAGCTAAACGACGCTTTCGTCGCAATTACGTCGCAATTATGAACGTTTGCAACGATTTTGCGACGCAATCGTCGCACAAACGTAGCAAATGTCTTTACCCTATACACTAAACAATTCATTATTTTTATTGTTAAAATTTGCTCTATTTGGAATATATACATATCATAGAGGCCCTAATTGATAAATAAAATTATTTGCATCAATGTCCAAGTAATAAGAATTGGTAATTAACACAAAGGTTTAGGGTATAGGCATTTGCTACTGTTTTGCGACGCTTTCATCGCAATTACGTCGTAATTATGCACGTTTGCAACGATTTTGCGACGAAATCGTCGCAAAAACGTAGCAAATGTCTTTACCCTATACACTAAGCAATTCATTATTTTTATTGTTTAAATTTGCTCTATTTGGAATATATACATATCATAGAGGCCCTTTTTGGAATATAAACATATCATAGAGGCCCTAATTGATAAATAAAATTATTTGCATCAATGTCCAAGTAATAAGAATTGGTAATTAACACAAAGGTTTAGGGTATAGGCATTTGCTACTGTTTTGCGAGGGAGTCGTCGCAATTGCGTCGCAAAGCCTTCTATTCGCGACGAACTTGCGACGATTGCCTCGCAAGACCGTAGCAAATTCCTATACCCTAAACTCTAACCAATACGTTTTGTATAACCTTTTAATTAGCTCTTCTTCGAATGTAAATGTATGAGTCTAATAAATAACAATCCCTCTGTAATTATTGAAATATAACTTTTCAAAATATTTTCGAGAAACGTATATAACGAAGTATGATATACATGTACTTATACTAAAAATTCGATCAATCTATCATTTTTGCCGATTTTACGGAAAACTTCAATTAGTACACTAACTCTGCTTCATACATGCACTAAGGACCCCAAAAAGTGTATATTTACATGTTATGAATCATATTTTTGGTCTAAAACATCCAAACCCCTAAGTATACCCTAAACCTAATTTGCGTGGGATTTGCGACGAAGTCGTCGCAAATACGTTGCAATTGCTAAATTGCAACGCAATTGCGACGATTTCATCGCAAAAACGTAGCAAACTTTGCTACACGTTTGCGACTAAAATCACTGTCAACTATATTAACTGATCGTTCATTCACCTAGAAATTCACACTTTGCTAGGCTTTTGCGACGGTTTTTTAATTTTTGCGAGGTATTTGCGACGATTTGTGCGCGGCAAACGAAAAGTCGTGGGCGGCAAACATGTATTGGGTCAAATTTTCGGCCCATTTAGCAACCGATTTGCGACGAACTTGCGAGGTTTTTTTTTCCTATATAAGGAAATCCAATCCCTCGCTCATTCCTCACAAAATCACTTATCTCTCAACAAAATCACTTTTCTCTCTCTAATAAAAAGTGCCATCGACCTTCCTAATCATTCCCGATCCCGAGCTCATAAGGTAAATCTTTAAATTTTTCTTCTTTTTTATGAATTTTAAATTTTGCGAATGGTTAGGAATAATTAATTAGGAATGGAATTGTACTTGGGATTTTAGGATTAACTAATTAGAATTTTTAATTTACTAATTATGTTAAATTATTTTGATCTGTAATGTTGATTAGATTAATTTAATGTTATTATTACAATTGTTAAAATCAATATTAAATTATATATTTTTTAAAATGCAATAACTAATTTCAAAAATTATCAAATTTAGATGGCAGAAGAGAACGAGTGGTTAGAGTTCGTACAGTCCGGTACTGGTCGTGGTACTGGTCATTCACGACCAGGATAGCGACAGCGTAGACATCCCTCGCAGGCCTCTGCTTCCCACTCTGGTTCCGGGATTCCTGAGTCACAGCCGACGCCACCTCCCGAGCCAACCCCTGGCCCAAACCCTGGAGCAGTTCCTTCATGGGATGACATGACCTTCGCGCAGCTTCTCGTTACTCCAGGACGGCAGGTTCTTCCCCATTTAGTACCTGACCCTACCACTACCGACAACCCTAACGCTGTGTGGTAAGTATTTTTTTTACATAGTTTTAATTTTATTTTGTTTAATAATTATTAATATATGCTTTTATATTATTTTTTAGGTTTTGCAAAAATTCGGTCGGAAAAGATGTTAGGAAAATCATAGAGCGAGATTTCAAGATGTGCCACACGAGCTGGAAGTTTGTTAACCTGGAGACCAAGGATCGGTGGTACAAACAATTTGCGGTAAATTTTTTTTTTTTTTTTTACTTTTATTTATTTATAAATTTATTCAATTTTGTAATTTTATAACTTATGTTCTAATTTCTGACAATTTGCAGCAAAAATACTATTGGGACCCCGCGATCGATGGTTTAGTTCGTGAGGCATTTGAGGAGAAAGCGAAGAACCGTCTGAACAACCAAATAGGACGGTGGAAGGAGAAGTGGCTTTTGAATCCGGATCCGAAGGTATGTATGCCATCTTTCTTCAATCCCAATATTTGGGATGGCCTTGTCGCCTTCTGGCAGTTGGAGAAATCGAAGGAGATTGCTGCCCGGTGCAAGGCTGCTCGATTGACGAAGGTTGGCGATACTGACCAGCCTTCAAAACACTGTTCGGGCCAGATTTCCTATGCTCAACATGCTGTTAACATTGTAATTTATTATATTTTTTACTTTCAATTTTTATGCTCACAACAATTTGAACTTCTAATATGTTTTCATTGTCAGACGGTAGAAAAAGGAGTTCTCGCAACGATGCCAGAGGTTTGGGAGAAGACCCACCGCAGGCCGGACGGGACATGGGTTGATGAACGTGTCCACAAGCTCCACGACGATGTCATTGAGCGAGTCGGCGAACTATCAACCCAGCTTACTCCCGATGGTCTACCTACTCAGGTGACACCGATGGAGGTCAACCGTGTCGCATCACAGGTAAAAACTTAATTTTTTTTTTAAATTTTATTCACAATTTTAAATAATACTATTAAAAATTTAAAAATAAAATTATATTATTATCATTTATGTAAAATTGTAAACTTTTAATTTTATTTTGTAGTTGGCTCCTCGAAACCGTAAGGGAAAGATGGCATTTACTGGATCTATCCGGACGGATGATCACGGAGTGCCATTTTGTCCCGTTTCGAGATTGGCGACGGATCCGCAAATAGTCAAGGAGCTCCATGAAACAAAAGAAGAGCTCCATAAAACAAGAAAAGAGTTAGGGAAGACGAAGAAAACCTTAGCGAGGAAGACCAACACCTATGATAGGATGTTCGCGGAGTTAGCGAAGACGAACCCCACCCTTGGCGAGATTCTAGATGGGGAAGAAGACGAAGACGAAGACGAAGACGAAGCTGGAGGCACATCGAGGACCGAGGATCCGATCGATGATATTTGTTTCGATTAGATTTGTGTATTTTTTGGATTTAGCTTTTATTTGTTTTTGGTTTTAAAATACTTTATTTTATGTTTAATTTTAAATTTAAAATATTTACGAATTTTTTTTTTAATTAATAATATAAATAATAATAATAAAAAAAGAGTTGAAAATCGTCGCATATACGTCGCAAAATAGAGTCGCAAAACCGTCGCAAATTTTAGTCGCAATTTAGTCGCAAATCTTATAACAGCAAAATCGTCGCAAAAATTATAGCCGCAAATTCGTCGCAAACCATTTAAACGCAAATAAGTCGCAAAAGCTTTAGCCGCAATTTCGTCGCAAATTATTTACTCGCGAAACAGCCGCAAAATGACGCCGCAATATTGTTGCAAATCCGTCGAGATTTTGGCGACGGATTTGCAACGAAACTTGAATTTGTGGCACTTTTGCGACAACTTTCGGTTTGCAACGAGCTAGTAGCGACAAACCTAAAATCGTCGCAAAATCGTCGCAATTCGCCATTTGCAACGGTTTTGCGACGAAAACGGCTGTTGCAAATGGCCCTGTTAATGGCCCTGTTTTCTTGTAGTGGATGCCATCAAACAAAATTTTTGTTCCTTAGATACAATTAATTTTTAAAAGTTCCAAAAATATCACTTTTTCAACAAAAAAAAATCAAAAGTTTCAAAAATACCACAAACACAAAAATTGATTTTTAAAGGGTTTAGAATTTAAATTTTTGGGTTTGGGTTAACTATTGTACAACTAGGGTATAGTTTTAGGGTGTAGGGTGTAGGATTAGGGTTAAGGGTTTAGTTTTGAATATTTTAAAATTAATTTTAATTTTGTGGTATTTTTGGAACATTTGAAAAAGTGGTATCTAGGGAATTTTTAAAAATTGGTGGTATGCTTGGAAAAAAAACTTTAAAAAGTGGTATCTATGAGAATTGCCTATTTATCGTGAAATAATTAAACCAACAAATTTCATTGACAATTATTTTACTTGTGAGAAGGTGTATTTATGAAAAATTAAAAACATCTACTTGTCAAACAAAACAACACATGTAAAAATATATATGAAAAATTGTTTTATGTGCTCATATATTTTCAAAAGATAATAAATTGTTCTTTTCTATTTTAAATCAAATTTTTATTTTGGTGCATATGTTAAATTTTTGTTCACATTTATATCTATGATATAAATCTATAATTTTCAAAATATTTTAATTTTTGCAAGTTTCCAAATATTTTAATTTTGGTAAGTTAGGAAGATTTAAATGTTTTTGGTAATTAGAGTTATAGTAATCAAAATAAATATATTTGGAAATAAATGTGTTTGGTAATGGGTATAAGAAAAATAAATAAATAGAAATAAAGAGGAGAAAAATTATGGTGATAACACATAAACAAAGTGCTCTTAAAATGCTTTTCAAATAATATATAGGATTACTACGTTACGTACACCATAAATGTTTGCACATTTTTATTGGGGTTTTGTCGATTTTACATAGTATTGTAATTCTTGTTGTTATTATTATTATTATTTTGGTCGACGCATAGTATTGTAATTTTAACTACATTGTTTACAAATAGTAAATCGTATGTAATTAAACAAGAAGTAAAAAAATCGCCAGGGATTTACTTAAACTAAGACTCCATGAAGTACATGAGACAGTTTCCAAGAATGTCCACCTAGAACTAATCATTTATGGCATTATACGACAATTTACACAGTAATTATTACTGCATACGTTTATCTTTTCAGTCGATCTTGTTAATTAGTACTTATTAATCCGTTTACTTACTAATTTTATGAGAAACTAGAAATGGCTCGCGCTTCGCGCGAGTATTTATTCTACAATTTTATTATATTGAAAGACAAATAGTTTAATTCAATTATTTTTATAAATATAAAATAGAGATTGGTTTGAAATGAATTAATGTTTTTATCTCTTATCTATATGATATTGTATGAATATAAAACTATGAAATGATTTTTACCATTTGGACATTAATGATTAGTATTTGAGAATGTATTTCATTGTTTAAAATTTTGGTAGTTTTTTTTTTTTTTTTTGTCACAAACATACTTCATTACTTACTGCTTAAACAAATACACTTTCTGTATCAGAAAACCAATAAGGAACTGAAGTGCTAATGAAAGAAAATTTAATATTTCGTATGCGTCCAGTCATTGCTAGCAAATCCGCTCTCTTGTTGTTCTCCCGTTGCCGGTAAATGAGTTCGAATTTGGGGAATGATTCCCTTAGTACTGCCAGATCACGCAATTCCGGTTGAAAACCGGGCCAATCATTTGGTGAGGTCACCATAGTAACTAACTCAGAGAAGTCTGTAACATTTATTTCATATATCTTATCTAGTAATCATGGTATTGTAGATATTTTATGATTTTAACATTAATCGTTCATTTTCAATTCATCATATTGTTTTAGTTTTTAAACATTCTTTATTATGACTTTTGATTAGTAACAATGCTAATATGAAACTATTAGTTGAATAAAAACTTAGTTTTTAAATTTAAAAATACAATGTGTTTGTAAAGTTAAAATATGTGTCATTTTTTCATACATCAACTTAGTAATTTCATTTCTTATTGTTTCCAAGATATTAATTGTACTTACAACACATGATATATGTTATACTTACATTTATTTTTTTCTCCTCCTATTTAGTGAAGTATTTAGAAGTTTTATTTTCTCATGCTCTTATAGTGACATTTAAATTTTCTCTTTGAGTTAAAAAGAAAATGATAAAAGAACTTAACTCCACTTTGGATAACTAATAATGCGAGTTTCATATAATTAAATGTTTGGTTATCAAAACAAAGAAAGCACAAAACACAATATATTTAACTTGTAAAGCTTATCTTATTTGTTTAGGCAAATATTTATAATTTACCCATTAATTTATCTTGTTCTCTTATTTCCTTTAATTATATATAACTTCAATAATTGTATTAAATATAGCTGACTTTTAATTTTTTTTATGAGATGTAACACTTATTTACGTATATGTTGCTTTATGAAATGAGTTATAGATCACCTTGTTTGTTTATTTCTTATGACTTGTTTCATATTTTACAATATTTACGATATAACTATAACTAAGTAAATATTTATAGTGTGAAATACGGTATAACCAT
Source organism: Draba incana (assembly GCA_963576765.1). Classification (NCBI taxonomy): domain Eukaryota; kingdom Viridiplantae; phylum Streptophyta; class Magnoliopsida; order Brassicales; family Brassicaceae; genus Draba; species Draba incana. The sequence goes on along the minus strand of OY755205.1, from coordinate 1,039,228 downwards.
ATATAATTAAATATAGTATTTGAAATATTTATATTTTAAATTTTTAATGCTTGTTGTACCTAAAACATTTTAACTTAAATATTAATTACACCTTCCCTCATTTTTTTTTCTTTTTGCGATTGCTTAATAGTATAGAGATTTCTCATCCACTTTTAGTTGTATTTAAAATTTCTTTGTTGATTAAAATAAAATTACAAAACTCAACGTTCTTAATTATTTAAACATATTATATTTTTGGTAAATACTTCCAATATTTGCATATATGAATTTAGTTGTAGATGAAGTTATTTGTAAATACTTGTTGTAACATTTTTCATATTTTATGTTTTTTAATAATATTTTCAAATACAATTTAACCTAATTGAAGATATATGAAATGTGAAATATATAAGTATAATCAATTTATTAAACATGTTATTAATCTAGTAACTATATATAGATATCTATATTTATATATATAGATAGTATGACTTTTCAAATTCTTTAATATGTGTATTAAATTTGAAATTTGATGTGGATGATGAGGTGGTTTAAGGAGAAGAGAGCAAAACTAACTTTATATATATATATATATATATATATATAATAGGAAAGATAAACGCATGTGCATGCAATTAATATTTGTTAGGCTTGTTTTAGAAGCAAACAAATCCTTAGATCTCACATCGTCCGTACCACTTGACATTGAGCACTAATTTAGTGTTTCCCAATGTATAATCGAAACCGCCAAATTACATTTTTTCTTGTTGAATTTTTTTTTTTTATATAGAAATTAAGTTGTTTTATTAGTTGATACATGGCATAAGTATTCTTACGTATATATCAAATCTGTATCAAATTGATCAACTGGTTGGTGACGGGTATTAATGGTTAGGAAAAACTATAACGTAAGTAACATGGTAACATGAAAATATTCTTTGCTTCACATTACATTTTAATTGATATGCCTATCGACTACGACGTACACTTTCAGCATTTGACATTTTCTATTTCTACCGCAACTAAACTTCTCGGTACGATTTGGACTTTTTATAAACAAACGTACAAATCCATTTTCTCTGTTTTATTATCACTGAAAACATTATAAAATCCTAATACATTATCTTACAAGTAATCCGCTTTGACTATACGTTTAAAGGCCTCGTGTTGAAGCTGAATCATAAATGTAATATTATTGGATTATATATTTAGATGTGGAGGAAGAAAAGCTACAAATTATTTGGTTCAATCATTAGCATATCAGAACGTAATTCGATAAAGAATTTGCAAGTTTTGACTTATCAATTATCCTTTGAAGTTTAGTCTACACAAAATATTACTGGTCAAATTAAACGATTTTAGATTTAGATAGCCATATGGTTTTTGGAAATATATTTCCACATCTAATTATGGTTTTGACGCGCACTAGCTACTATCTCAACTCAATGTCCATTATATCTAAACAATCTTTAAATCCTAAAGATACCAAACTGATACTTTTAATCAAACTATTTTGTTTCTAGATCGATCAAATTCAACATTGAAATGTAATATACATATACATACACATTCCCATTTTCTTGTTTCCTTAGCCCTATAGAACAAAAGCAAGTTTCCTATACTGACTTACAACATGTGAAATTGTATGAACCCTATCAGTGCGTAACACATTACCATGTGCTTAACTCTTAATGCAGATCACATAGAGCTTGAGCCGTCACTGCTGCATCCATCAGCAAGTTTCCTTATGACCAAAAAAAACAAAGAAGTGTATTATGATTCATCGATTTCATATGATGCAGAATAAGAAACCAAAGTTAAAATATGAGTGTGGAGATGATGAGTTATACCTCATTTGCAAACTCAAGCTCTCTATCAGTTTCAGGCATCTCCATGTTTAGAGAAAAACCGAGTTTTGATGAAGTTTCCGGGAACTATGTGTTCTTAATTATTCAGATAACCTCTTTGAGAAGAATGAGGTCGTCCCGGGGATGAGCCTCTACTACTCGAACTTCGACTTCATCTCCTACTTGTTTTCCTTCTGACACCCAAGCAGTTGCTTGAAAACCCACCTGGAAAAAACAGTTTTCCGGTGATTTAATTCGATTATAAACCGCTTATCCAGAGGATTTTCCATGGGGTGAATAAAACAATTACCTCAACCAACAAAAGGGATGCGATTCGGTCTTTGACAAATCTCAAGATCAATGCTGTGTATTTTTTACCCTTTTGTTGTCTTCTGAGAAACTCTATTACCCAATAACGGAGACCGTTGTTACAGAGTTTTCTCACCACTCGGTTTTGCAAATTTACAGATGCCGCTATACCTTCTAACTCACCAGCTGAGAACGGAAAATTGTCACCTCCTCGAAGAAAAGCCTTAATCTGTATCCAAATAGATCAATCCATTAAGACATTTTCCAGAAGAATCGAGTTTATATCAGAAGATGGTGAAATTTTTTTTACCTGGTAGTGTGCAGTAAGATCCATGTATCGACGGATGGGAGATGTGAACTGAACGTAACCAGGAATCCCGAGCACTCCATGTCGAACAGGACATCTGAAATTCATTTCTGCAGCACGCATTACTTTGACAATGGATGAAGAACGTACGGGTCCTTTTGGAAGATGCTCAAATGCAGATACATCAATATTTGATTGTGGCTGTCCTCTATATGGCAATGGAATATTGTGCTGAGACCCAAACGTTGCTATAACCTCCCCACAAAGAATCATCATTTCAAAGACGAGTCTCATTGCCGGATCTGCCTGATTTTCCACATACAGATTAATCAAAGGTTCTGGATCTTCAGGATTCACTACTTTGATACGAGTTTCTAGCGTAGTTGTGTCCACTGCACCCTGTGCAATTCCAGAAATAGACACATGTAACAAAAAAGCAGCATCCAGCAAAAAAAACCTTAATATAAGGTTTTGATGACAGACTACACAAAACTCAAGCCAACCTGTTCACGGCGCCATTGAGAGCGGAGAAAAGTTGCCTCAGACAATAATTTCAGTTCAACCTCTTCTTCCAGGCTCAAGTGAAGCAGCTCAGAAGCACTTTCATAAGTCAACATATAGGTCGGCCTGATGATTGAATTATCTACTGAATATTCTGCAATACTGTAACAAAGAGTCTTAAGGTACTCGTCTAGTTCGAAGCGTTTGGTAGATTTAATCCAGATAAGAGCAATGATTATTGAGTTACCTGCCGTCAGAGCGCAAGACAACAGACACAGATACAGCATTGCATATTTCGCCTTGTCTTAAACTCATCCCTTCCATGGCAAGATTCTCTGGAAACATTGGATAAGTAGCCGTAGGCAGAAAGACAGAGGTTCCCCTTCTCCTTGCCTCTCTGAAGCACATACTAATAAATCAGAATGGCCAAAACAGTTGCTCTTATAGTGATCAGAGATACGCATCGAACTTACCTGTCAACTTTGCTCCCAGGTGTGACATATTTAACAGGATCAGCAACATGTATCCAGATCTTTATCCGTCCATCCTCCAATCTTGTCGCACTCAGGGCATCGTCAAGCTATATAAATTCCAAGAAACGGAATAGATTAAATGAGATAGCATCGAACCTAGACCTTGCAGGATAAATATAGGAGACTTAAAAAGCTTTTACCTCATCAGCCTCATCAACATCAATTGCATAAACCTTCAAGTGTGTGAGATCAATCCTCCTAACCTAAACAAGGTGTGAGCAAGTAAGAATTTTGAATCTTGGAGAAACATTATTGCAACACTTTGCTAAATCACCAAAAACGCTCATCTTTCACACAAAGAAAGATTCACAACAAACACAAGAATAAATATTTTCATGAAATATAAATATCCAGAAGCAGGGCAAAGTGCTCACCGCATCAAGATCAGATGACTCTGAAAGAAGACCTTCAGCTGCTTCAATGATTGCTTCTGAGTGGTGGGTGGGAAGATTCAGTTTAAGCAGCTCAAGATTGACATGTACAGGAAAATATCCAACATCTATGAGAAGGTTTAGTGCAGAGGCAGCCGTTTTCTGTGAACCCATGGATTTTAAGATCTGCCATGAAGTACGAAAATACATTTGATTACAAACAATTTGCTCCAACACTCAAACAATAATAGTCTTTGGGATATGTCACTTCACATCCATATAGTAATAAGCTTAAGAGAGGCTACCAAAGAAGACAATGTGGCTAACTCACCATTCCAGCCAATTTCCGCTGGTCAATGCTTGCCCATGCATCAATAGCATAAGCTTCGAGTGAGCCCATATTATCTCGGACTCTATCATCAGCTAGCCATGAAGATTTGGGGGGCTTGGCATGACTAGGCGCCTTCTTGGCAGACTTCAGCAAATTAATAAACTCCTGAAACTCAATTTCTTCTGCCTCCTTCACACGTTGCTTGCGTAAAAGCTCCTCCACCTACAAAAAAAATTCAATGTATTTGCATTTGACATATCATCAAGCCTGATCTCTCAGCCATTTTCACCAAATATTGTGACAAATTTCATCCACATATATTACTTGATTTAACAATTCCATGGAACAAATAAAGCTCAGCATTACTTGATAGACAAACGAAATCTAATATCTAAGGATTGGAATTCTTACATTACCAAGAACAGAAAGCTACGGTGAACATCCTTCAAATGACATAGATGAAACTACAGATACAAGTAATATATAAGAAAAAGAACCTGTTCAGTACGTCGGGGATTATATATTGATCGAGAACCTTTCGACTCCAATACAGAAAAGTATATCTCGTCTTTCGATAGCAAAAAATGGGCACAATAACTTTCAAGAGGATCCGAGCAACCATATATAATCTGCAAGTTCAAACGCATTGTCAAAACACAAGCTCAACCACTACATTTACTCAAAATATATGGTACCTCTGCTAATTCTTCTGGCGTCACAGGTTTGTTCTTCTCAAGTAACTCGCTCCAAGCAAACTCAAGCAGTTGAGGATCCTGCATCAAAATAATAACTAAAAGCTCATTTATGGATAACACCACTACCTCATCTTAGACTAGAGGTCCAAGAAACACTTGTACCAAGTTATCCTGAGCCTTCTCGAGAAAACCAGTAAGTCCTGTATGGTCAAAATTATGAACACCTGGGACGATGTACGTAATTTGCTGCGGTTTGATGGAACAGCTAACACCATTCTGCACCACCAAATTTTCTATATAAGTCTAAAGCACTGCACCGAAGCTAAAGCACTTACGAGTAAATCTAGGTCAAAGTGAAACCTGATCAAAGACCATCCAATTCTTCTTCCCATCAGGTCTATGAGTAACTGCCAACAATACTCTTTCTGCATCCTTCTTAAACTCCAGAAGCAAACCTGCCTCTAGTACCTGGTTCACTAGCTTATCCTCCAAAACCTCTCCGTAGCTCGTTAATTTCACCCTACATGTTCATCTAATTACACAATGAACTAGCACACACCGAAAAAAAACACCTAATCGATGAATTATCATCATTCTCTTTCAATTTTCGAATTCTAAATCAGTGTATACAGAAGAAGGATAGTGAAACGTACTTCACACTGGCGCGAACTTTGATTCGGCTCCTTCCCTTGCGCCTACTGATGGATTCGAGCTCGTCGGAAACACTGTCGACCAGACTATGAATGCAAGACGAGCAGCTTAAAGCATCGCCACCGCTAATCTGGCCGAGAAACCGTCGATTCGACCGGAGTAGTGGAAAATCCGACGCTAATTTCGAGAATTTCCGGAGATGAGACGCTCTAAGTCGCTGAATACGGTGGCGGAATAGGGAAACGGGAGGACCGCCACCGGAAGCGACGGAACGAAAGATGGAGCAGCCATTGATTGCCCTCATCGTCATCATCGAAGCTAGGGTTCCGATAAGGAGTAACAGAAGAAGAAGAAAAATCCGAAACTATATCGGAAGTGAGCAAATCGCTCTCTCTGGTTCATGTGGCCATAGAGAGAAGCAAATGAAGCGGGTGATAAAAACTGGAAACTCTAAATTTTGCCCCGTATTTTTACTAAATCATAAATGTTCCCCATATTTAAAATTAGAGTCATTCAGGCCCTCACGATTTTCTGAAATTAAAAAGACGTGCCTAATATTATGGACTCTTATCATATTGAACCCTCAGATTTTTATTTTGAAGGTTTTGAATCTTTTGATACATTATTACATCTCAAATGATTCATTTGCAACAAAAGATAGAAGATTTTTTAAAAACGTGCGGTGACTTGAGAGAAGAGAGCCTTAAAGTCTTTGGTTGGAGTACTGGTTCCCTCTGGTTTAGAGGCGAGATCGAAAGCTTTAAACTTAGATTCCTCGAACAGCAATGCCTGTATTTGTAAAAGAGAAGAAAGATCGTGATCCGAAAACATGGATTGAAGAACTTGAGGAGAGAGAGAAAGTGAAGATTTGATAACATATAAAAAATGATTGTGATTTGTGAGCAAACCTGAATGCAGACTTCGGCAACATCAGCCCTAGGGACGGTTTTTGTGTCAGTTTGAAGAAGCTCATCGTCTTTGCCAACTATCAGCTCTCGTACACCGCCTTCCTTATCTAAAAGTCCTCCAGCTCTAAGTTCATCAACACAAGAATAGACATAATCAAGTAAGAACAGGCTCATGAACATCGAGAATAACTCTTATTAATCCACATGATATAATGCTTAATCAGTTACCATGACACAAAGTAGCTGAAAGTTTAAATTACAGAATTTGAGGTGAATGTCAACATTGTAATAAGGGTCTTGTAGTTGAAATAATTTTTTTAACCTGATTATTGTGTAAGGAGTTCCAGAATCAGCAAGGTACTGTTCAGCTTTTCTCTTCCAAACCTGAAACCCACAAAAGGTACCCTCATAAGCCAAATGTTGCTAACATTGGAATGAAAGAAAGAAAAAAAAACAGAGAAATTTCCACAAACCAGTATATTCCCATTTCCCAGTTTGTTCAAGGGATGATCTGGATTGGTTCCACCCATGGACCCAACCACGACAATATGCTTAACACCAGCAGCCTTAGCTGTTCATAGAAGCTCGCCACGTTACACACTTTCACCATTAACAAGATAAATGCAAGAAACAGTGAACGACGAAATGGAAAGAAAAGCAAAACCAACCAGCATCTATCTGATTCTTCTGGCCAAGCCAATCAACCTACACAAAACCACATTTTGTGTCACACTGCAATAAACACAAATCAAGGATTTACTTATTCTTGGTAATTTACCTGTTCAGGGTATTGCCCATCTTCAAATATAAACTCAGGTCTTCCACCTTTAGTGGGATCAAAACCCGGTTTCATTTTCGGCACGGCGCTCGTAAGAATCACAAGCGCATCGATCCCTTGAATCGCAGGAGTAATGCTATCAACATCCCTTATATCCCCAATGAAAACATCATCTCCTCCTCCAATTTTCTCTTTTCCTTCAGGATTTCTAGCTAATCCCCTTGCCACAAACTTGTCAGACCCTTCCTTCAGCTTCTTGTAAACAATTTGCCCTATCAAAACAAAAAAAAACCCCACATTTCTCAGCTAAACTTCCAGATTCGATCGATTGATCATCTCATGCACAAACTCCATATTCAAATGGTTGGATCGTAAGCTTCGATTATGTTCAACGACAACATCACTAACCCTAGAACTCTACAGAATCTCTTATCGATTACGCGGTTTTCTGAGCTAACCTAACAGAGCCAAGGAGAGCTAAGTGATGAAATGGAAAAGAGAGTACCTGTTCTGCCACTAGCACCGGTAACGAGAACGGTTGGGAGATTCGCCATTGAAGAAGCTTGAGAAGCTCTAGAAATTTCCGTAGACTACAAAGACACTCTGAAGCCATCAAGTAATGGAGAGTATGGAAGAAGAAGCCGATTGATCAGAGCATTGATGACCGTCTGATGCAAAGGCAGAGTATTGGTGAGCGTGACACGTGTTAGTTTCCTAGTGGTGTATATGACTGACACTCTGATTAAATATCTTAATTACGTTTTGGGCCCAAGGCTTATAATTGTGTTTGGTTATGGGCCAGATTTGATCTCGTATTATTTTTTCCAATGTAACTACGTGCCGTTTCTATGGACTCGTCTGTCTCCAAAACGACATGCGTTTTTTTTCGGGTGGATGGTTTATAATTACACCATGGAATTATTGACATTTTTGATCTGTCATGACTCATGAGTATATAATTTTTTGCTTGTCAACATCTGTCATGAGTATATTTATTTAGGAAAAATAATATAAAGTAATATAAAATCAAAATCAAATTAAAAATTCACTTAAAATAAAAACTTACTCAGCCAGTTTCAACTGATGACATTGTAGACATTATATTAATACAGTAATTATATTAGATATATGACCGTTTCTAAAAGATTATAGCATATGGTGAACATATAGCATATATTTCTATAGTGTCGAATCATATCTACGATAAACAAAGATACAAGAAATTGAAATTTAAGTCAAGTGAAAACAAAATAAATTTTTAATTTATCAAAGATTATAGAAATGAAAGTTTTTCTTTTACCTATTCACAAATTTTATGTTACGGCGAGATATTCTATGATGTTTTTTCTTTCGTGACATATTTTTAGACTATACTGATTATTATTTTTTACTTCTTATGCTTTCTTTTGGATGATATATATTTTTCCCTAAAGATAATTAGATGGAGATTTACTTCCTCAATTTTATTTAAATTTATAAACACAAGTCGAAAAAGACAAAAATGACATTACGTCATTTGAAAAAAAGAAATTGAAAACGACAGTGGTGGAATTAGGTACAACGGTGAAACATTCCTAAGCTGTGACAGATGTCTCAACGGCGATCTTGCAGGAATATCCAACCTCCGGTGACTTTCTCTCGGATATCCATAACTCCGGCAAAGCCTCTTTCAAGTTGTGAATGTTTTCCAATGCATAATCTGCTCCTTTGACTTTGATTGACTTACCAACCTGAAAACAACAAATTATCTCTAGAGTCAAATTCCAAACTTGGTAGTTAAATTTGATTCCGGTTAGGTTAAACCAAAGTAATCGTACCAGAACTGTGTCAAGACCAACGCGTTTCCCAGCTTGGACGTTCCGGACACTGTCCTCAAAGAACAGCTGCAATGAAATAAAATAAAATAAAATAAAATTTTGTTGTCCACGTTTTTCATATAAAAATAAAAAGAAATAAAAATAATCAAAAATTCGGTTTGCTTTACCGTTCGGTTAGGATCAATATTGGCGATTTCGAGAGCTTTCTCGATAGCGGATTCAGATGGTTTACACACAACAGGTGTTTTGGGAAGTAAAGTAACCGGTTCAGACCGGTTGAAATGTCCAACAATATCAAAAATCTCGGAATCATTAAACGCGGCATTTTTGTTCGTCGGGTTTAGCGTTTCGAAACATATGATTCCTTCAAAACAATCCTCTAGTCCTAACTTCTTCAACGCCTTGGCCGCGTGAACTCTGTCCGCGTTTGTAAATATCTATTCACGGATAATAATAAATGTTGATTAGTTATTTTATACAAAAAAATATAGGGAAATAGTGTAGTGTTAATTTAATAAAGATGTGATTATGTCACGTACGACTTTGCGGAGAGGGAGACTAAGCAAGAGGCTACGAAGAACAGGGTCAGGTTTTATGTTGTCGTAAGGTAAACGACCGTGGACGAAGCTGTGGTACTCGTCGTAATCAAAATCATATCCAATTGCCTATAAAATGAGAAAATGTTACAAAAACAAAAAAAAAACAAAAATGAATTTTAGGGTAGATATTGATCACATACTCTAAGACCAGCCATTGTTGTTCCATAGTTTTTGTAGCAATGATCAGATAATTCGACGAGTTTGTCCTTCGGTATACCGAGTTTCTCGACCATGTAATCTATTAAACAGGAAAATTTAACAAAAATTAGATTGTAGCAATAAATTATTAATCGGTAATTCGATAGGGAAGAAAATTAATGATATTACCTTTGATGTTCTTCCCACATTCTCTTGCGATTCCGGTGCTAAGAGGATAAAGAGTATCGTCCAAATCTAAAAGAGAACAAAATTCATAAACCAGTCAAGAAACTGTTCGTGCATGTAATTAATTTAACACTGATTGGTTTATTCCGGTTTAGTACGTACCGAACAAGAGACAGTCGTACTTCTGCGTCGTAGCAATCCCGTACAGGTTCTCGAACTCCATTTTCTGGAACAGTTGAATTGGATGAGAGGCAAAAAAAACTTAGTATGTTTAAAAAAAAAAAAAATAGGGTTTTGATTTTGAATCACAGAGTTTTTCATGGATAGTAATGATGGAAATAGATTTTTTCGGATTAGGTTAGTACAAAAAAAACAAAACAAGAATAGTTTTGTGTAATGAATGGACAAAGTTGCTTGTGTCCGAAGAAAGTGGGGATAAGGTTTTTTAAAAACATGAACTGAGAGATTCATCGAATTACAACCACTAATTGACTCTAAAATCATTATTGGTATTTGCACAAACAAATCTAATTGTCCACACACGTGTGTGGACAAGACAACAATTGTTTTTGTTGTATTAACCAAACTATAAAGAAATTGGTTGATTTACTAAAATTACTGTTGGAGTTTTCAAAGTAAACCAGTATAAACCGATATTTGACCAAAATTGACCCGTTTGACTTAAACAGAAGACCGATTAAGGAGAAAAAAACCGGCGATTTCATAGGTTTGGATCCGGTTAATTGTTTGGCCTAAATACCTTTTATCAACTTTTGAGTGGTTCCATAATTAACTAACCCAGCTGGAAAAAAAGCTTTAGAGTTTTGATACACCAAATAAAAATTGTTTTCAAAAAATTAATCACAGCTCAAGAGCATGATTTATGTAAGTATAGCATGGTGAATACAAAAAATTAGTAAACTTAAGATAAATGTAGGGAAAATGAGTAAATTAGCGACGGTATTTGTTAATTTTTTCGTGGAAAAAATCTAAACTTATTAAACGCAAATTTGGAGAAAGACACGAAAACGGCAAGTAGTTTATAAGCTATACGCAGAACCGACGAAATGCTCGTAAACGCAACGAGAAAACAGCAAAGCGTTGAAGGAGATTTTAGTTTGTTTTCTTTTTACCTTAGCTTTAATCGAAGTAGGAAAAAATGACAAATTTAGAGAGAGAAAGAGAAGAGTATGATAAGAGAGAGAAAGGTGTGGGGGGAGGGATTGAGAGGGGCAGAGAAAGGGTTTAAATAGGAAACTCATTCTGGCTCTTTTCGATCATTAAAAGCTATTTTGCAAAATTTTAATTGTATATTTCTTTTCAATTAATTAATCTTTCTACTAACTACTTTTAATTAAAACTGTGTGTTTTCTAAGTTCTAACGTACAAGTCAAATTAAGAAGGTGACCACGCCATTTTTCTTTCCTCATTTCGTGCTAATATATTAGAAATTGTAATACTTATAAATAAATCTAATTATATATAATCATATGATTGTTTCAAAGGAGACAAAGAACTTCAAAAATTAGTGTAAATTTCAATCAAAATTTGATGGTGTTAGTTTATAGTTAATTCCTAATAATTTTCTGGTTTTAATGGATAAAAATACAACTTCGAGAAACACCTGATGAGTTTTTCTCAAAGCCAGGCTTGCGTCTTTAGATGAATCGAGAATCTACGAACCTAATTAATGCTTTCGACTGATTAACAATAGCATTCCCTTGCTTGAGCCAGCAAGCTTCTATGTTATATTTATATTTTATTTGATTGTAATTTAGTCTTGGTTTTATTTTTAGGTCCAATAATTTGGCCGCCTGAGTAATGCTTTCGACTTTGAATATTTGGATTTTCGATCGTATGATATGAATTCAATATCGGTTGCTAAGTATATAAACGGTAAGACACCAAGTTGATTAGCATCACTTGTATAAGATAAATTATAGATAAAAATATATATAGATATGCAATTTAATATATAAAATCATAACATTCAATAATATGCAAACGTCTAAAATACGATAGTATTATTCAAAGCTATAGTTATTTCAATCTTGTGTTTTTTTTTTCTTTTGGTATCAATCATTGGGCTTAATTATTTAAATAAGATAGGATCAAAAGCCGATCCTATCTCTTTGGTTCCAATTATTGAGGAACTAAAAACCATTTAAACATTTTTATGACTTTGTGGTGCATCTAGTTCCTAAACCCAAGGACATCATATAATCTAGAAGACTAGAACTTAAGCACATGTGTTGAGACCCAAAATTTGGAACTTATATGGAGTCCACTAAATTATTATTTTTGGATCTTTATAGTTGTGACAAAATAAACGGAATATCGTTTTCACCATTTCATCCGTAGACCCATACATTATTAGTTGTTCTTGGCTCTACACCATATATTTGTCCACCAATTTAACTAGTTCGGAAAAAAAATAGTGATACAAAGAGATCATGACACATGGTTCAGCTAACTGTGAGAACTGAATAATCTGGAGTTGCATACAAGCTTGAAGCTTCCACTTGTCCATTAGTTTAATTAGCTATATCTACAAAATTATAACGAAAACAATTATTTTGTGATGGGTTACTAATTGAAAAATACGTTCCTTAAGAAAATTCGGATTGATAAAAATGGTGGTCACTAGGCAATAAAAAAGTTCATAAACAATATACTAATTTTATAAATAAATTTACTCTTTAAACATGGGCTACCTCGATCGACTGCTGCAAGAGTTAATTGGTTTATGTTTATTAGAGCTGGGCAAAAATAACCGGAACCGACCCGAAATTATCCAAACCAAAATCGAACCGAATTTTTAAGAATACCCAATGAGTTTTATATGTTTAGAACAAAAAGAACCGGAACTGAACGGATACCGAACCGAGAACCGAATAGGTACCCGAAATATCCGAAATATAAATTAATCCATAGATATGTATGCATAGTTTGGGTATATTTTATAATTTTTCTTTGTATGTTTACGATTAGTTTGGTTAGCTCAAATTCTATAGCTATTGGTAAATAGTTCGGATAAAAATAGCTAATATAAGTATATTGTTTTATTTTTTATTAAAATCAAATACTATTTTTGGATAATTTAAGATAGTTTGCATAAAAAGTACTCGGATAATTTTCTTTCATTTGAACTCTCTTTCCAATCTGCTCTATATTTTTGATTTCTAACACAAGGTTCTTTCATTTTTCGTTAGAGTTTGAACATGAATTCAACTTGTAAAGATCCTAATAAAGTAAGAGAAGAAGCTTATCAGGGTATGTTTCATGAAGAATTTGTTAGTTGTTTCATTTCCTACTGTTTCCATAATGATTTGCTTTGAATTTTAACTTTTAAGTTTGTTTCTTTTGTTTCTTTGTTTCAAAACTATCTTGTGTTGCTTATGTCTTTTGTTCTGAACTTGTTTCATTATCTAGTGTTTATGAGATTTTATTTCTAGTTTTATACATTATGAAGTTAGAGACTTAAATATTATGTTTGGTGATATTTTAGGTATTATTGAGACCGACCCGAAACCGATTGGTAGCGAATCGAGTCCGTTAGTACCTATATGGGTATAAAACATCTATACTCGATATACCCGGAACCGATTTATACCGAATCGAATATCCGGTTGTCCAGGCCTAATGTTTATATATAACACTTGGTTTAGTTTTGAGAACTGAGGAATTAATTGGAGTTGCTTGCATGCATGCGAGCTTGAAGCTTCCACTTGTCTCTTTAGACTATGAATTCTCCACTTGGAACATGAACTCCTTGAAGAGGCCACGCGAAGAGCATGCACAAATCTTCTGTATTATTTATTATCTCAATCATTATTTCTTTTTGTAATTTGAATATGTTTACCATGATTAGCAATCAATTACCACTGTTTATTCTTTTTTTTTGTTTGGACAACCACTGTTTATTCTAATACCAGAAAAATGTGAAAATATATCGTTGACAAATGAATGTGAACATATGATGAGGTGATATAGTATTTAATGACATGTGCATCATGCATCCATTTTCCATATTCAAATATGTTTATTTATTTCTGCCGCCCTTACCGGTAAACATTAAAGTGATTTATCTTTATAGTTAAAAAGTTAAAAACTATTCCCTCCTTCTCTTGAAAATTGATTTTCTAACATTTTCACACAAATTAAAAAACAATAAATTATTTTTAGTAATTAATGTAATTTTTTGCAACAAACATTTTTTTTATAACAATGAACCAATAACTATTTTCTAAATTTAAATAGTTTCATTCAATATTTCTTGGAACTTACAATTTATTAAATATAAATTGATTAAAAAAATATAAAAAATATACAACATCAATCTTTGTGGAACAATCAAAATATGCTAAAAAATCAATATACATGGAACGAAAGGAGTAGCTTGGAGTACCATTTTTATTGTCAACGAGTACAAAGTAACATCATATGCAAAATTTGATATAAGTTGTAGTTTCGTCGATACTTCAAAGTTCGAAACCTAACAGTAACCAACTTCAGATTCAAAGTGACATCATAGAATACCTTGTAACCAACTTCAGATTGAAAGTGGTACACTTTGGTTAGGTTTTAAACCCATTTCAATTATATCATTAATTTGGTTTGATTCAAGTGTGTTCATGCGTACATCCATTATCTATTACGTGTCTTCATCCTACACGGTTGTAAGTTGTAACTTGCACGATTATCACCTCAAAGCAAATCCATCGAGAAAAATTCATGATGGTTTTGGTTAAGAATCAATTAACCATTTCAATTAAAAATACTAATATACACTGATCTCCATATCCATATTTCATGTTATTAAATACTATCTTAATATGAATCATTTAATGGTGGGAATCTTAGATAAACGTGTATCTCATCATAAGGCGTCCCCATATAACTTAAAGCTTTTAAGATTAAAATACGATCTAATTTTGTCTTGACAATTTTTTTTTTTTTTAAACTAATTAGCAAAACATTGATTAAATAATATATAGATATCCAGACGTTTATAAAGAAATTAGCAAACAATATTTTTCACAAATGTTGTTTCGACAAGTGTATTTTTTTTACCAAATAAGCTAAGACGTGAATATAAGATACTAAAGTGCGAATCTGTCTGAATATAATTCAGTCATAAAAACATTTTTAAAAATAGAGAAAAATACTAGTACATAGTGGCCATATATATATAATTGGTATTTTCGAAAAAGACAGTTTCGAAATTTAGGAAGAAAGTACAGCTTTTTGCAATTCAGAGTTATTAAAATTAAATATTTGTTTTTCTGATATTTTTAACTGGCAAATTATTGGACTCGTGGATCGTTCATAAAATACGAACAAGAAACTATAAACGCAAGTATCGTAATTAGAAACTTTGGTATACCTTTCAAAATGTTAGATATTTGTATGAAATTCACATTAATTTACAATACTTACTAATTTTTGAATTACGTGTATAAACATGTGACATTGATTATTAGTATTAAAATCATTATCGGTGTTTCTGATTTTGACTTATTCTAACTCTTATTTTCTCCGAACTGTTGCATTTATATCAAAGCAGCTAGTTGGCATTGATATTGACATCTTTGCTTCTTCTTTTGATTGTTGTTTTTGTGTATTTTACAACGATTACTATTGAGTTTTTAAATTGATTGATATAGAAAATCATTTTTTTGTTCTGTTCCTGATTAACTCCAATTGATTATAAATATCAAAATTATCTTCAGACGAAAAATCACTATATATTCACTCATTAAATTATCCATTAAAAGATGAATAAAAGAAACATATATACATGTGTGCATGAATACGTATATATAATAATAATTTACAATGAAGAATAAAAAATGATATGAATTCTGAAGTCATATATGATCCCCTGATGATTCGAAGTTCCAACATAAGAGGTAAAATTAATTTGGAATATAATAAATTTTAGAACTTAGCTGAAATAATTAATTTACGTAAAAGTCAATGTATTACTGTATACAGTATTCATATTCAAGGCGCGTTACCTATATAATAAAATAAAAATAAGTAGAACTATGGACTCGTAAAAAATAAAAATTAAAAAAATGGTTAAGTCATTGGTGAAAAAGACAAAACTAAGGTACCAACAATGTCTTCAAGAAATGTATATTTCTTATTTGTCAAAATTTAATTGATATTTTAGAAAGATATCAACATGTCACCCATATCATGATGCGTTAATAATTTTATCTTTTAAAACCATTTGTTTTCCATGAAAATCACAAACACTAAACAAAAAATACGATTTACTTTTCAGATGTTCAAAATTGATTTTTAGTCTTCCATACCAAAATGTTAACCCTACAATATTAGAAAAAGGTTTTACGACTGAGAGAAACTTTTTTTGTTTTTACAGTTTTGCAAAAGAACATTTTATGCTATTTGTTAATCCTACTAAAACAATCAATTTAATTTTTGTAAGTCCTAAGGAAAAACAGATAAATTAATCTCTCTTTTTTTTTTTTTTGGTTCTGATGTCGCCTAGCGGAGTAGGAGAGTAGCAGGACTACGTTTTGTTTGATAATGAACATATTTTTATTAAAGTGGACTTGGATTGTACATCCTCCATTAATAACTATAATTATTTCTTTTGATGCTCCTAACGATCATAGAGAGTGTGATAGGCTCTCCCGTTCACATACACGTTGACATTTCAGCGAAACTACTTAACTACAAGCGCAAGAATTTTTCTTTGACAACAAAGACCTCCAAACAACTCTATTTCCACATAAATTTTGTTGTTTTATTTTTATTTTTAAAATAAAAACCTATGTTTATTTGAAAAGAAAAGCTATACATCATTTTGTTCTTATAACAAATCATACAAAATTGAGTAAAATATGAGGAGGACCTAGTAAACCGATGTTGAAATTAAAAAGACAGAGTCAAGATACTAATGAGAAAGAAAAATAGTAGTTGACACTAACTAAGAACAAGGCATTGTTAAGGGAGCAAATTGTAAATTTCTCCCCCATTCAACTTATATTGGAAACTCGAGTTCTTGGGTTCCAGTCTTCTTGGTACGGTAAATATGTTCCTTACCTATCAATGGTGGTTATGTGAAAAGATGACAATCTAAGTCTTAAAAGTAATTTGCATAGTGTTGCTAACAGATGAGTGCGTTTTTGAGCTTGTTTAGATAATGCATGATTTCTACTAATATGGTGTCCGGAGGTTACAATTCTTCACACCTACACGTTTAACATCGTATGCATAATAAGCAAAGGTGTGGTGACTTAGTAGTAACACAATCGCGTTGGTTTTCTTGTGTTCGGGTTCAAACTTCCTTTGAATCAGAGGATTATTCCTTAAGTCATTATAACTAAAGTTGATTTTAGTACCGAAGAGATTATGTGCCAAGGTTTAAAACTTCCACAATTTATAAAGAAAAAAACATAGTTTGCATATGTCTTATGAACTTCCATACCAGTGACATTAGGCGGATTCGTCCAGTTAGTTACAACCTTAACGAATATGCGTTCTGGAATTAGTAAGACTCCGGTTTAAATCATCGAAGTTCTATATAAAAAAAAATCAACCGAGAACAAGAATGTAAAAAATAATTTGGTTGATGATCGATCTAAATGGACCGTTTAAATTTGTTGGGTTTTATAAGTCTTACGTCTAGATCTATTGCGCTATAGCCCAATGGGTTTAATTTCGGTTTTAAATTACTAAACCGGTTGGTGTGAAGTGTGAACATAAAAATTTCGGTCGTTTATGTTTTCCCGCCCAAAGGGACTTGTTGCGCAAGTTGTCGCCGCCAAAAACGAAAATAAATTACGAATCTTTTAAAAGTGGGGGAATAATACATTAATATCAACGAGTTTTTTTATTTAATCAATAATGATGGTGGAGCGTCAGAGAACGGTGCGGTGGGGTCACGCGTAACATAAATTTGGTGCTACTTAACCACTTAAAATTATCCACGTCAGCAAAGCCAGCTCACACTATACTGTTTAAATCAATCTCCACCGTCCAATTATAATCTGGAAGAAAGAGACCCAAAAACAGAGCTTACGACGGAGGAAGGATGTACGACGCCGAGAAGCCGGCAATTTAGGATTCCGTTGACGTCTGTTTGTCCTCCGCCGCCGAGGAAGAAATCTATGGTGGTTAGGAGACGAGATCCGCCGAGGAACGGTTATTTTCAGCCACCGGATCTGGAAATTCTGTTTTATGCACATCCCCGAAGAGAAGCTTGCGCTTAGATTTTGGATTCTAGGGTTTGTTTGGCTTTCTTCTCTGTATATACATGTTTTCTTATTCAGTGTAGAATTGTTCTAGAGATTAGATCTTACCGTTGTTGTGTATCGAATTGGAATTTTACTAAAACAAAATCTGAGATCTGTTTTTTTTTTTACAGAATTTCGTATTTGCATTTCTGATTTGTGATTGCTTCTTGGCTTTGTATGTTTCATTTGTTGTTAAATCTGATATTTTTTCAGATCGGAGAAAATTGAATCTTTTGGTTAGTGTTAATAGAACTGGAAACTGAAGATTGTTATAGACTTAAATAGTTTCTCCGATTACAATTGTTTGAGAATAATGAGACTGTTACCGAAGAAGACAATATCCAAAATTGCAGATGACATAAACATGGTAGTGATTAGTGTGATACATATGTAGTAGCTTTGTGTTACATCATAAGTGTTGAAAAGTATTCTTCAAATTCTTTATCAATCGTTGGTTTCGTCATAGTAGCTTCTTCTTCGGAATCTGTAATCAAAATGGTGACAAATATCATGACGAAACCGGATATAAAAGTGTAAAATTCTTTTAGCTTTTCTTGTTGTTTAATTACCTTGGCTGCTAAGACTCCACCTTGAAGACGAAAGAGTGTAAGACCCTACCGGATTCAGAAGCTCTTGAAGTTCTTCAACCGCAAACTCGGGACAAATGAATTCCATGCGGTCTTCAACGTATTCTTGCGTTTTGTAAACATTGCCTTTGGAACAACATTGCTCTATGCTTGATATTGCATAACCAGAACTTGAACATCCGGTCGAATAAGTAGGGTCTTTAGACGAAGAAGCCCATGTGACAGATGCAGAAGAAGAGGTCTCATCGCAGGTTTTTGTGTCTTCCATGGTATAAGAACATTCTGCAAATTCTATATCTGATGATTGACATGAAGAATCAGAAAGAGAAGCTTCTTGTTGCTCTAGACAAAAGTGTTTCGGTAAGGGTAAAAAGTCTGATTCTTCAGCTCGCAGTTTCCTCTTTTTGCTCGAGTCAGGAGATTCCTCGGTAAGTATCATCACATCGCTGAGAGCAAATATCGAATAGTAAAGGTCGTATATTTCTATTATGCGTAACTCATCCCATAAAGAGTCCTATCTAGATTCAAATCTGCAAACACAGTTCTAATGACTAAGTATTCCACACTAATAGCATCAATTGCAATAGAAACGAAAAGATCAAAAACATACAACACATAAACACATCCAGAATCAACTGTTCAATATATCTCAGGTTTCAGTTGAAATTATTATCTTAAGACACTAATTTTATTTCACAGTGAGGAAAATCATCGAACACCTTACGGGCACAGGACATTATAGCTCAGAAAAGTTACTAATCACAGAACACAAGGGAGTATTTTGATTTCGAGCAGATTCAAGATAAAGGTTTTCGAAGTGAAATTTCAATCTATAGAAAGATACAAACAAATTCTTTGCAAGAACATGAACAGAGTAAAAGGAGATATTTTTTATGTTTATGAGAAGTGAGAAAAAAAAACCTATGATTCAGTGATGGGTTACTACTACTCTCATCTTTATCCATGATTGAAGAAAGATACCACCAAGTAGAAACCCAGAAATTAGTTTTGTTGTTTTTTTTTTTTATTGGTGTTAGAAATTAGTTTTGTTGTTGCTGATGGATGGTAAAGTGATTATGATGTTTTGTGTCCGAATAAACATTAAAAATGGCAATAAACATCGTCATGTTCCCACGTGGGAGAGAGACTACTGTGGGCCCTGACGTTTTCTTAAAACATGTCAGCAATAAAGAAAACGAAAAAATTATGGGCCCAATAAAAGTTTAATGGGTTTAAATGAAATATACCCATTTGTTAAAAAATTTTAATGCGAATATAAAGGTACGATTTCGAGAGACTCCAGAAACGTTGTTATACTTGTCAACGTTTAACTCATGAGCAAGATGAATGTCCAATTTTTATGAGCAAAGAAGCGGATATGACCATCATTGGGAAGTCTGTGGCTGATGATCTGAACAAGGAAAAAGTTCATTTTCTTCCAAAAGATGACCCTCTATTTGGAATTCTGAGTGAAGAGCAAGTAGGAGTTGATCCTGAGACGAGAAGGAATTAAATTGCTCTGGAAGTGCTAGAAGGTATGCGAATCTATCTCTTGTCTACTTCAGGTCCAGAGAAAGTAATAAAGGAAATGAGGGTAAAGAGTTCTATAGAAGGTTTAAAGAATGATTCCAGAGGTCATTCTATTCTCACCTTGGAAGTCCCTCCAATCATTTCAACAGATTTGAACAGAGGCAAAGGAATTGTATTTGGTTATGAAAACATTTCATCAAAGTCACATCAAAAAGATAGATTGATGAATGACGCTTTCAAGAGTGGTCCAAAAATGGTGGAAAGAATAAAGGATCCTCCTTTTTCCACTAGCTCAACGGGTTATAGAATTGGCATCAATGATGCTAGTTCTTCTGGGGCAAGTGTGAAGAAGTTGAAGAATTCTAGAAAGAGACCACACCAGAGCAAACGAAAACCACGGGGTAAGATTGATACTCCGATGGGGATAACTGAGGAGAAAAAGAAAGGCTTTATGATTGGAAAACAAGAGAAGAGAAAGGCAATACATGAGGCAGGGGAACATGAAAAGGAGGCACATGCCTATTAATTGTTGGTGCTAAAAGGATGCAGGACCTCATGCCTATTAATCTATGTTCAATGATATATAAAGCTATATCAAAAGTTTTAGTCTCCAGGTTAAAACCATTCTTACCAGAGCTGGTCTCTCCGTGTCAGTCAGCTTTCGTGGCAGAAAGATAGATATCAGACAACATACTAGTGGCTCACGAGGTTATACATTGTCTTAGGACTCACGACTCTATCTCAAAAGAATTCATGGCTATAAAGTCGGATATGTCGAAAGCTTTTGATAGGATGGAATGGCGTTATCTTAGGGCTCTTCTAGTGGCGATGGGGTTTCATAGGAGATGGATAGATTGGGTTATGTATTGCGTCACGTCTGTAACCTTCTTAGTACTAATCAATAATCAGCCCCATGGAGTGATTGTTCCCCAGAGAGGATTGAGGCAGGGAGACCCGCTCTCTTCTTTTTTCTTTGTGCTATGTACGGAGGGGCTGTCTCACCTTCTAAATAGGGCAGAGAAAAAAGGGATGATATTTCAGGTATGAGGTTCTCAAATCAGGGTCCATCTATCCACCATCTGTTGTTTGCATACGACATCTTGTTTATATGCAAGATAGAGGAGAATCAGTGCAAGGAGTTTAAGAGGATCATGAAAATTTATGAGGGAGCCACGGGACAGACAATCAATTTGGATAAATCTGCCATAACTTTTGGATCCAAAGTTGATTTGATCACTAAGAAGAAGATTCAACATGATTTGGGAATAGTTAAAGAAGGAGGTTCAGGAACTTATTTAGGTCTCCCTGAGTGCTTCAGTGGTTCCAAGGTAGATATGTTGGATTATATAAAGGATAAGATAAAGTCAAGGATGTCAGGATGGTTAAATTTGTGGCTCTTGCTATACCTATTTATGTCATGACATGGTTTAAGCTTCCTAAATCAACATATGCTACACTCTCAAGTGCAATGGCAGATTTTTGGTGGCAGTCCACAAAGGACAAAAGAAAAGTGCATTGGGTGAGTTTGGACAAGATGTGTTTAAGTAAACAAGAGGGAGGTATGGGGTTTAGAGACGTGGAGTGCTTCAACCAAGCTTTGTTAGGTAAACAAGCATGGAGGATTTTGCAATACCCTAACAACCTTTGTGCAAGAATGTTAAAAAGTATATATTTTGAAGATGGTGATTTCTTAAAGGCGTGTATTGGGAAAAGGCCATCATACGACTGGAGAAGTATTCTACATGGAAGAGCACTTGTGGAACAAGGTTTGTCAAAATTAATAGGAAATAGAGAGACTATTCTTGTATGGTGTGATCCTTGGTTAGGAGAGGAAAAGCCAAGGATTCCTTTGATGAAGAATATCTTTGTGGATTTAGAGCTAAAGGTTAGTGGCTTTCTTAATAGTTATGGAGGTTGGAATATGCCTCTTCTCAAGGAATTATTCTATCAGCAAGATATAGATATAATATTGAAAAAGAAGCTTATTCGAAACCAGGAGGATTACTGGATATGGAAGTTTAATAAAAGAGGAGACTACTCTGTTAAATCTAGAAATTGGGTGGCTAATAGGTTTAAGCACCAAGTTCTAATTTCAGAGGCTGTAGCTCTACCTTCTCTGAACGGGATCAAAGAGCAAGTTTGGAAGATGAAAGCTCCCTCTAAAATCAGGCATTTCTTTTGGAAAGCATTAAGTGGAGCCGTTCCGATGTCTCTTCAAAAGGCTTTGGTGATTCCTCTTGAGATAAGAAAATCAATCCCTTGGATAGTTTGGATAATATGGAAGAACATGAACACATTATTTTTCGAGGGAAGGAGGTTTTGGCCAATGGATACCATGAAGAAAATAAGAGAAGAAACCGATCATTGGTATCTAGCTCGGATAGTAGATATTGAGCTTCAAAGGCAAGAAGCTATGAAGTTAAATGAAGACAGTAAATGGAAATCCCCTCCGGCAAGTTGGATCAAGTGCAACATTGGGTGTTCTTGGTCGGTTAAAACTAAGAAATGTGGTGGAGCATGGGTGGTTAGAGATTCGTTGGGGAAAGTTCTATTGCATAGTAGAAAAGTTTTCCCTATTCAAGAAAGTAAGTTGGAGGCTAATATAACTTGCTTAGTTTGGGCAATTTCAAGTATGGCAGAGCATAGGTTTGATAGGATTATCTTTGCAACTGAAGTTCATGACCTTATTGGAGCCATTCTAAGACCTAGAGCTTGGCCATCTTTTGTGCCTCATGTGAGATCAATTGTAAATCGGTTAAAAAAATTTGGGCAATGGAGATTGCAGTTTGAGCAGGTATCAAGGAACAGAGGCACATATTTCATTGCGCATAGTGTCATTCGGGACAACATGGAGCAGTCTTATGTTGCGTCAGGACATCCCTCTTGGCTCGGTCATCTTTTATGTGATGAGAGTGCAATTGTAGCCTCTGTATTTTGATTGGAGTGTTTTTTTCCTCCTGCTCTTTTTGGGTTGGCTTTTCTTTGCCATCAGTTGTGGTTTAGGGTTTTTTTACCCTCATAGTTATATGTTTTGGATGTTGGGCTGGGGCTTTTTAATATAAATCGACCAGATGGAAAAAAAAAACATCACTACATATTATCGAACAAACTTGCTAAACTGTTTTTTCTATCCCCAAATTTTACTAATATAAATGATTAACGGAGGAGTAAAAACAAAAACCTAAAAGAGAAAATTAATTACGCAACATAAGTAGCGTGTTAAAAATTAAACAAAATCAACAACGACTAACAAACAACTCGAAGTTATTACACGCACGTGTTGGTAAACAAGTCTCACTCTAGTTACGTTGCACCTTCTAATTACACATGGATAAGCGAATTACCGGGTTGGTTATTCTACGGTTTACGATCCAATTCCGAGTCTCTGACCAGATACATCACATTGTACCGGAGCTAAACCGATTCTCGATCTTTGAAGATCAAATTCAATCCACATGTTTTGTTGATGATGATGTCCAATCACGTAAGCCTCCATTCCCATTAAATCGGAGTTCCCAAATGTGAAACAATAAACCGAATCGTTCCTAACCGTGAGATGTGGGACTCGGTACAATAGCGGCTGACCAGAAACCGCAATCTCAGCTCCTTCGAAAACCAAAGAAACCGTCGGTAATCGGCGAAGAATCCCACTCCGTATTCGAACCGGAGAAATCCGGTAACACAAATCCATAGTTCCTTGGAAAACAAAATCCGGTTCTTCGTAAACCGTCAAAATCCCGTTAGTCAGGTTCAAAAAATCTGTCCTCAGCGCCGTGTAAACCGGTCCAAGCAAGAAAGTAAACTGAGTACCGGAATCAACCATGGTTTGACCAGCACCTGTATGATCCGGTACAAAAACCGATTTAGGAATAGGTAAAAGCTTACCATTAACTTTAATCCCCGTTAACTGAACAGTATAAGCAACACGGTCAAAATAAGGTAACGGCGTCGAGATCTGAATTAACGGCGTGTAATTTAACGACGTTAACCACGTGAAATTGGAGTCGCCGAGAAGAAGAAAACCGGGGAAGTCGTCGGTGCCGGAGATACAGTAAGAGAATTTAGGGAAACCCATTTGAGAAACGAAAGAGAGAGATCCACGGTTCATACCCAATAACCCGGTTGTTTTGTTATCTTCTTCCGGGTCGGATCCGGATACGGATCCCATACACCCGAATATAAGATTGGATTCGTTTGTTGAGTTACCGATGTGGAAAATCTCGGCGGCGAGGTTACCTTCGGAGGAGGAAGCATCGGCGTAGGACAAGGTTGCGTGGCAGAGTTTGTCGGAATCGCATGAAGCGGGTATGAGAAAATCTCGGGTCCGGGTCCGACAAGTGGGTGAAGAACAGGGGATTGGTGAGTAAGAGGAAGAACGGGTCGGGTCAAAAATGTTAAACGGGTTTGTGGTACGGTTACATCGGAGCCAAGAGAGTTCGCTTCCGGTGTCGATGACCATGGAGATGTTTTGAGGAGGAGTACCAACGGTGAGTGTGACGGTGAGAGTTATGTTGTGGTGGAAATGGAGTTTGTCGGTGGTGGGTGGGTGGGTCGGATTATCCGGTTGGGTTGTTATTCGGGTCTTTAGTGGCAAAACAAGAGTTTGTGAAGAAAAGGAGAAACATTTATGGGTTTTGAAGAGAAGGAGAAGGAGAAGAGGAAACAGAAATTGAAATCTTGTGAGCATTTTGATTATGTAAGTTTGTGTTTCTTGCTAGAAACAAAAAAATAAGTGAAGAAGAAGAAGAAGAAAAGTGAAGTTTTGTGAGTTTGGTGCAAGTTCACTGAATAGTAATAAGATCACTGAAAGTGAAGTTTGTGAGTTTGGAAAATATCTCTGTTTCTTTTTCTTTTCTCTCCCATGTAAATGATATATGGACTGTCTCATTAATTATTACTGAAAAATAGTTTTTGCAAAATAATCTGCAAGTCACAATTTGTGATTTAATTTGTTTGGATAAAAAGAAAAAACAGTTGTTACATTTGGTACAAGAAATAGTAAGCCACTAAGCACATATGACAGGAACTAATGAACATATTAGGACTTTAATCTAGATTAATTTAGTCAGATGATTATTAATGTGAATGTGTGCAGTGAGGATAGCAAACGGCTCGAAAACCAAGGCAACCTATTAGGGGAATGATTTCAGTACTATTAAATCGCTTCGTTTGGCTTAATTTTGTTATAAATTTTAAATTTTAGCTTACACTCTGGTTAAAAAACACTAATAGCATGTGTGTTTACCTTGGTTTCTTCACTGGATTAGCCATCGGAGTTTGGACGGTGAGCATAACTAAACAGAGATTCTGAGATTATGGCATTTATTTACTCCAATAGTCAATTTCCTTTCTCCTTATTTTTAAAAGTTATATGGATTTTATATACGTAATGTTTGTAGTATGATATCAAATGATGCAGAATTGTTCCATGCATATAATTCTTGGGAAACGAAAAATGGTATCCATGATCCAAAGAATTCGCATAGCATAAATCTTAGGTATATTAAACCAAAACCCAATACTCACACAACGAAGTTTTGAAACTTCATAATGGAAACCTCTACTCGCAAAACTCGGATAACACTAATTTAATACCTACAGCCATTGTTACAACGGAATTCCAAAGTTTTTAAGAAAGAGTCACAAACGGGGATGGCTGAAAGTGCAACAACACTTAAAAACCTATGAGAATGTCAAAATCAACGACTTGTAATATGTTGAATCTTATACAATTTGGATTCCATATTTAGATGCCAAAACTATAACCATTGAAAGTAATCATTATCCACTAATAGAGAATAAACAAGGTGTAAGATGGATTAATGAACTAATGTTTGCTTTTGGGAAATTAATATTGAAAAAGAAAAGAGAAAAAGAGGTTTGAAGATGTGACATTCACATGGAAATAGACTTTAGAAAATACGGAGGGATGGTTGCACATGTTGTTTGCCTTGCTGTTTTTAGAACAAAAACCCATCATTTATGTGTGTTTTGGGTCCATTTTTAATTGAACACTGCTCCAAATCAGGACACCTTCACTTACCCATCAATCTTGTTATAACCTCTTCTCACTTGCCCACTACTAGCTACCTCTCGTGTGACGCATTGTATCATTACTTTGAATTTTCGATCAATATGTTTAGGTTCTAAATCGTACTATGTGATCATAACATATGATAACTAAGAAGTTTTCATTTTCTAGCTTTCTTTATATAAAGCAAGTTTGAAAAACAATTGGAACATTAAAACTTGTGGTGATTACGTAAGTGTTATTGATCTAGTGACTAACCTATGTTAATCTTTTTACATTTCATACGTAGAAAACAATTTGACAGCCAAATAAAATGTTATTTTGGGTTATTTTACACAAAAATCATATTATGAACCTAAACGATGATTTTTTTTGACAGAATCTTCATTTTATTTTTTGTTAAATCCAAACCATAATAGATATGAATTTTACTCTCTTTTTTACAATTATGAAAGGTCGAAACTGAAATATATTTGTTTTTAATCTCCGCTTGTTTGCTGAATACAAAAAATCTGAACTAAAACTGAAAAAACTAGATATATAAGCATTACAAAACAAACCTAATTTAAAACACAATCAGTATTGTAGTTATTTAAGTCATTTGGTTGGCTAATCTTGAAATAGCCGAATAAGTACCACAACAACCACTCACCACCCCGAAGAGAATAATGAACATGCATAATCCGATCTGAACAAACAATACATTCAAAAAGACCGGTTCAAAAACTAATTAAAATTCTCTGAAAGAACTAAATCATTACTTTGCTATATTTATAACAAAAAGGAAAACAATCATTTAAAGTAAAGTAGTTTGCACCAAAAAGAAAAAAGTATAAAGTAGATATAGGTTCTTACTTGTGTCTTGGTTAATTTACCCTTGAGGATACTGAGATAACATAGACATGGAAAAATAAGAGCCTGCAACCAAAACGAAAATTATAGAGTTTTTTTTTCTTGGTTCAATCAAATTTTTAATTTAAAATTTTTTGATTTTAGAACTTACCACAACCATTGCAAGGAACGATCCGATTAGTGTAGCCACGATTGCTGTATATGAGAAAACTCGATCAGAAAAACAACGATGAAATGGGTTTCTTGCGTTGGAAGTTAAAAGAAATGAGTTTGGTATTAGGTTACTTGCATTGAAAGTTATTAAAAATTAGGGCAACTTACCAAAGAAAGGAACAGAAAGAGCAACGACTAAAGTAGAGGAAACTAGGATTGTTCTGAACAATATCGATACACCATATGATTTCATCTTAGCCATTGGAATGAGTTCTTCGAGACTCAAAACGATTGGGGTGATAGTTAACGCATATTTCGTCATTGGTGTAAGTAACGACCTAATATTGAAAAACGTCAGTTTCTGGTTAAGTATGCATGTATAGAATAGATGTGAATGTTTATCATACCGCTGTCCAAACTGCGATTTTAGATGAAATGAAATATTTAGGCATGTTTAATGTGAATTGTGATTCGACTGCTTCGCCAAACATGGTGTAACCGCATACCGCTACAGCTATGTACAAGACCGTACAGAAACTAAAGCTGCAAAAGAAAGAAGGAAGAATGAGTCTATTAACTAGGGTTTTGTTCGCGAATCAAGTAAAGAGAGAGGTTTCTTGGACTTACCAGATGACTAAGACAAGAGGAAACTTTGAAGGATCTTTCATGGAAGAATAGATGTTCGGAAAAACCGAGTGACCTGAGTAACCAAACCCGAAAATCCCTACTGTAACAGGTAAGTTACTGAGATCAAAGACTCTTCCTGTTGCATGAAACCCGATTCCATCGACTAGACCGACCCAAAAGAGGCAGAGAGCGAGCAAGATCGAAGCCAAGACTCCGCCAACTAGATTTAAAACCATAAGAACGGTCAATTAGAATCAAATGAAAGGAGTCGAGCTAAGAAACCCAAGAGATTTTGGAAATGAAACCTGAAAGGTAAGAGAGCAAGCTAAGATCTTTAAGCCAGACAGTTGGAAGAACAAGAATAGTGGTTAAGATTGCAAAGATCTGAGCAGAATCTAGCAATAATCCTGAAGCAATGCTTAATGAAATGTTTGGGAATAGTCCTGATAAGTTATCACTCATCATGATTATGTATTCCACACAAGCTGCCTGTTCTTGGAAAACAAATTAACAAAATTTCATCAATTGATTGACGAATTTAAAGAATATTCACAATAACGATGACGAAACTTACGTACAACTCCACATACAAAAGGATCTGCGATTCAAGAAACAGAACAAGAACTCTTCAGTTTCAAAAAACAGAATCTTGGAAGGGATTTTTGGTAATTTGGTTAGATCGATAGGGAAACTTACAGAGATGACAAATCGACCGGTGATTCCAAAGGCGGCTTGACCGATATCGGGGTAAGTATGAAGTCCAGGAGAACTTTCTAGACATCTTTTCATGAGAACACCTGTGTAGCAAGTGATAACTCCAAAGAACAAGAGTATGATCAAACCAAGCCAACCACTTTCTTTTATAGCATAAGGCATTGTTAATAACCCTAATCCACACAAAACATTGGTTCCTGCAAAAAAACAAAAATAACCGCATTGCCCTTAATCATCTCAAAGATAATAGCATAATATATTACCATGATTTTACCGTTGAGGACGGATTGAGAGAAAGAGCAGAGATTAGTTTGCGGTAACGGAAGATCGGTGAGCTGAGATGGAGGTTTGACAGGTAGTATAGTTTCTTCTTTCTCGGTATCCGGTTGAGGGAGAAGAGGTTTGCTTGAGGAAGAAGAAAACGAATCGGAAAACGAAGATTGTTGCTTCTTGTGAAAGGAAGAGACTGATCTCCTTGAACTGGTTCTAGGCATGAAACTCACCGACGGTGGAGTCATTCCGGTCAACAAATCCATTGATTGTCTGAACAAAAAATCAAAATTGTCTAAATTTTTTGTAATTTAAGAAAAGATTATCTTAAAAACAGAGGAAATTTATGATTTTTTTTTTTTTACCGGTAACTTTGTGGCCATGGAAGATTTGGGATATCATCGGAGAGAAAATTATCCGAGTGGTTTTGAGATAAAGGAGAGGAAGAATCGGAATTTGCTCTTCCGGTTCTCCGACCGTCACCGTCTCCGTCGTGTTCATCGTCGGAACAAGCAAGCTCTGCTTGGTTTTCTTCATCATCTGTAAGAAATGAATGGTCCCTGTCGTGTAAGAATTCTTCGTCGAGTTTCATATTTTTCCTCTGTTTTTCTCAATCAATCTTAAGAAAATGTTGAAGAAAATGTTCAGAGAGAGATACGGAGAACGGAATTTAGATTCCGGCGAGTCAAAGAGATTTCTTCTATATATGGAAACATATCAATGGAGTGTAAAATAATTAATATTTTTAAATATTTGTTTCTTTTTTTTAATTGCGGTGTAGATTTGATGCTGACGATATTCTTAGGATTCGTAATAATCTATGACTTCCAAAAGATTATTATTGTTTTCTTTTTTTCTCTGTTGACTAACTTCCAATTTCCAAATTTGTATTTATCTACCAATCCCATTTTTCAAAATATTCTTTTATTTATTTGTTTTAATAAAAACAAAAAGAAGTTGATACACCAGTCATTAGTGTATTTTTGATTTGAGATTATGTTATGATTATTATATTAGTCTATAGAGAATATACGCTAAATGAGTTTACTGTTATTGTAGATAACGGGGATGAAAATATTATCATTCTTACAGACATACAATACATGATGCACATAGCTCGGGTTCTATCCTTGTAGTAGTAAGTACATACGAAGAATGAACCCTATTTTACGGAAATAAGAAAAGAGAGAGTGATGACTACATAAAACAAGGTTGAAGATAAGGTAGCAGAAGAGTTGAGATTTAACGAGCGAAAGACATTTTGCGTTTCTGAGCATCGGAAGGTAATTTGACATCGGTGGCTAATCCGAGAGCCTCGAGGAACTGAATGAGATACCAAGTTACGTCTACCTGATACCACTCCAGTCCGTGCCTAGCTGAGGCCTCAAAGGCATGGTGGTTGTTATGCCAGCTCTCTCCATTCGTGAGTAGTGCTAGCCACCTACACCATTTCGCATTCTATAAATATTAGTTCTGGTTCAGGTTTATCGGTTTTTATTTTTTTATTTTCGGTTTACAGACCAAAATTAATTAAACTGAAACTTGATTTGTTAAGGACTAGTTTTTATTTGCGGATTAGTTTTTGTTGTTGTTTTGGTTGATTTCATGAAGAATGTTGTTATATCTATAAAGAATAGAGTGGGTAAATAATACCAAACGTTACGAGATGTGTCTTTGGTGTTCCACGCTTTCGAACCCCAAATATGGCATGCCGAGTTTATGAGCCAAGTCCCATGGTAACCAATTACTCCTCCAAAGCCCTATTTACAGAAAAAAATATATATATATTGAGATAATTAGTACTATATTAAATGAATAGTAGAATTAAGTACAATGAAATGAGAGTTATACGAAACTTTGCAAGATAATTCATATAATACTAATGACTTAATAGCATTTATATATTTAACATGTCACTACAAGAAAACAAGGGGATTTCCGACGAACGTAATATCCGTCCTCCTCCTTCTCCTCCTCCTCGTCCTCGTCATAAATCCGTCGGAATTCGGATTTCCGTTATACGTTCAATTTCCGACGAGATAGATCCGAAGGTGGAAATCCGTCGGAAACACCCTTATTCCGACGGTTTTGGCCATCGGAAATCTTGATGCTTTCTTGTAGTGTGTATATAATATATAGAGGATGCAATTTCCAAATACGTATTGATAAACAAAGTAAACTATTAGGAAATAGCAAAATCACATTTGAAAAAGCTCAATATCTGAATAATGGTATACTATGAATCACCGTGATGTATAATCCAAATTTCAGAAACAATTTACTGCAGAAAATAGATAGAAACCTTACCAAGCCGCAAAGGTAAGGTAGACCACCCCAAAAATAGACGAGGGTCCAAAGCGTTAAGATGTGGAAAGCAACTGTGTTTGCTAGAAACCTATAGAACCATTGTTGTTTCAAGTCCATCACGTTGCTACGTCTTCCACACTGTTACCATAATTTTGTTTTGAAACTTAACAGCATTATTGCAATATCGATTATAAATAGTTCACCATTAGTTATTACAAATTCTCAATTAAAATCTCATAACATTAAGAACGATTTACATATGTCAGATTTGTAGATATTAAGAATGTTTGTGTCACCTTTTCAGTGATGTATTTGGTGTCGAATATCCACCAAACATGACTAAACCAAAATCCTTCCATAGGGCTATGTGGATCACGGTCTGAATCAGTGAATCGGTGATGGAACCTATGTGTACTTACCCAATCTATTGGATGGCCCTACAAAAAGATATTAAAAGAACATTTCAAAGATAGTTATTTTTGATTTTTGGTTAGAGTAATATAATAGTATTTACCTGAAGCGCGAAAATGGCATAATAAGCGAATGAATATTCAAGCCATTTAGGTAGTTTAAAACTCTGATGAGCCAAGTTCCTATGGTACGATAATGTAATGCAGATGTGAGTCACCACGGCGAGAGAATAGCCAAACAAGAGAGCTTCCGGTTTGTAGTTAAACGGAGCCAATAGACAGAACAAATGCACGACCGCAATAGTTGTAGCTCTCATTACATCAAACCGTGCCCATTCTCTAAAAAAGTAAGCTCTTTTTTCCTTATGCACCACTTTGCTTTGGCTAGAGCCATTTTCGTTGGTGGTGTCATCCATTGGAGACAAATGAGTTTGTGTTTTAAGATAATGAGTAGTATGAATGTTTGACTTAGAGTATGATTTAACTTAGGTTTGATTATATAGGGGATGATTTTTGGTGCATTTATGTTTAACGTTGAGTAAGTTACGGATTTTTTTTATAATCAGGAGTAAATTACGGATTCTAAGGGTGGGTTTGAGTTAATAACGAAATAATAAATTTCTACACTTTTACCTCGTATATGACTTGTCTCCAATATAAGGATTTAG
The DNA here is from genome assembly GCA_963576765.1 of Draba incana. Taxonomy (NCBI): domain Eukaryota; kingdom Viridiplantae; phylum Streptophyta; class Magnoliopsida; order Brassicales; family Brassicaceae; genus Draba; species Draba incana. The sequence continues at coordinate 1,006,859 of OY755205.1, read as the reverse complement.
TTAGGAATGCAACAAAAGCCATTTAGTAAACCTTCTTTAATCACAATTATCTTTTGAACTTCTGTTGAGAAAGGAAAAAATAATTATTAAAATGGCTAGATCTATATGGTTCGAATCTACCATAGATTTCTTGAAAGGCTCGTGAACACATATATAGATATTGTAGTTGAACATAAAATATTTAAATTTGCCAGATCGATATGATTCTTTAAAATTTTCATCAAATACATGTATGTGTTAAATGACATCTATTGTAAACACTTGCTTAAAATTACCTCAAAATGGTCCAACTCAGTGGCCTATGCAGAAAATAGACTAATAATGACATGTTGCGTATTTTACTACTTTATAAGATTCTAACAGATATCAAAATATTTCAGTGTTGCTCTCGATGGTTGAATTGAATTCCTAAGCTTCAATTCAGCTGTACACTAATTAGGGTTTAATGTAACAATTGGTCCCTGTAACAATGTTCCCAAGACGAACATTACTTCGCCCAAATCCTATTATATTTTTCAACATTTAATGACAAATTACTGACAAACTGTTACATTACATGCATTGCATACATATCTACTAACCTCTATTTTCCATTACTCAAGGTACATGAACCTACATGGGAGTTCGATTCTTACATGCACCCGATGCGTTTAAAAAAAAAAAATTAAAAAAAAAAAAATATATATATATATATATATATATATTGTTTCTTTTCAAAATATCAATAATTAGTGATGACCCTTTTTTTTGGTATAATAGATGTTAGTATAAGGAATTTATACTAATATGAGAAAATTAGGGTTGTTGACTGTTTGCAAGTTCAACTCTCCATCCATGCAAATTTAAATTGTGTGTGTGTCCTAATCTTTAGCTAAGATAATTTATTTGTTCTTTGGTTTCTCTTGTTGTGATATAAGTTTTGTTAGTCTCGCTCACAAATCCAATTATAGAGGTGTTTAGCTAAGATTTCTTACTTTCATAGTCTTCAAGGAAATTAGCTTGGTCGATATAGTTCGTGAATAGCAATATTTATATGTGTGATGTTTGTGATTGGAGCCACTCATGAGCATTTGAAAAATGTAACAATCTATAAAATCAAATTAATATACTTATTTTTATTTATTTATTTATTTCTGACGTGCTTTGTGAGGGGATATTTAAAAAAAACCTTGTTTCTTGAATGTTTTTAAAAAAATTCTGACGTCACAATCGAAGGTGAATAGAGGATTAGGAAAAATCTGAACGTTATTAAGCAACGGTAACTTTTTTTCTTCTTTATTACCGTTATGAAATTAGTACTTGTTAATTACAAAAACGCTAACATAAATTTTCCCTTTCTTCTAAAAATACCTCAAAGCTCTGCGAAAGTTACTTTTCTCTCAAGGATCGTTATTTGTGATCTTTTTTCTTGAATCTTATATATACACAGCTTTGATCCTTGCAATTGCTTAAATTCGGTTTTATTTAGGTTGTTCTTTTTTTCTTTGTTTCTTGATTCAAGACAAGCGGAGCGAAAGAAAGCAAAAAGAGATCTTTGATCCACTGGAGATTTACGGCGGCAACAGCGAAGGCGATTCACTGCAGAAATTGCTCTGTTTCATTAATCATCTTAAAGTTTTTCTATTCTAATGGCGATTTGCTACAATTGTCGATTTATTAAGAACGAACCTGTTGGGTAATGAACTTTATTTCTGTTTTTTTTTCTTTTCAATTGTCTCGTTTTTTCTTAACGATGTAAGATAAATTTAACACTCGAGTTTCTAATTTAGTTATACCAGTAAATGTTCTTTTGGAATTTATGAGAAAAAACCCGAGAAAATATGCAATTCTGCAAAACCAATCAACTCATTTCGCCAATTAGTCTGGCGATAGCAGAGTAAGTCCCGCAGCAACCACTCACAACGCCGATAATGACGATGAAAATACAAACTCCGATCTGTAAAACAAAACTCTTTTGAATCAAATTTTTTTGTGACTAATGAAAAACAAAAGAAAAAAAATAATATATTTAGCTAAATTCTTACTTGAAAGTTAGTTAATCTACCCTTCATAATACTGAGATAACCGAGACACGGGAATATCAACGCCTGAGAAGACGAAAAAACCAAAATCGTCATCAAAAACTTGTTTTGATCGTTATATTTCTAATAAAAAAAACAATGTTATTAATTTGTTCTTTGAAACTTACGATAAGCATTGCGATGAGAGATCCAGTAAGAGCCGTGAGAGTACCTGCAATTAAAGAGTTTGGTCAAGATTTGTGTTTCTTGAGCAAGAAGTTAGGGTAATTTGAGAGAAAGAGAGATTTACTACCGAAGAATGGGATTGTGAGTGCAACTACCAAAGTGGATAGAACTAAGATGGTTCTAAGAAGTATAGAGACGCCTTTGGATCTCATTTTTCTTGACGAAGACGGTATGAGTTCTTCTAAGCTTAACGCAATTGGAGTCATGTTTAAAGCGTATTTCGCCATTGGCGTCACGACCTAGTATATTGATATACTCTATTTTTGGCGCATTCTAACCATTGTTTTATAGGGTTTTATCGAGTCTTTCTCCTTTGTATCGAGTCTTTTTAGGTCCAAAGGTGGCTGGAATGAAGAATTGGAGTTTGCTAGGAGTCTTGGTGGAAAAGATAGGAAAACACGATCTTTTGGAAGATTCTGGAGCTAAAGGAGCACCCGCTCCCCGATTTGACTGACCTGCTCCCAGAAGATTCATTAAAGGGAATATTCACTTAATGGAAATATTCACCTAGATGATTTACCCTAGATCCACCTTGGATTTACTCAGCCGCCGCAACCCTTAAAAGAAGGAAACATCTTGGAGAATAAATACACGCCCCCTTCATATCTTTTTCACACACGCCTTTTTTACACATAATTTCCTTTACGCTTAATTCTTCACCAAAACCTTTACTTGCTTTTCACGTTTTGGCCGAGAACCCTAGAGAGATCTTCGTCGCACTTTGCTTTGGATTTCGAGAGTTGTTCATCTACTTGTTATTGAGTTTTCTCTTGAACCTTATCTCTTTAATTAATTCTATGAATACTTTCATCTCTCTTTGTGTTCTTCGTTCTATTATGTGCGAGTAGTTACTTTTGTTAGATTAGGGTTTTTCAAAGGGATTTAGAGATTCAATGAACTCGGCATAGATAGGATCATACTTATATATTTGATATCTTCATCTAATGTTGAACTTATTGCCTAGACTAGCTTGATCACCTAGCCTTTGATTTTAGGTTTAATTTACTCATCAAAAGTGTAGTAAATTGCTTGAATAAACTTAGATGGGCGATTTGATCCTTAGCCAACGACAATTGAAGTTAAGGCAAATCGTGAACTTATCAATCTCACTCGTTAATGCTTGTTAATTTCTTTAGTCTCAAACGACAGTTTAGGGTGCTAGATTTATTAATAAAGTTGTTGATGCCACGATAGTGGATCCTCATAAAATCGTGATTGTGTTCTAGATTGGTGCTTGATCTAATTTCCTGAATAATTGATTGGTTCTTGATGATCTATTCCCTGAGATAATTCCCTTGTCTAACGCCTTTATCATATTTGTTACAACCGAATTTTACTTGCTTTGTTATTTTATTTTCGTGACACTTTAAAACCACTTGAATCGCTTAGCTAGAATTGTGTTTAAAGGAATTAAAGTGTATTGCCAGTCCCTGAACGAACCTAAATCTATTTCTACATCGGATTAGTAATTTAGGATTTGAGTTCTTAACACAGGCTAAAAACCTGTTATCAAATTGGCGCCGTTGCCGGGGACTACTTCGATACCTTTAGTTTTAAAATACGTTTCTAGACTAAGTACTAATTTGTTCTTTTTGTTTTTCTTGCTTGTGTTTCAGGTGCATGAGACCGAAGTCTACACGAACCACTCGTCAAGTACCTCTCGTGAATTTGAGCAACCAGGACCTAGCAAGACTAGAAATAACAAACCGGAAAGCAAAGTCCAAACCAGTCGACATGGGCGACCAAACGGACATTGATATGGTGGCCGAACTGAAAAGGCTACGAGATGAGATGGCTGAGATGTGGCAGCAGCGCGACCGTGACCAACAGCAAGAACGTGCCATCGGGGATATGGACAATCCCCACGCCTTCTATAGGAACCGAGCTGCAATCATTCCTCCCGATGTTTTAAGGCAAGACTATGAGATCAAGCCACAGATGATCACGCTGGTCAAGCAACATCTATTCCACGGACTGCCCGCTGAAATTCCGATGGACCACATAGAAAATTTCGAAGAAATCTGCTCCACGACAAGCTCCAACGGGATGAACCCGGATTTCTTAAAGTGCAAGCTTTTCCCCTTCTCGCTCGCGGATAAGGCTTCACGATGGCTCAAGTCTTTACCAGCTGGATCTATCACGACTTGGCCACAGTGCAGGGCAGCGTTTTTGGATCACTTCTATACCAAAGCTAAGACCGCGGGATTGAGAAACAAGATCTCCACATTTTAGCAACATACGGGAGAATCTTTCTATGAAGCATGGGAGCGTTTTAAGGAGTATAAGCGAGAGTGTTCACATCACGGATTCACGGATGAGAACTTGCTGGGTATTTTCTACGATGGTGTTGATTGGGACTACCGTAACACGTTGAATGCTGCTAGTGATGGTGAATTTATGACCAAGACGAAGGAAAACGCTTACAAGCTTATTGAGAACTTAGCCGCAAGCTCGAGCAACAAGTCTCAGGAGTATGATCGGACTACGAAATCCAATGGAACAGATTCTCGTAAGATCGATGACCTAACGGCTAAGGTCAACTTGCTGCTAAAAGGGAACCAAAGGATGGTTCACTTTGCCGATGAGAATGGAGAAGCACTCGTGGAGGATATGATCGATGGAGAAGATGGTGATCAGGAGGAAGTGAATTACATGAATGGGCAGGGGTATGTCCGAAACCAAGGATTCAACTCAAACTACAGGAACCATCCGAATTTCTCTTACAGGAGTACGAATGTAGAGAATCCGCAGGATCAGGTGTACCCACAGCAAACCGGTTATTAGAACCAAAAACCTCAGGATCAAGGTTTCCAGAAGACGGCACCTCAGGGTTTTCAAGGCAAGACATTCGTTCCGTTTCAAGGTCAAAAGCCCAAGTTCAACAACTTCCAAGCTCCTGCGAGCTCCAGTGGTACTTCTCAGGATGAACTTAAAAGCATGATGCAACAATTGATGGAAAATCAGAAGAAGACAGCTGCTGAGCTGAACACTAAGGTAGACTCCATGTACTCGGACCTCAACGGTAGACTTGAAGCCGTGACTAACCATGTTAAGAAGCTTGACACGCAAGTAGCTCAAACCGCGGAGGCCATCAAAAGCCCACAGGGAGTGCTGCCAGGTAAATCAATTACAAACCCCAGAGAAGTTGCTGCTGTCACGCTGCGAAGTGGAAGAACTCTACCCCAGGTTGTGGGGGCAGCAGCTAAAGACTGCCTAGAAAAATCTGTGGAGCACCCGCTCCAACAGGGAGCACCTGCTCCAGCTGAGACACGGGATGAAGCAGTTGTTGAACCGTCTCGTCCTGTACTTCGACCGAATGAGCCAGTTGACCAAGTTTGGTCACGTGTTTACAAACCCCCAGTCCCCTACCCAGTGCCCCCAAGGAAATTGCAGAAAGATTTGGAGGAAGCAAAGTGTAGGGAGATGTTAGATCAACTTACGGTAAAGCTCACACTGAACGATGCTATACAGATGATGCCGGCTATGAAGAAGTACGTTAAAGGTTTGATTACTGGTAAGGTTTCATCAGAGCAAGGCACAACGTTGGTATCTAAGGATTGCAGTGCTGTGCTGCAAAACCGGATGGTTAAGAAGCTCGATGACCCTGGGAAATTTGTGTTAGCCGATCAGATTGGTTCTATGTGTTTCAAGTGTTCCTTATGTGATTTGGGTTCCAGCGTGAACCTCATGCCCTATTCGGTTGCAAGGAAACTTGGTTATACTAACTTTAAACCAACTCGTATTTCTTTGGTTTTTGCTGACAGATCAGTGAAGTTCCCCGTGGGGATCCTAGAGGATTTACATGTCAGGATTGGCAACACGTTGATCCCCGCTGATTTTGTAGTGCTGGAACTTGATGAAGAGCCAAAGGATCCCTTGATTTTGGGACGTCCTTTCATGCGCACAGCTGGTGCGATTATAGATGTGAGGAATGGTATAATTGGTCTCTAGTTGGGAGACATTATCATGGAATTTGAGATGGATAGATTGCTCAAAAAGCCAACGATTGATGGGCAAACCTTTGCCATCGAAGGAGACCTCGAGATCTCGGAGGACGAAATGGAAGAACTCCTAACCGATGATCCGCTTGACGTGGTGCTGACCAAAGCCGATAGTGAACATGGTTATTTGAGTGAGGATGCAGTCGGGTTAGCCAGGATATTGGATTCGGGTCAGAACGAAAAGTCCACCGGTTTCTTAAATCTCCAACCGGACGATGCTGAAGGAAAAGCTGCTCCAGAAGATGAGACCCCAACCCCTGAAATCACTGTTGACAGCCCTTGGAGCGAGCTGAAAGCTCCGAAACTCGAGCTCAAAACCCTTCCTACCGGGCTAAGGTACGCATTCCTAGGCCCTAACTCTACTTACCCCGTAATCATTAATGCTGAGTTGAATAATGTGGAAACCGCTTTGCTTTTGTGCGAACTAAGGAAGTATAGAAAAGCTTTAGGTTATTCACTAGATGATATTCCCGGAATTTCACCTGAACTTTGCATGCATAGGATACACCTAGAAGATGAATCAAAGAATTCTATTAAGCATCAGAGGAGGTTAAACCCGTATCTGAAGGACGTAGTAAAAAAGGAAATCATGAAACTTCTAGAAGCAGGTGTAATTTATGCGATCTCGGATAGTAAATGGGTTAGCCCAGTTCACGTTGTACCTAAGAAAGGCGGAATAACCGTGATCACTAATGCGAAAAATGAATTGATACCTACTAGGACAGTTACTGGCCATAGAATGTGTATTGATTATAGGAAGTTAAATGCAGCCACTAGAAAAGATCATTTTCACCAGCCATTTATTGACCAAATGCTTGAGAGATTGGCTAACCACCCATACTACTGCTTTTTAGATGGGTATTCAGGTTTTTTTCAGATTCCCATTCACCCGGACGATCAGGAGAAAACGACATTCACATATCCATACGGCACGTTTGCTTATCGCCGAATGTCGTTTGGTTTGTGTAATGCCCCTGCAACTTTTCAAAGGTGCATGATGTCAATTTTTACTGATTTGATTGAGGACATAATGGAAGTTTTCATGGACGATTTCTCCGTCTATGGAAGCTCTTTTTCCGTGTGTTTGTCGAATTTGTGCAGGGTGTTACAGCGATGTGAGGAGAAACATCTCGTGCTCAACTGGGAAAAATGTCATTTCATGGTTCGAGATGGTATAGTGTTGGGTCATCGGATTTCTGAAAAGGGTATAGAGGTTGACCGAGCAAAGGTTGAGGTTATGATGAGTTTGCAACCGCCAAAGGAATAAGGAGTTTCTTGGGTCATGCCGGATTTTACCGCCGGTTCATCAAAGATTTTTCGAAGATAGCAAGGCCTCTCACGCAATTCTTGTGTAAGGAGACTAAGTTTGAGTTTGATGCAGCATGCCTTGACGCCTTTCACACAATAAAGGGAGCTCTGGTAAGTGCACCCATTGTCCAACCACTGGACTGGGATCTCCCTTTTGAAGTAATGACGGATGCAAGTGACTACGCAGTAGGAGCTGTCTTGGGACAGAGAAAAGATAAAAAGCTTCACGTGATATACTATGCAAGCCGAACCCTAGACGAAGCTCAGTGCCGATACGCGACAACCGAGAAGGAACTTCTAGCAATTGTATTCGCTTTTGAGAAGTTCAGGACTTATCTTGTTGGTTCCAAGGTGATTGTACAAACCGACCACGCAGCTTTGAAGTATCTGCTCACCAAAAAGGATGCTAAGCCGAGACTTTTGAGGTGGATCCTCTTACTCCAAGAATTCGATCTTCAAATTGTTGATAGGAAAGGAACGGAGAACGGAGTTGCTGATCACTTGTCACGCATGAGGGTTGATGATGAGGTACCTGTTGATGATTCACTTCCAGATGAACACGTTTACGCAGTTGGAGTATGTTTTCAGGAGGAATCGGTCCAGACAGGAACACATGCTCCATGAGCCTTTTGCGAGGCTATATCCAGGGAAGTCGTACCGAGTTTTCCTTGGTTTGGGGAGATAGCAAACTACTTGGCTGTTGATCAGGAACCGGTTGATTTTGTGGGAGATAAGAAGAGGAGGTTTCTCCGCGATATACGAAGATACTTTTGGGACGAGCCCTTTCTCTACAAACAGTGCTCAGATGGTATTTTTCGAAGATGTGTACCGGATGAAGAGATTCTGGAATTCTCTTTCATTGCCATAGTTCTAATTACGCCGGTCACTTCGCCACTTTCAAGACGGTCTCTAAGGTACTACAAGCTGGGTATTGGTGGCCGACTATGTTCAAAGATGCACAGAAATTCATATCACGATGTGATACATGCCAACGGCAGGGAAACATCTCTAGAAGGAACGAGATGCCTCAACACTTTATTTTGGAAGTTGAAATGTTTGACGTTTGGGGAATAGACTTTATGGGACCTTTTCCATCCTCCTACGGAAACAAGTATATCCTAGTGGCAGTTGATTACGTTTCCAAGTGGGTGGAGGTTATTGCGTCCCCAACAAATGACTCCCGCGTTGTGGTGAAGATGTTTAAGTTTATCATATTCCCTAGGTTTGGGGTGCCGCGTGTGGTCATTAGCGATGGAGGCTCTCACTTCATCAACAAGATCTTCGAAGGATTGTTGAAAAAGAATGGTGTAACGCACAAGGTAGCAACGCCTTATCATCCACAAACTAGCGGACAAGTTGAGGTTTCTAACAGGGAAATCAAGAGTATCTTGCAAAAGACCGTGGGAGTGTCTAGGAAGGACTGGTCTTACAAGTTGGATGATGCGTTATGGGCTTACCGAACTGCGTACAAGACGCCGTTAGGGACGACACCTTTTCACTTAGTATACGGGAAGTCTTGTCATCTTCCAGTTGAACTCGAATACAAAACAGCATGGGCGGTTAAGTTACTGAACTACGACATCAAACCGGCGTTTGAAAGAAGGTCCATGCAGCTTCACGCGTTAGATGAGATTAGGCACCTGGCCTACGAGAGTTCTAAGATTTACAAGGAGAGGACCAAGCGTTATCATGACAAGAGAATCCTCAACCGTAACTTCCAACCAAACGACCAGGTACTTCTCTTTAACTCTAGTCTTAAACTTTTCCCTGGAAAGCTGAGATCCCGGTGGTCCGGACCCTTTGTTATCAAGGAGGTCCGTTCCTATGGTGCTGTGGTGCTGCTAGACACCAATGGTGCCGAATTCGTGGTCAATGGCCAGCGGCTTAAACCGTATCTTGGCGAGACAAACCATGCCGAAGGTGGATTCATCCCCTTAGGCGATGCACCAAAAGCCTAAAATGGCTAACCAAGTCGAGCTAATGACTTTAACTAAGCGCTTGGTGGGAGGCAACCCACCGGTATGTTTTCTAACTCTTTTACTCTTGATTTCTTTTTCTACTAATTTTGGTTTTTAGCTTTGAATTTTCCAGGTTTTCCATCTGGACCCTTTGTAGGATTTATGGCTTTGATGTCGGATCGGAAGCAATCGCTCTACCAACCGCTTTCACGGCAAGGAATGCCTTTTGAAACTTCATTTCCCATGGCCACTACGCATCCCGCAGTGCAGCTCAATCATCCATCCGAAACCCCGTTATCCATATTGCGGCTAAGGCATTGTCTACTATCTTCTTTGCTCAAGAGAACCATAGCAAGGTACGGATTCAGGAGCTGGTGCTCCTATACAATGGGGTGCGGGAAGTTCTTTCTACGGTACCAGAGTTAGCCTGTGATGTGGATCTCGATGTTAACATGGGCGCCGTCCTTGCTCGAGTGATCGCGGACAAAAGAACCATGGACGGGAAGACGAAGACGGAAAGGATAGGCAGCCTCTTGACAAAGCTCTTCGAGCACGTGGGGGTTGATTTCGGCACCACACCTTGCAAAAAAGAGGAGCGCGTCATGGATATCAACTTCCTCATCACTTGCCAAATCATGGCGGACGCCAACATTTACCGTTTCACTAGACGCGATGACCGTGTGTTGTTTTGCAGGTTACCTCAACCATCCTTGACCAATTTGAGAGATGGCGAAAACATCGGTTTTACTCCGGGGAATGCTTACCTTTGCACTGATGCTGGAGCCCCTGTTCCTCCCGAGAGCACCCAAGCCGGAGCAGCTGCTCCTGGTACCCCTGTTTTCTTAAGCGATGACGAGATAGAGGATTTGGAGATGGATACCGCCTCGGTCAAGAAGAGCAAGGCGCACATACGTCGGCCTTACAGGAGTGAGTACACGCTCCGCGACTTACCAAACGACCCCTCGGACCGAGAATACCGTGATTGGATGGTGGACTCCACTAAGAAGAACAATGGACTTATGCGTCGTATCCTCCACATGCTCCAGAAGGGTTGCCATGATTCTAAGGCCACTGCTACCGCACCGTCTACCTCTACTGCTCCACCATCTGCCGTACCATCATCTTCAGGCCGTGTCACACATTCATCTAAGAGAAAGAAGCCCACAACCGACGACGACGAGGATTCCGAGCACACTACGAGCGTTTAGTTGCTCTCCACTCCCCACTTCTTTCCATTTCTGCTAAGACATTTTCTTTCCTGCACTTTTCTTTATTTTTGGATTTATTTCTTAATTCTCTCTATTATTATTTTCACACCGGGTCGGTGTGAAGTAAGTCTGGGGGGAGTTGTTGCTGATGTCGTTTATTTTGGATGTTTTCTTTTCTTATGTCCTTTGAGTCTGTTTTTTGTTTTATTGAGTCAAGACTCTTTAGTTGGAAACTAGGACGTTATTCTATGACGATTTCTGAACCACTTATGCTAATTAACTCTCTTTCTAGTGACCATTTCTACAGAACGCGGATTACAAGGATTAGCTGGAACACTTCAATGCACCATCTTCCAGGTTCCAGATTGACCAAAAATTCTCTCGCTATAGGCACTAGACTAGGGAAACGATTCAGATTCAGGACTTCTTTTTCCTTTTTACCATTCTTGCTGATCCTGAATAGCTAGCTCATTTTTAGCTAGTACCCTCCTTTAACCTTATCTCTTTTCAAACCCCTTGCCGTCTTGTTACTTCATTGTCATATGTGCAGCATATGCGCAAAAGGGCCGGAGAGAGATGGGTCGACACAACCTCTAGATCACTCGTTCTGAAGGACAGAGCACCTGCTCTATTTATGAGGTTTTGTGGACGAAGGAGTGGAAGGAACGCTTTCGAGATTCACTTGGGTATGTACATTAATTCTGAAATTTTTGTTTGAGAGATGTATCTGTGTAATCAAAACCCTCTTCATCATCACCAGACTTTCAAAAAAAAATAAAAAAAAAAATAAAAAAAAATAAAATAAAATATATGTGTTAATTTCGGTGATGAAGAGTAGGAATCTATAAGAATATATGTCTCTCAAACCCAGCGATTGTACCCAAGGGGAACAGCGGTTCACGAGAGAAAGGAGGAAACAAAGGAGGATGGAATGAGTGATTTAGAGAATGTGGACATCAAACAGACCCGCTCTCTCTTGCAATTTTGTGCGATATCCTGCATCCTCTACGAAACGTCGGGTAACCCTTAAACACTCTAAACACCTCTAACTCCACCCTTAAATGGCCTTTAACCCTTAGCGACGTATTTTCTAAGAAAGTGTCTTTAGCGAGATCCTCACGCATACTTTGAGTGCGTTTGGTTTGTGTTATTGCAACGAATTATTTGGGAAATGGCCTGGTTGGGAAGCGTGTTGAGGTTGTTTTTGGCGAAGCTTTATTTTTTGTAATCTGGATTATGTGGTCTGCAGATTGAAAGCCAAAGGTACGGTTCGCTGAGAATAAAAGAGTTTCCACGTTTTCAAACCTTTTTCCTTTACTTAGTTTTGAGTTTGTTTGAGGACAAACAAAGATCTAAGTCTGGGGGAAATTGATATACTCTATTTTTGGCGCATTCTAACCATTGTTTTATAGGGTTTTATCGAGTCTTTCTCCTTTGTATCGAGTCTTTTTAGGTCCAAAGGTGGCTGGAATGAAGAATTGGAGTTTGCTAGGAGTCTTGGTGGAAAAGATAGGAAAACACGATCTTTTGGAAGATTCTGGAGCTAAAGGAGCACCCGCTCCCCGATTTGACTGACCTGCTCCCAGAAGATTCATTAAAGGGAATATTCACTTAATGGAAATATTCACCTAGAAGATTTACCCTAGATCCACCTTGGATTTATCAGCCGCCGCAGCCCTTAAAAGAAGGAAACATCTTGGAGAATAAATACACGCCCCCTTCATATCTTTTTCACACACGCCTTTTTTACACATAATTTCCTTTACGCTTAATTCTTCACCAAAACCTTTACTTGCTTTTCACGTTTTGGCCGAGAACCCTAGAGAGATCTTCGTCGCACTTTGCTTTGGATTTCGAGAGTTGTTCATCTACTTGTTATTGAGTTTTCTCTTGAACCTTACCGTAGTAGTTCGTCGCACTATACTTTCCTTCTTGACGAAGACGGTATGAGTTCTTCTAAGCTTAACGCAATTGGAGTCATGTTTAAAGCGTATTTCACCATTGGCGTCACGACCTAGTATATTGATATACTCTATTTTTGGCGCATTCTAACCATTGTTTTATAGGGTTTTATCGAGTCTTTCTCCTTTGTATCGAGTCTTTTTAGGTCCAAAGGTGGCTGGAATGAAGAATTGGAGTTTGCTAGGAGTCTTGGTGGAAAAGATAGGAAAACACGATCTTTTGGAAGATTCTGGAGCTAAAGGAGCACCCGCTCCCCGATTTGACTGACCTGCTCCCAGAAGATTCATTAAAGGGAATATTCACTTAATGGAAATATTCACCTAGATGATTTACCCTAGATCCACCTTGGATTTACTCAGCCGCCGCAACCCTTAAAAGAAGGAAACATCTTGGAGAATAAATACACGCCCCCTTCATATCTTTTTCACACACGCCTTTTTTACACATAATTTCCTTTACGCTTAATTCTTCACCAAAACCTTTACTTGCTTTTCACGTTTTGGCCGAGAACCCTAGAGAGATCTTCGTCGCACTTTGCTTTGGATTTCGAGAGTTGTTCATCTACTTGTTATTGAGTTTTCTCTTGAACCTTATCTCTTTAATTAATTCTATGAATACTTTCATCTCTCTTTGTGTTCTTCGTTCTATTATGTGCGAGTAGTTACTTTTGTTAGATTAGGGTTTTTCAAAGGGATTTAGAGATTCAATGAACTCGGCATAGATAGGATCATACTTATATATTTGATATCTTCATCTAATGTTGAACTTATTGCCTAGACTAGCTTGATCACCTAGCCTTTGATTTTAGGTTTAATTTACTCATCAAAAGTGTAGTAAATTGATTGAATAAACTTAGATGGGCGATTTGATCCTTAGCCAACGACAATTGAAGTTAAGGCAAATCGTGAACTTATCAATCTCACTCGTTAATGCTTGTTAATTTCTTTAGTCTCAAACGACAGTTTAGGGTGCTAGATTTATTAATAAAGTTGTTGATGCCACGACAGTGGATCCTCATAAAATTGTGATTGTGTTCTAGATTGGTGCTTGATCTAATTTCCTGAATAATTGATTGGTTCTTGATGATCTATTCCCTGAGATAATTCCCTTGTCTAACGCCTTTATCATATTTGTTACAACCGAATTTTACTTGCTTTGTTATTTTATTTTCGTGACACTTTAAAACCACTTGAATCGCTTAGCTAGAATTGTGTTTAAAGGAATTAAAGTGTATTGCCAGTTCTGAACGAACCTAAATCTATTTCTACATCGGATTAGTAATTTAGGATTTGAGTTCTTAACACAGGCTAAAAACCTGTTATCATATATAAATATGCAAAATTAGTTGCGAAAAATCATTATGACCATTATGTGGAGAAGACATGAATTTGTTGGATTCGAATGCCATCTAACCGCTATCCAAACCGCGATTTTCGATGAGGTGAAATGTTGAGGCATGTTCAATGTGAATTGGGATCGAGTCTCCTCCCCAAACATCGTAAATCCACAAACTACATAACACAGCGATGAATATGTCATGAGGTGAGAAGGGTTGGAAATATACCTTAACTAGAGATTTCTTGTATCACAAGCAAATGTTTCTTTATTACCCCAAGATAAGCACCATAGGAAACTTGGAAGGCGCTTTCATAGATGAGTAAATGTTTGGGAAAACAGAGTGACTCCCAAAACCAAACCCATAAATTCCTATCGCGACAGGTAAGTTAGTCAAATCAAGAGCTTGTCCTTGCAGTTTAAACCCAACCCCGTCGATGGACCCGAGCCAAAAGAGGCAAAGCGCAAGCAAGATTGCAGAGAAGACACCTCCGGCTAAGAAAAAATAAGAATGAACAGTCAATCTTAGAACTAAATAGATCGAATCTCGCAGATATTTGTGCAATTTAAGAGATAAACCTGAAATATAGGACAATAAGCTAAGGTCTCTTAGCCAAACAGTCGGAAGAACCATAAGAGTCGTCGTAATGGCGAAAACTTGATTAGAGTTTAGAGATATCCCAATGATAGATACGGAGGTATTTGGGAAAATCCCTGACAAATTATCACCCATCATGATTATGTATACCACACACGTTGCCTACAAATCCAAAAATCTAGTGTCAATAACAACATTGTGTCATAAGGTTCAATCAAAATAAGTGTTATGAGACTACTTATTTTGGTACTTACATATAAATCCGCGTAGAGAAATATCTGAAATGTAATTCGAAACGTTTTAATTAGTTATTACGAAGTTATGATGATATGTTAAGAAGGGAGAGAGTTTGTGAAGAAACAGAGACAGAGATAGAGAAAGGATTTTCTGTATATTACCAAGAGAAACAATTACAACTATATATATGCAGAGAGCATATCTAAACTAGTAAATACAAAGAATTATGACATATACGTATCACAGTAAGTAAGGCAAGTAACTAGTCATGTCCCTAAACTTGTGTGATATGAATTGATACCATATCCCGTTGATATGATATCTCATTACCCTCCCTCAAGCTGGAGCGTGCAAATCAAGAATGCCCAGCTTGGCTTCAAAGTCTTGAAAAGCTTGTCGACCAAGTGGTTTGGTGAGTATATCTGCTAATTGAGCAGCACTATCAACATGAGTTGTTTTAATTGTACCTGATTGTATCTCGTCTCAAACGAAATGACAGTCCGCTTCGATATGTTTGGTTCGTTCGTGAAATACCGGATTAGTAGCGATGTGTATTGCTGCCTTGCTATCACAACAAACAAGCATTGGTTGATCATGTTTTACACCCAAAGTACCAAGAATGCGTTTCAGCCATAAGAGTTCACACGTCATGAATGCAAGAGCCCGGTATTCTGCTTCGGCAGATGATCTACTAACTGTTGGTTGTTTCCGTGTTTTCCAAGAGATTGGAGATTGTCCAAGTTGAATGAAGTAACCAGTAATTGATCTCCGAGTTAGTGGACAACTCGCCCATTCCGAATCGCACCAGCCCGTAATCTGAAAATCATTCTTTGCGTGCAAGAGAATTCCTTGGCCTGGATTTCGTTTCAAGTAGCGGACTACACGCAAAGCCGCCTGCCAATGCTCTTCTCTCGGTGCTTGCATAAATTGTGCCAATACATGAACGGAATAAGCTAAATCCGGCCGTGTGATTGCCAAATATATCAACTTCCCGATTAAACGACGATAAACTTCAGGTTGGACAAGCAGAGGCGAAGTAGAGATAGCTAGTTTGTTGTTTTGTTCCAGTGGAAATGCAGCTGGTTGTGCTCCCAACATGCCTGATTCAGAGATGATGTCTAGCGCATATTTACGCTGATTGAGATAAATACCAGAGGAGCTTCGAGCAACTTCAATTCCTAAGAAGTATTTCAGAGTTCCGAGGTCTTTCATCTTGAAACATGAAGCCAAATACCCCTTAAAAACATGCAATGCTTCCAAAGAATTACCCGTAAGTATCATGTCATCAACATATATCAGAATGTTGATACGAATCCCACCTTTGTCAAATGTGAACAAAGAATTATCCAAACGATCTTGCTGAAAACCATACTTACGCAAAGCCGCCGCTAGTTTCTCAAACCAACAACGAGGCGCCTGCTTTAACCCGTAGATAGATTTGCGTAATCGACATACTTTCTTTTCGTCAGGTGGATAGTAACCAGGTGGAGGCTTCATGTACACTTCTTCCTCTAAATCGCCATGTAAAAACGCGTTATGTACGTCCATTTGATGGACTGGCCAGTTATTTCCCGAAGCTACTTGTAAAAACAAGCGAACAGTACCCATTTTGGCTACTGGGGCAAAAGTCTCCCCATAGTCTTCACCTTCAATCTGGTTATTTCCAAGAGCGACTAGTCTAGCCTTATAGCGCTCAATGGAACCATCAAAGTTATGCTTAATTTTGTAAACCCACTTTGATCCTATCGCTCGTTTCCCTTTTGGCAAATCCTCAAGAGTCCATGTATGATTTTCCTCAAGAGCTTCAACTTCGGTACTCATTGCGTTTCTCCAAACTCGTTTCTTAACGGCTTCTTTGAAACTACGAGGCTCATTAGCAACTGTGATAGCCACAAGATAAGCTCTATGTGTTCCAGAGAAACGATTACAGTTCACATAATTCTCAATTGGATATAGAGATTTTCCGGTTCGATTTCCTAAAACCCTACTCTGGACAGTATTAACCACAAAAAATTTTAGAGTTACCGGCGCCGTTCGTTTCTGATGTCCTCTCCCTAGCTGAATTTCGTCTTGGGGCGGATGATTTTGTTCAGCAACTGCAACCACCGGAGGAGGAGATGGTGGAGGAGTGATTAGCCATGGAAATAACATTTTGTAAATGCGTTGCTGTTTCCGATTTGTCGTTTAGAAGATCAAGCCATACACTCCGTGAGAAATCATCTACTACGGTAAGAAAGTAACGAGCACCAGAAGATGATGGTGTTCTATTCGGTCCCCAAATATCGCAATGGATTAACTCAAAAATAGCCGAAGTTTTATTTTTGCTAGACGGAAAAGAAGATCGCGTCTGCTTGGCACGGAGACATACATCACATGCCTTAGTTGAATTTTCAGAAACAACCGAGAAATCAACAAACGGAAGTGAACCAACTACTTTAGTAGACGGGTGACCCATCCTTTGATGCCACAACTCATAAGATTTCTCCTCTCGAGTTATCATGGATGCAGCCAATTTCATTCTGCAAAAGCTGAAGGTTCCACAATCACGCCTACCCGCTCCAATCATCATCCTCGAAGCGCGGTCTTGGACAACAAGAAACTTGTCAGCCAACTGCACTACACAACTATTCTCATCCATCAACTGCCCTAAGGAGATTAAATCAGACTCAAATTCCTAAACATAGAACACAGATTTCAAAACCAGTTTTGATCCCAACACAACCGTTCCTTCTTTATCCGAAATTCTTTCTCGACCATCAGCCATGATAACCAATATCGGTTCCAACGTCTCACATTCGTGAGAATATGAAATTTTCCAGTTAAGTGGTGTGATGCACCCGTGTCCATTATCCAAGAAGGGGAAGAAGTCTTACCGGAGACTTTTTGGGTGGTAGTACTTGCTCCACCATTCAAGAGAGCCACAAGATTGCGCCATTGGTTTTCACTTAGCCCTTGTACTCCATCACGATCTCTGTCAGTGACCACATAGTTGGCGTGCTCCTTCTTTGCAACATTCAGAACGTGAACAACATTTGCGTAGCTAACGTTTCGATCGCGACCATTTGATGCAACCACGGAGCTTCTATTTTGCACCGCATATGCAGTCACTTCAGTTGTTGGGTTCGGGTTCGGGTTTGAGTTTGGTTTTGTTTCGTTCATGATTGAAATCATGTTCAAGGTCGTGGTGTTAGCCATGATCAAATTGTTTCAATGTAAAATATATAGAGATCGATTAAAAATTGTCAGGCTCTGATACCATGAAGAAACAGAGACAGAGATAGAGAAAGGATTTTCTGTATATTACCAAGAGAAACAATTACAACTATATATATGCAGAGAGCATATCTAAACTAGTAAATACAAAGAATTATGACATATACGTATCACAATAAGTAAGGCAAGTAACTAGTCATGTCCCTAAACTTGTGTGATATGAATTGATACCATATCCCGTTGATATGATATCTCATTAGTTTGAAAAGAAGCTCACAGAGAGGAGAATGCGCCCAGTGGTTCCAAATGCAGCTTGACCGATGTCCGGATAAGTGCCGATTCCAGGCGAATTCTCGAGACATCTCTTGAGGAGAATACCTGTGTAGCAAGTGATTATTCCAAAGGAGAATAATACGAAAAGCCCTAACCATCCTCCTTCTTTCAATGCGTAAGGCATAGCAAAGAAAGCTCCTCCACATAGAACATTGATTCCTACAACAATGAGAAGAAATCCAAGTAACTAAAATTGTTAAATGGAATTGATTTTGAAGAAACCTAACTAAAAGTTAGGGTGAAACACTGATAATTACCGTTGAAAACGGATTGAGAGAACGTGCAAGTGCGGTCTTCTTCCGAGACTGATAGCTTGAGATGAGAAGCAAGAAATGATTTGATGGAAGATACAACAGAACTTTGGATCTCATCATCTTTGTCGAGGAAAAGCGCCTGATTGCTTGGAGAAGAAGTAAACGACGAACCAGAAACAGAGCTTTGTCGTCTATTGCGAAATGAAGAGACAAGACTTGTGCTTACAGGAGGTGTAACTCCGGTCAACAAATCCATAGACTGACTGAAAAAATAACACCAAGAAAACAAAAACAAGATTATCTCTAAAGAACAATTTTTTTAATTCTCTTACAAATAAAACAGAGCAAACCCATTTGGGCAGTCGAAATAGTGTCACACTTTAGGCTAGTCGTTACAATACCCGATGAGTGGGTTACTGGACGGCTACACTCATGGTAAAACCCCGGATTACTCATGGTTATAGAATAAAAAAATAGAGCAAGATTTACCGACAACTTTGAGGCCACAGAACGGGATCATTATCAGATCCGTTACGCGATAACGGAGTTGACGGAACAGAGCTTTGTACTTGGTTTTCTTCATCTTCGTCTTCTTCATATGTATGATACAAATCTTCCCTTTCTTGCTCGAATGTCTCTTCTTGCTTCATCTTCTCTGTATTCTATTGTCTTTGATTCGGATTACCAACGCAGAGTCAAAGAAACAAGACGATGAAGAGTGTGCAGTGAACGTGTTCTGCATTAAATGGATCCATCTAATCCTCAAAAATTTTTTTATTCAAGTATATTAAATGGATCCATCTAATCCTCAAATTTCTTCCACTCTCTTCAAGCTCAACCCAAATAAGAGTCCAGGCCCTGATGGACTAACTTCTGGGTTTTATAAAGCTGCTTGGTCCTGTGTGGGAGAAGAAGTTATTAATGCAACAAGTCAATTCTTCAGAAGCTCATTAATGCCGAGGTCTTTGAATGCTACTATCCTTTCTCTAATCCCAAAGTTCCCTGGTGCTACTCACATTAAAGATTATCGGCCAATATCATGTTGCAATACTCTCTACAAGCTCGTCTCTAAGTTGCTTGTAGCCAGGTTGAAGCCTCTCATTCCTAAGCTAATCCTGCCTAATCAGACAGCTTTTATAAAAGGAAGACTTCTACTTGAGAACTGCCTATTAGCTTCTGAAATTGTTAACGGATATGATAAAGATAAAGGGCCTAAAAGGGTTACTATGAAGATTGACATAGCTAAAGCCTTTGACTCTATCAGATGGGACTTTTTAGTTGGCTGTCTACATGCCCTACAATTGCCTGTCATCTATATTAATTGGCTTAAGGAGTGCTTCACGAAAACTTCTTACTCAGTATGCGTTAATGGGAGACTTCATGGGTTTTTTAAAGGTTCTAGGGGATTAAGGCAGGGAGATCCGCTTTCTCCCTATCTATTTGGGCTGGTTATGAATATCTTATCCCAAAAACTAAATGATGCAGCTGAATCAGGAAGAATCACTTACCATCCAAAGTGTGAAGGAACAAAGCTCACTCATTTGTGCTTTGCAGACGATTTGCTTATCTTTTCGGATGGTTCCCCTAAATCAGTGGAAGGCATTCTATCAGTCCTTGATGAATTCAGGGAGTTATCAGGGCTAGCTATAAGCCCAGAAAAGTCATGCTTCTTTGCATGTGGTCTAAGTAATGAAGAAGTTACCTATGTTGTTTCTAAAACTGGATTTCCTCATGCCTCTCTTCCAATCAGGTACTTGGGGCTCCCTTTAAGCCCAAAAAAACTATCAATGCTGGACTGTGAACCGTTGCTGCAAAGTATCAGAAACAAAGTTAGCTCCTGGACAGCCAAATACTTGTCTTTTGCAGGAAGAAAACTGCTTATCAATACGGTCATAGCAGGTATCACCAACTTTTGGTGCAGTGCTTTTGTTCTTCCTAAGGAATGTACTAGTAAGATTGATTCTTTGTGTGGAGCATACCTGTGGAAAGGTTCTCTGGAAGGTAGATATACAGCACGTGTATCTTGGGAAAAAGTAACCAGTCCAGTAAATGAAGGCGGCCTGGGATTGAAAAATCTCCAAATGTGGAACACTACCTGCACCATTAAGCTCCTCTGGTTACTGCTTTTTAGAACGGAATCCATTTGGGTTAAATGGATCCATCAGAATGTTATCAAAGATAGCAGCATATGGGAACTGAAAGAAAATCAGAATCAGACTTGGATATTTAAGCAACTGCTACGGTTAAGAGGAAAAATCATTCAATGGATCAAAGTAATACCTGGTAACGGGAGAAACTGCAAGTTCTGGCTTGACCCCTGGTCTCCTTTCGGTCCATTAATCAGGTTCATTGGAGAACATGGACCAAGCCGGTCGGGTATTTGCATCAAAGCTACTCTGGCGTCACTCTGGAGCCAAGACAATTGGAGATTCAGTCATGCTCGATCTTCTGAAATGGAACAAGTTCATATCTACTTAACAACTTTGGTACTCACTGATGAGCTTGATAAATTCCAATGGTTTATAGATGGAAGATCAAGGACTACCTTCTGTTCAAGCTTAATGTATGATCTACTTCGTGAACCAAACCCGATTGTCAACTGGCACCCCCTAGTCTGGATTAAGAAGGGGATTCCCAAACACCAAACCATGGCTTGGATGTTTGTATTGAATCGATGTCCAACAAGAGACCGACTTCTATCATGGGGATTACAAACTGACGACCGATGTCTTCTATGCAACAATCAACCAGAGTCGAGGGACCATCTCTTCTTCCTGTGTAGCTTCTCTTATGCGGTTTGGGAACCACTATCAACCATGTTTGGCTATCCTGCGACCAATCGATCTTGGCCTACTGTCATGGACGCTTTGCTCGGAACTCTTGGCTCGAATCACTTCAAATATCTCTCACGTTTGGCTTGGCAAGTAGCAATCTATGAAATCTGGAAGGAAAGAAATGATAGGCTTCATCGGAGCTCGAGCAGACCACCGGCTAACCTCCTCAAAATCATTCGGAACACAATTAAAAACAGGATCTCCGCTAATCGCAGTCTAAATTCATCATCAGCAAGTCAATGTATGCAGCTCTGGTTTTCGCTTGATACAAGAAACAATTAACAATTGAATGAGCAGAAGGAACGAATGTGGAAACTGTGTTAAATGAGAACCAGACGACACTGCTCATCGTTTATTCAGAGGATTTTAGGGTTCCTCGTTACTAACTACAGATTGGAGAAAAGTTGAGATTTTTGCATCTTCTTCTGGGATTTGACATATGGGCTTCGTCTATTTCACAATAAAACAAATTGGCCTTGAGCTTTATTCAACTTAATGAGTTCTACTCGGTTCTTTTAGTATTTATTTCAAGGATATGTAACTTAAGATGGCTCTTGTAAACAATGGAGCACTTATGCTTCTTTTAATTTTAATGCATATGAAAAGTTTCAAAAAAAAAAAAAAAAAAAAAGTATATTGGAAACGTTTACCGCAGAATTTCTATTAATTTTTTTTTTCTGACGACTTTTTGTGAGTGGGTAAATCTGTAGTAATGTAGTAATTTCTTTAAACGTTCTTTATTTTATTTTTTTCTGACGTCACAATCGAAGGTGAATAGAGGATTAAGAATAATCTGAACGTTGTTAAGCAACGGTAACATTTTTTTTCTTTATTACCGTTGGGAAATTAGTATTTTAATTAAAATTTCCTTTTCTCACAAGGATTGTTATTAAGCAGAGGTGATCTTTTTTTCTTGAACCTTGATACCTTATTATATATACACACAACTTTGATCTTTTGCATTGCTTCGATTCTAATTTTCCTTAAGTTTTTCTTTGTTTCTTAATTCGGACATGACATCTTTTTTTTTTTTTTTTTTTTAAATTATATGTTAAATTAATCCAAAAAGAAATCGTTTGTTACATCTTGTGCTTCATTTTGCTGAATTTATAAAAAGAAATTTTTACAATCTATAATGAAGTAGCAAACCACATTTGAAGACTCTCATCGTATTTCCGATCCCCTCGTATCGAGACGAGTTTGTTCCTCACTTGTTTATCGATGAATTTGGCTACGAGTTTGGGAAGAGTTGGCATCTCACCATGTCTTCGTGCGTTTCGTTCTCTCCAAATAGTGTGGATCGATATTTGGAAGACACATCCTATATTTAACCCTTAGCGGTGCCATTTCTTCGTTTTGGTCTTAACAATACAATGGAAGTTTAGCAATCGAGTTTCTCATAATTTTTTTCCTTGTTTTTCTCAAATCTTAAAATACTTATATTTTTCACCAGGTTTCACTTTTCACTATATTTGAAATTCGACTGATAAAGTGTACTCGAACCATTTGTTCGTATAGTAATGGAAATCTGCTCGAGTTTTTCATTTATTCTTTTGAAGAAATTTGAAAAAGAAAATCCGAGATAATTCTGCATAACCAATCAACTCATTTCGTTGATTAATCTAGCGATAGCAGAATAAGTCCCGCAGCAACCGCTCACAACGCCGATAATGACGATGAAAATACAAACTCCGATCTGAAAAAACAAAACTCTTTTCAATCAAAATATTCTGTGATGAAAGAAAAGAGAAAAAAGGTTATATTCTCAAAAAAAAAAAAAAAGAAGGTTATATTCTTACTTGAAAGTTTTTTAATCTGCCCTTCATAATGCTGAGATAACATAGACACGGGAATATTAAAGCCTGAGAAGTTGAAAACCGAAATTCTCATCAAGAACTTGTTTTGATCGTTAATTTCCTAATCAAGAACCATAAGATTAATTTGTTCTTGGAGACTTACGATAAGCATTGCGATAAAAGATCCAATAAGAGCCGCGACAGTAGCTGCAATTTAAGAGTTTGGTCACATGTTAATATGATTTTCTAGAAATTTGTTTCTTGAGCAAGAAGTTAGTGTAATGTGGAAGTGAGAGAGAATTACCAAAGAATGGGATTGTGAGTGCAACGACCAAAGTGGAGAAAACTAAGATAGTTCTAAAAAGCATAGAGACACCTTTAGACCTCAATTTTCTTGACGAAGACGGTATGAGCTCTTCTAGGCTTAACACTACTGGAGTGATCGTTAATGCGTATTTCGTCATTGGCGTAACGACCTAATTTATGCAAATGCGGAAGAAATTGGGGATAAAGATTATAAGATAAGATGAGTTTGTAGATTCAGAAGTTATCTAACCGCTGTCCAGACTGCGACTTTCGATGAGGTGAAATGTTGAGGCATGTTCAATGTGAACTGGGATTGAATTGCGTCGCCAAACATCGTGTATCCGCAAACCGCTACAACAATGTAAAACACCGTGCAAAACCCAAAGCTGAATGACAATAAGAAGGGGTTAAAACACAAGCCCTAGAGGTTTCTTGCATTACAAGCAAAGGTTTGTTTTTACCTGATGAGAAGCACCATTGGAACTTGGAAGGCTCTTTCATGGATGAGTAAATGTTGGGGAAAACAGAATGACTCCCAAAACCGAAACCGTAAATTCCGATTGCGACGGGTAAATTAGTTAAATCGAGAGCTTTTCCGCTTAGGTGAAATCCAATATTGTCGACTGATCCAACCCAAAAGAGGCAAAGCGCAAGCAAGATTGAAGAGAAGACACCTCCGGCTATGAAAAAATGAACATACAAAAAATCTCTTAGGATTAAAGAGATCAAATCTTCAAAGATATATTTTTTGCTAATAATGAGATGAACCTGAGAGATAGGACAATAAGCTAAGGTCTCTGAGCCAGACAGTCGGAAGAACAATGAGAGTTGAGGTAATGGCGAAAACTTGTCTAGAATCTAGAGATATTCCAGTGATATGTACGGAAGCGTTCGGGAATATCCCTGACAAATTATCACTCATCATGATGATATATTCCACACATGATGCCTCCACAAAAAAAAAAAAAAAAAAACTAGTTGTGATAGGCTTGTATAACGACCCAAATCGACCTGAAAAAACCCGTCTTAGTACATATATCCTCAATAAAATGATTATAGTCTGTAGTCTAATGGTTTGTGTTAGTGCCGTTGTTATGTTACCACTCGGATGAATAAAATTTTGGATATGAAACATGAAAGAGACTTTAGTACTTACGTATAACTCCACGTAGAGAAGTACCTGAAATGTAATTCCAAACCTAAAGTTAGGATCAAATACAACAAAAGTATGATAATGGTCTCATAAGATTGATTTGAAAAAGATTCTTACAGAGACTAGGATGCGTCCAGTGGTACCAAATGCAGCTTGACCGATGTCCGGATAAGTGTGGATTCCGGGTGAATTCTCGAGACATCTCTTAAGGAGAATACCTGTGTAGAAAGTGATGATTCCAAAGGATAAAAGTATGAAAAGCCCTAACCATCCTCCTTGTTTCACTGCGTAAGGCATTGTAAGTAATGCTACTCCACATAGAACATTAATTCCTACAAACAAAAAATAAGAAATTGAAGCATTTCTCTTGAATCACAACAAAATCAATGTGAAATTGAATTGATTCTAGTTACAAGTAAATGTGTTCAATTTGGATAAACCGAACTGAATTTGATACAAGTTCTTAATTTGGTAGAAAATGTTTTGAAGCCAAGAAAAAAACTTTCAACTAAACTTATTTCATTTTTCAACAGTTATATATTTTATGAATCACTATATAAGAACTAAAACTACACTAAACTCCAGAAAACCGACAAAAATCTAACCAAATGTAAGATTGAAACACTCCTAACTACAATGACAATCTAAGAACTCTTACCAAACCAAGAAATTTTTTTTGAGCTAAAATTATTTTCATTTTTCTTTGGTAAAGAGCTTTTTTTTTTTTCATTTTTAAACAGTTATATTTTGATGAAAAACTATACATGATCTAAAGGTATACTAAACTCCAAAAAACTTATAAAAATATAATTACAATCATTACCGTTGAGAACGGATTGAGAGAACGTGCAACTGCGGTTTTCTTGGGAAAACGAAAGATCCTCAGGGACTGATAGATTGAGATGCGAAGCAAGAAATGATTTGATGGAAGATACAACAGAGTTTTGGATCTCATCTTTGTCGATGAGAAGTGCCTGATTGCTTGGAAGAGAAGTAAACGATGAACCGAAAGCAGAACTTTGTCTCCTCTTGCGAAATGAAGAGACAAAACTCGTCCTCATTGGAGGTGTAACTCCGGTCAACAGATCCATAGATTGTCTGAAAATAAATGATCTCTAAACAAAAGCTTCTTCATAACAAAAAACAGAGCAAAATCTTTTAATGACCTACCGATAACTTCGAGGCCACGGAACGGGATCGTTATCGGATCCGTTACGGGATAACGGAGTTGACGGAGCAGAGCTCTCTGCTTGGCTTTCTTCGTCTTCTTCTTCATATGTCTGATACAAATCTTCTCTTTCTTGCTCGAATGTATCGTCTTGCTTCATTGTCTCCGTTCCAAAAACCAACACTGAATCAAAAGAAGAAGAAGAAGCAAAAAAACAGAGAACGCGAGAAACGTGTTCTGTTTTCTTGTTCCAATTTATACCCACTATGACATTATTTCACAAAAATAATAATTTGTGTTTAGCCGAAATTATTCATTCTATAACTTTTAAAGTTTATGTTATTGTGGAAGCCTCTTAATCTAGTGGTTTGACTAAAGAGGTTTATTAATGTTTTTACACCTACATGTATGGAGTTTGAGTCCCGGAGAATGCATATTAATGGAGGCACCATTTCCATGAGATTTTCAGCGTGGTGCAAGGAGAACTGTTCGGAGTAGTCCCGCATGTTTAAGCTAAAAATTGTCCGTGTAATAGTCCTCATAATTTGTAATAATAAATCTAGACGCTTAAAAAAAAGCTTATGTTATTACAAAATATAGTAATGGGGTTTATAATATAGAATTGGAAATATCATATGAATTTGTATTTATAAAATTTTGAAATAAAATATGTAAAGTAGTATCTAATTTTTTAAAGAGAAATGGCTTCTTTCAATTTTTTTTTTAACCTCAAAGTTCAAGCCGAAACATCAATCTCCGTAGGTCCGAAGTCAGCCTTTAGTCAATTTCCTTTGGAAATTCTCCTCCTCCCAAGTGGACTCGACTAGGGACCTCTTCTCACTTTCGATGAGGAGGAAACCACTAGAGCGCTTTCAATTTAGGTGAAGATTTCTTGTTATTTAACATTATAATTTAACAGTATCCAATTGTTCCATCATTTATAGGCCATTGAATGGAATTAACAACTTCACAACAAAAATTTGGAGCATACAATCAGATGAATATTCAGACCCTCTTTTTCAACGTGGATTTTTTTACTAAATGCATTAATCCAAGATACTTACTAAATTATCAATCAAACTTTTTTTTTGACATTACTCCTTCAATTTAGTTTCATTAATCTTTTGTCAAAAAAAAAAAATGCTTACGTTCATTTAAAAATACAACTTTCGATAAAACAGTACTCCGATTTTCTTAAGAAAGTTTTATAACCAAACGTTTCTCGCGAGGTTATTAATGAAAGCACGAAAATATACACATAATGGAAATGCATGTGAATCATGTGATGTGTAATAAGAAGTCAATGAGAGATTGTCATTAATTGGTCATTAAATGTATAAATACTCCCTCGGTTCTCAAAAGATTGATGTTGTAGAATTTATACAACTATTAAGAAAACACATTAATTCTTAGTTATAAATGTCTTGTTTTTTGTACTAAACAATTTTCTATGACTCTAAACCAATAGTAATTCAAGAAAATCAATTAATGTATCTTAGAATTTACAATTCATCATTATTTTTTCATTAAAAATGTATTGAGAATGTAAAAAATCAATCTTTTAGAAATATTTGTTTTTCCTACAACATCAATTTTTTGAGAACGGAGAGAGTATAAAATAATCAGGACTATGATTTGCCAGCTCTATTCTACCTCAATATTATTGTACCTCGATATACTCCATCCGTTCCAATATATAAGTAGTTTTGGCTAAAAGCACAGTGTTTAAGAAACTACTTTTTCTTATAAAAAATATCATTTAATATACATAATAAATATAATTTAATCAAACCTAAAAAAGACTACATAATATTATTGGTCACACAATATTCAATAAAGATGAAAAGTACCTAAGATTCTCAAAACAACTTATATTTTGAAATAAAAATAAACACCCAAAACAACTTATATTTTGGAACGGAGGGAGTATTATTGTTGCAGTGTCTAATCGCTACGTTTAAATTTAATCAATGATTACGCACGACTAGAGATATTAAGACGCTGGATCTAGAATATATTTAAAAGCAAAAGTAAACAACGAAACATACATGCTACAACAAAAACAAATGTATAACCAAAGAACCATAGATCGTTACAAGATATCTCCTCAAGAACCAAATATTCACTCGTGGCTAGAGTATTACATAGAAAGAAGAAGAAATGAAAAATACAGAGTAATTTTACATATATGAAGACTTGTTTACGATTTATCAATCTGGTTAAGCTTTCCAAGTCCATTGCAATTTGCGCAAACGATTTGAGCTGAATCTTTCCGCGCAGCGTTCGCCCTCAATGTCGCTCCTTGCTTCCTCACAAATCCTGCTCCGTCACATTCCGGACACCTACACCAACCTCACATTTTCTCAGAGCTTAAATTCTACAATGTACATATGATCATTATTTCGGTTTACCGGTTTACTACATCGATTCTGTGTTTCTATTCAGTTGGTTTGGTTTTAATCGGTTTAACCGTACAAGAAACTCGTTAACATTTTTTCTATATTCTAATTTGAACACAGAAACTGAGTCTAATTGGTTTAACGAGCATCAAAACCGGTTAAATTTCAAACCGGAACCAAAATAAATATTACGATTCAAAAGATGAAAATAGTGACTTACGTGTCGGTGCGTTTGAAGAGGATCGGAAAAGCTGTTCCGACGAGAGCGACAGCGACGGTTCCGGCGATCAAGTAGATAGTTCCGTCGGAAGAAACATCACCGACTGCGGCAAGAACGACGGAGGAAGAAGACGATCTCTTGTTTCTGGGAAAAATCACATTGCTCGGTGAAGATCCCCATGAAGAAAAAGAAGAAGAAGGTCTCGATTGTTTCAGAAAGTTCGTCGATGACACGAACGTCGTCTGCATTGCCGGTGCGATCGCCATGATTTTAGGGTTTATAAGTGATTCTATGATTTGGGAGAAGTGAAGATTCTCTAGTTGATTTATTTCGAAATCTGGATTTGATTTCTCTCAAAATGGATAACGTTTCAGTCGATAAGGTGGGCCCCTTGAAGATATTTTGAGTTGACAATTGGGCCCAATAAAGCCCATTGTGCCGTTACTGTTTATATGGACTTTTTATGGCCCAATTTATTTATTGCTGGGACACGGAGATTTTTTCTTTCTTCTTATTTTCTTTCTCCTTTTTGTTGCTGCTTCAATGGCGAAAGAAGGACCGAACTGGGATGGTTTGCTTAAATGGAGTCTCTCTCACGCCGATGGTACTCAAACTACTCGCAAATTAAGGTACGAGGTTTGCTTTTTTTTGGTCGTTTGATTTGGATTCTGATAATTTTTTGTGCTTGTGTTTTCGATTGAATGTTTTGTCTGGGTTGTTGTAGAAAGTTATGTTGTTCTGAGTTAGTTGGTGTCTCGCTGATTAAAGATTGAAACTTGTAATGGAATTTGAGGTTTTGGGTTTGTGTAAATTAGGGTTCTTGAGGGGTTATTAGGTTTGATTTTAAAGCATTATGCTTGATTTTTGGGTTGAGAAAGTATGGATTTTTGTTTTTTTTGTGACAAATTTCTATGTTTGTGATAGAATTCTATGATTTGTGATGAGTTCAATTTTTTTATGATATAATTTTATGGTATATGATAGGATTCTATGTTCTTTTGATATTTTAATCAAATTCCATGTTTTTGTTATGCTATTGTGAGTAATATGTTTTTTCTGATAGAATTTTATGTTTCATCAGAGAATTTTATCTCCAGTAGCCATATGTTCATAATCTCATGCAAAGAATGTTTAAATTGAGTGATACAGCGAGGACGATCGAAAATGGTTTACAGAGGCTATGCAATCGCAAACCGTAGATATCGTCCAGCGGATGAAAGAGATTACACTGGTTATGCAGACACCTCAAGAAGTTTTAGATGCTCAAGAAGTAACCCCTCAAGAGATCCAAGGTTGAAAATTTCAATTCCTAGTTGTTTTCTTTAGCTTACCCACCTCTTGTTTGTTTGTTTTTTAAATCTGAGTTATGATGTTTTTTGGTAGGTATGCTTGATGAGTTGCAACTACATGTTGAATCGCTCGATATGGCAAATGGTAAAATCTTTTCATTCTTTTGACCGGTTTAACGTTCTTCTAATTTATTCGATATCTGGCTAACCATGTATCTCTTTGAATGTATGGTGCAGATCTTCATTCTATTGGAGGATTGGTTCCTCTTCTCGGCTACCTTAAAAACTCTGATGCTAATATCCGAGCAAAGGCTGCAGAAGTCGTAAGCACAATGGTTGAGAACAATCCTCGAAGTCAAGAATCCGTTATGGAAGCCAATGGTTTAGAGTCATTGCTTTTTAACTTTACTTCAGACACAGATATGCATTCTCAAACACAGGCGCTCGGTGCAATAGCATGTAAGCTGCTCTGAGTCCTAATAAAAATTTAGATGACCGATTATCTTTTTAACTCCGTGTTATGGTAAAACTGTTTTACTTCTTTTTATGGATTTACAGCTTTGATTCGCAACAATGAATCAGGAATCATGAGTTTCCGGCTTGCAAATGGTTACACTGGTTTAAGAGATGCTCTGGAATCGGATAGTGTGAGATTTCAAAGGTAATAATACTCGGATTCCATTGAACGTAAAGTCACAAACTTTCAATCTTTGCTTTCTCATTTTGATAGGAAAGCTTTGCACTTGTTGCAATATCTTCTACAAGAGAATGACTCAGACTGCGATATCGCTATAGAACTCGGGTTTCCCGTTTGATGATGCACCTCGTGTCTAGCTCCGATGCCGATGTAAGAGAAGCCGCTCTCCGTGGACTTCTCGACCTCGCCAAAGATAGAAAATGCTTAACTTGTGGCTCTACCTTAGAGAAAGACGATGCGAAGCTGAGACAGATTCTAGAAGATCGGATCAAAGAAATCAACTTGATGTCACAAGAAGATCGCTATGCGGCTAAAGACGAGAAACATCTCCTGGATTCACTGATGATCAAATTCGATAACGAATAGAGTTTGAGAAGAATCGAATTTTTCATTTCAAGAACCTAAAAATCGGACCGTTACAATATTTCAAATGCATAGACAATTTAAAGTCTCTCTCACTTTAGAGGACAGAAAGTGATAACATAACGAGAAGCTCTACACTTATTCAAGCTTCTCGAATCATCGAAAGCGTAACTATAAGCTTTTGGGCAAATCGCTTTAAACAGGTTAGCGAAAATCGTCGGTTTACAAGCTTGCGGATTCGCGGATTCACCGGTACAACAATACTTAGCCGATTGCATCGCCAAGCAAGCACTTTTACAACCAACCACTTTACCATCTCTCTTAACTTCCAAAGCAGAAGGACAACAAACGTTCAAATCCACTTCACAAGCCGCGATATCGCAACCAACGCCTCCTCCGATCGGTTTCATCGAAACCGGGAGGTTGAATCCGTCCACGAGGCTCACGTCGTAGAAATGTAGCGGCGAGGATGACGAGCCTGATGTCATTTCGACGACGGTTGCTGGTGGAACACCGCCGGTTCCTTGACAATTGATTGAACCGCCGTTGCAATCTCCGGTTTGGCATGAGCCTTTACCGTTTTGGTTAAAGGTACAACCTTGTCGACCCCAAATTCAACCGGACCATTTATCCGGTACGTCTATGATGGTTTCCTCGCCGCTTCCCATGTGAAAACCGCCGTTTCTCGGCGTGATTTGGCCTCCTTCGCCGAGTATTCCCGGCCATATGCTCTCTTGACAGTTATTCACTAGTATAAGCTGAGCTCCATCTGCCAAAAAAAACATAAAAATACAATTTTTACCAAAATCCAAAGTTTGAAAACTAATAAAAATACCATTTTCACTACAAGAAAACAAGGCAGTTTCCGACGTATTTCCGACTGATTGCGTTTAAAATTTTTTTTTTTTTTAAAACGCATTCCGTCATAAATCCGTCATAAATTTATGACAGATTTATGGCGGATTGAGTTTTTTTTTTCAATTTAATAAAAAAAGGCATTCCGTCATAAATCCGTCGGAAATTTCCGACGGATTTACGACGGTTATAGTATACCGTATACCGATATGAGGTATACGGATACGGTATCCGTCATAAATCCGTCGGAAATTTCCGACAGAATGCCTTTTTTATTTAAATTAAAAAAAAAGGAATCCGTCATAAATCCGTCAGAAATTTCTGACGGATCATTTTTTTT
This sequence comes from Draba incana, assembly GCA_963576765.1. NCBI lineage: Eukaryota > Viridiplantae > Streptophyta > Magnoliopsida > Brassicales > Brassicaceae > Draba > Draba incana. The sequence continues at coordinate 974,786 of OY755205.1, read as the reverse complement.
TAGTTTAATATTATATTTTTGTCGGTATAAAATAAGGGTAAAATCCGTCGGAAATCGCATTTTAACTAGTACATCGCATGACATGAACTCTCAAATCAAAATGTCAAATTCTAAACAAAACAAAAACACACATCATTCTACCTCAAAATACAAGCTTCATTTACACATTAATGTTCTCTTATAAAAGTTATAATGAAACCAAGTTATTACGTTTTCAGAAGCAATTTAATATAGGTGTATGAACAAGAATTAAGATAATTATATGTAATTAACTATTGAAATATCCAGAAGCAAATTAACCACTCTTCAAAATAAATATTTCAATTTCCAATGATTTAAATTATCTTTTTTTATTTTATTTTATACCGAGAAAAATAAAATATTATATATAACAAATAAATTTGAAGTTTTTGTGTATTCTTCTCCAATGGTAAACTTCAAATGAAACTTCAAAATATTATGTGTTTTTGCATTTTAGTCCTAAACATTACTTATAATTATTTAAAGTTATAAAACTTTTATTTATAAGTAACTATAACACATATATTATACAAAACTTATATTAATTAATAAAACATTACATTACCGATTTTACTATGGCTTTTGTGTTGTTATTTGATGTGTTTTTAACGGGACAGAATTACCATCTAAGTGGATAAACCTTTCCGACTGAATTAAATTGATCAATCTAACCATAGCTCGATCAATCTGATTAACTCGGACCCATGTAAACCATAAATCTACTATAAAATAACAATGTAATTGTAAATAAAAATTATAATTTACTTTTAATTTTAAGTTTACAATGTAATTTTATTTGTGAAAATTTAAATTTATAAGAATTTATGTTAAATATTTATAAAATATTAAAAAAAAAATGCATTCCGTCAGAAATTATGACGGATTTCCGACGGAATGTGTTTTTTTTTCCCCGCATTCCCGCCCATTTCAATTAAGCCGATGTGTTTAGGCGGTAATTGAAGAAGAAGAAGCCAGCGGAAAAATCGCCGCCGGAAAATTCTCCGACGGATACGGTATCCGTATATGGGAATATCCGGTATACGGTATACGGTATACGGTATACGGTTACGAAATCCGTCATAAATCCGTCGGAAACCTATTTCTGACAGTTTTTTTTTTAAATCCGTCATAAAGCCGTCGAAATTTGTGACAGATTTCCGACGGAACTCAATTTCCGATGAGATAGAACCGACCATGGAATACCGTCGGAAATCGCCATGTTTTCTTGTAGTGTTTTATTTTAAAAATGAAATTTTGAAGTGAACCCATTTGGATATGGTACCAATGGAGTAGGAGAAGGCTGATATGGTGAGGAAGAGAAGGAAGATAGTTGCAGAATTCGCCATTATTGTTGTTGTTGTTGTTGTGGATCTTTCACTCTAAAGTTAGTTTTTTTTTTTGGTGTGTGGTAATTTTGAAGAGAATATTGATATAAAGGAATTGGAGAACGACGTGGTAGTGAGGAAGAAGTGGAAACTTGAGTTGCAAGAATAATTGTTGTGGTGAAGTGGAGTTGTTGTTGAAGTGCCAAGTGCTAAGCTTTTTATAAACCGAGTTTTGGATAGGATTAGTGGGGAAGAGAAAGATAGAGAGATTTAAGGGAGGCTTGATAGTGAGCCTTTTATACTTTTTTATTTTTAAGATGGTTAAAGAAGGATTAAAAGGAAAAAGAGAGGATTTATTCTTCTCTCAACGTTTTTTTATTGGCTAAAGATTCATCCTATAATAGTATTATGAGACCAAATACATATTCATTCTTTATATAATAAAGTACAAGGCGAATTTGTTAATAAAATACATTTTAGTTAATTCAAGAATTTATATTTGTAGTTTTGATGCTATTTTATAGATTTTTTATCTTCAAAATTATGTTTATACTATAGACTTTACCAACTTGCTAGTGTTTCTCTCTTTTGCAGTGACCTTTTTCACTTTGTAGCAAATCAGTAGAGAGAATGTATGCATTGCTTCAATGTGGGGATTTGCTTTCTTTTAAACAAAGCCTATATATTAGCACAAACCTAATCATTACTCTTTTTCTATAAAAAAATGTTGTTATAATTTTTGTTGTACTCCTTCTTTAAAGGTAGTAAGAGAGATTGAAGCCAAGAATGTCACTAGACTAGCCTTTGATCTTTATAACATGTGTAGAGGTTGAAGGTTTTGGTAGTTAGGTATCTTGCAAGAGTTATAATAACATTTGAACCCAAAAAATTGAAATATATAACAGATTAATTAGAAAACACACTAATCTTTGATCATAAAAAAAAGAATCGTTATTACCAAACAAAATATACAAAAGTCAAAAACGAACATACCATTTGAATTTTTGAAAAAGAAAACTCTAGAAGGCAAAACAAACAAAAAGTTTGTTTCATTAGCCAAATAAATTTCCAATTTTGCATTGATTTGATTGAATGATTCATGCAATTTTAATTAATTTCGGGTCTAATTGAGTCATTTAACCAATCCCAAACTAAACCAATTGGTTTAAAGTTAAACCGGTTGAGATTAGCCACCGCTAGTGACGGCGAAGAAGAGCTCTTGAGTTTGTTCCAAAGAAGGAACCTCTTTTCTTCTTCAGAGTTGAAATCAATCAAAGCGATTATGATTCGTCACTTAGCTAAACAGTATTCAAAAACTCTAGCTTCAACGATTCGTAACCGTACGATCTCCGTTAGAACCAGCCTTGTTCGTTACTCGACGCCGTTGAGATCGATTCACGGCGAAATCAGTGTACCAAACACCAACCATGTCGCTATTCAGATGGTTAATTACGCTCTTTCACACGCTAGGTCACAAAAATCAGGTTTTTAACAATTGCTTAAACCCTAGTTTTTTTTTGTTCTTACCGAATTCTGAATGATTTTGTGAAATGGGTCTCTTGTAGATGAATCTTATGCTCAAGGTATGTTAGTGCTTGAACAATGTTATGGGAATCAAGAAAATGATGATCAAGGTTCTAAAGCTACAGTCTTGTTTGCTATGTCTGATCTATTATACGAAAGGTCTCATCTTTTTTACAATTTTTGTTTTTGTTGAGTTGAGTTGAAGATTGTATAAACGTCTAGTGTTTGTTTTTCTATGTTTACAGTGGGAACAGTGGTGAGGCCATTGAACGTCTCAAGCAAGTCCTGAATCTGACATTGTCTTCTTTGGATATTAGAGGTTTTTGCCCAAAATATGTGTGTTTTAAGGTTTCTGTGTCTCAAAGACTGAAACTTTCTTTTTGTTGTGTAGTTGTTGCTGTGGAGGCTCTTGTTGGTCTGTTGCTTCAGTCAGGACAGGTTATAATCTCAATAATGCTAACTATGTGTTTACATTTAGGAACTTGGTGTATAAAGTTGATTATGTTTTCTTGTTTAGGATGATGCTTCATTGAATGTTGCTGAAGAATTTCTGGAATTGGTTAAAGAGAGAGGCCATGAAGGTGTGGCTTCCACAGCTAAAGCGATCAAAGGCCTCGCCCAGCTTGCGAAAGGAAATATCGAATCCGGTAGTTATTCTCTGTCTTTCTATTCCACATTTCCTCCTTGGTTTTGTGTGTAGCGCTTAATGGTCAGATTTCTTTGTGCAGCCGAATCTTTATTTCGAGGACTTGAGAATCATGAAATCTGCAAAGGTACGTACACACTAGTTTAATTCTCCTAGTCCTTTCTGTTTAATTCTCCTAGCCCTTTCTGTTTGATGGTGAAATCTGATTTCGGGGACCTCTTAATAAATACTTATAAAATAGGTAATGTTGCACTTTCTTATGGTGAGTTCTTGCACGCTACCGGGAACTTTGAAATGGCAAAGGAGATGTATCAAAAGGCAATTCAAGGAGTGACAGACACAAAAGAATCTATGTGTTCTTGTAACATGAATTTGAAGGCAGTCTCTTTGGCAGCCAAATTTGCTCTTGGGCAGCTCGAGTCACATATTGGGTAAGGGTTTGAGTTTGCGCATACGGTTTCTCGGTAAATTAAAATGTAAACTTCTGTTATATCATTAGTTTTTGTTTGTGTTTTTGCATTTTGTTAGAAACTTTGGTGATGCGGAGGAAACACTGACAAGCGCATTAACAAGCGCTGAGGAACATTACGGTAGTACTATGTAGTGCGATTTTCCCCTCATCATTTCAATGGTTAAATCACTAGTCTCAACGTACTTTTGTGATCGTTTTTTCGATCAGGACACAATCATCCAAAGGTTGGTGTGATTTGACCGGCGTAGCTTTGATGTACCGAAACAAAGCAAAGCAAGAACGCTCGAGCTCTATCTTGATTCAAGAGGTCAGAAACAATATTTTTCTTTAAACTCGTAAACATTGGAATTTCCTCATCTTAAACCTTTTCCAATTTTCACCTCAGGGACTCTTGAGAAAAGCGTTGGAGCTCATGAAAGCACCACCACCGGATTCAGAAGGTACCTTTCTTGAGCGATTCGTGAAAACCTGAATTATACATTTGTTCTCACCACATTTTCTGATTTCTCTAGGGAGACTAAACATGGAAACTCTAGAAGTAATAGCTCTAGCAAGATGTAAGATGTAGCTTATTTCCTTTTCATAACATACGTGATTGCAAAATTAGCTAATAATCCTTTTGGATTTTCGATTGTGCAGGCGAATATGCGGAGCTACTCCTGATTCAAGAGAACAGAAAAAGCGAAGGAGAGAAAATGAAATCATGGGCTGAATCTGTGTGGAGAAACAGACGTATCTCTCTATCCGATGCATTGACTCTCTCCGAGCCAATAGGTAAAGTAGCAATCATAGATGCTCGTACCACTCGAGTCCTCTAAAGCCCTACTTAACAGTGGTGTTGTGAATAATCACAAAAGATCCAAACTTTCATAACAATGTTTACATTTTGATGTGTAAATGAGTATTACATTTCTTGTTGTTTCAAGAACTTTTGAGAAGAAGACACATTACAGAGGAAGATCAAGTCCTTTCCCAGTCTCTAAACCAATCACCTCAAGTATTCCTTTGTTCAGAATCTGGAAACCAAAAACAAAACAGAGATTAATCTCTGTTTCAGTTATGTCTAAATCATTACTGCAATGAAACTGACCAATTCAACGATGAATGTTCCGATGAGACCAATCATGCAAGCTCTTGAGTTCCATATTTCAGCTGTATATGTGAATCCAAGAAACGCAGGTTGAGATTTTGGTTCTACTTTTGGCACTATTACCTAGAAAAAAAAACAGATTTTTAGAGAACTTTTCTTGAAATTGTTTGTAGATACAAAAAAAAGTATCGAATTTTACTCCTTCTGGGAGTTTTGCGGCTCGAACTCGGAAACACTGTTGCTTCTGACTGAAACAGAGGTTCTGCCTCCAACCATGACCTGATAAGGTTGAAAGAGGAGGAAATAGAGAAGACGATAATGGCGACGAACTCATTTTTTTGTTTTATTTTTGCTTAAGGAAAAAACGATAAAGTCTTTCATTATCTCTTACACCAATATTCTTGTGGATATTGTAAATATCTCTTTCTATCCAATCCATTTCTGCCACGTGAACAAAAAATGTGTGTTCTATTTCGTATCAGAAATTTGTAGAGACCTAAATGTGTGTCCATTTTTTTTTGTGGAGTTTTATAATATTGTTCTGGTGTGTATATGTGTAACAATTTAGTACATGCTACTAGTTTGTCAACAACAAATTTTTTTTTTTAACTTGTTTAATTGTCAAACATTATTCTGAAGTACAAACAGTTTCATTTGTATTGTGTGTAAGAGTAACTAGAAAAAGGATATCTCAATTTTTTATTCATAAACAAGCTTTTGTTGTTGTTAAAAAAAAAAAGGATATCTCAACTTCCTTCCATAAAAAAATGCGAAATGTGGTTTTGCTTTCTATTCATAAATGTGAAATTTAATTTGACATAACAATTGTCATTCTTTTTGCCGGATGAATACTGTCTTCATAGTTATCTCTATCTCTCTTCTTCTTATCGACTCTTTCGGATCGTAAAATCTGAAAAATGGCAGAGAGATTTCCAACGTAAAAATCACCATTATTAATAGTCATTACTTCACTTCGCTGCAACACATTCACAGGACTCTTCAGCTTTCGAAATTTCATAACTTCAATACATTTCACAATATTTTCCTACAATTATCCAAATCAACAATGAGTGAATGTAGCAAACTTCCATTTGTCAAAAAAAATTATCACACAAAATTGTAAAACTTCTCTACCTTCTGTTTTTGCCCAAACAAATTCATGATTCTTCCAAGGTTTTCATCTCGAGTCGCCTTTTCTTCTAGAATGTTCCAAACCGCCGCAACTGCAACGACACTTGGTGGATATTTAAGCATTTTCAAATCTACATCAACATTCAAGATCTTATTAACGTTACAAATAATTATTATTTTTATGCAAGAAACATTTTAAAAGTAGGGTTTTTTACTTTACCGCATAAATCATCTAGCAGATGATTTGTGATTCGATCCATCATCGTATCCTCACCTACCATTCCCATCATCGATGCGACGATTTGCGAAATAGAGTAGCTCGTGACGGAATTAACGCGCCATTCAAGAGCTTTCAGCACAATAAGTTCCATTTCAAGAATGGTCTTGAGGTGAAACATATGATTCACACCTTCCATTTGAAATTCTTGAAGTGAAGGAGACGTAACTTCGTTAAACTTCGAGGCAATCGATAATGAAGTTAACATGACTAATTCCACCATCCAATTCGTCCATTCCTACATTTATAATCACAATTCGGTTACAATATGATTAAATTCAACTAAATAACAATATCAAACAATTGTTACTTACGTTGCAACTGGTCACATAGACGAATCGATCAAAACAATTTGCGGCGGAAAATATCGTTGCCAATGAAAGATTTAGACGAATCCTAGTCTGGAAAACAATAACAAAAATGAATATCACAATGTTTATGAAAATTTTTAAACTATCGAATTTTTTTTATTAATAATGACTCAATAAGCAATGTATAACCAATTTCGGATTCCTACACAAACGAAATGCATTTTTTTGTATAGGTTGTTACAAATGGATTGTAATGGTTGTTAAGTTACAATGATGGTTAACGAATTTATCCCAAATCTCCATATAGAGGATTTTCAAGATGAATAAATTTTGCCATTGATGAGAAATTAATATAGGAATATATATTAAAGTAAATCATCTAATAACTCACCTTGATTAACCATTGAACCGCTTGAAACCTAGCCTCGGTTAACTTCTTAAAAACGAGAAACTCAATAAATTTGTCTCCATGATTACTAAAACATGTTTCTTTCTCTAAATCCATACACAAAGCTTCCTTCACTGTCTTTGAATCAATCGCCGGAGACATCATCGCCACATCATCATCGCGGCGGAAGTTTGGTAAAGGCTCCGGAGTTAGAGGGTCAGAGAGCCATGACTCGTCACAGAGTAGATTATCCATTTGTAACCGGTTTAGATAAACCGGTAAAATGGAATTCAGTTTTTCCACTATGGGAAGTGTTAGGCGATCAAAGAGAAAGTGAAGTGTATATATATATATAGAGAGAGAGAGAGAGACAGAGAGTCGTGGAGAAGAAAATGGGAAGTTATGGAAGACAGTTAAGATGTTAAAAGTTGCGTCGGTTAATTGAGGAGAAGATGTGTCGGTTTAGTGGTGTTTATGTAAGAGATTGCGAGACATTAGCTTTGTGTTTTGTTTAACCGGTTTAAACCTGATACGGATAATAATTAATTAGTAAAAACAATGCATGGGGAGTCTTAGGTTATTCAACGATGTAATTAGAAAGATGTTGGGAGTATTTAAATATTTGAAAGTGATTCAAATATATATAGTTTGACGTCCTAAAGTTAGAAAATAAAATGTGAATAATATATCAAATCTATGATATATTTGTGTATTAAATAGTGTGTTACTAATACTATGTTATCTCAAATCAGTAAATACATTAGCCCATTAAAAGGTTTTTTTTTTGTAGGGAGATACGAAATATTTGATATAATATTAATTCTTATAAAGTATTATATATGAGCTGCAACATTTTCAATTTTTTCAATATTAAGATAATAAATTATTTATAAAATCCAAAAAAAATTAATTTCAAAGCCTAAAATTATAAATGTTTCGAATTCACTCTCTTGGTTCCCGACACTACCAATGGTCCAAAACTATGAGAATAAACAGAATCATAAACACTAAACATTAAACAGAATCATTAAACATTAATTTTCGAGTTGGTAAAAATGGTAATCAATATTATGTTTCATGCATTTTTAGTTAATTTGTTTAAAATAATATCGATTACCATTTTTTACATAGATTTACAAGAGAACTAAAGTTAACTATTTTTAGTTAAGTTAGCTAAATTAAAGGAATTTAGCTACAAAAAGGAAAATACATATATCAAATATTTGATTACATATCCTTAGTTGACGTAGATTTGATTAATCAGACAATAAATTTTAGTGGGGCAAAGAAGATTTTTTCATTGAGTGAAAATATATGAATTTATACCCATTCTAGTTAACCTAGATCCGAAGCAGTATATAAGACAAATTATTCAACACAAAAAAAGTTGATTAAAAAGTCTTTCACAATGTCTAAGCAATTTCTTTTTTTATTTCATTGTTACGATTGTTCTCTTCTCAGGTAATCTATCTTTAATATATTGGGTTTTTGTTATGCCACATATATAGGTTTATGCCACATATATAAGTTTTTGTTAGATATTAAGATTTCTTTTTTTCATGGTTATATGGCCTAATTTCCCTAATATATATTATACCGATGTGAAAAAGGTTTTTAAGTGGTTTACATGTCTCCAGATAATGGAGTGCTAACAATTTTTCATATGCATTTTCATTGATACAATCTTTTTTTTTTTTTTGCAAATACATATTTGTGAAAGGATTAATATGGTAGATAACAATTAAAAAATTATAACTAAAATCCTAACCAAAAACCCTAATTTAGATGGACATGATTTTGCCACATATACCACTTTTGGTTAGAATTTTAGTTATAATTTTTTTTCATTGCTATCTACCAAGGTTCGAAATTGCGCTAGGCGCTAATCGGGCGGTTGGTTAAGGCCTAGCGCTTAATTGATTATGCGGAGATAATACGGAGATTAATCGGGGATTTGTTTTAGGAGTTTCTGAATAAAATATTTAATTTTATAAAAATAAAACATTAAAACTGGTTATGTTTATTTACGTTCGAGTTAATCTGAATTGTATTCGATGGGCTAGTGGCATATCTCATCCATACCGACCGAGAGGACCTGTGATCGAGGCGAATAAGAACCATTTTGTTGTTTTTTTTTCCATTTATTGTTAATGAATGGCAAAATAATAATTTAACCTATGTCTTCTTCCTAAAGCTTCACGATTAACAATGGCGGCTACTCTTTTTTTCAGCCACGAAACATCATTTTTAACATGTATTAGACCTGATTTCTTCACAAATATAGTCGGTCTGGCGTAAACTAGTCAATATTGAACAAAAAATTTACATTCTACTCCTTTTCCCGATTTTTTACCCGGATAGGGCAAAATCCCCACGGTTCAAAGCCGCCGACCGCTTTTCCGGAGAGTATCCGGCCTCCGCGGCCGCATTTTAGAACATGGCTATCTACCAAATTAACCCTTTGTGAAATAATAATTTATAAGAACTTGAGTTTTAAGTAACTATGGCAATTAAACATTTCTAAGCTTAGATTTTTGGAATCAGTGTTCTTCAGCGGGATCTTCTCAATATGCTTTGACGTATGCCTAGCTGATTCGACTTAAATTGTTTTTTCCTTTTATTGTATCTTTCCTTTTGTCAGTATATTTCGTTCTTTCTACTTTTTAAGTTATCTTTGTATAAATACATATTTGTGAAATTTATCTACTATTGGTTGCAGTGCTATTGGGCATTCCTAAAACCGAGGCACAACAGAGATGTCGAAAAGAGTTAGAGGCGGGGCAACAATGTGTGTTGCCAAAGTGTAGGGAGGAATGTTTCAAAAAGCTAAATGGATTCGGAAGTTGTATCGAGAAGCTATCAGGCTCTGAAAAATACACATGTAATTGTTTCTACAATTGTGGTGCACCATAATCCGAAAGAAACTCTTACATAGTTATACTTTTTGTTTCTATTTATTTGTTTACCATAAATTTGCTCAATAATGAAATTTCATGGAGTTTTTTAATATATAATCGCATAAAACCATAATTTATGGGTCATTATAACTTGGATTTGGAGACTAGAATTATTTTCAATAATTTACCATTCAACTTGTATGTTTGATATGACTCTTCTCAAAAAAAAAAAAAAAACTTGTATGTTTGATATCTAGAAATATCTCTCTTTTTTTTTATGAATTTTACAAGTTTCTCCACTTGAGAAGAGTTATAAAATTTATATATTATGTTTTCTTAAAAGTTGGTAGAGTTATTAATTTTTATTGAGTGGAGATAGTTGCGACTCGCGAGGGGATATAATAAGAAGACGTCGTCCCTCATGAAATGCGGTAAATGCCTTCTACCCAATTGGATAACTGATTAGGTTCATAGAGAATTCGTGTTACAAAAACGTGTAAAAAAATAAATGTCTCATATAAAACAAATATTGGTGCATTGTTTTTAATTTTAACCAACCTCGTGAGTCCATGACCATTCATACTTACCTCTTCCCATGACAGCAAATAAAATTACTAATTAAAATTTGTTTATGTTTATTCATGCACCATCTTCCCTTTTTTTTTTTTTTTACCAACGTAGATATAAGCTCATCTTCTAAATGTTGGGCTTTAAAAATAGGGAAATTGGGTTGAATAACACAAAAAAATTATAATTCAAAATCTAACAAAAACTCACTTATGTGGCCAATTCATTACCATTAAATTTAGGATTTTTAGTTAGGTTTTGAATTACAATTTTTTTTTGGTTATATGGCAAATTAACACTTAAAAATATAACGGTCCAAACTCTAACTTAGGCGATATATTGCTAGAAAAGACTTTTTTTTTGTCTAAAGCTAGAAAAGACTCTAGCTTCTGATTTATTCATGTTTTGCAGTTTAAGAGCACCCTTAATGCAGATTTTTAGATGTCTTTAATTGATGTCTAATGAATAAAATTAAATTTAATAAGAGAAAAACAGAGTCTAAAGTAAGTGATAATGTCTAATTTAAGACTGGCAATAAAACACGCATATGTGGCATGTTCTCACCCATTTCAATTAAAAAACTTTATAAATTTAATTTAAACTAACCAAACGACATTGGCCAAAGAGTCTCCAATAAGGATGCTAGTTTATTCATAACGGTTGAAAAAAATGAAAAAAAAAAGTTTATTCATAACGATGGTACCTGAGATTGGGATTGCTTTTTGTGTGCTATGTTGTATCTACAAACAAACATCAAATTCCAAGTTTAAATAAGCTAGTTTCATTTTACGATGATTGTTATATGTCAAATAGATTTACTCGAAGTTTATACAAGTATAATTAATAGGCTTAACTCTTAAAGACGTGTTTGTTTTTATTCTCCTCACCTAACACGATCCTGAAAAACTAAGAAAATATTGTCATCACTTTTTAAGTGAGAGATGCGATTATATCTTCTTTTGAAGCCAAGTGTATATAAGAAAATTATATAATTAATAAACAACGTAAAGAAATTTGGATACGATATAGAATAAAAATGACAATGGGATTAGACTTTTCCTGATCTATGATGTAAACTATGACTTCAACCAAGATTGTGAGGCTAGTGGGGTGGGTAATTTGATACGAGATTAATTTAAATCAACTACTATAATATAAAACTGTAGCTAACAAAAATTGTTCTCAAGTATTATCAAAAACTTTAACCAAAAGGAAAAGGTATCACCAAAAGAATTGTTCTTAGACTAAGGAGTATATTAACTAAAATTGGAATATGATTTTCTACAAAATTAGGATGTTTATCATGAATAACATATGTTATTTCTTCTTATATACTACCTTCTATTTAATATGGTTTATATTTTGTGAATTTTTTATTTTTGTTTGTAAATTGTTGCTCGTGGGTCTATCATTATACGTTTATCAACAAACTATAAAGATATATTTCACTTATTGAAAAGGTTGTAATTTAAAAGATTGCTTGAGAGCTTAAGGTTTCTTGATGTAAGTTGAGACTTTCCTTTCACATTTTATTTTTCTTCTAACAGAAACTAAAGTTTATTTTATTTTCTCTTCAATCCATATCCTTTCAAAAACATTATTTACCGTCACGCCTAAGCATACGTGGCACTATACCCATCACGCCACGTCACTATATCTCCCCTCCTCCCTCTTATATTATACACCAAAACCCTCGCATTGATGATCACAAAACTATACAAAAATCTCATCAAAACAAAGAGAAAAAATCTCAAGAAAAAAAAATGGAAGGTTTGATTCCATTCTTGTACAAAGCAATAGTTATGTATAAAAGAGAAGGAAACTTGTCGTCGGTTTTGCTAAGTGATCATCAATCTCCTTCTACCTCCGGTTACTACATGAGACTTCCCGGCGAGTCCTCCGGTAGGTTTCGAACGTCCGATCTCCGGCGATATGGGGCCGATCGTCTTGGATTGCTAGAAACCGTGTCGTCTTCTTCTTCACCATCTCGTGTTCCATCTAGGAACATCAACAAACGTACGTAGGAGGTGTTGTGATTGATATACATATAAAGATAATTAAAGGTTTGCATTTGATTTGTGGTAATTTGTGTATATGTACTTGTATATAGTAAACCTAAGTTTTGTTAAATCATCAATATTATGGTAAAACTGTATATACAAGTGTGGTAAAGAATGACCATAATATTGATGATGGTAATTTATTGGACTTATGTGGATCATATTTGTATTTAGTGTGTTTTTTAATTGTGTATTTATAAAGTCAATTGGTGTTATCTTATTTATTTATCAGAAGTCATATCAGATGTATATTTAAATACTTGCCAGTGACGCCTTCTTTTATCCTTCGTTACGAAGTTGATTCGGTACAAATTAAATTAATTACATTGTTGCAGTCGAGATTATTAAATCTTTTGATGACTTGGAATATATATGTTGAATATTGAACTTGAACAAGGTCCAAATAGTATTCATAATTTTTTTAAATTGAATAATTTCATATACTCAATTCTAATCACATCTGAAAAGTTTTGATTAATTTATGATCAAACTTAATCATTGTTGATACAAAATACACAAAAATACAGAGAAAGGGTAGATTATATTTTGTGTTTTAAGGGAAAGACTGAAACCGTTTTCTTGGCTTAAAAGTATTTGAGGAAACCTAAGCGTGAAATCCTTTGATGTACGTAGAATGTCGATCTACGATAAGCTGAATGAGGTTGTCTTCAACAATAGATTCAGGCTTCTCGCAATCGCGTCTCACCACAACATTACCGCTGCTCGAAACAACCACAACCTCCTCTTTACGCGTTAATAGCTCATTAGCTACAACCGCGTGCATTTTGTATTTTTCTAGAGCCTTTGTAGCCTTCTCTATCAGAATCTTCGAGTCCGTCTCAAGCTGAACCGACAAAATTCCATCTAAATTTAACGATTTTTCGAGAAATAATGCAAGAGACTAACATAAAGAGAAAGAGTTTTGACACCTTGAATGATATGCAGAAAGCTTCTGGAGCCCAATTTGATCTCAAGATTGAAAGCATTTTAGGGACTTGAGCTAAGCTTATATCCAAAGGACCAGCTCCTGATTGTATTTTGTGTTCGGTCTAGTTTCACCAAAAGGATTTTTTTTTACAGAGATAAGAATTTTGTAGCCATGGTTGTTGTAATAAAGGAAATGAGACACTTACCATGCTATTCCATGGTACGTAAAAGTCCGATACAGCAGCAGCAAGATAAAACATTGAATTTGGACCGTCATCTTTCAATTCCGTTGCAATCAACCGCAACATCTGTTAATCAGACACATGTACAAATAAAAAAAGTAATCTCAGCCTCTCACAAATTCTATTGCTTTATGGCGGATTCAAGAACCTGGAGATACTCGTATATGGTTGAGAACGGGAGTTTAAGTAAACGACCTTCTGATACCGCCTACAATGTTAATTAGCAAGGTTATTACTATTACACAAACGACTCGAAAGGCACAAACTTAACTAATACATACAGCTTGCTGATTCATAACAGCCATTTTAACAGCTTCCAAATGTGATGCATTCACTGAAACACGAATAAAGACAGCGTAATGTTAGTCTTATCTTGAATGTTACCAAACTAAAACACAAACTTAATAATATCCATAAACCATACCTTGAATGTTAGTCTTATCTTGAAACTCAAAACATTCAAGAAACGGATCATCGGGAAGATACCGGCAATACGGTTGGCAAGTTCCCCTAAACCGATACAAATAAGCACCATTACCATTACCACAACCTCATTTATTTGCAAAATCAATGTATAATAATAATACCTCCTATAGAGAAATATCACAGCATATCCAGCCTTGACGAAATTCCTAACACACCAAAATCAAAAAACCAATTTAGATCAAGAATTATTATTATTATTAAAACTTAAAAAATAAAACTTACTCTGTAGAAGCAGCACCACGATTTCCTGAGCTGAAATTATCGATGTACCTAACGCATCGTTGCTCTAATGGAACTGTAGTACCACCTGAAGTTACACAAACGATTCTTCTACCTCCTGAATACTTATCGATGAACAAATTAAGCTTCTTTACGATCTCTTCATTGTTTTTCAGAGGTGGAGATGATTCGAAGAAGGAACTAATTTCATCTTCAACAACTACTACTTCTCCTCCTAATCCAGAGATCGAATTCATTCCAAAAATACTCGAAATCCAAAACCGAAATTTACTGAATCAGATTAGATTTCGATTGAGAGAGCGAAGAAGATACGGAGAAATGGTGATGGAAGAAGAAAGATAGAACGACGTCGTTTTTAATGTATTGTGATTTAATGGGGCCCATGGGAATATTTGCAAGTAAGGAGATGTATTTCAGTTTTATTCATAGTTTTCAATTCCTAGTAATTGATTTATGTGAGTACTGATTAGAAGAGATAAATCATTGGAATACTAATCCATCAGAGCGACGTGTATAGCTATGGAGTCGTGCTACTAGAGATCGTTACGTCGAAAAAGGAAGGAGTGAACCTGGTGATGTTTGTTAACAAAATGATGGACCAAGAGAGACTGTTCGAATGCATCGATCCGATACTGAAGAAAACGGCTACTAAGCTTTAACTGCAGACAATGCAACAGCTCGGGAATTTAGCATCCGCTTGCCTTAACAGAACCGGCCTTCGATGAAAGAAGTCGCTGATGAGATTGAATACATCATCAATATTATGTCACAAGAAGTTACTGAGACCTAATTGTGCTATCGAACAACAACTACAACAAAATTTAAGAGAGAAACTTTAGGTTTTGGGTTTGAGGTAGATTTATTATATTGGCAAATTTCGAAACAAATTCAACGGTCATCTTCAAACGGCTCTATTGATTGGACAATTGGTATCCTAAATGGCTCTATTCATAAATCGGGAAAACTAATTGTGGGCTTAATTAATGAGGCTCAATTAGTTTCAATAAATACTTCATTTCTTGGTGCCTTTTTTTTTCAACCTACGAAGTTGATCGAATTATACATAAAATTTTGATTCGAGATCATGATTACTAAATCTTTTGTTGACTTAAAAATCATGAAAGTGAGTTGTTAAAAGAAAAAGAAACATCAGGAAAGTGAATTATTTCGTTGTAGATTATTAAACATATGTGAAAAACGTAAATTCTTTGCATGTGCAATGCTTTGGAATATTTTGTTTATCCTTCTCACTATTATTATTTTTCTCTAGTAATTTAGCTATATAATGATCATAAACAGACACTGAATCTGCACAATCTTCCTTAGAAAATACGAACATGATTTTGAGCAAACCCAAATCAATCCTCACAATTTCTCGTTTTAAAACAACTTGGGAATTGTTTATTTTACTTTCTCATCACTAAGATAACCTTTCATTAGTATAGATAACCTAAACCTTTCTTCACATCTTCTGATCACTAATTCTCCACACTCTACTTAAATTACCAAAATGGAGAAGAAGCGATCGTACTACGCGGTACTGATACCAACTCTCTTGACCGTATGGCTAGCATGCGTGGGCCATTCTTGTGCCCGCCATGCTAAGGCTAAGCATCCTATGGCCGGACCACCACGATGTCCAAACTGTGGACCCATGGTTGTACCTTACCCGCTAAGCACGGGTCCAAACTGCGGCGATCAGGCTTACAAGATATTACGATATATTCGATATTGTATATATTCCATTCTTGTTATGGAAGTTATCATATTTTCCTATTCTCTTCTCTTAGGTTTAACCTAAACCCTTGTACTATATATATGCATTGAATCAATAATAAAGATCAACCTCTTCTCTCGACTTTAGCATGGTATCAGAGCCACGAGCTAATCGATCTAAACATCTCTATTCTTAGAATTTGCAAAGAATTTCTATTCTCTTCTCTTCGCTCTCCACTTTGTTTTTCCCTCTTAAAATTCTATTGATCTAAGCGACCTCGCCGATCCTATAAACTCATAAGAAATTATGACAATTCCACCAGAAACTCCCTCAAGCATAACAAAATCTCATAACTCCGGTAATGAAGCTATCACAAGCTCGCCATATTACTTACATCCATCTGATCATCCCCATCATGTCCTCACACCGATCATGTTGAATGGGGATAACTATGAAAGATGGGCAAAGCTAGCACGGAATAATCTGCGTGCCAAACAAAAGTTAGGGTTCATTGATGGAACTCTACAAAAACCAGCATCAACATCACAAGACTATGAAAAGTGGGCTACGGTAAATTCCATGTTGATCGGATGGCTATACGCAAGTATAGACCCCAAAATTCATGATTCAATTTCAGTAGTGGATAGCGCTCTTGTGATGTGGGAAAATCTCAGAGCTCGGTTCTCGGCAGGCAACGCACCACGAGTACACCAGCTAAAAGTTGACCTTGTGGCATGTCAGCAAAACGGTCAAGACGTAGCCACCTATTTTGGTAAACTTAAGGTGATGTGGGACGATTTGGACGATTATGAACCAGCAATCGGTTGTTGTTGTTAAAAACTGGGAATTCCATCAAATGGACGTCCACAACGCATTTTTACATGGTGATCTTGATGAAGAAATTTACATGAAGCCGCCACCGGGTTTTACACCTTCTGACCCATCTCTCGTATGTCGTCTACACAAGTCTCTATATGGGCTACGTCAAGCACCTCGGTGTTGGTTTTCAAAGCTCTCCAATGCACTACTAAGTTACGGTTTTGTTCAATGTCGTAAAGACTACTCTCTCTTCACTAGAGTTCGCGGGAACACAGTTCTTCACATTCTCATATACGTTGATGATTTGGTTATCATTGGAAATGATTCAGAAGTTATCTCTCAATTTAAAGATTATCTTCACACATGTTTTCGGATGAAGGATTTAGGAGTTTTGAAATATTTTTTGGGAATAGAAGTTGCTCGTGCACCAGATGGTATATATCTTTCCCAACGCAAATATTGTCTCGACATTATTTCCGAATGTGGACTCTCTGGCTCACGTCCATTTGATACACCGATGGAGCAAAATCATCGTCTTGCATCCGCAACAGGACCATTCTATTTAAATCCGTCAAAGTATAGACGTCTTATTGGTCGACTTGTTTATCTTGCTCTTACTCGTCCGGAACTGAGTTATTGTGTTAACATCCTTGCCCAGTTCATGCAAACACCTCGTCAAGTACATTGGGATGCTGCAATTCGTGTTGTTCGATATTTGAAAGGCTGTCCCGGCCAAGGCATATTGCTTTCTTCTACGTCTGATCTTTGTTTGACAGCATACAGCGATTCTGATTATGCCTCTTGTCCGCGTACACGGCGATCCCTTAGCAGCTACATTGTTCTTCTCGGCGATTCACCAGTCTCATGGAAAACAAAGAAGCAAGAGCGGGTTTCTCTATCTTCCGCTGAGGCAGAATATAGAGCGATGACACTTGCTGTTCAAGAACTTTTGTGGATCAAAGAGCTTCTAGAATCACTAGGAATCAGTCACACTGCACCGATGAAACTTATATGTGACAGCAAATCCGCCCTGCATATTGCAGCGAATCCAGTTTTTCACGAACGTACAAAACATATTGAGAAAGATTGTCATTTCATTCGAGACGAAATCACAGCCGGAAATATCGTAACTTCTCATGTGAGTACAACTGAACAACTTGCTGATCTTCTCACTAAAGCTCTTGGACGACAACATATCATGTATCTACTTGGCAAGTTAAGCGTTTGTGACCTCCACGCTCCAACTTGAGGAGGAGTATTACGATATATTCGATATTGTATCTTGTTATGGAAGTTATCATATTTTCCTATTCTCTTCTCTTAGGTTTAACCTAAACCCTTGTACTATATATATGCATTGAATCAATAATGAAGATCAACCTCTTCTCTCGACTTTAGCACAAGATCAATTGTGTCGCGGGTAAGCTTTATTTTGGTGCTCTTCATGGTTCATCCTATGTCATCACGTCCATCAACTCGGTGACCCAGCGGATCATTTTACGCCCACCCAGTCTTGCCAGCTCCGGATCTTGTCTCTCGGGTGATGTCTCTAAAGCGGGCCTTGAGCTCGACCCGCATCTCCCTTTCAATATCACTACTAGCAACACTATTTTGCTACTTAGTTGCCCTGAGGCTATGCTCCAGGTAAAGCTGATTTTTTTCTCTGGTTAATTTGGACCGGTTTTTGGATCAAGCTCATATTTTTGGTTGAACTGTTTTCTAGGAGTAGCATTCACATAATTTGTTTCAGTTATTTTAGTATTTGAGTTAAATTGGTTCGGCTAAAACGTTCAAGCTTAAAGAGTAAGCTTGAACGAAGCTAGATTTCGGTTAAAATGTGTGAAAACCCGGTTTTCAGGCCTGACGAGACATTTTGGGATCTGCAGGCGCCAATAGACTGTACCATGACCAACTTATGCCACAGCTACATCAAGGACAATGCACCAGCTTGTTCTAAGGCTCCATTTTGTTGCACATTCAGAACCGACGGTCTGAAACGGCTTACACAATCAAGATCAACGGTGGAGGATGCCCCGCGTACCAGAGCTTTGTCGGATTAAATCCAAACAAAGAAGTTCCTCCTCCCGGGAAAAAATCGCCCGACCCGGGGCTGGAGTTGCAATGGGCATTGCCTAAGGAGCCGGTATGCAAAACAGATTTAGATTGTAACCTCTTGTTAGGTAAATCAAAATGCTCGCCGGACCTCACGAGTTTCGGATTAAAACGATGCTACTGCAAAAAAGGTTTGGAATGGGATCCGATAAACGCGATATGTAAGTAGAAAATGAAACAATTTAAAATCAAGTTTCTTGAAACATAAGATTTTGTTTGATGAGTTCTTGACATACCTGTGTTTAGGTGGTAAATGTCGCCATGGGAAACAATGCAAGAAAAAGAAGAAGACCGTTGTTTTCACAGGTGCAGCTGTTGCGGTTGTGGGAGTTACACTCGCGGTTGTGGTAGCGGTAGCGGTTCTTGCACATAAACATAGCCGTCAAAAGGTTAAAACGGGGATCCATAAGAACGTCGTCAAGGAGCGAGAAGAGATGCTTAGCGCAAAATCCACCGGAAAAACATCAAGAATCTTCACTGGTAGAGAAATCATAAAAGCAACTAACAATTTCTCAAAAGCAATCTCATAGGGACCGGAGGTTTCGGTGGTGTTTAAAGCTGTTCTTGATGATGGTACCGTAACAGCGATCAAACGCGCGAAGCTTAACAACACGGAAGGCACCGATCAAATCCTAAACGAAGTCTGTATTCTCTGCCAAGTCAATCACAGAAGCTTAGTTAGGCTACTCGGCTGTTGCGTCGATCTTGAATTGCCGCTTTTGATTTACGAGTTTATTTCCAATGGTACGCTATTCGAACATCTACATAGTAACTCAGAACACAACTGGAAACCGCTAACTTGGCGGCGAAGACTACAAATCGCTTACCAAACCGCTGAAGGCTTAGCGTATCTCCATTCCGCGGCATTACCGCCAATTTACCACCGTGACGTAAAATCGAGCAATATATTGCTCGACGAGAAGCTAAACGCTAAAGTTTCAGACTTTGGACTTTCGAGGCTCGTGGACTTCACGGAAACCGCTAACAACGAAAGCCATATCGTCACCGGTGCGCAAGGTACGTTGGGTTATCTAGATCCAGAATACTACCGGAATTTCCAGCTAACCGATAAGAGCGACGTGTATAGCTTCGGCGTTGTGCTTTTAGAGATCGTTACGTCGAAAAAGGCAATAGATTTCAGTAGAGAAGAGGAAGATGTGAACCTGGTGATGTTTGTTAACAAAATGATGGACCAAGAGAGACTGATCGAATGCATCGATCCGATACTGAAGAAAACGGCGACTAGGCTTGAAATGCAGACGATCCAACAGCTCGGGAATTTAGCGTCCGCTTGCCTTAACGAACGGAGACAGGACCGGCCTTCGATGAAAGAAGTGGCTGATGAGATTGAATACGTCATCAATATTCTGTCACAAGAAGTTACTGAGACACACTTGTCTTAGGATAAAGATTTGTATAATTGGATTTTTGTAACAATCAATGAGATGGGTTTGTTTAAAATATCATATCAAGATCCAAAACAATGCATGAGATGATATAGCAGCTAAACACCAATTCAAGAAAGCAAAACCGACCGAAATCTGAAACTTATCGCAAGAGAGAGCGGGTTGCTGCCTGCAAAATTCGGTATCTTTTGTGAATAAAACCGTAACTCCTGCAGACGAACACGCGGCTGCAAGAGAGAGTAATGCAGTGACCTGTAGAATTCCAAGAAGAAAACTCTCAAAACCATAACCTTTATTACAACAACATCTAAACACGGCATTGTTCCGATACCATCAAGAATCAAACTTTAGCTATACCATTTAACCAAAAGCCATAAAGAATCAAACTTTAGCTATGTAATGAAATGGAAGATTTAGAGTTAGTACCCAATCACCAACAGTGAAAAGGCTTAATAAGATGGGGCTATGCAAATCGCACTTTCTCCGTATCCCATATAAGTCAAGACACGCAAGTCCAAAGCTCCAAATCATTTGAAGACCCATAGATGCAACTAAGAAGCTGAAAATCATAAGCAAAAACAATCCCATTTCACATATTTTACCAGAGATTCAGGCAAATATTAAGTGATACTAGTTTCATTAACTCAATTTCCAATAATTATCCAAGTCAAAAACTCAAATTTAGATATTTTGTACACAGGCAATGCTCAAATCTCATAAACTAGACTAAACCAAAGCACAAAGACCTATGAGATCTTGATTATAAACATATCAACAAGAAATTAGCAAGAAGTTACCAGAAAGCAGTGTAACTAGAGAAGCCAGTAGCAGAAACCATAACACCAATCGAAGTAGCAGCAGTTGCACATTGACCTAATCTCAATATTAGTCCACTCATTGTTCCAGGACTCCCAATCATCTTCTTCATTGACCACCACCAAAACAAAAAAAACCGAGACTTTCGAGTTTCTATCTTGACAAAAATCGTTACTTTATACAAAATCGATCATAGAAACCCAAAACCCATAATCTAATCTGGGGAATTTCACATACCCAGAAGCTCAGATTTCGAAATCTCTCACTATTTCTTCAAGAAAAGTTTCACTTAAGTTCATTAACCCTACCTGGAACCAAATTGTGGCTGGATTAATTAAGAAGAAGACTTTTTTTTGAGGTTTTTGATTGGTTAAAATAAATATATCAACCACAAAATTTAATTATCTTCAACGTTCTACTTTTGGTTGAAACAAAAATTATGTTTCTCTTAACTTCAAGCCAACGAAATTGGAAGAAACTGTGACGCAATTCTGACGCCGGGGAGTTATCTTGTTCTGTCTTTTGACTTTTGGCACGTGTCTACACAGAGACATTCTTCTCAAAATCCCTTTTTTTTTTTTTTTTTTAACTTTTCGATAAATCTCTTATTTTTCTCGCTAATATGTTTTTAATTCATTTATTCACATTCCACCTAATCCTAACTTCCTAACCATGTCCTTTACTATCTTTTTTTTTTTTTGTCATTATCCTTTATTATCGTGTACTCTGTTTTTCAATATACTAATGACATCACTTAAAATGTTACAACCTGCCAAACAAAACAAAACACAATCTATTTTTATATTGTTTTGATCATTTCCTAATTCACGTTTGTTCAAGACTAAATCTGTAAATTTAAATTATTATCATCTAATTAATAATTTATTCAATAGAAATGTATGTTATGTAATTAAAAAAAATGTGAGATTCTCATGGCCCATTAACTAAAACGTAGGCTTATTATGGCCCATTAACTAATTGGCCTTATCCGATATATTCCACAGATTTTCGTATCACTATAATAAACCCTTAAACCTCTTCTTCTGAGTAAAACCCTCATTTCTCGATCTTCTTCTCTTTAGCCCCAAATTCTTCTTCCACAAACCCTAGAAATTTCCGAAAATGTCGTTTAGCACCGTGATTCGTCGTGCCTCGTCGACAGTGGCCACTCTTGCCTTCCGTGCGTCTAGATCTCCGGTGAGCTTCCGCAGCAGCACCTTCTCCACCCAGAGATTGATTCTCGGTAACCAGTTTGGTAGCCAGCTCAGCCGTGGAACGGTTATTCCATTCTCGAGATTTTCGACGGAGAGCGCCGTCACTAAAACTACCGCCGATGAGAATCTCGTTAGCGTTCTCGAATCTGAAATCGAATGCGCCGTGAACGAAGAAGCTCCTGATGAAAACGTCGTAAGTGATCTTTTTCAATGAATCTCTGTGATTTTGCTGTTTTCTGGTAATTTTCATGAGATTTGTAGATTTTTAGGTTCTAGAAATGTGTGATTTTAGGAGAATTTGGATTCTGATTTAGTTAGAATTGTGTTGAGAACAGTTGGAAGATAAGCCAGAAGGGTTTCCTTTCGAGATCATTGATACTCCTGGAGAAAGAACTGTGTTGCTTGAAAGGACATTTGAGGATGAAAATATCCAAGTGGAAGTTGACATTGCTGCATCTTATGATGATGATGAAGAGGAACCAGAACAAGCAGAAAACGATGAAGATGAAGAGGAAGGAAGCTCGAGTAAAATCCGTGTTCCGATGGTTGTGAATGTGTCGAAAGGTGACGGTGTTTGTCTTGAGTTTGGAGTCAGCGCTTACGGTGATGAGATTGTGATTGATAGTTTATCCGTCAAACAACCCGCTGGATCCGAGCTTGCTTACGAAGGACCTGACTTTGAGTAAGTTTTGTTCAATTCTAGAGAATTGTTTGCAATATGTGAGATTGGGATCTTGTTTATGTGATTGAAATTTTGGGTTTTTGTGCAGGGACTTGGATGAGAATTTGCAGAAGGCATTCCACAAGTTCTTAGAGATCAGAGGGATCAAACCGAGCTTCACAAACTTTCTGGCGGATTATGTGGCCAACAAAGATAGCAGAGAGTATCTTCAATGGCTCAAGGATATCAAGTCTTTTGTTGAGAAGTGAAAAACTGAACTTTTATGGTCAGAGAATAAGAGTGGAGTTTTTCTTTACTCAAAAGCTTTTGAGGTTTTTTTCCTTTTGATATCATCATATCACCATGATCCATGAATGATTAAGCAATTGTTGGTGGTTTATGATACAATTGCTATTGTTTTTAGTTAAATATGTTCTCAACGAAAAAACTCTTGGTTATTTGTTATTTTGTAGTATTATTTATTAGCAGTTACTTTGTATCACATTGAATCAGAGCTCGAAATATATAAAAAGAAAGAAAAAATTGCAAGCTTTTAAAAGTTTCTTTAGACTTGTACAGAGTAATACCACATGTAAAAGGGTTTGAGAAAAGAAGAAACAGCAAAAAAGCAGGCTTTACACAAGTCTCCAACCAAAAAAAGGACTTTGCTACACAAAGAAAAATCAAAATATAGATCTCAGTCATGTAGCAACAATTCCAGATTGAATACCCAGCGAACAGCGATAACAAAACCGGCCCTATCTTGAAGAAATGCTGCGAGTTTGGTCATTAGCGAGTTGTGTCCTCAACAAGATCCTTCATGGTAATACAAGCTGCCAAAGAATTTCAACATTTCAAACAAATAACAGTCCAATCAACCCCATTGGGTTTTCAAGAAAATAAGTAACTCTTTGAGAGTTGAGACCAAGGGATTTACATTGAACAAAGAAGAAGAGTTACTTACATTACTCTAAATCTCACTGTAGTTCCGCCATACTGCTCGGAATTCCTCCCTGAATGTGTTAAGGCGTGCCTTCAAGTTCGATGTTCGCAAGGTTGCATGAAGAATTGTAGCTGTAACACAATTAACAAAACGGAATTGGGGTTATAGATGAAGTAGAGTGAGAGTAACTAAGTTAAGACAGCTAGTGTAAATGGCATACCGAGAAGTCCAATGAGTAGCGCCAAAGAGACTGAACAAACCACATGAAATATACCAAAGGGCAAAACTCACTGTGAAACACAACAATTTCCAAATGGTTTCAGAATCTATTTCATAAAGCTGCTCATCAAATGAAAATATATGCATACAGTCACATACCAAGTGAGAATATCAAGACAAAGACCCAACGCGGTTGACCACATATATAGATTGCTCTCTTTGCTGATGGTCGTCCACGAATGACAGGTCTATAAAACACACACATAATACAAAGATGATAAGCAAGCAACAAAGAGTATGAAACGTAATATCAAGAGGCAAGCAATAAACATACGTCAAAGGAGGTCTCATTTTCGCAGCTAACTGTGGAGAGAATTTTCTGACAGTTCGTGTCGCCTTCTCACTAAAGGAACCTGCAAAGCTGTATATAACAATCCACATTATGAATTTGTTACGATAAGAATCCCAATTCAAGTATATGTAGCAGTTCAAAGGTGTGAGATTTAACAAGTTTGGATACAATACAAGGAAGAATTACCTGTCATTTATAAATGCTACACTCAATGCAGTCAAAAATGCAGAGAGAATCGCGAGAGGCCTCGTAAGAAATCCCAATCCTGAGAAGCAAAATTTGTCATTCTCCAAGTAGAAACATCATTGATGAATAAAATGACTTAGCCACTTTTTCAAACCACATACCAAGTATAAAGACGATCATGATGAAATAGTTTGTTCTGTAGCTGCAAAAACAGATCATCACAGGTCAAGATTACGCTCAAATCTGTAAACACCATAGCTAAACTACTCTCTTATGAACTAAGGTCGAATAAGATCAGTAATTCTCAACAAAATTGATCAAAGCATCAGATCCGAACACATATTGTGAAGCATGAATCGTTGAAAACAACAAATTCGAACAAATCAAGAATCATTCGAGTACAATAAAGCGAATAAGAGAGAAAGAGAGCGATTCGTACTAGTAGAGATTGCACTTGAGGCGACTATCCCATTTCGCGAAAGATTTAGGAACGGTGAATCTGGAGAAGAACTCAGATACCGGACGCGGCGGAGACGACCAATCAACTTCCCGGAGAGCATCGACGAGATCCTCCACCGTCACATTTCCCCAATCCATAACGAAATTCTCCGATCAATCCAAATTCCCAGAATCACTAACAGTCAGAGAGTATAAACCCTAGAAAACACCAGAATCGATCGATTACGATCAAATCGAAGCTTCTTCTTCTTCTTCTTCGAAGAGAGAATCAAAACCGATTTCGTGAGGAAGGATCGAAACGAAAAGTCTTTTGGCTTTCATGCATTTGGGGAAGATATAATGTTACGCCACGCGTCTATTTTGTTAAATGACATTTATACCCTCTAGTCTGGTTTTGTTTAACCGAAAACCAAAATTTGTGTGATCCGATGCATAGCCGGTTAGACAACGTACCAACTTGTGAAATTAAATATAATTGAAATTTCCCATAAATACAATCATACTAAAAAATTTAGTCTGTAGTTTGATGAAAATAGTTTTATGTTTTCTAATAATCAACAAAATATAAACCAAACTGAAACCTTGGTCCATGTTCTAGTTTCAAGATGTAAAACGAGTTTTCGTACGTATTCGTCGGTTTTAGTAATTACTTTGATTATTACAGAATTCAAATATAAAATTTTGTACTAGCATTTTTCAAAAAGTTAAGAATCTATTGTTTGTAGCTCTTAGTTAGGTGAAGTCATAGTACAATTTGATTTGCTCATTTAAAAAAAAAACACTAGGTTTGGCATTTTGGAAATTAAAATTTTGGAAGTTTTTTTTGTGTACTAAACTTTTCTCTTATTAATCTCTTTGAAAATTATATTCATTTTTTTGAAAGTTTGACAAAGTCTTAAACTATAAGACATTTCGTTAAATTAGTAGATCGGATCATATAAGTGACATCCCTAGTTGACAAAAAAAAAAAAAAAAGGTGACATTCCTATATATTAATCAAATTCACGTTATATGCGAGAGTCTATAAATTATAATAGATTTCGCTTAGATTAGTGGATCGGAATATATAAGTGATATCCCTACATACTAATTAATCCACGCTATATGCGAGACTCTATAAATCATAGTACTTTTTGACAATTTTTTATATTTAAAATAAAAAACTCTACGTAAAAGTTCATAAAATTCTTTTACTTGGATTATTTAATCGTTTATAATTTTTTTACATATTCATCCTACTTCATATCATGTTATGTTAGAATATGAGCTTCCAACTCAAAACCAATTGACAATGAATAGATTGGCCAATATACTTTATATATTGTTTAGATTCTCTTCTAACTTTCGATTTGAGACTTTAGCACCTAATACACTTTCTCGAGATGATGGTTTTTTGAACAGTAATCTCGAAATGTTTGGGCATGGTCGATGAGATTATTTTCGGTTTGGATCAACTATGGATCGGGATGAAATATGTAGATCGTGGGCTCCGATACCATATTAGAATATAAGCTTCCAACTCAAAATCAATTGGCAATGAGTGGATGAGCTCATATTCTTTATATATTGCTTAGATTTCCTTCTAACTTCTGATGTGAGACTTTAGTCTCTAATATGTTATTCATTTTTCTTTTTTTTGAATTGAATGTAAAATTATATTTAAACAAAAAATCGTTTTTACAACAAGTGCAACTTTTTTATGAAAGTTTATATTCGTAAATAAAAACTAAAGCGATGATCGGTAGCATTTTTTATTCACCGTGAAGCGAATCATGCTTCCATTCCTGATATGTTATTCATCTCGATCATCATTATAAGATAGATGCTAATAATGTACTTGACTATTTGTATGCAAGAATAAAAATTGCAACTACTTTGTTACTAACGATGAAGTTGAAAACGAAATAATCATTATTTTAGAAGTATTTAATCATAAGAAAATATTACGTACTTTCACTATTTTTGGAACCATATACAGTAATCGTAATGGTTTGCTCGTCTTCAATCTTCATTTGGTCGTAGAGACCTCCACACGAGTGATTTTACCCAAATCGTATCCACTTTCTACGTTTAATTAGAGCATAGTTTCACAATTGTGAAATTTATGAGTCATGGTTAGGTACAAAAAAACTTGGATCTATATATATACATCTTGCTTCCAAAAATATTATTGAACTGAATTGTCTAGTATGTGTTTTATTTAAAGAATTTAACACTAATACTAACAGATCGAGAGCACTTTAAATTTTCTTATAAGAGACAAAAAGCCACTCGTAGTATCATTTTTGATTCAAGTTGTCCAAGAAGAGGTAAGCCTTGCCTAATTTTGATTCAACAAAATGAATTCAATACTCACCTCTGCAGTATTCGAAATTGACAGCGCGGAAAACGGGTAAGAAGAAGAGTGACGCGAGTAGAAGAAGCAGAGGTTGCACTTGAGATATCGCCATGGATCAGCTCGTCGATCTTCAAAGCGAAAAAGAAGATTTCTTTTTGTATTCAGTTTGGTTTGACAAACAACCCAATACACCAGGCCTATTAATTTATCTAAAATCAATAGATTATAAATGATGGTGACGATGTCCTTATGTATTTAATTATACTTCCACGTTATATGCAAGAATCTATAGATTATAACTTTTTGCTACTATCTTAGTGGATCGAATATAATCCCTATAATATTGCTATATTGTTGATATTAAATATGTTCTTTGGGTTGAGTAGAGAGCAAAGTGATATTACCTTTACTGATCTTTCGTTGGGCTCTTTTCTTAATTTTTAGGCCCAAAATGTTAAAAACAACAAAAAAACTGTTCGACCAAAAACAAAAAAAAATGTGTTGCTTTTGAAGCAAAATAAAATTAATTTGCACCAGCCGGGAATCGAACCCGGGTCTGTACCGTGGCAGGGTACTATTCTACCACTAGACCACTGGTGCTATTGCTTCACTTTGGCTTAGTAACGTACATAACTATTGAATAAAAAAAATATCGACCAATATTCATTTCAAAATACAAAAATATAAAGTTATTTCTACCTCGAGGCTAAATTCTGTATAATAGCATACCAAAATCTATCAACAAAATAAATTTTAATTATTTTATGATAGAGAAAAAAAAGAGTTATTGGGAAGATGGCGTAATAGAGAGAGATACAGCGCCCAGGAGTCACGCAACCTAACAGGTGACGTCATCACAGAGTGATTCTCTGTACTACTACCCCCATGGGCCCCATTTCCGTATTCCGCTTTGGAATAACCAAAATGTTTTTATAGCCTTTTATTTAGTTTTGGGTGGATAATATATCAAAACAGATCAATTTCATTTTACAGACATGACCATATCACTATTATGCAGGCTAGATTTTCTAAGAAAACTAAATTAATTCATGATATTTCATAAAACATTGTAAACTATAAAATTTATCCCAAAATAAACTATCATTCCTACATAATTAACACATTAGAAAAGAAAAAAAGCAATGCGTGATGATACTCATATAAAGAAATTTATAATGTTTTCATTACATTGTTAGAGTAAATGTCGTTTGCAATTTACATTTTTTATGCTCGATCATGCTTTTTTAAGATATGGTTAACCATTTAAGTAACCATGTAAGAACTTCGGTAGCTAAATTTTACTTTTTATCTTTTCAAAGTATGTTATTGTTTGTAATGTAATTCTTTAGTTGATTGTATTCTAAAGTACCAAGAAAAGAGTTAAAAATTTTGTACAAAAACTATAAAATCAGTTAGCTTTTCACCTAGATTCTAAGTTGGATTTGATGTAACACAACATAAAATAGTCCTCAACATGTGGTGTGGATTTGTCATTTGTGTTATGACATGACCATTTATTAATCTAATTTAAAGCGTCTAATTAATTTGATTTACGACCATAAATATATAGTAATATATAACGGTTCAAAATAAAATTAAAAAAAGCATCGAATGATTGATGTGATTTATACTTTAAGAAGTGAGTTGGAATTTTATATTTCCATGTGCCAAAATATAGTATTGGTACCATGAAATATGAGTTTCTATTCTCATAATTTCCCTTTTTAATATTTCTTATTGAATTCATCTTTTGGGTCGTATATCCCGTAATAGAAGTTCTTCTACATAAATTCATGGATTAGGGAAACTAATCAAAAGTTTTAAACTTTTGTAGCGCGTGTAACACACTCGCGAGTGGTTGGGAAAACGCTGTTACATCAACTGACGGCAGACTCGGTGGATTTCTCCCTAAGCAAAAGATTTGTGCAGAGAAAATCAAACGTGTTAATGTTTTTAAGTTTTAATGTTAACTTTAAAGAAAAATCTAAACGACGTTAGCATGACGACGTCACCTGAGAATCCCAATGGATATTTTTCAGAACTTTACTTTGCAGTTGTGAGTTACTTTAATTAACTCCGACTAATATTTGTACTGTCTCTTTATGATTCTCATCAAAAATCTTTTTCTTTTTTAATTGTGTTAGCTTTCGTATGTTAATTTTGTTTCCCACAAGGTTGACATGAAAAAAGCTTATACGTCCCAAAATATTTACGAAAATGATTGCCAATATTGACAGAATTACGGGTCCTATTGATAAATTAGTTTTTTTTAAATCTGAAACTGTAAGCTGAAGCGGTAAGCTTTATAGCATAGTGCAAAACTGTATAAATAAAGATTTGAGATAAAGTTGTACAAATAAAGATTAATGTAATAGTGTTGGTAAAGCTGTTGATAAAGTTTTCGTGATTGGTACAATCTAAAGCGGTACAAATTAAAAAATGGAATAAAGATTATAAAGATTTTCACCAATCTAACCCAACATGTGTTCATCAAATATAACTTTTTTAATTGTGATGTTATACTTTTGTGTAATCGTTCATGTATGTAGATACTTGTATGCATATCTTTTTCAAAATATGATACTAGTTTTAGTTAGGGGTGGGCACGGAGCGGATATCCGAAATTTTAGTGATATACGTGATCTGCTCCGCTCTGTCCGAATCAACATTTATCCGATCCGTATCCGCTCCGTATCCGCTCCACAACATTTCGTATCCGATCCGTATTCGCTCCGTTAAAATCCGGATATTTACCGGATACCCGATCCGTTATATTTAAAAAATAGTTATAAAAATTAAAAAAGTTGAAATTTAACAAAAATTGACAATTTTCCATTAAAAATGATATGCTCTTATTAATTTATTTATCTTTAATATTGCAATAATTAATTTGATGAATATAAATTTATAAAATTTACATATTAATATAATCATTATGCAGTTTAGTTATGTAATTATGTATACATACATATATATATATACATATGTATATAATAATACGGATCGGATCAGTTATGACATTTTCTAAAATATGATTTGTGATTTGTTTTGTTTTTATGGATCGCCCATTTTAATATTTGCTTTGCTTCGAAACTTTACAGAAATTTGATTTTTTCGGTTCGAATCGAAACGAATCGCAGATCAAAACGAATCGCAGATCGAATCAGATTTAACGAATTATTTGTCCAACCCTAGTTCTTGTGGTTGGGATGTTATTCAATTATGACCAACCACGGCATTCATATTTTAGCATTATTATGTTTAACTTTTTGAATCTTCGTCGTACAAATAGGTTAACAATTTACAAATAGTATGTTCATACATAACTAAGGAGCGAAACATAGTTACTAGTTTTTAGCAAAAAAAAAAGAGAGAAACATAGTTACTATGAGTTTACTAAAATACATTAGAGTTGCAAACTACCAATGACTTTCACAAAGAGAGATTTCTAGAAAAAATCTTAGTTAGCTTTTTATATTTTATTATAGCTATAAAATAGGAAAAAACAAAAGAATTCGATTGCTTAACATATGTGGGTAATTAAACCCGTGATGTAATGTAAGAAGGAAAAAAGAGAGAAGAACTCATAATTACTTACACTTTAATTTACTGTAATACTTTATTGGAGTGCTTTGGACCTTTGGTTCTTTTTTCAATTTCGTGGTCCATCGTAGCCAAAAGAGGAAATACTTTTATATATAAAAAATTGCAACACAAAAATAGTATTGCCTAAACACATTTTCAAATGATTCACGTCGCATATAATTCCCATGCAAACAAAATATCATCTAATGATTATTTTCAAACACGATTATTACAGAACAGTCGGATTTTCTTTTTGTTGTTGTCAAAAACAGTCGAATTTACTTTTCCATTTTCAATAACTATTTGTATGATCTTAAAATATATAGTTGTGAAAAAGTTAAGAATAGAAAATATTCGCTACGGTGTTGAGAATAGAAAATATAATTTCACGAGGTTTTATAGTTGGCATAAGTAACTTATACAGATGTATTGGTTTTAAAACAACTTATGCACACACATAATTAATTTTATTTCGTTTAAGACATAAGTAAATTATACTTAATATATTAGCATAGCTTTTGCCATCAAATAAAGATAAGTGCAAATCAAACTAAAGCATAAAATGTGAAATACGATTTATGGAAGCTCACAAAACATAAATTTCCCGTTCATAAGAAAACTTTTATCTTCTCAATGCATTTGCATGGGTGATCGCACTAAGTCATAATACTTTTGCTGTAGACCGATTCGTATGAGTAAATTTTTTTCTAGTGTAAAAGGTATTTTATTCGAGGAAAAGAAAAGAGTAAAACGACAAAAAGAAGACTTAAAAGTAGTAGAAATGTCAGTAAGTATGTGAAAGACTGAGACACAGAACAGTTTGTACAAGAACTTTGTTCGATTATCACCGGTTATAGCCGGTCACCTTCTTCTCGATTACCCAAAGCCTCTCCCACCAAACCCGGGACTTTTCACTTTTCAGTTGATAATATTTAATGATTTATATAAATCTCTATTTCATTTACAAAAGGTATGAGTAATTAAGCATCGTGTAATTTTTGGTTTGGCATTACAAATACTCTGACAAAAACTCCGCAATAGCTATTATCAAACACCAAACTTATGAGGATATATCAATGTTCAAAAATTCGCTAGCGTTAATCGGGCGGTCGGAGTAGGCATAGCGATTAATGAGAAAATCGGAGATTAAACGAAGATTAATTGGAGATTAGTTTTACACATTTTTAAGAAAATATAGTATATATATTATTTTTGCGGATAAATAACAGTAAGTTAAGATAGTATGGTAGTACGATGAGACTAATTATACATTAAAAACGTGTGTTTGAATCTCTCATATGCTTTTTTGATCTATTTATGCGTATTTACTTTAGTGGAATGCAAAATGACGAAATTGCCCTCGTTTTCTTCATGAATGAAAACGATTTTTGCAATCCTAGCCGCCATATATGTTCAATTTCCTCACGTTATTCTTCATTTTTTTTTTACTTTCTCTTGTTCTTAATATCAAAATATGACAGATTCATCAAGTTTTAATCGATTTTGAACTTAAAATGATGAAAAATATGAGTTTTTTCAAAAAATCAAAAAGATTGTCCGACAGCGATTAATCGGACAATAATCGTAGCGGAGAGTGTCCGACAGAGATTAATCGGAAGATTAATCGGCTAGGCGGCCGATTTTTTGAACAAGGGATATAGTATGTATGCAATTTTATCATTTTCCGAAGAATTCAGATGTATGTGGTCAAAAGAAATATGCCGAATTAGATAGTTTTGAAAACTAAAAAACTGTATAAGATAATTAGATGATAGAAAGAATGATTTAACTAACCATAACTATTGTTGATGCGTTACTTTCCGAATTTAAATTTATACGTTGATAAAAGTAAAGAATTGGACTAAACATATTAAAATGGCATTGTGTATTATTGTATCTGAAGTTTTTTTTTAAAACATATTAAAATGACATAATACCATATTTTTGTACCAAAATATAGTTTCTCGAAACAGTAAAATAACTAAACATAAATTAATTCAACAAACAAAACAAAACCCTAAGCATAAATTACACAATTTGAAAGAATCATGTAATTTAGTAAAATTGTACGTGGTAATGAAACTTTTTCATCGTTCTACTTCCATGGATATCTACCTACGAGCTATGAAAGCATTAACTATATACCTAGTAACACAAAAAAGATGATCATTGACCAAAATCGTAAATGGCCACTAAATTCTCCTCCAACTCTATAAACCATTAGATATTTTCAATATTATTTTTGTTATAACAAAAAAAACATGATACACATAATTGTATAATACCGATCGTGCTTCAAAAAGAAAGCAAAAGAGCTTCTCTCTCTCTCTTAACCTCTCGTTTCACCGTCACCATTATCTCTTACACTGTTACACTCTCTCTCTCTCTCTCTCTTTTTCTTGCATCTCTGAACCAAACCTTTAACATGGCCGATGCATACGAACCGTACCATGTTCTTCAACAAAACCGTCGAGACAAGCTTCGACTTCCATCTCTTGATTCTCACTTCTACTTTCACCCTCCTCCGTCTTCATCCTCCGGCGCCGGCGCCGGAATATTCCCTCTTGCCGACTCGGATTTCCTCGGATTCCACTCCAACAATAACAACCACCACAACAACAACAACAACTTATCGAACCCTAGCTACAGTAACTTCATGGGATTCCTCGGTGGTCCTTCTTCATCTTCCTCCACCGCCGTGGCCGTCGCCGGAGATCATTCATTTAACGCCGGACTTTCTTCCGGCGACGTTCTTGTTTTCAAACCCGAGCCTTTATCACTATCTTTGTCTTCAAACCCTAGACTAGCTTACGATCTAGTCGTTCCCGGAGTTGTTAACTCCGCCGGATTCTGTAGATCCGCCGGTGAAACTTCCGCCGCCGTGACTATCGCGTCG
Source organism: Draba incana (assembly GCA_963576765.1). Taxonomy (NCBI): domain Eukaryota; kingdom Viridiplantae; phylum Streptophyta; class Magnoliopsida; order Brassicales; family Brassicaceae; genus Draba; species Draba incana. The sequence goes on along the minus strand of OY755205.1, from coordinate 940,459 downwards.
AGAAGCGCTGGTCCTTTAGGACCGTTCACTGGTTATGCATCGATTCTTAAAGGATCAAGGTTCTTGAAACCAGCACAAATGCTTCTTGATGAGTTTTGTAATGTAGGTCGTGGTATTTACGCCGAAAAAATCATCGACGATGATGATTCTTCTTTGCTTTTTGATCCTATGGTTGAGAATCTTTGTGGTGTTTCTGATGCCGGAGAAAATGGGAAGAAGAAATCTAAACTCATCTCCATGCTCGACGAGGTATAATAATAACAATTATTTTAAGAGTGTAAATTTTGAAGTGTTTACTATTGTCTTTGGTTTGTTGTATGGATGTGTGAATTATTTGTGTTGAATGTTCACAGTTTTTGGTCGGTGTCCTTTGAAATTGGAGACAAAATGTGTTAAATGATATGTCTCTCTTAAAAAGATCTTCCTTGGAAAATGAAACTCCATCTCAAAGCTATTTAAAAATTACTATATTTTAATTCATTTCATATAATACGATACTATGTTATTTTAATCAAATGTTCCCTACGTTTTTGCATAAATAGAAGATGTTTTTGAGTCCATATTAATACAAGCTAGCCCTCTTCTACTTCTTAATTCTTGTTAATCAAATTTTTAAGGTTATACTAAATTAATTTTAATAATATTGGGGGAAGTAACTTTATATTGAGCTTCCTTAACTCTTGGTCTAAGTTTGTGAGTTAGATTCTTCAAATCTTAGGGGTATAAACATTAAGTGATAAGAAGATAATGTTTTCTTTATGAAATGGAATATATGCAAAAATTAGATATTTGCTCTGAAAGCTAGGGACTGAAAGATTTTAATTAGTTTATTCCGAGGTGTATAACATACTTTTTGAGCATGCCATTCAAATTTATAATCACCCTTATTTTATTACTTGATTCGATTCTTAACCCATTTTCATTTGATATTTTTAAGGTCTACAAGAGGTATAAGCAATACTATGAGCAGCTTCAAGCCGTGATGGGCTCATTCGAATGCGTTGCGGGGCTCGGGCACGCAGCTCCATATGCGACCTTAGCCTTAAAGGCATTGTCTAAGAATTTTAAATGTTTGAAGAATGCTATAACAGATCAGCTTCAATTCAGCAACATTAACAAGATACAACAACAACAATGTAGTCTTTTGATGAACTCCGAGAACAAAACCGAGTCTATGAGATTTGGAGGAAGTGAGAATAGTAGAGCCTTGTGTTCTGCTGGTCAAAGACATGGATTCCCTGATCACCATGCTCCTGTTTGGAGACCGCACCGTGGCCTACCCGAACGTGCTGTTACCGTCCTAAGGGCTTGGCTTTTCGACCATTTCTTGCATCCGTAAGTAGATATTTTCCTTATCCATTTATATGGTTGATTTGAGTTAAAGCTTAGTTATAACTATTCGACATTTTAACCTTGTCGATTCGATCAATACAATCAATCAATTTCACTTGACAAATGCAAAGTCTAATATATGTCTATATCATATCTTAATTTTGATATTCATGTGTCAGGAAGAGATGAACCATATTATGTATATGCTTGTGAACAAATAGCTATAGATGTGTATGTATAGAAGTTTATTGTAACTTGGAAGTTTGTTTTAGATGGGACATGTCAATGCCTGTTTGTTTCTCAAACTTGGATGTGTCGTTTAGTAAATGTAATAATGTGTATATATGTATGCATGTGTAAGTATATGCAGTACAGTGAAATTAAATTGTAGTTGTCTGTGTCTTTTGTTGCAGTTATCCAACTGATACAGACAAACTCATGTTGGCTAAACAGACAGGTCTCTCCAGAAATCAGGTTTCACTTCTGATATCTTCAGTTTTTTTATTCTATCTTTATCTTGTCACAATTTATAAAATTTCTTCCGAAATACTTTAATTAAGCTTACGAAATGAGATTATGATTTTGCTAATCGAAATTTATTTGTTTTGGCTAGATCTATCATTTTGAAAAAAATATACTGAGATTTTGACACAATTATTTGGTACAACATGTGAAGAAATCAATTGTCTAGTGTACTGACATTAAATCTCTTTCTATAAAAAAATGATATTCAGATTTATTCACTTCATAGGAGAGAATGCAATTTAGTATGTTCTTCAAATAATGGTACTAAACCCCTGGGTTGAGTTAAATCCTTAGGTTATTGTTTTCCTAATGATTTAACTTATTACTTTCAGGTATCAAATTGGTTCATAAACGCACGAGTTAGGGTTTGGAAACCAATGGTGGAAGAAATACATATGTTGGAAACTAGAGAATCTCAAAGATCTTCTTCTTCTTCTTGGAGAGAAGAACGTAGCACCACCACTGTCTTCCCGGAAAACAACAACAACAATCCTTCTTCCTCCGCTGCCGCGCAACAAAGAGCTAACAACTCACCTCCGGCTAGACGGGCTCGAAACGAGGACGTTCATGGTACAAACAACAACAACAACTTTGTAAACAGTGGAAATGGTGGTGTTGGCTTTTCGTATGGTAATGTTCCGGGGATGAGTAGTAGTACAAACGGAGGAGTGTCGTTGACGTTAGGACTTCATCATCAGATCGGTTTACCGGAGCCTTTTCCAATGACAACTGCTCAGAGGTTTGGACTTGACGGTGGTAGTAGTGGCGGTGGAGGAGGAGAGACTTATGGTGGTGGTGGTGGGTATGAAGGGCAAAATCGTCAGTTTGGGAGAGATTTTATTGGTGGTAATAGTCATCAGTTTCTGCATGATTTTGTAGGTTGAGATTATTTGTTGTGTGGGAAAGGAAAATATATGTTTGACGTTTGGGTATGTAAAATGAGCAAAAATTGTAATGCATATGATGTGTATATTAGAAGAATGTTTTCATTTTTTGTTTCACTTTGTGACAAATGGAAAATCTTTCTAAGGAATGAAATTGAATCGGAACTGAATTCCAAATTCGCAACCAAAACATAGTTATTTTGTTTTTGTTTATGCTGTGAAGGATGTATATTTTTCAATCTTTTTTAGTCGGGAAGTATTTTTTTCTTGAAATTTCTGGAAACACTGAGCAGTAGTTCAACTATTTGTTTTGAAACCCTAAAATTATCAGGTTTGAAAAAATTGAACCGACTTCAAACATAATGCCAACCAGTTCAAGTTGTATCCTTTCCAGTAAGGCTAAATAAATTTGGCTTTTGAAGAGCCCATGAAAGCAAAAGAGGAAAAAAAAAATGCTATTGTTGCTTCAATTAACTTTGCATTTGCTTTTGGTAAACAAGGAAAGATCTTTCCTTCTCATCAGAAAGAAAAAGAAAAGAAAATTGTCTTTTATTTCAGAATTTATTCTTCAAACCATTTCTCAGCCTTTTATTTTTGTTTATTTTCTCTGTTTTTCATATAAGCACATGCATGAATGCCTATATCAAATTAAACTTGATATTACGTTCTAAAAAGAAGTAATTAAATACGGTTCTATGATTACTCAAGAATGGAATCACCTGAACTACATATTTTGGATTTCTTACTTAGATTTCCTACTTCATAAAAACATGTAAACATATATTAGCGAACTGTCTTTTCAACTATATTAATTCAATAATTGAGTAGGGAATCGGTTCATGTGATGAGTCGAGAGAAGAAATAAAATAAAGCAGTCAAAAAAAAATTCAAAGACTATTTGGTATATTAAAAAGCAAAAGGGAACAACAAAAAAAACGAAGGTGCCATCATTGGCTTGTAAAGAACAACGAATCAATTAGATTTATCATGATTTGATCTCTCACAATCCTCTCCTTTACGTGGATGCGAAAAACACTCTCCATCGTGTAAGAATTAATCAAATTTCTATAAGAAAATACATATATATATTACTATTCGATAAATCTTTAAATTTTCAAGATACAAAAAATCTGCAACTATATTCAAAAACATATATTAGGATACTTATTTGAGAATAAAGTTGTTGCAGCAAAGTGTAGTCGATTAGAGATATGAAACCAAATGATTTTTTTTTTGTTTTTTGTCAAAAGAGTTCATTAGAATATTTTCTCAATCTTTTGCGGAGAGGTAGAGTTGGTGAGGAACCGCAAAATGGACATTTTATAAGCAATATTTAAGATCTCATAATTTATTTACTGCCGGTAAAATCAATCTAAAAAGCAACAACTTTTCTAAGCAAAGCTACGTATAGGCAACTTTAGACATTACGTAAAAATATATACATACTGAACTCAAGATAAATATAGGAATATAAAAGAAACCATGGACAAGTAAGATAATTGTCTTCCTGTACGAGTATTTGTTCCAGAAGCATTAAACCTTTGGAATAAGTATTATTCTTTTGCACCATTACGATTTATAAGCTTCATCAGCTCTATATATATTCGCACGATTAACAACAACAAATTATGACAAGAACAAGACGAAGAAGAAGAAGGTACTTGGTGAGGAATGGGTAATCTGCATCCTGAGGTTTAAATCTTTATAATCATATAATATATGTGAATGTATAGCTTTTAATCCTCGGGATACAGATTACCTCTTCCTTACTCGAAGTACAAGACAACACCCAACTCAAGATAAAACTTAGCTTTAACTTGTTTGAAGAAATGAAGCATCATATTATCACACTAGCTCCATTGAAATTGGTTAGTTCAAAGTTAATCTCCATTTCTTTCCATTTTACTTTTTTCCCCTATATCCGAAATTTGTGGTTTTGTTTTTCGGGTTAAATGGTTAGAATATATTTCCAATAAGTTACTTCTTTAGGGAGTATATATTGTTTTGGGCTTTCCTTGAAATATACTAATACAAGGAGTCAAGTAACTATGGTGAAGGTTAGAAAACCATCTTTCACGAGAAGGGAGATTCTTGAACGTCATTAGGGATGGAGATTAGAAGACTCTAAACCAAGTAGATCGAGGTAAATGTCCATTCGAAGGGAGTTTCGCGAGATGAACATTGACGCTAATTTGCTGTGGAGGATCTGGTTAATCTTATGAATCAAGGTGTTAGTTCGTCACGATTCGGCTGTAAACAGTAGATAAAATTTGTTAAGTGTAATATAGTCCATAATAATTAAGACCAGGGCTGGGTGTTTTATCCGAACCCGATTACTGAACCCGCATCCGACCCAAAAAACCCGATCTTGAATATGAAAAATACCCGATCGGGTTTCAATTTCTTAAGGTTCGGTTACCCGTACCCGATCGGGTACCCGATTCTTTTTTTTTTTTTTTACACACACATTAGTGATTAGGGTTGGATGTCATTGATTAATTGGTCAGTATTAATAATACTGTATGACAAACTCAATTCAATTTCTTATTGAAATTGAAAAGTTTTTTTTTTTTTTAATAACCCAGAGTGAATTGTTTAGATTTTTAAAATTTGGAGATGATTCCGGTAAAACCGTTGAACAATTACCGTTCCTTTACACTTCACTGTTTTCACATTTTTCTTAAGAATTATAACTTATTCATTCATATGTAGCTTCGATTTCTTGACTTGATTGAGCATTGTTTCGTTACACTTCATAAATTCATTTTTAAGTATGTTTTTTTGTTGATTACAGTACTATTTCGGGTTTCGACCAAAAAAAAAAGAAGCTATTTCGGGTATAGTTCGGGTAAACCCGAACCGAACCCGATCCGAATATATGTAATACCCGATCGGATATCATATCCCTAAACATCGGATACCCGATATCCGAAAAACCTGACCCGAATCCGATCGGATACCCGAACGCCCAGCCCTATCTTATACTATATAAGAAACTGTAATCAAAAAAATTATTTTACTCTTTGAAGATCAACGAGTTCAGGGGCGGACCCACGTTGTAAAAAGTGGTGCACGTGCCCCATACTGCTTTATAAATAAAATGGTAGTTGTATGTGCTATGTTAGACTCAGCTCAAGTGGTTTCTCATGTAGTAGTTTTATTTTGTTAGCCTAGGATCGAAGCTCAACTTAAGTTTTCCTTCTTTTTTTTGGTTTTCTAAAAGAATCTAATTAGCTTTTCCCGTTTCCATACTATTTGTTCTTATATTTCAAAAGTAATATATACTGCATTTTTTTGCCTAAAACTCTCATTCTTTTCCCACAAATATTGTTTTCCTTTCTTAGTTATTTTTTCCAAAAATAAAAATAAAATGATTTTATTACTATAAGAAAGAAAGAAATTTACTCCTATAATTGATTTTATATAAGTAAATTTCCTATTTTTTATACAAAAAGAAAAAAATGTTTTCATAAAAATGAAACTCTTGTGCAATATACAATCTTATGTTAAGTGCCATTTAAAGTGAACATTTAGCATTGAAAAATATTTACCATTTTAGTTTGGTTAAATTTAAAATTTTCAAAATTAAGAAATAATTAAATTAATCTTCTGGACAATTTTTGTAATATATATTCACTAAATAAATTATATTAAACATTTAAATATAAGTGTCCCATACAAATTTTTCTTCTGGATCCGCCCTTGGACGAGTTGATCCATGGCGATATCTCACATGCAGCCTCTGCTAGTTCATCTATTCGCATCACTCTTCTTCTTACCCGCTTATTGCGGAGTCCCATTTAAACCATGCGGTTTGCTCCTATCTCTTGTTCTTTGTATTGTCACTACAAGAAAACATGTCAGATTTTCGAACAAATATCTAACATGTTACTTTGAAAGCTTCGCCTACAACTTTTCAACAATTTTATTAATTTTGACTAAGATGAAGGAAGAAACTTACCTTAAAAAAAAAAAAAACTCTTACCTTAAATTTTGGTTTCGATGCAAGAAACCAAGATAAGTATGCATGTATGTTATAGTATAACATTTAGGATTGGACTATAATTAGTTGGTTTCTGGGATTCAAATTCCAGGAGTTTTTCTATAATTAATCTCTAGCTAGCTAGGGTTGATTCAAGAAATAAAGACAAGAGGTGCTTCTTGTTCTAATCATAATCTCTCATGTGTTATCTTCTTTTTTTGTTATTAAAATTTTACAATTCAATCTCAAACTTTATGGCCTTAATCTTTGCGACTGTAGAAGGTGGTGTTGTAAGTACTCGTCTTCGAGCTTCTCCTGTTACTGTTACCAATGGGGATATGATTCCCGAAACAGAGACAAGAGAAGGTGCTTTTTATATCTAATCATTCATTTGTTATCTTTTTATGTGTTTTTCTTGTTAGTTATTAGAATTCACACAAAAGAAAATGGTTCTTTTGCAATATGTTACAGATTTTAAGTTACCAAGAGTATCACTAACCTTATGACTTTAATCTTTGCGACCGTTGTAGGTTATGATCTTATAATTAATGTAACCAGTGTGGATATATTTCGGGGAGAATCCAGATCAAGCTTTAATATATCCGCTACTACAAGTAACCTATTTTTATTCCCTTTTGCTTAATTTGTTTGAAAGTTTTTTCCACTCTTTAATTAGTTTCCAATTGTAATAATCTTTTTGTGTGAATAGCTGAAACACTCATCGACGGAGACGTGTGGGTAGAAATTTCTTTAAGCGGATTAAAAGTCTACCGAACAAGATACAACCTTTGTGAACAAATGGCTTGCCATGGTCCACCTGGCCCTTTTGTGCTATCATTGGACAATATTCTTAAATTCAATCCATCGGTAAACTCTTTAACAATTTATTTTCATAGATTCCGAAAAGTAATTTTTCAATATGAATTTGAGGATTGTATTAAATTGTACAATGTTCCATGTCCGGTCATCAAAGAAAGTTGGTTTCGGATCATTAGGAATTATGAATTTCGGTCTAGAATTTTCTAGTAACTAGAAAAAAAAAAGACTTTAACTAGAGACAAAAAATTATAGAGCTGCCCAAGGTAATGATGCGAAAAGTAATATAACGGACAACTTCACTAAGTGCTAACTCATTTTAAGTTGGTAATTCATAACATTTAAGAGCAATAAAAACTCTTTATCAAGCATTCGTATCGTTCGAACACCTCCTCAGTGCTAACTAGAAAAAGAAAGACACACTACAAGAAAACACTGATTTAGCGTCGGCATTTTTCGACGCTAATTCGACGCTAAATCGTCTTAGCGTCGAATTAGCATCGAATAACATTTCGACGCATAATCGTCGACGCTAATCCATTTTCGACGCTATTTCGACGCTATATTCGACGCTAATTTAGCGTCGGAAATTCAACGCTAATTCGAAACAATATTTCGATGCTAATTCGACGCCAAATCAATGCTAATGCATCGGGTGTCGATGCGATATAAGCATCGATTTAGCATCGAAATAGCGTCGAATGAGAACATATTTTTCAAAAAAAAAAAGAAAATATTATAAAATACAATAACAATTAAAATTTAAATGAATCCCATACAAATAAAATTAAAACGCTAATTCGTCGGCGGTTGTTGGGTCCTTAGGTTGATGAAATCTTCTTGAATCATATCTTCGGATTCTTGTTCGAACTGCGTTTGACCGGGAGGTGGTGGAGGACGATGTATGCCGTGCAAGGCATTGGCTACTGTCGGGTTATCCATTGCAATGATGTCAAAGAGACGGCTGAATGTTGAAAGACCAGTCTTCAGCTCCGCAATCTCAGCATTAGCAGCTTCCAACTGAGCGGTCAAATGCGGCTGAGACGAACCCGCTGCCGGGACATCCTTGATGGATCCAACACCCATCGTTCGTCCTTTCTTCTTCGGTGGAACCTATAAAATAAAAGTGTTACACAATAAAATTATAATAAAAAATGAGTTATAATATAATATAATAACCTAATAAATTACCTCTTGGTGGCGGAGATCGTGGACGATTGCTATTGTAGTCTGCGAACCCGACCCTGATACGGATCCGCGACGACCATCGGATCCGGGAATCGTATCATCATCGCCAAATAACTTTCCGTATGAAGGAGGAGGAGGTCGATCCGCCTATAAAATAAAACAAATTTATTAAATTCAAAAATGTCAAATATAAATTGATAAATAAATTATAAACGAGTAAAATAAGTTGATAAAACAATTCATCGATTCTTAAAATTTATATATAATATATGAATACAAACACATAAATCCATAAATTTAACATTTAGGAAATAGTTTTATAAGTTTAAATATTTATTTTAAATTAAAAAAACCCTTAAATTTGTTTATTTGACTTTACATAAAATCAAAACAAATTTATTAAATTTAGAAATGTAGAAAATAAATTTAAAATTTAGGAAATATATCTATAGTGCTGAAATAATTTTTGGAAAAATTTAGATATTTTAAATTTAGGAAATAATTTTATAGACTTTACATAAATATATTTTTTTTAAATCTAAATTCAAATAAAATCTAAATTTAATTTTATCACTTATCAAATCTAAATTTAATTCAATTCCATCTATATTCAATTCCATAACTTATCAAATCTAAATTTTAATTTCATTTCCTAAAATCTATTTCATACCAAATTTCATACATTCTATTTCATAAAACTAATTTCTAAATTCCTAAAATCTAAATTCAAATATATAACTTAGCACATCTATATTCAATTCCATAACTTATAAAATCTAAATTTAATTTCATTTCCTAAAATCTATTTCATACCAAAAATCCTAAATTCTATTTCATAAAACCAATTTCCTAAATTCCTAAAATCTACATATGTCATAAAACCAATTTCTAAATCAACTTCATATCAAATTCCATAACTAATAAATAATTAATTGCAAATATATATAAAAAATTTAAACAAATAAAATTAGAATTATTACCATCTTTTACGGCGGTGGCTTTCCGGCGGTGGTGCGGAGGAGAGGAGAGGGAGAGGGAGAGGAGCGGGAGAGAGAGAGGAGAGGAAGATCGGCGGTGGAGGGGGAGAGGAGAGGGAGAGGGAGAGGGAGAGGAGAGGGAGAGAGAGAGAGGCGCGGGAGAGAGAGAGGAGAGGGAGATCGTCGGTGGAGGAGGTGAGGAGAGGGAGAGGGAGAGGCGCGGGAGAGAGAGAGAGGCGCGGGAGAGAGAGAGATCGGTGGTCGCTAGAGAGAGAGGAGCGGTGGTCGGAGATGGAGAGAGTGAGAGGAGAGGATGTTGTTGCAGTGACCGGAGAAGAAGACTTTTTTCTCTGTATACAAATTGATGGCCGACGCTAATTCGACGCTAATTTAGCGTCGAATTAGCGTCGAAATGTTGATCAAATCGACGCTAATTCGACGCTAAATCCAATTTAATTCGGTTTAGCGCCGTTGGTTTAACCAAAAAAAATTTGAATTTATTCGGTTTACCGCCATTGGTTAAATCAAATTAATTCAATATAGCGTCGAATTTGCGTCGAATTAGCATCATTTTATCCATTCCATACCCTAAACCCTAAACCCCAAACGTAAATTATGTCATATAGCGTCGATTTAGCGTCGAATCGATGCTAATTCGATGCTAAACCGACGCAACGTGAATCTATTTTACGTTTGGGGTTTAGGGTTTTGGGTATCCGCCAGTGGTACGAAAACTGTCTTAGCCATTTCAATAATTGATATAACAGAATAATTTTAAATTTTGAATTTTGTAATTACATATTTGGTTGATAAAGCGTTGTGATGATATATGTAAACCTATATAGTTTTTTCAAATAGAATTCCTTACATACATTTGTAACCTCGAATAAGACAAACATACTAATTTGTTCGCAATTAAATGTTGGAATATATATAACATTGGAGCTTCATTCTGAATCGTCGACGTTAAATCTTTTATTGTTTATACCCTAAACCATAAATAAAAAAAATGATTTAGCGTCGAATTAGCATCGAATCACAATAATTCAACGCTAATTCGACGCTAATGTTGTAATATAGCATCGAATTCTTGTGATTCGATGCTAATTCGACGCTAAATCATTTTTTAAATTTATTTAGGACTTAGGTTAAATAAATTGCACCTTATACGAAAACATTCGATATCGTTAAAAGATTATAAACCCGCTACATATAACGATAACAATCACATGAATTTTTGCATATCAAATTTCCTAGAATATACTTCATACATCTTTCCTCAATACATTTCCTAAAAAAATTATAACAAAATGTACATATTGATATTTCATTACTAATATATAAAACAAATTTAACAAAAAAAAAAAATGATTTAGCGTCGAATTAGCATCGCCGCTATATTCGACGCTATGCGTTCGACGCTAAATCGATGCAAATTTGCATCGATTTAGCGTCGAATTGAGATTTCCGATGCTAAATCGACGCTATATAGCATCGATTTAGCTTCAAAATGTTTTGTCCCTAATTAGCGTCGAATTAGGTTATGGACGCCATTACGACACAAATTCGACGCTAATATAGCGTCGGCAAAAATTCGACGCTAAATTTCGACGCTAAAATACAGTTTTCTTGTAGTGATAAAAACATTTTGGTTGTAATTGTGCCTTAATTCTATGATATGCTGGTAAATATGTATTCCTATTAACATTCACCAAAAAAAAATATGTATTCCTATTAACACTAGATTTTGATTAATCGTTGTCTTATTTTCTGTCGATACGCCAATTTTTGTTGGCCTATTTGACGAATTTTTCTGTTCGTTTTTTATAACTTTTGCAGAAAAACCCTACTGCTCGCGTATACATTTATGACAATACAAATTATTTAATGTGCATCACTTTCGATGCCACTCCGTCTATCAAGCTGATGGATGAAAATATGTCGTCAATTCTCTAAACGAGTCTATGTTGTTTTCTCTCTTTTGTATTATCCCCAACAAATAAAAAAAGAGGTTTATATACACCCTTGACCGACTGTAATTTGCCTCTATTTTAATTTGGTTTAAATACTCTGAGTCTTTGCTAAAAACATTTTTTCATACGTAATTTATTTTACTTGCTCTCTTCTTATCTACCATCAATATTAGAATGGCATAAAATTTGATCACCAAAAAATTTTAAACAGTTTTCTCATTCACATTGTAAATACCCCATATCGAATCACATTGTAACTGTTGAACAAAAAAAAAAAACCACATTGTAACTTTAGTGTCGTGACGTGACGTTTGCTCTTTCATGTTAGCTATTGCACCATTGTTCCATCGAATTTTTGTCCATGCATTCTCAGTATCTCACCATTTGCTTGGTAGCTACAACTCCCAAAATTTAATCAATGAGAGAGAAGTATTAGAATATCTAGATATCATAACAACGGTGATAGTTCTGAGCTAGAGAACACATCGAGAGTAAAGTAAGGAACTACGATCTACAATACACGAAGCCACAGTATTAGAGTTAAGAACCAAATTTATTAAAATAGTAGAAAACAGAAAAGTTAAACTCGGAAAGCCGACTACGTTCTCTTTCTCTTGGCCTAACCTGATAGAGGACTCCAAACCTCTCAACTGCTTAGATGAGATCGTCTCACATCCCATAAAAGAGTATATTATGAATATGCTCAATCTTCTTGTTCTCGTTTCTCTATAGTTAATCTAACATAGAGTCAGAAAAGCTTATCTCTAGAATTTTGTTTGCGCATCTTTGTTTATTCGTTTTTTTTTTTTGACATTGTCGTGTTATTTTATAAACATTAATAATAGATTCATGATGTTGATGTAATGAAGCCAGCATAATAATCTATGTTTTTATAACTTCTCAGCGTCTAAGGTAAAATGCAGACTTTATTTTTCAAAGTATCTTCAATATTGGTTGGACATGAAGAAGAAAGGAAGATTTTACCTGCAAAGAAAATTTGGAATTTACAATCAAGATTTAGATCTATAATATATGTTTCTTGTGATGGTAAAAGTACGTATAGTCTAGGGAAAAAAACTGAAAACACAAAAGGGAAACTCAAGTTTCTCATGGAGGAATTTCAGGAATTGTAGGGTGAGCAACCATAAAAGATGATAATGAATCGAGATGTGCATGAAAAGAATAGATACATTTGTAAACCCTAAACCGATAGTTATTTATACATGAATGTGTTCAACCCCACCGTAGGAGAGCCGAAATAGATCAAACGTTTTTTCTTTGAAAAAATATGTAACATAATTGTGAGGAATATGAAAAGACATTAGGTGAAATTAAGTGACGGATTGATATTTATGCTTTTCGATAATGAATTGTGAGAGGACATGTGGCACCTTTAGAACGATTTGAATTGCTGATGTGGCGCATAGATGGAGAGGGTTATTAAGCTTTCATATATATGATTCGACTGAGCATTGCTAGCCAAGCTTCCAAATTTAAATTTAGCTCTATCTTTACTTCCAGTTTCTACTTTATCGTTATCTCTAATTATCCGTGACTTTTTAACATTTTTTTCCTAAGTTAAAACTCTAACATGTGAAACAACAAACCAAATCCAAGTTTTGAAACCTCAATTTTACGGAATGAGAATAGAAGCTACGAAATATTCAAATTAATCTTTCACATCTTCATAATTGTGCCAACATTGATTGATGCTCAAAACGGTTAAAAAATAATGTTCCAGTTCATAAAATAAAAACATATATAATAATTAATATCATTGAAGTATATAAAAAACAAATAAATAACTAGATACTAGCAAACAAATTATTAGTTATAATTTAATTTTCTTCCTTTTTTGTCCAATAAAAAACACAAATTTCTCGGTGGATAACATAATTAAATTTTCATGATATATTCGAATAAAAATAAAATAGTTAAGTCACTCAATTTTTTATGTAACAAACTAATTCAATGTTTACTATATTTCTTTAACAATTACGAATTGTTTTCATATTTTTTAGTCACTTAACCATTAGAAGTCAATAGCTTTTATCATGTAGGTTCATGTTCTGTTTATTTTAATTATCTCAAAGTTTCCAATGTTTAAGTTCATATATTTCTATAATTTTATTATTTGAGTTTAACTAAATGAAACTATTAAAATTATGCCCTTCAACTTTTTAAAAAGTTTGATGCCTTAAACGAAAGTTTAAAATTTCTACATGGAGACACGGCTCTACACATCTTGAAACCTTTTAAGATCGAAACAAAGAGAGGTTGGCAAAAAGTAGAATTAAAGAAACGTCACATTCGTTCCAATCTCTCAACCACACCAAATCAAAATTTCCAACTCCAACCTCGACTCAAACGCAAAAAAAAAAATGCAAAGAAAGCTAAGGACAACATCTACACAAAAGGAGGACCAGCACCGGCACTAAAAGAGCTACCCAACGCCGGTCAAAATAACAATGGTAGAGGACGGCGGCTAGGGCGAACCACTTTTGGTGGATTTATTATTAGGGAAAATGGCATAAAAAATCTCCAAAATTCCGACCACGAGCACTAACACTTTAAACCTTCAATCTGGTAAACTTAACACAATAAACTTTCAAAATAAGAATATTTGTCGCGCCGACATTTTACACGACGGAAAAGTTAACTCCGTTAATTTTATTTTTTTTACAAAAAAAACTGTTTTAAATAATAATAAAATTTTAAAAAAATTCCCAGGAAAAAAATTATTTTTTTTAAAAAAAATTTTAAATTTTTTTTAAAATAATAATAATAATAAAATACATTTTACTTTGTCAAAGTCACTTGGTTAAAATAAAGGAATAAAAGGGGACCTATTTATATATGTAGAATTTCCTAAAAAACTTATTTATATATGTAGAATTTCCTAAAATCAAAAGTTTTTCCTATAAATTAACGCTCAGGAAGACCCGGAACCGTTGTTTTTTTATTTCGTCTCATCCTTTGTGTGGTACCCAACGAATTCAAAAGGCTTACTTATATGCATTTAACCGGTTTTGAGTTGTCTCTGTTTTAATTGGTTTATAACTTTATATATATGAACCGGTGCTAATTACTTTTTCCCGTGATGAATCCACTTGCTTGTAAGTTGTAAGTTGTAAGTGCAATAATTGACAGTACCTACTTATTTGATTATATTAATATTAAAAAGATTCTCGTGTACAACGTGGGATATTAATATAGAGGATACTATAACTAACTTGGCAAAATATTAACAATCGATGTACTATAAATTCACAGGCATGTAAAGGAAGTGTAACACAAACATAAGATTTTTATTTTCCTCCCTGAAGATCAAAAAACTGATTCATGGCAATATCTCACGTCCAACCTCTGTTTCTTCTCCTCACATCACTCTTTTTCTTACCTGCATTACGCGCTGTCGATTTCGAATATTGCAACAGTATGTATTGATTTGCTAGTCTCAAATTTTCTCTACTTTTTTTGAGTGCTAAATTGATAAATCAATTCAATAGTACAAATAGGTCCCGTTTACATAGATTATGGTTTAATTGCTTCTATCTCTGTTTTTTTTTTTTTTAATAATAAGAAACGGACAGATCTTGGACAAGAGAAATAGGGCAAGTCTTACCTCTGCTTTTGGATATTCACAATGAGAAACTTAAATAAATATAAATTAAGCTGTGGATGTCATCGTATATGCATACTAGTGTCTCGCAAGAGTCGTGAATGTCTAAAAACTTTTTAGAATTTAATATATTTAATTCTAAAAAGTATTTAGACATTCACGACTCTAACATGTCTTAATTTAATATATTTAATTCTAAAAATTATTTAGATACTGTCATACATGCATCCTCTTAGTGCTTGATTTGTAATAGTTAGATCTTCTTTGTTTTTGTTTTTTTTTTTTAATTGAAGAGAGTTCACCTCTTCGCTTATGAGAAATGTTGGTACTCTTATTGTTTGTTGATATGTTAATTTAATATATAAGTTTTTTTTTTTTTTTTTTGGTTTGAGAAAGCTGTAAAGATCTAAGTTTTTGACACTAGCATGCCTTATGTTTTTGTAGAAAATGGCTACGATTTCGGTATGGTCACTAATGTGGAGATATCTCCGAACCCTATTGGGCTTGAGGACTACGAGCTAAGCATTACGGTATTCGGTCATACAAGTACGTATAGTAACTTAATGATCTTCCCAAGTTTTTTTTTTTTGTCACAACATCTTCCAAGTTTTAAACTCTTTTTTTTTATATAGTTTCTAATATTTCCTTGATAAAACATTTTTATGCATACAGAGGAAAAAATTGGCAAAGGAGTAATAGAAGTGTATGCTAAATCTGAGAACATTACTGATCTTCTAGGACGCTTTGACCTCTGTTCAATGGGTGCACCATGCCCAATTGAAGCTGGTTCCAAGTTTGTGTTACCTCTTCCCGATGTTCCTAAGGATGTACTTGAGGTAATAATTAATTACAATGACCAATAATAGTTGAAATCGCATTCAAAAGATCATAGGAACATGTGGGTTTTATTATCTAGTCTAACCATTTTTTTGTTTCACTTCAATAATTGTTTTCTAAAACCGGAAAAAAATCATATTCCTCTCACTTTTACACCTGGTTTGCTTCTCTAATGGTCTTTTTATTTAATCTTGTTGAAGGGTGATTACAAGTATGTTGTAGCTTTGCTTGATGAAGTTGTCGCAGCCTCGGAAGAGCCAACACCAAGAATGTGTATCGACTTCGATTTACCAACTTCAGCTCCTACATTGGTCTCTGCTTAATTAGGTCGAGCTGATAGGTAGAAAATATGCGATTGATAATGGAAAAAGTCCCTTTGTATGTGTTGTGCAACTAATAAAATAAAATAAAATCCTTAACCGAGATCGATTTCTTTCTGTTGTAATTTGGTTTTGTTTCTCTGAACCGGGATGCCATTGGTTTTTCGTATCAAAATTAAGCTGATTTTAGCATGAAACCTACTCACTGTTATTTTGCTAGTTTGATTAGAACTGAAGTATCGTATGATTGAGTTTGTTAGAAGCTTCGCATGAGAAAGAATACCTGTTGTTATTTTTATGTTTGGTGTATTATTCCAAACTTTACTTTCTCTTCTACAATTGTAATTTTTGAAATGATATCAGAGGAAAAAAGGAGTAAAGCAATAAAGGATGTTTAAGGAATTTTTTAAAATAATTTGCCTCTATTTTCATTTGGCAAAACAACATTTATTAGTTGCTTTTGTCTTTGTTTTTAACGAGTGAGACAAAAAAATCAAATCAATACTCCCAACATTTCTAATGGTGACTTTATCTCAAAAAAAAAAATACATGTCTAATGGTGATGAAGATAGATTGAATAAAAACTTAAGTTATATCTAATGGAGTACTAGTAATTTCAGTAACAATACGAATTTAGGATCAAGAAAGATCCATCCATGGGAATCTCGAGAAGAGAAATAGGAAACGTGTCGTAGTTAGCAGCTTTTCCGACGTATCTTCCGCATGAAACCAAGTTCCCAAACAACTAACTATGTTCACGTGATAAAAATACCATCAGTTCGATCAAAAAAAAAAACTCTCTCAGTTTTTGATAAATATATTTATGATTGTTATTCGAATAAATGATATTTATACATAATTTTTTTTTTGAAAGAGAATTTATACATAATTTTACATGTACTATCCTACTTATCAAATTTTATAACTAGCCAAGCTTCCAATTTTTAATATAGCCCAATTCTAAAGTACCCCCAATTCTAATCTGAACAGTAATCACAAAATCCACATGCGAAACAAACAACAAACCAAACCCAAGTTTTGATACCTGACTTGGCAATAGAAGTGACGAATTTTCAAACTAGTCTTTCACATCTCGAAACCTTTAACATCGAAACAAAGAGAGGTAGGCAAAAAAAAAAGTTGTTTTTGAAGTGTTTCGCATTTAATGAAACGTCACATTCCTTCCGATGAGATAATATTAGAGATCAGGTCAAGTTCAATGTCGCGACCGACAAGATCAAAGAGATAAGGTTTTTTTTTGGTTATTACTTTTTTTTTTTTTTTTGGAGAAATTTGGTTAAACCGTCATGTGAAACTTAGACCAACGAACTTCTTTGACTCTCATCTTTGTCAAGAGTGTTCGTTAATTATCCATTACTCGTGGCAATAACTACCGACCCTAAGCTTAGGTCTGGTCCCTCTTTCTCGCCACGTGTCTACCGGTTCATCAGACACCTATAGTGGGAGTTGTATGTAAGTAACAAGATAACGATACCAGATAATTGATATTGATACAATATTCTCTATAAGTTTTTTTTTTGTCAACCAATATTCTCTAAGGTAATTAGCAAAACTAACACACAAAAAAACTATAATCTATAAACTAACCATTTCCCACCTTTTTCTCTCTCTATCTCTTCCTATCTCTCTCTAAGCAATTTGTTAGTTTATAGATTATAGTTTTTCTTTTGGTTATTCTACAAATTCACCCTATTCTCTATAACTTTGTACTGTTAAAATCTAGTGACATCAATAATATTCCAACTTTCCAAGTTTACTTTGATTTTTTTTTTTTTTTTTGTAATATATGACGAAATCTAAAACATCATACCGTGTCAACTAGTTAAACAAGGAAACAAAAATCGTATACAAATGAAATCCGTAGAAAGTTAATTTACATTTATCTTTTATATTTTTTCTCCATCAAATCGTTTAGTTCTTAAATAAATTGCTTTTCTCATATTTTTTTTTTTACAGCCAACATACTATAGACTTAGACCACACCATAGTTTAGTCATTTTACATGAAAAAACCATAAATTCATAATAAAATAATTTAAGTAATAGCTGACGTTTTATTATATGGTGTATTTCTTTACAATCCAAGTGGCTAATATATATGTTAATTTTTCCGATGTATAGAACAGAACAGATAAATCGCATTATAGTTTTTGGTATGTTATGTTCGATTTAATTATTCCGTAATCAAAGTCGATTAATCAATATAAACAAAATTACCACAAAAAAAAAAACTTCAATTTTATAATAGGGGAAAAAATAAATAGCTAACAAATTTGTAGTTGGTTCCATCTATCTATAAATTGTCGAGACCGACCCACAGTTTTACTTCCCCTCTTTCTCTCACAAAATTTTCTCATTCTCTCTAAAAACTTCATCTTCGTATAAACCGATACATACACAAACACATATCTCTCTACCCGTGTATACACATACATTGATACGTATAGTATACAGATTCGTGTGTTTAGCTGAAAAAGAGTGGTTTTTTTCGAGCGATAATGGAAGGAAGAAAAAAGAAGGCTTCTTCTTCTTTCTCTGCTTCTTCTTCGTCTTTAACCTCTGAGCTTTTTGGGTCTAGAGAAAATCCTTGCCCTTCTTCTTCTTCTTCTTCTTCCTCTGCGATTTTCGGATCTATTTTCAATCCTCCTTCTAAGGTATAATTTTCTCATTCTCCCAAAAAAAAGTTTCGATTTTTAATTTTTGTCGGTGTTTAAGTTCGAATCACAAGTTTCGATTTTTAATTTGTTTTTTCTTTCCAGTATTGATTTGGATCTCTGTTTTAATCATTTTCAGAGATCTAATTTCGTTGAAAATTGGGATTTTAGGGGTTAGGGTTTTCAAAATCGAAAGGTTGGATTTTTTAGATTCAATCGTAGCGTAATTGAATTGAGTTTTTCTATTTCGTATATACAGATTTTTGTGAATTGTGTGGTTTTGTTTGTTTGTAAAATGGAAAAAGGGGATTTTTAAGGTATTGAAGAAGACCCCACAAGCCCAAATTAAGAATAAGAACACTGTAGAAGAATTATTTTCATGATATTGTGGCTTGGATTGCAAGTTTTCTTCAATGGAATTTGATACTATTCTGTTTTTGATTTTAAGGAAATTTATGTTTTTTTGTTCTTGTTTCAGGTTTTAGGAAGAGAATCTATGCAACAACAACAAGACACTGTGACTGGTGCCTGGAACGACAAAACCTCAAAGACTGGTAATTTCTAAACTATAATAAAACTTTGATCTTTGAGGTTGGATTGATTGTTGAGGTATAGTGTTTGAGACCTCCATGGATTTATTGTATGATTCTGCAGGAGATGTTGATAAAAACAAGGAACAACAAGTACAACCTTGTCATTTGAGTTCTTCGATCTATTACGGTGGTCCAGATGTTTATTTCCAGCCTCAGAATTCGAGTATCAATTCTACGGTAATCTACTGTCGAATTATCCGTGGAAAAAGCTTGAATCTTTGTGTGTGTATATAGTTGTTTCATATAGTTAGTCTTGTGGAATTTTGGATGAGAATTTATGGGTTTTAGAATCAAAGTTATTGCAATGACTTGTTCATTTTATCGTCTCTGAAGAATCTAAAGTCGAATTATCGGGGAAAGCTAGGAACTTTATGTATAGCTGTTTCATATAGTTAGTCTTGTGGAACTTTTGATTTATTGCAATGACTTGGTTATCATATATTGTCTCTGAAGAAGTCGAATTATCGGGGAAAAGCTAGAAACTTTATAAACGCTGTTTTGTGGAACTTTTATTGTCCTTGAAGGGTCTTCTTGATCCAAAAATCTTTCATACAACATTGCTTCTAAAGAATCTTTTTGGATTATGTAGAACAAGAAAGAAGGAGAAGATGATTCGGGAAGTGCCTCGAGAGGAAATTGGTGGCAAGGTATTTAAACCGTAGAAACCGATTCTCGATCTTTTATCAATTTGCTTCGTTTCTCTAATCGTTCTTGAAAACTTTGTAACTTGCAGGATCTCTGTATTACTAAGTAGAGATCTTACTACTACTTAAGCATATGTTTACAACAACAAAAAAAACAAGCTAAAATAAAACCTGGTACTCCATTGAAACGACTCTAAGATGGAAAAATCTGATTTTGATTTGGTTCGGTATTGAAATTGGCAGGTACATAGGAGGAACCAAAACAAAAAAAAAAGTAGTGGATCAGTTCTGGTTAGTAGTAACTTCTCATCTTTATTATTACAGAAAAAGTATGGAAGAAGTTTGAAGGTAGTAGTAGCTTGCAAAGAAACAGGGGAGTTTCTATTTTGGTTCTTGTCGTGGTTTAGTGGTTAACCCGACCGGTTCACATTTAATTTCCCTTGATTATATAGATAAACCGGTGATGGTTTTGTACAAAAACTCGATAAATTTCCAGTTTCCACGCATATAAATAAAGAAAACTCCTTTTGGTTCTTTTTTTTACTGAATGAAAATGAAAAAGAGAGTTCACTAATTTGTCATATTTGAATGATGTTATTATCAGTCTTGTTATCTCCGGTTTGGATTCTAATTCCATAGAGATTCTTCGTTATACACTTGTCGTAGTTCATGATATAGTAACTTCAAATATGATTTGATCAACAATATTAAACGAATATTTGACTCAGCTTTCCATTTTTGTTGTACAAATCTAAACTACACACAAGAAGAATCAAATAAACAAAAAGGATCCAAAAACAGAAAACTTCAAATCCCAGGATCAAGGTTTGGTACATTCAATGACTCTTTCATGCATTTCTCAAGAGACAATCTCTCACTCGACGAAGAACGGCTCGGTCTTTCGCCTTCGTTTGAACGATCCTTCGGTCTTGGTTCGTTCTTTGTTACGTAAGCTGTCAAAACCCTTTTAACGCTGCTACTGTGAGGGATTTTGAACCGGGAAGGAGACGGTGGTACTGTGATTGATAATCGGAGCTTTGGTTTTGAAGGGGAGTAGCTTGGAGTTGTGTAGGTTGTAACCGGCAACGCAATATTCTTAAGAGCAAGACTGTCATTACCGTCATTGCCTAATGTTGTTGGAATCTGGTCTGATGAATGTCTTGTAAGATCATCAACAAAGAGCAAATCATCGATACGTGCAACTATGTTGAACGCTAAGCTCTCTAGAACTCTCGAGTAGCTTTCAAGAATCGATTTCCCGATGTCCTAAACCAGAAAAGAGGGTAAACTGTAAAACAACAGAAAGATTGGGTTTACGAGTTGTGGACGAAACCTTACCTTGTTGTATTGGATTTTGCTCATGTCTAGAGCGGTTTGAGGAAGACCCGGGAACCGTTGTTTTAAAGAAAGCAATAAACTTTCAGCTCGATCCGCCATTAACTCTACCTTATCTCCATCAACCATGAGTTCTTTCACCATTTCCCACGACGTTTTAGAATTAGTAGCTGGTTTGGAATTAGTTCTTTTGTGCCAAAGGTAGATTGATGACTCGACTCGGTTAGCTATCTCAATGGCTTGATGTTCAGAGGATAAGTCGAGGCAATCAAGAAGATATTCAGGTGAGAATTGATCTGACGAAATGTATCTGTAGATTAAATCACCGAGGCAAGATCTTCCTTTCTGAAACATTACCAAAAGAAAATATGTTAAAAAGTAATGATTTCCATATCATAGATGTTAGCGGAATACATTTTTTTACCCGTGGAAGAGATTCGAGATATGATTCAGGGATTTCCATGTCGTTGAGTGTGATACTATTGATGGCCATAGCAGCTTTTAGTATCTGATTAGTGCAGTCGCGTTTATGCTGCAACTGTTTTCTCGAGCTTTCTTGTAAACCTCCTGGTGAAACACGTGGAACCGGTAGCCACCATTTGTCTTCTTGTCTCTGAAAAGATTTTCGAAAAGAAGTCGATCCGACAGCTGCTGATTCGTGTGCCATGATTCCTTGGTCCACATACCAAAACTCCGTCTCCTCAAAACTATCTAATATCTCCTGAGAAAACAGAAGAAGAAGCAAAATGAGGTTTTCGATACACAAAGAGAAACTCGGTAAGATGAAAGAGGTCAAGGATTCTTACGAGAAGCATGTTATCGAGTTTCCTGAGAGCTGGGAGGTTAACATAAAGATCTGATCTTGGTCTGCAAGTCATTATCTACAACAATGGAACAAAATAACTCAATAATCCAACGATTTTCGCATTTCTAACACAAACCGAGAACTCTAAACCACATATCCAATCCTGTACCTCAAGTTTGCTTCCATCCGGAAATGTTTGCCAAGTTGGAGTCATCTCAACAATGTGATCACTCACACAGAGAAGGCATTCCATTTCTCTTCTCCACATCTCTTTCTTCTCTGTAGGCAACGGTTCTAACCTCCATAGTTGCCCAAACAATGTAGCTTAATTCCACACAAAACACAAAATCAAGCTCATAAAAAGATCTAAATCCAATAAGTCGTGAGAATAATTCCACATACCACAAAGATTAGTTATTGCATTGGATATGGCTAAAGCTGTGCAAACACCATTTCCAGAACCAGACATATCTTCTCCAAGCAACAGTTTCGAAAATCTTTCCTTCATCATCTCAATCTCTACAAACACAAAAAGAAAAAATCCAAAGCTACGAACTTTAAGCTTTGAAATTGTCACTGAGGAATAAAAGCAAACACTCGGTGGGTGTTATTGGAACGAAGATAACGAACCTGAAACTCTCGATTGTTTCGAACAATCCGAACGAATCTTCTTCTCTCCGTCGTTAATTTTCATAGACCAACGAGATGAAATCGGAGAAGCAGTGAAATCATCCGTACTACTAGGGCTTTCTTCTTCCTCTTGTCTAGTAGTTTCCGATATCAGAAAATCGGAGCTGCAACAACTACTACTTTCTCTACCTTTCTCTTCAACTTCTCGCATCAGATTCTCCGGCGAAGTACCCATTTCTTCAAAAACACAATCTTCGATTTCTAAATCTTGCTTCAAATACGTGAAATCGAAGGAGCCTCAATGTCTGGGAATTCTCGTGCTTTGATTCACATTACATTTATGAGCTTACTTTCTTCAATCTGGGGAAGATTTTCTCGGGAAAAAAGTGTATTTTGTTTTTCCTGAGAAAAGAAAATGCAGCGACTGTCTGTGAGTGATGAGTCCTCTCTCTTCCTCGATCTCTGCATCTTCAAACATAAGTTTAAAACACAATAACTTTATCTCTCTGTAAACAAAGATGATTATATTATTTTTAATTGTAAACTAATCCAAATCAATGACGACGAGATTTAAAATTAAAATATTATTAAAGGGAATCGTGTAATTGACGGATCTAGTCCTCCAGTTTTCGTTTTTTTCTTTTTTTATAATTTGTTTTGGTCTCTTATTTTAATTATTTTTAGATTGTGATTTTTTTTTTTTGGTAGGAATTTTTAGATTGTGATTTGATGACAACAAAACCATATAGATTGACGTATTAAATAAGATTCTACATTTTTTTTCCGAATCACGTTATTAAGGATTAGGAAGTCGTTTTCATCCAATGATATTCCAACGATGCATGTACATATACTTCTACAACAATTTGTATTAGTATTCCTACTTATCAAATCTATCGTCTTTTTTGAGAAATTCCCTAAAATACCATCAAAAAAAATTTGTGTTCCAAAAATACCATCAAAATGCTTTTATTCCAAAAATACCATTAATTTTTAAAAGTTCCAAAAATACCACAAATTCAAAAATTGGTTTTAAAGAGTTTCGAATTAAATTTTTTGGGTTTGAGTTAACTAATACATAATTAGGGTATAGTTTTTTTGGGATATGGTTTAGATTTGGGGTTTAGGGTTTAGTTTTGAATATTTAAAGTTAATTTGAAATTTGTAGTATTTTTGGAACTTTTGAAAAAATAGTATTTTTAAAATAAAAATTTTTTTGGTGGTATTTTTGGAACAAATTTTTTTTTTTTGTGGTATTTTTGAGAGTTGCCCTTGTCTTTTTAGCAACTTTACAAAAGATAGTTGGTGCTGTTGTGCCGATATTGTAGTTTAGATAAGGGTCAATTTGTATAATAACACAAAAAAATTTGATAATCAAGTAAATAGCAAAAAGTGTCCTATGCGGCCAAATAAACTCTTAGATCTAGGCTAAATGGTTACAAAATTAGTTATAGTTTTGTGTGTGTTATATATGTCAATTTCCCTGAGATCAATTGGGCCATACGTCTCCAAAAATAATTTTCTTTTTCTAATTTTCAACAGATCGACTAATCTAATAGGTGAATGATATATCTTTGTTTTACCGACTATCGTGTTTTGAAACAAAATCGAAACATGAAATACGAAGTGAATTACGCGTATTAAATCAGACTTTTTAATTTTGAGACTTTAGATTGTTAACCTCACGTCACCACATATGAATTTAGAGAGAGAAAAATGATTTTTTTATATCGGTTCAATATTTACCATTTATTTAAATTAAAACGGATAAGAATGTAAACCATTACAAATAAGACCAACGAAAATTGATAAAATTATCGTCCACCTTTTATTATCGACAAAAATATAATTTATCAAATTATTGACAAGTAGATAATTCGACTGATATGATATTGTAATGAGATAACTCAAAAGACAATTCCAACTTTCTTATTTGATTTTAAAAACTCTAGATCGGATTCAAAGATAGTTTGAATTTGTAAAAGTTTATAAATTTCAAAATGTTACTTCGTGAAGCATTCACTACCAAATAATGAATGCGTCCTCTCTTCAAAGCCTTCGAGGTAATATGTCAAAGTAAACACATCCAATACGTGAAAACAAAAAAAACCCAATATCAATACTTTTGTTCCATTGTTTTTATTTTTTATACATTTAACAAGTTCGATAAACGAATGGTATATGACCACTATTTGGTCCATTCCTAAGGATAAAGGTAGAAAGTGATGCTTTGTCTTTGGCTCAAACCTAACCAAAATCTCCAACGGTTTTATTGTCTTTGCGTGTATGTTACGATCAAGTGGTCACAACTATATTTTGATGTGATTTTTTAATGAAATTGTAGCTTCATAGTTACTGATAATATAATACAAAAATTCCCAAACATGTACTTGTAAAATATGTAAAACATTCACTTTTTGCTTAGGATAATATTTTACCATTTTTGAAAGAAAAAAAAATCATGACTTGTTCTCCCTAGTTGAGATGTCTATAAATCTATGTATAGATATTTATGAAAAATTGGAATAAATAACGTGATTAAATATGTAGTTGTGTTGAACATTTCAGTTTTCAAACAAATTAATGTTTTGTCTTTGTTCTCTATCAATTGTCGTATTACACGTCGTTGTTTCCCTTACAAAGCAACCCTAAAAATAAGGTCAATATTGTTTCCACCATTTGTGTAACAAACGCAACACGATGACAAAAGTAAATGAATATATATTTTATATAATACTTGAGCAATTAAAATATCATGAATTTGTGTGTCTACAGTCACATAGAGAGTTTGATATAATAGTAATAATACTAAAATGTTAATTAAAATAATGGATTATTGGAGTTCAACAAAGACTAACATATCATATAAAGAGAACATTACCTATGCATTATAATTCTTACAAACATTTCATCAATTTTTAATTTCTCCTTACGCTATATCATTGTATTCTAAAGAGAATGACTTTGAACTTACACTACCCAATATCCATAATCAAACATTTCTTTAAAAATCTTATTTCCTTGAGCTACAAACTAAGTTATCTTTTATATTTGCCTTTTTGTTCTCTTTATGTAAATTGTGCTGAAAATGTAAATAAACATAAATCTTATAATTAAGTTCTTAACTCTCTCAACTGACTAATTAGTTGACAATTTTCTTGAAAAAATATCATTGGGCCATTGATGGGCCTAGAAATATGACAGTAATACCCATTTTATTCCAGGTCAAGCAACTCTATATATACACACATAAACAGACCCAATATGTCGAACAAAACATATGGACCATATGGTATGAAACTAATCTCGAAATTTAGAATGATCATTTAAACATACCCAAACAAACTACAAAATTATAAAATAAGGGGCAAAAAATTCCGAACAAGCTAAAAATCGAACAAATCAAAGGGAATCGTTAGGTCAACAGAAAACAAGACCATTTTGAGAATCATTAATACATTTTGGTCAATTGCTAGAAATCTTGTTCTCTTGTGCAACCTGTTTGAGATTTTGACCCGTACGAAATTCAACACTGCAAAAATTAGCTGGAGAGCACGTTGAAGCATTGTTTCAATTAATGTTACTTGTGAAAGCTATAATACAAATTCTTCTTCTTTTTTTTGGTTGGTGCAAGAAAGATTAGCCTGTTTCCTTTTATAAAGACGATGAGTGATCTTAACTTTATCGATTATGACATTATGTACTTACGTGTTCTAAAAACAAATTGAGTGTTAACAAAAAGAAAAGGGAGATCTAAAAAATTGATTATGATTTGATTTTATAAAGGGAATGATTAGAAGTGTATTGATCGCCTTTTCACTTAAATTTCAATATATATACCAATTAATCCAAACTATGAGAGAATCATATTTGCAAATTCTTCTTTGGTAAAGTTTCTTTGCATTTTAACCAAACAAAATATAGACTAAAGAGATATTGTCGTTTTAAATGTGTTAAAGCTCTATTATTTGAAAATGTGTTTAACAAATCATTTTTCGGTATATACTCCTTCCGTATCATAATGTAAGATGTTTTAGACATTTTGTTTTGTTTCAAAATATAAGATGTTTTGACAATCCTAGGTACTTTTTAACTTTATTGAATATTGTGCAACCAATAATATTATGTAGTTTTTTTTTTGTTGGTTAAAATATTTTTTATATATTTTAAAAATGTTAACTTTTTAAAATAAAAGTAATTTCTTAATATTTGTGTTTTTTGCTAAAACATATTATATTATAAAACGGATGGAATATAACATAAGCATTTCTTGTAAAAGCTGAAATAAGATTTGTATATGGGTTAAGTTTCCATGCTATGATCATGATATTAGAAGAAATTGTAAAAAAGTAAAATAGGGCCCTTCCTTTTGCTTTATTGAAATATATACATATTCTGATTGGATCACACTGCTCTTTAGTCAACAGTGTAAAAAAACATTATTTGTATAATAATGTTGGATATGATTTGATGTTATCAATAAACTTTAGGCATGTAAATCGTGGTGGGATACATGTGCAAAATACAACGGAAAGTTTACTAATCATGTCATCAAAAACTTGAATTGATAAACCTCGTAATAAGTCAAAATTAACTAGCATACTAATTTTGAAATAACAAACCAAACACTTATGTGGATTTTAGTTTTTTGTCAATGCAAATTTCCGACTTTAAATCCAAAATTCTTTCGGATCATTTCTAAGTATGATTTCTTATTTAAGTTTGTATATTCTGGTTTTTTTAGGGCACTCTCGCTATCTACCCTTAACACATTGGGTTTGATTGGTAAACAATATTTATATTATACCGTTTCTGCATACAGCTTTGCACTATGCGTTACACTCAGCTTTTTGCACTATGCATACCGTTTTGCACTATGCTTACAGCTTTGCACTATGCGTTATACTCAGCTTTTTGTACAGCTTTGCACTATGCTTACAACTTTGCACTGGTTACCAATCTGACTCATTATCTATTATTGTTTATCTACCGACAGAGAGAGAAATCTGGTGTTTTCCTTCGCCAAAGTTTTGAAGCTAGCGGCGGAGGTGTCACGAGTTCGTTAATAGCTTACAAAACAAGAGTTCTAGTGTT
Source organism: Draba incana (assembly GCA_963576765.1). Lineage (NCBI taxonomy): Eukaryota > Viridiplantae > Streptophyta > Magnoliopsida > Brassicales > Brassicaceae > Draba > Draba incana. Next base: position 912,228 of record OY755205.1, on the reverse strand, counting down.
TCCTTTTGCCGACGATTTTAAATCAAAGGTGGAGGCAATCACGTTTTGGCTTCACAAACGATTTTCGGTGAAGATTGGAGTTTGAATCCCGATTTGGACTGAGTCGGAGCTGAATACTCGGATCAGTCGGAGGATTGAAAAAGATAACCGGCGGCCGGAGATTGCAACGGAACGTGCATATGGCGACGGAGAAAGATCCTACTGCTTTCGGTGTTGGCGAACATGATGCAGTGATGACGGACGTGGGAGCTGGCGGTCGGCCTCCGGGGGAACCTCCGGACCGGACTGGTTCGTGGGTGCAAAAGGTCACTGGTTCTAACGGCGGAGGGAGGATGTTAGCGGAGGAAGTGGTGAAGGATGAGTTTGTGAGAGAAAGAGTACACTTGGAGTTTCCTAATGGAGAGGATGGGGAGCCGGTGATAACAATTGGAAATGAAGTGTTGGAAGCAATGAATGGCTTGTGGAAAAATGCATAATTGTTAAAGTGCTGGGTTGGAATATACCCATTTCCGTTTTAAAGCGGCGTTTGAGAGAGATGTGGAGACCGAGTGGTGCGATGTATGTGTTGGATCTACCAAGACATTTTTTCTTGATTCGTTTTGAGAAGGAAGAGGAGTATCTCGCAGCGTTAACAGGAGGGCCATGGAAAGCCTTTGGGAGCTATCTTATGGTGCAAGCTTGGTCACCGGATTTTGATCCGTTGAGACATAAGATTGTCACGACACCGGTTTGGGTAAGGTTATCAAATATTCTAGTGAAATTTTACCTCCGATAGATTCTGTTGGGAATTGCTTAAGGGCTTGGAAAGCCAATTAAAGTGGATCCTATAACTCTGAATTTTGAACGCGCTCGTTTTGCAAGAGTATGTGTGGAGGTGAACCTCAAGAAACCATTGAAAGGCTCTGTGTTGATCAATGGTGAACGCTACTTTGTTCTTATGAGGGGTTGATAAATATTTGTGCTAAATAAGGTTTGTATGGACACTTAGTGCAGAACTGTCCACGAGAATCGTAGGAGAGTCGATGGCACGAGCACCACCACCTATGGTGAGTAAGACCAGTACTAAGCACGGCCCTAGAGGAGAAGATGAGTTCATTAAGGCCAGGTCTGGGGGAAGAAGGATGGAGAATAGGCGGAGGAAGGAAGGACAAGAGGTTGGGGAGACTAGTGTTCACGGTGGTCGTACTCAGTGGGATCAGGTGATGAGTAAAGATTCTTCGACTAATACGGTATCGAATAGATTTGGAAATCTAGAGGAGAATATGGAAAGCTCGGGTGTAAGGAAGGAAATAATAAGCCTAAAGGGAGATAAGGAAACCATTAATGATATTATTTTAACTCAGAAGAAAATCGAGAAGAGTATGGTACAAGGAAATGAAATGGGTACTACTCTAGGGAATGTTATACAATTTGGTGCAACTGTGGAGAAATATAATAATGGGTCTCGTGGAGGAGTTAAGGAGAGCAGACATGGGCCGTTTCAAAAAGGGGGAATTAAGGGCCCGAAACAGAAGCAGTCTCAAAGGAGTAAACCAATCCATGGGATTATTTTTGGTTTACCCGGAAGACAAGAGGAACTATCGGCTAATGGTAAAAGTATAAGAGTAGAAGATGACAATGTCAGGAGACCAGGGGGCTCTTTTACGGGTGCTCATGATGGAGGTAATAAGGAAAAGAATCAGGTTCTTGTTACATCAGAGAAAGTGGTTGATGAATAGTTGGGTCCGATGGATACTGGGTTGACAGAGGAGATGGCTGCATAATGGTTGTCCCCGGTTATTAGTTTTTATCATAGAATTATGAATTGTATTCAATGGAATTGCCGGGGGAGGAGGGGGGGGGGGGGAATAAATCTAATTTTCGAAGATCAATTCGATACCTTTTGAAGAAGTTTTTGGCTGATTTGCTGGCTATCTTTGAGACTCACGCTGGTGGGGATCGAGCAAGAAGAATTTATAATGGGTTGGGCTTTGACCAATCTTTTGTGTTGATTCAGTTGGTCAGAGCGGAGGATTATGGTTGTTATGGCGGACAAGGATTGGAGTAGTGGAGATTGTAGAATCCTCTAATCAATTTATTCACGCTAAGGTGGTAAATGATGAAGAGATTTTAAATCTAATTATGGTGTATGCGGCTCCGACGGCTTATCGCCGGAGTGGATTGTGGGAGCAGTTGACTAACGTTGTTAGAGGAGTACATAGACTTTTGGTTATTGGTGGCGATGTTAACACTATATTGAGGTTGGATGAACGGACTGGTGGTAATGGTCGTTTATCGGCGGATTCAATTGCCTTTGGGTAGTGGATAATTGAACTATCCCTTATCGATATGGGATTTCAGGGCAGTAAATATACGTGGAGGAGAGGGAGAGACAAACGGTTTTATGTAGCTAAAAGGCTGGATCGAGTGTTGTGTTGCGCTCATGCTCGTATCAAGTGGCAAGAAGCTACGGTAAAGCACCTTCCTTTCTTAGTCTCTGACCATGCTCTTCTTTATATGCAGTTAGCTCCAGATACTGCGAGGAATCCGATTAGCCATCCTTTTCGCTTTGAAGCGGCTTGGTTAACGCATCCTGGTTTTAAGGACTTGATTTCTACGTCTTGGACGAGCGGTTTGAGTACTCTGAATACCCTTCAACAATTACAGGTTAATTTACGAAGATGGAACCGAGAGGTTTTTGGATCAGTTGAGAAGAGAAAAGAGAAGCTTATGAAGGAAATTAAGTTTATTCAAGGAGTGTTGGATCAGAGGAAGTCGGATGACTTATTGAACAAGGAAGCTGAGCTACTTAAAGAGTTGGACGTGTTGCTTGAGCAAGAAGAGGTGTTATGGTTTCAAAAATCTCGGGAAAATTACATTGTTCATGGTGATAGAAATACGTCTTTTTTTCATACTTCGACAATTATTCGCCGGAGAAGAAACCGAATCGAGATATTAAAGGACGATATGGGTCAGTGGGTGACGAATGGTGAAGAGCAAGAGAAGCTCGCTATTGACTATTATCGGAGGTTGTACTCTTTGGATGATGTTGAGCCGCAGGTGGGGAGGTTACCGAGACATGGCTTCACTCATCTGCTAAGGGAAGACAAGGAGATTCTTCAAAAACCTTTATATAAGATGGAGGTAGAAATAACAGTGAGGAGTATGGGAAAGTATAAGTCCCCGGGTCCAGATGGTTACCAGCCTGTTTTTTACCAACAATGTTGGGAGATTGTGGGCGCGTCAACGACGTGGTTTGTGTTAGATTTCTTTCGGACAGGGATACTACCAACAGAAATAAATGACGAAATAGTGGTGCTCATACCGAAAGTGAGCGTTCCGGAGAAAATTACGCAGTTTCGACCGATTAGTCTATGTAATGTGTTGTTCAAGACGATTATTAAAATTGTGGTTGGGAGGTTGAAAGGGTTGATGACTCGCTTGATTGGTCCTGCACAAACAAGTTTCAGTCCTTGGTGGTTAAGCACGGATAATATAGTCATAGTCCAAGAGGCTGTGCACTCGATGAGACGTAAAAAGGGTAAGAAAGGCTGGTTGCTTTTAAAGCTTGATTTAGAGAAAGCGTACGACCGGATTCGATGGGATTTTCTAAAAGATACGCTACTAGCATCGGGTTTTTCAGATTTATGGATTAGATGAATTTTGAGGTGTGTAGAAGGCTCGTCTATGAGTATTCTTTGGAATGGTGAGAGAACTGATTCATTTAAACCATCACGAGGACTCCGTCAAGGGGATCCCCTTTCTCCATACTTGTTTGTGTTGTGTATGGAACGGTTATGTCACTTGATTGAGGACGCGATTGTGTTGAAAAAGTGGAAGCCAATTTGGCTATCTCGGGGAGGACCTTTGTTATCTCATATTTGCTTTGCGGATGATTTGATTTTGTTTGCTGAGGCATCTGTGGCCCAAGTTCTGGTGATACAGAGTGTATTGGAGAGATTTTGTACTTCTTCGGGACAGAAAGTTAGTCTTGAGAAGTCTAAAAACTTCTTTTCAAGTAATGTGTCGAGAGATGTGGAAAGATCAATCACAGAAGCGAGCGGCATACAATAGACAAGAGAGTTGGGAAAATATCTAGCAATGCCAACTCTTCAAAGGCGGATTAATAAAGAGACTTTTGGTGAGGTTCTTGAGAGAGTATTATCGCGGCTGAATGGTTGGAAAAATAGAACGTTGAGTATTGCAGGACGATTGACATTGACTAAGGCGGTGTTATCGTCGATCCCGATTCATACCATAAGTACTATTAAATTACCGAATGCTACTCTTGAGGGGTTAGATAGAATATCGAGATCATTCCTTTAGGGGAGTACATCAGAGAGGAGACAGTAGCATTTGGTATCTTGGAAGAGAGTTTGTTTGCTGAAAAAGAGGGAGGATTAGGAATACGTACGTCAACGGAGATGAATAAAGCGCTTTTGGCTAAGATTGGATGGCGTGTTCTAAAAGACCATACTAGTTTGTGGGCGCGGGTGGTGATAAGTAAATATAAGTTAGTGAGATTCAAGATCCTTCTTGGTAAATTGTAAAAAGTAATTTGTCATCTACGTGGAGGAGCATAGGAAAGGGTTTGCGTGAGGTAGTGAGTAAGGGTTACCGATGGGTTATCGGGGATGGATGCAAGATCATGTTTTGGATGGACATATCGCTAACTAATGAACCGCTTATCATGGGGATTCTAGGTGACCTACTAGAGGGTTTTAGTGAGCTAAGAGCCAGGGACTTGTGGATTGAAGGGTTTTGTTGGGATTTGATCAGGATTGCACCTTTCCTAAATAAGAACCGGCTATTGGAGTTACGTTCGGTTGAAGTTGATACTATTATAGGTGTGAAAGATAGGCTTGCGTGGAATGGTAATGTTGATGGTTTATTTACAGTGACTTCGGTGTACAAAATGTTGACAAGGGATGAGGCGCCGAGACATAATGTGGAGTGTCTGTTTAATCGGATGTAGAGAGTCGTTGCACCGGAGAGGGTGAAAGTGTTCTTATGGTTAGTTCTTCATCTGGCCGTTATGACAAACACAGAAAGGAAACATCAACATTTATGTGATGATGATATGAAACCTTATTGTTTATATTGTTGTCGACATAATATGAAAAGTTCATATTATTGATTACGTATTATTCGCGATGAAACCTTATGAAAAGCCGTAACGGACAAATTATAAGGAGATTGAATCAGAGAGAGAAAAAAAGAAAACATATGCGTCTGACGTAGCATACGAATAGACACACGAGTAGGTCCCACTCTCTTAATTCTTGCTTCGGGATGTGATACGCTTATAGAGAAACAAAACGGAAGTCTTTAGTTTACTGGAGTGATTGTGTTCTTACTGCTGTCTTTATTATTAATAGAACTCCTTCAGTTTTACTAAAGAATCTATTTCCATATGAATTGCTTAGACATAAACAACCTGATTACAATTTTTTAAGATCATTTGGCTGTTTATGTTATGCATCCACATTGCAAAAGGATAGACATAAATTCACATATAGAGCAGAATCATGTGTTTTCTAGGATATTCTCCTGGTATAAAAGGCTACAAATAACTGAAATTGAAAACTAATGAAGTTACCGTTTCTCGTAATGTAGTTTTCCATGAAAACATTTTCCCATTTAAAACTGCTAATCATAAATCACCTGATGTAGATTTGTTTTCTAAATCTATTATGCCATTACCTGTACCAGTGGCTTTGGATTCTACTAATATTTCTACAGATCATTTACCTGTTATATTGCCTAGTTATATAACTCCTCCTATTCATATCACTGATACATTTGCTAGTTCATCATGTCAAGTTGCATCATCTCCTGTTGCATCATCTCATACATCTGTATCACACTCTGGAACTCCTAATGCTACATCTAGACCTCAGATTGTTACAGTGGGCTCAAGACAGGGTAAACTAATTGGAGCTAGGCCAAAACGTAATGTCAAAGCCCCTGGTTACTTATCCCAGTATCATTGTTCCCTTACTCAAATTTCTTCTACATCTTCATCACCTATACCATCTTCTACTTCTGCTTATCCTTTGTCTTATGTCCTTACCTATTCCCACTTAACACCTTTATATCAATCCTTTGCTCTTTCTTATTCCCTTGACAAAGAAACCAACTCTTTTAAAGAAGCCATGAGATCATCACATTGGACTAAAGCCATGAATGAGGAGCTTCAGGCTATGGAACTCAACCATACTTGGTCTGTAGTTTCTTTACCTCCTGGTAAAAATGCAGTTGGCTGGAAATGGGTTTATACATTGAAATATAAAGCTGATGGTTCTTTAGAAATACATAAAGCCCATCTGGTTGCAAAGGGATTTACTCAACAAGAGGGTGTGGATTTCACAGATACTTTTTCACATGTAGCTAAGTTGGCTAATGTGAAACTTCTGCTTGGTTTAGCAACAATTAAAGTTTGGACGTTAAGACAAATGGACGTGTCAAATGCCTTCCTTCACAGTGAGTTAGATGAGGAGATTTACATGAGCTTACCTCAAGGGTATACTCCAGCCTCTGGTACATTGCCTCTTAATCCTGTTAGCCGTCTTCACAAATCTTTATACGGTCTAAAACATGCCTTAAGACAATGGTACCATTGCTTTTCTCAAGTTCTTATCTGTGCTGGATTTGTACAATCTCAGGCAGATAATACTTTGTTTGTCAGAAAGAATGGTGATCAATTTACTGCAGTCCTTGTTTACGTTGATGACATCATGATTGCGAGCAATTCTACTAGTGAAGTTAGTTCTCTTCAGACTATTCTTTACTCTCAGCTCAAGATCAAGGATTTGGGTGAATTACGATTCTTTCTTGGATTAGAAATTGCTAGAAATTCCACTGGTATTTCGGTATGCCAAAGGAAATACGCTTTGAATCTCTTGGCTGATACATGCTTGTTAGGGTGCAAACCAAGTCATGTCCCTATGGATCCTCTGGTCAAGTTGAGCAAGGATACTGGCACTTTGCTAGAGGATGCTGGTACTTTGCTAGAGGATGCTACTTCATACCGTGCTTTAGTGGGCAGGCTGTTATATCTTACCATAACCAGACCTGATATTACTTTTGATGTTCACAACTTAAGTCAATTTATGTCAACTCCCACTGATATTCACCTTCAGGCTGCATACAGAGTTCTCAAATATATTAAGAATAACCCAGGCCAAGGGCCCTTTTACTCTGCTATATCTGATATATGTCTCAATGGTTTTGTGGATGCTGACTGGGCCACTTGTCCAGATACGAGGAGATCAATTACTAGATATTGTGTTTATCTTGGACAATCTCTGATTACGTGGAAATCCAAGAAGCAGGATGTGATCAGGCGCAGTAGCACTGAAGCTGAATACTGAAGCATGGCTCAAACTACTTGTCAGTTACTTTGGTTAGATCAACTACTCAAAGATTTATGTGTCACTATAGAGACTCCTGCCAAACTTTTTTGTGACAATAAATCTGCAATGCACATTGCCAACAATCCAGTCTTCCATGAGATGACCAAACATGTGGAAGTGGATTGTCATACAGTGAGGAATCAAGTGAAGAATGACTTTCTCAATCTGATGCACGTATCTAGTTCTAATCAAAACGCAAATATATTGAGTAAGCCACTTCATTCAGGTCCTTTCTACTTTATTCTCAATCGTATGTCTGTTTCAAGCCTCTTCTCTCCGGATTGACATGTCGAATCATTGGCTTGAGGGGGGCGTATTAGTGTGTATAGAGTTGACCAATACATGTAAATATGTTGACTATACTTGTATAGAGGTTGTTAGTTTGTTACAACTGATAATGGTATAAATACCCACATGTACAGTTGATTTCTAATTAATGAGAAATACAATTTATTTTGTGCTTGTGTTTAATAGAAGTCTCTCGGAGAAAGGAAAAAAAAAAAGTCTCTCGCAACGTGATCATGAAGCCAAGACGGACCACCTCAAACCAAATGCGTTTTAAGATTTTTTTTTGTTTTTGCTTCTTTTCAAAAGCTTAAATTGTTCATTTACTCCAAAAAACCATCAAGTTTTGGAAATCATGTCCGAACCATATGGCCATGCTCCTGCTAAAGCTTTTATTTCTCCGAGATTGATCCACGTGCTTGTAATAAGGCATTATATCCGATGAAATTTACCTTTACTTGTTTTGTCTCTTCTCCGGTTCCTCTTCAATCGGTTAAAACCGGTTTACATATTTGTCTTGACTATTGAGCTTGAAAATCTCTAAAGAGAGGCAAGAATAGTCATTGACGTGTATTGATCTCTCCTTTCTGTGGTACCCAACGAATTCAAAAGGCTTACTTATATTCATTTAACCGGTTTTGAGTTGTCTCTGTTAGCTTACTTATATTCATTTAACCGGTCTTATATTGAGTTAACCGGTTTTCAGCTTGAGATCAACCAATACCTCTTGTAGTGTCTCAAAAAGTCCTTTTCCCGATGTATCATTTACTTATAAGAATGTCAAAAAGAACTCCTCAATTCTGGGTTTGGGCTCCGAAGTATCCACACATCTAATAATAAGAGACATTTGCTCTTTATGACTAATATCGGGAGTACAATCCAGAATAACCGAAAAGTATTTTGCACCATGAATCTTCTCGATGATCATTTGTCTGGTCTCTGAAGCAAGCAACTCTATCAACTCATTTTGAATTTGAGGACTAAGATAATGATACTGAGATTCACCTTTTTTTAACCGCCGAAAGTGTTCTTTCATTACTGGATCAAACTTCGCAATCGACTCAACAATACCCATGAAGTTTCCATTCCTTTCATCACCAATCTTCGATTTTTCTCCACGAAAAGTGATATTTCTTTTAGCAAAAGCCTCAACCAATGAAAGTATTCTCAGCAATACATTTCTCCAATGTTTTTTCTCCCTTTCAATTTCTTCCTGCACATGCTTATCAATAGTTTCTTTCCTTTGAAGTCTCACTTCCAGCTCTGTCCATTTTGTCATGCACAAAATATGACTATGAGTATTTTCGTGTCTTTTCAAACGAGATGACATGTTTCTCCAATCACTAAATCCAATACTTGCTAATATAGGAGGATCTTCTTCCTGGCTGAATAGCTTACAACAAAAACAAAATATAAGATCTTTTGATTTTGAGTAAACTAACCATCTTCTTTCATATTTCTCCCCATTCGTTTTTCTCGTATAAGATGAGTGAGAAAAACACCTTCCGATACCATCTCTCTTAAACTGATAATCAATTGCTGGTCTTGCCGGAGGACTCTTTTCAACCAAAAAATCTCTCACTCCTTTGTCAATTGTTTTCCAGTTTCCAGGATCATTAGAATCCACAGCTCCATGTTCATCGTTGACTTTTTCGGGATTCTTATCTCCAATCTCTTCCATATTTTCATCTCCATCAACACGTCCATGCTGTTCATCAACATGCACCTCTTTCTCACCATTTATCTCATCACCAAGTCCAACAGCCACATCACCCGTAGTCATAGAAGAAGTCCCACGTCTTGTGATTGTAACAAACGGAAGCATAGAACCAGCTTGAGAATTAAGAAATATTTCTTCTTTCTTTTTCTTCTTTCTTTTATCTGAACCATGGACATGTTTTCTAGTGCTTACCGGAGGCATTTCACTACAAAAAAAAAAAGAATTGCAGAGAGTTTTATCAACAAAGGAACTAAAGAATTGCACATGCTTATCAATAGTTTCTCTGATGATCACTTATATTACCCAATGAAACATATGTACAGAGATTGGTTTCTGAGATTAAACACCATGACATAAGAGAGAAAAACAGAGCTTCTGTTAGAACATGAAACAGAGCCTAGAAGAAAACAAGTACTGATGACAACATCACTTATCACTACTTCACTAGTTCATTAGAATCACTATTCACTACTCTATCATAAATGATAAATTCATCATTATCAACACAATTTTGTGCATTAGACTACTATTTTCATCGAATTGCATACGACATACCCAAATCATAAGAAAAGAAACAGAAAAATTACCCGATTTCTTAGAAATCTACGCGTTTCGATCTTCGTTAGATCATCGATTCCCAAAATCTCTTCCTTCTGGTTGATTATCCGGTAAAAGATCAGCGAGGGAGGAAGAAAGGGTTCAGACTTTTCCTATTCTCTTTGACGAGGCCGTGACTTTTTGTTTCCTTTCTCACTCGAAATAAAAAAAAGAAATAAAATTAAAGAAATCACTTTAAAAAAGGAAAATTTGTGTGAAAAAGGAGTAAAAAAAATGTGACACAGGCTGCTCGAACTCGTGACATGCTATAAGTTTATAAATTTGCAGACCACTATAGCTATATGTAATTTTGGTATATGTGGCCCAAAAATTTTCACCTTATATTGTGTCTTAAAGCATATGCTTTCCTTGCTTTAAGGGAGGGACGACACTGTCTGTTTTAATTGGTTTATATATATGAACCGGTGCTAATTGAATTTTTTCGTGATGAATCCACTTGCTTGTAAGTTGTAAGTGTAATAATTGGCAATGACAAGGATATTGATATTGGAAAAATCTAATAAAAACCTTCAAATTTGCATGCATTAACACTTTAAACCTCCAAAGTTTACCACTATCACTTTAAATCCCTAATTTAACAATATTCACAATATAAACCACGATCGTGACATTTTTGAGAGCGCCGTCAAAATTTAAACGGAATAGTGCAAATTTCCGACTTTAAATCCAAAATACTTTCTGGTTATTTCTACATATGATTTGTAGTTAATATATTCTTATTTAAGTTTGTATATTTTTTTTGTCGTATATTAGATGGTGTTTTTAGGGCATTCTCATTTCCCGCTATCATACACATAAACATATTACCCTTAATACATTATCTATTGGTTATGAAAAAGTTCACATTAATGATTATTTTATATCATTGTGATCACGTATTATTCGCGATGAAACCTTATGAAAAGCCGTAACGGACAAATAATAAAAGATTGAATCAGAGAAAAGAAAAGGAAACATATGCGTCTGACGTAGCATACGAATAGACACACGAGTAGGTCCCACTCTCTTAATTCTTGCTTCCTTCGGGATGCGATACGTAAATAGAGAAACAAACCGGAAGTCTCCTAATGGGCCCTACCTCTCTCTCAATAATTACAAACCACACGATCGCTTTATATCTCCAACAACTATCAATCTCCACCGTACGATTCTCACACGAAACTGTTCCCTTTCGCTCTTTTTCTTTCTTCTTTTGTCTTACTCTTAGCGGCGGGCGAGAGAGAGAGATTCTCTGCAACTTTCGATTCCTTCTCTCTAATCACAAACTTTCTCGATTTTCGTTCTTTAATGGAAGATTGAGCTTCTTAATCTTGATTTCCGTAGCTCAATTTTGCTTCTACTTCACGTTATTTGTTTTGCTTCTTCTTCTTCTTCTCGAAGGAATCCGGAATTTGATCGATGAAATCGTGAAATGTTCCTGGGTTTATTGTAGATTCTTGTGTTGGGTATGGTTCGTTTTCTCTTTCTGTTACTTTCCCGAGAAACACAAGAGATTGATTTTTGATTTTGTGAATCAGAGAAGTTTTAAGTTACTAATTTAGGGTTTCTTGAGATTGTGAATAATTTTTGATTAGTTGAATTGCATTAGTCGTATACATTGCACTCAATTATCAGAATTTGAGGAGAATATTGAGGAATTAGTAATCATAGTGAATATTTGAGATAATAATAAGTTTCATTGTATCTTTGTAGATGAAATGGCTACAAGAACCGAGCTTAGAGGTTTTCTCAAACAGAGCCAAAAATCCTCAGAGATTCGAGTCAGAACGACGAAGCGTTGGAGCAATAGTGGAAAGGAATGTGACAATGATGAGCTAGTGAAATACATGTCCAAGTTGCCAGGTTACCTCCAAAGTATGGAGAGTAGTGAAGAACAAAGTAATGTTTTGAATGTTGGAGTCTTGGATTGGGGTCGTCTAGAGAAATGGAAGCACGGTCGAGAAAAAGGCGGTCAAAGATCGAGAAAAGTGTCTAATACTACTTCAGGAGGAGTAGTTTCCACTTGTTCGAATCTCGGTAAAGGTAAAGCTTCCCGGGATCTTCAATATTCTGTTCACGGAGTTAGATGCACTTTGGAACCTGAGTTAGCTTCTAGGGATTCGTCAGAAGTTGCATCTTGCAGCTATAAGTCCTCTGGTAGAGATCTTGAAATAGTGAATCCTGGTACGAGTAGCAAACCGCGAGAATCCAATTCAGGTTTATTATCAGAAATGGGAAACTCTGGGGGGTCTCTAGGGGCGAAGGGAGACAACTTAGTTTTGCGGGATAAGAGAGGGGAGATACATTCACAAGAAGCAAGAGAAAGAGCTAAAGAATGTGTTGAGAAGTTAGATCTTGAGGAGAAGATCATTGGCGATTCAAAAGCTGGTCTTACTTCTGAAAAGCAAGAGAAGCATCAATGCGGTAACATTGTTCTGCTTCGATCAAGAAAACAGTCCGATGAGCCACAAATGTCAAGGGAGGTTACGCGCTCTCTTGACTTGTCTGATGGAAATAGTAGCTCTTTAGGTTCGAGATCTCAGATTCCTCGTTCTTGTCCTCTCTCTTTCGACTTAGAGAGAGACTCCGAAGATACGGTGCTACCTCTTGGTGTTGATATTTCTGTTAAAAAGGAACGTTTTGGTGGGAGAAGGCATTCGAAGACAGCTTCGAGGATATTTGATGAAGAAATACGCGAAGATGAATCGAGAAAGAACAGATACGCTTCACCGAGTAAGCGGTTTAGTTTTAGCTTTGGTCGTCTCAGCAGAAGTTTCACCTTCAAAGAAGATTTAGCAACTAGCCAACCTTTGAGTTCTTCTGATGATACCATCAAATCTGAGTCTATGAGATTTGATGGTTCGGTTTGTCCCGAGAAGCTGAACGGATCTCGAGTTAGCCCTCTAAGACGCCTTCTTGATCCTTTACTGAAACCCAAAGGCTCTGAAAATGTTCTTCCGCCGCTTCAAGATGAAAAGAAGCAGGATACGTCGAGAAGAACTCGAGCTCTTTTTCAGCTAACGGTTAGAAACGGTATTCCTCTGTTTCAATTTCTGGTCGATGATAACAACAACGATAGCAGTAACAGCAGGAGCATTCTCGGGGCTACAATGCAAAGCTCGGTTTCATCTTTCAAAGATGATTCTGTTCAGTACTGCACATTCTACTCTGTTAATGAAGTCAAAAAGAAAAAAAGCGGAAGCTGGCTAATCCATGGACACAAAGAGAAACACTGCAGTTTCGTCTACAATGTAATCGGTCAAATGCGACTTAGCAACTCCACGAGCTTATTAGATATAACCGAGCAGAAATCCGAAAACATCAGAGAATCAGTTCTGTTTGATGAGTCAGAGCAAGTAAAAGGGCGGAAAGAGGTTGCAGCTGTAGTGATCAAGAAGAAGCCGGTCGAAGAAAACTGTACCGGCCTTGAGGAAACAACCACTGTGATAATTCCAGGCGGAGTTCACAGTTTCCCGGAGAAAGGAGTGCCTTCACCGTTGATTAGCCGGTGGAGATCAAGAGGGTTATGCGACTGCGGTGGCTGGGATGTTGGATGTAAAGTCCATGTCCTATCCAACAAAACAGTTCTCCATGAATTCGACCAAAGCTTCAAACTTTTCGACCAGGTAACATAAATAACTAGTTGTTGAGTTTTAAACCGTAAACCCGAGACCTCGAGTTTGAATGCCGTGTTGTTGAAAAGACTTTGTTTACATTGCAGGAAGGAAGTGAGCAAGACTTGGGTCCAGTATTGGCGATGAAGGAGGTGAAGACAGGGATATATAGGGTGGAGTTTGGTTCGTTTGTTTCGCCTTTACAAGCGTTTTTCGTGTGTGTGACGGTTATAACAAGTGGCTCTGAGGAGGACACGGTGTCAAAGACCACCGGAAAATCTTCATCTCCTTTTGCTCCGCCGCTATCTCCAGTTGGTAGAGTTTAAAAACACACACATAAACTGAGTACAACTTAGAGAGTATATCTAATGATCGTTTTTTCTTTTCTTATAATTTCCCAACTTGTACTCTCTTCTTTCTTGTGTCAAAAGCAAAAATAACGAAATCACATGATTTACGCTAAAAACTGCGAACTTGATCAAATTACTAACCATTTTTAACAAAGTAAACTTTTGGAGTTTTGTTAATGGTGATAATAAGCTTGAACACTAACGAACACCTGGTATTAGGCAACTCTAATGTTTTTGAAACAAATAGCAAAAATATGTAAACAATTTAGAGAAAGAGTTTATACTTTATTATGGCATAATCATCATTAGCCGCCTCGTGGTATTCGAATTTCCTCAAGCAAGAGATTAATCCATCGAGGGTTAAGGAAGAATTGTGAGTCCAAGTCAGAATCTGATATATCGAGTACTTAGCAAAAATTTGGAATCATAGTTTATTTTGGGGGTATGATTTTGCTCCATTGTGCGTAGTATGTTGAGTGTGTGTGTGAGACCGATAAGAATTGTGATCCATCTTCAATATTAATAATCATCATTGTTATAATTTTTATTTAATTTTTAAAGTGTGTGTTTAAACTTCATCAACTAATTCCACGAACTCATATAAGAGCGTAAACTCAAATAATGAATAATCCGAGTTCAACCATTGATTTTGTTGTGACTTTGCTGACGAGGAACGATGAAAACTAGAGAGAAAGTGATCGGTGTTCCTTTGCTCATTCGAGAAAAATCTCATTGTAGTACATTTACAGATTTTAAATCATCTAGAATAACATAATTATATTGGTAAAAAAAAGTAATATAAATAGCTAATAAATACAAGAAAAATATAAACAGAAGCTTAAGAAGCCACTACAAGAAAACAACCGGAATTCCGACGGAATTTCCGATGGAATTTCCGATGGATTTCCGACTTCCATCAATCCGTCGGAAAACCGTCACAATTTACCGACGGATTTCCGACGGATACCGTATCCGTTGGAAATCCGTCGGTATTCCGTTCCCGACGGATTATCGACGAAACTAAGTCGTCGTAATTTTGTAACGGATTTCCGACGGGTTTCCGACGGATACGGTATCCACAAACGGTATACGGTATCCGGTATACGGAAAACCGTCTTGTTATCGCCGGAAGATTTGTGTTGATTCTTTTGATTGTTTGAAAATTGTTCTCGAGAAATTGTTTTTTAGAGATTTAGGAGTGTTATATGTCGAATTAGAAGTATGATTGGTCTGATTTCGAACATATATATGAGGATTTCGTGATTGATTAGTAAATTGAACATGAAATTTAGTGATTTAGGTATTATGAGAAATTTAGGAATTTAGAAATTTAGGGATTATGAGAATTTTAGGAATTTAGAAATTTAGGGATTATGAGAATTTTATGAATTTAAAATTTTAGGGATTTAGGGATTTAAGGATTATGAAAATTTTAGGAATTTAGAAATTTAAGGATTATGAGAATTTTATGAATTTAGAAATTTAGCGATTACGAGAATTTTAAGAATTTATAATTTTAGAGATTATGAGAATTTTATGAATTTAGAAATTTTGGGATTTAGGGATTACGAGAATTTTTGGAATTTAGAAATTTTGGGATTTAGGGATTATGAGAATTTTCGGAATTTAGAAATTTAGGGATTTAGGAATTATGAGAATTTTAGGAATTGTAGATTTACTTTTATTTTTAATTTAATTTTAGATTAAGTTTTATTTTTAATTAATTTTATTTTAATTTAATTTAGTTAATTTAGGAGGAGGAGGAGGAGGAGGAGGAGGTTTCCCACGGATTTTCGACGGATACGGTATCCGGTATCAGAATCCGTCGGAAATCCGACGGATTTATGACGGATTTCCGTTATTCCAAGATCTGTCGGATCTTCAATTTCCGACGAGATAGATCCGACGGTGGAAATCTGTCGGAAACAACCTTATTCCGACGGTTTTGGCCGTCGGAAATCTCCCTGTTTTTTTTGTAGTGAGCAACGATTTCAAAAATGTGCGAAAATAATGACAACGATTTTGTAAATGGTAGAACAAAAATATGAACTAAACTAGTAAGACAAATCAACATTACTCGTTGGAGATTGATAGATCCTCGGATCCCGAGTGCATTGCGGAAGATCCGATGGTGGAGGTAACATGGTCGTTTCCGGAGTAGGCCGATTTTGAACTATGAAAGCCATAATAACTCCATACGGTAAATGTGCATCCATGTGACAATGGAACATCCACACACCTGCCAAAAAATATATATAATTTCAAATTAATACATCTATATATGTTTTGCATGTACTTGGTGTATATGAGAATCAAATAAAAAGAATCTAACCAGGATTATTTGCGACAAATCTGAGGACAACCCATCCACCTGGTGGTACACCGATGGTATTACGCATTTGTGGATTAACAAGATTTAGCTTATCACGGATTGGATCATAGTTACCGAAACCAAAACCTAACACGTAGAAATTGAAGCCGTGAAGGTGCATGGGATGGCTCTCAGTGGTGACTATCCCTGTGTTCTGCACAACTATCTCGACCGTTGAATTAAGTTTAAGTGTCTTGGTGCTAGTCTTTCTCTCCGGAAACATCATTTTGAAGTCAGTATCGGTACGGACTTCGAAATTTACTTCGAAATTTGTGTAATCAAATTTGAGCGGCGGTTGGTTGGGAAAATCATCGGTATAGACTCCAGAAATGTTGTAGAAATAAGCTTCTTGCAAAGAGAGTCTTTCTGGAAGCACAAAGGTATAATTGTTGAGAGAACCAGCATACCTTTGACCATACGGTCCAATACACTTGGTTTTCGGTGGACAAGGATCTAAACCAAGCCCCATTGTTACAAACATTTTCTCGTCTACGTGACGAGGCACTGGCTTCCAATGAGGACCGCCCGCGAGGCCAGTACTTATGAGCGGTGGGTATATCATTCATATAAGGCATTGAAGGCAACATTGGAGATAATGATGTTGCACCCTCGTAAACGATTAAGCCTCTGATGGGGTTGCTAGGAGGGACTGGAACCCCATGGGCACTAGTGTAAGGGCTAATGGCCATGTAGTACGATCCAGTGGGCTGGTCGGCTGTGAAAAGTGCATCGACCGTCTGTCCCGGTGTTAAGAGCATCACATCAGTGACGTATGGCGTTGTGTAGGCAGCATCTAGAGCAACAACTGTCATGGTGTGATTGGCTATTTTGAAGAAGAGGTGAGTGTTGAGTGCTGCGTTTATAATCCTTAGCAAGTATGTTTTGCCTTGTACTACTTTGAGGTTAAACATTCCTAACGAAGCCAAAAAATAAGTCAATGGAATAAATATTAAAAGAAGCTAAAATATTAACTTTTGATTGAACGAAAGAATGAGTATTAGTGTATTACTATTCTTAGAGCAAAGAAATGAATCTCCGGCGAGACCATTGATGAGGTATGCATCAGAAATCGGAGCTGGTCGTAAATTGAGAATTCCAACATCTACGTCCCACCATTGTTCTTGCATAATCAATTTTTTCAAACAAATGAATTAACAATTTGATTTGTCAATTTCCAAGAAAAAAGGCAATAATATATTCTTACGAAAAATGAGAAGAACTTCTTTGTACGGTTTAGGAAAAGGGTAAGGACGGCCGGACCGTGGTCGGATGATTAGAGCCCCATGAAGAATGGCTCGTAGGTTAACGACGTGCGCGTGCCATAACAATGTACCTTCTTGTCCAGTAATATCGAATCGATAGGTGAATTTATTAGTTGGTTGAATTGGACACTGAGTTATCATATTCGCACCATCCATCCATGTGCTCTTCAGCTGAAACACTCCATGCCTATATATACATATGTGAAATCAAGAAGTATAACTTTTACTAAACACAAAAGTTAATTATTTGATGAAATAGGATGAGATCAAAAAGTTAGTTAATTACCAGTGGATGGTTACATTATAAGTTGAGTTATTGATGACATGGACTACAAGAGTGTCGCCTTCTCTAACGTTTATGGTTGGTCCGGGAAGACTTCCGTTAACACTCGGTATCACTTGCTCTTTGCACAATGGTTTCACCACGACGTTTTTAACCTGTTGTTATAGACGCTGTTAACATCTCCAATTGTTTCCTTTATTTACTTATTTTCCAAAAATGAAATTCTTTTAAAATAAAGCATAGTTTTCTCCAATCAATTGCTTCTTTACTTACTTTTGATAAATATTCAAGTATGTTTCCTTTCCATTTTGTTATCCATTGTTAACAATACTCTTTATTTTTCAAATTTCAATTCTATCCACTTATTTCATTTTTAACAAGATTTCTATAATATCAAGGGATCTCCTATAAATTAGTTATAGTACACAACATAAAATAGAAAAAAAAATAGTTTCAATAACTATAAACTTTAATTTTCATCTTGAATTCCAATAATAAAATTAGTTTTCATCTTGAGTACAATAATTGTGTGCATACTGAAAAAAAAAAGGATACAAATATATGTTTAAATTAAAAATATTTAATTAAGTTCCCTGCATACTTGCATATAATGGCCCTAAATGGTGTTTGTAGAATGGTTCTACTATGGGTATAACCATTCTACTGACACCATTCGTTTAATGATTCTACTGTTAGGATAATGGTTCTACTGTCAGTTTAATGGTTCCATCATTTTTTTTTTGTCCATTGCAAACACCGTAAAGTCTAAAAATGTGTTTTTATAATATAAAATTATTAAAATTTGAGTAAAAGGAAGAAAGAGAGTGTTTTTGTGGGGTATATTGAAATATAAAATTTGAGTAAAAGAAAGAAAGAGAGTGTGTTTAAGTATAAAATTAGATCTTTTGGAGAGAGAGATCTAATATTAGATTTTTTGGAGAGTGTTTTTGTGGGGAAGAGAGAGTGTTTAAATATAAAATTAATAAAAGTTGAGTAAAAGGATGAAAGAGAAGGTATAAAGTGTGAGTAAAAAGAAGAGAGAGTGTGTGTTTTAATAATTTTATTTATTATGTGAGGTTCTACTGACAGCGTTTAACTTTCTTTTATTCTGCCAGATTCTGCTAGAAATTTAATCATTCTGCCAGAAGCTTAATCATTCTGCTGTTACCATTCAGTTCTGCCAGATTCTGCTAAAAATTTAATCATTCTGCCAGAAGTTTAATCATTCTGCTGTTACCATTCAGTTCTGCCAGATTCTGCTAAAAATTTAATCATTCTGCCAGAAGTTTAATCATTCTGTTGTTACCATTTAGAGCCAATGTACTTGAAAATATATTGGTTAGATAAAATTTAATCATATGCATAATGCTATCATGCGAACGACGCTTAGTAATTTTATATGGGAAGATGCATGCGTACATCTTTTCAATTTTCGGACAACTAAGACATGTATTATATTCAAATATATATTATATAATATTCTCAATAAAGTAATGATGGAAATGGTGTAAAGTCGTTGAGTTGATTGATTTATTCTCATTATTACTATACAAGAGAAACAAACAAGGAAAAAAGGTAAATATGCACAAGAAAAATAATAAGTAATCTAACAGAAAAGAGGAAAAAATAGAGAGAGTGGTTAAATGGTAAATATGTACGTGGAAAACATGTTCGACGATAGCTGCAGAAACGATGGAAGAAAAAAGAACAAGGACGAGAAAAGCAAAAGCTTGGATTCCACGAAGATGATGACGCATGTTGTTGCAAATGATATCAAAACGACGACGTTGACCAAAATATGATGAAGATGGCAATTGCCACTTTTGCTCTGGTTTGTCAAAGAGACTCGTTTGGGTATATATATGGTAGGAGAGAAATGCGAAAAGATTTTAATTTTTGACGACGTATTTGAGTTTGCAACATTATTATATGTATAGTAATGTTATCGATCAGTTTTAGCAAATGGCAATCTCAAACGTAATGCTTAGTAGACGTCATTAAAATCTATTAATATTAACTAGTGGTTAACCAAACAAAGAAAAACTACTTGTTGTTCATAATAAATCTTGTCTCCTTTTAGGTCTCTTATTTTGTATATCAGCTTCTCTAATTCTATTGCGTCCCTTAAAATTAAAATTATATACTAGTGGCACAAATATTTATTTGAGTTGAAGTTTTCAAACTTATACTTTTCTGTTTCTTTTTATAAAGATTAACAACTTTCTATTGGCAAATGATTACACACCTTTCCTTACACACTAATTACTTCACAATATATAAAACTCTCGGTGCAATTTTCATTAACCATTTCTATATAACTAATCAAATTTGAAAAGCTTACTTTTAAAAAACAAATCACAAATGTTCTAAATTTGTTTTTTCTTGTTTATTTAGTTTTATAAAGTCAAATATGTTTCATAGTCAAGAGGCATTTTTAAAACTTTTGCATCTAGTTTTTTTTTTTTTTTTTTTGAGAAAATGCATCTGGTTTTCTTCTTGTTGTTGTTTTGTGCTAATAAACTTTGCCTCTTTTGGTCTTAGTTTATACTATTTATGTGTTATCTGGCGAATTCGTCTGCTTCTGATCTCTTATTTTGATTACAGTATAATAATATTGCGTCCCATAATAGTGGCCTAAACACTAAATTCAATTAATATTTTCAACTTATATTAATGAGCAGTTTGAAACCAACCCAACTTAATAATTTTATCTTGCACCAAACCTCAAATCAGTCAACATAAGTCTTTTTGTAAGCTATTTGCCTGAGATTAAACATAATAAGAGCAATTTTCTATTTCATGAAGAGTTTGAAACCAACCCAATTGATTATAGTAATTATAGTATTTTTGAAAATTTCCATTGACAGTATTGCCATCAGTTATTTTAACAATTATTCTAGATAAGTGATATAAATTGTTTAATACAACCACTTCTTTTGGACAAGTGTCTTTTAACAACTATACACGATATGTTAACAATCGAATATTTTGGTCAGTCTGTGATGTGTACATCTATAATTTACAATAATAGTTAGATAATGGGCTAATTTGCCAACTAACCAAAAAAATTTAATAATTAGTAAACTAACTAAAACTAACCTATGTGGCTCAAATTTGACCATTAGATTTAGGTTAAATAGTTAGGATTTGAATTATAGTTTTTTTCTTGGTTAGTATGCCTAATTTCCCTAATAGTTACTATAATATTTTTAAAGTCCGCATAATTCATAGCACGTGGGACAACTATGAACAAATCAATTTAGATCTTAACAAAAACTGTAATTATTCAAAATTTAATAATATATCTCGCTCTGTGAAGTGAAATGTGGTTGCATTCCACAGTTCCTAATAAAATTTGGTATGAATACTAAATAATCAAGTTCAACCACAAGCATTGAACTGCTTTCGTGATAAAAAAAAAAAAAAAATCGAAAAACACAAGAAAGACATATACAAAAACTTAAGAATGATTTCAAAAATTTGCGGAAACAATAACCACGATTTTCCTTAAATAGTTAAATAACAAATATGAACTTAGATGTAGCTAGTAAGACAAATCAACGTTAGCCTTGGGGGAATCATAGATTGTTGGATCCCGAGTGCATTGCGGAAGATTCGACGGAGGAGGTGGCAAGCTCGTTTCCGGAGTTGGCCCATTTTGAACTATGAAAGCCATCATAATTCCGTATGGTAAATGTGCATCCATGTGACAATGAAACATCCATACACCTATATAAAAAATAAAATAAAATTTCAAACTAATTCATCAATGTTTTATATGTAGTTGGTGAAATGGGAATCAAATCTAAGTATACTAACCAGGATTATTAGCGACAAATCTGAGGACCACGTATCCACCTGGTGGTACGCCGATGGTATTGCGTAATTGCGGGTTAACTAGATTTAACGTTCTTGCATCGCGGATTGGATCATAGTTACCGAATCCATAACCCACAACATAGAAGTTGAAGCCGTGAAGATGCATAGGGTGACTCTCCGCGCTAATTATCCCTGTGTTTTGTACAACGACCTCGACTGTTGAATTAAATTTAATTGTCTTGGCACTTGTCTTTCTCTCTGGAAACATCATCTTGAAGTCTATATCTGTTTGGACTTTGAAATTTGCGTAATCAAATTTGCGCGGGGGTTGGCTGGGAAAATCATCAGTGTAGACTCCAGAAATGTTGTAGAAATAAGCTTCTTGCATAGAAAGTCTTTCCGGGATTCCAAAAGTACGATTGTTGAGAGAACCAGCATACCTATGACCATACGGTCCAATACACTTGGTTTTCGGTGGACATGGATCTAAACCAAGCCCCATCGTTACGAACATTTTCTCGTCCACGTGACGAGGCACTGGCTTCCAGTGGGGTCCACCCACTAGGCCAGTGATGTTTGACGAGAACCTATGAGCCGTAGCTACATCATTCATTTCCGGCATCAAAGGCGATGCTGGAGATGATGATAATGAGGCCCCCTCGTAGATGATTAAGCCATTGATGGGGTTGTTAGCTGGGACTGGTATCCCGTGGGCACTAGTGTAAGGGCTAATGGACATGTGATACAATCCCGTGGACTGATCAGCGGTGAAAAGTGCGTCGACGGTTTGTCCCGGCGATAAGACCATTACATCGATGACGTAAGGCATTGTGTAGACAGCATCCAGAGCAACAACAGTCATGTTGTGGTTGGCTATTTTGAAGAAGAGGTGAGTATTGAGCGCCGCGTTTATAATCCTTAGCAAGTATGTTTTTCCTTGTACTACCTTGAGGTTAAACATCCCTATCGAAGCCAAAACCCAAAAAAAATAAAATTGGTAAACAAGTTGAACAAATAAAGTGATAAAAAATAACTTTTGATTGAAGCTAAGAATGAGTATTACTGTTCTTAGAGCAAGAATATGAATCTCCGGCGAGGCCATTGATGAGGTAGGCATCAGAAAGCGGAGCTGGCCGTAAATTGAGAAGTCCAACATCTAAATTCCACCATTGTTCTGGCATTATCATTTATTTTTCAAACAGATTAGTTAACAGTTTGAATAATATCATAATATCTTATAACGAGTTTTTTATATTTATCAATTACAAGAAGTTTTGGAGAAAAAAAAATCAATTACAAGGAGTTAATAATTTATTTAATTTTATTATGTACTTGTTAGTTAAACCCGAACCAACCTAGCTAGTCGTACTTGTAACGTTGACTCAATGTTTACTTCTTGATTTCAGATTTAAAAAATACTACTTACGAAAAATGAGGGGAACTTCTTTGTACGGTTTAGGAAAAGGATAAGGACGGTCGGCTCGGGGACGGATGATTAGAGCCCCATGAAGTGTGGCTCGTAGATTAACGACGTGTGCATGCCATAACAATGTTCCTTCTTGTCCGGTGACATCGAATCGGTACGTAAAGTTATTAGTTGGTTGAATCGGACATTGAGTTATCATATTGGCACCATCCATCCATGAGCTCTTCAGTTGAAAAACCCCATGCCTATATAATAGTGTGCCATAAACAAATAAGTTTATCGAACATACCATATAAGAAAAAAAAATTGATGAAATAATATTGAGATTGTTATATTTCATCTTTTTTAACACAAAATCAATTGACAATAAATAGATTGGTTCACGTCCCATTTATATTTTTTTATGTACTATTTTGATTTCCGGTTCGGATTCCTAACATGGACCAATATGTTAGTTAATTACCAATGGATGGTTATATTGTAAGTGGAGTTGTTGATGACATGAACCACAAGAGTATCGCCTTCTCTAACGTTTATTGTTGGACCGGGAAGAGTTCCGTTAACTGTCGGTATCATTTGCTCATTGCACAGCGGTTTCACCATGGCGTTTTCGACCTGTGGTCAGACACCGTTAATATTGTCATGCCATATATAAGATTTCCGTTTATAGCCTAGTGAAAAGAATATACAACACGGTTTGCTTGCTTTTGCGTTAACTAAAAATCTAAAATGATTTTTTAAAAATTTTTAGTAAAAAATATTCTTGAAAACCCTTCCGTTTAATTACGTTTGCAAGTTGCAAGTAAAATACTAACGTAAACGCTGGAATGCACAATAATATACGAAAAATGTTAGAATAATGCAAAGGACTATAAAAATATATTAAATCTTGGGGCAGTTAGATCTTAGATCCAACAAATACGGTAGATTATTTGCTTTTTAGTGGCAGGAAAATGCATGCCTACCATCTTTTCGTTTTTAGACTTGTATATTATATAGTATGGACAATTTGTTGAAATGGAGTAATATCGTTGTCTCGTTGAGTTGATTTATTTTCATTAATACTATAGAAAATGAACAAATAAAAAGAAGAAAATGGTAAATATGCACAAGAAATAGTTGGTAATCTCGAAAAAAAAGAAGAAAATAGAGAGTGGTTAAATGGTAAATACTTACGTGGAAAACATGTTCGACGATAGCTGCAGAAGCAATGGAAGAAAAGAGAAGAAGCACGAGGAAAGCTTGGAGGTTTCCATGAAGACGATGCATTGTTGTTGCAAATGGTATCCAAAACGAAGACGTTGCCCAAACGTCGTGAAACGACGAAGTTTGATAAGATGTTAGCTTGATTTGGCAACTGACTCTTCTGCTCTGGTTTGTCAAAGAGACTCGTATGGGTATATATATATATATATATATATATATAGTACGGGGATTTTTGAGTTTGCAACAATATTATTATATATGCTAATATTGCTATCAGTACTGGTTAAAGGGCAGTCTCCACACAAAAAAAAATGGAAAATCTCAAACGTGGTGCATAGTCATATAAAAATGTTATTCAAATACTAATTGTACCGATGGTTGACCCAAAAAACAATCAGCTGATATATTTTTATCAGAAAAAAAAGTTCAGCTTTCCGTTAATGCCTTATTTTAATGGTGGCACAAACACTTAATCTAATCGATGTTTTCAAACTTATATTTTTTTCCTTTGATTTTACATCCACGACTACACAGTTTCCTTACACATTCGTCATTTTTACACTATTTAAAACTGTCGGTACCTTTTTTTTTACCATTCGTATTTAATAAAAAAAAATCATGCATAATTTTATGCGAATGTGTGTAAACAAAAAAAATTCATGCATAATTTTATGCAACTTGGTCATAGCTCGTTTAAGATTAACTAGTTTTGGTCCGTTTACGGCCCATTAACACTTAGTCTTTAGGCCGGTTTAATGAATCCTAGTTGAATTAGGATTTTCCTTTTATGTACTTTCCTTTTCCCATTAGGAAAATGAATTTTCCTTTTCTCTCTTGTAATAATCCTATATAAAGGATCTTATGATTAATGAATAAACACAATCTTCCCCATTCGTTCTCTTGATTCACAACACGTTATCAGCACGAGTTGCTCCCTAAACCCTAAAAACACAAAAAACGCGATTACTGTTCATCGTTACTATTCATCGTACTGTTCATCGCGCACTATTCATCGCGCACTGTTCATCGACGATTACTGTTCATCGACGATTACTGTTCATCCGGCGTTACTGTTCAAATCATAGTTCATACAGCCTTTAAGGTTACGGCGAACTAGAAGAAAGTTCATACAGCCTATCAACGGTTACGGCGAACTAGAAGACTCACGGAGGTTAAGGTAAACAATAAGAAACCCTAATCTAAAGAACCTAGATTCATGATAATCTTAGAAACCCTAATCTAAATCATGCTTGTTATTGTTATTGCTTGCTTGATTGTGTTTATTGATTCATGATTCGTAATCACTTGAAACCCTAACCTAATTCAATTAAAATCCAAACCGATTGCATGATCTGTACCCGTGTCGATCGACACTAGTTTTATGTCGATCGACACGTAAACTTCTGCCTGAATTTGTTGTTTGAATTAAACTGTGTCGATCGACACAAATCACCCGTCGATCGACAGTAAACACTCTGTCCAAATTTGGTTGCATATTTATTTGAACTCGTTTGTTTGTTTGCTTGTTTGGATTGATTCGTTGATTGATAAACATGAAACTGAAACTGATTGCATCATATAGACATAACATGCTTGATTAAAATCCGGTCATATCATCATACGGTTTAGAATTTGAATACTAGGCTTGCATCATGAGCATATAAAAACATTATGTTAGGTTGTTAAGCATAAAAATCTGGTTTCATAAGCATCATGCATCCGTACCCGTTTATATAAGCACCCATGACCTATTTTGCATCATATGCATAAACTTTAAAATCTTATAGTTCTTAGAGAATAGGATGAATGTTTTCAGATGTCGAAAATCAACAATTTGGATTATGCTGCCCTCAATCTCTCTGGAGACAATTACTTACAGTGGGCGTTGGATACTAAGATAAATCTAAAGTCTAAAGGACTTGGCGAATGTATCATTGAGGATAATAATGAGAATGAAAGGAATCGATACAGAACGATATCGATCATTCGTCATCATCTTGTTGAGGGTCTCAAGGATCAATACCTAACCATTGAGAACCCTTTGGACCTTTGGAAAGAATTAAAGATAAGATATGACCACCACAGAACGGTGTTGTTACCAAAGGCCAATTATGATTGGAGGAATCTCAGGTTCCAGGACTTCAAGTCCGTGGAAGAATATAACTCGGCTATGTTCAGAATAGTTTCTCAATTGAGACTATGTGGTGAGAAGGTAACTGAGAAAGACATGTTGGAAAAGACCTTCTCCACCTTTCACACTAATAACGTGTTACTTCAACAGCAATACCATGAAAGAGGTTTTGAGACATACTCAAAGCTTATAGCATGTCTATTACTAGCCGAGGAGAATAATACACTGCTAATGAGAAACAGTGAGATGAGACCTCCTGGATCAGCCCCACTTCCTGAAGCGAATGTGGCCACAGATGAAAAGAAAGAAATTAACCACGTCCAAAGTGATTATAGACATCGTGGTCGTGGACGTGGGGGTAGATGGCAAGGACGTGGCCGTGGCCATTTTAATCCATACGGCCGAGGTCAGGGCCGAGGCCACGGATTCCATAACGATCATTCTAACCGCGGGTGAGGACGAGGACGCGGATACCGAACTGACTATGATCGTAATAACCGTGGTATTACTTCTCAACCACGAGAATCAAACCCAAAATCAGTTTGCCATCGATGTGGAATGAGTAATCATTGGGCTAAGACATGTAGGACTCCCAAGCATCTGGTTGAACTCTATCAAGAGAGCCTTAAAGGGAAGAATCCAGAAACTCATATGATCCAGCATGATAATGAAGGAGATTTCGATCATGAGCAAGATGACTTGATGAATTTTGAAACCTCAGATATACTTAAGTGATTGATTTTGATTTTCTGTTTTGGTGTTTTGTGTTTTGCTTGTTTTACGTTTTACACTTTATACTTTGGTTTTGTGTTATTGTTTTCTATTAAACTTTATGGAATGAAAGAGTGTTATTTAAAAGTATCTATTGTTATCTCTTTTGAAGTATGAACGATATGGATGTGTTCATTGTGGATAGTGGATCAAGCCACTCGATATTAAGAGATAAGAGATACTTCATTGATCTTACACTTAAAAAGGCAAATGTAACCACAATTGCGGGTATAGCAAATTTAATTGAAGGCCACGGTCAAGCCCATATTTTATTACCTAAGGGCACGCATCTAGAAATTTCTAATGCGTTATATTCACCTAGTTCAAAGAGAAGTCTATTGAGCTTTAAAGACATTCGAATGAATGGTCTTCATGTTGAAACTAAGGACGAGAATAACAAAGAATTCCTTCAAATCTTTGAAACCGTCCATGGCTATAAAAAAGTCCTAGAGACTATACCTGCCATTTCTGTGGGCCTTTATTGTGCTAAGATCGGAATGATAGAAGCAAATGCTATGGTAAACAAAGAGTTTACTGAGAATTTCACTTTTTGGCATAACCGGCTTGGCCATCCCGGTGCTAACATGATGCGAAAGATATTAGCAAGTACTAATGGGCACACCTTGAAAGAAAGGAGAGTTATCCCAAAGAATCTCACGTGTGAAGCATGTTCACTAGGGAAACTCATTACTAGGCCATCACCAATCAAAGTAACTAAGGAAACGATAAATTTTCTGGAAAGAATTCAAGGAGACATATGCGGACCAATACACCCACCTTGTGGGACGTTTAGATATTTTATGGTCCTTATTGATGCATCCATGAGATGGTCACATGTCTGCCTATTATCAACTAGAAATGTGGCATTTGCAAGATTGCTTGCCCAGCTCATACGTTTAAGAGCACACTTTCCAGATTTTCCTTTAAAGACTATACGTCTTGACAATGCTGGTGAATTTACGTCCCAAGCGTTTAACGATTATTGTATGTCCATGGGGGTAAGTGTTGAATATTCTGTGGCACATGTACATACACAAAACGGTTTGGTTGAATCGTTTATTAAACGTATACAGTTGATTGCTAGACCGTTGCTAATGAGATCAAAACTCCCGGTCTCAGCTTGGGGACATGCAGTTTTACATGCAGCAGAGCTAATTCGTATCAGGCCATCTAGTGAACATAAATATTCCCCATCACAGTTAATAACGGGTCAAGAGCCAGACATATCCCATCTTAAAACATTCGGATGTTCCGTTTATGTGCCTATTGCACCACCACAGCGAACAAAGATGGGACCTCAAAGGAGGATGGGGATATATGTTGGATATGATTCTCCTACTATCATTAAGTACCTTGAGCCAACCACGGGTGATTTGTTTAAGGCCAGGTACGCAGATTGTCATTTTGACGAATCTGTCTATCCAACATTAGGAGGAGATAACAGACTGGTAAAGGAAATTATATGGAATCAAACGTCCTTAAAATGGCAAGATCCTCGGACTCAAGAATGTGAATTAGAAGTCCAAAAGATTATACATTTACAAAAGCTAGCTAATCAATTGCCAGATTCCTTTGCTGACCCGAAAAGAGTAACTAAGTCTTACATACCAGCTGTTAATGCACCGATTAGAATTGATGTTCAAGAGGGACACAATCAAGTTGCTACAGAATCTAAACCACACTCAAAACGTGGCCGGCCAATAGGTTCCAAAGATAAGAATCCTCGGAAAAGAAAGAAAGGTGCTGAAATCGTGGTTGAGGAATCTGATGGAACCCCAGACATAACTGAACCGATAGTTCCAAGCAATGAGACTCGGGACGCCGAGTTTCATGGTTCTGACGTTCCTGAAAATAATGAGATCTCAATGAATTATGTTATGTCTGGAATACAATGGAATAGAAAGTGTGTGGAAATCGATGATATATTTGCTTTTAAGGTAGCACTTGAACTTATGGAGGATCTAGAACCCACGTCGATATATGAGTGCACTCAGAGTGAAAATTGGACTAAATGGAAAGAAGCTATAAACGTGGAGTTGAATTCTTTAAGGAAAAGGGATGTCTTTGGTCCAATAATTCGGACACCCTATGAGATTAAACCAGTTGGACATAAATGGGTCTTTGTGAGGAAAAGAAATGAACATGGTGAAATCGTGAGATATAAAGCACGGCTTGTTGCACAAGGATTCTCACAGAGACCAGGAATAGATTATGAGGAGACATACTCCCCTGTGGTGGATGCTACAACTTTTAGATTTTTGATAAGTCTGGCTATAAGAGAAAAGTTGGATATGCGGTTAATGGACGTTGTAACTGCATACTTATATGGTCCACTGGATAATGAGATTTATATGAGATTACCAGAGGGTATTGAGCTCAAAGATAAGAAAGGTTCTCGAGAACAACACTGCATAAGGCTGAACAAATCCCTTTATGGACTGAAGCAAAGTGGGCGTATGTGGTACAATAGATTGAGTGAGTACTTAGTCAAAGAAGGCTATAAGAATGATCCCATCAGTCCATGTATTTTTATAAAAAAAAAGTTTGCAAACAAAGGGTTTGTTATCATAGCAGTTTACGTGGATGATTTGAACATCCTTGGAACCCCTGGTGAAATCGTCCAAACAGTTGAATGCCTCAAGAAAGAATTTGAGATGAAAGACCTAGGCAAAACTAAGTTCTGTTTGGGATTGCAACTTGAGTACATAAATGATGGAATCCTTGTGCATCAAATGGCATATACTGAAAAGGTACTCAAGCGTTTTAATATGGATCAATGTCACCCATTGTCCAGCCCAATGGTGGTGAGATCTCTTGATCTAGAAAAGGATCCGTTTGGTCCTAAGAGAGACTCTGAAGAAGTCCTTGGTCCCGAAGTGCCATATCTCAGTGCCATAGGAGCTTTAATGTATCTGGCAAGCCACACTAGGCCAGATATATGTTTTGCCGTGAATTTATTATCAAGATTTAGCTCATGTCCGACCCAAAGGCACTGGGACGGGATAAAACATATTCTTCGTTACCTACAAGGAACGAAAGACTTGGGTCTATTTTATACTAACCAATCTAAGGACGGTTTAGTTGGTTTTGCTGATGCAGGTTATCTTTCAGATCCTCATAATGCACGGTCCCAGACAGGTTATGTGTTTACTCATGGAGGAACTGCAATATCTTGGCGGTCAATGAAGCAGGCCATTGCAGCTACATCTTCTAATCATTCAGAGATATTGGCAATTCATGAGGCTAGTCGTGAGTGTGTTTGGTTAAGGCTGATGACCCAGCACATAAGAGTGGATTGTGGAATGGCCGAAGGTAAGCAGGAATCGACGGTCTTGTTCGAGGACAATGCAGCGTGTATAGCTCAACTTAAGGATGGATACATCAAAGGTGATAGGACGAAGCACATTCTGCCAAAATTCTTCTTCACATCCGATCTACAGAAAGATGGAGAAATTCAAGTGCAGCAAGTACGATCAAGTGAGAATTCAGCAGACCTATTCACCAAGTCACTTCCAACCTCAACGTTCAAGAAACTTACTTATCAGATTGGAATGCGTCGTTTGAAAGACTTGCAGTGAGGTTCAGAACAGGGGGAGTAATACGTGTTGTACTCTTTTTCCTTCACCACGGTTTTGTCCCAAAATGGGTTTTACTTGGTAAGGTTTTAATGAGGCAACATCCAAAGCGTATTACAAGCCCATTAGAGTTATGACATCCAAGGGGGAGTGTTATAAATCATAGTGGATTGTCATAACTAGTTTTGGTCCGTTTACGGCCCATTAACACTTAGTCTTTAGGCCGGTTTAATGAATCCTAGTTGAATTAGGATTTTCCTTTTATGTACTTTCCTTTTCCCATTAGGAAAAGGAATTTTCCTTTTCTCTCTTGTAATAATCCTATATAAAGGATCTTATGATTAATGAATAAACACAATCTTCCCCATTCGTTCTCTTGATTCACAACAGTTTGGCAATTTTTTTCTAGGATTAATTTGTGAAATAGTAAAAAAAGAAACTAAACTAAATAATCAACCAAAAATCCTAAATCTAATGACCACGAATTTGCCACATTAGTCACTTTTGGAGTTATTTAGTTTTAACTTTTTTCTTTACTATTCTACAAATTAACCCTTTATCCATTGTTTAACAAATATACCAATAAGTTAAATTTCAAAGTACATGCACCTCACTTTTTAAAAACAAAACCCCAAGAATTAAGGGCTTTTTTACCCAATTGTCCCCAGCTATGCCGTGTGTATTAATCACGGGATCTTGTTCTGATTTCTTGCTAATATAATAAATCAAAGGGCATGCAGACTTTCATGACCGAATTGGAAAATATCAAATATAGTACTCCTTCAGTTTCATTATATAAGATGTTTAAGTTATTTTTGTTTGTTTTATTTTATAAGATGTTTTACTAGTTTCCATGCAAATATTAATGTTATTTGATAATTTTGACCTTTAGAATTCTGTAGTCTTGTAAATGATTGGTTGAATGATATTTTTAACTAATTATTAAATATGTTTTGTTCATAATTATTTTTTTCTTAATTCTTGCGCATTAAACCATAACATCTTATAAAACTAAAAGGAGGGAGTATATAAAGATGGCCTCGTCAGTTTTTACTACAACCACCAAATGCATAGAAAAGAGTAACTTATGAATCTCGTGGTAGGAAATTAAAAACAAGTGTATAATGGAGGTGCTCTAAGTACTTTTTTTCTTTCAAAACGGCAATTCCAATATCTAATACCAATGTCAGATTGGGAAAATCATCAACTTGGCCAGTTGGCCTTGATCTTGGAACATGTGTAATAGTTTTTCTTTTTTGATATTGTGTAACTAAGCTTGGGCATAAAACACGAAACCAAAAACCGAACCCGAATCCAAACCGAAAAACTCGGGTTCGGTTCGGTTTCGGGTAGTGCCTATTATCCGAATGATTTCTACTCTCGTCGGGTTTCGGATTTGGTTTCGGGTTCGGGTATACCCGTGTTACCCGCAGTTAACCGAAATACCTGAATACTAATGACAATAATACTGTTGGGAATGTCCTGAAATCACACTTGTATTCACTCTAGTGATAGTTCTATTGTCGAGATCAGACATTCATATGATACTAGGTGGTCATTACGTTTTGCTAGAAGCCGCTGATGATCTATGAGTTATGAACTCATTACTAGTATTATATGATCCTACAGGGCCACACACCTAAGAAAACTGGATTTACTTTATGTGGGAATGATCATTAATGTAATGATCCAAATGATGTGTATTAGATACACATAAGAATCATGTTTTAGAAGAGGCGTCGATCGACACCAGGCTTTAACCGAAATAGGGATTTCGGTTTAACGACTTAATTAATTCTAAATCGGTTCAGGGATTAATTAGGTTTTCTCCAGGGCCTATATATATGATATGAGGCACGACCTGGAGAAGAAGCTTTTAGTCCAGAGCCGCCTCTGAAACATAAATTCCCTGAAAGATCCGATTCCAGGCTCTAGCGACCCTGCGGATTCCTGTTTGTGTGCGTGTGGACTAACAGTAGAGGCGCAACGCTTGGGGCTCTATAGATCTCGAATCCCTGATTCAATTCCGCTGCATAAACTCCAGGTATCTTCGAGATCCGTTCTTTTCAGATTAATTGTTTACAAACCCTAGATCCTAGGCAAAGGAACTTTCGCTAGGTTGTTTAATAGAGATTAAACCGGTAAAAACCTGTGCAAATTCCTACAGTGGTAGCAGAGCCTTAGGGTTTAACTAATCTGAATCTAAAGCATGAAAACGAATTAGTTGAATTCATTAGAGGATGCTTATGAGATTGAATTTTGACCAAAAACGTTTTTGTTAAAATTCGGAATAAGGGTTTTTTGGCTGTGTCGATCGATACCAAGCTGGTGTCGATCGACACGGGCCAAAGTAACTTGTATTTTTTTTCCAGAGAGGTTGGTGTCGATCGACACCGTTGAGGGGCGTCGATCGACACTCTCTTTCAATTGCCGTCAGTTTGATATATTAATCGATATCAAGTAGGTGTCGATCGACACAAAAGTTGCGTCGATCGACACAACCAGGCGATTGGTTAACCGGTTCAATAAGATTTTGAATCGGTTATCGCGCTTGGTTAACAAATCGATTAAACCGGCAAATTTTGATTTGCTGCGGTCTGGTTGGTGTCGAACGACACAAAGGTTGTGTCGATCGACACCGACTGGTTATCAGCCCGGTTCAATTAGATTGACCGGTTATCGATCCGGTTCAATTGGATTGACCGGTTATCGAGAATTGGATCTGGTTTGATCAATGTCGATCGATGCTAATGTAGTGTCGATCGACACTAACCGGTTATTGTATTGGTTCTGTCGGTTATCGAAATCGAGTTCAATTGGATTGATCGGTTTTCGAAGAACTGTGACAGACAGGTAAGTGTCGATCGACACTAAGGTAGTGTCGATCGATTCCCTATCTTGTCAACTGTCAAGGCTCATTTCATTGCGTGACAGGCTTGCAGTGCAAGGTGTCTGCAGTGACATGAGTGAGGCAGTAGGTATTTTAGATAGTGAACCTAAAATCTAATAACCGAACCAGATTTAATGAAATTGGATTCCTAAATGCATATATGATGTGTGTTAAGGATTAAAAGTTCATTTCCTCAACTAAATATCAAGTGTTCTGGATGTCTTCCCGATCTTGTCAGCTGTCAAAGACTTGTTTCATTGCATGATGGGCTTGCAGTGCAAGGTGTCCGCAGTGACATGAGTAAGGCAGTAGGTAATTGTGTTGATGGGCTTGCAGTGCATGGCATCAACTGTTACATGACTAAAAAGATTGGTTTGCTTGAATGGGCTATCAGAAGTTCTGGGCCCATAGACATCAGGTGGATAAAACATAAGATGTATTATCCACAACCAAGAGTCATATTGGATATGATTAGCAAAGTGTTGCTTACCTATATAGCTAAGATTTGAGTAACAGCCAGTGGCTTGCTCGAGTTTTAGTGAAATATGGATCTTGGATCATTATATTCATTTGAGGAAACATTGTTTTGAATATAATGCGAGTTTTCTTAATTGTTAAGATTTCTCTTTTCTGAATATCATAACTGATTTTTCCTTTTCTTATTACAGTTATGTCTAATCAGAACTCTTTCTCGTTGAGATCCGTCCTTGAGAAGGACAAGTTAAATGGATCCAACTTCCATGATTGGTATCGGAACTTGAGAATTGTTCTCAAGCAAGAGAGAAAGGACTATGTCCTTGAGAAAGCTCTCCCCGGGAAACTAAGGTCCAATGCCTCACATGCAGTATATGATGGTTGGAATAAGCATTATTATGATGTGGTCGATGTGAACCGTCTGATGAGGGATACCATGAACTCTGAATTGCAGGGGCAATATGAGAACGTGGAATCGCCTATCGAGATAGTCACTAGCCTGAAAGCTATGTTTCAGGAGCAGACTCGAACTGAGAGATACCAGTCGGTTAAATCTCTGTTTGAGTGCAAGCTACCAAAGGAAGCTCCAGTAAGTCCTCATGTCATGAAGATGATGGGTTATATTGATAACCTGAGGAGACTGGATTGTCCTATTAGCCAAGAGTTGGCTACTGACATCATTTTGCAGTCCCTGCCGACGAGCTATGATGAGTTCATCAAGTACTACATCAAGAATGTCTTGACGAAGACGTTGACTGAACTGCATGATATGCTCAAGACAGCTGAGCTCAATATCAAGAAGGGCAAAAGGTTTGTGAAACCTGGTAAAGACAAGGGTGAGAGAAAGGTCGTCCAGATTGTGAATCAGGATGAGCCCGGGTTTCTCACTAAACCCAAGTCTGGCCCATCTGATGATGATGCTTGTAGCTACTGTGGGGAGCCAAGGCATTGGAGGAGAAAATGCAAGAAATACATGGAAGATTCTATGGAAATAATGGAGATGTATGACACTCCTTATTCAGGTATTTGTGTTATTTCAAGTTCTATCTTATGGGTATTAGATACCAGTTGTGGTGCTCATGTTTGGTTAAATATGCAGGGCCTAAGCAACAGTAGAACGTTGAAGAAAGGACAAGTGGAGATGCTCAACAGGAATGAAGCAAGAGTTGCTGCATTAGTTGTAGGAAGTTTCCACTTGTAGTCGCCTTCAGGCTTGGTTTTAGAAACTAAATAATTGCTATTATGTACCTGCTATGAGCAGAAATGTCATTTCATTTTCTTGTATGATTTTAAATGATTTTATTTTGATAAAAGACAAATGTTGCTCTTTTGATCTTAATGATATGTCCTATGATAGCACCCCATTGGAGAATGAGTTTTATGTCTTAAACAAATCTATGCCTGTCTGTAACATAAACACAAAACGGTTCTCTAGCATTGTCATTTTGGGCCACATTGGATTCTAAAGCTCCATAGTGATGGGCTTCTGGACTCACTTGATTATGAATCATGTGAGAAATGTGAATCCTGCTGTTGGGCAAAATGACTAAGGCCCATTTTATCAAACTAAGAGAATGGGCCAATGACTTATTGGGCTTTATACATACAGATGTGTGCGGCCCGATAGGCAACAATGCTAGAGAAAAAATTAAGATTCAAGAATTCATTACCTATACTGGTGACTAGAGTGGGCATGGCGATGTCTATCTAATGAGTCACAAGTAGGAATCCCCTTTTGAAAAATTTTCAAGGAATTCCAGAATGAAGTACAAAATCAAATTGACAAAACTATTAGAGCTCTTCGATCAGATCGTGGAGAAGAATACTTAAGTCAAGAGTTAAGTGATCATCTGAGAGAGTGTGGAATTGTTCCACAGCTCACTCCTCATGGAACGCCCCAATGAAATGGAGTTTCCGAGAGGAAGAATCGGACTTTATTGGATATAGTTCAATGAATGATGAGTCACAAAGATCTTCCAGTATCCTTTTAGGAATACACTCTAGAAATGTCTGAGTTTACACTAAATAGGGTTCCAACAAAATCAATTGCAAAGACTCCATATGAGATGTGGATTGGAAATGTTCCAAGTTTGTCTTTACTAAAATTTGGGGTGATGAGGCTTGTGTAAAACGTTTAACAAGCTCGCATCCAAATTCGATAAGTGCTACTTCGATTGGTTATCCTAAGGAAGCCAAGGCTTACTACTTCTATAAATGTTCTGAAAAGCAAAGTGTTTGTTGCTAAGAACTAAGTTTTCTTGAGAAAGATTGTCTTTCCAAGAAGAACAGTGGGAGTAAAGTGTATCTTGAAAATGTTCAAGAATCACAGGAGACTGCTCGACCTGTTAAGGAAGAGTAGTAGCTGGGTCTGCAAAGAGTTGTAGAACCTGCACCTGTGGTGCCTGAAGTTCGTAGATCCAAAAGGATTCGTAACGATCACGAGAGATATGGATTTCTTGTGAACGATTGTCATGACTTGTTGATCATTGACAATGATGAGCCTGCGAATTTTGAAGAAGCAGAGTTGGGCCCAGACTCCGAAAAGTGGCTTGGAGCCGCTAGATCCGAAATGGGAATATCCAGATATTCAAAGCTTGGATGGTGGCTAAAGGTTTCATGCAAATCATGGTATTGACTATGATGAGACCTGTTTCCATTTGCTATGCTTAAATCCATTAGGATTATCCTAGTAAATGTCATTTATCATAGTGATGAGATTTGGCAGATGGATGTGAAAAACAGTTTTTCCTTAATTGGAATTCTGAAAGAGGATGTGTACGTAACGCAACCTAAGGTTTCACAGATCCAAATAATGCTGGGAAAGAATGCAAGCTTAATCGATCCATGTATGGATTGAAGCAAGCATGACGGAGTTGGAATCTTCGTTTTGATAAAGATGTCAAAAGGTTTGACTTCATCAGGAACGAAGAGGAACCAAGTGTTTACAAGAAGACTAGTGGGAGTGTAGTTGCATTTCTCATTATGTATGTAGATGACATACTTCTTCTCGGAAATGACGTTCCGTTGCTTTAGTCTTTAGAGACTTGGCTCGGAAATTATTTTTCAATGAAAGGCATGGGAGTAGCCGCGTGAATTCTTGGAATAGGAATCTATAGAGATAGATTGGTTAGGCTAATTGGATCATGTCAAGATTCTTATGGTGATAAAGTCTTGGACAGATTCAATATGCATGATTCCAAGAAGGGCTTCATACCAATGTATGATGGCATTAATCTTGGCAAGACGCAGTGTCCCTAGACACTGGCTGAGCAAGAAAGGTTTTTTGAATAGGATTCCCATGCGTATGCAGAGGAATCTATCATGAATGCCATGACCTGCACTTGTCCAGATATTGCTTGTGTTTTAAGCATGACGAGTAGATACCAATATGATCCATGTGAAAGTCACTGGATAGTTACCAAGAATATTCTCAAGTATTTGGGAATACTGAGGATAGAAGCTTGGTGAACTCAGGAAGTAATGGTTTCTGATGAAGAATGGTTAGACGGACAAAGACGATTTCCGGTCGGAACCGGGTTATGTCTTGTGTCTATACTGTAGTGCTGTTTGTTGGAAAGGGTT
Source organism: Draba incana (assembly GCA_963576765.1). Classification (NCBI taxonomy): domain Eukaryota; kingdom Viridiplantae; phylum Streptophyta; class Magnoliopsida; order Brassicales; family Brassicaceae; genus Draba; species Draba incana. The sequence continues at coordinate 874,478 of OY755205.1, read as the reverse complement.
CCAAACAGAGCACCACAGCCTGCGGTTTGTTGGAAAGGGTTCCAAGCAGATCACCGCAGCCTCTCCCACGACCTAAGCATGAGTTTCACCCTCCTGCTGTAGGTATTGGATATATTAAGATGTGATCTTAATTCTAGTGGGAGTTGTAAAGGATTTAGTTGTGTTATGATATTCATGTAGGCATAATTTGGTTATGTCATAATGAAATTGTTTCATTTATTGTTTGATTATTGGATAATTGAATAATAGTCCCAAGAGTAATTTATGGCATTTTATAGGTCATCAAGTTGAGGACTTGATCATGAAACCCTATAAAGTGATAAATGACATACATTATGTTTGTCCCTGGTCAAGGTTGTTAAAGTGGGACACTGACAACCGCGTGAGACTGGCATGTGAGGTGACTGATGACTAAGTTTCATGGAGTCATTAATAAGAGTATTAAAGTTAATCACATAGATATATGTTAGAGAACATATGATCGGACATGACCCGCTAATGAGAACTCTACAAGATAGTTATATAAGTGTCATGAGAGGTTCTCGTTACGACTATAGAGTATAGTCCTTAGACCTGAGTTCATCATGATTTCTTGCATATGAATTGGTCCGCTTTGACTGTGTCAAACGTTATCCGTAACAGGTGATTATAAAGGCATTGATTGGGCGTATCATGAAGTGTGTGAAGGAACAGGGATGGAACAAGATGGGATTTGTCCCTCCTATATAACAGGAGATAAATATCTCAAGGCCCATCGAAGATTTGATACTGAGAAATGCGAGGCCGCGCTCAAACGAGGTGATTGTCAGTCGTTTGTTTTGGTCAGTATAAATCGGAGTTCGATGAACATGATAATGGCTGTAATAAGGATGACACGGATCTTGCCTTATGCCATATCGAGATATAGAGACGAAGGGATTATGGGAATAGATGATTCCAGTACAAGTGGGAGATTGTTGGGAATGTCCTGAAATCACACTTGTATTCACTCTAGTGATAGTTGTATTGTCGAGATCAGACATTCATATGATACTAGGTGGTCATTACGTTTTGCTAGAAGCCGCTGATGATCTATGAGTTATGAACTCATTACCAGTATTATATGATCCTACAGGGTCACACACCTAAGCAAACTGGATTTACTTTATGTGGGAATGATCATTAATGTAATGATCCAAATGATGTGTATTAGATACACATAAGAATCATGTTTTAGAAGAGGCGTCGATCGACACTCGATCGACACCAGGCTTTAACCGAAATAGGGATTTCGGTTTAACGACTTAATTAATTCTAAATCGGTTCAGGGATTAATTAGGTTTTCTCCAGGGCCTATATATATGATATGAGGCACGACCTGGAGATGAAGCTTTTAGTCCAGAGCCGCCTCTGAAACATAAATTCCCTGAAAGATCCGATTCCAGGCTCTAGCGACCCTGCGGATTCCTGTTTGTGTGCGTGTGGACTAACAGTAGAGGCGCAACGCTTGGGGCGCTATAGATCTCGAATCCCTGATTCAATTCCGCTGCATAAACTCCAGGTATCTTCGAGATCCGTTCTTTTCAGATTAATTGTTTACAAACCCTAGATCCTAGGCAAAGGAACTTTCGCTAGGTTGTTTAATAGAGATTAAACCGGTAAAAACCTGTGCAAATTCCTACAAATACTAATTACAATAATACCCAAAACTTCTTCACATGTCGTCCGAAAAATATTCGGTTTTAAATTGAGTATTTCGGGTTTTAAAACCGGAAAATCCGGTTTTAAATTGGGTATTTCGGGTTTTAAATTGGGTATTTTGGGTTTTTCGGATTTTAAAATCGGAAAATCCGGTTTTAAAATTAAATATTTCGGGTTTTAAATTGGATATTTCGAGTATTTCAGGTTTTAAAACCAAAAAATCCGAAAACCGAATGGTATTAACCGAATACCGAATATTATTCGGTTTTTACGGGTAACACGAAAACTGAACCAAATCCGAATATACCCGAACCGAAACCGAACCGATAATTCTAAAAACCCGAATAGTCTTCATATTCATCAAACCGAAAAATCGAATACCGAACAACCCGATCCGAAACCCGAATGGGTAACCGAATGTCCATGCCTATGTGTAACAATACTTATGTTTTCATATTCTTCTGGAAAGCTTGACGCTGACGTTAATAATCAGTGAATAGTTCTGGTAAAAAAAAAAATTCAGTGAATAGTTTATAAACGTGGGCTTAAACGTGGCGTATATATTTTATAGTATAGATTAGTGGAACGTCAATCAACTATATATATAAAAATACATAACAACTAACTACGAACGTCACCTATACACAAGGACAGCTCAATAAAATTTGGTCTTGTGGAAATTTTAGAAAGTTTGGTCCTTTTTCTTAACTTTTGAAGATATTTGGTCCTTTAGTGTAAAAATTAGACAATTTTTTTTTCAAAATTTGTAGAATATCTTAGCATTTGCTCCACTTGCTCTTCTCAAATATTTAGGCACAGTAAACTGGGGGCTTTTTTCTAGTTTTCCCTACATATGCATGTGAACAGCGAATCTAGCTTACCTTTAACCTTAGTCATATAATAAATTAAGGGAACATTTTCCCGATCGAATCATACATAAAACATGCCCCTCTTCTGTAACTCGATGCATTGAAAATAGAGAGTAAACCGCGTAGAAGGAAATACCTTTTTTCATTCTCTTTTTAAACCGCAATTTCCAAGATCTATCCAAATGTCAGATCGTAAAAATTATCAAGAACGCCAGATCTCCATCAAAACAAAAAACAAAAAACAAAGTTTAAAAAGCAAAAACAAATCTATGTGGAAAGTTAGGGTTTGGGCCAAGACCAAAACAGCTTATCTGATAATCAAGTAACATGCGATTTGGTTACCCCCACTATTAGTCGGAAAGCATTCCAAACTCGGAATAAACAGTGTGGTGATCTTTCGGGAAGAATTCCACTGTAGCACTTTGATGTGTTTCTACCGAAGCTGACCCGATTAGGCGATAAGGTATATATAAAAAAAAACAAAGTTCAATATATTGTGGGTTGTATTTTATTGCCTAATTAAATAATTGACTACAACTAATCTGAAGACTTTTTTTGGGAAGGTGCTATACTGGTAGCTTCCCTAGTACATGTCCATTCCGTATTTCATTTATTGGCCATGGTGAGTGGTGGTACCGGATTTGGCACCCTCTACCCATATCCGACTTAGGATTTATCCGATCCGGGAGTGAAGTCAGGAGCACCGAGATGGGCCTCAGGCCGGATGATAAAGCCCATTATGAAGACATATAGGCCTTTTTGTTTTATTAACCGAAGAGATTACCGACTTCCGATTACTTGAGATTAAGTAGAAAATATATAAAAATATTGCTTAGATCTTCAAGATTAGGATATTTCCCATATTTTTCTAGGGTTTATCCTCGGAGGTGGTCGGGTATAAATATGTAACATGTTTCTCTAAAAAGAGGATCCAAAAATCTCTGATATAATACACATTTCTTGGAAACGCATCAAATTCTTCTTCTACTTTTCTTGTTATTTTGCCCTCAGATCTAGAACCCTACCATTTTGGGGATACTGAGTTCGTTCTTGCAAACCCAGTACATTCAGTGAGCTAAGTACATTCAGTGAGCTATTAAAAATCCTTCAACTGCTTCGGAGCATTCTAGAAATCGGAGCTACAATAAAAACACTATAAATTAATACTACCGTTAAATGAACGATATTTTATTAATTACATCCAAACCCCAATTTATTACTAGAATTTTTTTTTTAATTTACTCCCTCCGTTTGTTTTTAAATGATGTTTTAGAAGTTATTTTGTGTTCACAAATAAGTGATGTTCTCATTTACCAATGCATAATTAATTAACTTTTTAGTATTTTTAGCTCTTAAAATTCTGCAGATTATATTTTTATTGGTTAAAATGTTTTGAATAAGTAAAACTTAATGTTTTATTTCAAAAAACAAGATAAATTTAATAATTTTTTAATTAGAGTGTAGAAACTTTAAACATCAGTTAAAAACAAATGGAAGGAATATCAAATTATTAATTTATAGAATATTAATTTATCAAGTCTTACTATATTCCGACCTTATTTTTATCTTGGCTTGACATTCTGGTGACACATTTCGGCTTTGTAAATAGAGTACATTTTAGTTTTCCGCTCAAAATTGTTGTAGTGTGGTTTTTTTGGTGCCTCAGACTTAATTTTTTTCTAGAAAAGAGGATTATTATTTCAGATACTACAGAAGATTATGAATCGAAAGTCTGAAATTCTTACGCTTTAAAAAGAAAGAAGGTCGTCGTGACAATGCAATGAGCATGTATGTAATTAGTGGAACTTCAACTGCGTATATGAATGTATAATAATATGTTTCCCCAAAAATTGCCATGGCATGACTACGTGTATAGAACTTACGTGAAAGACAACGAAAATGAAACTTTACTCGAGTTTCTTATCATAGCTTCAATACAATTAAAGATTAGTGAGATATCTATGTAAACAATCAGTAATGTATTACTCCCTCCGTTTGTTTTTAAATGATGTTTTAGGAGTTACTCCTTCTGTTTTTGAAAAAATGATGTTTCGGACTTTTCACACATATTAAGACACAATAAATATTTGTGTCAACTAATTATTTATTTTTGCTTTTAACTTATTTTTTTGTTTTTTTCTCTTTCTAGTTGATTAAAAAATTATTTAATCACTTAGTAAAACGTAAAAACATAAAGTGTAGAAAATCAATCTTTCAAAAACAAGGAAAAAATCCAAAAGATCAATCTTTCAAAAACAGATGCAGTATTTCTTGTTCACCAATAAGTGATGTTCTCATTTACCAATGCATATTTAATTGATTTCTTAGTATTTTTAACTCTTAAAATTTTGCAAATTAAATTTTTATTGGTTGAAATGTCTTGGATAAATAAAAAGTTAAAAAAAGACAAAATTTAATGATTTTTTAATAAAAGTGTAAAAATAGGCAGGCTAATGATTCTGATTTAATGATTCTCCGAGAATCAGAATCAGGGCACCAAGAATTGACACTTCTGAGCTAGTCAAAAGAAATGAACTAACCCTAATAGGCAGGCTAACAAATCCAAGAATGTAATGGATGTGGTCAATGATAATTTACTTCACAAGAAAATGGGAACTCCAAGGCACCACAGAGGGGTCAGATCTGGGAAATGAAGTCTTCAAGTTCACCTTCACGAATGAAGAGGACCTCAACAAAGTACTGGATAATAGACCCTATCACTTCTCTAACTGGATGGTAATCATACAGAAGTGGGAACCAGTTATCTCTCCAAACTTTCCCTCTCATATCCCTTTCTGGATTCAACTGAGAGGAATTCCACTCCATTACTGGGACAAAGATATGACTAGAAACATTGGAGAAGCTCTGGGAAAATTTGAGAAAGATGAACTGACCTCTACTACAACCATAATCAGGGTGCTAATAGATGGCCTCCAACCCCTCATACAAGAGACCATAATAGACTTTGGAAGAGAAAAGCAGCTACTGCAGCATATGCTACTGCATCACACATGATGAGGAAACCTGCCCACAAAAGAAACAAGTCACTCCGGAAAAGAGAGAAGGCTCATCACAACTAGATCCAAAAGGCTACAAAGCTACAGAATCCTCTTTACACAGTTCTGAAAAGTACAAACCTGATTACCAAGAAAGGAAGGATAGATATGGCAGGCCTTTTGGGGAAAGGATATCATCTCAGAGAATCTCTTACCAAAGACGCCCTCAAAGATCCTCCTCCCAAAGATCCTCCACACTACAAGTCAAGCCAGCTGGAGACCTAGATACTTAGCTCATGATATACAAGCTGCTCACCATAGACAAAACCTCTCTCCCTCTGAAGCTCAATCACAGAGAACCCCTACACCGGCTCAAACTACAGCCCAAATGGAGAGAGAAGAAGTCAGATCTCACAATGAACAACCTTGGCAACAGAGGCAATATAACCAGAATCTACAATGGAGACAAAAAGAAATACAAAGGGAGAAAAGCCAACCAATTGAAGCAGGGAATAGTAACCAAAGACGCCCACCCCTGGAGAGAGATCTGAATCAAGTAGACTTCCCCTCTACTATCCCATCCACATAACAAGTCATGGATGAACTGATGGATGTAACCATCAGCTGCTGCAACACTGAGAACCCAGTGGAAAAGGCTGCTAGGCAACAAAGGGTATTTGAGGGAGAGGCAAATGACATGATGGCAGCTACTGCTGCAGGTATCATCGCAACAACTCAAGCCCTACATAACCCCACCATAAATCTTCAAAGAAGAACAGATGAAAGTCTAACCAGGAAATATCAAATGAGGATTTACCAATGCTGTAGGAGAACCTCCCAGACCAAGAGGTACCTCCCAAGAAAAAGAGAGGTAGGCCACCACTTAATCAGAGACGGGGACATACACCACTCAAGGGAGATAACTCAAGAAAAAGGAACTCTATCCAGATGCGCAAATCTCCAAATAAGAAGGTAGCACAGCAGGGAGACACACTAGAAAAGGAGTAAGCTCAAAACCCACAAATGGGCTCCCTCAGAGCCTCTACTAGCCGCATGGGACCTCCAATTCAGCTGATTCCTACAATAACAAGAGACCACAGAAAGAGTAACCAACAGCAAGGAAATATAAACTCTCAACCTCAAGGAATGGAAACATCTGCACCTTGAGAGACAGCTATACTGAAAACACCAACAAGCTCCAGAAGAAGGAGATTGAATGAAAAAGGGGATTTTCACATTCCCCCAGACCCTCTTCCTTAACAATCCTGAGCTGGAATTGTTGTGGATCGGGGGATAACACAACAATTCCAAGGCTGAGGAAGATACAAACGAGTACCTCCCCAGACATAATTGTTCTCTGCGAGACAAAGAATCAAGAAGAAAATGTTCTCAAGAAGCTGGAAAGACTTAGACTCCCCTCACATCACCTAGTGGAACCACATGGCACTGGTGGTGGTGGTCTTGGTGTATTCTGGAAACAAGAAGTGGAACTGGAAGTCATATCATCTAGCCAAAACTTCATAGATACAAGACTCAAATATGAAGGAAAATGGACTTTTGCTACCTTTATCTATGGAGCACCAGAGAGATCCAGAAGGAATGAGGTATGGAACCAACTAATCCAGCTCTCTAAATCAAGGGATGAGCCATGGTTTCTAACAGGAGATTTCAATGAGATCATTGATAATAATAAAAAACAAGGAGGACCTATCAGAGCTGAGAATACCTTTGTTGACTTTAGAACCATGCTCTCTGAATGCAAATCTATGATCTACAACACACATGTAATTTTCTTTCCCGGAGGGTTACTAGAGGACTTCACACTATACTCTGTAGGCTAGACAGGGCCATGGCAAATGTAGCTTGGCTGGAAAAGTTCCCAAAGGCAAGAAGTGAGTATCTCAACTATGAGGGTTCTGACCACTGACCAATAGCCTCACACTTCAACAGCAAGTTCATTAGACCAAGAGGCATCTTTAGATTCGATAGAGGCCCAAAGGACAATGAAGAAGTCATGCTCTTGATCTCTGAAACCTGGGAATGCAAAGGATACAAGTTTAGTGGAACAGAGAATCAGTAGATGCAGAAGAGCTATCATCAAATGGAACAAAGAACAACACAAAACAACCAAAAGGAAATAGAACAGAAAAGAAAGGAACTAGAAGAAAAAGCTATGGCTAATGCAAAATCTACTGCTGAACTCATCCAAGCAATCAACTCAGACAAAGAAGTAGACAACTTTGGCTAAGCCTAAGAGACAAAAATACAGGGTATTTCCATGCAAGCACTAGAACCAGAAGGATAATAAACAAAATCTCAGTTCTAGAAGACAAACAAGGGAATCCCTATTATGATGAAGAACTTATAGCAGCTCACATAAATGACTATTATACAGAGTTGTTTACCTCTCAACCAGGCGACAAAGTAACAGTTCATCAGGCCCTCTTTTGCCAGCTATATGCAACACCACCAATGAGAAAATAATCCTCATACCTTCACCAACAGAGATCAAGGAAGCTATGTTCTCAATCCATGGAGACAAGGCCCCAGGACCTGATGGCTTCTCAGCCACTTTCTTTCAGTCCAACTGGGACACAGTAGGAGAATCAATCATCCAGGAGGTCCAATACATCTTCACCACATGAAAGCTGCAAATATCTGTCAACAAAACACATGTCAGACCGATTCCTAAGGTGAAAAGTGCTAAAACAGTGGCAGAGTATAGACCCATAGCCCTAAGCAATGTCTACTACAAAGTGATATCTAAGATCCTAACAAAGCGTCTACAACCAGTCTTAAAGGAGTTGGTCTCAGAAAAACAGTCCGCTTTTGTGCAAGACAGTGCTATATCTGATAATGTTTTGATCACTCATGAGATATTACACTTCCTCAAGACATCAGAAGCTACAATGAACTGCTCTATTGCTGTCAAAACTGATATGACCATAACCTATGATAGGTTAGAGTGGGATTTCATCAAAGCTGTAATGGAGAGGTAGGTTTTCATCACAAGTGGATCAACTGGGTTATGCAGTGTATCACCCCTGTTTCCTACACCTTTCTACTGAATGGAACAACAAGATGAATAAGTCAAGGGGATCCACTATCATCTTATATCTTTATTCTATGCTCAGAGGTTCTATCAGGACTATGTGTAAAGGCTCGAGAGAGAGGAACATTGGGCATCAGAGTTGCCAAAATGAGCCCAAGGATCAACCATCTCCTCTTTGCAGACGACACAATGTTTTTCTGCAAAACATCGAAGAAAAGCTGTCAAACACTCAGAAAGATTATCAACCAATACCAACAAGCTTCAGGTCAGCTTATAAACTGCAATAAATCGTCTATAACCTTTTCAGCAAAGGCACCACAAGAGTTAAAAGACAGAGTGAAAAAAGAGTTATGCATAGACAAAGAGGGAGGAGTGGGGAAGTACATGGGTTTACCAGAGCACTTTTGAAGGAGAAAGAAGGACTTGTTCAGTTCAATTGTAGACAAAATCAAGCAGAAATCTATCTCCTGGTCGACCAAACATCTCTCATCAGCAGGCAAGATGGTAATGCTCAAAGCCATCCTGTCAACCATGCCAACATATGCCATGACCTGCTTCAAAATACCAATCAGTCTGTGCAAACGAATACAATCTTGCCTAACTAGATTCTGGTGGGATTCAAAGCCAGAGGAAAGAAAAATCTCTTGGGTGGCTTGGGAGAGACTTACCAGGGGAAAGAGTGTAGGAGGACTTGGATTCAGGGATGTTCAAACATTCAATGATGCCTTGCTGGCAAAATTAAGTTCAAGACTCCTCAACAATCCTAACTGCCTCCTTGCAAGGATACTATATGGGAAATATTGTAAGTACTCGTCTTTCCTAGATAGCCAAGTGCCAAACTCTGCTTCTCATGGCTGGAGAGGCATATTTATTGGCAAGGAGCTCCTTAAGAAGAAATTAGGATTTGTGGTGGGCAATGGAAACAACATACGAGTATGGCATGACCCTTAGCTCTCTGTGGAAGCACCTAAGCAGCCAATGGGTCCAGCAACAGCAGAGACAAATGCCATGCTAGTGTCAGACCTCCTAGTGCCAAACACAATAACCTGGGATAGACCAAAGATCCAGAACCTATTCCCAGACCTGGAAGCTCAAATATTACTGCTGAAGCCTAGTACAAAAGCTGCCCCAGACAGATTGGTGTGGTTAGGGAACTCCTCAGGCATTTACTCTGCCAAGTCCGGCTACCATGCTACAAGAGAGGAGACCACAAACCAAGTTATCAGCAACACAAGCCAAAGACCAAATTTCAACTGGAATAGCAATATATGGGCGATACATACCTCTCAAAAGTTAAAGCTCTTCCTGTGGAAAGCAACTAGTGGAGCACTACCAGTGGGAACTCTGTTGGCAACTAGAGGAGTCCTAAACCAAGCCAACTGCTCACAATGTGGAGAAGTGGAGTCTCTTAATCACCTATTCTACCACTGTGAATTTGTACAAGCTGCTTGGAAGTTTACCCCTTTCAAGGAACCCCTAAAAGCAGAGGAAATCACATCAATCTACGGGGGGGGGGGGGGGGGGGCTAGAGGAAAGTCAGAGACTGATTGCCTTACCTCCAATGGGGGTAGGAACTGGTCCATTGGCTCCATGGATCCTATGGAATCTCTGGCTAGCCAGGAATCAGAGGATCTTTAATGGAAGACGAATCACACCGAAGGAAGTCATATCCAAAGCCACCCGAGAGGCAAAGGAGTGGATGGTGGCTCAACCAATAAAGCCACAGGCAAGGAGAGATCCAATTAACCAAGTTCCAACCATCAGAGGCCAACACAGAACAAAAATATATACGGATGCGGCGTGGAGATCGGAAACGAACATAGCGGGATTAGGATGGGTCATCAGAGACCATGAGGGAAGATTAATAGATAAAGGCACACAAACGGAGATCCATACACGATCATCACTCTTGGCTGAAGCTTTGGCAGTAAGAGAAGCTCTCACACAAGCTTCAAATCGATCTCTGAAAAAGATCACGCTATCATCGGATTCGAAGCAATTAATCACTCTCCTCACAAACAACAACTACCAGCTTGAATCTATGGGATTATCCAAGATATAACCAAGATAGCTCAAGATCTCGATGTAATTTTCAATTTTATTCCTAGATCTGAAAACTAGGAAGCTGATTTCATCGCTAAGTCAACTTTAGTTTCTGTACCAGCCTTAACCGGGCGACTGTAGCTTTAATTGAGTAATGAATGAAGAAAACTTTAGACCAAAAAAAAAAAACACAATCCGAACTTGCTTTAAAAAAACACCTACAAAAGCAACACCAAAAAAGAATCAGTATTGATCAGATTTGAAATATTATGCATACAAACAAAAGCAACAAACGAACGATGGAACAAAAATCATACCATAATTTGACGTATATATAGGGCATGGTGTATAGTTTAGAGAAAATTAGGTTTTGGTGTTTCTAAACATTTTTTGAAAAATCAGAATCTTAACTAAGTATATTTTTACCCATTTTGTATATATTTCCATAACTTTTAATAGCCATAACTATCCAATGAAATATAAGTTTTTGCAAATTTTTTTTTGTTAAAGATCTTATGCAAATATTACGGAGCTAAATTCAATTAGGTTTTTTTGTTAATAATTGAGAGGGTATGTCGATGATGGGGTTATTGGTTGCTAAAGATCCGAAAATACATGGTATTAATTGACATATTATTTAATCAAATTTTGGATCAAACGGTCTAATTTTAGGAAATCTCGGTTCTTAACTGATAAAATGGAATGTGGTAACAATAACAAATTTTAAAACATATCTTATTTTCACAACAAAAGCAATAACAAAAATTTAAAAACTAGTTTCGAAATATTTAATTTAATTTTAGCATTTTCGGAACATTTAATTTTAGTAGTTTTTAGCCATGCCATCATTGTTTCAAAGACATGTCAACATTCATGTCATAATTTTTTTAAATAGACCAATAAAATTAAAACATCTAAGTTCTTCTTAATAATACTACTTTCTTTTTAATAGTAAGGGGATATGAGAACCACGTGTTAATTGACTTTATTAATGCCGGATTGAGAACGACCTAAAACTTGGTCTTGCAAAATTAATTTAGTCAATAGATGAAACAACTTGATGACCATGGATTCACCCGATAATTTACAGAGAGACCCAACGGGTCATCTGCCTAATATTATAGGATACTATTGCTTTATTGTTTCTACTGTTTATACATATTTTCACCATAGTTGCTCTGATAACATAATGGAAACCAGAGACATAACACTAATGGGATAAATGACAAGTTTTTCATTGGGCTAATTTATATCAAATATTTGCCCATGTAGTCCAAAGACCTAATAACATGTTTACACAATCTAATTATTACCTCATTTTCATTCAATTTTTGTAAAAAAATTCTCGATTTGATTTTGAACTATTTTCCTTTTCAAATATTTAAAGGAGATAAAAAAAACACATACAACCCGTAGCGAGCGCCCCATTAACTACTCCTATTTAAATATTGAAGATTCCTGATTGCCAGTAATAATAATTTAATTAACCCGAAAATACCCCATAAAACGACTGATAACTACGAATTTTTTTATAAAATAATGTTTAAATTAATAATTCCATTTAATATATAGTCAGAAAAGCATGATTCATGACCAAACGACACAAGTAAACAGCAGATATGTTATTCACCAAAAAAAAAAAAACAGCAGATATGTTTCTTTTATCAAATTACACAATTACCATTTGACATTTTTTGCCAGCTATTAATATATAATCATTATTATTTTTTTTGTTGAATATTTATAATCATCCTATATATATTAATTGAAGAGATACTAGAAGTTAAAAATCCTAGGTGTCACTCATGTATGCATTCTAACTAAAAAAATCATATGTGTCATTTCCTCACATTTCCTCACATTTTCCATCAATTTAAATATTATTTCGAAAGAAAAGTATTAAATACTGGTCCAGTTCTAGAAAGATTTTGATTTGATTTAGATAAATTTGTGTGTAATAAAAAACCAAAAATCTAGGTAATTTTTTAAAATTTCCTAATATTTTACAGAAAGAAATGTATTAAATACGGGTCCAGTTCTAGAAAGATTTTGATTTGATTTAAATTTGATTTAGATAAATTTGAGTGTAAAAAAAAACCAAAAATCTAGGTAAATTTTTAAAATTTCCTAACATTCTGCCGAAAGAAATAAATTTTCTAACTTATTTTGGAACTACTTTTCCATATTTTGAAAAACATTTACTTACTAAAATTTCCTAAAATTTTGCATTGAATTTTCAATACAATTCCGAAATTAATACTTATTTATAACTTTTCTTCTTTTTCAAACCTAAAATAAAATTACCATCACCACTTCCCTATATATAAGCTAACAGAAAAACAAATATCTAACAACCATCCTCTTCTTTTATATTTATTTTTATATCGAGCACAAACACAAAGCCTAAGTATTGTCTCTCTTCCTTTGTTTTATATTTATTTTTGCCTTATTGTTAATTATATGATTTTTTTTGTAATTCCATTGTTGATGATTCGTTGGTCTCTGATATTAGAAAAACACAAAAACTGTTTTCACTCCAAAATTTTGTAATTTCCTAATGCAAAATTAAATGTTTAGTCTTTGTTTTTTATGTGTCAATATTGTTTTTGATGTAAAATATATAGGAATATATACCATGAATATTGTCTTTAAGGAGATTTACCAAAAGGTTAAGTAATCGCTGAAGTTTAAGCTCGATTTCTATAGATTTTGATAGTTTCACATACGTTTTTTGGCTTTTTATTGATTTTTGCTTTTGTTTATTGGTTTTTGGTGTTGGTTTTTTAGTTATTATGGAACCTATCTTAGTTACACATTTGATTATTTCTTTTCAATAGACGGTTCAAGAACAAAGCTAAATCGTATATTTATTTCTCTACTATATGTAATATAATTCTGACTTAGTGCGGGTCAAAATCTAGTTATTAATTAATCTACTTACCATTATAAAACTAGATATTAATAGTTTTGAAAAAAAAAATATTTTAAAAGAGTTTTTCATAGGCGGGAGTGAGTCTTAGCCGGCGAAAATTTTCGGCGATGGGATGCATTTGTTTCAAGTCTTGGCGGCCAGAATCTTCGCCGTCGGTTACATCAACGGTCATCGATGATTTCGACAACGACGATAACTACGACGGACATTATCCACGGATCTTCCGTGAGTTCAGCTTCAAGCAGCTGAGAATCGCCACGGATGGATTTTCTGCCGTAAATATCATATCGGAGCATAACGATTGGGTATTGAACATCGTCTACAAAGGAAAACTCGGCGATGGTCGTCGAATCGCCGTTAAACGGTTTCAGACACTTTCTTGGCCTGATCCTTTCGAATTCATCGTTAGTCTTTATTCGAATTTATTTTTAATCACCAAAAGATTATGGGCCGAAACCCGTAATCCCCGAGACCTAAGACCAGAGCATCAAATCTTGTCATCACTTGAGAGCTTACAGTTGAAGTTTTTTTTTTTCTTTTCAATTTCAGAATGAATCACAGGCTGTTGGGAGATTGAGGAGTGAACATATGGCGAATTTAATCGGTTGTTGTACTGATGACAACGAGAGATTGCTTGTTGCTGAGTACATGCCTAATGGAACATTAGCAAAAAATCTCTTTCACTGTAAATTAATCTTTTCTTTCTTCTCATTTGTCTATGATGTTTTTGGTACAAAGATGGTTTGCATAAGAAGATTGTGTAATGTGTTTTTCAGGGGAGAAAAGACCGATGAAATGGGAAACGAGGTTGAAAGTTGCGTTGCATACAGCAAAAGCTTTAAAGTATTGTAGCGATAATGGAGTAGAACTCTACCATGATCTTAATCCTTATAGGATATTGTTTGATAAGGTAATGTAATGCTAAACCTTCTTTTTGTTTCTTGAATTCGAAAAAACCGCAAAATATTTTGTATATGATTGAGTGTATGAATGACAGATAGGGAATCCTAAGCTTTCTTGCTTTGGTCTCATGAAAGAAGGGAAGAATTATAGTACTAACTTAGCATTTGCTCCTCCCGAATATTTGCGACTAGGTACATATATCAACCTTTTAATGTGTGTGTCAATTCGAAGAATATGAAATCTTATATAGAAGTTTTGTTCGACAATCATTTTTTTTTTCAGGTACTGTAATACCGGAGAGTGTCACATATAGCTTTGGGACCTTGTTATTGGATCTTATGAGTGGCAAACATATTCCTCCAAACCATGTAAAAAAAAATGGCAAATTTAGTTGCATTTGTAACATTTTGGACTTATTTGATTAGCTTTTTATATGTTAAATGTTTGTGCAGGCGCTTGATTTATTTCATGGCAAAAACTATTTGGTGCTAATGGATTCAGCTCTAGATGGTCAGTTCTCTCATGAAGACAGAACAGAGTTAATGCACATAGCTTCTCGATGTTTGAAGACCGAACCCAAAGAGAGGCCAAGTATGAAGTTCTTATGTCGACTCTTTCTCGAGTTCAAAAACGAGCCGAGTTATGGCCTATCAATGTCAAAAGACTCATGCCTGTAAGTGTCATTTTCTGTATATATTCAAGAATAGTCCAATTTAAAAGAATGACTAATTAATCATGTTAATGACAGTCTCCATCAAACAATCTGCCTGAAAAAAATAAACCTACAACAGAGCCATTGAAGTCAATTCCTTTCGGAGATGCGTGTTCAAGAGCAGATCTAAGTAGCATACATGAACTACTTGAGAAACTCGAGTATAGAGAAGACGATGGGGTCGCAAATGAGGTAAGTTAATGAATATTAAAGATCTTCTACTATATAAATTTGAGAATTGAATGTTACTGATTCTGTTAAATATGCCAGTTTTCATTTCAAATGTGGACGGGCGAAATGCAAGAGAATATGGACTACAAGAAGCATGGAGATGTTGCTTTTCGTGCTAAAGATTTTGATACCGCCATTGAATTCTACACAGAGGTTCAACCAAACCCCCAAATATTTTTCTTTTACAGTCTATAATGTTAGATATATTGCACTTCATTCCACTTATTACCAATTGGTTTTGAGACGGAAACTCATAAACTTGAAATGTTATGCAGTTCATGAGTGGAGCTCCTACGGTGTCACCAACAGTATTAGCAAGAAGGTGTCTTTGTTACCTTATGACTGAAATGTTTAGCGAGGCTCTTAGCGACGCGATGCAAGCGCAAGTTGCTTCACCAGAATGGCCAATCGCGCTGTATTTACAAGCGGCTTGTCTCTTTAAGCTTGAGATGGAAGCTGAAGGTAAAGAAGCACTTAAACATGGTTATTCTCTTGAGGCTTATTGAAGTTTGCGAAAAATACATATATTTCAAAAATTGTGAATACAAATACACACAAAATATGTACAAACCAATATGAATAAGTGTACTCATTCAGATTTTGTGAGCTATTGATTTTATTTATTAATTTGACTCAATAATGAATCTTTTTTTATATATATGTTTAAGATTGTTTTGATATGATTGCACTCGTGCAAAAAGCTAAAACAGGAATCAAATTCCACACATAGCAAAAGAAATGAGATTTGAGAAAAGAAAAGAAAAAATGGAAAAAAAAAACAGAGGATTTTTAATCTTTTTTTTCATTGTTGTGAAGGCAAGTTAAAGTGAAAGAACCATGAGATAACAAATGCAGAAACCATACATGTTAAAAGAAAATTTAAGAATCTATTTCCTCTCCAGAATCTCCGGTCATCGGAATCGTTTGTAGCCACCACCGTGGCTAAATTTCCGGCTTCAACGTCATCTACATTGGTTTCAACCGTCGTTTGATCAATCTCATTATCAACCTTGGAGAAGTTTTGAGCTATCGAACGACAAATCTCGCATGTCCTGAAAAAATTTGCACTCATTAAATCCTAATTTGAACAAAATGTTGCAAATATTTAAGAACATTATAACCTAAATCATGTTTTACAAGAATTTTCCTTACTTACTTATTACCCTTGATCTTGAACCAAGTTTCTGCACATTGCTTATGAACATAACCTAAATCATCTTTACAAGAACATCCAAGAACCATTGGATCTCCACATTCATGTCGACTACTCTCTAAACCTAAATGACAAATCCGACAATCTTTCTCCGGTGACGCTCCGATTGATCTAGATGGTTCTGATGACTCTGATCTTGATTCATCGTCGTCGAAATCACAAATCTCAAACTCACCGCAAAAGCTACGAACAGCTGAGTGAAAATCATAGTCGTAGTCACAAGAACTGTCTTCTCCGAGTTCACTGACGTCACTTCGACGGTAATGCCTCTCGCCGGAATCAATGTGAGAGATTTCGTAAGCTAAAGACATTTTTTATGTTTTAGAGAAAGAGAGAAGAACAAAACTTTGGTATATTATGATTATAACAAGACTTCTGTTACAAGTAAACCTAAAACTCTTGGATCAAGAGATTAAAAAGCAATATAAATTTAAGGAAAGAAAAAAAACATTTAAGGGTTGGAAAATCTGAAAGACTTATGTTTTGTTCTGTCTGGGGGACCAAAACATTATTTAGCTTTTTATTTTATTTTTTTGCTTATAGTGGGAAAAAAACATAATACAGGCTTTAAGGTGGATAAATACTCGATTGTTCACTAATCCGCACGCTAAGTATCATCGTGTTATTTGTGATTTTTGTTTCGTGTTATCAGACCTATTTTTATTACCGTTGATTTAACTCATGGAAGTATAAAAGTCAAGAAAATGGACGGTAGAGACTAAATCATGCCCGTGGGAGGCACGTGATAAGAGTTAAGTGTCGTAGTGTGGCTGTGCTTTGGGACCACCGCCTTTGGTTCTGTCTCTGTCTCTCTCATTGCTTCTGTTTCACGCCACCACATTCACTTCTTTCATGCTTTTTTATTTCTTTTGTTAATTACAATAACAAAAATAAATTTTAGATATTTCAAGGGTGAAAACTAAAATCCCGAAGCACACCCAAAAAAATATAAATATTAGTTTGAAACCAATCCGAATTTGTTTAGAAACTGAATTTCTATATAACCTCCTCTAGTCGGAGGTTTGGAAAGACTATTTTTTTATCCTTGTGGTTTTCTTGCGTTTTGTAACACTCTCGAACTCAATATCAATCAGAGAGAAAAAAAAAAAAAAAAAACTCAAGTTGAAACCTAAATTAAACTCTATCTGAATATTCTTGACCTATACACACTAACTAAGAGGTCCCTAATTATAAACTCATTGTTTTGTTAATACCCAAAAGATTGACCCGACTCGTTTGCGTATAAAAATAACATACTCAAACCGATTCAAAATTTATAATTTGAAATCCGTTAAAGTCTCATTGTTTTACTTACATAAATAGATAAATGTAACATTAATCATATCACTATTGTTATGTTATTTTTTTAAATGAATCCAAAACTAAAATCAAATTATAAGCATTAAACAAAACCAAATTACAAATACTAGTTTTATTTGGTTTCGTTTTCTATAAAGTCAGTAAAAATGCACAAATCCGAAAACAAGCCGTAAAATGCGATTGCACACCCCTAGTAACATTTTCATGAGTTGCATTTGATGGAAGATGACATTAAACAGCCGTCGCCATTTCCCTTACCGTTACCGGACCTAACTATAAAAACTGTTTAGTTGGTTTAGTTAGGAGTTAGGACGCGTGAAGACCACGCTCTCTCAATCAGAACAAAGGCCCATTCACAATAAAATGTAGCCTTAAAGATGCCCAAATAGTCCATAAATCAAAAAATGCAAATGAGAGAGAATTTAATAAACATAGCAATAATAAGGGGAAACCAACATAGTTAGTAGTAGTGGTACAAAGAAGAATTACTGACGCAAAGCCGTGGGAAATTTTAGATACAACACAGAAACAGTACAATAAAAGATTTTCGTTTCTTCTGATGATTTTAATTATCCACCTTCTTGAGCTTGTGGAGGAGGAGAAGAAGAAGGAGGCTTAGGTATATACGGATTAAGAGGGCTTCCATGTTCAATAGGACCTGGTTTTATCGAAGCTTTTGTTGTTGGAGATGGATCCACCGGAAAATTATAATCCTCCAACCCCAATTTCATTTCTGCATTAGTTTTAAGACATTCTCAAAATGTAAATCCAAAAAAAAAGAGAGTAAGAGAACCAAAAATTACCTGAAGAAACAAGTGAGACACAAAGGCTTATTACAACCAAAAGAAACACAAATCTTGATTTCTTCATCATCTTGAGAGATAAACAAAGAAGAAACTTTCTATCTTTCTTTGTTTTTTTACAGAGAGAGAGCAAGATAAGAGTAGCATGTGAGTTTTTGGATCTCTATGTCTTGACTGTGAAGTTGTGGGTAAAAATCGAGATATTGCTCATAGTTATTGCACTCTCTGGCTATGTGTCTGCATCTATCTCTATTGCAGAGAGAGAGGAAGCACCTCAAACAGCTCAAAGCTCATTCATTGGTAACACTTTAATGCTCTTCCATTACTTTTCTTTTATGACACGTGTCCATAGTTTCTCTTATCTCCATTAACGAGGTTGAGAAAATTAAGAGAGAAAAATGGAGTTTTATTAAGAAAGTATTGATTGATGGAGGAGACAAGGTGTAGAAGAAGAAACAGTGGTTGAAGCGGTGGTTTTCATTTTATTTTAGTACTACAGTACTGTACTACTCAGTGTTTTGATACCCGGACCGGACCGGCCGGTCCGACCGGTTCAACCGGGATCCGGCATCATATCCGGTCAAAATCCGGCATATAATTGGACCGGAAAAACCCGGAAAAAACCGTTGAAAATCGGTGACCCGGACAGAAAACCGGTGCCCGACCTGGCCGGTTTTGTATTTTGTTCTTTTTTTATTACTATTTATTTTTTTATCAACTATTTTGTTCTAAAAATAATAATTTGTACATATACGTTGAAAAAAAAAACTTTGATATGCCAAATCTTTTTCAAAATTTTAAATTAAAGAAATCAATTAGATGGATTGCATTAACAATTTTTTTTTTACCATATATGAACTCATTTTAAAATTAAAATTTATTTTTCTTTTATCTTTTTTATTTGTTTTTATTTATATTGTTAACATTTACTATTCAAAAATAATATCATATGTAATTATAATATATGATATCGGTTTTTAGTTGTTTGTGAAATTAATTATCTTTTGTTATAAACAAATAATTTTGATAATTATGAAGATAAAAAAATAAAAAATAATAATATTCACTTAATTTAAAACCCGCGGTTGAACCAGGTTGACCCGGAAACCCAGTGACCCGGCCATCACTCCGGTTCATCATCCGGGTCGGGTATAAAAACATTGGTACTACTACAAGATAAATGTGGTGGTTTTTTGGCTTTTATTGTTTTTTTTTTTACTTTTTGGTTTTGAATAGTAGTAGCATATAAAATAGTGGTGTAGTAATAGTGGTACAATTGAATTAACGACAAAGCATATTTAATGGTAATAACATACTATGAGTAAATAGCAGTACAGGACAACAATGTTAATAACGCCGTGCAAAAACCAAATAAATAGTAAATGCTTTTTTGGCTTTAGTTCCCTTTTTAAAAGAAAACAAAATCATTAAGTTGAGTTAAATGCCGTGAATGACAACGAAATTATACATATATATAAAAAATGTCATTCAATATGCTTTTTTTGTCTTTTACGTACGTTTCTTTAATTTTGTTTGTTTATTATGTTCACGTCACTTTTCAAAAAATATTTATACTTGGTAAACAATGCAGAGAGGAAGAAAAGAAAAAGGATTATTTTTGAATCTACTATTTTTTATTTAATTTTCACAAAATCTACCACTTCTCATAATTTCTTACAAAATCTACTACATTTTTGTCTTATAGTGAGTGAAATTGACACAATTGCTCTTCATTATCACCTATATATTTGCATTTCGTCCCCGAACCCCTGGATGTCCACCGATTCCGTTTACAACTACCGTCGCCGTTCACCACCGTCGTCGCCGTGTCCACGGCTACCGTCACCGTCGCGTGCTCACCGTCGTCATCCTGTTCACAACCATCTCCATCTCCGTCGTGGTCACCGTCGTCATCATGTCCACCGTCGTCATCTTGTCCACGGTTATCGTCTCTCTCGTGACTATCTTCGCCATTCTTCGTTCTGTCATCGTCTCCATCTCCGTCGTGGTCACCGCCGCCGTCGTGTCCACCGTCGTCGTCTGGTCCACGGTCATCGTCTCCATCTCCGTCGTGGTCACCACCGCCGTCGTGTCCACCATCGTCGTCTGGTCCACGGTCATCGTCTCCATTCCTGTCGTGGTCACCGCCGCCGTCGTGTCCACCGTCGTCGTTTGGTCCACGGTCATCATTATCTCCGTTCTGTCTCCGACCATTGTTGTCGTCCCCGCCTCTGTCGCCGCCGTTCCCGCCTCTGTCGCCGCCGTTCCCGCCTCCGTTGCCGGCGTCTATCACCACCGTCACCATTTTTTCCGTTTGGAGGAAGAAATAAAGAGAGAGAAGGAGAAAGAAGAAGAAGAAGAAGAAGATCTGTTATGGGTAGATGTGTTATGGGTAAAAAGGTAATTTGAAGTGGGTAGAATACAAAAATGTGGTAGATTTAATAAGAGAGTAGGAGAAGTGGTAGGTTTTGTAAAGATTTTGTGTAAAAGTGGTATATGGTATAATAATCTCAAAAGAAAAAGGTCATTTTAGAAGAAAAATGTTTCTACTGAGTATTTGAGGTGAAAAATTTTCTACTGTTTTAGATTTAATAAGAGAGTAGGAGAAGTGGTAGGTTTAATAAGAGAGTAGGAGAAGTGGTAGGTTTTGTAAAGATTTTGTGTAAAAGTGGTATATGGTATAATAATCTCAAAAGAAAAAGGTCATTTTAGAAGAAAAATGTTTCTACTGAGTATTTGAGGTGAAAAATTTTCTACTGTTTTAGTTACTTTTGGAATAAAATTGTTTTCTACGACTTTTTTTTTGACTGGTAAAACTATAGAGTAATTATATTTCTTTTCTTTTCTTTTCTTCTATACATGTAAACAGTCATACCCTAGTAATATTTCTTTTGAAACTTCTTTGTAAAGTTTTACGGCTCCAAACTCTCTTTACATCGTTGGTATAATTCAGTTCACACTCCACGGTCTAGTCATACCTATAATTTTGGTATACTTCATATCTAACATAATTAGGACTTTAGCCAGATTGGAGGAATCAATAATATCGATCGGTGGTGGGATTTTCGTAGTTCACCGGTGGCTCCGGAGAGCATAGAGGCAAATCAGGCGGCGGAGTAGGCAAGCTAGTCGCCGGAGTCGGCCCATCTCGGACAAAGAAAACCGTTATTATAGCAAACGCCAAGTGAGCATCCATATGACAATGGAACATCAATGCTCCTACTTACACATCTCAAATAAAATATGAGAATGTATATGATGCTATGGTTAAATAATTATAACCATAACCATATATACATTATTCGTCAGTTCACAGCGTTAGAAATAATAAACAATTTGTCTTCTTTTTTTTTTCTTTTTCTTTTTCTTTTTTTAACAATTTGTCTTGGGTCAAAAAACTCGAGTGTTTCTAACGTGATCAATGATGGTGTTTTATTGCAATGTTTGTGTTTGCATTTCAGTGATACATATTTAATCAATACCTAAGACTAAAATATTTTTGACTAACCAGGGTTATTATCCAGGAAACGGAGGACACCCCACCGGTTGAAATTTCGTAGTTCACCGGTTGGTGCTGCTATGATATTGCGGATCTGCGGGTTAATCAAATTGAAGTTCGTCGCTGTTTCATTCGGGTCATAATAACCGAACCCTTGAGCCAACACGAGGAAATTGAAACCGTGAAGGTGCATCGGATAGTTTTCGGCAGTGACATCCCAAGTGTTTTCACAATTATTTTAATTTTATCACTCAAGTTTCTAAATATGAAAATCTAAAATATATAGTATAGTGAACCGGTGAAATCTGGTGAAATTGTAAATATTTAAAATTATATGAAATACAAAAGATGTGAGAAAAAAATTGAGATAAAAAAGTTTTATTGGAAACTCAAGTGCTACATTTGTAGAAGAAAGATAAAGAGATGAACTTTTATTGTAATACTCTGTTTCTTAATACCTTACAAAAAGACCTTACACAATTCTTATATAGACTCAGAAGAAGAATCTAGAATCCTAAGACATTGATTGAAGAAGCGCAAAACTATTGTGAAGGTGGAGAGTCTCCGTAACAGTGCCGTCGTTTCCCTTTCCTTCACCTGAACATAAAGCTTCTGTCTTCTTCTGATGTTTAGGATTGTGTTTGGTTATTGGGCCAAGTTTCTCTTTTGTGTTGAGGCCCAAGTCCACCGTTGAATCTTTGTTCCTCACAACATTTACATTTACATTATATAGTTAAAGACAAAACGAACCAACAACACCGCTAACTATCAAAGAGATGATGTCATGCCTAAATTGTTTTTCACAGTTATGTAAATTTTATCACCTAAGTTTCAAAAACCAAAAATCTAAAATACGAAAAACAGTTTGAAAATGAAAAAAAGAATTATAAAAAACAGAGTGCTAAATTTACATTATATTACTAAGATAAAACGAACATGTAACACCGCTAACGATCAATGACACGATGTCATTTGATAGGATGTCATGTCTGAATTGTTTTTCACAATTATGTAAATTCTATCACTCAAATTTCAAAAACCAACAAGCTAAAATATATGTTGAAAAAAATAATATCAAAGTAAAAAAGGAAAGAGGATGAATTATAATGTTTGAAGATAATTATTTTATTTATGTAACAGATTTAGAAGAAAAAAAATAACGGGGAAAATGCTCTCACCATATAGCCTTGAGATACGCTCCAGATTTATCAGATTCGTCCTTACATTTCCTTATTGTATCTCCGGTTCTGCCTTACGCTCCTCTTGTATCTAATCTCTACCTAAGTTTACCATAATATTTGATAAACGAATCAAAGATAACATATAAATTTCATGATGCAAGAGATATTAAGTTTAAAAAAAAAAACAGAACACACGAAACTAAACTTTTTTTTGTCGACAGTGTTTCATTAATTTAAACATCCAAACAAACAAAGAAAGGAATTAGACATCCTTCAAAATTACCACAATAAAACTTGAAAGCAATAAAGCATAGGTTGGATAGATCATCGCATAAGATGGTGGACAGCGAACTCGAAGCGAGCTTCGAATGCGTCAAAGCGTTCTTTACGGCAACGCCGGAGAACTTGATTTAGTCAACTTCAATTGTGACTTTGAATACGAACCACTACCTCCGGTATTTGTTACCACGAGTCTGATTGCTCCTATAGATCCTGTAAATATCGCACAAAGAGCCAAAGAGGTGAGTAAATTCGGATTAGATCCCGGCAAAATGCTCGGGACTACGACCCTTCTTGACGATAGGGAAGACATTACGATCACTCTCAAAGAGAGGAATGAGTATACGACCGCTCTCATTGAGAGGGAAGAGGTTTAAACCATTCTCATAGAGATGGAGGATTTTTGTAAAATATCCCTCTTCGAATAATCCGAACCAATAACTGTGTTAATACACAGAGTATTAAGCACGGTCATTAGGAACTTGATATGAAGAAAAGGATTACGGAAATAGGTTCTTATTGGGCTACATAACCCAAATAGCTGATTGGGCCAGGCCCATAGATGAATGATACTGAGTTGGTGGTAGGGTTTTGGAATGGGAAGGAGGCGGAGAAGACGAGATGGTTGATCAGACAGGAGCATCAACGGCAGTAAGGACGAGTTTGGCGGCTGAATTGCCGGTGATGAACTCGAGCGTACAGTCGGTGCAACGACGAGGAGGAGATAGGCTGGGGAGAAGCAGAGATCGGAGAATCTCGACGAGGGTAGGAGTCTTATAGTCATCGGAGCAGGTATCGAAGCCGGCGACTGAGGGAAAGTCGATGTCGTCGATGTGATGGATGGTCGGCGGTGAAGATATCGAGACCTCCGGTGAGGTATCTCGTTGCAACAACCCATCGGATCCGGTGGATCCAAAGGTTGCAGGGGATTCAGAGGCGCCGGAACAACTAACCACCGACGATGGAGATGAAGACGCAGCGTTCTCAGATCTGAATGATTCATCACCGGCGATTGAATCGGACGGCGGAGAGTGAGGACGAATGGTGCGTAGATCTTGCCGGAAGCCATGGAAGCAAACGGAAATGAAATAGATTTACCAAAGCAATTGATGCTCGGAAGTTTCTTGTTGGCTATAACGAACCAACGGAAGTTATATAACCGGACGGAAGTTACTTGAACCAGAGAGCCGAGCTCCGGTAAGCTTTCATCACATCGAAGATGGTGAAGCAGCTCCTTGGGTTTCGAGCCAAGGAGAGAATTCAAATTTTTATAATTTTGGTTACACACGAAACTACACTACCCAACCGATTCATTCTTAATATCGACAATTCTAGCAAATCACCATTCGAGACGAAACAGATTATCATGATTATCGATCGTATCGATTTAACATCATAAACTCTAATTAACCTAATTTACGAACAAAAAAAATCACCGAGAAGAAGATAATGATTGAAAGTTGACTAGGTTACAACATAAAGACTTTAGGCACTCACAAAAAGCTATGTCGTTGTCAACATCACCGCCGCGAGTTGCCGTTGTCGTCACCACCGGCGCACCGTGAGTTGCTGTCACCGCCCCAAGTCTCCCGAGGGAGGAAACGATTTCATAATAATAAGGGAAAAAGAAAGAGATCGACGATCGAAGGTCTCTATTTCCTTTCCTTCGCTTCACTTTTGTTGATTCAAGAAACAAAAAAGTAAAGAACAGCGTAAAGAAAAATAGAAATCTAAGCAATACAAGGATCAAAGCCGTGTAAATATAAGATTTAAAAAAAAAATCACCTCTGCTTAATAACGATCCTTGTGAGAAAAGGTAAACTTTCCCAGAGGTTTTTTGGAAAAAAAGGAAATTTTATGTAATCTCTCAACGGTAATAAAGAGAGAGAAAAAGTTACCGTTCCTTAATAACGGTCATGTTTTTCTTAATCCTCTCACCTTAACCTTTGATATTGATAAGACTAATGTATTCGAAATGGGCCTAAAAAGGCTGTCACTACAATCCAAACTACACTCCAAAACATATGATAAAGTTTAACCATAATACTATTTTTTAGATTAGATTATTTCTATTTTTCTTATTATGAATATTAACTGAAAACTGAATCAGTGTGAATTAAGAGGTCTTCGACAAGGTGACCCTTTGTTTCCATACTTGTTTGTGTTGTGTATGGAAAGATTGTGCCATTTGATTGACATAGCGGTCATGGAACGGAAGTGGAAGCCGATTGGATTATCTAGAGGTGGACCGAAATTATCTCACATTTGTTTTGTCGATGATTTAATTCTATTCGCGGAAGCCTCGGTTTCTCAAATTCAAGTAATTCGGAGTATTTTGGAGAAATTTTGTATGGCATCGGGACAAAAGGTGAGTTTGGATAAGTCAAAGATCTTTTTCTCACAAAATGTATCTCGTGATATGGGCAAATTAATCAGTGATGCAAGTGGGATTAAGGTGACTCATGATCTTGGAAAATACCTGGGTATGCCGATTTTGCATAAGAGAATCAATAAGGAGAGATTCGGCGATATATTGGAGAAAGTTTCGTCTAGGTTAGCGGGCTGGAAGAGTCGCACGATGAGCCTAGCTGGTCGTATAACTCTAACGAAAGCAGTCTTGGCTTCTATCCCGATACATTCGATGAGCACGATTATTTTACCGGCGGCTACTTTGAGAGAGTTGGATAAGATTTCTCGAAATTTCCTTTGAGGAAGCACTTTAGAGAAAAAGAGACAACATCTTATTGCGTGGGATAGGATATGTGTAGCGAAAGAAAAGGGAGGATTGGGTATTAGAAAGTCGAAAGAAATGAACAAGGATTTGATTGAAAAAGTTGGTTGGCGTTTATTGCATGATCAAGAGAGTCTTTGGGCCCGAGTGTTACGGAAGAAATATAGGCTTGGGGATTTAAATGATCATTCTTGGGTTATGGTTAAAAGCAATTGGTCAGCTACTTGGCGAAGTATGGGAACCGGAACAAGGGAAATGATTATGCGTGGTTATAATTGGTTACTTGGGGATGGCAGAGACATTCAATTTTGGTCTGACAAGTGGTTGTGGAGTTCTCCTTTGGCCGAGTGTGTAACCAGTCCTCTTCCGGCCGGTTTTGAAGATGTCAAGGTCTGTGAGTTATGGAATAATGGACATTGATGGGACATGAGTCGAATAGCCCCATTCATAACGGAAAATAAGATGCTTGAACTATTGGCTAGGGTTGTGGATAATGGAGCGGGAGCAGTTGACAGAATTACGTGGGGAGAGACTGTTGATGGCAGGTTTACAGTGAGTTCTGCGTATGGGCTAGTGATGAGAGATGACTCACACAAGCAAAATATGGAGGCTCTCTACCGACGTGTTTGGAGGACGTGTGTCCCGGAAAGGGTAAGAGTTTTCCTTTGGTTAGTGATTCAACAAGTCATAATGACGAATGCGGAACGGTTCAGGCGGCATTTGGCGGACTCGGATACATGCAAGATTTGTCAAGGAGGTGTGGAGACGATTATGCATCTACTCCGTGATTGCCCGGCGATAGAAGGAATATGGACTCGGATTGTTCCGTTGAGTCAAAGAAGAGCGTTCTTTGAGCAACATCTTCTTGGTTGGATTTATGAGAATTTGGGGAGGCAAACTAACCAAGGAGATATACCATGGGCCACGATGTTTGCATCAACCATTTGGTGGGCATGGAAGTGGAGATGTGGAAACGTTTTTGGGGATAACATATTATGCAGAGATCGGGTTTGATTCGTAAAGGACTTCACTAAGGAAGTTTATATGGCTAATTTGAAGGCTGTGGACAATGGAGGTAGTAGGGAACGAGTTGAGAGATTAATTGCATGGGTCGGCCCGAGTGCGAGGTGGTTTAAATTGAATATGGACGGAGCTTCTCATGGCAACCCCGGTATAGCGAAGGCAGGTGGGGTGGTTCGGGATGGTGAAGGGAAATGGATTTGTGGTTTTGCATTGAATATTGGTCGTTGCTCTGCCTTGTTGGCTAAGTTATGGGGAGTGTACTATGGATTATGCGTGGCTTGGGAGAAGAGGATCTCGAGTTTGGAGCTTGAAGTGGACTCGGAATTGGTGGTTGGTTTTCTTCGGACAGGGATTGGGGATTCCCATCCGTTGTCTTTCCTGGTGCGGTTGTGCCATGGCTTTATCTCGAAGGACTGGAATGTCCGAATTTCTCATGTGTATAGGGAAGCTAACCGTCTAGCTGATGGGTTAGCGAACTATGTATTTTCTTTACCGCTTGGCTTGCATACTTTCGATGTTGTTCCTTTAGATGTTGCTTTAATCTTGCAAGAGAATGTCTCTGGACCCCCTCGGCCAAGACAAGTATACATGTAATTGTTTTTTTTAGTTCGTAATAATATCTGGGAGATTTTCTCCCGGTCATTCACAAAAAAAAAAAAAAGGTGAAAACTATACTAGTTGTAATGAGTTGACATGTACTCAAAACAAATAAAGAAGTAAAATCAAATTAACTGAATCATCGAAGTAAACTGAAAAATCGAAATATTCAACCCTAAAAGTTGACGATCTTCTTGAAGGATTAGTAGTGTATATGAATCTTTTGTGGTCAATATTTTTTATGGAATTGATTAGTTGTGGAGACATGTAACAAGAGTCGGCAGAACATTAATGGTCCATGGTTTTAAGTATTAAATTGGATGCACAAAGTGTCAGTGAGTACTTTTGTCAGTCTTTGAAATAAATGCATGCCAATTTATTTCTACTTAACTTGAGTATCGAGTATCTCGTTTTTCTATTCTTTCTTTCTTGGAGTATAGTATTTTTGTAAAGAACAAATTATTACTTAAAAGTGTCTAAATTTTTTTAACTAATTAAATATATTTAATTTAGGATCTTGATATCTAAAAACAGAAAAAAAAATCCTAGATAAGATTTTTCCTGATTTTAAACACCTAATGTCCTAAAATTTAATATATATAATTACTAAAAAAAATTTTAAACACTTTTAAAAATGTCTCCAATGTACATGGTCTTATTAGTTGTTTTGGACTATTCATCTGCCCCAAGTAAAACATTTAATTATGGGGGTGATTGGTTCGGCTGTAGCTGTAGAATTTTTGCTGTAGAATTTTTGCTGGAAGTGTTTTTGCTGTAGAAGTACATTTTTTTTGCTGCAGAATTTTTTGTTGTAGATTTTTTTTTGCTGTAAATTTAGAAGTTGTAGCTGTAAGTTTATAGTTGTAACTATTCTAAAATAAACATGATTGGTAAGTATACAATATGTGATGTACTTTGACTTTAATTAGTTTGTATACATAAAAATTGCTATAATTTAAAATTTCATTGCTACTTAAAACATAGAAAATAAATTTAGCTAAAAGCTGCAATTTTAAAATAAAAACATGATTGGTAAACTTAAGATATATGTTATAGTTTTAATTAGCTTGACTAATTTTATGAAAATAAAATGTTTTGTACTAATTATAAAAATAATCGAGTTTATAGAAACTTTATGTAATTTTCAATGCAATAAAAATGAACCTCTAAATTATTTTTAAATGGACAACTAAGCAAAAATTAAAACATCATTTTAAAATTAAATAATTTCAGTAAATGTATCTAAAATATACAAATACTTTCGTGATTGACAAAATAATTCAAAATACTTTTGATTTTATCTTTTCCATAGATTCGTTACAATCTTATTTAAAATCCTTCCATATATATTTTTTTCTCTCAAATCATATTTTTGTGAAGTTTTAACTAAATAATCATAAGAAAAATGTGTAACGTGGTCGACCAAAAAAAAAGTGTGTAACGTGACTTAAAAAAATTAAGAGTTTGTACAAACCTAAAATTGGGGCTGTGAGATTTTACATGTTACAGCAAAAGAAACTTAGAAAAAATTAAAGAGGTTGTAGCTTAGGAAATTAAAGCAAAAACATGATTGGTAAAAAAAGTTGTAGGTTTATTACTTAAAGAATTAAAGCTACAACATGGTTAATAACAAAATAATGCTTTAAGAAAATTTAAGGCTGTAGACAATACTTAAAGTCCAACCAATCATGCTTTATGTCTGAATAATATTCGATGGTTTGCTTTGCCTCATTTCATACACGCACATGGAAATAGGAGAAAGAAATCGTTAAAAAATTGCGAAAAGTGGAAAACTACACCAACAATGAGAAACAAAGTATTTCATCGAATAAATGATCAAAGGACTATATCAAAAATCGTTTATGAACTCTCAAAAGTTCAATGTGTTGATACCATCGTAATTTTGTTATAGAAAATAAATGTCGCTACAATTCATGATTAACCATCTACGCAATTGGAGCCGCATATCATAAATAATACGATATCATATATCTTCGTATAACTTCCAAAGTTCAAATTCAATGTGAAACAAACAAAATAAAAATCCATGTGATGTTTGCTATATGTATCATTCATATCGTTGTAAAATATGTGATGCATTTAATAAATTCCATTTCATTTTCTTGTGATGATAATGAAACATTGATCTCCTTCCTCCACTAACATTATTGTGTTTATTAATCAATGATTAGACTGCATGTGACAATATATACGAATAGAGTTAAATAAACCATAGTACCATACTATATTTTCACATTAAATATCCCTCGAATCAGGGCCGGCGATGGGCAAGAGCAAGTGGTGCAAATGTCCGGGGCCGGCGATTTTTTTTTTTCTTTGTATTTTGGGACCTAAATTTCTTAAAATTTGGTATTTTAAGGCCCAAATTGTAAATTGAGAACG
This sequence comes from Draba incana, assembly GCA_963576765.1. Classification (NCBI taxonomy): domain Eukaryota; kingdom Viridiplantae; phylum Streptophyta; class Magnoliopsida; order Brassicales; family Brassicaceae; genus Draba; species Draba incana. The sequence goes on along the minus strand of OY755205.1, from coordinate 844,011 downwards.
AGATTAACAAGAACTTCCCTTCTTATTAATGATTTGAGAAATCTCCCCTAAAACTCAAATATCTTTCTCTCTCAACTTATGAAACAACCCTTCATAAGTTAGTTTATATAGGCTCACCCCTAAATCCCTAATTTCCTTATTTGATTAAACTACCCTTTAACAAATAAGTAAATAATACATTAGGAATTATCTAACATTTTCCCCCTTAATTCCTAATCCCGAATTAAGGTCTTCAACACCAATAAGCTTCCTCATCTCTGCAAACTTCATTCTCGCCAATGGTTTGGTTAAGATGTCCGCTCTTTGCTCTTCTCCAGGAACAAACTCCACGCTTATCTGCTCATTCTCAACACACTCACGTATGAAATGATACCGCTTCTGAATGTGCTTACTCCTTCCATGAAAAACAGGATTCTTCGACAAAGCTATTGCTGATTTGTTGTCAATGAACAAAATGACACTCTCTTGATTCAGACCCGTCACTTCTTGTAACAAATCCTGCAACCAAATAGCTTGTTTCGCTGCTTCCGTAGCTGCCATGAACTCTGCTTCACAAGATGATAGAGCAACAGTTGGTTGCTTCTGTGAGCACCACGTGATTGGTGATGATCCGAAATAGAACACGTGACCGGCAGTGCTTCTTCCATCGTCTGGACTTATGTCATGACTGCTGTCGCTAAAACTCAAGAGTTTCTTGTCACCTCTCCTTTTGAAGTTAAGACCATAACCTTTAGTTCCCTGCAGATATCTGAGAACATGCTTCAATGCTGCCTCATGAGATGTTCTTGGACTCTGCATATACCTGCTTAAAGCTCCCACTGCAAATGCAAGATCAGGTCGTGTGTGTAATAAATACCTCAAACATCCCACCATCTTTCGATAATGTGTTGCATCGACCTCTTCTTCTTCCTCTGCTTTGCTTAGCTTCAAGCCTGGTTCCATAGGTATACTTGTCTTGTTGCAGTCGTCCATCTTAGCTTCTTTAAGGATCTTCTCTGCATACCTCTGTTGCTTGAGAGTTATGCCCTCCGCAGTTTGAGAAACTTCAATCCCGAGATAGTAACTTAGCTTACCTAAGTCTGACATCTCAAACTCATTCGCCATCCCTTGCTTGAAATCATTTATGATCTTCAATGTAGTCCCCATTACGAATAGATCATCGACATAGACAGCCACAACTAGCTCTTGTTGTTTCTCTGTTTTCCGGTACACGGATTGTTCCTTAGAGCACTTCTCGAATCCCAGGTTCTTCAAAATCTGATCGAGCTTTGTGTTCCATGCTCTTGGAGCCTGTTTCAATCCATACAGAGCCTTTTGAAGTTTGTAGACTTTGTGTTCTTCCCCCTTTTTCTCAAACCCTTCTGGTTGATAAACATAAACTTCTTCTTTCAGCTCCCCGTGCAAGAATGCAGTTTTAACATCAAGGTGGTGAATCTCCCATCCGTTTGCAGCAGCTTGAGCAATCAAGAATCGAATTGTTTCCAGTCTCGCCACTGGTGCAAACACTTCGTCATAGTCAATACCATACTTCTGAACATATCCCTTAGCAACCAATCTCGCCTTATGCTTATTGATGCTTCCATCTGAATTCCTTTTGGTCTTGAATATCCACTTAAGACCAATTGGCTTGACTCCATCCGGCTTATTAACCAGTATCCAAGTGTTGTTCTTGATTATTGAATCGATTTCTGCACAAGTTGCTTCTCTGAACTCTTTGATTTCCTTTGCTTCTTGATATGAGCTTGGTTCACCATCGATCGTTAGGAGTAATTCTTCACCCATTAAGTCTGCAATCAGTAAGTACTCCTCAAGCTTCTTAGGCAGTTTTCTCTCACGAACGGATCTTCTCAAGATCACACCTTCTCCCGAATCTGCATCGACGGGATCGACCGGTCTGGGGGAGGGACCGGTCGGTCCCTGTTCTAGAACCTCCGTTCTGTTTCTGGGCCGTTGAGGATCGACCGATCTTGAGGATGGACCGGTCGGTCCCGGGTCTTGATCGTCCGCTCTGTTTCTGGATGTTGGAGGATCGACCGATCTTGGGAAGAGACCGGTCGGTCCGGTTTACAGTGACTCCATACTCCTTGCCGATGTTAGGGGATCGACCGGTCCGGGGAGTGGACCGGTCGGTCCGGCTTCCAGATCCTGGTTCTCTGTTTCCTCACCGAAATCTCCCTATTCCACACGTAATGTCTCTGAGCTGCTTGGTGTTTTATCTTGAAAGTCTCTCCACTTCCATCCTTTAGACTCATCAAACACCATATCTCTACTTACATGAACTCGTCTGTTTACCGGATCGTACAGACGATAAGCTTTCGAACTCGGTTCTGTTCCGAGGTGAATAAGGACTCGTGTTCTACTGTCTAGCTTCTTGAGATTGGCGTCTTCAACTCTCGCATAGGCTAGACACCCGAATACTCGCAGATGACTCAAGCTTGGTTTATGGTCCTTGAAGAGTTCATAAGGTGTATGATCTCTCAAGGCTTTGGTTGCAACTCGATTGATGAGGTACGTGGCGTGCCTCACTGCTTCACCCCACATATAATTTGGCAATGCCATTGTGCTAAGCAGTGTGCGCGTCATCTCCATGAGGGTTCGGTTGCGCCTTTCCACCACTCCGTTTTGTTGTGGAGTGTATGGAGCTGTAAGCTGCCTTGAGATCCCATTAGTTTCACAAAACGTTTGAAAATCGATAGAATTAAACTCACCTCCCCTATCGGTTCGAAACGTTTTTATCCTGCCTCCACACTCATTCTCCACCATAGCTTTGAAGCTTCTAAACTTGTCAAGTGCCTCGCTTTTCTCCTTTAGCAGGATGGTCCACATGTACCGTGTATGATCATCAATCAGTACAAACACATAACGGTTCTTCCCGGCTGTTGCTGGAGTAATTGGGCCACACAAATCTCCATGAATCAGTTCTAGTTTGTGGCTAGACCTGAAAGGGGTTGCACTTGGGAATGCCTTGTGTGTTTGCTTCCCAACCAAACAATCTCCACATATCCTCTTCTCCTCTCCGAAAGTAGGCAGTCCATGAACCATCTCCTTTCTTGACATAGTCCTCATGCTATCAAAGTTCACATGTCCAAGTCTCGCGTGCCATCGCCAAGTCATGTCCTTAGTCTCGGATAGTAAACTTATTGGAGAGCCGATTGTCAATGGGATCTTGTACATCCGATTAGGCGATCGAATGACATTCATTAACAGCCTTCCACTATCATCATGAACAGTGAGATAGTTCCTTCGAAGTCTCACGTCACACCCGATCTCTGTGAGTTGTCCAAGGCTGATAATGTTGCTTTTGAGATCCGGTATCCAGTAGATGTCTGAAATCAGCATCTGTTCACCAGTTTTACCTTGAATGATTATGGATCCCTTTCCCTTTATCTCGACACAAGACGCATCTCCAAATTTTACTTTCCCACTTATGTTTTCATTCAACTCTGAGAAGTAGGACTTCCTTCCAGTCATGTGATTACTTGCACCGTTATCCAAGTACCAAACACTTTGATCCCCTTGATCCTTTTCGTAATCACACGGTACCACATTCTTCTCATTCAAGAAAACCACCTCATGTTGAAACAATGCTGCATCAGCCACCTCTGTTTGCACCATGTTCACTTCTTGCCTATTTTGATTCCTCTCAGGACACTTATCCGCAAAGTGACCCAGTTTATCGCATCGCCAGCAAGTGATCTTAGAGAGATCCTTCTTAGATCGGTTGAAGTTGTTGTTTTCTCGCTGTTGTGAGTTGAATCTTCCTCTACCTCTGCCTCTACCACGATTTCCTCGACCTCTACCTCTCTGCCCATTGTCTCTTTCATTGTCTCGATTTTGATTGTTGGAGTAACTCAACAAGAGTCTACTTTGGTCTTCTCGTTGAGCTGCACCACTAATGCGCTCTTCGTAGGCCTTTAGCCTTCCCACAATGTCTTCGAAACTGGTCCTGTTGAGGTCTAATGTCTGTTCCAAGGAGGCTACAAGGTGAATAAACTTACTTTCAGGCAAGCCATTAAGAAACTTCTTCACCATCCTGTGTTCTTCTATGACTTTGCCCAATGATACAGATTTTGAAGCTATGCTAGACATCCTTCCAACAAAGTTCTCAATCGTCTCTGTATCTTTCATCTTTAGGAGTTCGAATTCAACTCCAAGGGTTTGAAGTCTCGCCTCTCGCACACGCTCTACACCAACGTACCGATTCCTGAGTGCCTCCCACATGCCCTTTGCCGAATTTTGCTCTCCTATCTCTTCGATTAGATTTTCAGGGATTGATTGATACAATAGTGCAGTAGCTACATCGTTTTTCGCTCCATCCGTCTCTTCTAGTTCGATCACATCCCATACTCTGTTTGCCTTCAAGGCCACCTTCATCCTTAATGCCCACACGTTGTAATTCGTGGCTGTGAGCATCAGATACTGTATAGAGGACACACTCGGTTCCTTCTCCCTCGCCGAAGTAGAAACTAGCTTGCCCTCCATGTCTTCCTATGTGCACGGCAAAACCCTAGGTTTATATCTAGGTTTTGTTCAACAACTCTCCCAAGAAAAGAACGTTCTCACCAACGTAATTTTCCAACACGAGCTCTGATACCAAATGTAAATTGAGAACGAGATTAACAAGAACTTCCCTTCTTATTAATGATTTGAGAAATCTCCCCTAAAACTCAAATATCTTTCTCTCTCAACTTATGAAACAACCCTTCATAAGTTAGTTTATATAGGCTCACCCCTAAATCCCTAATTTCCTTATTTGATTAAACTACCCTTTAACAAATAAGTAAATAATACATTAGGAATTATCTAACACAAATTTCTTAAAACTTTATAAAAAAAACCTCAAATTTCTAAAAAAAATTTTTTAAAAAATTATATTGCACAGGACCCACCAATGGAATGAGCCGCCCCTGCCTCGAATAATGATCTAGAGCTGTTAGAATGAAAAAAAAACCTCACAATTTATCTGTAAACTAGTAAATAATAAGAGAGACAAGAGACTGCCAAAGGAGAAGGTTCTTAGAGTTGAAGTCACTCCATTTATTTTCAATTTCCTATCTTACAAGAAAAACATATGTTAACGGTGATTTTTGAGTTGAAAATTTAATAGAATATAACATAATTCAAGTTTAATACTCATGTTTCGTTTGAAAAATTAGTATAGATTTAGGTCAACATTTCCGATTATCGAAAATATAAAAATTAGACGTATTCGTCGTTTACTACTCAATGGGACAAGGCACGAGCAATTTGTTATGGGCATTTTATTATATTTAATCTTATTTTAAACCTTTTCTATCACTTCGAAATAAAGAAGAACTCGGTAACATAATCAATGGTTGTCCACTAATTAAACCCATTTATTAGAGATCCTTTTGTTTTCCTTTGCCAACAATTCCACCTTTATTATCTAAAACCCCACATTTTCTATTTCCTTTTTGTTTGTGGACAATTAAAAATGATTTCTCTTGCACTACCTAAATCATTGTAATGACCTAATCTAATGTTAACGTCATAATTATTATACTCAAAACTATTTATATACATATACGATAATTAATACTATTTGACAAATTAATAACTCAATAAATGAATAAATTTTGTTCGGTTCCAAATTAAATCAATACAATTGATATTTTTAAAAATTATAAAGTCTCGTTTTGAATGAATGTTTTTCTTCTTAAAAATCATCCAAACATCATAATTTTTCTTCTACTATTCTTCTATTATTTATATGATTTTATTGTCAGAAGAATTTACAATATTAGAAATATTGGAATCAGCACGCAAACACGTTAATCTCCCTCCTCTTGGCCTTGCGGAAGTGCCACTGTTTCCTTGGCTGATTTGGCAACTCTGGAAGGTAAGAAACCAGTTCTTGTTTGACGATCGGAGAAGCTCTGCTCAAGAAGTGCTATTGAGAGCAACTTTAGATGCACGTTCCTGGCTAAATGCACAAATGGACGCTCCGAAGTCTAACAGTCCCAAAGTTCCCAATTGTGTTAAGCGTTTGGAACAACAAACACATTCTCTTTTTGTGGATGCTTCATGGCATGTTACAACTCGGGATTATGGAATGGGATGGTGCCTAAGGGACTCAAGTATGAATATCATCTCTCAAGCCTCATCAGCACGAAGAAATGTTAACTCAGCCTTGATTGTCGAGGGATTAGCAATGAAAGCCGCATTAATTGCCGCTAAAGATGCGAATATACGAGAACTGAACGTTTTCTTGGATTCGTCCTCGCTTATCACACTAATCAACACGAACGGTGTGGTAAATGAGTTGAAATTTATCCTCTTTAACATTAGTTATCTTCGAATGAGTTTCGCTATTATCTCTTTCTCTTTTATTCCTCGCTCGGAAAATGTATTATTTATCCGATGCGCTTGCAAAATTTGGTATTGTAACTCTAAACTCACCTCCCTAGTTTGGGAGTAAGATTATAATATCAATCGGTTTGATAAAAAAAAAAGATGTGGGGCTAAATGTCACAATCTAGAACATGGGGGCTACCAAAGTGAGAAGATAAAAGTAGTGGGTATAAGAACAGAGAGATAGCATTAATTGAATATTTCCCTTATTACTCAGCAACCACTGAGAGAGAAAGAGCGAATCAAGGTTTCTCGAAGAAGAAGAAGATGACTTAAATTCTTATTTAATTCCCAATCTGCTTTTTTCATTTCTTCACCAAACCACACACTAATCTAAAGAAGCAAAAACCTAAATTCACTCTTCTTGGAGACTGAAAAAGAGCTCCTTTTACAGATTCTTCATGCTCAATCTCAATTTTACAGCTATGGAGGTTTTCAAAACCCTAGCTTTATTGTTCGTTTTAAGCTCCATGGCTTCTGCAAATGAAAATTCCTCGTTTTCGTTTAATGGGTTTGTGAAATCTCCAAGCTTTAACAAGAACTTTGCTCTGTTTCGAGATTCGAAGCTCGTTAACGGCGGTTCATCGATTCAATTGACTGACTCAGTGAGTCGAAGCGAAGGACGAGTCATTTACAAGAAACCCATCAAGCTATTTCAAGGTAAAGGAAGAAACTTTTCAGGATCATTCTCGTCTCATTTCTCGTTTTCGATGTCTAAAGAGATTGGTAGTGTTTTGGGTTTTGTAATGGTACCCAGTGGTTTGGATCTTAGGTCGTTTAGTAGAAAGGATAATAGTTCTTCTGGTTTAGGGTTCTTATTGCAATACAAGATTGTTGCTGTTGAATTTGGTATTTCAAAGAGAGGGAATCGAGTAGGGATCTTAGTTGGTAGACCTAGAGATGTTAAATTTAGAAAGTTATCATCTTTTGGTGAACATTTCAATGGAGATAAGAAATTGAGTTGTTGGATTGATTACGAGGCGAGCTCGAAGAGAATCGAGGTTCGTTTGAGCGTATCGAATACCTTAAAACCGGTCAATCCATTCATCTCTTACTTAGTAGATTTGGCTAAGTTATGGAAAGATGGGAACTTTATGGTGGGTTTAACTTCTTCAAATGGAAATTCGTCGAAATCGCATTATCTACATTCGTGGAGCTTTGAAATGAGACGTCCTTCGATGAGGATTCACTCGCAGCCGCTTGATCCTAACGATGTTTCCAAGACTGTTAAGGAAGAGGAGAAGACGGTTGAAGTTAAGGGGAAAAGGAAATGTATATGGAGAATGCTTGGTGCGTTGGTTATGGGTGCGGTTTGTGGAACTTTAGGAGCAATGTTAGCGCTATACCTTTGGACGGTATGTGGTAATAGGCGATCAATGGCGATAGTTCCCGAGGAATGTGCTAACGAAAAATCGGATACCGTTGTGATTGATGAAGAAGAATTGAAGAAGTAGTAGTTTTGTGTGTTTGTTTGTTTTAGAGTTTTGTATTTGTCTTTGTGTTTGTAATGTAAATTCTCTTCTTCTTCTTATTCTTCTGTTTGTTTGTTTTGTTAGTTGGTGAGATGAGTTTTCTTTTCACATGTAGAATCATTACAATATTTATTAATTTAACATTTCAAAATCTTGATTCAATGCAATTGTCTTCTTCTTCTTTATTTTCTTTGGCATTTGAGGACAAAGAGGAGACGTGAGTGTATTGAATTAAGAGTTTGTACAAAAAAAGAAAAGAAATGAATGGGTTTCTCGTGAATTCAAAGAGAATTGCATTTATAATCAGACATGTTCTTCCTCTGTGTCTTCTCTCTGTCTTGACCAAGAAGAAAGTGAGAGGAGAGTAACAATGGAATGTGAATTGTCTCTAGTGGTCCCCTTCCTCAATTTAGACTAGAGAATAGGGAACTTTAAATACTTCTTTTTGTTAATTACGATTATGAGAACTTAATTACTTGTAGGTTCAATTTAGTTTTATAGAATTCTATCACAAAAAATTTTAGTATAATTTTTTATGACAAGATTTTAATATTTTTGTTATAGAATTCTAATGTTCTAATCATATAATTCGATGTTTTTAGAGAAATTCTCTAGTATGCCACCAAACAAAGTTTTTGTTCCTTAGATACCATTTATTTTTAAAAGTTCTTTAGATACCACTTTTCAAAAAAAAAAATCAAAATTTTCAAAAATACCACAAACACAAAAATTGATTTTTAAAGGGTCTAGAATTTAAATTTTTTGGTTTGGATTAACTATTGTACAATTAGGGTGTAGTTTTAGGGGATAAAGTGTAGGTTTAGGGACTAGGGTTTAGTTTTGACCACTTAAAACTAATTTTAATTTTGTGGTATTTTTGGAACATTTTTAAAAAATGGTAAAAAAGTGGTATCTAAGGCACTTTTAAAAATTAATGGTATCTGAACAAAAACTTAAAAAAGTGGTATCTATGAGAATTGCCCATATTTTTATGATATAGGAGTTATATCTTGTTTGTATTTCTCTAATTTCCTACTACATTTAGAATAGATCTTTTTTTTTATAAACCTAATTACAAAAAAAAAAAAAAAAAAAAAACCAAAGAACAAAATTTATGTGATCCCCTTCGTGTGTATTGATAAAATACCAATTTGAATCCCTCCATCACTGGTTATCTTAGAGACTGAGCTCGTAAACTTGGTCTTTCAAACCGGTTAAGACCGGTTTGTTCTTCAGATGTATCACACAAGCAACCTGGAAGAGGGTTTGCATAAAAATTCTCCTCCAACTTTGGACCTGCCTTTCCTGGCCGTCTAAGATACGGTGCTCCTACTCTATGCCGATGTCTTCTCTTAACTTCCGACGAAAAATCTTCCCATGAAATGAGCCCCGCATCGAGCCGATCAATCAATTTCACGAATCTCAACCTGAAAAAAACCCTAAAAATGTCAGTCTTAAGCGCAATAGGTAACCTAAAAAGGGTTTCTTTTCGCACAAGAAAGATAAAGTTTACCTATCGGGATTAATCGTTTTTCTAAACCCTTCGAATCTCCGGTGTCCTTGAACCGCTTTCGCCATGTTTCCATCGTAAGTATAAGCGAAAACATTGCTTTCAAGTGCTAAATTGTAATCAAGAGCAGCTAATCTATTCTGGTAAGGTTTAATAGTCGAAAGCTCTTCCTCGGTAGCCAATGTAGAGTGAAAGAAAACGTTTGGGAACTCTTTGTGGAATTCGGTCATACTATTCTGACCGTAGATCTCACCAGCAACAATGTAGATTTTCGTCGTCGAAGGAAACCCCATTGCCTTGAGGAACACGGCAGCTTCGCGCGGCGTCATAGGGCAATTACCTTCAAGTCGCCTTTCTGTACCATTAATCACTTTTTCTTTCCAATGCGGAATACTATATCTCATCTTCTCAAGATCTATCGATTCGTCATCGGTTAGACTGTGATTGCATCCGGTAAACGCCAACATATCTTTTTCATACCTATAAGAAAAATTCGGATTAATCGATGATTTTTAAACATTTCATTAGAGAAAAATGAAGGGTTAGTAGTAGCGTGTACCGCAAGTGAAGAGCAAGGTAGGGTTCGTTGTTTTCTCCAAGTCTTGAAGAAAGGACTTTGCTTAAATTCTCTATTTCTTCAGAGTAACGAAGCGCTTCATAGTTTGCGCGACATCTAAGCCGTTGGATCGAAGGAGGCGGACTGTTATTCGCTAGCCGAGAATCAGCGTGGTTGAATACAATCACCTTATGTTTCTTTAGTAACTTTGAGATTGAGTTTCTGTAATAACTCGCCTACGCGTAATTAAAATCATTTACAGAGTTAGGTAACATCAAGAAAACAGAGAAGCTACAAAACAATGAATTTGATTTGAGAGTTTTACCTTAGACCAAGACACAGGGTTCTTTTCAAGAGGCTTAATCGAAGCATATTCTTGAGGTAAATACTCGACGATTTCGACATCTTCTGCTAGTACGTTGATGAAATGTCTCCAATCGAAAATGTCCTTAAACGTACTGTAAAAGCAGAACAAAGTTAGGTTTGTTGAAAAACTGATCATGTTGAATTTATGATGATGATACTTACCTCGGATCACTCCAGAAAGATGAATGATCAAGAAAAGGAAGAACAAGAGATGCATTCATGATTTTTGCGATTGCGACCATATCGCAAATCTGTAAAGAAAAACAAATGAGTGAGGATTATGAGAAAACGTTATGTTGAAAACTTAAAGAAGAAGAAGAAGAAAAGACTTACACCAGTTCTCATTTGATTCAAACCACCATTAGCGTGAACAAGAAGGTAACCATTGGTTTTCTTAATTGGTCCTAAACCAAAGAAAGCGAATCAAAATCAGTTATTAGAACTGATTTTTTACGGTTATTTCAATCGGTTATTAAACCTGGAAATGAGGAAACTTACTTTGGTTCTTAGGACGAGCTACACATTTCTGATAGTTCCCAGCGTCTGGTTGGTTCCAAATCTCTGGGATCTGCAAAAAATTAGTTCACAGAACAAAATTAGTTAATGAATAAGCCCAACGGGCCAAACTACTAATCAATGTTTTTATTTCAGCTATTGTGATGTGTTTAGTTAGAGTCAATATTGGATTAGTTAGAGTCAATATTGGATTAGTTATCAAACATGGTACTATTATAGTCAACCGCTAGAAAAATCAGAAGACGAATGGAGCAGACCCACGACGACTTCGAATTTAGAAAAAACAATAATTAATTAAAAATTCTCTAACGAACTTTACGAAATTCTTTTCACAAAAGACTAATCCACTAATAAGAAAAATACGAAATTAAGTTTTAATTAAGATTCAGCTCCGGATTTTTGTCGACATGAACATAATCGTAAACATGTTTCGGTTTTTTTCTCGGAAAAAAAACAGAACATAATCGTAAACGTGTTTGGTTTTTTGTCGAGAAAAACAAAAATTTCCACACAAAAATCAAAACTTTTGGGAAAAAAAAAGAACTTTAAAGAGAAATGATTTTATAAAAGAAAATTAAAACTTTTGACTCTGTTCTTGAATTTTTTTTTTTTTTTTTTTGTGAGCTTACCGATTTTATTTCTGGAACAATGACTTGAAGTGAATTATTAGATTCTTCTTCTGCAATGATTTTCTCCATAGAATTTCTTGGTTGAATCGAAACAACGAACTCATGTTTCTCCACGTGTCTCCGTCGTCCAACTCCACCGGAGAGAGCAACGACGAGAAAAAACCCGACGACGAGAACCGTCAATAAAGTCAAAATCAAACGGCCAAGATTTGTCGCCGATCTCATATTCCGAGCAATCCCAGCCGTCCATTTAGATTTGTTCTCAACCATTAGCATCCACACGAGCCTGAATTTACGGAGAGAGAGAAACCCGACGAGGTAATTGTGGTGGGACCCACTCGAACAACACAAAGCTCCTCCTCCGTCGCCGGAGCTGGTGGTTTCTTCCTTTTCCTCGTCGTGGACGTAAACGACGGCGTTTCCGTTTCCGGTGATGACGTGGCAATGATCTTCAGCCACGCGACGTCTTGTTGTTGTTGTTGGAGCCGCCGGTGATTGGCTGCTGCTCGACGGATTTGTCGGAATTCCGACTGACATGTGGCCGGAAATTTTAAAACAGAAGATTTTCTCAAAAACAGAGGAAAAAAAGCGAAACTCTCCGGGAAAATTGAAAAGGAGAAGTTTTTTTTATGTGTATCAATGATTCTAAATTGATAACAAAAAAAAAAGTTCTCTTTTAATATCTGCGCGATCTCAGGCCGAGCAGACAAAACAATCGCTCTCAAATTCTGTTTCCTCTCTCTCTTCTTCCAGATTTATATATGTGTGTGTATTTGGGCTATATGTATATGATATGTATGTATTTGTGCTTTCTATAGGAAAAAGGAGTTTTTAAAAGTCGTTTTATGTTGTGGAAAATAAAACTCGTTAATTTTCTCTTTAGATTTTTCTTTAATTCACATGTAAAAGGTTCGTTATTTAATCATTGAACAAGTCCGAAATTTGCTTTTAAGATATGATCGATATTTTTTTCCTAAATATACACTAGTTTTTCATTATTATCTAAGTCTCGAGGTATATTTAAAATTTCGAGTGTTTAGTTTTTATTTTATTTTTGTTGATAACGTCTTGAACTAGTTGATAATTACTGATTTGTTATTTAAACAAAATCATCTTTTTGTTTTGTAGCGATAATGTATTGGTTAATATTCATTGTATTTGTCTAACTAGTAACCACAAGACACGTTGTATTTATAAAGCAATATAGATTTGCATATTAATGGTATTGTTAGTATTAAATTGGGCATTGTGTTGGGTGTTATTAAATAAATAAATAAATAGGCCTAAGTCAATTGTTTGCACGTCGTCGGAAGATATAACTTTTTTTCAACTTACAAACAGTTTTCATTTAAACAGAAATCTCTACAATTGATCTAGATTCATTGAAATATATAATTATTGTGATAACCTAAATCAAACACTGGTATATTAATATTAGTTCTTTAATATGACGGAGTCATACAAGAAAAAGCAAATAATCTTTATCATCAATGAATAATTATCAATTACCCTCCATTCTTTTTTAATTGATGTTCTAGAAAAAAGTTTGTTTCTAAAAGATTGATTTTATACTATTTAAAAGCATTTTTAATGGATTAATAATGATGAATTGTAAATATCAAGACACATTAATTGGTTTTATTGAATTATTTTTGGGTTAGAGTTATAGAAAATTATTTAATGCAAAAAACAAAACATTTATAATTAAGAATTAATATGTTTTTTTAATAGGTGTGAAAATTTTAGAACATCAAACAAAACAAAACGGAGGGAGTATCATATACTGTAAATGGTTAATATTTTGTTCAAGGCCATATAAAAACCTTTCAATAAATTTTCGAGTTCTTCAAATTAAGTAGAGCCGACTCTTTCTGTTTTAAGAAAACTAACTTTTCCAAATTTAAATTAATTTAATATCTGATTTATTATTAAACATTATAAAAAACATTAATATGCTATTAGCTAATTTATACTTCATTCATCATTGTGAAAGCTTATTATTTTAAAAATTAACCCTAATGAAACTATAAGTTTTATCATGCTTCTCTTATATACTTTCTTGAAATTATATAGCAAAATAGTTTGTTAAGGTCTAACTTTCTTAGATTTTTTATCATTTTGCATGATATTTTCTACGACGTAAATTGTTTATTTTCTAGCGCAAATTATTCGAACTTAATAAGATTATAAATAGAATATATAACCTGTTCATGTAATCACATGTTCGAACTTTGTTTTTGGAAAATTTTAGAGTTATAGCATTGGTCAAATTTTTCATTTTTCATTTTTCATTTTGTTTTGAAAAATGATTCCGTCATATACGATGCAAGTGATAAACATATATAACTAGAAGTCAATAAAAAAATGAAAAGTCATTAACCTATATATTAACTGGATTTTAGCTTTAGATATTTCCCTTATTATTTTCATATTTTCATCATCTTATGTACCCATCAATCATTAGCTAATTGTCTCTTTGAACTAAGTGAGTAATCGTACATATCTTTTTGCTCGAGTAAACCGTTCGACCAAAAAAAAATGTACCCGTCAATCATTAGTTAATTGTCTCTTTGAACTAATAAGTGAGTAATCGTACATATCTTTTTGCTCGAGTAAACCGTTCGACTATTGTATATGATAGTTAGTTGTAATTGTATCAATTATTTACAGTGTACATCTAGCAACGCTACACTTTGTGTTTACTAAAAAGATGATTAAACCGAACTATTCAAAGTCAAAATTAAAATAAGTGGATTTTATTGCATCAGAATGAAACATTTTTGTCAACTTTCGTTTATCTAGATATAATTTTTTTAAACAATACCCACTATACTCATTTATGTAGAGACATGACCAAATCCATTAGTCACACTATAAAATAGCGAGTGTGATTATCATGCAATTAATTTCCGTATTTCTTAATGTTAAACATATAAAAAAGCAGATTATATGAATTCACCAATCAATTAAATTTACTAGTTTATTCAAACGTCACATTACTCATCACACATTTATCTTTTCCTTTCTAAAAAAAAAGTACAAATAAATCATCATACGTTAGAGATTACGTGTAAGTGTGTAGCTTTTTTTTAAGTGTGTAGCTAATAATCAAATAGTTAAGAGTTAAGTTTCAAAAAAAAAAAAAAAAAGTTAAAGAGTTTCAAAATGGTATACAAATCATACGTTTCCATATCTTAATCTAATTTTTTCTTTTTAATATTTTGACATTCATAATTCGTTTCTCTTGAAAGAGTAGTAGACAAATTAATATATCCTTAAACAAATCATAAGAAATCGACTCAAATGGTACATTTTTTTTTTTTTTTTTCACAAAGCACACTTATTTATTAGCTTACGCAAATACATTATCTGTATCTGTAAACCAATAAGGGATAGAAGTGCCGATAAAACTGAAAATCTTGTTTCGCGTGCGTGCATTCCTTGCTAACAAATCCGCTCTCGTATTGTTCTCCCTTTGACGGTAGATGAAATCGAATTCGGGGAAGGACTCCCGAAGGTATGCCAATTCACGTAATTCTGGTTCAAAACCAGGCCACTCTTGTGGCGTTTCTACCATCTTCACAAGATCCCTTGAGTCTGTGACGAATGAGGAGCAAAAGCGTTCTTTTTGTAGTAACGACTGCATGGCCCACAGTAGCCCATGCATTTCTGAATGGAGGGGGGAGATACTCCGATTGTTTCCTTGGAGGCCCAGCAAGTCCGTCGTCCCATCTTGTAGTTGCAAAACCCAACCCACTCCGCTTGTTCTGTCCTCTCTCTTCCATGAGCCATCAACGAAGCATGTGAAGGTGGCTGCATGCATGTCTGATGTGGGTGGTGGCTGCATGGGTCGTACCTGATCCGAGGTGTTTGCCTCAGTCCATTCCCGTGCCTCTTTAATTTCCATCGCTAGCGTCGTAGTTGCTTCTCGGGTCACCGCATTAAACATCTTGTCATTTCGCGTTTTCCAGATATACCATATGATCCAGGGAAAAGCCTGCGAGGCTTCGTCTGTGGCCCTCGACCGAGGGATTCGCCAGAAGAGGAAATCAAAGTTAGTTCTAAGGTTCTCTGACGGAAAAACCGACTCAAATGGTACATAAATGTAGAAGATATGGTAAAGATATATAAATCAGAACATTAACAATGATGGCCTTTACGTAAGTTTTGAGTATTAAAAAGTGAAAAGGTTTAGGATAAATCCGAACGTTACTCGATTTCCCAAATTTATTTGTCCTCTTCCTACGTCCTTTTCTTTAGATCCCTCGATTAATATTGATACCCCATACCGAATAAAATTTAAATACTAATATACAAAAACTAAATGCAATAACTGTTTAGGGTGAAAAATGCAACAAATACACGACTACGTCCGTTTTTGGTAGAGTTTTCTTTTCAAGAAGGTACATGGTTGCTTAATCCATATTTGGATAAACCATTAAGAAATCATAGAACAACAAGATCACGTCAAAATTAAATGTTTAACTTAACATAGCTTTTTATTGCTTGATTTAAAAAACTAACACTATATATCTAACCAAAGGTCTTTAACAAAAAAAAAATTATATATATATCTAACCAAAGGTCGTCTTAATTTCATGATCCAATTTTTTTTTTTTTGACCAAGAGATTATTGTATATTTGTACACTCCCACGACCATGTACCAACTCACTAAGTAGGCGACGTGGAAGTTACTTGATTCTTGAGGACAAATATACACGTCTCGAAAGTATTTAATTAATACTGTAACCCACTTAAGTTTAGTAACCGTTAGAGTTCCATCAATGTGAAAATATATATAATTATTATTATCCTTTCAAGCTAGTGGTATTAACTATGGAGTTTTTATTCTTTACTTCTAAGCTCGAATCATTGTTCTATTGTTTATGTCATGTTCGATTGTAATAGAATTGTGATATTGATGGATAATAATACTAAATCATAGTTTGACCACACAAAGGATTATATAGTGTATAATATCACACAACTCTTGCCGTGTATTCTCATAATTGTAGACAGACATTTTGATGCAATTTACTTAAAAAACTTGTAGAAAAACGTTGCGTCTAAGAAATTTCAACTAATTTAGGACACTTTCACTACCGTGGAAAACTACAATATATCCATCAACCACTAATCTAGCATTTTTAAGTTGGGAACATACCTAAAACGATTGATTTTTAAAAATTTAAGCAACTCAAACCAATTACTAATTATTGATCATAGTCACTGACTATTTTATTTTTCTATTGAGGAGTGAACATGCTGTCTCATCCAGTAAGAGATGTAATGCTTGCTGACTATTCTCATGAATGAGACTCGAATTCAATACAAAATCTCCTTGGACATTTGCATCCAAAAAACATGCGGATGATTTTACAGTTCAAGTCTTCATCAATCAAGACAACAAGTATGATGTCTTATTTTGTAATTCTTTGTTCTCTTATAATGAAATCTCTTATGATGAAATGTTCTTTCTTGTTCATGTTCTTACTTGTACTTGTTTGCAGAGAATGCGAAGCTAGAACCACGTTTTGGCTCTCTGTACTTGGAAATGGAAATTCCTAACGAGTTCCTCCAAGTATGTAACAA
This sequence comes from Draba incana, assembly GCA_963576765.1. Taxonomy (NCBI): domain Eukaryota; kingdom Viridiplantae; phylum Streptophyta; class Magnoliopsida; order Brassicales; family Brassicaceae; genus Draba; species Draba incana. Next base: position 826,997 of record OY755205.1, on the reverse strand, counting down.
TGAGGAAGTCAATGAGAAGCTATTTTTCCCAAAAACCCAAACTCTTATATTTGTGGCTATGAACCAAGAAGGATAAGAGAGTTAGGTGATTTAGTTGGTTCTTCTCCTTCTGACGATGATCCAAGAGATGATCCAAGAGATATTCCTCTTGTGGACACTCCATATATGAATATCTGTGAAGAAGGGATGGCTTATGCAAACTTCCTCATTCATCTTGGAGATGGGGTGAAAGAAAAGGAGAAAGAGAAAGAGAACCTTATGGCCGAGCTCTTCATAGAGCTTTTGAAAGATGACTAAAATGAAATCTTATACCTGGTGAGTTATTCTCTTTATTCTCTTTTTGAATTATTGAATCTTTTGAATCTTTTTTGAATTGTAACTTATAATAACTTATAATGTTCAATCACATGTTCAGGGTGGGGAAGCTGGCTATGACACTTCAATCACACTAGTATCATCAGGAAGGATATGATTATGTAGGAAATGATTTGGTGGATGGTGATATAAATTTCATAATCCTTAGGGAAGTTCAAAAACCGTACAAATCACTTCGGTTAGATAACGAATTACATGTGTTCAGGGGCTCAAATAAGTTTCCTTGGAAAAAGAGGTAATCTCATGTGTTTAATATGAGGTAGTGGTAGTGCTAATTAACATTGAAATATCTTAATTAACATTGAATTTTTAAAAAAGACTATTAAAACTTCAAAGGTTAATGACTAATGACTATGACTAACCTGACTTATGATGTCATTTAAAGTATCTTTAAGCAGGTCTACCCAAAGCTTTGCCATCAAGTGATGCTTGATGCCACTTCCATCTTCAAGATCATCAAGCCGGATGCAGAAATTAGCATGGGGTAGACCGTACTCAATTTTGTGGTAGATGGTCATGAAAGCACTCTCCTCAAAAATACAGTACTCAGGAAGATCTAGTTCTAAATCTGTTGGAGTGTATGTGTTTGGAAGAAATTCATTTCTTGGTGGAAAATCCAGAGCCTTGTGAAAAATATTTGTTGTTCTCCATTTTTCTCTCAATTGAAATGGTATCCCTTCTTCCATGTAAGATGATTTGAAGTATGGTTCTTTCATCATTTTGGCTCTGGGTTTTCCTCCCAGAAATCCATTTCTTCTAGACAAAGACACTTTTGCTTGAAGAGATTTAGAATTTGATCTTCCTCCTTATACTACTCTTGTGAATAGTCCTTTAATGACCATCTACACAAATGTGAGCTAGGTCTGCCCCATGCAAACTTTTGCATCCATCTTGAAGATCTTGAAGTTGGAAGTGGAGTTAAGCTTCACTTAATGGCAAATGGCATCATGTTATAGGTTAGTCATTACTCATTAGACTTCTAAGCTTTGCCATTATTGTTTTTTTATAATGACAGGGTAATGATGCCGGCTTAGAGATTTCTCTGATAACAACAGAGTGAAGTTAAAAATTCATGGGTTTGCAAGTAAACTACCTTACTACATATCAGTCATTTGTAATGAATTCCTAGGTACATACCTAAAATGATAAATTTTTAATATGTAAAGTAAATAAAACCAAATACTAATTATTAATCATAGTTTAGTGGAAGAATCTATATTATAACCTTATAGTTTTGGTATAAGACCATATAAACACTCCGAACCAAGCGATTTTATTAACCGATTTTTCAAACTCCCTTCACAACCAATTTTCTCATTTTATTAACCGATTTTTCAAACGCAAATACTTTTTTTTTAACTCTTAAAATGCAGCCGAATGAGAAAGTGGAGTTTGAACTCCGGTGATATCAAAACGGACCAGTCTCACTAGAGCCATTGGACTTTTTTGGTCGACATCATAACACGCTTTAAAAAATAGTCTTGTACTCTCAAAATTGACCAATTCACTAGAAGCAAATATCGAGAAACCCCACACACACACAAGGTGATACATACACGTGTGAGTTATGTAGGCATTGTCAACAAGAGAGTATAGTATAATATATTTGTGCGAATCATAAGAAAGAGGTGGCGAGTGGGGCCCACGCGCCATTTAGGTGGAAGTCTCCCCATTTCATGTTTACTTTTTGATGCAAGTCAAACTTTTTGATGGAAGTCAAAATCCATACCTACACATGAAAACTAAAGGTTCCTAGTTGGGATGGTTGTTGTTGGGGTTGGCAAATTCTATATATTTCATTATCGGATCCTCAAATATTCGTTTCAATTTTTTCTTGTATCTATAATGTCTCTCATACAGTCATACAATGATCATATGGATAGTAATAGATATAGATTTGTCGCTATAGCTTATACCTATCGTATATGTAATTTTAGATATCCGATTCAAGAACTTGCTTCATTCGGTTTTAAATATTAAAGAGTCTATACGTATAGAGTTATGTATAGAGTCTATAGACAATGTGGTTATATGAGTATATTATTATATCCCTAGACCTAGATGATGGATAATGATAACCAACCATTCATTAATATTTCCATATACATTTGAATGTTCGAAAAGCTTCAATGAATCTGATTTTTATATATATATATATATATCTTTTTATTGATTTATTTTTCCAGTGAATTATAGACATGAACTTTAATATGCAAGATATATTGATTGACACGTAGAATATGTTTGGTTGCAATACAACTCACGTATGATAACAACAAACGCGTACGGAGTTGTTGTTCTTGTTCTCCGCCCCCACCGTTATCACCGACATGTACTTTTAGCCGCAGCCAAATTTTCTATTTTTTTTTAAATATCATTATGACTATTCTTTTTTCTTTTGTACTTGTACTAGATGGAAAATAACTTGTGTTTTTTTTTTTGTCAAACAAATTGCTTGTGTTTGAAATTTAAACATACAATAATTTTTTTTAGTGCTTCCTATAATTTTATTTATGTATACATGATTCGATTAAATACACCAAAATTTTGCGAATTCGAAAGAAAAAAAATCAAAGAGGAAGGACTAAATTATAGAATACAAGAAATTGGGGTCTAATATAAAAACATCATAAAGTACGGGGATCAATTTGCTATTCAAGAAATCAAGTTCCTTAACTCATAGTTTTGTTGAAGAAACAAATTCAGAATTGATCATCAGGAGAAAAATCCTCTCTGCAACATGTCATCGTGAAACCGAAACGCCTCGTTTAAGTTATCTTGAGAAACAAATCCATTGATCAGAGATTCACACCTCTCTCAATCATCTTCCTTAGTACAACCTCAGCTTCTTTCATCTGATTTTGTCTACAAAACCCGTGTAAGATCGAATTATACGTAAACACATCAGCTACTACTCCTCCTTGCTTCTCCTCCATCTTCTTGACCAAACCAAAAGCTTTACTCATGTTTTCTTCTTTAACAAAACCATGTATCAATGTGTTGTAACTTATACTATCCGCCACAAAACCTTCCGAAAGCATCTTGTCCAAAAAGCTTTCTGCGTCCGAGGCACTACCGGACCGGCAATATCCTTTTATTATAGAGTTACAAATCATATCCGTTGGATTTATGCTTTTACCGATCATTTCATCCCAAACTCGAAAAGCTTATGAAAGATGGCCTTTACTACACAACGCATTCACCATAATGCTGTAAGATATCGGAGTGGAAATATCTCTTTCGCTGTATCGATATCGACTACTTTACCAAACCCATCTAACAATGTGTTGTACGTCACAACGTCGAGTTTGATTCTCTTTTCCTTCATCTTCTTAAAAAGCTCCATTGCGTTTTGCAGATTTCCGTGCTTACAATGTCCATCGATAAGTATGGTTAACGTAAAAGAGTAATAAACCTTTCGTGAGGGTTTAGGGTCCCATACTAAAATTTAGTATCTCTTAAAATTGAGAAAAAATTAATCCGTCTTAATAATTTAGTAGTTTAAATAAACTCCCATATAAAAGTTATGCCCCTTAATATATCTCAATAAAATCAAAATAAATTAATGCAACCAAACAAAGGGAAAGAGAAAGAGAAAGAGCCACACTAGGTGGAGGTGGTGGCTTTGTGCTTCATCACGAGCATCTTAGTCTTAGTCTTGTTCGTTTTACGAGGCTTCACCGCCAGCATCTTAGTCTTAGTCTTTTTCTTTTTAGAAGGAGTCGCATCATCATCATCTGTGGAGGTGTGCTTCATCATATCGGCAGCATCTTAGTCTTAGTCTTTTCATCTTTTAAGATGCTTGGAACTTCTTTGTCGCTTGGAACTTGTGTCTTGGAATTTCTTCGACATACCTCTTCATAGCTGAGTCTGAGTCAGGTGAAAAACATTAACAGAAAATGAGCTAAAACAAACAAACCATCACCATTCATCATAGCTAGAAAAAAACAACCATCACCATCCATAACTAATCCATAACTAATTCATGAATAGATAAAAACCTTGTTGGCCGCTTAGTAAGAGCATACTTGGCAACAGAAGCCGCAAAGTATTTCTGTTATGTATAAAACAAAAATTACTTCTTTGAATGAATAAGCAATTACAGAAGAAATCAAACTAGGTAGCTAGTAGTAAACTATAACAACCTCAAGACGATCAAACGTGGCCTGAGTTTGCTCAGCCCATCCCTCCACGAGCCTCTTCCCACGATAAGTTGATCGTATTCCTAATTCATCAGGATAACTGTTGTGGTATTCATGAGCGGAACGCATTGGACGATATGTCTTCTTACGCATACGACCCTAGTAATCTAACAGGCTACCGCCACCTCTCTGAGAATATCCCTAGATTCATGGGACCACTAGATCAGGAATTTTTTGTTTCTTTCTCATATATGCAGTTACTACTAAAATCTATTGATCAGAAGCTTTGATGATAACATCTGCATATTGTCTAATTAAAGTAATTTCTAGTTATGCCTCAGGATACAAAAACACATTCCAGAATTTCATTAGGTGTCTATGGTATTTCGAAGAAGCTTATCAACTACGACTTTGGAATCCTAAAGATTCAGTCTCAAGAAATGCGCATAAGAGTAAGGCAAGAATAGAATATAATTTTGCCAGAAAAGCCACTACTGATCCGTGTAGAAAAGAGTTTGGAGCTTCTAAAAAGGTTAGGTTTTCTTAGCTTTAAACTGGACTCGCTCTTTTTTTTAAGTGGTGTATCAAAATCTGATGTTGAGAAACTCGTGTGCAGTGTAATGGGCAAATTACATGAAGCAGTCGTGTTTCACTTCATCAGGCAGGAAGAAAGAAGTGGTGCTAAGGGCATGAAAGTGAAGGAAAACTGTGAAAGCAGTCGAAAAGGAGTTGCTCCACTTGGAAGAAGATGTGAATCTTTTTATGTTCTAATTCATCTCATAATAAAATGTTTAATTTCATTTATATTCTTAATAACAACGTTAAATTAGGTTAATAATCTCCATGTAAATAATCTCATCATATCTATAAATTATTTTAATAATAGTTATATTGTTTTTATTTTTTTAACTTATATAATTTTCATTTTATACAATTTTCTTTTCTTTTTTTAAATATTGAAAGTACCAATATTTTTTTAAGTCGATTTTTTGTTTTTTTTGTGATTCTATTATTATATTGAAACATATGCTTATAGATTTAAACAATCTTTGAAATGAATATGCATATCTTAAACTTTTAAATTTAGATTTTCATACCCTTCTAATTATTATTTTTGTGACATTTGGATGATTTGGTATTAAATTTTTGTAACGAACCTCATAACATTAGTTCGACCCCTCTTATTTGCACCTTTTAAATTATTATTTCTCCATTTAATTATTGATTTGTTTCTCTTTAACAAATGTTAACAAATACTGACCCCATAAATATAAATCTTAGCTCCGCCACTGGTGACATCATATGCTTTAAGCACTTTCAACATTCTTGCACAATGTATGTACATTGCACAATATTCCTTATATAGAAAACTACTATTACTAAACCAAAATCAGGTATACACAAATCATAAATCAGATGTATACTCTCTCTAATAAGCAGGGTTATCCACAACAAAAATTGTGGTCGCTAGATAAATCTTTTGATAGTATAGCTTCTTTGACATCTACTTTTGTTTAATCTTTTGATTTTAGCTACTCTTCATTCTTTCTTTTCGTGATATATTATGTCAATATGTATAAGCAAAAGCGTTAAGATTAGTTTTAATAAAACAAGATGATGAGAGGTATTTTCTTTCCCCCAGAATTATTACCAAGTACAATATCATCTGATATTGGTGGTATACTATGAGCATAGTACAGTCAAATTGAAACTTATGTGATGATTTTTATATTTTTGATGGTGTGTTGTATTTTGTTTAGGGCCCCTAAGAAGATTGAGGAGACGGTTTGTGGACTCGGTTTGGGTTGGCGAACCTGGAGATGGGAGTGATGATGACAGTGATGAAAATGTTGATGTTGGTGATAATGACCATGATGAGAACATTAAGCGTCCTGAGTTTAGCCCGAAGGTGTGCAGAGCCCTCAAGTTAGATAATGGGCTTTCGGCTTTCCTAGTATATGATCCATCATGCTCTATGACTGCCACAACCATTGCTGTGCGTGTGGGTTCAGTTCTTGATTCCACTCCGGGAGTTGCTCATCTCTTAGAACATTTAGTTCTTGGAACTCAACAAGAAGAGGTAACCTCCTAATGCTAACTTCCAAGTGTTTACTTTGTTTTAACCTTTTGTTTTTCTTTTTTTGTGTAGTTCCATGATTTCTTGAAGGAACATGGAGGCGACGAATGTCACTGGGTTGGAAATGTCAATTTTTTCGATGAAAGTCTTACCTAATCATCTTGAAGATGCCCTGAAGCGGTTGAAGAGATTTTTTTGACAACTTGAAATGTGATAACGATCATCTTGCATATGCAATTTGAACTTTGAATCAATCACATTGATTTCTTCCCTCACTGACTTAGAGTCTAAAAGAATTGCAATGAAGAGTCTTGAAAACCTGAATAAAGAAAAGAAGTGAATAAAGAAGTCATATAAAAAAAGGAATGCAAATGCAAAGAATCTTGAGGGTTATTTTAGAATTCACATTACCTTAGTAAAACACCTTTCAAATATTGATCAAATACCCACTTTTGTGGTAATCCATGGACTTCGAGAGGGTCAGACAAAGAGTCACCATTATGACCATATCAATTAGACACAAGCATGAGTTGTAATTCGTTATCCAACCGAAGTGATTTGTACGGTTTTTGAACTTCCCTTAAGGATTATGAAATTTATATCACCATCCACCGAATCATTTCCTCAATAATCATATCCTTCCTGATGATCGATGTCCCTTGCATCATCACTATTTCCTTCAGGAGAATCATCACGCCCTCCACCTATCATCTCTCCACATATTGTTTGACTAAATTGTCGTCAAGCGAATCATCACTCCCTCCACCTCCAACTATTCAATTATATGGTCTTATACCAAAACTATAAGGTTATAATATAGATTCTTCCAATAAACTATGATCAATAATTAGTAATTGGTTTGACTTGCTTGAAATTTTTTAAATCTATCGGTTTAGGTATGTTCCCAACTTAAAAATGCTAGATTAGTGGTTGATGGATATATTGTAGTTTCCCACGGTAGTGAAAGTGTCCTAAATTAGTTTGTTAAGTTTCTTAGACGTAACGTTTTTCTACAAGCTTTTTAAGTAAATTGCATCAAAATGGTTGTCTACAATTATGAGAATACAAGGCAAGAGTTGTGTGATATTATACACTTTATTTGAAATCGCATCAACATTCAAATAATACATTTCTTCTCGTACTTTCTAATGATTGTATATTTGTATCACATGTAATCTTTTGTGATACATGTAATCCATCAATATCACAATTCTATTACAATCAAACATGACATAAACAAACAATGATTCGAGCTTAGAAGTAAAGAATAAAAACTTCATAGTTAATACCACTAGCTTGAAAGGATAATAATAGTTATATATGTTTCCACATTGGTGGAACTCTTAACGGTTTCTAAACTTAAGTGGGTTACAGTATTAATTAAATACTTTCGAGACGTGTCTGTTTGTCTTCAAGAATCAAGTAACTGCCACGTCGCCTACTTACTTAGTGAGTTGGTACATGGTTGTGGGAGTGTAGAAATATACAATATCTCTTGGTAAAAAGAAATTGGACCGTTAATTTAAGTAAACGAAAATAAGACGACCTTTGGTTAGATATTAGTGTTAAGGTTTTAAAATCAAGCAACAAAAGCTATGTTAAGCAAAACATTTAATTGTGACCAAAAAAAAAAGCAAAACATCGCCATGGTTCGTGCTTGTTGAAGAGGAGATCGACGACGACCATCGAAGACGTGCATGCTGAAGAGAGAGAACAATGAGTCACAAACCCACGATCGCTCGCTGATCTTCCTCTCACTTCCTCCTCCGTATCAATTCCTCCGTCGTCGAAGACTTTTCTCCACCGACCAAACCATCAAAACTCCACACTCGACCAATCACAACGACTCACGTGTGCTATATTTACGGCAAATATAAATCCTGTTTTTAGAACTGTAAAGATGGCAGTAGGCCCACTTTTCTTTATTTTAATGGGTTTAACATTACAAACCCATCTATATTTACTCTAATTTACCATTTATAATGATATTCTAATGGGCTTAATTTAAGTAAATAATTATATTTTTAACGAGCAAGAGATTAATTTTACTTCGTTATGTAAATAATTATTTAAGTGGTGGTATCAACAATAAATTTTATTATTATTATTTTCCAAATAAAATAGATTTTAGATTAAAATGGTAACTATATTCCAAAATTTCAACCTCGAATTAAACTGAAATTATGGTCTTTGAAATTACCAATTGCTATGATCTATGTACTCATGTTACCGGCAGATGTAGCAAACCAGCATGCTTGTCGACATTCGAGATCTTTGGCTCGCTGTTTACATTGTTGACGCGGTGCTTGTGTTCTTCATTATCCCTTTCGCTATGTTTCTAGAAGAAGTGTATATTTTAAATATTTAAAGGTACAATATCTTTCTCCATGATTGGATTTGTAATCCATTGTGTACCTAAGGGCATGTTTAATGGTAAACTTCTAGTATTTTATGTGGTGTTTTTATAATATAAAATTATTAAAATGGTTGTAAAAGGAAGAAAGAGAGTGTTTTTGTGGGGTATATTGAAATATAAAATTAATAAAATTTGAGTAAAAAGAGTAGATAGTGAGCGTGTTTAAATATAAAATTAATAAAAGTTGAGTAAAAAGAAGAGAGAGTGTCTAAAATTAGATATTTTGGAGAGTGTTCTTAAAAGGAAGAGAGAGTGTTTAAATATAAAATTAATAAAAGTTGAGTAAAATGATGAAAGAGAATGTATAAAGTTGAGTAAAAGTAATAGAGAATGTGTATTTTAATAATTTTATATTATAAGAACACCCCATAAGACACCATGGTGTTACCATTGAACATGGCTTAAGATGACGTTGTAACCACTTAAAACTAATTTTCTCAGGTTTATCCACTGAAATTATTCAACAATGCTTCTGCAGAGGTAATGCCATTACTTTTGTTTAAGCTCTCGCAATTTCTTTTTTTTATTTGATTTTATGTTTACGCCGTTCTGATCAGCTCATAGCTAGAATGAATGTCTTCTTTTTTTGTTTTCGCGATAAAGCCATGAAAAATAATCTTAGCCGAGTTTGAAACATATTTTTATAGGCTGTGTATGTGTAAGGGGATTCGACCGGAAGTCAAGAGCACCAAGGCCTCTGATTGCGAGATTGCATTTCCCGCCCAGCAAAATGATACATAAAAGCTAAAGCTAACAGTATACTTTGCCTTAGAGTTGTAATAGGTTTTTGAATTCCATTTTGGTGTGTCTTTATGTGTATCAAATAGAAGCAGCCCTGAATCTGTGTTTGTTTTTTTTTATAAATTTTTTTTTTTTGGGTCACAAAATCTGTTTTTGAATTCCATTTTGGTGTGTTTTCTTGAATCAGTTCGAAAGACAAAAAATGATCAAACGAGGAAGGACTAAATAATAGATTACAAGAAAATTGGGGTCTAATATAAAAACATTAAAAAGTACGAGGACCAATTTGCTATTCAAGAATACCAAGTTCCTTGAGCTTCTGCATTTGAGCAACAAATGGTATACTGTGTTAAACAACTGATTCAGAATTGATCATCAGGAGAGAATCCTCTCTGCAACATCTCATCGTGAAACCGAAACGCCTCGGTTAAGTTATCTTGAGAAACAAATCCATTGATCAGAGAACTATACGTCGACTTATCTGGATTCACACCTCTCTCGGTCATCTTCCTTAGTACAACCTCAGCTTCTTTCATCTGATTTTGTCTACAAAACCCGTGTAAGATCGAATTATACGTAAATACATCAGCTACTACTCCTCCTTGCTTCTCCTCCATCTTCTTGACCAAACCAAAAGCTTTACTCATGTTTTCTTCTTTAACAAAACCATGTATCAATGTGTTGTAACTTATGCTATCCGCCACAAAACCTTCCGAAATCATCTTGTCCAAAAAGCTTTCTGCGTCAGAGGCACTACCGGACCGGCAGTAGCCTTTTATTATGGAGTTACAGATCATAACCGTTGGCTTTATGCTTTTACCGATCATTTCATCCCAAACTAGAAATGCATCGAATATATAGCCTTTACTGCACAACGCGTTAACCATAATGCTTGCCACTCCAATATTACAGTATTATGGTTTGTCCAGTAAAGGCTATCATTCCGAAGCATCTCGAGTTTGGGATGATATTCCTGGAAGGGTGTTGTTACTGTTGCCTATTTTCATTTCAAGGGTCTGGTAACCAATTTAGAATGTCTGAGGGCACGAAAAGTGCTTACTCCATTGTAAATTTTACCATTTCAATTCAAGCTTTGTACATTTGTTCAGAAGAGAATATAATTGAAGAAACATGTAGGTTTTAGCTGAACAAGAAGAATATGAGCTCTGATGATCAAGCTAAGCTGAGTGAACAGAAATTTTCAACACATAAAAGGGTTCAAGTCATAATACAGCTAACAGGAATAGAAATTTTCAACACAAAAGGGTTCAAGTCATAATACAAAGGTTTAACTAGAAAGAAACATTGGGAAAGAAAACATAGAGAAAGTGCCACCTTAGGTTGAGGTGGTGGCTTTGGGCTTCTTCACAGTTTTGCCCTTGTTATCATCGGTGGATTTGTCCTCCTTCACGACCATCGTCTTAGTTGCATCATCATCTGTGGAGGTGGTGGCTTTGAGCTTCTTCACAGTCTTATCTTTGGTAGCTTTGTGCTTCTTATCATCGGTGGATTTGTCCTCCTTCACGGCCATCGTCTTAGTTGCATCATCATCTGTGGAGGTGGTGGCTTCGCGCTTCTTGCGCTTATGATCATTATAGCTGAGTAGGGTGAAAAACATAAACAGAAAATGAGCTAAAACAACAAGCATCACCATCCATAGCTAATTAAACGACAAGCATAACCATAAAGATCCAGTCCATAACAAATTAAACGACAAGCATAATCATCCATAACAAGGTAAGCTATATTAATTAGGTAAAGGAACGAATGGATACCTACTAAAAAGTCTGGAAACATCACCCCCAGTAAGTACGTTCGGCATTTTTTGCTGTAAGATAAACCAAAAACTTGGGGGTAAGAAACAAATCTTTGAATGAATAAAGCCTTAATATAGAGGAAATATAAATTTACTAAGGTAAAATATAACAACCCCGAGACGACGATACAGGCGCTGACAATACTCCAGTTCCTTCTTCGGGAGGCACACAGGAAAACCAGGATTTCCGTAACTACTAAGATGACGTTTAGGTTTGCGGTGAGAACGACCGAAAGTCATTTCTGCTCTGCCGCTTTCTGCTCTTCAACACACTGGGGAATCCGCAAACCCTAGCTACGCTAAGTCGTATATAAATATATATATATATTTATATGGACCTAACGGGCTTTGAAATTACCAATTGCTATGATCTATATACTCATGTTACCGGCAGATGTAGCAAACCGGCATGCTTGTCGACATACGATTTACAATGATCGCTTGTAATCTCACTTTACCTATGAAAGATCTTTGGCTTGCTGTTTACATTGTTGACGCGGTGCTTGTTTTCTTCATCATCCCTTTCGCTATGTTTACAAGTATGTGTTTCTCCACGAATTTAATTTGAGAGTTATTATTTTTTGATGGGTTTTGTTTGTGGTATTGCAGGACTCTTGGAAAGAGGATTAAAAGTGCTTTGATTTGGGTGGTTACTACAGCTGTTGTTTGTGCTCTGGTGCTTGGAATCTTATACGGTTAGTTGTTGTTACTGAGCTATGGTTTCTTTTGTAGATTTGAGCTAAGATGCTACCGATGAAGCACAAAGCCACCACCACCTCCACAGATGATGATGATGCAACTCCTCCTAAAAAGAAAAAGTCTAAGACTAAGATGCACACCTCCACAGATGATGGGACTCCTCGTAAAACGAAAAAGACTAAGACTAAGATGCTCGTGATGAAGCACAAAGCCACCACCTCCACCTAGTGTGGCTCTTTCTCTTTGTTTTTCTTTCCTAGTGTTCCCTTCTACCGAAACCAAAGAATTCACAATCTCTTCCCTTGTAACACCACTCCTCCTAATCATCCTAAGGACACAATCAGATAATCTCCGAACCCTCACCAGAATATGAATCATTGCGCGTAGTGACAAACAAGTATGCTTGAACTGATCAACCTAACTGATCCAATATAATATCCATGTATATAGATGAAGGAAGATTTTGCAGTCAAGAAGTATGTTGATCCGACAATGGCTATATATATGATGTACAAAATGGAGAAGAAATGCTTTATGGGAAATCTGATACCGGAGAAGAGTTATAACAAGGAAATCAAACACCAAATGGACTAGTTTCTCAAAATCATGTGTTAATCTGAATAGTAAGCACTTAGATTCATATAATCTCAATTGTAACCACTCAAGATCTTCTTAACATGAATTATCAATCACAAAAACAAATCTCCTAACCACCAACTCTAAGGAAGCAAAACCAAGAACAAGAAGGATCTAAATTCAAAACTCTACAATCATATGTCAACCTAATGAGTCCTTGAAAAGCCCATTAGGCCATCTTCATCCATGTGTCTTACTAAGTTTTTATACCAAGTTCTTAAATATAAAATTATTAAAACACACACTCTCTCTTCCTTTTACTCAACTTTATACACTCTCTTTCTTCCTTTTACTCAACTTTTATTAATTTTATATTTAAACAATATCTCTTCCTTTTAAAAACCACTCTCCAAAAGTTCTTATCCCTCCATTTTAAGATCTCTCTTTCATCCTTTTCTTAACTTTTATTAATTTTATATTCAAACACACCCACTATCTCCTCTATTTACTCAAATTTTATTAATTTTATATTCAATATACCCCACAAAAACACTCTCTTTCTTCCTTTTTTCCACTAAGAATCTCACTAAGATACATGGATATGCTCTTAGGTCCACATGAAAAGCCTATTTCTAACTAAATCACTGATGCGGAAAAAATCTATAATCAATATGCAACTCTCAATTTCAATTCTTGTACATTACAAACAAATAAACACCTAAGTGCTACGTGTTGATTTAAGAAAATAATCCCGACCACTTGTCTTTTGGAGTTTTGTCGGCTCCATGCAAACCCCTTGGCTTACTAATCAGAAGGCAGAGCCAACAAGTAAAGATATGACTTTGTTTCTAGTCTGAAATTTCTTTGCAAAAGATTTCGAGTAATCTGTTATAAGGTTCTCATTTAGAAACATGGTTGATGCAGACTGATAAAAACCCTTTGCCTCTACGTCGCCCAGAGTCATGCTGGCTCTTCTTCTTCTTCAGGTCATCCTCATAAAAAATGTCAGCTACTCAAACTTGAGTGCATTCTGGCTCCGGCGATGCTATTATCGAGGAACCAGCATCGCCAGAGCCAGAATGCACTCAAGTTTGAGTAGCTGACATAGAAGAAGCATTTTATGAGGATGATCCTGAAGAAATTCATACAATCATGGACGAATTTACCATTAACTTGAAGAAAATATTGGAACACAACAAGGAATTACAAGACAGGAAGTCAAGAGCGCCAAGGCCTCTGATTGCGAGAATGCATTCCCCGGCCAGCAAAATGAAACATAAACGAGAATTACAACAGTTTATTGTTGTAATATGTTTTTGAATTCCATTTTGGTGTGTCTTTATGTGTATCAAATAGAAGCAGCCCTGAATCTGTTTTTCCTTCTTGCAATAATCTGTAATGATCCTAATTCTCACTAGAACCATTGGACTTTAAAAAAATGATCAAACGAGGAAGGACTAAATATTGGATTACAAGAAAATTGGGGTCTAATATAAAAACATTAAAAAGTACGAGGACCAATTTGCTATTCAAGAATACCAAGTTCCTTGAGCTTCTGCATTTGAGCAACAAATGGTATACTGTGTTAAACAACTGATTCAGAACTGATCATCAGGAGAGAATCCTCTCTGCAACATCTCATCGTGAAACCGAAACGCCTCGGTTAAGTTATCTTGAGAAACAAATCCATTGATCAGAGAACTATACGTCGACTTATCTGGATTCACACCTCTCTCAATCATCTTCCTTAGTACAACCTCAGCTTCTTTCATCTGATTCTGTCTACAAAACCCCTGCAAGATCGAATTATACGTAAACACATCAGCTACTAATCCTCCTTGCTTCTCCTCCATCTTCTTGACCAAACCAAAAGCTTTACTCATGTTTTCTTCTTTAACAAAACCATGTATCAATGTATTATAACTTATACTATCCGCCACAAACCCTTCCGAAACCATCTTATCCAAAAAGCTTTCTGCGTCCGAAGCATTACCAGACCGGCAATATCCCTTTATTATCGAGTTACATATCATAACCGTCGGCTTTATGCTTTTACCGATCATTTCATCCCATACTCGAAACGCTTCGGATATATAGCCTTTACTGCACAACGCGTTCACCATAATGCTATAAGATATCGGAGTGGGAAGTATCTCTTTCGATACCATATCAGCCCATATCTCTTTCGCTGTATCGATATCGCCTACTTTACCAAACCCATCTAACAATGTATTGTACGTCACAACATCGAGTTTGATTCTCTTTTCCTTCATCTTCTTAAAAAGCTCTATTGCGTTTTGCAGATTTCCGAGCTTACAATGTCCATCGATAAGTATGGTTAACGTAAAAGAGTCTGGAAATAAACCTCTTTCCGTCATTTCTTTGAACAGTTTATTCGCTTCGCCTAAGATTTTCCGTTTGCATAAGCCGTGTAAAATGGTATTGTAGGTAACAACATCCATCGCACAACCTTGCGAAACCATTTCATTTCTCAAATTCATCGCTTCGGTGATCATACCTTTTCTACAATACCCTTGGATAAGAATCGTGTAGATGACTTTATCGGGAATCAGTCCCGCTTCCTTCACACTGTTGAAATACACTAACGCCTTGTCGAGATTTCCACTCCGAGCAAAAAGACTCATTATCGAACTAAAACAAACCAAATCCGGAACAATCTCCCTAGATCTCATATCGTTAAAAATCTTTTCCGTTTCGACGGAATCTCCCTTCTTACAAGCTTCCATAAGCAACGATCTGTACGTAGCAGAGTCAGGACACAACCCGGATTTCAACATTTCATCGAAAACTTCCTTAGCTCGTTCGTATTTCCCGTTCTTACACAATCCATTTATCAGAGAGTTATAAGTATAAACACCCGGACTAAACCCTTTACTCGGCATAGCATTCATCAACTCAAACGCCTCATCCATAAGACCTTTACTAGAGTAAGCGCTAATCAACGTGTTATACGTTACAATATCCGGATAAACTCCTTTCTCTTCCACTTCCGACAAAAAGCTTCCGACTTTTTCCATTTTACCGTCTTTACACAACGCATTAACCATGATATTGAGAGTGTACACATTAACACCAACGCCACTCTGATATACTCCCCAAGCCAACTCTACCCAACCGATTCTCACTAAGCTTCCGATAAGAGCGTTACACGCATCGATAGAAACTGTGTAACCTTTACTTCTCAGCAATGTAAAAGCTTCATATCCTTCTCTTAGCTTCCTAGCTTGTACATAAGTCCTAACCAACAAATCGAAAACCGAATCGTTCGAACCGCAGTTACTATACGTCGAAACCAAAGAATTCACAATCTCTGCTCTTGTAACACCACTTCTCCTAATCATCCTAAGAACGCAACCCTGCGCATCAGATAATCTTCCATTTCTCACTAGAATATGAATCATTGCGCTTAATGACAAAGAAGTATGCTTCAAATTCGGTGAATTGAACCCTAATTGATCCAAAAACTTTTGACCTAGGCTTAAATCATTCCGGCAACGGTACAAAACCTCGACGACGGAGAAAGGGTTTAATCGAATCAGATGATTTCGTAAGGAATCGGAATTGTTACCTTGTTTTAAACTGAAATAGATCTTCTCCACCAAAAACGAATCCGATTCCGAAGAAGAAACCGAAGAAGAAGAAGAAGAAGAAGAAGAAGAAGAAGGTTCTGAATCTGGAGATGGTGATGAAGATGCTGTTAAGGTTCTGAGAGGTTTAATTCGAGTGAGAGGGTATTTTCCGCCGGAGATTCTAGAAGGTATTATCCGGTGAGAAACCATTTTTTTTCCGGTGAATGACGATCAAAGCGACGAGTTTTTCGACTGAAGAAGAAGAATGGAAAAGAATGAAACAGAGAGAGCTCACTCCGCGACAAAAAAAAAAAAAAAACAAACAAACAAACAAAAGAGAGCTCACTCAAAACGACGCCGTAATGGGTTTTTAACTTTGTAAGAGCATGAGAATATTGGTAGTTGACAGTGTGTTTTAATGGGTTGCTAATGGGTTTAAAATAAGAATATTTGCGGCCAGTGACCTTGATGAATCCGTTATTTAGGTAAATGTCTATTTAACTGTACATTTTTTGGAAAACCGAAAAGACCCCTATTGCTACTGAGATAAGAAGGTTGCGTGCATGTATTTACCTGTCAGACACTATATTTTTAGTTTTCCTTTAAAACCTAGCCTAGACCTATTTTAATAGCTCTGCGCAAACTACAGTCTATATTTGAAATGGAAAAGTAGATTTGGGATATTTATGTGTAGAGAGAGAAAAGTTTGCTTTACCTTCTTACTCCAAAACCGTTTTTTTCCTTAAGATTTTTTAGCCGGCGATTCTGTAGTTCCAAGGACTCACTATTTTCAAGTTTCCGGTAAGTTTGAAGATCAATTGATTTTATTTCGGTAGTAGACATGGCATTTTTTAATGTTATTGTTCAATCTATTTCAGATTTGTGAGGCTTAGTATCAGTATCGCTATGGAGATGCCCGAGAGGATGTTTGCTGAAGGGCACGAGCCAGTTGGTCTTAGGGTGACGTCGTATGGTTCAACTAGCGGCATCAATCTGATTCTAGAAGCTTTAACTCCAGCGGAAAGAGAAATTATCCAAGACGGTGTTTTCGGGAAATTTTTATCGCTAGTTGAGAAGCCATCATTCTCTGGTCGTTTTGTAAGATTTCTGATGTCTCGGATGCTGAAGGTCCAAAAGAAACATGAGATCTGGTTCTTGTTTGCCGGGAAACCGGTCCGGTTTTCTCTTAGGGAATTTGCGATTGTAACCGGGTTACCATGTGGAAAATTCCCGGCGAGATCGAGGAGGAATCTGAAGAATAACATTGCCGAGACACCTTATTGGCCATCATTGTTTGGGAAACTAGACAATGTGTCTGTAGAAACTGTCATCAAGATGTTGAAGAGGCGGACCGTTACCGACACCGAACATAGGGTTAAGATTGCTTACCTTGCTCTGCTTGCAAGTGTTCTCTTGCCAACCACCCATGGGCACAAGATAGTTAAGGAGCATGCCGAATTAATGAAGGACATGCGGGTATTCCTGGCATTTCCTTGGGGTCGGCTTGCCTTCGAAATGATCATTACAAGTGTGAAAGAGAGGACAGAGATTACTTTGTCTCAAAATACAATTGCAGTTAAAGGTTTTGTGCATGCTATTCAATTAGTTTTGGTTGCTGCTGTACCTTCTATTCTTGAGGTGGTTTCGACAAGTCCGTCTTCAGAATCTGAATCAGAAGAAGACAGAGCAGCGGATGGTTTTGTTGACAGAAAGCGTTGCCTAAGATCATCACATGCAAGGAAGTTAAATGCTAACCCAGAGGTACAATTCTATATTATATGAAATTAACTGTAAACTATTACCTTAATAGGTATTTCAAGTTCGGTTACAAATGTTTGCGTAGAGCTATTTAACCTGTTTGTTTGTTGACATGTTTTTGGTTAATCTATTTGATCTAGACTATTGTGGATAACATTATCACTGATGATGGTGATGTTGAGATTGTTGAAGAAGAGTTAGTTTGGTCTGATGATGACGATGACGATAAAGTCGATAATATGATGAATCTGATCAACACCGAGCATTCATTCAGTGGTGAAATGTTTTTGGGGGGTTCTACTAAAGCTGATGTTGCCAGGCTGATTAAGGAAGCTCAAGTAAAGAATGATGGGAAAGAGAAGACTCGTAAAGGAAAGAAGGCAAAGGTGGCTGTGTCAGTAGAGTGCATGGGTACATGTAATTCTGCTGATGTGAGTATTTGTGAACCACAAGTTGTTGCGGATATGGTTTTCTCTAAGGTGATTGTTCCGTTGCAGAAGTTGGAAGGTGTTGTATATGAAACAAATTGTAAAATTGAGGCAATGGTTAGAAGAGTGGTTGCGGAGGAGGTAAACAAAATGCAAAAGAAAGTGATTGACGCGGTAACTTCTTTTGTGGACACGTCTACTCAAGTGTCTCCAACCAACACTGGTATTTGTGAGAGGACCACTGACAATCATGTTGTTGGTGACATTGGTCAAGTTGCACCGCCTCCTATAGTTTGTGAGAATCAAGAAAAGGTAACAATGTTAATTCCAACAAGTCTTGACAGTGTAATTGCAAATGTCTTGAGTAGACTCCATTCCGACATATGGTCAATTGTATGAGGTTTTGGTTTTGTAGGTATAGGTTTTAAGTGATTATAAGTGTGTCTGCATTTGTTAATGGAAGTGGTTTGTTGGTGTAGGATGTAGCTACTGGGGGCGTTGCTGTTGGAAATGGTGGTAACAGTTCAGAAGTTGGTGATAATCAACTTCTTGATGATCATACTACTAGCCATGGAACTGAGGTTTGTTTAAGTGATATGTTTCTTGCTAGTTAATCCATTTATAATAACTGATATTTTCCTTAGATATCTGATGTGCAGCGTACCTTCATTTTTATTCCACCAACTTTCTCACTTGGTCTATGGCAGGAGGAGCCTACTGGTGATGTGGATGGAATGGAGGTTAATGGTAATGAACTGGGTAGAGAGGACAGCGTTTTGCGATACAGCAAAAGGCAAAAGATTCTGCATGGTCCACTCATTACTGCTTCGAAGTGCGGCAAAGAAATGCTCCAGCGCGCTAGGGAAGGTTGCCTTTTTGCCAATGGGAAAGGGGAGTCAGAAGATTATATGGTCAAGTATTCAAAGTTGTCTGAAAAGTTAATGGCTGTAAGGTAAGTGACTACTTTTTTTCATATTTATGGCATAGCAGTGTTGGTTGGTTATTGGACTGAATCTTTACATAATTTAAAGTACATCATGACTTATGTTAGTAACGTTCATTCACCTTGATATTGCTATGGGTAAACACTGCAATTAGTTGTTGTTTGTGGGGATTGTAATGTTGTGCAGTATCCTTCTATAACATGACATAACTGAGGGATAAATTAAGTTAGGATAATTGTTTAGTTATCCAGCTAACCTTCCATTTTAAAGTTAGTGGACAACAGTAACTATATTTTTGTTTACAGAGATGTGAATATATTATGTTTGCTAACTGTATCATAATGTCTCAGTAACCTCTTTATTGGCGGCATTTGTATAACAAGTAAGGATTTTGCTGATATTACTAATAGGACCAAGAATTTGCAGCCAAAGGTATGGGTTGAAAAAAAATATGGCATCTTCTTCTATTACCTGAAGTTGTCTTTTTGATTTTCGAATTTATATATGCAGATTGTTGACCTGATTGTTCACCAGATACGGTGTTTTTTGGAACGTGAAGGCTCGGAATTACTAAAGAAGTTGGATAATTTTGACACAAAGTTTGTAACTTTGCTTGTTAGAAATTATACGAATTTCGCAAAGATGGCAGATAAAGAGTCTCATGTTTTTGCGGCTGGTGTTTTGAAGATGTTTGGTAATGAGGTTGGCAATATCACTGAAATGGAGCGGTTTTATTTCCCATTTAACTTTGACAAGATCCATTGGGTTGGGTTATGCGTCGATTGTATTGCCTCAACCATTTATGTTTTAGATTGCGCTCATATTTTGCGTAAAGACTCCGCTGTTGTGAAAGATCTTGCTCCGGTGGCCTTGTTGTTCCCGTATCTGTTGAAGCAGCTTGGTCGTCTCCACATTGGCAAGGACCCAAAACCTTTTGACATTGTTAGGCCAAAAAGTATCCCTCAAAATGGACGTGCTGTTGATTCGGGTATTACTTCTATGTTGTTGATGGAAGCTCATGCTATTGGCGGTGTTGAAGTTTGCCGTTGCATCACATCTGATGTACTGCCACTGGAGACACAACGTTTAGCTGTCATGCTTTATGAGGAAAACTATGGACCTCTCTAAGTGCTTCAGCTGGTAACCAAATTATCTACTTTAGTAGTCATGATCTGTTTGGAATGTTTTATTCTTGTGTGTTGAACTTATGGTCCTTAACATTTGTCCGTAAGTGCTGGATGTTTGTGACCTATATGTTTATGAGTAAATTTTGGTTGTGAGATGTGTGCTACTGATTTTATGGAACGTATGTTTTTAGCTGTCAATATTTGTGAAGTCTTTGTTTATGTCCGTACCTAGATTTTAAGATATCCAAATGAAAGCCGAAGACGGTACCAATGTGAATTGGTTTGTACTGTAGTTGGTTTATGATTGATCTTGTTTTAAAATTGGTTCAATTGGCAAGACATATGAATTGTTGTCCGTAATTTTAGTAAGTTAACCAGTTAAGTAACTACCCTTGATATGTTAGGTTTTTAGCCTAATTTACCCATGGTTTTGTGTTGCTTTTCTTGTCTTTTTGTTTTCTTTTGATGTCTTTTCAGGTTCTACAATGCTTTGGAGCATAATTTGGAGCTTCTGGAGCTCTATGAAGAAAAGGAGAAGAATTGGAGCAAAAAGAAGAGTTTTCACTCCACCGAGCACCTGCTCGGTCCGAGCGAGCACCTGCTCGCACCAAGACACCAGAACCTAAACCTAATAAAGCTGTGGCCGCCGAGTTCATCTGATGGCCCACACGATCCCCAGGAGTTAATGAGTCAACATCAATCCCTTTTCATTAGGGAGATGATTGATTTTAATCATAAATGGGATTTCTTCTTATTTTCCTTATTTTGCCCTAAAAGATATTTTTAGTTTTTAATGCTTTCTCTTGTATTTGAAGAGGGTAATCTTCATCAGACTGGGAATCTTTTTTGTGGACGAAAAAATCAGAATACTCTTGTTCTCTTTTGAGGATTTTAATAAAAGTTGTTTTTGTTCTTCCATTGTTCTTCACCAATCCGAATCACCACTTCATTTCCATTGAAGCTACTGTTCATTTCCGAATCATCACATCATCATCTAGAGAAGAATTCTAAACCCCCTTTCATTCTTATCTTCCATTATGAATCCTTATCTAATGATTGTTGCACTTGATTTAATCATGTCCGAGTAGTTCCATAACTAGGTCGAGGTGTTTTCAATGGTGATTTAGGGCTTTAGATGGTTGAGCCAAATAGGGAATTCTTATGTCTTCATCTCTAGGAAGTCTCAATGCTTAGGCTAAATTGATCACTTAGTCTATGATCTCTAGGTTTAATCTATTCACCAAAAATGACATAGGTTGCTAGAATTACCTTTGATGAGCATTCGGTGGTAACCAAAACACCATTGATCGTTCCCATTGAATGTGAACATATTGAACCATTGCATTAAGGCTTGTTTACTTCATTACTAAATCCACTCGAAAGTGTAGGTATTTAGGCTGTAGACAAAGGTATTGATACATCGCCAAAAGCGGGGCAATACATATTTATGTTTGAGTTCTAGACCGCATTTAAATAGACCCTGAATAGAAGCTCAACCCAAGTACCCGAAATCACCAAAGAATCATCTCGGCTTAGTGCCCTTTATCATTGTTTAATTACCGATTTTTATTCCAAGCACCTGCTCATTTACATTGAGCACCTGCTCACGTCAGTTTACAACTCATTTAATTTATCTTAGCTTTATTTGAAATCTATAGATTCATAGTGTAACCTTGGTCTCTGTGGATTCGATACCTTATATACTACTGCTTTTGCCTGTGCACTTGCAGCATTATTTTGGGTTAAAACTCGAGACTATCAAGTTTTTGGCGCCGTTGCCGGGGACCAATAGCGTTACCTTTGAATTTTGGTTTTATATATAGTCTAAGAATTTTGCTAATTTTATTTTTTTTGTTTTTGTTTTTGTTATGTTTCAGGTGTATGACCAGTAGAAGAACGAGGAGAAATCTGAACGAAGATCTAGTTAGTCATACGAACGAAGAGTTAGCTCGTCTCGAACGTCAGAATCGCCGCCGAGCACCTGCTCAAACCGATCGAGCACCTGCTCGCACAGAAAATATGGCAGATCAGGAAGCTATGAATGCTCAGTTACAGATTTTGAGAGATCAAATCACCCAGTTGCAAAGGCAACAGCCGCGGGGTCAGCCAACCATAGGGGATTCGGATAATCCCCATGCGTTTTATCAAAACCGTTCGGCCATTGTCATTCCGACCATTCAGAGACAAGATTACGAGGTCAAGGCTCAGTTAATTTCATTGGTAAAGCAGCATCTATTCCATGGTCTACCCGCTGAAATACCAATGGACCACATAGAGAATTTCGAGGAAATTTGTAGTACTACGGGTTCTAATGGGGTTCCAACCGAGTTCTTGAAGTGTAAGTTGTTCCCGTTCTCTCTCGCGGACAAGGCACAAAGATGGTTAAAGTCACTGCCGGCTGGTTCATTGAGGACTTGGGATGAGGCTAGATCCGCGTTCTTGGATCATTTCTATACGAAGTCCAAAACGGCCGCTTTAAGGAACAAGATTGCATCCTTTCAACAACACTCCGGAGAAGCTTTTGGAGAAGCTTGGGAAAGACTCAAGGAGTACAAGAGGGAGTGTCCTCATCACGGTTTCAAAGATGAGCAAATCTTGAACATATTCTACGATGGAGTCGATTGGGATTACCGTAATGCTTTGAATGCCGCAAGTAATGGAGACTTCATGACCAAGACTAAGGAAGGTGCATTTGAGCTCATCGAAAACCTTGCCTCAAGCTCCAACAACAGGGCTCCCGAGTACGATAGAACCAAGAAGGTCAATAGTGTGGACTCTCAAAAGATCGATGAATTAACCGCGAAAGTGAACTTGCTTCTACGAGAGACTCAAAGGCCGGTTAAGTTCATGGAAGAAGATGGGGCTGCCCCTAATGCTCATGAGTTTGGGGAAGATCAAGAAGATGGTTTAGAAGAGGTCAACTATGTGAATGGCCAAGGGTACCAAAACCGAGGGTTTAACCCCAACTACCGAAGCCATCCAAACCTCTCCTACCGCAACACCAATGTGGAGAACCCCCAAGACCAAGTCTATCCGCAACAAGGGAGTTCAAATCAGAAGTTCTACTCCAACAACACGCAAGGGAAGCAATTCATTCCCAACCAAAATCAGAACCGGTTTCAAGCAACAAACCAACAACAAACCGTTTCCGCGCCTCAACCTCAACAAGATGATTTGAAAGGTCTCATCCATCAAGTCTTGGCCAACCAACAGCAGACATCATCCGAGCTGGGCAGTAAGATGGACAACATGTACAAGGATCTCCATGCAAAGTATGAGGCCGTGACCGCACATGTAAAGAAGTTGGATACACAAGTAGCTCAAACCGCCGAAGCTATTCAAAGACCGGTTGGTGCTCTTCCTGGCCGTGGTGAAGTGAACCCTAGGAAGGAGTATTCGCCATGCAATGCTGTTGAGTTAAGAAGCGGAAGAGCGTTGGCACAACCTACGGCCACGACCTCTCAAGTTAAGGCCAAGGAGAAAGTTGTTGAGCAACCGGCACAAGAGAATGATTTGGCTGAGGATGTGATGCATGAGGAGGTTGGTTCTAGCTCAGAAACCACACCAGCTACTGTTCCGATCAATCTGGAGAAAACACCCCAGCGAGCACCTGCTCAGCCGACCGAGCACCTGCTCGCTCAGAATGTTCCCGCGAAATTTCCAGAAGCTCAGACCGAGAGAGTCTATGTGCCTAAGATACCCTACCCAGTGCCTCCCAAGAGATCTAAGAAGGATTTGGAGGATGCTAAGTGTAAGGAAATGATTAAAGGCTTGGAGGTAAAGCTTCCTTTATCCGATGCGGTTCAAATGGTACCTTCTCTCAAACGGTACATGAAGGAGCTAATTTCTGGAAAAGTTGTGGAAGAGGAGAGTGTGATGATGGTTTCCAAAGAATGTAGCGCCATACTTCAGAGTAAGGTGTTGACTAAGAAAGGCGATCCCGGGAGGTTTGTTATATCGGTAAAGATTGGGCCTTGCAAGTTTGCATGCTCATTGGTAGACTTGGGTTCAAGTGTTAATTTAATGCCTTATTCCGTTGCTAAACGTTTAGGTTTTACCGATTTCAAACCAACTAAGATCTCCTTGATTTTTGCAGATAGATCCACTAAACTTCCTGTAGGTATAATCGAGGATTTACACGTCCGTATAGGGGACACTCTAATCCCAACCGATTTCGTGGTTCTAGAGCTCGATGAAGAACCAAAGGACCCACTGATTTTGGGGAGATCATTCCTAAACACGGCGCGTGCAATCATCGATGTTGAACAAGGTATAGTAGACCTCCGTCTCGGAGACATGGTGGTCCGGTTTGAGATGAGTAAGATGCTCAAGAGGCCGATGATAGATGGGCAAACCTTCGTAATCCACGATGACTCCGAGATGTCGGAAGATGTGGTTGAAGAGATCCTAGCAAAGGACTCTCTCGAAGTTGCATTGACAAAAGCCGAAAGTGAACACGGATTTCTAAGTGAAGACACCCAAGGATTTGCCAAGTTTCTGGATTCCAACACCAGAATAGAGAAAGAAGATGAGTTCCAGAGTCTGACCGAGGGCACAGAAAACGATGTTCTGCCAGATTCCCAGCGAGCACCTGCTCGCTCCGACCGAGCACCTGCTCGGACCGAAAACCAGAACATCACCGGATCATGGAGCGAGCTGAAAGCTCCAAAGGTAGAGTTAAAAACCCTCCCAGCGGGGCTCAGGTATGCATTTCTAGGTCCTAACTCTACATATCCTGTTATAGTGAATGCAGAATTGAATAATGTTGAGATCACTTTGCTTTTGTGTGAGTTGAGGAAATATAGAAAAGCCTTGGGATATTCGTTAGATGATATAACCGGTATATCTCCCGACTTGTGCATGCACCGAATTAATCTAGAGGATGAATCGATGACTTCTATAGAACATCAGAGACGGTTAAACCCGAATCTAAAGGACGTTGTAAAGAAAGAGATAATGAAACTTCTAGAAGCTGGTGTGATATATGCTATATCTGATAGCAAATGGGTAAGTCCGGTGCACGTTGTACCTAAGAAGGGAGGTATCACGGTAATTAGGAATGAGAAAAATGAATTGATTCCAACTAGAACGGTAACGGGTCATAGAATGTGCATAGACTATAGGAAATTGAATGCTGCTACTCGCAAAGATCATTTTCCTTTGCCTTTTATTGATCAAATGCTTGAACGTCTTGCTAATCACCCTTACTACTGTTTTCTAGATGGTTACTCAGGATTTTTTCAGATACCCATCCATCCTGATGATCAGGAAAAGACAACGTTCACATGTCCATACGGCACATTCGCATACCGCCGGATGCCATTTGGCTTGTGCAACGCCCCAGCGACTTTCCAACGTTGTATGATGTCCATTTTTACTGATTTAATTGAAGATATTATGGAAGTATTTATGGATGACTTCTCTGTGTATGGGAGTTCTTTTTCTGTTTGTTTGTCTAATTTGTGCAGAGTATTACAAAGATGCGAGGAGAAACATCTAGTGCTGAATTGGGAAAAGTGCCATTTTATGGTCAGGAATGGGATAGTACTTGGGCACCGGATTTCAGAGAAAGGGATAGAGGTTGACAAGGCTAAGATAGAGGTCATGATGAGTTTACAACCGCCTACTACGGTCAAAGGAATCCGAAGCTTTCTAGGCCATGCCGGGTTCTACCGTCGTTTCATCAAAGACTTCTCCAACATTGCTAGGCCTCTCACTAGATTGCTGTGTAAGGAAGTCAAGTTCGACTTTGATAGAGAGTGTTTGGCTGCGTTTCATACCATCAAGGGTGCCTTGGTTAGTGCACCAATAGTCCAACCACCGGATTGGGACTTACCGTTTGAGATTATGACGGATGCGAGTGATTTTGCTATGGGGGCTGTTCTTGGTCAAAGGAAGGACAAGAAGCTCCATGTGATATATTATGCTAGCCGGACGATGGATGATGCTCAATGTCGGTATGCAACCACCGAAAAGGAGTTATTGGCGCTTGTCTTCGCCTTTGAGAAGTTCAGATCATACCTCGTCGGTTCTAAGGTAATTGTTCACACCGATCATGCTGCGTTGAAGTACTTGCTGACCAAGAAAGATGCCAAGCCTAGGCTATTGAGATGGATACTTTTGCTTCAAGAGTTTGATTTAGAGATCAAGGATAAGAAAGGATCCGAGAATGGGGTTGCTGATCATTTGAGTAGGCTTCAAGTTGAGGATGAGACACCTATGGAGGATAGTCTGCCAGATGAGCAAATTTATTCGATCTGCGAAAAATTTCCAGAAGCTGAGCGAGCACCTGCTCGGACTGACCGAGCACCTGCTCGGAAGATTTTTTGTGGAATTATCCAGAATGCCCAACCTTCGAGTTTCCCTTGGTTCGGTGACTTTGCTAACTACTTGGCAGCTGATAAGGTTCCGGAAAACCTAACGGGAAGCCAAAAGAAGAAGTTTTTCCGAGATGTTAGACGATACTATTGGGACGAGCCGTACTTGTACAAGCAATGCTCGGATGGGCTGTATAGAAGATGTGTTTCGGAGGAGGAAATCCCTGGGATCTTGCACCATTGTCACGGTTCATCTTATGCCGGACACTTTGCCACATTCAAGACGGTTACAAAAGTGCTACAAGCGGGTCTTTGGTGGCCAACGATGTTCAAGGATACGAATAGGTTTGTTGCTCGATGTAACGCGTGTCAAAGGCAAGGGAACATCAGCAAGCGCAATGAGATGCCTCAAAATTTCATCTTAGAAGTAGAGGTTTTCGATGTTTGGGGTATAGACTTCATGGGACCGTTCCCTTCCTCCTATAAGAACAAGTACATACTTGTAGCCGTTGACTATGTTTCCAAGTGGGTCGAAGCACAAGCTAGCCCGACTTGTGATGCTGCGATAGTTACCAAGTTGCTCAAGACGGTGATTTTCCCTAGGTTTGGAATTCCGAGAGTTGTGATAAGTGATGGAGGTTCACACTTCATTAACAAAGTTTTTGAGAACTTGTTAAGGAAGAATGGAGTCACACATAAGGTAGCCTCTCCTTATCATCCTCAAACTAGTGGACAAGTAGAGGTCTCCAATAGAGAGATAAAGAGTATCTTGCAAAAAACAGTTGGTACAACGCGTAAGGATTGGGCGAATAAGCTAGATGACGCTTTGTGGGCATATAGGACAGCATATAAGACTCCGTTGGGGACAACGCCTTTTCATTTGGTGTATGGGAAGGCATGTCACTTACCGGTAGAATTGGAATACAAGGCGGCATGGGCTGTCAAGCGACTTAATTATGACATCCTCAGTGCATCCGAGAGGAGATCCATGCAGCTGCATGAGTTGGAAGAAATTAGGCATCTCGCCTATGACAATTCCCGAATCTACAAAGAACGGACCAAAGCTTACCACGACAAGAAGATTATCCCTCGAAACTTTGCTCCTAACGATCAAGTTTTATTGTTTAACTCTCGTTTTAAGTTGTTTCCAGGGAAGCTAAAGTCGAGATGGAGTGGTCCGTTCACCATCAAAGAGGTGAAACCATACGGGGCCGTAGTGTTGCTAGACACTAAAGGAGGTGATTTTGTTGTTAATGGTCAACGTCTCAAGCCATACCTTGCGGATACATACGTGGGAGAAGTTGAATCAGTCACTTTTAGTGACCCTCCTCGAGCCTAAAGGGTTTCCAAAGTCGAGCTAACGACTTAAAACAAGCGCTTGGTGGGAGGCAACCCACCGGTAAGGATTTTTGTATAAATTTTGAATTTTAATTCCTTTTATTACTAACATTTCACTTGTGATTTCAGTAATTACATTCTGCGAAAAAGTGTAAAATTGCACCGAGCACCTGCTCGGAAGGAGCGAGCACCTGCTCGAAACCAAAACGCAGCGATTCTCTCAGATTAGCAGAACACAAAAAAATAAAATAATAAAAAAAATATAAAAGAAAAAGAAAAACAGAAAAAGATTTGATTTATTTCTTCTTTCCTTTTTATTTTTTTTTACTTTTATTTTCTTTCCTTCTTTATTTCCTTTTCAATTTTTGCCAAAAACCCTAACCACTCATTTTTCTTGATTTTTGCAGATAAAGACAACTTTTTGGTCTCCTCCTCTTCCCCAAAACTGCCGAGCATCACCACTCCCCCATCTCCCTTGAAAACCGCAACTCTCCATTAACTCAACCTCCATAAATCCCCATCTCTACCACTCTCCAAGACCAACCACTCACCATAACTCTCTCTCACCAGAAACCACTCAAACACTCAAGCTCCCAAACCGCTCAATTCTCTCTCAATCTTTCAACCTCTCTCGCCGCCGCTCAAGCCCTATAACAACCGAGCATCTGCTCACTTGGCTAAACCACAAAACCACCGCCACATTCCACTATCTCCTCTCCGAAACCAAACCTTAACACTCGGAAACCTCTCTCCGCCTCTTCTCATTCACCATGGCTCCAAAAATCAAGTTCTCCAACAAGGAAAAAGGCAAGGGTAAGGCCTCTGCCTCCGCAACCGCTTCTCCACTCACCTTCCCATGGCCTAGACCGGAAGGCGAACCTTTTGAAATTGACCGAGCCGGACTCCCAATGTCCTCACCAGACTCTTGGGACGAAATCGACGCTTTCTACTACAATCAACTCCTCCAAGTTGACCTCGAACCTACTCGGTTCATGTGCGATAGAACATTGGTCGAACTTGGTCTTCAACAACAAGTGAGGAGCATACTCTACAATGCTCGCTGCATGGCCTTTGCTTTGGAGGAAGATGTGCTCTACCCGGACCTCACTAGGCAATGCCTAGCCACCGCGACTCTCTCCTACGCTAATCCGGACAGCCCTTGTTTCGAGGAAGCCACGTTCTCTTTCTTTGCTGGAGGAAAGAGGTATGCGATTTCAATGTTTGATTTTTGTGTAGCATACGGCTTTTACGAGACGGACACAAGGCTATCGGGTCCAAAGAGGTTTCAAGAGGCCAAGAGTTTTTGGAGTTTGATTGCTTCGGGAGAGTACTCATCCAATTCCGCGAGCCAAAACCGCCTACGCCATCCCGCTCTCCGCATAGTGGCAAGGATCTTGAGCAACATGCTTTTCGGAAGATCCGTAGGTAACAAGGTCCATCAAGATGAGTTATTGTTATTATTGCTTGGTTGTGGTCCCATTGTAGGTGAAGGAGACTCGGCACAATATGAGAAGTATCGATCAAATTTGGGTATACGTTTCGCGGAGATGATTTGTGCGATCAAAGATAACACAACCGCAACAAACAAAGGACCAAGGACGGAGCGTATTGGAAGCTTGCTCACACCGCTATTCCGCAATCTAAGGGTGGATCTTTCTCCATATTCCTACGTCCCGGAGATGAAGCGCATTGATATGGAGCACCTGCTCCTTTCCAAAATCATCATCAAACCGTCAACTTACCAATTCTTCAATGGAAACGGTGAGGCGAGCTATGTGGAGCTGCCCAACTTGGAAATCACGCAACTTTCTTCCCTTGATGATCTTGCGTTTAACCCTCCTCCGCACTACTTGGTACCAAACCCGAGCCGACCCTCCTCCGCTTCCCGCCTGAGCACATCACGTCGAAGCACATCGAGGCAACCTCCAATTGACTCCGAGGATGCTGGTCCTTCGGCTCCGCGCCTTGCTCTCACGTACCACGACACTCCTTCTCAAGGTGAGTTTGATCTTCCCCATATTGATGATAATGCTAATGATGTTGAGTATAGGAGGTGGATGATCCAATCCACTAGGAAGAACAACAGCCTACTGCAGAGGCTCATGCAGGCGATGTCCAGAGGCTGCTGCCATGCTCCGGATGTGCAAACTCCGCGAGCACCTGCTCAGCGTGAACGAGCACCTGCTCGCACGCATTCGAGCACCTGCTCGGACCAGCCAGCAAGGAGAAGGAGGAAGAGGTCTGATCATGTCTCCGACGATGCTACATCCGGGTGATATCCACTTTCACCCTACTACTCCCATTGTTTATATCACATTTGTTTCTATTTTGTTTTTATTTTGTTTTTGATTTGAACTTGTTTTTAGTCTACTCTTTCGGTACTTTTCTTTCACCGAGACGGTGAAAGTTAAGTCCGGGGGAGTGGATTAATGTTTTAAATATTTTTGCTTTGAGTCTTTTGCACTTAAAAAAAAAAAAAAAAAAAAAAAAAAAAAAAAAATGCATATAGTTTCTCATGGCATAAACATTTTTATTATCTTTTTCATGCTAGGATCGAGTCTAAAGCATTTTAGGATTGCATTTGCATAGGGAGCAATGATGAAATTTCCTTGTAAAGATTCATTTTAGGATTCCATGATATGCCCTCATTAGAACTTTTTCGATGCATTAACAATCATGAATTAGAGGCTCATCCATACTTGGATCTTATTTCTTTGAAAGTCCCAACTCATTAGAAACTTGCATGATCTAGATTCAACTCTATCAACTTGAACTTAATCTTGATTAATTTTTCTCACTTTTGGACTTTGAATCATAACTATGGATAAACACCTTACATTCAAATCATGTTTGCCTATTTTTACCTCTCTTATCTTGATTTGAATGGCTATCCCGATCTAAGTTCATCTTTTAGATGAGGATAGTACCACACCTTTAAACCCGACCATTTCATTCAAACCCTTGCATTTATTCTTTGAGTGAGGCCTTTTTCTTTGTGTTGCGTTGGTAAAATCTTGCAAGCATTAGAGACGACAAGGCAAGGTTTCCATTAGGCTAGTTTCTTGAGTTTAAGACTAGACTTAGGTGGGGTATGAAACCGATTTGGTTAAGCATTCACTTGATTATCTTTGGGTTTGTGGTTAAGTGTGAAAAGAAAGAAAGAAGAAAGGATGAGTTCTAGGGAATAAGTTTGAAAAGAAAAGTATATAGCTCTAAGTGTTTAAAAGAAAAATGATAGCTTAGCATTCTCTTAGAATAAATCAAAAAGAAGAAAAATGTGTTAGAGAATGCTAGGATGGAAAGAGCTAAAGTTAAGAAAAGAAATTCCCTAGGATTCGGAAAATTTAAAGAAGAAAGAGGAAGTTTGAAAGGTTTAGCCGAAATTGGCTAGTGGTTTAACAAATGGGTAGTGAGAAAAGAGAGATGAAAGATTGCAACAATGGGGTTATGGGTAGAAATTTGGATTCCTAGCCTTGTATGCATCAATTGTCTCTTTTCTTTCTTGCTTTTGCTAAATGTAACACTTGCATTTGAGAGTTAGCCACCAAAAGGACTATGAACAGCCTCTTTGCATCATCTAAAAGCCTTCTTCCACCGAGCCAAATGGTATTGATTCATTGTCCAATTGTGAGACCGCACCAAACACATTAATGAATGTTAAAGAGTTGAGTTTAGTTGATTGCATGCTTTTCTTTGAGTCTAAGGATTTGGAGTAATTATTTTGATAAGAGATGAGTATGGCGAAAGTTTCTTGAGTAAAGATTTGTTGTGCATCGCATTAGTTCTCTTTAGGACATTTTTGTTGAACCCCTCAATGTTTCTTTTGGATTTGAGCTCCCACCTTCAAACACTTCTCCGGATTTCTCTCTTCTTGTTTGCTTGCGGACAAGCAAAAGGCAAGTCCGGGGGAGTTGATATGTTAGGTTTTTAGCCTAATTTACCCATGGTTTTGTGTTGCTTTTCTTGTCTTTTTGTTTTCTTTTGATGTCTTTTCAGGTTCTACAATGCTTTGGAGCATAATTTGGAGCTTCTGGAGCTCTATGAAGAAAAGGAGAAGAATTGGAGCAAAAAGAAGAGTTTTCACTCCACCGAGCACCTGCTCGGTCCGAGCGAGCACCTGCTCGCACCAAGACACCAGAACCTAAACCTAATAAAGCTGTGGCCGCCGAGTTCATCTGATGGCCCACACGATCCCCAGGAGTTAATGAGTCAACATCAATCCCTTTTCATTAGGGAGATGATTGATTTTAATCATAAATGGGATTTCTTCTTATTTTCCTTATTTTGCCCTAAAAGATATTTTTAGTTTTTAATGCTTTCTCTTGTATTTGAAGAGGGTAATCTTCATCAGACTGGGAATCTTTTTTGTGGACGAAAAAATCAGAATACTCTTGTTCTCTTTTGAGGATTTTAATAAAAGTTGTTTTTGTTCTTCCATTGTTCTTCACCAATCCGAATCACCACTTCATTTCCATTGAAGCTACTGTTCATTTCCGAATCATCACATCATCATCTAGAGAAGAATTCTAAACCCCCTTTCATTCTTATCTTCCATTATGAATCCTTATCTAATGATTGTTGCACTTGATTTAATCATGTCCGAGTAGTTCCATAACTAGGTCGAGGTGTTTTCAATGGTGATTTAGGGCTTTAGATGGTTGAGCCAAATAGGGAATTCTTATGTCTTCATCTGTAGGAAGTCTCAATGCTTAGGCTAAATTGATCACTTAGTCTATGATCTCTAGGTTTAATCTATTCACCAAAAATGACATAGGTTGCTAGAATTACCTTTGATGAGCATTCGGTGGTAACCAAAACACCATTGATCGTTCCCATTGAATGTGAACATATTGAACCATTGCATTAAGGCTTGTTTACTTCATTACTAAATCCACTCGAAAGTGTAGGTATTTAGGCTGTAGACAAAGGTAT
Organism: Draba incana; assembly: GCA_963576765.1. Classification (NCBI taxonomy): domain Eukaryota; kingdom Viridiplantae; phylum Streptophyta; class Magnoliopsida; order Brassicales; family Brassicaceae; genus Draba; species Draba incana. The sequence goes on along the minus strand of OY755205.1, from coordinate 793,721 downwards.
TGATACATCGCCAAAAGCGGGGCAATACATATTTATGTTTGAGTTCTAGACCGCATTTAAATAGACCCTGAATAGAAGCTCAACCCAAGTACCCGAAATCACCAAAGAATCATCTCGGCTTAGTGCCCTTTATCATTGTTTAATTACCGATTTTTATTCCAAGCACCTGCTCATTTACATTGAGCACCTGCTCACGTCAGTTTACAACTCATTTAATTTATCTTAGCTTTATTTGAAATCTATAGATTCATAGTGTAACCTTGGTCTCTGTGGATTCGATACCTTATATACTACTGCTTTTGCCTGTGCACTTGCAGCATTATTTTGGGTTAAAACTCGAGACTATCAACCATTAGGTCTGGGGATGATTTTTTGGTTTGGAAGTTGAATTTGTGGTGCAAGGCATACATTGCCATGTGTTGCCTAAATTCATCGCGGTCAGTGAACATCATTCCAACATACAGGTCGGTGGGGTTGTTTATTTCGTTGCCTACACATGCATTCATATTATGGTTAGTTAGGAATGTATATTTTACCCATTATTTAAGTATTAAACATATATTACAGGCAAACGTCACGCTTATATAAAACACTAAGGGATTAACCAAATATATTACAATAGTGTGAAAATTTGGCACTAGACCGGAGATTAATCCCTTTAACCGCAACAGAGAAAGCTTTAAAGACAATTTGAAACGAAAGCATACTTATTTTACAAAGAATATTTGCGGCCAGTGACCTTGATGAATCCGTTATTTAGGTAAATGTCTATTTAACTGTACATTTTTTGGAAAACCGAAAAGACCCCTATTGCTACTGAGATAAGAAGGTTGCGTGCATGTATTTACCTGTTAGACACTATATTTTTAGTTTTCCTTTAAAACCTAGCCTAGACCTATTTTAATAGCTCTGCGCAAACTACAGTCTATATTTGAGTGAAGGGGCCGAAAAATCAATAAGAGTTGGTAAATTAGGTATCTAACCATGAGATTTGATATGGGCATTTTACTGTAGATTTTTGCCAACAATTATGCCCACTCTAGCCCTAATACTTCTCCACGCGCGTAACCATAGGGAGTAGCCGTAATCTATATATGTAGTAGGTTGTAGTGTTCACAGCTCTCTATATATTCTCTGAGCAAGCCGGCTGCATTTAATGCTCAGATTTTGGATAGATTTGATGACATATACTTAGAAGTTTACGTCATTTGTTGTATGTAAACACCGAAGGCAAGCAATGTTTGTCTATTTATGCAATTATCTGTTGTGTAAAGAAAATCAGACCTGGAAACTAAACTTCATAGACTTCCTTTATTACTCCATCCAACCTTTGTCTTTTACAACAACTGGCGAACTTAACTACAATCTCACCTACCTTGGCAGGTTCTGCAGAATATTCGAAGGTTGGTCTCCAATTTGAATGCTAAGTCAAATTTATTGAGCTATAAAAGCAACTATCCATTTCAATTTTTTTTTGATTTACTATAATCCTCCCATGAGTTTGAATGTTGAAATGGTAAGACCTCTGCTTTGTCTGGTTCAGGATGGCAAGGCTAGTCCGTTTGTTACGAGGAGATTGGATCCGTGTTCCGTACGCCGGATGGGAATTCCGTAGTGATCTTTTAGATCTGGGCTATGGAGCGTTGATCCGTGATTCATCAAGGTCACTGGCCGCAAATATTCTTATTTGAGTGAATGGGCCGAAAAATCAATAAGAGTTGGTAAATTAGGTATCTAACCATGAGATTTGATATGGGCATTTTACTGTAGATTTTTGCCAACAATTATGCCCACTCTAGCCCTAATACTTCTCCACGCGCGTAACCATAGGGAGTAGCCGTAATCTATATATGTAGTAGGTTGTAGTGTTCACAGCTCTCTATATATTCTCTGAGCAAGCCGGCTGCATTTAATGCTCAGATTTTGGATAGATTTGATGACATATACTTAGAAGTTTACGTCATTTGTTGTATGTAAACACCGAAGGCAAGCAATGTTTGTCTATTTATACAATTATCTGTTGTGTAAAGAAAATCAGACCTGGAAACTAAACTTCATAGACTTCCTTTATTACTCCATCCAACCTTTGTCTTTTACAACAACTGGCGAACTTAACTACAATCTCACCTACCTTGGCAGGTTCTGCAGAATATTCGAAGGTTGGTCTCCAATTTGAATGCTAAGTCAAATTTATTGAGCTATAAAAGCAACTATCCATTTCAATTTTTTTTTGATTTACTATAATCCTCCCATGAGTTTGAATGTTGAAATGGTAAGACCTCTGCTTTGTCTGGTTCAGGATGGCAAGGCTAGTCCGTTTGTTACGAAGAGATTGGATCCGTGTTCCGTACGCCGGATGGGAATTCCGTAGTGATCTTTTAGATCTGGGCTATGGAGCGTTGATCCGTGATGATGAAAGCTTCGATTCTGTGCAAGCCATCATACGGTGGAGGTTTTATCTGGAACCCCCAACAGCACTAGCCTTAACCTACCGTATGGCAGATGGGTTGCCTAACTCCTATGAAGACGATGGTGGTCCGGCGGACATAAGATGCACCAGCGATGTGGCCGGGTTCATGGCGCTTCGTTTGGCTTACCCAGAGTTAACCATTTGTGTGACAGTCGGTGCAGAGGCTGTGGCAACGTACGAGTTCCAGCGAAGACGCCCTTTTAATGTCGGCCGCATAACTCTGCTCCAGGAGCACAGAGATCCTGAAGAAAGTCGTCGGGCTCTTGAGGCATATAATGGTAATGATACTCATTTGCAATATGGATCTGAAAAATTTAGTACTGTGTATGTTATCTAACGTATCCGGTGTATAATAGATATGATTACAGGCCCTTCCATAAACGTTAGTAATGAAACGCTGGTACAGATCTTCACTGAAGCGGAGATGGTAGTTATTCATAGGGTCCATTTGGAAAAAATCTACTCAAACCCTATTCAAATGCCTTTACCACCTCCACCAGCAAATAACTCGCTCTCAACCATTGAAATTGTCATTCTCGACCCGGATAGCGATGGCGACATGGATGAAACACCAATACCTACTCAACCTGGATATTACAATGTCCCTGCTTATGCCGGTATCCTTGGTACTATCTTACCTAAATTGAAATCTTTCAGCATGATATATGTTTGGTACTAATTTTATGTATTTGACCAGAAATCCTTGATCAAGAGGCTGCGGACATCGAGTTAACTCAAAGGCCGCCTGAACCACACACTTTGCAGGTTGCTGATGAAGGAATGAATCTGCTTGAGACGTACATGCAAACTGAAGAAAACCACAATTTTGGTGATGTGGATGGTTCTAGAGAGTACTGGGAATCGTTGTTGGCACTTGGAAATGTCTCCCCTGATAGCCACCTCTTACACAACATGATGTCAAGTGGCGATGATTGTAGTGACAACATGGAGATTGAGATATTCTCTGACGACAGTAATGAATTCTCATCATCCGGGTCTTCTAGTGAAATCTGCTTAACTGCAGAATATGAGGCTGCATTAGATAAAGCTTTAATGGAAGCTGCTGCTAGGGTCCAGGTTCTAAGAGAAGGAAATAACATAACTATTCCAGCCAGGCCTGCTATGCTCAACAATCTTGTTGACGGTATACCATGCATATACTTGTTCAGTCTTTATAAACATATGTTCATTTTGAATATTCATCTCCCTATATTAATTAAATCTCATCTTGTAGATGGAAACCGCAACCTAGTCATCGATCCCGATGAGATGCAAACTGAAAGAGCATCGCCCATAAGGGAAATTCTCATTGGCTACCCGTTTAATCATATTGCTAACGGTATTATTCTCCTCTTGCACTATAATGTATTGAATATGCAGCATATACTAAAGAGTTCTATCAATAATAGTACTAAATATATAAACGGTGCACAACAAATTGGTAAAACTGAAACAATTTTTGAATATTGATCTCCATATTTTAATCAAATCTCATTTAGGAGATCGAATCAGCAACATAGTGATCATTCCCGATGAGGTGCCACCTGAACCACCATCAGCAATAAGGGAAATCCTTATTGGATATCCAGTTAATCAGATTGATAACGGTATTATTCTCCTCTTGTACTGTAATATATTATATTGGCATGTTCTAGTTGATACAAAAAACTATGTCAATATCATCTTTTTAACGAATAGTATGTTAATGTCATGTAGGCTTTGATGGAAACATCACCATCAATGATGATGAGTTTACCCGTCAACCAACCTCACCAGTGGCCATTCAAACAGGTATAGGACCCATGATATATTAGTGTTATATACAGCTAAAGAAGTGTGTGATTATGCCTCCTCACATATTACAATTACAACATTGTGTAGGTACTGACTCAAACATGTACACCACTCCTGCCGACCCAGAACCTGAACCAATTTCACAAATAGCAAACCCAAGCGATGCTTCAAACAACCCCATTAATGGCCTCGACTTGAACACAGATCCATGGCCACTTGACGATAACAACATCGACTCTGACTCGGATGGAAGTGAAAACCTTGGTGGGTTTGTGTAATGATATGAATAAGTCCTTGCTTGTTTTGTAAAATAAGTATGCTTTCGTTTCAAATTGTCTTTAAAGCTTTCTCTGTTGCGGTTAAAGGGATTAATCTCCGGTCTAGTGCCAAATTTTCACACTATTGTAATATATTTGGTTAATCCCTTAGTGTTTTATATAAGCGTGACGTTTGCCTGTAATATATGTTTAATACTTAAATAATGGGTAAAATATACATTCCTAACTAACCATAATATGAATGCATGTGTAGGCAACGAAATAAACAACCCCACCGACCTGTATGTTGGAATGATGTTCACTGACCGCGATGAATTTAGGCAACACATGGCAATGTATGCCTTGCACCACAAATTCAACTTCCAAACCAAAAAATCATCCCCAGACCTAATGGTCCTCCAATGCTGGGGAGCATCTTGCAAATGGAGGGTCTATGCAGTTCGTTTGGAGGGAACCCAAACGTATGAAATAAGGAGTGCACAACTTGACCTTAAATGCAACGTCAACCACAGAGGAAATTTTCAAAGGGTGGCAACAACTACAGTCATTGGCAGTCTTTTACGAACGAACTATGCAGGAACAAGCAACGGACCTCGCCCATATGAAATAAGAGAAATGATGCGCAACACTCATAATGTCCGCATATCTTACTGGAAGGCTTGGCGAGCAAGAGAGCTAGCTTTGGATGCAGCTAAGGGTTCCTCAGAAGACTCATACAATGCCCTACCAGCTTACCTCGACCGCTTAGTCGTGGCTAACGCAGGATCAGTAGTTAACATTCATACAACAACTGACAACCAGATTGGAGAACGCTTCAAATTCATGTTTTTCGCCTTAGGAGGATCTATTGAAGGGTACAAGCATATGCGGAAGGTTGTGGTTATTGATGGAACGCATTTGAAGGGCAAATACAAAGGTTGCCTATTAACAGCATGTGCTCAAGATGGAAACTTCCAAATTTTTCCTCTTGCGTTTGCTATAGTCGATAGTGAGAACGATAAGTCTTGGGAATGGTTTTTTCAAAACCTATTGAAGTTTATTCCCAACGAGAGTAATGTGGTATTCGTCTCCGACCGCCACAAATCCATATACGCTGGTCTCCACAAGGTACAAGATTTAATTTTCTCTTAACATCAAATTAAGCAGTGTAGGTAACATGTTATTCATCATAATGTGTTGTTGTTGATAGGTCTACCCGAATGTTCAACATTGTGTGTGTATTCTCCACCTTATTAGGAACATCAAAACTTACTTCCGTGGTAAGCAACTGGGAAAACTTGTCTCCAAAGCTGCTAGGGCATACCGACTTGATGACTTTTACCGCTATTTCAACGACATACAGCAAGTGGATCCGGCTTGTGCTGAATACTTGACTGGAGTTGGATTCCCACATTGGGCCAGAGCTCATTTCGAAGGTTTAAGGTATGATATAATGACCAGCAATGTTGCAGAGTCTTGGAATGCCGTTCTCCGTGAAGCAAGGGAATTCCCTGTTATTGCGTTGATAGACTTTATAAGATCAAAAGTTATGACTTGGTTTGCGACACGCCGCGAATCTTCCTCTAAATTTACTGAGGCTGTGACTCCCAAAGTTCTCGAGCTTCTGTCTATCAACTTTGAGATTTCAGCAGGATATGATGTGAAACCAATTGATAAAGAACAGTTTGAAGTGATATCAAAGGAGGGCAAGTCATACCACGTTGATCTTAACAACAAAACTTGTACTTGCTTCGAGTTCCAGATGGTGCTTATTCCTTGTGTCCATGCTGTCGCAGCGGCTGTTTACATGGGAAAGAAAATCGAGACACTGGTCAATGAAGCATATTCTACTGACACTTGGAAACATGCCTATGTCAGTGTGATTAATCCAGTAACAGACATAAACCGCTGCCCAAACTTAGAGTCTGCTCTTAGTGAGCTAACTCTTTATCCACCAACGACAAGACGCCCTCCGGGTAGGCCTCGCAAGATGCGATACTTATCCCATGAGGAAAGCCTTGTAAGCCATGTAGACTAAATCCATTATCAAACTCCTTAAATTATACTATGTTCCCTAAGTCTTAATAATTTAACAGGGAAAGAAACGGAACACTGTTTGCAGCAGATGCAAGAGGAGAGGACACAATCGAGCAACATGTAAGATGGCTATGTAAGATGGCGAGAGAAGATAATGATGTCAATAACTGTGGTGTGTGGGCATGTTTGGAGTTGATGGTGTCGTTCTATCCCGTGTTGCACCTGGGTCAACACTTTATTTTGTGATATATTGTAAAATAATAAGTACCATCCCAGATGAGACAAGTTTCCAACTCCAGTTAAATAAATAATGAGCCCTTTTGATATTTACATGCAAACTTTGAGAAGTTGTTGTTTTGAACAAAACGTTGTTTTGAACAAAACCACGACAAACCGATCCTACTTACAAGTCTACTAAGCAGACAAAAGGCAATAAACATTGCAACATTTGACTTACCCATGTATGTGCAATAAAGTTTATCAAATGATGAATTGGGAGTCTATGATAGCCACATATATAAATTCATTAAAACCAAACCAGAATATATCAACATTTATATTACAATACATGTGCAAGTTACCATTTATGCAACTTACATCTGCCGGCTAACAACATATTTTAACAAAGAAAGCAACAACATACAACATACATAAGACCAAACAAGCAATGCAATAGCACCAAACATATCACCCAAATTGTTTAATCAGACCAACCACTACAATAACGCCAAACACTCCACATAGCATCATCTTCTTTACACTCGACCTTACCTCAGACAAGTCATTCTCGAACTTCTCCATCATCTCATTCTCAATTTTGGCTTGAATATTATGGAACACAATATTATCAAGCTCCATCTTCTCCTGTGTAATACCTTTCACAGATTCTTCTAAACGGGAAACTTGAACACTTAACCCTTGGATCTCTTCCAGTAGTGCTTCGTCAACCCATTTGAACATATGGCTATCATTACTGAGCTTCTGAGATGCGGAAAATCTACATCGATAGTACATACGATATGGATTTGCTTTTGATTTTGAAATTAATTGAACAATTGTGTGCCCACACGAACACAGCTTTGGAACACCAAATACTCTCCTGTTTTGTATGACATTGGATCCTCCTGCCGAAATCCCGGTTGACGAACCAGATCCACTACTCATGTTCACAACAAATCCAAGAACCTGCAATGAACAAGTTAACCATCAGAGAATAGATCGGTCAACAATGTAGAAAGAAATTTTATAATTAACCTAGTTTGTGGAAATAAATAAATCATATTAAATTGAAACAACAAACTAACCACGGAAATTACCAATTGCAACCTAAAACTTTAACCTCTATCTCGCTTTATAAAAGGAATGATCAATCAGGGATGTTAGGCGGCTTTAGGTTTTGGGGATGTGTCTAAAAAGCAGGGTGGTATGTCCTTTATAGAGACTAGGGCACGTGCGGCCCCACATTCGCTTAATATTGGCAAAGAAAGTTTTAATTTACCACGTGGGGACTCGACATAAGGTATAATTTTGATACATATCATTGGTATTCCCCTACCATTTGTAATCAAATAGTAGTTAACTGTGCATAATAATTATAGTTATACTGCTAATCGTTTTATGGTAATTGTTGAAGTCAGCAATGGCTTCCTCTAGTGTCAAGGTTAACAAGTCTTTGAATTCATGTAAAAGAGGACAAGTTTAAAAAAATCTGGTTTTATGGTAATCAAATTGTAAGGGTAGTTACTTAACTGGTTAACTTACTAAAATTACGGACAACAATTCATATGTCTTGCCAATTGAACCAATTTTAAAACAAGATCAATCATAAACCAACTACAGTACAAACCAATTCACATTGGTACCGTCTTCGGCTTTCATTTGGATATCTTAAAATCTAGGTACGGACATAAACAAAGACTTCACAAATATTGACAGCTAAAAACATACGTTCCATAAAATCAGTAGCACACATCTCACAACCAAAATTTACTCATAAACATATAGGTCACAAACATCCAGCACTTACGGACAAATGTTAAGGACCATAAGTTCAACACACAAGAATAAAACATTCCAAACAGATCATGACTACTAAAGTAGATAATTTGGTTACCAGCTGAAGCACTTAGAGAGGTCCATAGTTTTCCTCATAAAGCATGACAGCTAAACGTTGTGTCTCCAGTGGCAGTACATCAGATGTGATGCAACGGCAAACTTCAACACCGCCAATAGCATGAGCTTCCATCAACAACATAGAAGTAATACCCGAATCAACAGCACGTCCATTTTGAGGGATACTTTTTGGCCTAACAATGTCAAAAGGTTTTGGGTCCTTGCCAATGTGGAGACGACCAAGCTGCTTCAACAGATACGGGAACAACAAGGCCACCGGAGCAAGATCTTTCACAACAGCGGAGTCTTTACGCAAAATATGAGCGCAATCTAAAACATAAATGGTTGAGGCAATACAATCGACGCATAACCCAACCCAATGGATCTTGTCAAAGTTAAATGGGAAATAAAACCGCTCCATTTCAGTGATATTGCCAACCTCATTACCAAACATCTTCAAAACACCAGCCGCAAAAACATGAGACTCTTTATCTGCCATCTTTGCGAAATTCGTATAATTTCTAACAAGCAAAGTTACAAACTTTGTGTCAAAAATATCCAACTTCTTTAGTAATTCCGAGCCTTCACGTTCCAAAAAACACCGTATCTGGTGAACAATCAGGTCAACAATCTGCATATATAAATTCGAAAATCAAAAAGACAACTTCAGGTAATAGAAGAAGATGCCATATTTTTTTTCAACCCATACCTTTGGCTGCAAATTCTTGGTCCTATTAGTAATATCAGCAAAATCCTTACTTGTTATACAAATGCCGCCAATAAAGAGGTTACTGAGACATTATGATACAGTTAGCAAACATAATATATTCACATCTCTGTAAACAAAAATATAGTTACTGTTGTCCACTAACTTTAAAATGGAAGGTTAGCTGGATAACTAAACAATTATCCTAACTTAATTTATCCCTCAGTTATGTCATGTTATAGAAGGATACTGCACAACATTACAATCCCCACAAACAACAACTAATTGCAGTGTTTACCCATAGCAATATCAAGGTGAATGAACGTTACTAACACAAGTCATGATGTACTTTAAATTATGTAAGGATTCAGTCCAATAACCAACCAACACTGCTATGCCATAAATATGAAAAAAAGTAGTCACTTACCTTACAGCCATTAACTTTTCAGACAACTTTGAATACTTGACCATATAATCTTCTGACTCCCCTTTCCCATTGGCAAAAAGGCAACCTTCCCTAGCGCGCTGGAGCATTTCTTTGCCGCACTTCGAAGCAGTAATGAGTGGACCATGCAGAATCTTTTGCCTTTTGCTGTATCGCAAAACGCTGTCCTCTCTACCCAGTTCATTACCATTAACCTCTATTCCATCCACATCACCAGTAGGCTCCTCCTGCCATAGACCAAGTGAGAAAGTTGGTGGAATAAAAATGAAGGTACGCTGCACATCAGATATCTAAGGAAAATATCAGTTATTATAAATGGATTAACTAGCAAAAAACATATCACTTAAACAAACCTCAGTTCCATGGCTAGTAGTATGGTCATCAAGAAGTTGATTATCACCAACTTCTGAACTGTTACCACCATTTCCAACAGCAACGCCCCCAGTAGCTACATCCTACACCAACAAACCACTTCCATTAACAAATGCAGACACACTTATAATCACTTAAAACCTATACCTACAAAACCAAAACCTCATACAATTGACCATATGTCGGAATGGAGTCTACTCAAGACATTTGCAATTACACTGGCAAGACTTGTTGGAATTAACATTGTTACCTTTTCTTGATTCTCACAAACTATAGGAGGCGGTGCAACTTGACCAATGTCACCAACAACATGATTGTCAGTGGTCCTCTCACAAATACCAGTGTTGGTTGGAGACACTTGAGTAGACGTGTCCACAAAAGAAGTTACCGCGTCAATCACTTTCTTTTGCATTTTGTTTACCTCCTCCGCAACCACTCTTCTAACCATTGCCTCAATTTTACAATTTGTTTCATATACAACACCTTCCAACTTCTGCAACGGAACAATCACCTTAGAGAAAACCATATCCGCAACAACTTGTGGTTCACAAATACTCACATCAGCAGAATTACATGTACCCATGCACTCTACTGACACAGCCACCTTTGCCTTCTTTCCTTTACGAGTCTTCTCTTTCCCATCATTCTTTACTTGAGCTTCCTTAATCAGCCTGACAACATCAGCTTTAGTAGAACCCCCCAAAAACATTTCACCACTGAATGAATGCTCGGTGTTGATCAGATTCATCATATTATCGACTTTATCGTCATCGTCATCATCAGACCAAACTAACTCTTCTTCAACAATCTCAACATCACCATCATCAGTGATAATGCTATCCACAATAGTCTAGATCAAATAGATTAACCAAAAACATGTCAACAAACAAACAGGTTAAATAGCTCTACGCAAACATTTGTAACCGAACTTGAAATACCTATTAAGGTAATAGTTTACAGTTAATTTCATATAATATAGAATTGTACCTCTGGGTTAGCATTTAACTTCCTTGCATGTGATGATCTTAGGCAACGCTTTCTGTCAACAAAACCATCCGCTGCTCTGTCTTCTTCTGATTCAGATTCTGAAGACGGACTTGTCGAAACCACCTCAAGAATAGAAGGTACAGCAGCAACCAAAACTAATTGAATAGCATGCACAAAACCTTTAACTGCAATTGTATTTTGAGACAAAGTAATCTCTGTCCTCTCTTTCACACTTGTAATGATCATTTCGAAGGCAAGCCGACCCCAAGGAAATGCCAGGAATACCCGCATGTCCTTCATTAATTCGGCATGCTCCTTAACTATCTTGTGCCCATGGGTGGTTGGCAAGAGAACACTTGCAAGCAGAGCAAGGTAAGCAATCTTAACCCTATGTTCGGTGTCGGTAACGGTCCGCCTCTTCAACATCTTGATGACAGTTTCTACAGACACATTGTCTAGTTTCCCAAACAATGATGGCCAATAAGGTGTCTCGGCAATGTTATTCTTCAGATTCCTCCTCGATCTCGCCGGGAATTTTCCACATGGTAACCCGGTTACAATCGCAAATTCCCTAAGAGAAAACCGGACCGGTTTCCCGGCAAACAAGAACCAGATCTCATGTTTCTTTTGGACCTTCAGCATCCGAGACATCAGAAATCTTACAAAACGACCAGAGAATGATGGCTTCTCAACTAGCGATAAAAATTTCCCGAAAACACCGTCTTGGATAATTTCTCTTTCCGCTGGAGTTAAAGCTTCTAGAATCAGATTGATGCCGCTAGTTGAACCATACGACGTCACCCTAAGACCAACTGGCTCGTGCCCTTCAGCAAACATCCTCTCGGGCATCTCCATACCGATACTGATACTAAGCCTCACAAATCTGAAATAGATTGAACAATAACATTAAAAAATGCCATGTCTACTACCGAAATAAAATCAATTGATCTTCAAACTTACCGGAAACTTGAAAATAGTGAGTCCTTGGAACTACAGAATCGCCGGCTAAAAAATCTTAAGGAAAAAAACGGTTTTGGAGTAAGAAGGTAAAGCAAACTTTTCTCTCTCTACACATAAATATCCCAAATCTACTTTTCCATTTCAAATATAGACTGTAGTTTGCGCAGAGCTATTAAAATAGGTCTAGGCTAGGTTTTAAAGGAAAACTAAAAATATAGTGTCTGACAGGTAAATACATGCACGCAACCTTCTTATCTCAGTAGCAATAGGGGTCTTTTCGGTTTTCCAAAAAATGTACAGTTAAATAGACATTTACCTAAATAACGGATTCATCAAGGTCACTGGCCGCAAATATTCATAATAAAATGAGCAATACAGTAAATCGCTTCCATCCCCAGGAAAAAAAAAAAAAGTTTGCTTGGCCTTTTTGTCGCCGGCGTGATCTTGAGAGGAAGTGAAAGAGAGAGAGATCTCGAACCTGTATCGCCGTTTATCTTCTTAATAAGAACAGGTTTTATTCATCTTCTTCTTCTTCTTCTTCTTTGATTCTTCTGATTCTTTAGGGTTTTGATTGATGTGAATCCATTTTCGTTCCGTTTTTGAATTTACAGCGACAAAGATGCTTCGAATTCGACTTAGGAGAAATTCGCCGACGGAGGCTGGAAATGGAGCGAGACCTTCTCCGACGGAAACAGTGACGGTAGCTTGTCCCGACCACCTCGTCCTCGCCGATCTTCCCGTCGCGAAAGGAATCGGTTCCGTGACTCCAACCACCGTAATCAAACCCGTCGGTCGCCGTTCTCGCCGTCAGTTAGGCGAGAGAGTTCATTTCTGCGTCCGTTGCGATTTTCCGATTGCAATCTATGGTCGTCTGGTATGCAATTTTGATTTTATGCGGCGGCTAGGGTTAGGGCGTTTCTTCTATGTGATTGAAGTTTGAGTATTTTCTTTGTTATGTTGGTTTGCAGATTCCTTGTGATCATGCGTTTTGCCTCGAATGTGCTCGTAGTGATTCCATCTGCTATCTGTAAGTATGCTTCAAATTTGGCTACTTGTCTCTGTTTTGCAGTGCAGGTTAAACCTAATGAACCTAATTTTACTCAAATTGATCAAGAAATGTTAAGAGCCATAGTATCTATATCATTAGAAGCTTTGGTAGATACTTTAGATTGTTCAGTAACTCACAGAGATCGTTTTAGAGGTGTGTTAGGCAATGAGGGATTATCAAACTGAAATTTTCTCATCTCTTGCGTGTGTTGTTGAATAGATGTGACGAACGGATTCAAAAGATTCAAACAATCAAGATGATGGAAGGAATCTTTATCTATGCAGCTCCTCATTGTCTCAGATCTTCCTGAAGAAACCTGACTTCGAAGCTCATGTCCATGAGCTTCACGGTAGCCTATTACAAGCCGATGCAGTGAAAGAAGACGGTAACGAATCAGATGTTCAGAGCACAAAGCAGCAATCTTCAGCTTCAGTGTCCACATTGCGAGGTCCCTTAAGATCCCAGCAGCAGCAACAACAACAACAACCGTTACTACATAGGTCAGCGTCATTGTCAAAGCCACAATCTGGTTTTGGTCAAGTACAGAATTACCCTGTAGACACCGATAACTCTCGTCCTCCGGGATTCGAAACCGAAACCGCTAGTCCTAAACCAGGAATCCGATTCCCCGCCTATGAATCTCATGCAGCCGCCTACCTTACCCGTTCCAATGAATCAAAACTCGGGTTTACCACAGCAGTTTGGTTTTCCGTCTTATCCAACAATCGATGGATCATCTCAACAACAATTCTTTAGTGGTGCACCTTTTGACATGACAAGAGCAGAAGGTAGCGGGTCAGAACAAGGTTCATTGCTCGGGTATCCGTCTTCACCAATGATGAATCTGAATTTCCAAGGATCTTATCCTCCTCAGACATGGAATCCCGGAATGGCACCGCCTCAAACGACCCCGCAGGTTAACCGAGGTAGAGATGGTCAAGGTTTTGGGTGGCAACAGGAGAACCGTGAAGGCTTTGGGCAGGAGTAAGAGTAGTCTAGTTTCAATCGATCCGAAAACCAGTGAACCGGACCAGCTGAGTCGTATATATAAATGCGAGTCAAATAGACGTCAAGAATCGACTCCTAATCCCCTGATGAGTGTCTCTCGATTCCCACGAATCCGGTTTAGTGGTTCGTGGTTTATAAAATATCAAACCGGTCATATTTGTAGACTTCTTTCTTAGGATGGTTTCAACTTACAAGAATAAAGTTGAATTGCCATTTTTCAGAAGCAACCATACAAGTAGTTTGTATTCCACTCATAATAAAGAAAAATCATTGTATACATATGAAGTACATTATCAAAATCATCCGCACATGTCACATGTGTCAAATGACAACGTATATGTGTAAAAATCTAGGTGAGGTAAGAAAAAAGAGTGAAAACAAAATTCCTGATATAGTAAAAGCCGAGAAATTTGTCATCTTTAAGGTAAGTGCTTTTTTCTTTTCGTTTTTATGTTTGGCTTGAAGTAAATTGCTCAGAGAACAACATTTCACAGACTCTTTTCTCGGGATGCCTTCACTCTACATGTGAATTCACTGTTCAGAATACACTTTAAATTTCCACAATTTTTTACAAATTTATACTTTTATTTATTTTTTTTTTTCTTTTTTGCTAAAAACTTTTATTTATTTTGCATAGTTTGTAATACTTTTGGTATTCTTATGATGATTAATGTGGGTTTTAACTTTTTAAGCATGTTCCCATCTTAAAACTTTTTAGGCATGTTCCCATCTTAAAAATGCTATCCCTTTTTCATGCTCATAACTTAGATAAAATATATTCAATCCCTTTCATATCCACTAAAAAGATGATTATAACTTAGATAAAATCAATGGGAAATTTTCATGCTCATAACAAGAAAAGGAAGCCATGAACACTCAAAAATTATTTATCTGGGTGGTGGTATTGGGTCAACAATAGTAAACAAGTCTGGGTGAACTCGAGCATAAAAAGCATCAAGCAAACCCATTGTCAATAATTAATTCTCTCAAACTCGATGCATAACGAAAGACTCATATTCGCTAATGTTATCATTGAACCTAGCAACGTGGGTGAAAGTGAAACTAGAAAAACTCGCAAAGGTACGGTTTAGAATTTTTACTTCTTTCCACTGAACCTAGCAACGTGGGTGAAACTAGAAAAACTCACAAAGGTCCAGTTAGAATTTTTACTACCATTTTGGCCTTCCAGGTCTTGGGCACTTAGTAGGATTTGTAGACTTGGCCATCACACCCTTTAAGAAAAATGGTATTCACCAAAATCACCGGCTAGGCTTGTGGTCAGGGCCGGTCCTGAGGGGAGGTCAGAGAGGCGGTCGCATTGGGCCTCCGTTTTTAAATGGCAATTTTAGGCTTGGTTTGGGGCCTCCATTTTTTTTTTTTTTTTTTTTGTAAGTAAATTGGCCTCCGGTTTCGGTTTTGGCTTGGGCCTCCGTTACTCCAGGACCGGCCCTGCTTGTGGTTATCACGTTTAACGATGTTAACTCGATCAGCGGGGATTAACAAAAAGCAAAATTATCTTTTTTTGAAAAGCAAATATTATACAGGTAAATATATATATATATATATATATTTGTATAGTTTAGTGCAAATTGACATCGATTGTATAGCTACGTGTGGTCCCGTCGTAAGTGGGCACTATGGTTGCCGACAACACGATTTGAATCGTTAGTTCATTTTCTTTTCATATTATGTGAACATAAACAATAGAGAAGAAAATAATTTATATGTGATCCACTTGTTTATTCGAAGAGGAAAGTAGTTTGCATGTGACCACTTGGTGGTTCGAAGAAGAAAGTAGTTTGCATGTGATCCACCTGTACATTGAACCTAACTTTTTCTTTGGATACATAGAAAGAAGGAGAATTTTTTTTTTTTTTCATCTGAAAGGTAAATATATAGAATTGTATCGGCATACAGATAATGGCCCAGAAGGAGAATAGAATATTAGTTTTGTGTATAGAATTAAAAAGATAATATTACGTTTGAATAAATTTACCTAACGTAAAATAATGAATACTTTTATTATTAGGAAAATTGTAACGCGTATTACTCCTTGACCTAATCCTACATATAAACCTCCCTTTTCTCTATAAATAAACGCCTACCTCCTCATTAAACTTATCTTCTCTTACCAAACTCCATATCAATTTTCTTCCTCTTATTTTTTCTTACCAAACTTATATATATATTTTTTAATCTGTTATCGTTCTGATCATATTTTTCTCAACTTTTCTTGTTTGATTTTTTGTGTATATCGTTCTTATGTTTTGTTTTGTGGTTTTTAATCTATTACTAGCTTCCATGGCTAATCCCGAAAACGGTGATCCGGCCGTTGGTTGGTATAAGTTGACGGCCAATCCCGGATCCGGTGATCCGGCCATTGGTTGGCATAAGTTGACGGCCAATCCCAGATCCACCGGTGGATGGTTTATGCTCGGTGGATGGTTTAATAAACAATAAGATCTTGATCATCGGTGATGAAATTTTATTTCTGAGATGCTAAGATCTTCTATGGTGATAGAATTTTTAGACTTTGTCTTTCCCTAAGTTTTAACCTAATTCGATTCAGATTAGTTTAGTTTCTCAATTTTGCAAAACTAATGATGGAATTAGTTTTTTTGATATTATCTTCTCTCTTTTATGTTTTCATTTGGGTTAGTTCTGGTTTAATTCAGAGGAGGCCCATTAGCCCATTTAGCTCATATACCGGAAGACAAACACAATCGACAAACACAATCACAATCGCACACAATCTCCTCTCCTGAGAAAGGAAACCCTAAAGAGGTGATTTTCCCCTAATCTCGAGAGACAGCACAATCGCAATCAGAGATAAAGAGAGGAGGTATTATTGCTTCCCTTTTTCCTTGCTTTGATTGATTTTTGTTTGAGTTCCTTCTTAATTTTCGTTTGTTTTCGTTTGATTTCGTTTGATTTCTTTCTTAGGACTTCCTCTCGGAAGAGAGAACCTGGTTCACCAGGGATTCATGAGGGCAGACCTAGGAAGAAGAGAGCAGCTGATGATTTTGATTTTCCTTCTCCGGCTGATGATTCGAGGAAAAATCAAGAGAGGTATAATCTATCCCTTTTTCCCTTTTCTCTTAGATCTTCTTTTTTCCCATTTTGAGTTGTTAGAGTGTTTTTCCCATTTTGAGTTGAGTTTGAGTCTTTTTCAGGAGAAAAGCTGATGATGATTCTCCTAATGATGATTCTCCTGATGATAATGATGATTCTCCTGATGATGATCCGGCTGACGATAATGATGATGATCCGGCTGACGATAATGTTGATAATGTTGATGATCCGACTATAATTCGTCCTCCCGGTAGTAGATTTAAAACCTTCCGGTCTGTCACTTTAGAGAATGGACTCTCCGCATTCCTAGTGGCGGATCCAGAGTGCTCAATTGCTAGTGTTGCTATGGGAGTAGGGGTGGGTTCTTTCTTGGATACCACTCCTGGATCAGTTCATTTGTTGGAGCATCTCATGATTGCAAATCAGCAAAAGGTAACTAGATCTCTTTTTATCTATTAATGCTAACTAAATATTTATACTGTTTTCTTAACTTCTTTCGTTCTTTTATTTAGTTTGAAGATTTCTTGAGCTTGCATGGAGGGAAGAATTATTTGAAGGGTGTAACAAGTCTAGATCATACACTCTTTTCTTTTCAAATACATCCGGAATTTCTTGAAGATGCTCTCAATAGGTATTGTTATTCTATTCTTCTCTTCTTGTGTGCCTATCTTCTATATTATGTTTTTGTTGTTGTTGATGATCATCTTATCTTACTTGTACAGGTTTGCAAAGATGTTCACTACATTCGAACCTGAACCTGAATCTTTGAATAGAGAAATTGTTGCTGTGGATGCAGGTATGGTATATGGTATAATGGTATAGAGTATGGTATATAATGGTATAGAGTATGTGCATCTTATGTGTTTGTGTGTTATGTGCAGAGTTTCACTTGAAACTAAATGATGATATTCGCATGACTCAATTCAAAAATAGTGTATCTCGTCTGGATACGTTGAAGAGTCTTTTCCCTTGGGGTAATAAGGAAACTCTGAAGGAGTTGAAGTTAGAGTCCATGATAGACTTTTTTGACAACTACTATTTTGGTTGTTCAATGAAGCTTGCTGTAACAACATCACGTATGCATTTCTTCTCTCTTCTTTTTCCCTTCTTTTTCCCTGTCTTCTTTTTCCCTCTCGTCTCTTAATTTATCTAATTTTTCATTGCAGAATCTCTTGGTGAACTTGAGGAATGGGTGAAGAGATTCTTTTCCAATATAAAATCCAAATGGGAGAATATTCCTCAACTTGAAGTACAGGGACAAAATCCTTGGAATCCTCACATCTTCTATCAACTTCAGTCTATTGAACAGAGAAGAACATTAGAAGTTTCTTGGTGGATACCTCCAAACTCTGACAGGGGAGGTCTACTCTATATGTCTTCACTTCTAGGTCAAGGTAGACTTCATTCATACTAGTTATGTTTCTTTTTTGATTGGTTGATTCCTTTCTCATATGACATTTCTCTTATGACACATTTCTCTTATGACAGAATGTAAAGGTTCTTTAATCTCTTTGTGGAGGGAGAGAGGTTGGGCAATAAATATCGAAGTGGATATTCAAGGAGCAGACATAGATTCTTTCACCAAATTTGGTAGTTCATTGATGATGTTGATTACTCTTACAAAGTCCGGTATAACTAAGGTACTTTATTAAAACTACTTATTAATGACTTGATGAACTATTGCAAACTAATATTCTCTCTCACAGATAGGTAAGATTGTCTCGTCCATTTATGAATACATACGGCAAGTTGTTGGACAACCACCACAGATGTTTATATTTGAGGAATACACGACACTTCAGACTAATAAGATGAAGTGTTTCGATTATGTGGATGCCGAACTTCTAGGTGGTACCTTTCATATTTTCTTTATATGGTTTTGTATTTCTTGAATTTCTGATTTGAATTTCTGATGGTAATTGTTGTTTTGTTTTTCTATTCGAGTAGCGAACATGCTCTCAGTAAAGGATATCAAGCAAATCATGCATGATCCCTATTATCCTCAATGGGACTCAGATGTAGTACAAAATCTCACAGGACATTTGCGTCCAGATAACATGCGGATAATTTTCCATAACAAGTCTTCATCAATTACTGCAAGTATGATTCATCATTGTTCTCTTTTTCATCATTTTTTCATTGTTTTGTTCTCTTATGATGAGATTTCTGAGATGAAATGTTTCTTTTTTTCTTGTTCTTTGCAGCCAATGCCAAGGTAGAACCGTATTTCTTCTCTCTGTACAAAGAAGAGAAATTTCCAGAGGAATCTCTCCAAGTATGGAATGCTAGCAATGGAAAGCTAAATAGAAAGCTGTTTTTTCCAAAGCCAAATCCGTATATGTGTGACTACGAAATAAGTTCTTCAGATGGTTCTTCTTCTTCTTTAGACGGTTCAGACGAATCAAGATCAAGAGATGATGATGGTGGTTCAGACGAACCAAGAGATGATGATGATGGTGATGATGGTTCTTCTTCAGACGATGATGATGATGATGCTTCAGACATTCCAAGCACTTTTGTGGACACTCCATCTATGAAGGTGTATTTCCGTGGTGGTGGTGGTGAAGAAGGCATGGCCCATGCAAATTTCTTGATTCATTTTGGAGTTGATGAGGAAAAAGTTGGAGATGAGGAAAAGGAGAAGAAGAAAACGGTGAAGGCAAAAGGGTACCTCATGGCTCGACTGTTTATAGATCTTTTGAAAGATCACTTGAGTGACATCTTACATATGGTGGGTTATTCTCTTAATCTCTTTCTCTCTTTTAGGATCTCTTTCTCTTTTTGAATTGTAACTAATGTTAATCATGTTACATCATGTTCAGGGTAGTAGAGCCGGCTATGAAACTTCGATCACATTATTATCTACCAAGAGAATAGCACTCAAAGTCTCTGGCTGGAGGGGAAAGTTCTGCAAATTCATAGGAGACATGGTGGAAAGACTAAAAAATTTCCTTCCAAGTAATGCAAACCGTTTTGAGGTATGAAATCTTAGAAATCAATTGTCTTATTGCTAACTATGCATAGTTTAGTTTATATTATTACTAAATTTGTGTGTGGTTCTATGTCAGATCTTCAAAGATAGCATGAGAATCATCCTATCTAACGAGGAGCTCAATATTGCTGATCTAGCAGAAAATGAGATGGACAGATTCTTAAACTCTTCTCTCACAAATGAGGAGATCATGGTAGTTATGAAATCCATTTCTTTTGAAGATGTCACCAAATTCATCCCCAACCCCATTTTAAAATCTCAGGTAAATTAATTACATGTACTTGGTTTTAGTTTTGGTTTTAGTTTTAGTTTTACTTTGTTTGCAAAAGTAGTTTTAATAGTAAATTTTGATTTTTTTTTATTATAGGTATACATCGAAGGTATATGTTCTGGGAATCTTGACGAAGAAGTAGCAAGACAAATCGTAGAAGTTTTCGAAAAAGGAGGAGAACCTCCTACTTCTCATCGTAGAACATTACTTGAATATGTTAAGGTTCAAGAGGTTCCTCTAGAAAACAAACTGTCTCTAGACTTGATTGCTAGAAACAAGTTTGATGAAAACGCTTTGGCAAAGGTAATTTTCCTCTCTCTCTTGTTCCCTTTGTCACCTATTTATCTTTGTCACCTATTTACACGCTTGTTTTGTTTTGTTTATAGTTGTATTTTGAAATTAGTAGAGGGGAAGAAGGAGAAGACAAAGACAAAGGTTATGAAGATTGGGGGAAGTTGCATCTCTTACCTCTCATTATGGCCAAGGAACTAGTTTATCAACTCAGGTTTGAATGAACTAACTCCAATATATAGCTATAGCTAAGTCCTAATCTGTTTAGTTAATGCTCTTAATTCTCTCTCAATGTCCAATATATAGCTATAGCTAAAGTCCAAAATCTGTTTAGTTAATGCTCTTAATTCTCTCTCCAGGACTTGTGAAGGGCTTGGTTATGGTATCCATTGCAGACCTCATTTCATGGATGGAGGAGCGAGTGGATTTTCCATCCAAGTGATATCCCCAAACCATGAACCACATTATCTTTCCGAGAGAATCATTTGTTTCTTGCAAGATTTCCAAGAGAAACTGGTAAGTTTACTACTTTCTTAATTAATTTCTTATTAGTTGGATGGATTATTTGGTTCTAATTTGGTTTTGATTCAGGAATCTATGAGTGTTGACATTTATAACCACTGGAGAGGGGTTGCCATTTCCTCCGCACTTGGGAAATGTGAATGGTGGGACGAAATTGTAAAGGAAAGGTATTGTACTAATTGGTTTTTGGCTTTTGGTTTTTGGTTTTTGGTTTTGGGTTTTACTACTTTGGTTGTGGTTTTGGTTTTAGGTACTCTAGAGAGTTCTTCACAAAAGCAAAAGTGTATCTAAGTTTTCTGGAGAAGAAGCTTTTCTTGAATGGTTCAAGATGAATTTTACATCGGAAGGAAGTAAGAGGATGATGTGTATTCTTATCACGTCTCAAGGAAGGTCAAAAGATTGAAGTTTCAACGTCACTCTCATGAGAGATTCAGATTGTTATGAGTGTTTTTGAAGATACATTTCTAAATTGATTAAAATGCAATGTAGGTTTTTGTGAAGACATCTCTCTTCAGAGATGGTAATCGAGTGTTTTTGAAGATACATTTCTAAATGCAATGTAGATTTTTCTTGGCTCTACTACTACAATGGCTGTGTTGTGTTGGTTACACTACTTAAAAGCCATTTTTGGGTTAAGAGATGTTTGGACTTGCAATAATAATTGCTCTCAGTCTCAGATAATGATGATGAGAACTACAGAATGTATTAACAATACAAATTGTGTTGTCACAACTTTGATGCATATAATTTGATTTTGTTTGTTTAGTATTTAGTACGTTTCCACATTTTACAATATTTATAGAGTTTGCATACATGAAACCATCTATTCTTTCCAAGTCAACAAATATGTCGATTTGTTCCGTTTTCATCACATAGACACAATTTTTTGATATGAATAAATTCTTAGCACAAAATAATAATTATCTCTATATTTTATCTTGTTGATTTGATTACGGTGATAAAGTATGGTAATTCAAAGAGTAATTCAACGGCTGATGTGTGATCAGCGATCTTAAGCCACGTGTAAAAGCAATTCAGGGTTTTTTCGTAATTTGGTTTAAATCGATGTCGTAACAATTAAGAGCCTGCCTTATTCTCATGTTGGAAAAAATTCTGGGACCCAGAAAAACCCTCTTTCAGGGAGAAATCACAGAGAAAAGTATGGAAACAGAGAAGAATAGATTTTCCTCTTAAATCCCCAGATTTATCTTGAGTTTCGATGAGCCGTTTAGGTCACAAATCCGTGGTTTATCACGGAGAGTTGCGTTTAGGGGAAGAATCAAGTATCTTCAGGTCATGAATTCCCCAACGATGAAATTCGAATCCACCACATTTCTCCGGCCGGTCAAACCTCAGGAGCTGATGCATCTACACGCAGTCTGCTTCCACGAATTGAAGGTAACATAACTCGTGTTTCAGATTCGCGAAATGACATTTCATTGTGAATTTAGTTGATTTAGCTTGAATTTGTGATTACAGACTGCAGTGGTATTACTCGGAGAAGAGGAGATTCACTTAGTGGCGATGCCGAGCAAGGAGAAGAAATTCCCTTGTTTCTGGTGTTTCTCAGTTCCTTTAGGTTTATATGATTCATGTTTAAGGATGCTTAACACTAGGTGTTTATCTATAGTGTTTGATTTGGATGAGACATTGATTGTTGCGAATACGATGAAGTCGTTTGAGGATAGAATCGAAGCTCTTAAAGCTTGGATTTCGCGAGAGATTGATCCTACGAGGATAAATGGAATGTCCGCGGAACTTAAAAGGTATATCGATGACAGGATGCTGCTGAAGCAGTATATTGATAATGACTGTGCGTATGATAACGGAATTTTGTTTAAGGCTCAACCTGAGGAGGTCCGACCGACTTCTGATGGCCTCGAGAAAGTTTATAAACCTGTGATTAGATTGCCGGAAAAGAATACTGTGCTTACTCGGATTAATCCTGAGGTTAGAAGATCTTACCTGTGTTGTGGTTTTGTATACGTATTCGTTTCATCTTATCTGATTTTGGAACTTAAGGAAGTTGTGGTTATTTCTGATGGCAGATCCGTGACACTAGTGTGCTTGTAAAACTGAGACCAGCGTGGGAGGACTTAAGAAGCTATTTGACAGCAAAAACTAGGAAACGTTTTGAGGTTTATGTTTGTACCATGGCTGAAAGGGATTATGCTTTGGAAATGTGGAGACTACTTGATCCAGAAGCACATTTGATAAGTCTTAAGGAGCTTCGAGATCGTACGTTAAACCAGGTCAATACTATCTCTAGCTTCTATGATTCACTTGACTTATCTCTTTCACTACTGTTTTTGTGGTTAATTGATAATATACTTTGCATTTTATCCCTCCCTCTCTCAAGCCTGATTTGATTTGCTGACCTCTCAGTTTTGGCATTAAGGAGAAATATTATGATTGTTCCCAACTATCAGTTTATTTATTTATTTCTTTCTCTTTGCATAGCATATGCCAAGAAATCGTTGTTAAACCTCTTCAATGGTGGTGTTTGCCACCCGAAAATGGCAATGGTTGTTGATGACCGTGTTAAGGTTTGGGAGGACAAGGATCAACCACGGGTTCATGTTGTTCCTGCATATCTTCCATTTTATGCTCCACAGGCAGAGGCATCTTGTTGCTCTTCCATTGAGTTGTGAATTCTGTTTCGCTTAATGTTTCATGTGGGCATCTAACCATTTTCTTATGCCCATTTATCAGACTTCTGTTCTCGTTCCAGTTCTTTGCGTAGCAAGAAATGTTGCATGTAATGTCAGAGGTGGCTTTTTCAAGTAAGTTTTGTGTTTTTGCTTTTTGTGTGTTTTTGTATCGAATAAATGTTGGTTGTTCTTACTGATTCGGACATTTATTATGCCAGTGATTTTGATGAGAGTTTAATGAGTACGATATCTTTGGTTTACTATGAAGATGCCGTGGAAAATTTACGTCCATCACCGGATGTGAGCAGCTATGTCATTGTAGAGGTAACTGTAGTAAGAACTTTATCAAGGTTAATGCATTGTACATTGGCCCTATCTACATTCTACAATATGCAACCTAGCTATATTTGTCTGCAGGAGCCTGGTGCCTCAAATGGAAATATAACTGCTCCACCAATTATCGAAGGAATGTGTGGGGGGTGAAGTAGAGCGCAGACTAAACCAAGCGGTCAGTAAAATAGTAACAGTAAAATAAATACAAAATTTAGGACTATTTTGTCGGCTGTAATGTTGACTTCCTGACTTTTCACTTTCCGGGGATGAGAAGGCTGCAGCTGATTCTTCAACTCTTCCTGCAACAAGTAACGCTGAGCAGAAACCTAACACCCCTAAGCCGCAGATAGCAGTTCTACCAAATAACCCTAGTACGACAACTGCAGCAGCATTGTTACCTTCTCATAGTCCAAACTTTTGACTTTAATATAACTCAACTTGGTACATTTTCTTTGCATGTTAAATGTTTTTGTTTCTGATATTCTCTATCTTTTGTGTACAATCACAATGTAGAACCTAGTTTGCTTGGAGCTCCTAGGCGCGATGGATTCACTTTTTCTGATGGTGGAAGACCCCTTATGATGAGACCTGGTGTAGATATAAGGAACCAAAACTTTAATCAACCGCCTATTCTGGCTAGAATTCCTATGCAGCCACCTTCGTCTTCTATGCATTCTCAGGGTGGTTGGTTGGTAGATGACGAGAATAGACCTTCTTTTCCTGGTCGACCTTCAGGTGTTTATCCAAATCAATCTCCTCATGGTATACCAGTTTCTGCTCCTGTTGGTTCTTTCTCAAACCCATCACACGTGAGGAGCGAAGAGGTTAGTTTTGCATTCAAAGTATCTCTCTTACAACATCAAAAATATGCTGTCTTACAATCTGAGAGTTTTCTTACAGATGTGTATGGATAACCCTTCTCGTCAAACAACAGGTATGTTCTAATTTCAACACAAATGTAATTGACTTGCTATTAAGATAGAGTTTCTTGTATCCTCAAGTGTACCGCTCTAAATCTACGTTATATAATTGACTACTTGTAAAATAGAGTGCATTAAATACCTTTTGACAGAGTACTTGTTCAAATTATTTGCAGAAGGTGGAATATCCCAGAATCATTTGGGGTCTAATGGTAGAGAACATCATACAGATGGTGGAAAGAGTAATGGCGGACAATCTCATTTATTTGTGAGCGCGCTGCAAGAAATTGGAAGAAGATGCGGTTCAAAGGTACATGTTTAACATAACCATGCAAGCTATTGCTTCTTCTCTTTTCACTGGATGTGAGACTTATGTACGATTTTGCAGGTGGAGTTTAGGACTGTGATGAGTACCAACAAAGAGTTGCAGTTTTCTGTTGAGGTCAGCTGGAATTTGTTTCTCGGTTTTCGATCTCCCCTAGTTTTTTTGTTACCGAAGTCCCCTTGTATGTTAACTTCTTCTTTTTTCCTTACTGTTGCTGTTAATTTGACACTAGGTGTTGTTCACGGGTGAGAAGATAGGCATTGGGATGGCAAAAACTAAGAAAGATGCACATCAGCAAGCGGCAGAGAATGCTCTTCGAAGTTTGGCTGGTAAGATTTTTAATGGGGAATTTTTGAACTAGGGATCTATTTACCCTCTTGATTCTAGTCTCCAGATTGGTAAAAAGTCTTGTTTGTGGTTGATTTCTGCAGAAAAATATGTAGCACATATCTCACCAGCGATACGAGAAATGAAAATGGGTTTTTGTGGGAAAGCAGTGAAGCTGTATCAAACTTGGGACTTGAAGAGGAAGCCACCTAAAGAAAAACATTTGTTTAGGCGATGGAAGAAGAAGAAGAAGAAGACTTAAGGTAAATATTCCTTACCAATGGTGAGAGGGAAAGAGCTTATTATAGATGATGACTTGTTTGATGGCTAAGTTAATACGGAGTTGGCATTTCCCTCCCTTAGAAGCCTGGTCTCGCGACTGTGTGTTTTCAGAAGCCGAGTATGATACCTCTCAAGGTCCACCTAAATTACAGGCTTTTTGTATAGTGGTTGTATATTTTTAGTCCAAGTTTGTTGTTGTTGAACTAATCTCTATAGTTTTTAAGAGCACCACCATGTGGTGTGGCAAGGGATTTATGTAAGTTTGATTAAGAATCCTTTGTTTAAGAAGGTTAACCATAGCATACGGTATTTTCACAAATGCCCCAGATTTTGGCATTTTACCAAACTGCCCAGATCTTTTAGTATTTGTTAAGAATCTCAACGAAGTTTGGGTTCTTCGAAGTTTCCCAAATCCCTTAATTAACAGAAGAGTTTTGAAGCGTTGATTAGGCAAGATTCTTGACAATCCCTATCGAGATTTACAAGACACATAGAATTCTGAAAGTGCCCCTAAACGTACGGCGTCGATAATTAGTCAATTACCAATCCTCTCTAAAGATCACCAAATGTCTATGACCGATAAACCACAACAATATTAAAATAAGATGCTCTTGGGGATTCCCGCAAAAACTATAATACTCAGATGATAACAATCATGGTCATCATCATTATGCAAGAAATTGGAATATTAATACCTATTAATCATGATCATCATCATTACGTTACAACAACAAAATCATATGGATAATTTGGTCCAAATTAACAAAAAGGTAGCAACATTATACATCCTATCTACTTAACAATAACACTCCATTCTCCCTTTTATCTCTGTCTCTTTACCACATATATACAGACACCACACTACATGCATGAATCTATTTTCAGCTCTCATAGATACAAATGTAAAGAGCAGAGAAGCAGAAGAAGGTAGGGTACCTTACAATACAGTTTTGACTATCTGTTTGAATCTGAAACTATGAGATAATCATCTTCTTTAGGCTCTTTTGCCAATAAAAATGTATGCACTCGAAACATTTCTTGGGTTTAGAAAAGTCCAAAGTTGCTTAGAAGCTTGTAAAGCGTTCTGCGTCCCCATTGGATGTCTTTCTCTAAAACAACACGCGGTTGTCCAACCCCCCCCCTGGCTCTAGCCGCTGCTCTTCTTCTGCTGCATTGTAATTCCTCTTCTCAACACCTTTCACTGCTTCTTGCTCTGGTTTCTCGAATAATGAAATCGCTTTTACCTTCCCTTTCTCGTTTCTTTCTCCTTTGTTTTTTTTCTTCTTATTTACCTGCATGTAGCATCTCCATTCATTACATTGGACAACAAGGGCATTTACAGCCAAAAATCATATTGCTGGAAAATAATTTAACAGTCTTAGATAAGCACACATTCCTTCAACTTCTATCCAATATGTTCTACTGCAGGGAAACAATGTACATTGTACGCAGGAACAAGAACTGACTTATTCGACAAAATGAATACGATGTCTTAAAAGCATCAATATGCAAACAATAATGTACATAGCAGAGCATTTCTATTCATTCTATTGGAATAGAAGCCTAGAGAACCGCGTGCACGAGGTTCTATATAAAACAGAAACATGAAGCTTATCAGTTTATTACCTTTTACCTTCATTAATAACTTCCACTGACATTCCACTCGCTTCTTCATATTCGAAGTCAGACAACGGAATCAATCCAGGGACCAAAACAGGACCTTCTTCCTCAGTAAACATGGCTTCTTTGGTCACATTTGCATCCCGAGCAGTTATACTACAGAAGATTTTTGGTGTACAGTACCAAGCACTTCACCCTCCTCTTCTGCACCGTTGTTATGAAGCATATCCAAGTTAACAGTAGACTGCTTTTCTTCTTGATTAACCGGCACAAAATCTTCCTCGATCAGCATTTTCCCAGTCTTCACACAATCTAATTGTCTTATTAGTTTCCCAGGTTTCAAGTGCCCTGTTTGAACCCGGTTGCCACAATATCTCCCCTGTCTTCGCCTTTAGTATGAACTTGAATTCAACCAATCTTCCAACAGGCAAATCCTAAGCAGAAAGAAACCACATCAGAGTACGCCAATACATGTAAGTATCTATATGTGAGTATATAGAAAATCTTTAGTTGATGCATACCAAATCTATAGTCCAAACATGCCCATCTGACCAAATTAGTGGTAAGGCGTTTTCAGGGTCCCAAAGACCACCAAACGCAGGATCATCACCAAGTATGAAAAAATGTTCCCCAATTCTTTCCGCAGCTGGAACCTTACACGAACCGTTTTTGTAGGAGCTGCAAGATTAGTAACAGTAGATCATGAATCACTCAACTATCAACAATCCACGAGTTCCGATAACATAGAAACTTACATTTCTCTATATCTTCGATTTTTACAGCTTCTACATTTACGGTACACACAAAACTCGGCTGAGAAAAAACAGAGCAAACAATAATCGGCTTGAGAATCCTACTATGAACAGAATCTAAACGCAAAAGCTTGACCTGAAATGTTTTCCTGGGAAACGTAAGGAAAATCTCAGTTCCGCAACGGAAAATCCCCGGAGGAATAATGATTTTCGTCGAAGAAGAAGAAGAAGAAGTTAGGGTTCCAATCATCTTCTTCATCAGAATCAGATTTTTCGTTTGTGTGAGTGAGAAAGAAAGAGGCAGTGTAATGTATGTACTGTATGGAGCGAAAGCAAAGCATAATAAGACCACACGTGGCAACATTGGAGTTCTCCTAAACTGACCACGGCATCTTCATTAAACTCTCATCAAATCCTCCCGTGCTTCCTGTTTCCACCACCGCAACATCCACCGCCACTCAGCCTGCGATCATAACCGCCGTGGTGGAATCGCAACCTCCAGCGGTCCGTGCCTTTGCGAATCGCGTAACCGAAACGGTCCGTTATAGTCTATCTCGTAGCCGTCCATGGTCAGCGTTCCTCGATCGATCCGCCTTCACCAAACCGGACTCTCTCCCCGACGCAGCGACGAGATTCCGGAAGAATTCATCTTATTTCAGGGTGAATTACGTTTGCATCGTCGCTCTAATCATCGGTTTCTCTCTTCTCGCTCATCCATTTACTCTCGTCCTCCTCCTTTCCCTCGCCGCTTCTTGGCTCTACCTCTACTACATCTTCCGTCCAGCCGATCGTCCTCTAATCCTCTTCGGCCGAACTTTCTCAGATCTCGAAATTCTCGGTGGATTGACCTTATCCACGATCGTTGTGATCTTCTTCACCAGCGTTTTGTCTGTATTGATATCTGCTCTAATGATCGGAGTAGCAACGGTTTGCGTCCATGGCGCATTTAGATCTCCCGATGATCTCTTCCTCGACGAGCAAGATCCTTCCGCCGTCGGATTCCTCTCATTCATCGGTGTTCCGACGACGATCGCCTCCGCACCCTCCGCCTCATCGGCGCGTCCCGCCGTATAATAACCGTTTTCAGAATTTTGTTGATTGAAAAAAATTGACGGTGGAGATCGTTGTTGATCTTTCGCCATTGTTGGAATGTATTTTCATCGGAGGGAGTTACCATAAAACAGATCTTTTGGACAAGTCATTGTATTGTTGTTTAGCATTCGTGCCGTTTCTAACTCTATAAAACGCTGTGCATGTTAGTCTTCTAAACTTGGAACGCTAATATGTCGTCTCCTTTGTAATGCGCGGCGTTGGATATCGGGACCCACAAATCAAGCCCAAAGTTGAAACCATACGTCTCAAAATTTCGGCCCAAAATCTTTTTCAACTTTCCCGCCTTCCCCCAAATCTTTAATTTTTGCTTTTTTTTTTGGGGAAATAAAAATTGAAAAGAAATTCCGCACACCCTCTCTCTTGTTCAGTGGTAGATAGAGGAAATTCTTTTAGTTCTTTACTAGGCCTGGACACATTTACCCGAACCTGTGTACCCGAACCTGTAATACCCGAACCGAACCCGACCCGAAACTTTATAGGTACCTGTACGGGTATAAAAATTTTAGACCCGATGGAACCTGTACCCGTTAGGACCCGAACCTGTACCCGAACAAGGATCCGAACGTACCCGAACATAAGTCAGTTAATGTTAATATTTTTAGGTTTTAGTGGTTGTTTCCGGTTCCGTTTACTCAATCTTGATCTCGACGTGAACAAAACACACTCTCGCGACGAAGAACCCTCAAATTCAAACTGAAAATTCTAAATTCCACTCATCCTCGGTCACATAAGTCTCGAATTCGATCCAGGGTAATCATCTATTCATGATTCTTCTGCTAATCTTTCTTCGATTCAATTCCTCATTGATTGTGTTCGATTCTGTCTAATTGCTTCGGTTCAATCCCTCTGTTTCACTGCTTCAATTATATTCCCTTGTTTCACTGTTTTGGTTCAATTTGATTAATACAAAATTTGAATGTCTTTGATTAGAAGTGACTGAAGTGTTATTAATGGTTCATAGTTTGCCCAAACTATGATTTGATTTAGAGAAATCGTAGTTTTGCAGCGTGTGCATGAGTTTGTCCGCGAAGACCCGAACCTGTACCGAACCGAAATCTTACAGGTACCTGTATGGGTACATTTTGCTTAGACCCGAAGGAACCTGTACCCGATTGGACCCGAACCTGTACCCGACCCGAATACCCGAATGCCCAGGACTATTCTTTACTAAATCGGATTAACGATTCGAAACCCTAGAAGTGAAGAAATGTCGACGTGGCGGTTATTTACCGATTCTAGCGGCGACGGTTTCCGGTGGGAAGTCGCTGGCCAGATTCTTCAGTCAGACTCCGATTCTACTCCGACGAAGACGCTCGAATCCACGGCTCCTCTACCTTCCATGTCCGATCTCTTGCTCCAAGGTGATTCTTCATTTTTTTTGTGTCGATTCGTTTGTCATGAGATGCGGAGAGTAATTATTGTTTGATGAAGGATGCTCGAAGCTTATCGAACGAGAAGAAACGATTCCTGGGGAAATCCCAATGTTCAGGACTGGGCTTGGGAAATCGGTAGCTCTAAAAGAGTCTTCGATTGCTAAAGCCAAATCGATTTTAGCAGATGTCAAAGTTGCTTATTCTGGTACGTTATCATACTCTGACAACTTGAGCGTTTCCCAGATGTAATTTTCTACATATGTTATTCTTTTTACTCCTTCCATGTGATTTAAGTGAACTAATGGTTCTGAATCCTTTTGAATTTTGTGCTAATTATCCTTTTGAATTTTGGCTATTTGTTAAGAGGTTGTTTTCATCAAAGAGGATTTCAGATTATAAGCTTCATATCACCACTGAGAATGCCCTTCTTGATCTTAGTCATACTAATTCTGGAAAATCTTTTGATTGTTTTTGTCCTTGGCTACACTTCAGATTTGCAGAACACAGGAGGCTCAAATCTTATAAAGAGAGAAGTGGGTATAACTCAAAATTTTCCTATGTTCAGTACAGCCTCAGGGAAATCTGTCCCACTCAAAGAGTCTTCAATTGCCAAAGCTTTGTCTATTCTTGGGGGTGATAATATGATTGACTCAGGTGTCTTGTTATCTCCTCTTCTCTTAAGTCTTGTTTCCATTATGGTTTTGTACACATTTACATATCATCTTCTAGGTTAGTTCTCTGTTGTTATTTCAACTCGGTCGATATCAATTCTGAGCACAGTTTCTGAGTTTGGTTTTTATGACCTGGTAGTAAACAACTAATCGACAGCGTCTTACTTTGTTAAGAGAATGGCTATTAGAAAATAACATGTTTTTTTGTTATTGTGTAGACGAAAATCTTCCCAGGGAGAATGGATTTGGTGTTCCCAATAGTCTTTTCCAGACAGCTTCTAACAAGAACGTTAGCGTATCTTCTGCCGGTCTGGCAAGAGCCAAGGCATTATTAGGACTAGAAGAAGATGATTTGACTGGTTTTAACCATGTGAACCCGTCGTTTTCTTCTCACCAGCAACATGGGTGGTCTGGGTTAAAAACTCATGAAGAGTTTGATGCTACACCTGCTCAGCATCATTCAGGAACTCCAGGACAGCATGAGGGTGATGTATCTGGGAAGAGATCTGAAATTATAAATCCATCTTTAAAAGTGCCTCCAACAAAATTTCAGACTGCTAGTGGGAAATCATTGTCAGTGTCAGCTGAGGCATTGAAACGCGCCAGAAACCTTCTTGGAGACCCTGAGTTGGGGACTTTCTTTGATGATGTAGCGGCAGGTGATCAATTTGTTACACCACAGAAAGATGAATGGTTAGGTGATATTTCTATAAACAGTGGAAGTGCGAACACAGGTTATATTGCTCATGAAGGAAACACAAGCAACAAGCATACGTCAAATAGTTTTATATCTCCTCTTCGGTCATCTTCAAAGCAGTTTAGATCAGTCAAATTGCAGGACCTAGCTTCGGGGAGTAATTTGATCAAGAAATTTGATGCGGCTGTTGGTGAGACAGACTGTGCTCAGAAGAGTATTAAACTTACACATGGACTATCAAATGACAGGCCTTTATCATCAGATATGGCAGTTAATAATTCCAAGGGAAACGGTTTCATTCCAAGAGCTAAACAATTTGGAAGGCCAGCTGATCAGCCACTTGTCGATATAACAAATCGCAGTGATACAGCTTATGCAAATAATAAACAACACAGTGCCCAAAAGAAAAGACTGGGAAAGACAGTCTTCACTTCTCCTTTTAAAAGGCCAAGGAATTCCTCCTTTACAACTCCTTTGAAGAAAAATGCTCAACATGCTTCAAGTGGTAAAATATTCAGAATTAAAAAATATGATTTTTTTTCAACAATTTTTAGAATTTATTTGGTTGGCTTTCAGATTTATAACATTTGGTATTCTGACTATTATCAGGTTTATCTGTTGCATCTTCTGATACACCTTATTCCAAAAAGGTGCTTTCTACAAGATATCCAGTAATGTCTCCAAGAGTATATATCAAGGATTATTTTGGAATGCATCCAACAGCTACGACCAAGGTACAATCGTTTGTCACTTTCACATGTTCCTGAGTCATATATTACTTATGTTATTCATTCACTCAAACCACACTTATGGGGTGGTTTTAGATGGATTATGTGTCCGACCATGTCAGAAGAATCAAATCAAGTAATGCAGATAAATATGTATTCCGTGATGAGTATTCATCTAACGCGGTTGGAGCTGACACTTTTCTTCAAATGTTGGCCGAGTCTGGTGCTTCCGTACAACATGCATCTAGAAAGTAACTTTTCTGTCCCTTGAAATGTCTCAAGTTACCCATCTTATTTGCTTGTTATTACAGAAAAGGCCTGTCACTGTTCTTTTGAATCGTGCATGCGATTCTCATTCTAATATGATAGGTAGTGAGCAAGAATTTTGATATCTGCTAACTAACTATCATTATATATATGCACTAGGTGGGTCACTAATCACTACAGGTAGATAATCTGGAAACTTGCATGCTATGAGAAATACTACCCAGCCAAATGCAGAGGAAACTTTCTGACAATCACCAATGTTCTCGAGGAACTAAAATACAGGTTTCCTAGTCGCACAACACAGCTTATTGTTGGTTGAGCTCATGCAAAGTCTAATATCATTAATCTACCTACATAGATATGAGAGAGAGGTCAATCACGGTCATTGCTCTGCAATCAAGAGGATTCTGAGTGGTGATGTTCCAGCTTCGTCAATGATGGTGCTCTGCATATCAGCTCTTAACCCAAAGACCGATAATGATTCTCAGGACGCACATGGTTCTGATAGTAGCAGTAATGTGAAAGTAGAACTCACTGATGGGTGGTATGAAACTGCTATTGTTGTTTGGTTACCTGTTTTTATTTTGTCTCCTTTCCTCATGAATTTTTCTTAACATCACAGGTACTCGATAAATGCTGCTCTGGATGTCATGCTGACAAAGCAGCTGAATGCTGGAAAATTGTTTGTCGGGCAGAAGCTTCGAGTAAGTTATTTTCCTGCAAGATTTAAATATTTTGTTTTTACATTATCTTTGGTTCAGTCACTGATATACAGCATGCTTACGTTCTTATTTCTTATCTGAAGATCCTTGGTGCAGGACTTTCTGGCTGGGCTGCCCCAACATCACCTCTTGAGGTTTACTTAGACTTTGAATTTCATTAGAGTTTCTGAAACCTTCCCATGTTGGGTTTTCAATGGTTTCATTCAACTGAACTTTCAGGCAGTGATTTCAAATACAATTTGTTTGTTGTTGAATATCAATGGAACATACAGAGCTCTGATAAGAACAAGTATCAATTTCTATTTCACAATTGAGGAATTACACTCAATCAATCAAAGTCTCCTCTGAACAATGATCGATTCCCTATGATCTCTGTATCTGAACACTTCTCAGAATCCGGATATTCTTCTAATGAACAGAGAAAACTATTTATACTCATAGTCTTCTTTACCATTATTCAATACCCTATGATCTCTGTATCTGAACACTTCTCAGAATCCGGATATTCTTCTAATGAACAGGGAAGACTATTTATACTCATAGTCTTCTTTACCATTATTCAATAAACCTGTAAAACTAAATCACTTTCTATTATTCAACTTGCCACAACAGCATTCTCTGGCTCCTTTCCTCCTTTCTTCTCTTTATGTACATAGGACCTTCAAGGTAATGGCCTACCAAGCTCACTGGGCGGACCGACTAGGGAATGAATGGCCCTTTTTCAACCCCCGCAAACCAATCTCTTTGTCAGATCTTGGTGAAATTCCTTTTTCAAGGTTAATCTCATTCAAAGCTTTTTATAAACACTCTTTACCAAACTTGCTTTGCTAAGCTGTACCCTAACATCTCTTATTATATGGATATAGTGAATTTGATATCGCTGCGTACGTTGTATATGTGGGAAATACATACACGGATGGTCTGCAAAAGAAGCAGTGGGTGTTTGTGACAGATGGATCCTCTCAATATTCACATTCAGGGGAAATCTCGAATAATCTTCTTGCTATAAGCTTCAGCATCCCATCCATGGATGACTTATCCATTCCCCAGATCAGCAATAATCTTGTCGGATCCGTGGTATGTTCAAAATTCATCAAAATCTAAATCAAGTGCCAAAAGCGTTTCACATTGACGAATGTTCGTGTGTTTGGCAGGTAGGATTCTGCAATCTAATAAAAAGAGCAAAGGATACCCAAAACGACGTGTGGGTTAGTGAGGCCACAGAGAACTCAGTCTACTTCATAAACGCCGAAGCTGCTTACTCTTCTCACCTTAAAACCATCAGTACCCATATCCAAAAATGGGCTAAGCTCTGTTCTTCCAACTCTGTTCGTTCTAATCGATGATTCACTCTTGTTTTCTTTTGGTTTGGCTCAAAAGGTTTACGTGTTCTTGGATTAACTCTTGTTTTGCTCAATTTCAGGTGATCCATGAACTTCGGCAGAGAGTTCTATTTATAATCGGTGACTCTAAAGCACCACCATGCTCAAGGTAAATTACACACATAACTTCTTAATTTTTGTTCATAAGTCTAAGTTCTCCAAACTTGTTGATTGCTGAATGTATCTATTATAAACGTTTTTGCTACATTATTTTTGTTCAAATAAAACAATCTTGGCATAGTATAAGGTGTAGGCAAATCATCTCGGAAATTTTTATCTGATTTTACCAAATGTTTTATTGTAAAGAGGCTTCAATAATTTGAGGGCTGCGAGTTTCAGTAGCCAATGCGTTTATATGTGACTTCTCCAATAAGAAACAGTGTTCTAAAATACGGTTTGTACGTTTATTGTGAGCAATAATTAGCTTTACTCCGTTCTTTCCATCAGTGATCAACAACAATAGAAGTGAATTATGTGAAAGCATCATTTAATAAACAAATGAGTGATGTGGTTAACAATGAATAAAACGGGACAAGCGTTAGCAAACAAAATTAAAATAAAATGGAACATTGTCGAGTTTTTCATTTTTTTTCTGGAAAAAGAGAAAACATGCAAAATCTCAGTTTCATGGACTATAATCCAGTTTTTCATATTTTCTGGAAAAAAAGAAAGAAGGAAAACTTGCAAAATCTCCATTCCATGGACTATAGTCCACTAAATTCAGTTGGCACAAAATATAATCCAGTTTTTCATATTTCTAGAAAAAAAAAGAATAACTTGCAAATTCTCCATTCCATGGACTATATAGTTCACTAAATTTAGTCGACAAACAAAAAAGTAAAAAGTCCAACGTTCTGGACTTTTTGATGGAAAACATCCAAAATCAATCCCAAGGACTATATAGTCCACCAAATTCCGTTGACAAACATAAGTGAAAACTAGATTTTGACCCGCACTTTGTGCAGGAATATACGCTTTATATGTTGTAAAGTAAAATTTCGGATTGTGTCTTATATAATATTTTCAAATTGTGATATTGATTTTTTTATAATTAATAATCATTGTAGTTGGTATACATAAATTATAATATTTAGTTTTGTGCATGTACGTATGTATGTCGTATCAATTATTTAGTTTTGTGCATGTACGTATGTCTGTTGTATTTACTTATGGAATAAAAATGGATTCTAATATGGCAAACGTACTTAATCTCTATGTAATAAAACAAATATAAAATAAGTTAAAAAAATCAAAACATAAATTGTAAGTGTAACCCGAAGATTTGATCGAAAATGCAAAACAATAATACTTGAGAGTCTTTATCGCCGAAGATTGATCAAACTCTCTAATCAGGTTCAGAAACTAATCTGTTAAAAAAAAAGAAAAAAAAATATTTAAAAAATGAAGTACTTGTTGTAAGAGACGAATTTGAAAGAAGTTGAATAGATGAATTTGTTTATTCACTAAAATGTTTAAACTTATATTAAAAAAATAAAAATGTTTTATTTTAATTATATGAATAATTAAATTTAAGTACGAAAACCCGAATATGGAAGATCTCATTATTGTTTCAGAAAGCACAAATCTCGTGATTATTGGTTAAAATTTTTTCTTTTTGCTAAAATTCCGAAAACATTTATTCTAATATGAGTTTATAGAAATATTGTAGTCACAAACGTATAATGCCATGTATAGTCAGAAATGAATTAGAATTTGTTCATTAGTTATTTATATAAATGATTAAATGAGAAAATATAAATTTTTAAAATTAAATATATCATTATTTTCTAAACCTTTGTTATAACTATATATTAAAATTTTATTAGTTTCCGAAAATTTATTCTTTAATTTAAAAATTAAATTTAGAATTCCGCAAAAAAACTCAGATTCATAGAAAAATTTATTCTACTTATATGAATAATTAAATGCAAATACGAAAATCTTAATATGGAAATTCTTATTATTGTTAAAGAAATCACAAATCTCGTGTTTATTAGTAAAAAGTATTTTAGTTGCTAAAATTCCGAATGCATTTACTCTAATGTGAGGTTATATTTAAAAATATTTTTCGATTATGGTAAGTTCTTAATAAATACTCCAGTTTTTTTGTAATTTTTCATTGCTTTTTACACTTCGGTTTTTTTAATTCCAACCGGATTTGTGTTTCCTTATCTTTAGTTGATCACATTTCATCTTCTCTTATTATACAACTTGAGAAGCAGACACAATCGAATGAATTGAACTTTCAGTTTTTGTTATATTCAAACAAAAAAACATGAAGAATTTACAAACACTTAGCCAACAATTCTCGATATGACTTTATAAGTGGTGTTGCGGCACGTTCATCTGGTAACGCGGTTCATATTTACACATTTCTTACACAAACCAATCCCAATCCCCTTCTCAACATCCACACAAAATAGCCGGAAAGCCATAAAAGCTGATAAACAAAGAAAGCAAGCTTGTCCCATAAGATCAAACATTCATACATCACTGTCCCGTTTCTTTCTTAACTTCGTTGTTCATCCAAACGACCTTCTCCAGAGAATTCGAGAGCTTCTTATAGAACTGCAAACACACCATCACCTATGCTTAGCTCATTAAACAGGTAATTATTTAATAATCTAAACCAAACTATGGAGTTACCTTGTGGAATTCGAGGGTGTCCCCTTTTGACTTCGATACTTGAACCATATGAAGGCTTGGCGCTACTCGGAATATCTGCTTGTCACACCATACAGATAAAAAACACACTGAATCAAGTCATAAACCGTCAACAACACGCTTTTCTACATGACCAGTCTCAACGTTATATACCTCAGTCGACACATTGAGATTCCCTTTTCTTCCAGCCTTCACATTCTCAAGCCTCATCTGATTTTCAGTAACGCCACATCTTAGTCATTGTTTTTTAATATCATTTCCTTTCCAAAGTTTTCACTAACCTTGTAATTCTTCTTTTGCACATCAAACCCCAGAGGCTTTGCAGCTTCTTCTATCTTGTCGATGATCTCATTTGCGCCTCCTCTCAGTGTTATCCTTGTTTCTCTCTTAAATTCCTGCTATTTTTTTAATGAACATAGATTTTATTACCAGAATGCAAATCAAGACAAGAAGGCCACTTCTTTTATATTGAACACAATAGTGCAGAGAATACAAACCTGTTCTGGATCAAAAAGATTCTCCAGGTTGAGCCCCCTTGACATTGAGATGATCTCAAAGGCATTAATTGCTACAGGCTGCTCTTCTTTCTTCTCAGTAACATGATGTTCCTGTACAGATCACATGCATTATGTTATGAGACGCGTTCATTGCGGATGTAGACAGACGGTTTGCAGGTAGGTTTTCCTCTGGCCAGGTCGCGCTTCCTTTAGAAACTGATCCGGGGACAAACCCTTCGTTGAGTGATAAGCAAGAAGGAGAAGAAAACGGGAGCGTTGTGTTATGATCTGAGAATCCACACCAAGTTGTCGCAACTGATGCATTGGTGGAGAAACGTTCAAAAGATCGAATCTTCTTGGGTTGGGAAGAAGAATCCGATTCCGATTCCGATTCCTCCCCATTGCTCCATATATATACACTGAATTGTGCGAGCTGGAATAATCACACAATAGAATTTGTGAAGATTCGTTGAAATAGAGCTTCTTTATTGTTTCAAACACTTAGACGGATTTCGGATTAGGGTTCTTGAATTGTTCTTATTAAATGAAGATCAGAGCTCGTGAATAGTGTTCTTATAAAGATTTTCGGATCCCCAAAATGTGAGGGGTACATACATATTTATAGAGAAATAAGTCGGTTTGGTCGAATAGTAACGGGCCTTTGATGGGCCTTTGATATCTGGATCTCGACTACTGGGCCGAACCGGTTAAAACGACGTCGTTTTGGCTTATCGATTCTTCTAGGGGATATCTGACCCCTACAGTTAGCCCCCCAGTTCAACAATTTAAATGAAAAGTGTTGAAGTAAGGGTGTCCGAAGAATCGATTTCCGTTAGACTGTTAACGTGCTGACCAATGTTGCCGAGCCCAAATGACTTGGTTGCAACCGGTTTAGGCGAGCTGACCGAGTGATGTTGTGAGCGAGTCGACTTCGAGCTTGCGAAGTCGCGAACTGATCGAATAAGACGCTTCAGGCGAGTCAATTTCGATCTTGCGAAGTCGCGAGCTGATCGAGTTAGTCGTTTCACGCGAGTCGATTTCGACCTTGCGAGCTCGCGGGTTGATATGTTCGACGTAAG
The DNA here is from genome assembly GCA_963576765.1 of Draba incana. Lineage (NCBI taxonomy): Eukaryota > Viridiplantae > Streptophyta > Magnoliopsida > Brassicales > Brassicaceae > Draba > Draba incana. The sequence continues at coordinate 753,974 of OY755205.1, read as the reverse complement.
TATGCGAACGAGCCTCAGTAAAAACCTTGTCTGGAAAACCCGATGGGAAAAACCAGACTAAGGGAAAAAGAGCGCGAGTCGCATACTTACTGAAGTTATCTTTGTCGCCGAGTTCTGAACTTGGTCTCGTTGGTGTGTCGATACGCGAGGTTGCGAGATGACTTGACTAAGTTGCGAAGTCGCGAGTTGATCGAGTATCTACTAGTCGCACGATACCCGTGAGGTTCCCAGACATATGCAACAAATCCGCGAGTCGCTCGCTATGCGCGAGGCGACAAGAAGGATAAACAACAAATCTGCGAGTCGCTCGCTATGCGCGAGGCGACCAGATTGGTATGTAGTGAATCCGCAAGTCGCTCGCTATGCGCGAGGCGACTCGATCACTTTTAGCGGGGGTTGCGAAGTTATGCCGAGTCGTGGGGATCGCTAAGGATTGAAGTCTTGAGAAAGAGAAGTCCTGAAGTCGCGAATTAAATTAGAGGTGAACTCGTGGAGTTGCGTTTCGAGCTAAAACGACGTCGCGAGGTTGTAAGTCGATCTGGTTAGCCTCGAAACAGTGAGCCTTTAAGCCCGGATTCTCGGCCCAAATAAAAATAAGGCCCACCTCGAAACTCGAACCGTCGCCAATGTCTTTATAAGGAGCGACGCTCCTTAGAAACCTCTCATAATTCTCATTCCTTCGAAAAATCAGGTTTGCGCTCTCTCTCTTTTCTCTCGTTTTTCTTTCGAGTAATAGATAGAATTTTGCTGTCCCATCACTTCGCCGCCGCCGTGTTCTTCATCGCCGCCGCAGTGTTCTTCAGATAATCGCAAAGAATCCACTTCTTTGATCCAAAGTCATGTCGTCAGCGAATTCGATTAAGTCTGCAGGAAGTGCCGAGTCCGCCGAGAAAGGCAATTTTGTCTGGGATTATTCTTCTGATAGCGAGTCGTTCGCCGATGCGAGTTCGAGTTATAGTAGGTCGCGCGGATGCGAGGGGGCGAGTACTTCGGGTCGTGAGGAGACGAGTCCTGCTGGGCGAGAGGATCGGACCGGAGGCCATTCTCCTCTCGCCGATTTGTTCACTTATCCATCCCCTGTCTTAAGACGAAGTCGCGAGAAGGGGGAGTTTGCTCCATCGAGGCGAGCCGCGCGAACTGACTTTGAAGAAGGAGTTGGGACCTTGCGGCCTTCGCGAACCGGCGAGGCCTCTACTGCCAGCGAACAGAGGCTAGTCATTGAGATTCTGCATCTTCGTGACGAGTCTCTTAGTTCCGCCGAGCCGATTGCCCAAGTAAAGATTGAAGAAGGCAACTGGGAGTACAATCCCCTTATACAAGCGGAGAGGTTGGATGCCTGGGTCGGATCCGGATTCGCCGAGCGTGTCGAGAGGAAGACAAGAAAGTCGAGGCGACAACAGCGCCCGCCTCCAGGTGTTTCGTGGTGCGACGAGAAAACTTTAGCAAAACTTTGCCTAGAATGCGGGATCCCCGACTCGGTCGAGATGATTAAGCCATCTGATGATCAGCGAGAAGACGAGCCGCCTGCCGGTACGTTCACTGCGTATGAATGCTGGTTTCGGGGTTGTTATCTTACATTCCCCATCCCCAAGACGATTCTGCGATATTCGCTGGTTCACCGCATCTCGCTCGCTCAGATCAATACGAGGGGAATTCGTCAACTGGTCGGCCTTCTTACGCGAGCCGCCGAATGTGGCGAGCCCATTGGGGTCCGTCACCTCCATAATTTTCTCGAAATCCGCACGAACAAAAACACGAGTGGCAAGAACCTCTACAACCTGGCGAGTCGATCTCTGTACAAGGTTTTAGACGAATTCCCGAACAAAGACCACAGTTGGCGGAAGTATTTTTTCTTCGTGCCGATTACAGCCGCATCTGTCGAAGATGAACACGCGGTGGTGGCGAAGTGGGGGATTCTTGGTAGAATTCCTTAAAAAATTATCGCGCGAACTGCTTTCTCCATGTGCTTTTTCTTTTTTAACATTTTGTTCAACTGTTTTCACAGCTCGCAGACCGCTAGGAACTCCAGTACCCGGAATTAACGATCTCTGCAAAAAGCTCAAGGCTCGGAAGTGTCGTTGGGATCGCCACTTCAACCTTGGGAGAGTCAAACGAGCTCGCGAGCAAGCCTTAGTCGACGAGGAGGATAAACCCGATCGAAGCGAGTCAGACGATTTCGAGATAATGCCGCCTAAGCCTACCATCCGTGATCTCGCCAAGCAAAAAGCCGCGAAGGCTAAGCAGAAGGTCGATCCAAAGGCCGTTGCTTCCGCTGTCGAGACGTCTGAGCGGAGTGTCGACAAGGAGAGTACTCCTGTCGACGGGGGCGCTGAAGCGGCTGCTGTGGCCGCGAGTGACGCGTTGGTTGTTATTACTTCACAACCAATCGCCAATACGAGCGATCTCGCCGAGTCAGAACATCAGCTGACTCGAAAAAGAAAACATTCTTCCTCTGATAAAGGCAAGGGGAAAGTTGGCGAGAAGAAAAAGAAAACTCGCCGCGAGCTGCCGACTTTGTCTGAGGGCGAGCCCCTTCATCCAGGTCAACGATCTGGAGATGCTGCCGACCTCTACAACGATCCTGCGACCGCAGCCGCTCTGATGGCCAAGGTCGTATATCCGGGAGATAGGATGCCGATCCCGGAGAGGTTAGTGAACTGCGAGCTCTACAAGGAGTTCTCACTTCGCCAGGCCAAGGTAAATACTAAATTGTTCTCTGTTTCGTCTCGCTTCATTTCTCATACTCTCAAACTTTCTACAGGCTCTCGCTCACCTCAACAGGATGATCATAAAGTATGATCAAGAATCGAGGTCCAGGCAGCTCTTTATCGATGAGGCCAGGCAAAAGGAAGAGGCCGAGAGGGAACAGGCCGCGGCCCAAATTAAACTACTCGCTGCTGAGCGAGACATGTGGAAGAAGAGCGATCACAACACGACCGCGATTCTTCAAGAAATTGGTCTTGCGAAGACGAAGGCCGAGGAGAAATCGGCCGAGCTGGAGGAGAAGAATGCCGAGCTTGAAAAAGAGTTATCGGCTCTGAAAGCGAGTCGCGAGAGTGACCTGGAGGCGGCTGCTTCGGCTGCGAGGCGATCCGGGGCTGCCGAGGTGCAAGCCAGGCTAGACCGTGGTTACAAGCTCTTTCGCCAGCTGATGAAGAAGCCGATCGAAAAGATGGTCCATCTTGCTCAGGCGGATTCTAACCTCCAACTCCTTGACGACATGGAGAATGGAGATGAGCCTTTCGACCCAAAGGCCGAGCGCGCTCTTCTGGTTGAGAGCAAGGAGACGCTTGGAAAGGCCGACGAGGTCTTCGATCGAATGGTCGCCGATTTGAAGAAGACCCTAGGTACGAACTATACCATTTCCATTAACACTGCGGATATAATTGTTTCTCCGCGAATCGAGGTCAGCGCTAAGTCTGTTGGTGTTGATGTAGCTTCGGGATCCAACGATGGTTCTCTGGGTTTGCGGCTGCTTGATGCGAGCGTTGAGTCGGACGAGAACGTTTCGGACGAGGCTGACGAGGTCGCCGATATTGCAGCTGTTGCAATAACCGAAACGCGTTGCGAGCCGACTCCCTTAGGCCAGGATCCGAAGACAGGCGAGGCGGTGAGTTCTGTGGTTGCTCAAGCCAAAAACCAAGGGGTCGAAGAGAGCGAGCATGCTGCTGAAGGAGATGGTCCCGAAGATGGCGAGCTGGTCGCCTAATCTTACTTTGTAAATTTTTAGGATTTGTTTTTTGTTTTTCTCAAGCTTTTAAGACTTGTTATTTTGTGCCTGGATGGCTTTATCCAACTTGTGACATTTTATCTGCCGAGTTGGTCGAACCCGATTTAATGGAAAATACGGATTTTTGCGATATCATGTTTTCTTCACGACTCGCCTTTTGTCGAAGCTTTGTAGGAGCTCGTTTTGCGAGGCGTTTTTAAGATTTTTTAGAGGCGATGCGGTTTTAAGACGCTTAGACGGCGAGGCCTAATTGATCAAGTTAGGTCTGTCGTCGAACCAGTGTTTATGTATAACTGGGTTTGCGAGATGAACGTTCTGGACTGACATACTCTAGCCCGACAGGATATTTCTGTTCCAGGAACGAACTCTAAATAGCATGCTTTATCCGTTTGAGGATGTATACGTATAACACTTAATGGTTATAGACTTCGCGATTTAGGCGATTAAGCCGTTTGCGAGTCGGTCGCGATTTAGGTGATCAAGCCGTTTAGCGAATTGCTTAAGATTTTAAGACTTAAGGCTTTTAGTCGCGTTTAGACACTTAAGTCGTTGCGAGTAGAACGAATTGTACAAATACAGTGATTTGAACGAATTTAATAAGACTTGGTTAAAACCTTAAGTCGTTACATATTGCGAGTGGGAGTATGAATATACGGACCCACTCCCCCCTTTTTTGAATAGGGGGCGCAACAAAACTCGTCAGAAGACGAGCTGCCTACGTACCCTGCGAAGGGATCAAGTCGCGTCGTAGTTCAAGTCTTATGACTTAGTATTTTTAGCAAAAGTATTTCTTCAGATGTCGCGCATTCCAGGAATGCGGGATCATCTCGCCTTTCATGTTTGCGAGTTCGTAGACGCCCGGGCGAACCACCTTTGTGATTTGGTAAGGTCCTTCCCAATGAGCGCCGAGCTTGCCGGCATTCGTTTCGACTGTGTTCTGAAAAACCGCGCGAAGGACGAGTTCTCCTTCGTAAAAACGTCGAACTCGCACTTTGGAGTTGTAATACTTGGCGGCTGCGATTTGATATTCGGTCATCTTGATGAGAGCTTGATCGCGCCTTTCGTTGACGAGGTCGAGCTCGTCGATCATGAGAAGATGATTGAGACCGTCTTGTTCCGGAAGGAGTCGTCGGCGAACTCCTGGAAAGTGGACCTCGGGAGGGATCACGCACTCCGTCCCGTACACAAGGACGAAAGGTGTCTCGCCAGTAGCGCGACGGGGCGTGGTGCGATAAGACCATAAAACGTCTTCGAGTTCGTCTGCCCAACGACCCTTCTTTCCGTCGAGTCGCGTCTTCAAGCCGTGAATGAGCGTTTTGTTTGATGCCTCCGCCTGTCCGTTTCCTTGTGGGCAGCGAGGTGTCGACTTGCTGACTCTAATCTTCCACTTGTCGCAGAAAGCGTCGAATCGTTTGGAGATGAATTGTGAACCGTTGTCGGTTACTATCTCGTAAGGAACGCCGTGGCGGCAAATTATATTTTTCCAGACGAAGTTTTCGACGTGTTTGTCTTTGATCGACCCGAACGCTTCCGCCTCTATCCACTTCGAAAAATAGTCTGTTAGGACTAAGAGGTAGCGTTTTTGGCGAGATGGATGGAGCGGGCCGACAATGTCCATCGCCCATCGCATGAACGGGTAAGGCGAGGTGACCGAGCTCAAAAATTTTGTAGGCTGGTGGATGAAAGGGCCGTGTCGTTGACACTTCTCGCATTTCGCCGCGAACAACTCGCAGTCCTTGATCATGGTCGGCCAAAAATATCCGTGCCTTTTAATTCGGATGGCGAGTGAGCGACCTCCCGAATGGTTGCCGCAGGATCCGCCATGGACTTCGTGCATTATCGCGCGCGCCGCTTTGCCTTCGACGCAGGTGAGTAGTGGCCCAGACAGTCGCCATTTAAATACTTCTCCGCGGTATAGGACGTAGCGAGACGACTGTGACTTTAGCTTGCGAGCCGCCCACTTGTCTGTTGGTACTTTGCCGTCTGCGAGGTATTCGCGAATATCAGCCATCCACTTGGCGTCGCAACCGTAAATTGTCGTCTCGTCGTCAATTCGGATGCTGGCGACTTCGTGTTCTGGTGGTGGCTCCTCGCTATGCGGGTAAGCATCTTCGGGTAATTCTTCCACTTGCTCGGGGAGAAGCCCGTTGTCATAGGCTGTATTATCCGGGCCGAGCTCGTTGCCTTCTTTCATTACGTCCGTCGTTTCGTTTGGGGCGACTGAGTTGGGCTGGTCGACTTCCATCGGATCCGCGGGGGCACGAGTAAGCGAGTCGCGGCTTAGATCTGCACTCCGTTTCGCGGCTTGAGATCTTGTGAGTACGTTAACCGTTTGAGCGACTTTGATACTTGGTTTTTCGAGAAACTCGACCTGGACCACTCTCTGAAGGTCCTTATCTGGCGGTGCTGACGAGCCGAGCGATGCGAGAGCATCTGCTTGCGAGTTCTCTGATCTCGGGATTCTTGTCAACGTAAACAATTCGAAGCCTACTGCAAGCGTCTTGACGAGTGCGAGGTATGCTTCCATGCGCTTGTCTTTCGCAGCGTACTCGCCGTTGAACTGATTCACGACGAGTTGGGAGTCGCAGAAGGCTTCTATCCTTGTCATTTTAAGCGCTTTTGCCAGTCGAAGACCCGCGAGTAAAGCTTCGTATTCCGCCTCGTTATTCGATGCTCTGAAGCCGAGGCGGAAAGATTGTTCCAAAGATTTCCCGTCTGGTGAGGATAGTCGAACGCCTACTCCCGACCCGTGTTTAGACGACGAGCCGTCGACATGTAATTGCCAGACTTGGGATGAATCTTCATTTTCCGTCGAGGTCGCGGCCTCTGGTAATTCGATTAGGAAATCGGCTAAGACTTGCGCTTTTATTGTCGTCCTGCTGCGATACTCGATATCGAACTCGCTTAACTCAATTGCCCATTTGGCGAGTCGCCCGGATTGAGTCGGACTATGGAGAACGGCTCGCAGCGGAAAAGTACTAAGAACGACAATCGAGTGCGATTGAAAATAAGGCCGAAGCTTGCGAGCCGCCGTAATGACCGCGAGTGCCAATTTCTCTGTCAGAGGATATCTTGCTTCCGCATCGGTTAAAGATTTGCTGACGTAGAAAACTGGCTTCTGCTCGGTGCCGTCTTCGCGAATTAGGACTCCACTTACTGCCGAGGTCGAGACCGCAATGTAAAGATAGAGCGGTTCGCCCGCTACGGGTTTTGTTAATACCGGTGGAGTCGCGAGATATTGCTTCAATTCTTGGAAGGCGGCTTCGCACGTTTCTGTCCACTCGAAGGTCTGCCGAGCTGCCCCTTTTTTGTCCTTGAGCGTTTCGTAAAAAGGCAGGCACTTGTCGGTGGAACGCGAGATGAATCTGTTTAAAGCTGCGACTCTTCCTGTTAATCGTTGGACTTCCCTTTTAGTTTTAGGCGAGGCCATTTGGATGAGCGCGTGTATTTGCTTTGGGTTCGCCTCGATTCCGCGACGAGTTACCATGTAGCCGAGGAACTCGCCCGATGTTACGCCGAAGCGACACTTAGCCGGGTTGAGCTTCATATTATATTTGTTCAATAGCGCAAAGCATTCCGCGAGGTGGCCGACATGATCCTTCTCTTCGAGCGACTTGACGAGCATATCGTCTATATAGACCTCCATTGTCTTGCCGAGGAGGTCTTCGAACATTTTGTTCACTAGTCGCTGATAAGTAGCCCCGGCGTTCTTAAGACCGAAAGGCATGACCTTATAGCAGTAGATTCCGCGATCTGTAATGAAAGACGTTTTTTCGCGATCACCGGGGTGCATAAAGATTTGGTTGTAGCCAGAGAAAGCATCCATAAATGATAATAGTTTGTTTCCAGATGTCGACTCGACGAGGCGGTCGATATGAGGAAGAGGGAAACTGTCTTTTGGGCATGCCTTGTTTAAATCTGTGAAGTCCACACAGACTCGCCATTTACCATTCTTCTTTTTTACGACGACCGGGTTAGCAAGCCAATCTGGATATCTGACATCGGTAATCGATCCGGCTCGCAAGAGCCTTTCGACTTCGTCATTTACTGCTTGAGCTCGATCCGGGCCGAGTCGCCTTCGCTTTTGCTTTATAGGTTTGAAGGTTGTGTCGGTATTCAACTCGTGACTGATAATGTCGATATCGATCCCGGGCATATCTTCGGCCTCCCACGCGAACGTTCTTACATTCTTTTTAAGAAATTCGACAAGGTCGAGTCTGACGGCTTCATCGAGTGTTGCGCCTATCTCCACACATTTTTCTGGGTGCTCGTCGTCTATGCGAACTGATATGACGGGTTCGCATGTCGGACCCGCTCCTTCTTCCTCGCCGGCTTCCGCGACCTGTAGTTGCTATAAGACGTTCGAGAGATCTTTGACGGGCTCCCTATCGGTCTTAATCTTTTTGCGCTTCTCGTTTGGGATCGGGATCGCCGATTGACTCCTTAGCTTGTGCGCGGCCATGAAGCAAGACCGTGACGCCGCCTGACTTCCTTTGATAGTTTTGATTCCGCTTTTGGTCGGGAACTTGAGGCAAAGATGGTATGTCGAGGCGACCGCGCGCATCGAATTCAGCCAAGGAGTTCCCATTATCACGTTGTAGATTGCCGGGTTGTCCGAAACGGCGAACTCGACTATCTTAGTCACGCCTTCGGCACATACGGGGAGTTTGATCGTGCCGAGCGTCATTGTAGTTTCGCCATTGAATCCGGTCAAAGGCTTAGGATAGGACTCGACTTGAGCGAGGTCGATTTCCATACGTTTTAGGGCGTCTATGTAAATGACGTCAACTGTGCTTCTGGTATCGATTAAAACGCGACCTGTGTCCCATCCTGCGACGGAGAGCCGGATAACAAGCGGGTCGTCGTGAGGCTTGTCAATGTCGTCGACCTCTGTTTCTTCGAACTGGATGACATCGTTTGGAAACTTAGACGGGTCGGGTTTGTTTGCCCCAATCTCAGCTCGTCTCTGGTAAGCTTTGATTGACGAGACAGTGTTTGAGCAATAACGCGAGCTGCCCATGATCATGTTACAGATTTTTTGTTTCGAGCCGCCTGGGCCGTCGTTATTGTTCTGCCTGCCGAGGTGGAAGTCGTCGTCGTTCCGCCTTTCTCGCTTATTACCCTTGCTATTATCCCCAGAGGGACCGTCTGCCTCTCTCGCGTCGTCGAACTGCTCGAGTTGAAAATCGCCGACGCTTATGTTTCCTCTGAGTTTTCCGGCCGCTAGCTTTGCTGCGAGTCGCATGCCAAGCACTCTGCAGTTAGCCGTCGAATGCCCGCTCATTTTGTGTAAATCGCAATACGCGGACTCATCGAACTGCGAGTTCCTTGTCCAAGTATTGCCGTTACTGCGACCTGGGGTGCCGCTTCCGCGACCTCGCCCTCTTCCTCGACCATAGCCGGGCGAGTCGACCTGATAGTTATGGGCACCTTTAAAACCTCCCTCGTGAAGCACGTAGTCGCCTTGTTTCTTTTTCCCTTGAGCCGGGGCTTCCTGCGGAATCGGAGTTTTGGCCTTTGCGTACTTCTGGCCTAAGACTCTGGTCTCATCTTCGCTCCTTGCGAAGCCATTAGCGCGATGAAGCGCGTCCTGGATAGACGAGGGTTCGTTGATGGTCATCTCCCTTCGGAATTCCGAGCTGTACCACAGGGATTTTCGCAGTGCACTTAGCGCGGACTGGTCGTCGATCCCTTTAACTTGAGTAAGCATCGCCTTGAAGCGCTCAATGAAGACTCCTAGGGGCTCGCTGGCCGCCTGCGACAGGGTGTAAAGATCCGCCTCGGACGACCTGCGAGTGATCAAGATGGAGTACTGCTTCATGAAAGCTTCTGAGAGTTGTGTGAAGCTGTCGATCGAGTTTCTTTTCATTCCCGTAAACCAATAGAGGGCGGCCCCTTTTAGGTGTTCCACGAAGAGGAGGCAGCAACCAACGTCGATTTCGTCGAGTCGGAAGTTAGCTCGCCCCATCGCGATTGAGAAAGCCCTAATGTGCTCTGTGGGGTCGCCCTTTCCTTCATAAATAGGAAGCTTGAGTTTCCCCGGGTCGGATAAGCGTGTCTTCGATATTCGCTCGGTGAAAGGAGTAGTGCGAGCCTCTTCAAGGACACGGTCGATCTCTGGCGCCTTACTAGTTGCGCGATAGACCTGCGATCTCATATCCTTGAGATCGCGAGCTGTCTGCTGCATGACGGCCTTGAGCTCGTCCATCTCTCTTTGTTGTGTTGCGATAGTTCTGCGATTGGTCGGGGCTTCGACCTGCTCCGTCCATCGCATATTTTCTGCGATCTCGCCCTCTTCGCGACTCTGGATGTGACTGGTCGGTCGACTGGGTCGAGGTGCTCCGAATTCACGTCCTTCCGGATCGTCTGCGACGAGGACGACCCCGTCTCTGAGAGGCGTCGGAGTATTTTCCTCGCGAGCCCTGCGAGCTGAAGGCGAGGCTGCTGGGGAGAAGTTAAGGGCTATCGGGGTGACGCGATGCGCGGCGTCGTGAGGTAATCCTTGAGGCTGACGAGCCGTCGACAAGGCTCTAATCTCGGCGGTTAAGTTGCTGTTGATTGTCTCCTGGTTCTGCGACTGTCTGAGCAACTGTTCGAGCATCGTCTTGAGTTGATCGAAAGCTGCCGGTGTGGCCGGGTCGGTCGAACTGGTGTTGATGATTGTCTGGTTTCCTACCGGGACGGATCCGCCTGTTTCCGTTTCCAAGGCGGGCTGGCCGATTACGCTAGTTTGCCCGTCCACAGTTGGTTCCCTCGGGTCGGCCGAGCCGGTCGCAGGAGTTTGCGGGTTCGTTATCGACATCGTAGCGAGTTTGTCCAAATGTTTGTTTCGTGTATGAAGCTAGTGTTGCGAGTAGTCCCCTCCTTCTAGCGCCAAATTGTGCGAGCTGGAATAATCACACAATAGAATTTGTGAAGATTCGTTAAAATAGAGCTTCTTTATTGTTTCAAACACTTAGACGGATTTCGGATTAGGGTTCTTGAATTGTTTTTATTAAATGAAGATCAGAGCTCGTGAATAGTGTTCTTATAAAGATTTTCGGATCCCCAAAATGTGAGGGGTACATACATATTTATAGAGAAATAAGTCGGTTTGGTCGAATAGTAACGGGCCTTTGATGGGCCTTTGATATCTGGATCTCGACTACTGGGCCGAACCGGTTAAAACGACGTCGTTTTGGCTTATCGATTCTTCTAGGGGATATCTGACCCCTACAGGAATCTTCACAAGCTGAAACAATGTGCTTTCCATCAGACGTGAGAGACGCTGATGTGAGGCTTCTCGTCTTGCAAACGCCTGAAGATTAAAAAAAACAGAGATGTGCATACTTTAGAATCAATCATAGAGACTACAAAAGAAAATGAAAGTTGAAGGTACATAAGAAAGTAACATATCTTTGTATTTTTCTGACGGCATTGTTGCCTTGGAGAATTCTAACTTTCGAATCCGCGGAATCTACCAGGACTTTGCTCGGGTCTTGTGGTAAAAACTGGATAAAACAGGCATATCAATTTGTTAATATCTCACTATGTCAAGAGAAGTAAGCAAAGCATCAAAGACCAGGGACAAAGAAAAGAGATATTATTTTACCTGAAACCCAGTTATCCGTTTATTCGAAGACTTCTTCTTGCTATGCAAATGTATCTGAGAGTCCAATTCTAAATAATCTCCAGACATGTTGAAGAATCTGCAACTTCCGGTCAGAGAACCGATAATTCCTCCCTGTCCATCCGGTCGATAGCACACTGAGGAATATAATGTCTATTAGATCGGCCCAATCAACAACATTGCAACCAGAAATGTTCCAGATTCGAACTTTTCCATCAATTGAACCACTCATGAAGCAATTCTCATTTACTGGATTGAATGGAACAGAGGTTACTGCAAAAAGAGTAAGTTGTATGTCAGATCAATGTAATATAACTGAGATTAAAAGCAAAAAAGTAAATAACAAAGACGAATTATATGAAACATTTAAACCGCAGAAAGCAGAGAGGAAGAACAATAAGAAACCTCGTTGTTTGTAGCCATGGCCTCAACAACTTCTTTTGTGAAAGTCTGGCCCACACCAGAAGTTCCAATGAGAATTGATTGACTGTTTGACAAAATTTCAACAAAGAGTGAACACAAGCATAAAAAATCTAACACCAAGATCATCTATCCACCCATCAAGCAAATTAAAGATGAGTTCATCGCGTACATTCACAGCAAAAGAACCTCATCCAAAATGTAAGAAAAACTATCAATCTTGAGAGAAAGATCTTTACCTGGATATCGTCATTGAAGAGATCTTTAGGAGAACCGTTATCTGATTCATATAACTTTTTAGCTTGAATGAGAACATGAATCCTCAACACTCAAGCTAGCTTGAATGAGAACCTACAATAAATACAAGCATATTAAGTGTATATTTATGTACCAATCTCAATCATATGGAGTATGATCATTACAAATGCAACTCTGAAAAAATGAGATTGCATCAGATTCAGAGGATGTATTCCCAATTCTTTTACTGCCAGAGCAAAGATAATGTAAGCAAGAGAACAAATCTTTTACTGCCAGAGCAAAGTTAATGCAAGCAAGAGAACAAACAATCCTGTGACAATGGAATTAAAAACAATCTTTGGATTAAAATGGAAAGGTATGAGTTTCTTGCCAACTCTTATTGTTAAGATGCACAACATTATGAGAAACCCATATGCCAAAACTCAAGTAGAAAAGCTTTAAATCCTGTAGATGTAGCAACAAATCTGCGGTGAAATCAAAAAGCTTATCAAGAGCCAACCTTAGAGAAAGCGATCCATCCTTGAATCTCTCGAGAAGGTAGGAGGGTCCCTGTTAGTTAACTTGTTTCCTTTCAAGTTTCTGCAGACACACGCACTACAATCCATATAATTTCCCCTTAAACATGTACAAACATATAACGTAAAGTCCAATTCTCAAACATATAAATTGTAAAGAAGCAATAGCGTCTCTACTAAAACACTTGGATCTTATAAAACTTAAAGACAAGGCATTGGATTAATTAAAACTTGATCCAGTTCATGTTTCCAGAAGAGTACAACAACGGAAATAAGACTTGCAACTGCTTCAACAAATTCATCTACTGAAACCTTTAAAAGACACAAATAAAATTTCCATCAGAAAAACAACTAAAGGATAAAGTCCTTGTCTGCTTCCCATCACCATAAACTGTCAATGGTTCTTTCTTTAGTGCATGTTCAATTATTTAAAAACTCAGACCATCATTACTCTAATTATCCACAAAACGTTTCTTTAATCCTTTATTGTTTGTGCCAAATAAATTATTAAAACCAACCTGTGCAACAAAGTTGCTGACCACACGCCCATCATCTATACACATTCTTGGACCGTATGTGTTAAAGATCCTAGCAATCCTGACCTGTGTGACACAAAATTAGTCATTGAAACGCTCTCTATCTCCTTATCGATTACTAAAACAAACACATAACTTGGCTTTGAAATCGAGGACAAATGAGAAACTAACTAACCTCAACATTGGCACCTCTGTGATAGTCCATGGTCAGCGTCTCTGCCGTACGTTTCCCTTCATCGTAGCAACTACGAACACCTGTTTCGACCAGTCACAAGAACCATGATTAAGTCAAGAACATATCAAAAAAATCCCAAAGAAGAAGAAGAATTCGATCTGACCGAAGACGAAGGTCTAGGACACTCTTTCTGCTATGTTCGACCTGACCGACTCTAATCACTTCCTCAAAGGTCCATTCAGAGGAAGAGACGAAAACTTTCCACACAATCTCCGGCGCTTCCGTAAGCGACTCCACTCTCGACTTCTCTTTACGATCCGTACGGTCACATCGACCGAGCCGCTACATTCGAGAGCACGACATCGATTTCTTTTATCCCTTTGCCACCGATCCCAAAAAGCTCCGGTGGTGGTGTTCCGAGATGAGATCGAAATGCGGCTGATGAGATCCTTTAGATGATAGAAGAAATCTATTCTCTCTATCAGCACCACCGATCCCTAAATGTTCCCGCACATCGAAATGCAGAGATGAGATCGAGAGAGGCGGCTGAGAAATCTATTCTCTCTATCGGAGAAGACGAAAAAAATTTTGAAGGGTTTTTTTTTTGATGAGAAATTACCATAATGCCATTAATGAAAGGGGTCGGAACCGGGTCAACACCCAGGATCCGCGTTTTTTACCGAAATATAGCTTCAAAATGTCCAAAATTGATCTTAAAATTACCGAAATATAGTTTGAAAATTTCCAAAATTACCCATTTCAATTGAGTCGATATAGTTTAAAATCAATGGCAATTTCAGTAATATCTCAATGGATTTTGGACATTGTACTAGGGGTGGGCATTCGGGTACCCGTTCGGGTTCGGATCGGGTATTTCGGATTTTCGGGTATTTCGGTTTAGAGATGTAATACCCATTCGGGTATTAGAAAACTTCGGGTCGGGTTCGGTTCGGTTTCGGTTAGGTTCGGGTCGGGTTCGGATTATCCATAATACTAAAAAATTGTCAAAAATATTTAAAAACTACTCCAAAAGTTTATAATTATCTCGCTTTCTTTTTCATTTGGTTCAATTTAATTATTTGGTATTCGAATTATCCAAAAATAATCTAAACAAGATAACAAAAAAAAATTGTAATATTACAAGTAAGAACATAAATTGGTTATTTTTACCGAAATGTATATACAGTATCCAAATTGATAAAAAAAATAAAGAAAAAATTATAAAAATTACATAAACTATATGTACACACCCTACTTTAACTCTAAATATATTTAGGTTTGTTTATGTTTTGTATATTTCGGGTACCCGTTCGGTTATCGGTTCGGTTCGGGTTCGGTTTCGGGTTTTCGGTTTTAAGTATGGAGGATCCGTTCGGATATTTTTAAAGAATCGGTTCGGATTCGGTTCGGATAATTTCGGTCGGGTTCGGTTCGGTTTTTCGGTTTCAGATATTTTGCCCACCCCTAGATTGTACTAAAATGACTTCTCTTTTAATATATTAGAGATATTTCATACTTTGTAGAATTTTGGTTGGATAGCATGCAAAATCAATTCCATCAAACATAAATGAATTTGATGGCAAAAAAAAAAGGTTTTGAACTCATTGAATTTTCACAAAAAATGAAAAAGCAATTGATTCCAGACATCAGGAACTCCAGCCTCCAGGTACACACCAATGAATACAATCAGAATATAACTCCGGTTTATTCAACCGGTCTTCGGTTAGAGGTTCCCAAAATTTCCGGTACACCGAGGGATGACCATCTTTACGATATTCAGACAACTGAGTGACGTTTATAACTGAAACCTTTGGTCCCAATCTATTCAAAACTCTCTTTACCATTCTCATTGTAGCAATATCCGATCCACTTCCCCAATAACCCTCTTCCTCTATCGGTTTTTTCTCCCCGTAGCAGTTTCCTTCGCTTCCCGGGTTCCATTCTCGTCTCCTGTTCCGTTTACAACAGCTCGATTTCAATGCACAAAGTAAAGCTTGATCAATTAGATAGAGAATAGAGAATAAGTATTGTTACAATTGATGTGTAGGAGACATTGTAACAAAGAATGCTCGCTTTGTTTTTGGATCAACATGGTTATTAATCCAATCAGCCCAAGCATTCATCGCCATCTCCATTCCCTCACCGCCATTTACCTCCTCACACGATCCTTTTTCTTCACTGCTCCATCTTTAGTTCAAATACACAATTACAAGTTTATAATCTTTAAGGGTTGAGTTGTAGATAAAGAATATGATGTCTATTCTATACTTACTGGAGCTTGACAGAGCCTTGCCTCCACCATAAGTAAGTATTGAAGATTAAGATATCAGCATGTTGCCACTTTGATGCATGTTTAAGAACTGAATCAGGTCGGATTATCCGTTGGTCCAATCTGTGATTAACCGGATCATCAGAATTCGACTCCACGAGCAGAGGAGCCCAGAGAAACTCAACAGTTGCATTGTAATTCTGCAGGTGCATGCTGTAGGACCAAAATTTTGGAAGGCTACGAATCAGTTATAAATTGCGATAAGAAATACGTTAAGGGAAGAAAAGAATTGCGGAGGCGAGACGAATCTCTTTCCTTAACCCTTTGAATCACCCGTAGTGCGACGAGATGACTGATTCAAGGATCCCAGGATACAACCACAAATAACCGTATTCGCGCTCACTCGAATCACGGTTCTAACGAACTAAAAAATTCTACGATACTCTCGAGACACGATTTATTTCATGAGAGATTGCTTAAAGCATTTTTTCATATGAGAGAAATATTATAGAGAACAAAATTAATTGTTCGTGTAGAACAAAAAATTATTGTTTCAGAGAGAATCAACATTTTGTTGTCTGTAGAGAAAAAGCATTTGTAAAATGCATCTGCGTTTTTTTTTTTCTCTGTGTCTTATCTTCCTCTGTTCTCCCTACCGAACAATTGAGAGAAGTGCTCTTTTTTATAGAGTTTATTTACACGTAAAGAAATCAAGTGTTCACACCATCAACTTGTAGTAATATTAAATTGTTTGGTGGACACATTTTTCATAAAGCTATAACGTTCATAATTGACAAATGGTGATTGTTTTTTTTTTTCAATCATCAATTAAAAACAATTATTTTTAATGAACATGTTTGTGTTGACTCCATAAACACCAAATCATGTCATTAACTCAGATACGTTTATCGCTTAAGAAAATTTATTCAAATTGAATAAATTACGTTAGCACTCTAAATTATTAAGATTACACTTTGTGTCAATTAGGGGTGTCAAAATGGGTAAAATTTTATGGATTTATCCAAACCAAACCAATCCATTAACCCAATGGGTAAGAAGATTTGGATCTTGGTGAGTTAATGAGTTTAATGGGTTAATAAGTTAAATGGATTGGTTTGAAATGAGTTGAAATAAAATGAGTTAATGGGTTGAAATGGGTAAACTCATCAACTTTATCTTTAAACTAAAAACCATGATCTTACAATTTTCCCGCCAAAAACATGATTTCTAATTTTCCCGACAAAAACACCATTCCGTCAAAACTTCCCGCCAAAACATAATTTTTAATTTGTCCGACAAAAACACCCATTCCATCAAAATTTTCTGACAAAATGTGATTCCGTAAAATTTTCTCGACAAAAACACCATTCCGTCAAAATTTTCCGACAAAACGTGATTCCGTAAAATTTTCACGCCAAAAACACGGATCAATAGTTTTCCCACCAAAAACATAATTTCTAATTTTCCCGCCAAAAACACAATTTCGTCAAAATTTCCCGTCGAAACGTGATTCCATAAAATTTTCCCGCCAAAAATACGGCTCGACAATTTTCCTGCCAAAAACACAATTCCGTAAAAAATTCCCGCCAAAACGTGATTCGGTCAAATTTTCCCGCCAAAAATACGGCTCGACAATTTTTCCGCCAAAAACACAATTCCGTCAAAAATTCCCGCCAAAACGTGATTCGGTCAAATTTTCTCGCCAAAAATACGGCTCAACAATTTTTCCGCCAAAAATACGGCTCGACAATTTTCCCGGCAAAAACACAATTCCGTCAAAAATTCCCGTCAAAATGTGATTCCATAAAATTTTCCCGCCAAAAATACGGCTCGACAATTTTCCCGCCAAAAACCCAATTCCGTCAAAAATTCCCGCCAAAACGTGATTCCGTAAAATTTTCCCGCCAAAAATATGGCTCGACAATTTTTCCGCCAAAAACACAATTTCGTCAAAAATTCCCGCCAAAACGTGATTCCGTCAAATTTTCCCGCCAAAAATACGGCTCGACAATTTTTCCCGCCAAAAACACTGTTCCGTCAAAATTTTCCGCCAAAACGTGTTTTCGTAAAATGTTCTCGCCAAAAATACGGCTCGACAATTTTCTCGCCCAAAACACACGATCTTATAAAAAAATTTCTGTCAAAAATGTTATTTCATAAAAACATGATTTCAAAATTTAGGTATAAATATATTTATTTAATTTTTCAATAAATTGAAGTAACTAGGTCAAAGCCAAAGTTAAAATCAAAGTCAAAGTCAAAATCAAAGTCATTTACTAAATGGTTTAAACTAATCTAACCATTAACCAAACCAACCTATACTTAAATGACTTGATTGGTAAATGGATAATGGATTGATCCAACTCAATAAGCAAATGAGTTGGATGTATCCACAACTCATTTGTTTATTGAGTTGGATCAATCCATTATCCATTTACCATTCAAGTCATTTGAGTATGGGTTGGTTTGGTTTGGTTTACCCATTTTGACACCCCTAGTGTCAATCATAATTTGATCTAACGTTTCTTTCTTTACTCTTATTTGGAATTAATTCAAGAGATATTTTAAGTTTTGTGTTAATCATAATTAACCACAAATACTAAAATGAATTTACCAAATTAAATCCATATCTCAATTCCAAATTATTTGACAAGATTTATTTTATCTCAATTACGTCAAAATGTAATTATAAGGTTTTTAAACCTTATTATTTGAGACTTCTCCATGAACCCAAAGGCTCATTATTTTATTTCTCATTCACATTTAAAACCAATTTTTCATAAACCAAATTGCCTAATACAAGGCCTATTTGTTTAACCGAAAAATGGTTCCAACAATCCCCACATGAATAGAAATTACTCTAAACATATGCAGACTCAACAGACTCGACAGACATATGCAGACTCAACTACACTAGACTAGACAAACTTTCGAGAGTATACGAAAATGTAACTATATCTGAGAGGTAGCCTTCCAAAATTTTGGTCCTACAATCTTAACCCTTTGAATCGCGATAATAAATATGTTTCATACGGAAAAGCTTGTATCGCGATCGTCTTATAAACGTTTTCGCCGATTGCTTTCTGTTCGGGAAGAACAGATTTTGGTTAACGTTTGCGAACATTTAAACTCTTGTATTTTCTCGATAATAATTACTGAATTGCGATTCTACATTATTATGGGAAAAACGTTTATCTCGAATTAATTTTGATTTAAATCTGTGTGATTTGATAATTGTTTTTGAATTGCGATTCTTAAATTTTTTTTTATCAAGATCATTGTTTTCCTTTTTTAATATAGAAAACACAACGATTGTATTTGTGTATCAGATTGATACTTGCTCTCGTTGATGTCAGTGTTGAATATTGGCTGAATTTTTACCGGTTTACATCTGGTTTAGTTGGTTAATTGTTTAAGAACAATCATAACTTCTGCGAGACTTGAATTTTTTGATAATAATACTCTTGTCAGTTATAGTGGAAATTTTGTCAAGCTTTACGAATAATTGATGAAGCTTTACGAAAACATATGCACAAACAAATTTAATATTATGGGTAGTTAATTTGTTTGACTAATGAGTGTGAATGCATTTTAAGTTTTCGTAAATAGACCACTATAAATAATATTATTCTCTCATTGATCAGTGGGAGGAGTAGACAGAGATAACGAATGCATTTTACAGATGCAATTCGTTCTCTACAGACAAGAATTATTGAACAATGGTGAAGCCATTAAAATATTTGGCTTTCATTATTGAATTATTCAACGTGATTATGGGACTTTGTCAGTCTAATTAAATGGCTTCCGGTTTGTTATTGCATTTTAACACAATTAAACAGTTGATTTATGCCATTTATTTATTCTGAAATTTGCTAAATCAATTAGTTTGAGTGCAATTGATTTCAGAAGTCGCCATGAATCTGTTAATGCCCTCACCAAAAGGATAAACAAATTTCGGTTTGGTACACAAATTTGTTTTTTATTCAATTTGGTGGTTCTGTTTAAAGTAACCGGTTTATCTCTGGTTCAAAAATTGCTTAGTAATATGCAATCATCCAGAATTTTGTTGTAATTATTATATTCTTGGACTCTTGAATATTTTAATTGAAGTGGATTAGAATTATTATTATTGCTTGTATCCGTTCACATTTTTTAATCGAAAAAAATGGATTAATTGTTTAATTGTTGTAAATAGAAGAGATAGAGAAAACTGTAATGTATTATTCCATTGATAATAGGGACTTTATATAGGAGTACAAGTACTTGGGGAACAAGTAGGTTTAGATACATCTAGAATATGGGCCTATAATGGACATCCACTAATGAGTTTATAACACTCCCCCTTGGATGCCATTATAGTAAAAATAATCCTAATGCGCATAAGATGTTGTCTCGTTAAAAACCTTTCCAGGAAAACCCAATTGGGACAAAACCATGGTTAAGGGAAAAAGAGTGCAACGCGCTTCTACTCCCCCTGATGAGTGCATAATTTGATATCTTTGTGACAATTCGAACTTGATTCTTGAAAGTAGCATCTGGAAGTGTCTTTGCAAAATAAGTCCGCCAAAGTTTCACTTGAACGAATCTGTAGAACATGTAAACCATCTTTCTTCTGCATTCATCGGTCTTTTAGATGATTCATCATAATCATTCTCTTCCTTTGTCTTGATATCATTAATGTATGATATTCTTTTGGGAATTTGATAGACTTTCATATATCATTGTAATGATAACAATATTCTTTACATGTCTATCATTTACGTGTTCTTTGATGTCTCGTTAAAAACCTTTCATAGAAAAACCCGATGGGATAAAACTATGATAAGGGAAAAAGAGTACATCCACACTCACCATTATATTTCTCCCCCTGGAAAACATCTTCTTCTGGAGATGACTTCTGATCATATATGCTATCTTTTCAAATGATTATAAGCATGGTCTTAATAAACAAACTTGTATGATTGTTATATGATATCTCAAATCATTGGAAATCATTGGACTTCTGGTCCATTACATATTTTCCTTCTTATCATACAAAATCTCATCTTTCAATCATGGAAGAGATCGATAAATTTCTTAAACATCAGTTTAAATTTGGTACTTCAGGACTAAGTATATGTGAACATTCTTATATAGATTTTTGCCATGATCTATAAGTATTTTTCCAAATCATTTCTATAAATCTCTCCAGGAGTTCCAGTAATGTTCAAATCATCAACATACAATGTAATCGTCACAAATTCCTTTCTCAAAATTCCTTCTGAATATGCAATGACGAATCATTCTTATATGCTTCTCTTACAAAATACTTGCTGAAAAGATTCTTGTAGTTTAAGTCCTTCTGGGACTATATAAATACCATTACACAATGGTTTGCTATCGTATATTATTATCATCGTAGTACATGTAATAACTCTGCTGGAGTTTCGATGATGTTCAAATTAACAATCCTTTTGATCTCTTCTGATAAACATGGATAAATCTACATGATCATACCACATGCTATATATTTTATTTTCTTTTCATAGAGTAGAGTTCCCGGGAATATAATTTTGATACTTTTAATCCTTCAGGGATTATAACTCTTACATCGTTAATCATCCAGGGATTATATCCTTCAAGGATTACATAATAGTATTATCCAGTGTTCAATCTTTTGCTGCCAGACTTATAAGATATCTCAAAGTATTGCTTCCACCACAAGAGAATATAAAATATATCTCTTCAACGATTCTTGTCTTTGTGAAAATTTCACTATTTTCTCTATCGTTTTACACAAAACTTGATACCTTTCACTGGATTTACACTTCAGGTGCATGGACTGTTGGTCCATAGGTTTCTCTGCAGGAGATTATAAATACAAGTCTATTTTTCTCTTTCCACTTTGGCCAATCATTACTTTATGTACATATTTCAATAGGCTTTCTTTCATGATCCTCTCTTTTATCTAACAATATCAACTGCTCTTAGCATGCAAAATATTACGACGTCGATTTGCTTTTCGGTTCCATTTTATTCCAAACATGACATTGCTAGCTAGCTCATTTCATTGTCAAGTACTTGAATTTTTTTATTTGTCATGTTGATGTCTCTTCTGGAGATATTTTAATATTTCCTCAATCTGGTCATTCTCAATTTATGCTCACTTTTCTTTTCGATGATTCTTATATTTAGAACCAAATAGGTCTATCACGCTTCATGCGATCTTTAGACTCACTAGCAGTTTGATATAGTCCTTCTAGGACATTAATTTTTATTAGAGCATATACAGCTGATATAAGTGATTTCATCACTCTATTAGGATCAGCAAAGCGTCTGGCAAATAATACGCTAAGTTTTCCTTATGAATTATCTTTTTTTTGGACTTCTAATGTACATTCTCTAGTACGAGGATCATTGATAATTCATAGAAACTTATATCTTTTTCCAGCTGTTTATTTTCTCCCCCTAATGTTGGAAAACTAACGCATTAAGATGTTAATATGGGACTCGAGCAATAAAAATCCTTCTGGGATAGCTCTAGACAATTATTCATATCCAACATATATTTTTATCCTCTTTCTGAGGTTCCATCTTAAAATGCAGTGGTGGAGCACTTTTAACATTCAAACATCTTTCTGATGGAAATTATTTGGTTTCTGATCCTAAACCAATAATGATGGGGAGAACTATTAATTATTCATTGGCTTGATGCTAATCAATGGTGTTAAACCATTTTGTGTATGAACATGAAACTCCAGGATGTTCAACACTTTATTTCAGTGGACATTCAAACATAAATTCACTAGCATTATCAAATAACCATGCAAACTTCAAGTTACATTTTTATGACAAGGATAAATGTGAATCTTTAGTTGATGTGTCCATCGAGTCAATGCGTCCATTGAATCGATGCATCTAGTATCTAAAATTCACATAGTGGGTGATCAGCCCATAAATATCTCCTTATATATAATTCTAGAATAAACATATTCTAGTTTATTTTTCTTACTGGTGAATGCCACATTATCATATTGCTTTATGAGCAAACAACATATGATAAATAACTAGAAAGAATCTTCTGGTTCTTTACGAAATATCCACACACTTTTATAATTTTTTGCATCATCTACTAAACCAGGATGACCAATCCGGTTAAGCCAAACATTTAAATTCTTAGTAAATTTCTGATTTACTTTTCATTCTCAGTAAACTTCTGATTTACAAATCTTTGTGTAGTACAATCTAGTACAAAATAAGTAGATTCTCTTAAATACTTTCAACCTTGGGAAAAACTTGTGATTTGGAGATATTCAACAATTCCTTCACTTTTCATATAAAATCCCATAGATTTATTTTTATGAAGGATTAAGCAAACTCAATTTTAGTGTAAACATAATCTTCTGGATGTTTCACTTATACTATATAAGATTCTTTATCTCTCCCCCTCAAGATTATAACAATGTAGGTTACTCATAGAATTGAATAACATATCTACTCGGAGCATGTATTTTACTTTTGAATCCTTATTTTTGAGACTTAAGTGAATCGAATGTATCAATTATTTCAATTACATTCTCATAGACACTTATATCCATGTGCTCTTCTAGAGCATTCGTATATATATTTTATATTACTGTGTATTGTACTCTCACAAATTTCTTTTTTCAGTTTGTTCACTTCTGGTGAAAATATGAGTTCTTGTTGGAAACTCTTAGATCTCGATCTTGACCACATTCATATCCACTTTCACATATGCGGCCGACAAAACATATGTATGTGGTCCTTTTCTTTCTTATGTCACATTCGCTTCAAGGGATAGAGTGTACCAATAAGACAAAGTTATTAATAGACTATAAGTCTTATAATATTAGACGTGTAGACTCATAATGAGCTCTAAGTAAAATTATGTTCTCATCATATTTTTCTTTTAGAGTTATTCCAAGAACTTATGGGTCTTTATGGTAAAATAGTGAACATAATCTCCAAGATATGTCATTTGTTTATGTGAGATTCTTTACTCTTCCTCCTCGAAATGATGAAACTTCATGTTCATCCATCTCCTATCAAATTCCACTCCATAATTCAACATATCCCAACTTGGGTCATCTATATCATTATCTTATTTACTTTGAGACTTGAGGAATATAATGCATCAATGTTTGCGTTTCCACATATAATAATTCATATGCTCTTCGAGAGATTTTAATGAGCTCTACACTTAATATCAAACCCATACTATATTCTTTCATTATTGTATGAGACAAGAAATTCTTCTTTCTTACCAATCTTACTTTTCACTTCCGGTGAAAATGATTCTCTTGAAAGAAATACTTACTTTTCTCACTTCTCACTTCTGGTGAAAATAATTATCATGAAAGAAATACTTTCACTCAAAACAATTTCTATAGCCAACTTGGCTTCTATTATGTTCACAGTGAATTAATCAAACAAATCGAGTTGTTTACCAAGCCAGAAACATATATCCACAAAACATGTTTATACAATCCAATTCTTATGGTAAGACATGAACCGAGATATATATACCATCATATACCTATATTTGAGTAGTATGCAATTATGCAATGATTATATATTATAATATTTCATGATTTATAAGGTGGTGCACTCGAACATAATTTTCTCATGAGCACCACAGAACATGCTTAGAAAAAACAGAGAATCGAGCGCGTGAAGACACGCGCGGCGATTCTTCCTTCTCTCCGCCGCCGAACTTTTCTCCTCCGCTCTTCACCGTTTGCCTCTCCGGTTCCGGTTAATTCCGGAGCTGTGAGAGGGCTGACCATCGCTCTCTTCCTTTCTTCTGTTCTCAGCACTTGATTCTTTCCAAATCTGCTAGTTTTACACTGCTTCTTCGTGGTGAGTGGGTCGATGGCGTTTGTTCGTGACGGCTTCGTCTTAAGGGGCTAGGGTTTGTTCCACGGTGGCTTGGTTGTTCGTCGTTGGCGACTAATTGCAGCGGTGCTTAGCTGAGATCCTTCCCCTGCCTCACGATTCTCGACCAGCGCAGATCTACGACGTAGATCTCCATCGCCCCTGACTTTTCCGGTAACAGAGCATCCTTCGATCCACAATTTAAGAGGCGTCTAATTGCGGTGGTTTGTGAAGCTTTGTTTGTTTCGGGCAAGTCCCCTTCCATTACTCGTTTTTGGAAGATCCGCCGCGTCTCGGTCTTCTTCTCCGGCGTTTCGGTTTCTCCCCGATGGCCTCTCCTGCTCGAGGACGGGTTTGATTCATTGGGAGGCTCCGTTGTCCTTCGTCTGAAGTCCGGTGTGTCCGTTTGTTTAGCGACTCCTGAGTCCTCCGTTGGCTGAGTCATGTGGGTTCATCGTTTTTGGTGGCTTCATCTCTGTCTCTTATGCCTCTGGTCCTCGGTCTCTGGTCAACAAGCTCTCGGCTTGGTTCAGGGTAAGGTTGACTGGTAAGGAATTCTTTGTCTTCTTCTCTTGGCAAGTAGGCTCGATTTGGTCTTGTTTCTTCCGGATAATCAGTGTGTGGACAGCTCCTTTTTCTGTTAGTGATAGGCTTATGTGGTGAGTCGGGTTCGTGGTCTTGTCTAGTAGAACCTCTGAATTCCCTTCGGTCCCTATTGAGTTGTTTTGTGGGAAACGGTTTCGTTACCGGTGGTAGCTGTCTTCTCGTTTCCTTGGACTTGCATCTCGATATTCTAGATGATTTGGTTAGAGTCTCGGCTTGGTGGTGTTTGTGTCTTGCTTTCTTGGTTGTTTCGTGGCCTTGGGTGGTGTTTTGTTTGCGGTTTCTGGTGCATTAGAGGAGCTAGTAAAGCTAATGGGTGAACATTGTGTTTCTTAATTGCTATATCTAGCTTGTACTCCCGAGTATTAGGGGAACTTGGTTGAGTAAGCTATCAATGATTGCTAATATTGGTTAGTGAGGTTTCTTTGGGGAGTTAGCTCATGGCTTAGTGACTTAGTCGCACTCACTTGGCGCGAGAGGAGCTGTGTGAACGAGGGCTTCAAGGCTGGTCCGTTGACGATTCTCTCTCGGACCTCAATGGAAAGGCTTCTAATGCTATGGTTCCCGTGCTTCCCACCTTCGGCAGTAGCTCTTGCTTTCATCGTCTCATCCGGGTTTGTGTAGAACAGATTTCATCGTCATCACTTCGTCTATCTCCTTTAGCTTTGCTTAGGTCGAGAACGGCGGATTGAAAACCGTTATGATTTATGTTTCCATGTTTTTATCTTTTTTGCCATGGTTTCATACCTAAGGATTGCAATTCATTTGTAAACCTAAACTCTTTTCATGATAAATGAAATATTTACATTCTTAGCAAAAAAAAAAAAAAGAACATAATTTTCTACTAGAAATTAAATAACGAAGTCGAGCAACATGGGAAAACTAAACAACTTCATCGCAACCAATTAAATAATATAATTATATAAGCATGAGCCATCTTTTAGTATCACGAAATTAAGCGATCGGTAACAAAACAATAAATAAACCGATATACCTAACATGATCGGTACTTAAATGGAACAAAATTTTGACAATTCTTTTGTTTAAAGCATGACTCAGTTATCAAAGATTATTCCTATTTCTTAACGCATAAGCGTGAGTATGATGCGGTGATTATAAAGAACGAGATGGCACTTACCTCGATCAGTAACGAAGACAGATCTAGTGCCTCGATCAGTGAGGGAGACAAATCTCTCCAGAACTCTTGATGCAAAATGGAATTCAGTTGAAAAACAAACATCGGCTAAACTTTTGTCTTTGAACAAGAAAACATATTGAATCTGCAATAGAACATGATCGATAGTAAAGTATTAAAGTTCTAACAAGAAAATTAATTTTTGCATTTCTAAATTGAAAATTAATTTGGCTTGTGAATCGTAAATTCAATCAACAATTATATGTCAGAAACTGATCACTATACTAGATTAACAATACACGATCTAACGAATTATAATACTTAATAAATCAATTATTAATAGAGCATGGTAATTAAGCAACATAAGTCAAACGTATATATTAATTGTGAAACATGATAGGATGCTTATCTCGATGGAGACATAGTTGGCAATCAGACGGAGGCGTTGGGAGTGAGACAAAGACGTCGCTATAGATTCGTGGTGGGGATTGTGAACATTTGCTTAGACGGCTAGAATTTTGTGCTAGGGTTTCGTGCAAGCGGCTAGGGTTTTCTCAGTGGTTAGGGTTTCGTGCTGATAACGTGTTGTAAATAGAAGAGATAGAGAAAACTGTAATGTATTATTCCATTGATAATAGGGACTTTATATAGGAGTACAAGTACTTGGAGAACAAGTAGGTTTAGATACATCTAGAATATGGACCTATAATGGACATCCACTAATGAGTTTATAACATTAATCATTTTATGAGAAATTGTGTCGGTTATGGAAAAGTAATATGGAATAATTTAATCATATGAATTGTTTGAGAACAATGTCTCCGCATCTTCTTGATTATTATTTAATTCTCAAATGTGGACATTACTCTTTGGAATATATTAATCCAAGTGTTGTAGCTGGAATATTTTAATCGAAATGTTTGGCAAACAAATTCACGTCACTGTGGTGATTATTTTTTACAATTTTAAAAGCTTAATTGCTTGTGGTTGTTTGTATTCATGTGGTCTGCGGATTATTTTGAATATTTTACTCAACTTGAATTTAATGTTAAACGGTTAATTGCTTACGTTTTGCTTGCATTCAATATAATTAAACAATTGATTTCGAAATTTTATTTATTCGAATTTGTTTAAATGTTTACAATTTATTCATGATGGTTTAAATTGTTTTATATTGAATTGAGTGTTTGGTTTTGTTTAGTATACTAATTCGTTTTATTTTTTGTGAATAGATTCGAATATTAGTATGACTAATAGCGACAACCAAACTTTGATCGATGTTCAAAATGGTGATGCACCATTCGTGACAACCGTTGATGATGGAAACGGGTCAGGTAAAAATGGGTCAAATGAGTTGACACCCAAATTCAGTTTGGGACCGGTCTGCCATTTGTGAACCTGTCAATGCCTAACGCTGTAAGCGTAGGACTGTAGCCGAAAAAGACTTATAAGTCTAAAGGCATTTAAGAAATTCGCACAAGCGAAGTTTCCAAAATGGTGGATTCAAAATCCATCATAGAACAAGTGAAATCAATGTAATTGCTAACATTTGAGATATCAACGGGTATAGTGAGTGGACAACTCCAATTGAGAATGATCTATCACTTATAACCTTGTATGTTATATGGACTACATCTCTGATCTTTATCGAAATGTTGAGATCCTATTTCCGCCGAGAGCGGTGGAGGTGTTTTTGGTTACAAGTCAAGTGAGTCGACGCATCCAATTTAATTTGGTTAATGGTCTTCCACATACGATTGTGCAAAATTCTTATTTTATCAAATTATCATGTTAGTGCCTAATGTTATAAACATGGGACTAATATTTGATAAAATCGACGTCTTAAAAAGATGATTGGCAAAACACATTCACTTTTAGTGTATTTTTACAACCACTTTCTATATTTTTATTGCTTATAATCTTTTTTTTTCTTTAATTTGTCTGTTATATTTATATATATATGAATTGACATAAACTTATGTGATTTGTATATAGTATATGAGTTAATACAAATATAAAGTAATGTTTTTAGGCTTCACCAAATATAAAAGTAATGTTTTCAGGAAATACTAAACGTAATTATATATATATATATATATATATATATATGATCGCTAAATATACAATTACTACCATTAAATATATAAAAAAAATAAACAACCTTGAAAAGTTGGTAAAACAATATTGGGTAATAGATTATGTGCATTTCAATGATCTTTCCCATTTTATTAAATTAGGATTGGAAATAATTCCTAATTATATGAGACGGTTAAATATTTAGTTGAATTAATAGACACCAATCAAAGTTTCTTGAATGACTTTTAGAAAGAATTTTAGTAGTGAATTATATATTTTTCTTTCCGTGATACTTACAAATGTCTTTAATAGTCTAGTGGCTTGTATTCACTTAAATTAGCGAGGTTTTCTGGGTTCGAAGCCCAGAAAAAACATTTTAAACTATTTTATTAAGAAAAATTTTTAGGGGAGGAGGTGGTGACACATGTCGTCTTGTCAGAGTTTGTTGGTTTTTGTAAACCTTAAAGTATTATAAAGATACTAGATTTTACACCCACGCTACGCGTGGGTCTTTTATTATCAAAGAGTTTAATATATATATTGGCATTTTATAATTTGAAAAAGACATTGAAAATGCTTAAACAAAGACGACGTGATCACACTGTCTTTACATCATTTACTACCTCCTCATGGAAAATAACAAAAGTGCCATTAAAAATCCACAAACAGATAGAAAATCACCGGAAATAGAAAGCTTCGAAATTCATAAATCAAGCTTTGAGTTAACCTCTTTCGAAGTCATAGACGAACCTGTAAAGCATATCATTTTCTCAAACCTCTTAAACGCAGTATTCACATACATGATCCAACCTCACAATTTCTATCATCATTACAAACCCTTTTCTTTACAAAACTCATGCATCTCCTCTTTCTTCTTCACTCATTGTAGAATTTAAAGTCTCTCATTATAATGTTGTTACTTCACTTCCCACCTCTTCTGTTTCGGTCTCTTTCACAATCAATATCGTCGATCATTCTCTCATCACAAATAACATCTTCGTTCCAAACCTTCTTATCATCAGCGCGACTTGTCTTTGATAATATGATTTAGTCTAAACAAAAATCTTAGATATAATCTTGGTTGAACTATAAAACCATAGAACCTTCAAATTATGATGGAAATAAAAAACAAATTTAGAACCTATTTGGAAGAGAAAAAAAACAATTTAAGTTTCGGAAAAAAAGAATATAGTAACATTAGGAATCAATAGAAACACATTATGAAAAAAATTTAACATAAAAACTAAATCTAGTTCTATTTTCTCCTTTCTAGTAAAGATATATTATTCCCTTGTAACACATATCATAAACCATGAGAATTACAAAAAAAAAAAAAAAAAAAAACATATACAATCGCATACTCATTTGTAACAACATGATCCAATGTGTGAGTCTAGCCAAACTCTATTATGTACATAGCAAAGAAGCAACACATAGATAAATATTTAATAATGTAGGATGCCTTACATACTAATGAAAATCCCAAAAACATCACAAAACATGTAAATTAACAAAAATTTTAAGTATAATGATCACAAAACAACCATGCGAAATCATAACTTGTTTAAAAAAATATCCTAGATAGTAACATCAATTACAATTCTAAACATCTGATTATTAGAAGCAACAGAACAAAATTAGTTAGCCAAAACATTTATTATAATGGTATTAATATATGAATTTATATATAAATTTAATATATAGGTGGACTTACTGATTTTTAAGGTACAAAGACGTTGCCATATACGGATGAAAAAAGTATACAGATTGCTTTAAATAAGTTATATTAATTAGGATGGAAGAACTCATAAATTTGATACTTGAAGAGACAATTTTACCGTTAAAAAGACGTTTTAAGTGTAGTTAGCATATATAATTTAATACATCAAAGAAACATAAATATTAGTCTTTAAGTTCTATTTAATTATTAGCTCTATTTAATTCAAATAACATTTAAGTTTAGTTTTCGTAGACATAAATTTGCAAAACCTATAGAAATAGCAAATACCATATCTAAGCACTTTACAAAATTAAAAATACGGTCACTAAAAATTCAAAAGTAGCATAATAAATCTTACCTAATGAAAAGAGAGGAACACGACAAAACCAAAATACTTTTTTTTGGTCGACACAAAACCAAAATACATACAAAGAATCAATATTAAATAAAAATATAATAAATTTAGTATTGAATCAGCTTCAAAACCAAAACAAACAAAACACCGACCAACGACCAAATTGAATTATAAATCATACCAAGAAACCAAAATTGGAGGAGAAAAACCTCTCTGTTAACATGTTCGACGACTTACCAGACGATCTCATCATCTCTATCCACTGCAAACTCACTTCCTCCACTGCTTCTCCTTCCGATTTCATCATTATCCTCATCACGTAAACCACTTTACCTTCTCTCCGCCATTGCAGTATTCCCGACTTCAGCAAACTTATTATTATTCTCTTTGTCGTTTTCAGATGCAAGAAACTGAATCGGTTAGGATTACATCCTCTCGTTTTATCAAGAGCCCGTACGAATACCTTAGCCGTCATGGCGGAGCAATGGTCCGATATCCACTATTTTTATTTTAAGTTTGAAAAAAAAAAGCAATGGTCCGATTCCGCTCATAAATTCCTCAAACTCTGTTAACGCCAGAAACATCCACGCTTGCTACATTCTTGGAATGGTACAGTTCCTTCGTCTTCTTCAACCTTTGATCTTGTTCTTCTGAAAATATGATTCTTGATTTCATAGATTCGATTTTACTGTCTTGGAAACCAAGTAAGCCGAGCGTCACTAATGGCTAGAGCCGCTATTAAATCTCATGCACCGGTGCTTTACTCTTTATCGGTGATTCAGTTCAACGGAAGCAGCGGTTCTAAAACCGATAAGAACTTACGCGCCGGCGTGGCTCTCTGTGCGCGTTCCTTATCTCGGCCACGTCGATGTGTTTTGGGAGCTCGGTCACTGTCTCCAAGACGGTTTCGGAGTTCCTCGAGATGTCTCCGAAGGTCGCCTTACAACGAAAGACTAAACCCTATTGGCGAAACATACCGAACAACAATAACAGAAAAAAGGGAAAAAGGAAGTGATATACTTCATGTGTAGGAAACCCATCTCCACTAAAAACTGTAATTGTGGTTCATAACTCAATCTGATATAGATGGATGACCGATAAATAAAACAATAAAAAAGCTCATACCTTGATATTGAATACGAAGAAATCTGCAAACAAAATCTTAGGGACAATATAATTTGATAACAACATACATGTCACTAATCAAAAACACAATCTGAGAAACCTTAAACAATGATAAAACCAAGCAATAAGAAACACACCAGACTAAAAAGACAAACTACCGTGAAGAAGAATTATACATGACTAAACTCTAAATCTACTATGTATATATATAAAATCATGGAGACTGCACATAGGGTTTTAATTAAAATAAAATAAAATAAAATAACACAAAATAAAATAGTAAAAAGTGATATAAATCAAAGAGAGGAAGAACATGAACTTACTGGGAGAACATACTAACATGAAACAAAGAACATACTACCACAAAACGAATAAAAAGGAGAAAAGTATTAGAATGTTTAGAAACTGACCGATGAATAATTAAAACCTATATAATTTTTCTAGAATATCAGTTTATAACTTAATTAAAAGAAATTATCACCAATGAAATCATCACGATCATGAGTTGCTGCAAGAAGAAATAAACCAAATTAAAATATTGTAACTAAACTCATAAAGCTCATATACACATGAATATATAACAAAGTATCTAAAAATGGATCTGACATATGCATACAAAACAAAACCCTTGATCTTGATGATGGCTTGATGAAAAAAAAAGCATTGTGAATGAACCTTAAAACTCATATATATATAAGAAATCATAGATACGGGGATGAAGAGTTTATATAGGTAAGTAAACAATTTAAATTAAATATGAATTAAAAATTTATTTAATGACATGTTTAATAACTTATAATTTATTCGATACCTTTGAAAAGTGGATTGCTTCTTCTTCAAGTAACATAAATTACTATATATATTTTCGCTCTCACGTATGAATGTCCCACTATAAACGCCATTCCTGCCTCTATCAACTCGTTTAACTCTTCCTTGGTTGATCAATCAATCCTGCACTTTCTGGTAACACAATCCGTACCCTTTTTTATTCTCGGCGAAGGAACTTGTGGCTCTACCGCCACTACGATTACCTCTGAAGAAGACGATGCTTCTTGTTTGTTAAAACCATGTCTTTGTAGATTTGAACGCCTTCGAGATTGGAGGAGGAAGCTGCGACGACAGTTAGCCTCTCGTCTTTCCAAAGTAATGAATCCATCTTTCCACGAACCTGTAAAACAAAGCACAACAAAGAAACCATTAGAAAAATATTGAATAATGAAGACACAATGAACATAACATGAGAACAGCGAAATTTAATAATTCGTTTGACGGTAACGTATCAAACATACAAAAAAAATTAGAGAGATCCCGAAAGTAGTTTAGAATGGATAAAAACATGACTATATATAAGAAAATATATTAGGGCTAGGAATTTTAGTCGGCTAAATTAACCTAATATCTAAATATAATATTTCTTTATTATCATAAGATAATTATGGAAGATTTACATAATAACTTTTGATTTTGAAAAAGTTAAAAGAAATTAAATATAGATTGGGAAAAAGTTAATTAACGACGTGTCTTAACACGATTGGTTGTTTTAAATTCCATGTCTAATATCTAATTTAATTTATATTGAATTGCTTACGTGGACCAATCGCATCACGTTTCTAAAATCCTAGGTGGACGGCCTAGGAGCGAAATAGTATCAACTTTTATATAGTATAGATTTTGCGTTATTTCAAATGTCGACAAGCATGCATGCCGGTTTGCAACATCTGCCGGTAACATGAGTATATAGATCATAGCAATTGGTAATTTCAAAGACCATGATTTCAGTTTAATTCGAGGTTGAAATTTTGGAATCCTTTTACCATTTTAATCTTTTTGGGTCAGAATCTAAAATCTATTTTTATTTGGAAAATAATAATAATGAATTTATTGTTGATACCACCACGTAAACCGTTTACTTAAATAATTATTTACTTAACGAAGTAAAATTAATCTCTTTCTCGCTCAGAACCTTTGGTATAGGGCCTAGGAGAGCATCACAAAATGGACCCTTGAAAAGCCCATTAGGTCCATATATATATATGTACGACGTAGCTAGGGTTTGCAGATTTCCCAGTGTGTTGAAGAGCAAAAAGCGGCAGAGCAAAAATGACGATAGGTATTAAGCGTTCGCTTACTCGTTGTGGTGACAGACGAACTATAATACCTTATCCTTCTGATTACGAAAAGACACGTCGACATCCTATTCGTGTGCACCTCTCGAAAGAATTTCTTGAGCGTTGTCAGTTCATGTATCGTAGTATTGGGGTTGGTATATTTTACTTGGAAATTTTATTTCTTCTCAAAGATGGTTTCTTACTTATAACAAGTTTTTGATATGTGTAACAGGAAGAGATGCCGGCTAAACTTACTGACGCTGATGTTTGCAAAGTTTGTGATAGGTATCCATATTCGTTCCTCCTTTACCTAATTAATCTTACTTTATGCTCTAGTTATGGATCGGATCTCTATGGTTATGTTGTCGTTTAATTAGTTATGGATCAGATCTCTATGGTTATTTAATTCGCTATGGATGGTGATGCTTGTTGTTGTTTTAGCTCATTTTCTGTTTATGTTTTTCACCTGACTCAGCTATCATAGGCAATTGCGTAAAGCCACAACCTCCACAGATGCTTCTGAGATGATGCTCGTGAAGAAGGACAAATCCACCGATGATAAGAAGCACAAAGCCACCAATGATAAGACTGTGAAGAAGCACAAAGCCACCACCTCCACAGATGATGATGCAACTAAGACGATGGTCCTGAAGGGGGACAAATCCACCGATGATAAGAAGCGCAAAGCCACCAATGATAAGAAGCACAAAGCTGTGAAGAAGCCCAAAGCCACCACCTCAACCTAAGGTGGCTCTTACCTCCCTATCCAATGTTTCTTTCTAGTAATAAAACTTGCTTTTATTATGACTTTTAAACCTGCAATGCTTTATGTTGTATTATGACTTGAAACCTATTATGTGTTGAAAATTTCTATTCTCTCTATTCACTCCATGAATGTTAGCTTAGCTTGATCATCAGAGCTCATATTCTTTTTATTCAGCTGAAACTACATGTTTCTTCAATTATATTCTCTTCTGAACAAATGGACAAATGGACAAAACTTTAATTGAAATGGTAAAATTTACAATGGAGTAAGCACTTTTCGTGCCCTCAGACATTCTAAATTGGTTACCAGACCCTTTGAAATGAAAATAGGCAACAGTTACAACACCCTTCCACCATAATAAAAATGATAGCCTTTACTGGACAAACCATAATACTGTAGGATATTGGAGTGGCAAAGAATCATTACTATAGAAAAAAACCAGAATCTTAATAATGTTTTTGAAATATAACAAGAAACTGTTCACCAAGCTTACTAACATCAGAACAACCTAGACGATTAAGCCTTTTCAAGACAAGACCAGTGACATCAAAATTTCTCTCGTCTCTATTAGCTCCATCAATATTAGCTTAGCTTGGTCATCATATTCTTCTTATTCAGTATCTTCAAATCCACTTTCGTTTCATCTCTCTCTGAAACCAACAATGGCAGCTCTGAGTCTGCCTCCACAACTTTTCTGTAAAATCATAATTGCTCGGAATGGATAAGATCCATCATTTTAACCCGTCAAAAGCAAAAGTGATGCCGTTCTTGTATCGCCATCGGTGCCATACAGATGCAGATACCAAAGGCAACAACGGCACACTCTGTGTTGTCACTGTACACTTGAACCTCCAACATTTAGAGAACTCTGTGTTGTACAGAAACAAGACAAAAGGCAAAAACCTCATCCATGATATTATAAGCTTTCCCAACTGTTGTTTGGCTCTGTTGAAACTGTCCTTGAACAACCTGCGTCCTTGGATTAACACCAATATCTCTGCAATTGACCGATTGTTCCAAAAGCTAACCAAGAAGTAGATTTTACTGTTGTAGGCCATGATTTTGTTCCAGCAACCGAAACGTCTCGGTTAAGTTATCTTGAGAAACAAAACCATTGATCAGAGAACATCTATACGTCGACACTTGTCACGTCTCTCAATCATCTTCCTTAGAACAACTTCAGCTTCTTTCATCTGATTCTGTCAACAAATCCCGTGTAAGATGGAATTGTGTGTAAATACATCAGCCACTACTACTCCTCCTTGCTTCTCCTCCATCTTCTTGACCAAACCAAAAGCTTTACTCACATGTTTTCTTCTTTAACAAAACCATGTATAAACGTATTGTAACTTATACTATCCGGCACAAAACCATCTTGTCCAAGAAGCTTTCCGCGTCACTGCCAGAGCGGCAACAGTCCTTTCTCATGGAGTTACAAATCATAACCGTTGGCTTTATACTTTTACCGATCATTTTCATCCCAAACTCGAAATGCTTCGGAAAGATGGCCTTCACTGCACAACGAGTTAACCATAATGCTGTAAGATATTGGAGTAGGAAGTATCTCTTGTGATGCAATGCCGAGAAACACCAGAAGAAATTGTACTTGGGTGTTGTACGTACCAACTAGCCACAATGAAGGTCAAACCGAGCGGTTACAGATGCTTGGATCTAGCAGGCTAGCCTAAATGAGGAAAGAAACGAGTGGAAAAAAACAACACAATCAAAACATGCCACTCTTTTGTTAGTTTACTCTCAGTAGTAAACTCTTAGATTCTCAAAATCTTGAGTTAATCTCAGTAGTAAACTCTTAGATTCATATAATCTCAATAGTAACTTCTTAACAAAAAAAAAAAAAATCTCCTAATTAATCCCAGATTAGTCCAATCACCAACTCTAAGGAAGCAAAAACCAAGAACAAGAAGGATCTAAAGCTAGGTTTATCTGAGATTTGTTGGATCTTTCTTATTACAAACAAATAGTAAAAATTTCTTGGTCAAACCAATTTAGCAAGACCACGCAGAAGAGCTTCTGCACGGTGAGACTCTGATTCACTTATTAGAGACTTTACGAAAGATGAAGAACACAAGACGACGACGTTTCGTTATTAGTAGTCTTTCTTCCCAAATCGCATAAAACGCAGCGTTTTAGCGACTTTGGGTCCAAAAGATAATCTTCACGCTACCGGCTACGTTTCAAATGATGAGCCTACAAGTAAGATATGAATTTGTTTCTGGTCTGAAATTGCTTTGGAAAGATTCTCATTTGGAAACATGGTTGGTGCAGAGATGTTGGGAAAGGGTGATGTAGGAGTGGATAGCGTCAAGACTCCTGAACAACCGAAGAGGAAAAAGTTTAGGCCAAAAGTTGTCAAAGAAGAAGCTAAACCGAAGCAAACTCAAACTCGTAGGAAAATCAAAAGGCCTAAGAAAGATCAAGAATCTACTACGCCGGTTGAACCAGCAGCTGTAGCCAAGAAGATTTGTGCACGAGCTTTGGATTTTGATTTTGATTTTGTAGACGAGAGTTTCAAACCCGAAAATGGAGAAAATCAGTCCAACAGATCAGCTCTTAGAGGAAAGCAGTCACATTCGGCAGAGCCCACGAGAAAGCGCGGTCAGAGTAAAAGAAAGAACAACAATGGCGATAATCAAGAAGGTGTTGATCCTGCAAAGAGAAGAAAGAGAAGACAAGGTACAGACTTTGACTACTTGTTCCCTGGACAACAACATTATGCACAGGAGAACGTTTCCGTTTCTGCCTTCTTTCGCTCTGAGTCCTACAGTTTCACAGCTCAGTCCAGTGCAACCATGAAAGAGAAATGTAAAGCTACCTTTCAAGGAGGGCAGAGTTTTGGGTCAAATGTCTGCTTGGATAGGATAGATACATCAATAAAGAAGAGAACTACAAGCCATGCTCGATACCTGAATTGGTCTTCTGTATATAAAGCCGTGGAGGTATCTGAGCAGTTACAAGCAGGATGTTACAGTAGAGCACATGATACTAATAACCTTCTTCTTGTTGAGACGCTGGTGACCTTGAACAAAACAAAGCGAATCATTGATTCTGAGAAATCACAAAGCCACCAGAAAACTCTTCTTCCAAATACTTGCCAGTTTCATGCTTCATTTACTGGTAAATACTTGCACTACTATTATAACTTTTATTTTCCTTGAATGGAGACTATTTCTTGATAATGATGATGTTGTTTGCCTGCACTAGACATCAACAGGGAGTATTCAGAGACTGCTCTCGTTCCTTACTCAATGAAAAACGCTGGAGCGATTGTGCCTTTGATTCCTGTTATGGAGAATATGAATAGCGATGGTATTGATGGATCAGAAGAGCACAAGGCGGAATGGTGGGAGGAAGAACCAAATGTGTTTCTTCCAGGACGAGCAGAGTCATTCTTAGCAAAAATGCATCTTGTACTAGGTAATACACCACATGCTTTTTTAATTCCTAAATCATCTTTAACTTGTATGTCTTATTTATAACTTCTTGTTACGGTCACCGGTTTTGTAACAGGTGATCGACGTTTTACACCTTGGAAAGGATCTGTTGTTGATTCTGTCGTTGGAGCGTTTCTCACTCAAAATGTTTCTGACAATCTATCAAGGTATCTCATAATTCTATGTCGAAACTAAATTCAAGGCAGTAAATCTGACTTCATTTCTTATCTTTTACTTTTCTTGCAGTTCTGCTTTTATGTCACTTGCTTCAAAGTATCCTGCCCCCTCAGTACCCACCGGAAACTTTGACGTAGGAACACGCTCGATGCCTTCTATCCAAATAACTTACTTGGACTCGGAGGAATCGGTGTCAAACCCGCCGAGTTCTGTTACTTTAAACAACACACAGCCTGATGAGGAGAAGGGCTATGTTAACAGAGATGAAACCTCTAGAAGCAGTAGTGAGGCAGCCAGCTCAGCCCATGGATCAGTTGGCAAAACCACGGATTCAGAGGAGAAAAAAGACTCAAATGCAGAAGTTGATAAGGCAGATCAGACATACCTTGTCCAAAATCCGTTTCCATCTGAAGATTCTGCGCTTATATGTCAAAATTCTTCTCTGGTTTCTGATGCTCCTCGGAATACAGATAGAGCAGGATCAAGCTCAGAGACTAACTCAAAAGGAGAGAAATATGCTTGTTTTGTGAAACTTTTACAGGATTTAGCGTCTGCTCGGTTACGAGGCCAAAGAAGAGTTTCCACAGCTGATATTGTCTCGCTAGAAGAATCCAATGAGAAGAATCAGTATGGGAATTCAAAAAAAGAAGTTGGGGATTCATGCAATCTTGGAAGCTTACAAGTATCACCAAATACGTCTCCCGGTGATTGTAGCTCAGAAGTTAAGGGTTTCAAATCATTGACAGAGCACACAAAATCTTCTGATTATAGTAATGAACCATGTTGTTACTATCAGCAAGATGGGGGTGTCTTGAGCTGTCAGAAACCTGAAAGTTCTAGCAGTGTTCCTTGGAATGTCTTACCGCACACACGTCCCTGTGTAAGCTTCTTGTATGCCTCTTTTGAATGGTTATCAGAGACTATTTGTTTATAATTTATCCCTGAAGAAATGTTTCTGAAGATTAATCTTGTTGCGCCCAAGATATACTTTTAGTTGTTTGGTCAAACCAATGTGGTCAATAATAAGTATTAGAATGTATTAGAATGTCAAAATTTCCTTCTTCATTTTTCCGGTGATTGCCAAGTAATATGTAACTAACAACCTTCTTCTTGTTGAGACGCTGGTGACCTTGAGCAAAACAAAGCGAATCACAAAGCCACCAGAAAACTCTTCTTCCAAATACTTGCCAGTTTCATGCTTCATTTACTGGTAAATACTTGCACAACTATTATAACTTTTATTTTCCTTGAATGGAGACTATTTCTTGATAATGATCATGTTGTTTGCCTGCACTAGACATCAACAGGGAGTATTCAGAGACTGCTCTCGTTCCTTACTCAACGAGAAACGCTGGAGCCATTGTGCCTTTGATTCCTGTTATGGAGAATATGAATAGCGATGGTATTGATGGATCAGAAGAGCACAAGGCCGAATGCTGGGAATGGTGGGAGGAAGAACCGAATGTGTTTCTTCCAGGACGACTAGAGTCATTCTTAGCAAAAATGCATCTTGTACTAGGTAATACACCACATGGTTTTAATTTCTTTAACTTGTATGTCTTATTTATAAATTCTTGTTACGGTCTTCGGTTTTGTAACAGGTGATCGACGTTTTACACCTTGGAAAGGATCTTTAGTTGATTCTGTCGTTGGAGCGTTTCTCACTCAAAATGTTTCTGACAATCTATCAAGGTATCTCATAATTCTATGTCGAAAATAAATTCAAGACAGTAAATCTGACTTTATTTCTTATCTTTTACTTTTCTTGCAGTTCTGCTTTTATGTCACTTGCTTCAAAGTATCCTGGCCCTTCAGTACCCACCGGAAACTTTGACGTAGGAACACGCTCGATGCCTTCTATCCAAATAACTTACTTGGACTCAGAGGAATCGGTGTCAAACCCGCCGAGTTCTGTTACTTTAAACAACACACAGCCTGATGAGGAGAAGGGTTATGTTAACAGAGATGAAACCTCTAGAAGCAGTAGTGAGGCAGCCAGCTCAGCCCATGGATCAGTTGGCAAAACCACGGATTCAGAGGAGAAAAAAGACTCAAATGCAGAAGTTGATAAGGCAGATCAGACATACCTTGTCCAAAATCCGTTTCCATCTGAAGATTCTGCGCTTACATGTCAAAATTCTTCTCTGGTTTCTGATGCTCCTCGGAATACAGATAGAGCAGGATCAAGCTCAGAGACTAACTCAAAAGGAGAGAAATATGCTTGTTTTGTGAAACTTTTACAGGATTTAGCGTCTGCTCGGTTACGAGGCCAAGGAAGAGTTTCCACAGCGCTAGAAGAATCCAATGAGAAGAATCAGTATGGGACTTCAAAAAAAGAAGTTGGGGATTCATGCAATCTTAGAAGCTTACAAGTATCACCAAATACGTCTCCCGGTGATTGTAGCTCAGAAGTTAAGGGTTTCAAATCATGGACAGGGCACACAAAATCTTCTGATTATAGTAATGAACCATGTTGTTACTATCAGCAAGATGGGGATGTCTTGAGTTGTCAGAAACCTGAAAGTTCTAGCAGTGTTCCTTGGAAAAAACGCAAAGAAAAGCTAGTGACAGAGACTTCGATTGCAGATGTTAATGAAAGCACAAGGAAGCATCAAGACTCATTGCTCAATCCAATGGATGATGCTACCTTAATCGCAAAAGGGAAAAAGGAGAAACAAGAGGAGTTTGATTGGGATAGTTTAAGAAGAGAAGCACAAGGTAGAGAAGGAAAAAGAGAGAAAACATCACAGACAATGGATACTGTGGACTGGGAAGCAATAAGAACGGCAGATATTAGTGAAGTCGCTGAAACAATTAAGAGTCGTGGGATGCAGCATAAACTTGCAGAGCGTATACAAGTACATTTTTATAACTAATGTAGCCAAACTTATTGATAACCTACATTTTAAGTATTTGACTCTCAACATGAATAATGCAGGGCTTCCTTAATAGACTGGTCACAGAACATGATACTATCGATCTTGAATGGTTGAGAGATGTGCCACCCGACAAAGCAAAGTAAGTTTGAAAGACAAGTGTTTTGTTTCTTCTTTATTAACATAGAATATCTCATATATTACACAATCATAATACAGAGAATATCTTCTGAGCTTTAAAGGATTGGGTCTAAAAAGCGTGGAGTGTGTGCGGCTTCTTACGCTGCACCATCTTGCCTTTCCAGTAAGCTGAGATCAGTTTATTGTTGTTGTTGTTCCTGTAAAGTGAATTATAATATATGTGTGAACTTAAGGAATACATATTTGACAGGTTGATACTAATGTTGCACGCGTAGCCGTTAGATTAGGATGGGTACCACTTCAGCCGCTCCCAGAATCATCT
This sequence comes from Draba incana, assembly GCA_963576765.1. Lineage (NCBI taxonomy): Eukaryota > Viridiplantae > Streptophyta > Magnoliopsida > Brassicales > Brassicaceae > Draba > Draba incana. Next base: position 712,732 of record OY755205.1, on the reverse strand, counting down.
TCAGTTACATTAGTTCCTTCCGCTGCCATTGGAAAAGATCTTATAGCAGCTGGTGCAACTGCAGGTGAAGGAAGATAAGCACATTACTTTATCATACAACTATAGGACTCTGTGATTGTTTAAAACTAACATTGTTCTTTTTATTCATATTCCGAAGCTAATCAACTACGACTTTGGAATAAGGGTGTGGATTCCGGAAGATTCAATCCATGTTTCCGTTCTCAAGAAATGCACATAAGAGTAAGGCAAGAATAGAATATAATTTTGCCAGAAAAGCCACTACTGATCCGTGTAGAAAAGAGTTTGGAGCTTCTAAAAAGGTTAGGTTTTCTTAGCTTTAAACTGGACTCGCTCTTTTTTTTTAAGTGTATCAAAATCTGATATTGAGAAACTCGTGTGCAGTGTAATGGACAAATTACATGAAGCTCGGATTGCTTTCATTGGAGATGGACCATATAGGTAATAATTTCATTGAAGATTGCCATATTGTATCTTAAAAGACTTTTAGGCAGCATTCTAATTTTGGTTTTCTTAAAAAGAGGACCTTGAGAAGTCGGTTTTCACTGGAACGTTACTAGGTGATGAACTCTCACAAGCTTATGCAAGCGGAGATGTGTTTCTGATGCCATTAGAGTCAGAGACACTCGCCCTTGTGGTTCTTGAAGCAATGCCAAAGCTAGATGTTCTGGCGAATTGGTCCAAAGTGAAGTGCACTATTTAGCTTGTGCCAAATGATTCTTACAAGGTCAGTTTTCTCGGTGCTCTTTGCCCCCTTTGTTATCAAGAAATGGCAATGAAACTGGGACTGTTGCATTTTTACTCAGTATTGGGGATACAGTATTTGAACAAGGGGTCATGCTTTAAAGTTTCACTTCATCAGGCAGGAAGAAAGAAGTGGTGCTAAGGGCAGGAAAGTGGAGGAAAAATGTGAAAGCAGTCGAAAAGGTGATCATTCCTAGAGAAAAGGAGTTACTCCAATTGGAAGAAGAGATGTATCCTCCAGGAGAGAAGGTAAAGATGGGATGTATCTCTGTACTTTTTTTTTTATCTAAAGAAATATGTATGTCTTATCCTTTTTTTAAACTGCTTGGGCTTTCACTGTCCTTGGATACTTGACCAAGTTTATTCTTGGAATCTTAAATGCTCTACCTCTCAAGTTTATACTCTGAATATCATGGTTAATGCATTGTGCAAAGATATTGGTTATATCCATAACTATCATTCTTATTCTTACATAATAGGTTACATAATAGTTATGGATTCAGCATATAGTTTTGGATATTGGTTTACATAACTATCTACTGCTCTACGCAACATGAAATGTTTATGCTTCTCTTACATTGGTTTTGGTTCTATCCATAACCATATGCTGAATTCGTAGTAATGATATATCGCATTGTTCCCTGAGACACAAGCTGAAGTAGATTGGTGTTAAGTTAGTTCTAACCTGTAGCAATCATTTCTCTGTTCTCATTAACTTGATGATAGTTGTTTACTTTGTTATGTTATCTACAACCCTTCATAAAAATCTACATTGCTTGGAGATCGATGCGTTTGGTTCATTACTCCTCCGCCATGTTCAAGCTTGATTACATTGAGGAAATGCATTTTCTCTCTTGTTGAGATTGTAATCGATGTTTTCATAGAAATTATAATTTGAGGAAATACAAAACCTGCAAGGATACATAAAGATCACAAAAATATATACAAAAGAGAGAGCAACTCTTGTTGTTTGTAAACAGTAGCAAAGTAAGATAAGACCAAGAGACGTCTTCTTCTACTCCTCATCTTCCTCTTCTTCCATAATCTCAAAATCCTTCAATATCCTTCAATATGTCAGGATCAGGAGCAAATGCCTCCTCCTCCATAATCTCATAATCACTTTCCAAATTTCTATGTTGCTCAAATATCTTCAAATCTTTTTGAGACACCTTCTTCTGAACTCGATGAAAAAACACTTCAATTCATACCAAATTCAAATTCATACCCCAATAAACACATGAAAAAAATGAAAAAACTGAGAAAAATACCTTTTTTCGTTTACACCATTTACCACTTTCAACACACCACTTTCTGTATGGCCTAAGTTTGAAATGTTCAAATGGATATTCTTCTTTGTCCTTCTCTTCGTTCACAATCCCTAGACAAACTATGTACTTATATGGATTTTCAGAGAGAATTTCTTTTACAATCCCTAGCCGCCAACTCCCATCATGAAACGCCTCAACAATATCCCTTAATCCATACTTTGTGGGAGAAGAATCAGGCGGTACAGGCCTAATAAACGACTGATCAACAGCCTCGTTATTTCCCCCATCACGATTCATGTTGAAGTCCTCCATATACTTCACAACAAACATTTTGCAATCCTCTTCCTCCTCCTCTGTGGTAACAATCACTGCCGGATTCCATATAGTTTCTTTTTTATGTGTTATTGAACTTACTTCCACAAATATTCCAGTATTCAAAAACTTTGGCTTGGACATATCTATAATCAACACCATAGCGTTGAGTGAATCCTTTCGCAACAAGCCGCGCTTTATAACGTTCTAGAATTCCACTTGAAAGAAATTTTGTGGTAAACACCCATCGACATCCAACAAGATTCTGACCAGGATGAGAGGGAACTAAATCCCATGATTGATTTAGAGCATGAGCATCGAATTCTTGTGAGCAAGCTCGGCGCCAATTCTCGTCTTTCATTGCTTGTGAAATTGATGTGGGTTCCTTGCTTAAAGTTTGTGCCGGAGAAGCCAGATTACTCTGTTTCTTCTTTTTGAAAATATTATTTTTGGATCGGGTTTTCATTTTATGTTGATTTGGAAGTGGGTTTGTATTTGGTTTCTTGGTTCTTCGGGAATAGGTTTTGAGAGTGGCGGTTTTATCGTGGTTTGATTGACTGGTTTGGTTGGGATTGGGTTCAGTTTGTGGTGGCTCGGTCTGAGTTGTGGGTGGCAACTCATTTTGTGGTGGAGCAGTGGACTCATTAGACATAAGGTTTGGCTGGGCCGTGGGTTGCGGCCCATTATCATTTGGAGCAGTAGGCTCAGAACTTTGGATTGGAGAAGATGGAGAAGGGGAAGATGAATGAGATGAAGGATTAGAAGGTAATACCTGAGCGGTTGCCGTTGGAGATGGATTTTCATGGTGAAGGTTCAGTGTCGTGGGGAGTCCAAACGAGTTGTATGAGTCTTGAGGAATGACCGTGATTGAAGAAACCGGTGGATTGTAGATACTAGAACTCGGTTGTGGATCACTTACAGATTCTAACCGTGAAGTTGATTGAAACGGAAACTCTGTTTCGTGAAAAGGAACATGTCTCGAAACGAATAACCGACCCGTTGGGAGATGTAGGCAGTGATAGGCGCTTTGTGTTAACGAATACCCGAGAAAGACACATCGTTGAGAACGATCCTCGAGCTTATTCTTTGTGTATGGACGTAGCCATGGAAAACAAAGACAACCGAAGATGCGTAGTTTTTGATAATTTGGTGGTGCACCAAAGAGTTTCTGAAAGGGCGATGTCATGGACAAGATAGGTGTTGGCATCCGGTTAATCAGAAAAACCGCTGTAGCAAAGGCGTATGGCCAATACTCTTTCGGAACCGAGGCTGTTGACATGAGAGTTAAGCCGGTTTCAACAATGTGCCGATGTTTTCTTTCAGAGATTCCATTATGTTCTGGAGTATGAGGAGGTGAGGTAAGATGAGAGATACCATTTGTTGCTAAGAACTCGCGAAGAGAAATAAATTCCCCACCGTTATCAGAGAACAACGTCCCAATTCGATTCTGAAATCGGTTTTCGACCAGAGCTTTGAAGGTGATAAATATTTCTTTGACATCTGATTTCTTTTTAAGCGGATACAACCACGTATACCGAGTAAAGTGATCAACGAAGACAAGATAATAGCGGTAGTTTTCTTTGGAGATAATTGGAGAAGTCCAAACATCGGTAAACACGTATTCAAGAGGTCGGTTTGAGGTGAAAGAGGTTTGGGAAAAAGGAAGTTTATGGCTTTTATTAATCGCACATTCAGAACAGGGTAAATGTTTTTGAATGGGAGAGGAAACAGGTAAGGAAAACGAAGAAACAACACTGTTTAAGATAGATAAAGATGGGTGACCCAATCTTGAATGCCATGAGGAAAGATTTGTCTTGGAACCAGCCGCGGAAAACAGAGACATAGCTTGCGTAGTCTTCATCGGCCATTCATACAACTCGTTTTTAGTTTTCCCTTGGAGTAATGGGACCCCCGTACTGAGATCCTTCACCTGAAAAGATGCAGGGAAGAATTCAACTGAAACACCATTAGAATTACACAACCGAAATACGGAAACCAAGTTCTTGTGAATATCAGGAACACACATAATTTTATCAAGCTTTAAAGTACGAGTTTGAGAGGGAAGAAGCTTGGAACCCGTATGTGTGATGGGAATGGTTGAACCATCAGCTAGCATGACATCATCACCACCATGGTATGGTTGATGAAGGGAGAGATTGGCAAGGTCGGATGTTATATGGTGAGTCGCACCGGAGTCGAGTAACTAATCATTGGGTCCATAGGATGAGCCAATAGCAACGTTGGCGCGTGGCTGCCATGGCTTAAAAGGAGATTGTTGAGGCTGATTCGAGGATTGCATTGACTGCAATTGTGGACAACGCCGCGCACTGTGACCTTGAGTGTTGCAAATTTGGCACTTCCCTTGATACGGTTTTGGAGTGCGATTGTTGTTGTTGTTGTTGGCTCGCGGCGTCCAGTTGGTGTTGTTAGGCTGCCAATTGTTGTTGTTTGGTTGCCAATTGTTGTTGTAATCGGTTTGTTGATGGTTAGAGAAGCGACGATTAGCTTGACCTTTGTTGTGATTGTGTCGATTCTGAATGTTATTCGCAGAGACAGGAAAAGGGTTTGTATTAGCACTCACATTGGCAGAGAGAAGCTTAGCTTCGTGATTGAGGAGACGTTCATGGACTTCGGTGATCATTGGTGGTGTATCTTTGCCTTCGATTTGGTCGATCACGTTTTTGTATTCTTCGGGAAGACCCTTGAGAATGATATCAATGGAGTCTTCATGGTCAAGCGGTTTGCCGAGTAGAGCTAGTTGGTCGAGTCTTGTTGTCACGCCTTGAATATATTCGTCAATCGTCTTTGATCCTTTGGTGTAGACTTGCAATTGATCTTTTGAGTTGTCGGATATGGCCACGGCTTGGTTGTGCATATGTTTGCATCAACTTCTTCCAGATTTCATGGGCAGAGTTTGCACGAGACACCAATGGTTGAATTGTGGTGGCCATGGTTCCGAGGAGTGCACTATAGATGAGCTTATCTTGGCGATTCCATTTGGTGAAAGAGGGATTCAGAGAAGTCACAGTGCCGTTGGTGATTGTTGCATTTGGGATCGGCTCCGAGCCATCAAGATGGCCAAGAAGACCATGACCATCAAGAAAGGCTTTGATTTGAAGACTCCACATGAGGTAGTTGGTGTTTGTCAATTTTGTTATGTTCGACATGTTGACATTGAGAATGGACTCGGCAGCGATCGGAATGGTTTCGGTGGTGGGCGGCGTAGTAGCCATGACCGTCGGTGGAAAGAGGAAAAAGTTTTTGGTTTTTAGGTTTTTAGGAGCGTATGCTCTGATACCATATAAAATATAGAACTTGATTATTATTCACTATTTAGAGTAGCCTATATATACAAGCTAGAGGAGAGTAATTACACGAATTGAGAGAGATTGTAGGGATTACAATAAGCTAATTTACAAGAGTAAATTGATTTAGTTTCCTTAATATGTATTTACGTGATAATATCCTGCAAGAGAGAACAAAAAAAATTTGCTTTTGCATTTCTTTATTCGTTTTTTTCTTTCTCTAAGACCATAATCGAAACGCAATTTTTATTTTTCAACAACAAAGAAAAGAAAGCAACAAAGCTCAGTTACATTTAAGGTACAACACAAAAAAATTTACACCAAAAATCCTAAAATTAGAATTAGAGAAATAGACAATAAATCCTCTAAACCCTTAAATAAATAAATTTCAAGAACAAAAAGCCAAAGTTCAATAATAAATGTATCTTAACACCGTTCACTAAGTTATTTATTTATTATATAAATAGAAAAAAATTCTCCTAAAATCTCAAAAGGAGGAAAAACACTACATCACACATACCATAATTTTCGGTTTTTTCCAATTCTCATTCATCCACTTGATATGAGGTCTTAACTCATTTTCGTTGAAGTGAAGAATATCAGGTGGATCGTCATGGTAAACCAAAAACTTTTCACCTTCTAACTTTTTGATCACAACACCCGTCCACCATCCGTCTTTGTAAGAGGTGTCGACTCTCACTCCTTTCTCTAAAGGAATGTGATTGTAATGTTTCTCCGGCGGAAAAGGCCGGATAAACTTTTGATGCGTCCTACCGCGTAAAGGTTTTCCAGTTTCCGTTTGTAATGTTAAGTATTCAACACCAACTTCTTCTTTACTCTTTGTGCAATTTTCTAAAAGAATAGCTTCAAACCATGCTCCTATAAATCCCTCATCATTAGAACAAACTTCCACTTTAGAATTTTTTTTCATGTTTTTTCGGGTTGAAATGGCGAGAGAAGAGAGAGTTTATAAAGTACACTTTTTGTTGAGTTGTTTTTGGGATCTGGAAATGGAGATGAGTGGTAGTATATGAGGTTGGATGATACAAAAAATTGGAGAGTGATTTAATGGCGAGGAATATGCTTAATTTCACTTTCTTTCTCTTTTCTATATATGCTTGTGTATGTGTCTATATATATAATTCTGTGTGTGGCGTGTGGTTTCAGCTCATCACCAATTTCAAAAGACAAGTGGTCTACACGTAGCAGTGAGGTGTCATTTTATTCAGTTTCAAAAGACTGCGAAATTACGTTTTGGACCCAAAGTCGCTAAAACGCTGCGTTTTATATATCATTTGGGAAAAGACTACTAATACCAAAAACGTCGTCGTCTGTTCTTCATTTTTCGTCTATTTATTTCTCTTATGAAATCAAAGTCTCTAAGTGGATCAGAGTCTCACCGTGTTGATAGAGTTCTTCAACTCTTCTTCAATGGAATGTCAAGATCAAACTCCACCACTGCTTGGTCTTAATAAATTGGTTTGACCAAATTCAGGTTCAGATAAAATAAAAAAGATCCAAGAAATTTTTATTTGTTTGTAAAGTACAAGAATTGAAATTGAGAGTTGCATTACTGATTATAGATTTTTTTCCGCATCAATGATTTAGTTAGTTGGTAATTACAAAAGTATGATTTCTATTTTTGAGTTTCGTTACAAACTATTCACCAAATGGTTTTTCATAATCAATATCATAGGGTAAAATTCAAGTTTATTAATTTCGCCATTTTGATTCCCATGAGTTTCACATAAATTAAACATCAACTTTCATTAATTTATACTTGTTTTTGTCAAATAGTAATAGCAACTGCGGATTTGGTTTTCGATTTGTTGATTAGGACTTATGTGCAGCCTAGAAAACTAAGAGAAGCTTTTACATTGTTGTCAAGTAGAGGTTATACGGTTTCTATTGATGCGTGTAACGCGGGAGTGGCGTTGGTGTGAATGTGTACACACTCTCAGTATCATATGGTTAATGCTTTGTGCAAAGATGGTAAAAGTCGGTATCCCAAGTGCAAGTGGAGGGAGTTTATCCCGATATCGTAACGTTGATCTAGTAAAGACCTTATGGAAGAGGCGTTTGAGAAAAATGCTATGCCGAGCAAAGGGTTTAAGTCCGGGTGATGAAATGGACTGTGTAAGAACGGGAAACACGAGAGAGCCAAGGAAGTTATGTTGAAATCGGAGTTGTGTCCTCACTCCGCTACTTACAGATCGTTGCTGATGGAGGCTTGTAAGAAGGGGGATGCTGCTGAAACCCACAAGATTTTTTGCTCGGACTGGAAATCTCGACAAGGCATTAGGATGCAGGACTGATTCCCGACAAAGTCATCTACACGATTCTTATCCATGGGTTTTTGTGCGAAAGGTATCATCTCTGAAGCTGTTTCGCAGGGTTTGGTAAACTAGGCGATATTGATACAGCAAAAGAGATATGGTATCACAAGAGATAAAGGGTTGAAACCTTTTTGCACAAGATACATGGTTTTGTGAAAGACGAAAACATGAGCAAAGCTTTTGGTTTAGTGAAGCAGTTGGAGCAAGGAGGATTAGTAGTGACAGAAACAGATGAAAGAAGCTGAAGTTGTACTAAGGAAGATGATTGAGAGAGGTGATAAGTGTCAACGTATAGTTCTCTGATCAATGGATTAGCTTTAGCTTTGGAACAATCTACTTCTTGGTTAGCTTTGGAGATATTGGTGTTAATCCAAAGGACGCAGGTTGTTCAAGGACAGTTTCAACAGAGCCAAACAACAACAGTTGGGAAAGCTTATAATATCATGGATGAGGTTTTTGGCTTTTGTCTTGTTTCTGTACAACACAGAGTTCTCTAAATGTTGGAGGTTCAAGTGTACAGTGACAACACAGAGTGTGCCGTTGTTGCCTTTGGTATCTGCATCTGTATGGCACCGATGGCGATACAAGACCGGCATCACTTTAGCTTTTGACGGGTTTAAATGTTGGATCTGCTGCACCAGAGACAGAGTACCAGTGAGTTTGGTCCTTACATCTGTGTGTCCATCTTTGTGCAGAGGCTTGTCGGTTCCTCATTGCATTACCAAGCTCAGAATTGACACCAAGACACAGAATTTACAAGCTTGCTGGAACGAAAGGCTTTTGGATCAGTTAGGTTTCAGTTCAAGCATACTTGTTTGTACAATGATTCATATTCTGGTGAGGAGTGGGAAATTATCTGATGCGCATGGTTGTGTCCTTAGGATGATTAGGAGGAGTGGTGTTACAGGGGAAGGGATTGTGAATTCTTGGGTTTCGGTTTTCAGTTGGTAATAACATTGAAGTATTCGAGCAATTATGATTTGACAGAAAAGTTGTGGAGGCAGACTCAGAGCTGCCATTGTTGGTTTCAGAGAGAGATGAAACGAAAGTGGATTTGAAGATACTGAATAAGAAGAATATGATGACCAAGCTAAGCTAATATTGATGGAGCTAATATTCATGGAGCCAATAGAGACAAGATAAATTTTGATTCCACTGGTCTTGTCTTGAAAACGCTTAATCGTCTAGGTTGTTCTGATGTTAGTAAGCTTGGTGAACAGTTTCTTGATATTGGTCTCAAAGAGGTGTTATGTTATATTTTAAAAACATTATTAAGATTCTGATTTTTTTTCTATAGTTCTGAAATTTCTATATATAGTAATGATTCTTTGCCGGCACAAGAACCGAAAGCTCTCTCTCTCCTCTCCCTCTTCATCTTCCTCTGAGTTTTCTTCCACAAACGTGACCCGATCTCCCTCTCCGGTGGTCGGTGTTTCTCACCGTCACCGTGAGAGGGACCGTCTCTCTTTACTTAAGCATTTGTGTAGTTTTTCTTTTTTTTCCGTTCATCCTGCGGGTTGGATCTCGTGTGTCGTGTTTGTCTTGTGTGTTCGAGATCTGGTGGTTGAGATGGGTTCTGGAGTCTGATTTTTAAGCTTATTTTGTCCTTTCTACGGTTTATCTCCATTGGTAGCCGAGCTACGGCTTGATTCTTGAGGAGGAAGAGATGTTTAAACCTTCACTACTCTCTTCCTAGTCTTTTTCAAGTGGTTTGGTCGTTTGCGTCCGCTCGGTTTTTCTTTGGAAAGCAGCCAAGGGATCCGGTTGGATAGGATAATAGCTTACATATTTCAAGACTCTCTTCCTGTGATAGACCTTTTGTCTGTTTGTGTTTTATAACGGTTGTTTGTTTGGGACTTTTCTTTGTTTCCTTAGTAGTTTTCGTTTGTGTCCAAGGTTTCTTTGTAACCTTGGCTTTCATCTCGGAAAGGATATGTCCTTTGCCGAGCTTTGTTGTATCTCGAGATGACTGAATAAAAACTTAGATGACCAAAAAAAAAAAAAGTAATGATTCTTTGCCACTCCAATATCTTACAGTATTATGGTTTGTCCAGTAAAGGCTATATCATTCCGAAGCATCTCGAGTTTGGGATGATATTCCTGGAAGGGTGTTGTTACTGTTGCCTATTTTCATTTCAAGGGTCTGGTAACCAATTTAGAATGTCTTGAGGGCACGAAAAGTGCTTACTCCATTGTAAATTTTACCATTTCAATTCAAGTTTTGTACATATTTGTTCTGAAGAGAATATAATTGAAGAAACATGTAGGTTTTCGCAGAATAAGAAGAATATGAGTTCTGATGATCAAAGCTAAGCCAACATTCATGGAGTGAATAGAAATTTTCAACACATAAAACGTTTCAAGTCATAATACAACATAAAGCATTGCAGGTTTAAAAGTCATAATAAAAGCATTGGAGGTTCAAGTTTTACAACTAGAAAGAAACATTGGAAAAGAAAACATAGAGAAAGAGCCACCTTAGGCTGTTGAGGTGGTGGCTTTGGGCTTCTTCACAGCTTTGTGCTGCTTATCATTGGTGTCTTTGTGCTTCTTATCATCGGTGGATTTAATTTGTCCTCCTTCACGACCATCGTCTTAGTTGCATCATCATCTGTGGAGGTGGTGGCTTTGGCTTCTTGCGCTTATGTCGGGTGAAAACATAAACAGAAAATGAGCTAAAACAACCATCCATAGCTAATTAAACGACAAGCATAACCATAGATATCCGGTCCATAAGAAATTAAACGACAAGCATAACCATAGATATCCGGTCCATAACAAATTAAACGAAAAGCATAATCATCCATAAGTTATATTAATTAGGTAAAGGAACGAATGGATACCTAATCCAAAGTTTGTAAACATCAGCCGCAGTATGTACATCCGGCATCTTTTCCTGTTACATAAATATAAAAAACAATCTTTTGAATGAATAAGCCTTAATATAGAGGAAATATAAATTTACTAAAGTAAAATATAACAACCCCAAGACGACGATACAGGGCGCTGACAATACTCAAGTTCTTCTTCGGGAGGTTCGCAGGATAATAAGGATTTTGTAATGCGAATTCAAAACCACTAAGAGGAGGTTTAGGTTTGCGCTGAGGATGAAGCCTAGGCGTAAGACCGTAAGCCATTTTTGCTCTGCCGCTTTCTGCTTTCCAAGAACATTTTCGGAAGCTATGTCTACACCGGACGCTCTTTACTGGAAGGAAGCCGTCAACAGTGAAATGGATTCTATCTTGCAACATAATACTTACGAGATAATCGAGTTACTACAAGGGTTTAAAGCACTCTGGTGTAGATGGATTTTCAAAACAAAATTGAAAACCGATGGTGCAATTCGTTATTCGTTATTCGGTTTTAAAGTAGCCTAAACAATTTCCGATCACAAAGTATCAAATGTTATGTTCTCTCGCAATTTCTTATTTTTATTTTTATCATACGTAGAATGAATCTCTTTCTTTTTTTGTTTTCGCGATAAAGCCATGAAAAATAATCTTAGCCGAGTTTGAAACATATTTTTATAGGCTGTGTATGTGTAAGGGCCTAAGGGGATTCGACCGGAAGTCAAGAGCACCAAGGCCTCTGATTGCGAGAATGCATTTCCCGCCCAGCAAAATGATACATAAAAGCTAAAGCTAACAGGATACTTTGCCTTAGAGTTGTAATAGGTTTTTGAATTCCATTTTGGTGTGTCTTTATGTGTATCAAATAGAAGCAGCCCTGAGTCTGTTTTTGAATTCCATTTTGGTGTGTTTTCTTCAATCAGTTCGAAAGACAAAAAATGATCAAACGAGGAAGGACTCAATATTGGATTACAAGAAAATTGGGGTCTAATATAAAAACATTAAAAAGTACGAGGACCAATTTGCTATTCAAGAATACCAAGTTCCTTGAGCTTCTGCATTTGAGCAACAAATGGTATACTGTTAAACAACTGATTCAGAATTGATCATCAGGAGAGAATCCTCTCTGCAACATCTCATCGTGAAACCGAAACGCCTCGGTTAAGTTATCTTGAGAAACAAATCCATTGATCAGAGAACTATACGTCGACTTATCAGGATTCACACCTCTCTCAATCATCTTCCTTAGTACAACCTCAGCTTCTTTCATCTGATTTTGTCTACAAAACCCGTGTAAGATCGAATTATACGTAAATACATCAGCTACTACTCCTCCTTGCTTCTCCTCCATCGTCTTGACCAAACCAAAAGCTTTACTCATGTTTTCTTCTTTAACAAAACCATGTATCAATGTATTATAACTTATACTATCCGCCACAAAGCCTTCCGAAATCATCTTGTCCAAAAAGGTTTCTGCGTCAGAGGCACTACCGGACCGGCAATAGCCTTTTATTATAGAGTTACAAATCATAACCGTTGGCTTTATGCTTTTACCGATCATTTCGTCCCAAACTCGAAATGCCTCGGATATATAGCCTTTACTACACAACGCGTTAACCATAATGCTGTAAGATATCGGAGTGGGAAGTATCTCTTTTGATACCATATCTGCCCATATCTCTTTCGCTGTATCGATATCGCCTACTTTACCAAACCCATCTAACAATGTGTTGTACGTCACAACGTCGAGTTTGATTCTCTTTTCCTTCATCTTCTTAAAAAGCTCCATTGCGTTTTGCAGATTTCCGAGCTTACAATGTCCATCGATAAGTATAGTTAACGTAAAAGAGTCTGGAAATAAACCTCTTTCTGTCATTTCTTTGAACAGTTTATCCGCTTCGCCTAACATTTTCCGTTTGCATAAGCCGTGTAAAATTGTATTGTAGGTAACAACATCCATCGCACAACCTTGCGAAACCATTTCATTTCTTAGATTCATCGCTTCAGTGATCATACCTTTTCTACAATACCCCTGGATAAGAATCGTGTAGATAACTTTATCAGGAATCAGCCCCGCTTCCTTCACACTGTTGAAATACACTAACGCCTTGTCGAGATTTCCACTCCGAGCAAAAAGACTCATTATCGAACTAAAACAAACCAAATCCGGAACAATCTCTCTAGATCTCATATCGTTAAAAATCTTTTCCGTTTCGACGGAATCTCCCTTCTTACAAGCCTCCATAAGCAACGATCTGTAAGTAGCGGAGTCAGGACTCAACCCGGATTTCAACATTTCATCGAAAACTTCTTTAGCTCTTTCGTATTTCCCGTTCTTACAAAGTCCGTTTATCAGAGAGTTATATGTATAAACACCCGGACTAAACCCTTTACTCGGCATAGCATTCATCAACTCAAACGCCTCTTCCATAAGCCCTTTACTAGAGTACGCGCTAATCAACGTGTTATACGTTACAATATCCGGATAAACTCCTTTCTCTTCCACTTCCGACAAAAAGCTTCCGACTTTTTCCATTTTACCGTCTTTACACAACGCGTTAACCATGATATTGAGAGTGTACACATTAACACCAACGCCACTCTGATAAACTCCCCAAGCCAACTCTACCCAACCGATCCTCACTAAGCTTCCGATAAGAGCGTTACAAGCATCGACAGAAACCGCATAACCTTTACTTCTCAGCAATGTAAAAGCTTCATATCCTTCTCTTAGCTTCCTAGCTTGCACATAAGTCCTAATCAACAAATCGAATACCGAATCGTTCGAACCGCAGTTACTATACGTCGAAACCAAAGAATTCACAACCTCTGCTCTTGTTACACCACTTCTCCTAATCATCCTAAGAACACAACTTTGTGCATCAGATAATCTTCCGTTTCTCACTAGAATATGAATCATTGCGCTTAATGACAAAGAAGTATGCTTCAAATTCGGTGAATTGAACCCTAATTGATCCAAAAACTTTTGACCTAGGCTTAAATCATTCCGGCAACGGTACAAAACCTCGACGACGGATATAGGGTTTAATCGAATCAGATGATTTCGCAAGGAGTCGGAATTATTACCTTGTTTTAAACTGAAATAGATCTTCTCCACCAAAAACGAATCCGATTCCGAAGACGAAGACGAAACCGAAGAAGAAGAAGATGGTTCTGAATCTGGAGATGGTGAGGACAATGTTGTTAAGGTTCTGAGAGGTTTAATTCGAGTGAGAGGGTGTTTTACGCCGGAGATTATTATCCGGTGAGAAACCATTTTTCCGGTGACTGGCGATGAAAGAGACTTGAGATTTTTTGGTTGAAGAAGACAAATGGAAAAGAGAAAAAATATGTATTTAAAACCGGACCGGACCGACCGGTTGAATCGGTTTAACAGCGAACAGGAAGCGATTCCGGGTTGGGTCACCACTAAATATCCGGTTCATAGATTTTGACTTTTTTTGAGTTTTTTTTTTTCCGTCTGGATGAATTTTATTGATAACTTAGAACCAAAATACAAGCGTATTAGGACACACTTACATAAAGCAAGGCATGGGATACATGTTGACAAACGCAAAATGAAGAACTAATCAAGGCATTGGACTTCAAGACCAAACCGCAACAAACAAACTCCTCAAAGATCTTTTTGATGCCAAAACTGCGTCGAAAACCAAGAGATGGAAGAGCAAGAGCCACAAAGATCTCTACCAACAACAGCATGGACGGAGGAGAACGGAGAACGGAGAGATTACAACACAATCTTCACACCCTAACCAACAAGACTTTTTGAGAGTTTTCCACCGTTGATTTTTTGTGATTTAATTGTTTGGGTACTGATTTAAGAATTTCAGAAAAACCATATGAAAAAAGAATTAAAAAAAATATGAAGATTTGAAAGAAAAAAAATTATTTGCTTGATCCTTACTTAGATTATTGGGAGCTTCATTGGTGACATTATTTGCCTTAAGCACTTCTAATATTCTAGTGAAATCCAAGTACACGACACAACCAAAACCAAATTAATTGAACGAAAACTAAGAAAGTAATCCATCAAACTAAGAAACTAACAAGTAGTAATCTTACAAGACTCTTTTGAAAACCTTGCATGAAAAGGTTAGATTCTTTTTGAATTATGTGCATGTATGATATATGGTATAGAGTATGTCGTATATCTATATCTTATGTGTTTGTGTATTATGTGCAGAGTTTCACTTGAAACGAAATGATGATACTCGTAGGACTCAATTCAAAAATAGTGTATCTCGAGAAGATACTTTCAAGAGTTTATTCCCTTGGGGTAATAAGGAAACTCTGAAGGAGTTGAAGTTACAGACCATGATACACTTTTTTGACCACAACTACTTTGGTTGTTCAATGAAGCTGACTGTTGTTGCATCATGTATGTATCTTTTCTCTTCCTCTCTCTTGTTCTTTCTTCTCTCTTCCTCTGTTTCTTCCTCTCAGTATTTCTTCGTCTCTTAATTCTCTAATTTTTCATTGCAGGATTTCTAGGTGAACTTGAGGAATGGGTGAAGACATTCTTTTCGAATATAAAATCCAAATCGGAGAGTATTCCTCAAGACCATCTTGAAGTCCAAGTCCTCCTTGGAATCCTCACATGTTCTATAAACTACGTTCTATTGAACGTAGAAGAACATTAGAGGTTTCTTGGTGGATACCTTTGAACTCTAACATTGGAGGTCTACTCTATATGTCTTTACTTCTAGGTCAAGGTAATCATCATCATTGACTTAGACTTTTTCATGAAGTTAATGTAGTTAATTACTTTTGATTGGTTGATTGTTGTAACTTTCCTTTCTCATATGACAGAATGTGAAGGCTCTTTGATCTCTCTCTGGAGGGAGAGAGGTTGGGCAATAAATATCCAAGTGGGTATTCAAGGAGAAGAAATAGATTCTTTCACCAAATTTGGTAGTTCTTTCATGATGTTAAAAAATATGAAGACTTGAAAGAAAAAAATTATTTGCTTGATCCTTATTAGATTATTGGGAGCTTCATTGGTGACATTATTTGCCTTAAGCACTTCTAATAATCTAGTGCAATCCACGTACACGACACAACCAAAACCAAATTAATTGAATGAAAACTAAGAAAGTAATCCATCAAACTAAGAAACTAACAAGTAGTAATCTTACGAGACTCTTTTGAAAACCTTGCATGAAAAGGTTAGATTCATTCTGAAAGATAATTGTCAATTTAGATCATGCATTTTTATTCATTGTTATTCTCAAGTATGAGGAGAATTCCTGAAGTATGGAGGAATAAATGAAGGAATGAACTGAGGAACAGTGAGAAGCTTTTTTCCCCAAGCCAAATCGTTATCGAGAAGAGTCAAGAGGTGGTGATGGTGCTTCTGCCTCTGCTTTTTCAGAAGCAAAAGCTCCTTCTGATGCTTCTCCTTCAAAAGCTCCTTCTGATGCTCCACCTTCACAAGCTCCTTCTTCTGATGATGATGATACAAAGGGTCTTCTCACTTCTTGATGTTCTGGTTCCTCTCAGGCACACTCAATACAGGAAGATATATTTGGTTCAAGGCAGTGAAGGCGGCGGTGAAGGGATGAAGGCTAGTGCAAACTTCCTCATTGATCTTGGACTTTGAGATAGGGAGAAAGAGAAAAAGGACCTTATGGCTCAGCTCTTCATGGAGCTCTTAAAAGACGACTTGAAGGAAATTTTATACCTGGTGAGTGAGTTACTTTTTTCTGAGTTACTTTCTAAATTCTTGAATTTTTGAATTGGAACTTAGGGGGGAAGTTGGATATAAAACGTCCATCACATTATCTCGCAATAGAGTGGCAATGTGTCTCTCGGAACCTCTTTACATAGTTCTTCTGTTGTTGATGTAGTACTGATGGTGAGTTCTATTGGTGTAGTGAGTGGTGTACTGAATTCTTCTTCTTCTTCTTGGAAAAGTTTTACCAATTTCACTGCTTCTTGATAGGCACCAGAGCATACTCCTTCCACGTAAACCTACAATTCATATAAGTAAAAGAAATATTATAAGTAAACAAAAACACAAAATCTACTTAACTACTATTAAAAGATTTAAAAAGTTGAAATATACCTGAGATCGTAAAATGGGGTTGGGGAAAAAAAGTTTGATATCCTGAATTGAAATCGATTTCAATTCTGCTTTTATTGCCTCATTTGTGAGAGAAGAGGTTAAGAATCCATTGATCACATTTTCTGATTGCTGATCAATATCTAAATCGGCATTTGATAGCTTGAGAATCATCAGAGCCTTCACAATCTGAGAAACCACAAATTTAGAATTTAGAAATAATTAGAAATTAATAACATAAATTTAGAAATAGAAGAAGATTAACCTCAAAACTCTCCTCATTGCTTGGAAGGAAGTCTTTTAATCTTCCCACAACGTCCTTTATCAAGTTGTATAGTCCTTCCAGACTGTAACCAGACACACACAGTGCGAGTCTCTTGTGAGATAGTGTCACGGATGTTTGATATCCGGCTTCCTTACCCTATATATAAGTGATAGTAAGTGTTAAAAAAATTCAAGAATCAAGTATAAAATAACAGTAAATCACTCACTAGGAATAAAATTTCCTTCAAGTCCTCTTTCAAGAGCTCTATGAAGAGCCGGGCCATAAGGTCTTTTCTCTCTTTCTCAACATCTCCAAGTCCAAGACTGATAAGAAACTTTTTCTCTTTCTCACCCTCAGTACACCAATAGAAGAACTCAAAGAACTCACCGTCAGTACACCAATACAACTACATAAAGAGGTTCCTCTGGAAAGCTCATAACTAGACATCATTCCTAGAATGCAGTCTAGAAAAAAAAAAATTTGGCGAAGGTTAGTTAAGTTATTCTTTCTCCGTTTATCTCTTACTCACCTAATGCATTGGCTTTAGTATTCAGTTGAGTCTAATTATTCATTGAACATTCTCACTTTGTAGTTATATTTTCAAGTATCTAGAGGTGAAAAAAGAGGAGATGGTTGGAGAGATAGCGGGAAGCTCATATTTTTCTTATTCAAGCAAAACATACATGTTTGTTTTTCTTCTTTCTGTTTTCTGTGCGGAACAGTAATATTCTCTTGTGACTCATTATTGAGCTAAAGCAAACCAAAATTTTGTACAAAGTCTGCCCCATGCAAACTTTTGCATCCATCTTAAAGATCTTGAAGTTGGAAGTGGAGTCAAGCTTCACTTGATGGCAAAGCTTTATGAAGAGCTTACTCACCATTGTAAGATAACATTGATATTGTAATATTGTATGCTGACAATTCAAAAAGAGATTACTCACTATGTGTAAAATAACATTTAAATCATCTTTTAAAAGTTCTACGAAAAGTTTGGCTATAAGGTTCTCTTTCATTCCATCTCCAACCTTGAGATGGATTAGGAAGTTTGCATGGGCCATGATCATCCCTTCTTCACCAGAAATGTATCAGAAAGTAACATTTTTGTCAATTGTCAATCCGGATCCGACTCCATTGACCCAAGACGGGTCGGTTAAATAAGGCTTTTTTTAGATAAAAGCCCATTAAGGGAAAAGGAAAAACTCTTTTTTTTTGAATTATACACAGTTTCCCCAAAGGCTTTCTAGGCCCAAGAGACTAATCTGTGTCGCCGGCGATGCCCAAATGTTAATTCCCCGGTGGCCGAGACTCGAACCCGGGTGGCGGTAGTTACAGCTGCAACCCCTTTACCACTGGGCCACAAGCCTCAGTTAGAGGAAAGGAAAAACTCTTAGCATAAAATAAGTAAAAAAAAGTATATATTTCCCGCTTCTCTCGACTCTTCATCTTCCTCGACGAACTACTGTTTAAGAAACCCTAAGTCCTCCTCTCTCTAGAGAACAATTCTCTAATTCACTGCGAAATTTCACAAACCGAAACAAAATTAGTCAACAAGGTAAGATCTTTCGTGTCATATAACGCTCTAAAGTGTACGTTTTTATCCCATCAGTTGTTTTCTTTCTTGCGTTTTTAACTGTATCGATGCAGATTTTGTTGATTGATCTGTATGCGTGAAAGCTTGACTCTTTACTAAATTGTATGAATGCAGATGTCAGATAATTTGGAGAATTCGGTGATTAACTTGAAGCTACTCGTAGATCAAACAAAGAACAAGGTTGTTTTCGCTGAAGCGGGTAAAGATTTCGTCGACATACTCTTTAGTTTTTCGACAATGCCAATGGGAACAATCGCTAGATTGCTTGCAATGTATCAGAAGAAGTCAGAGTCAATAGCCATAGGTTGTTTCAATAACATCTACGGAAGTGTTGCGAGTATGGGGATGAATCATTTCGGTACCGAAGCTTGCAAGCAAATGCTTTTGTATCCAGGGAGTTTGAATCAGGAGAAGTGTCAAAAGATTAAGCTGAAGATAGATGATTCCAAGGCTGTCAAGTGTTACATGTGTTCTATGTTTGTGCGAAGCGGGCAATGTAGTAAAGGGTATAGTAATTTCGATACCTCGAGATGTAGCTGTGGGAATTTGATGAATCAAGTGATTCAGTTTCAAGGAGAAGGAGGAGGACGAGGGAACGGTGTTGAAGGTGGAGTCTTTGTGAGTGGTGCTCATACTTCATTCTTAATCACTGATGATTTGAAAGTGGAAGTTAACTCTGTTGGGGCAACACTTAGTGTTCTTAAAGATCTTGGTTATGCGGATTGCGATAAGTTAGTTGAGATGATTCTCGACGTTAATCTCCAAGAGGTTAAGACTTTGTTGGAGTGTTTATTCACATCGGATACTCCATTGACCGACACGTTTCTGAAAAAGAAAAGCTCATACGGTATGGAGAGGATTCATAAAAAGCTGAGTCCTGCCTCTGGTGTGGTTGGAGAGGAATCGAAAGCTGATCAAGCGATAACGCTAAATGCGTATGTTAGGAAGAAGGAAGGGAACATTATATATGTTGAATGTGGTGATGATTTCGTCGATCTTCTATTCACTTTTCTCGCTATGCCTCTAGAATCTGTATGGGGAATCTCGGGCAACGGAATCATCCTTGGATGCATTGGAAACTTATGCAAAAGCTTCAAGGAACTGAGTGTTGATTCCGGTGGAGAAGCTTCGGGTTTTAAATGTGTTCTTCCTCATTACTACAAGTGTCAGAAGCAGCTTCTTGATGTTGTTACGACGCATAAGCCACCAACCTACTACCGTTTTGTTTCCTTCTCTGCGAATCATTATAGAGAGTACAGTTTGGCTGAGAACCCCGGTAAGCGACTTGTGTATGATTGGGATGAACTCGTGCCTGTGACTTCGATAGATCCAAAATCCGAAGGCAACAACACTGCTGGATCAAGTGGATTTGTGAAGAGAGGGTTAAGGTTCATGGTGACGGATGATCTAATCATTACTCCTTCGAACTCGACCTCGACCATTGGAATGTTAAAAGATAAGCATACACGATTAGATGAAGTCGAAGTGCGAGTGATCAATATTAAAACTGAGGCTTGTGGCCCAGTGGTAAAGGGGTTGCAGCTGTAACTACCGCCACCCGGGTTCGAGTCTCGGCCACCGGGGAATTAACATTTGGGCATCGCCGGCGACACAGATTAGTCTCTTGGGCCTAGAAAGCCTTTGGGGAAACTGTGTATAATTCAAAAAAAAAAAAAAGATGATTTGTTTGATTTGAACTTACATATTACCAAATTATACAGTTCATTGATCCTATATATATGTGCATATGCAGGTTATCAGATTATTGGGAGCTTCATTGGTGACATCATCTGCCTTAAGCACTGGTCTCTTAGGTATGGAACCATCTTCAACAAGTACTCCTGAAACCCGTTTTCTCAAGAAGCCAAAGATCGAGACTTGAGAAGCAATGGTCAAAGCAAAACTTCAAGTTGTTAGATTTGATGGCTAGATAAATCTCCAATCACTATGTTGGTTTCTTGGACATCTACTTTGTCTAGTCTTTTCATTTTAGCTACTTCTCTTTTTCTTCTTTTTAAGAGACGTTCAAGTTTTAGGATATTATATGAACTATATCTTTAACCAAAGGTGTTAAACTTTATCCCTTTTCTAAAATGGTTTATTTGAAAATTGGATGTATCTTCGATTGTTTATTGCGATGAGTAAGGGATTACAGTCATAATTTCTCTGCGAGCTTTGTCGAATGTGATCAAAGGAAGGACTTTCAAGCAGTGGCAAGGAATTTTGTTTGAAATGAACTGAGAGTTGTTTCGAGGGAATTGACTGGTGGCAAGTGAAAAATCTCTTGGCTGGTTAGTTTTATAATTTGCACAAGAGCATACATTTTATCTTCACGTGTATCGACTACTTATGACTTATAAGGGCTCCAAGGTTTTGATGTTATCTTGGTTCTTCGAATACCTCATATTCCAGGATCTTGGGAATTGTTGATTGACCCATTATTCTTGTTCATTGAATGTTAGAATTTGGAAAGGTTGGTTCTTTGTATATCTCGTAAGTATTGGTATAGGATTCTGGTTCCATAGTTAACGGGGAAGCTCAAAGGTTTTTTTTTGGTTTATTGGCTCTTGGGTTTTGATGAATGATGATGACCACGTTTCTTATTAATGACAGAAAGTTAAACCCTTTTAAATGTGGAAGTCAGTTGAATAAATATATGAGTGTGGATCTTTCAGTTTCTTACTGTCATTGAGGATTTTCTTTCTTCTTTCATTTTTATTAAATATCTCTGATTTAGAATGGCTGAAAATTCTGGGGAGACTAAGTTTAAATTGAGACTTGTTGTTGATGAAGAGAAAAAGAAAGTTGTTTTTGCTGAGGCTTGTAGGGATTTTGTTGATGTGCTCTTTAGCCTTCTGACACTGCCAATGGGCACCATTGTCAGTTTGCTTGAGAGACATCGAAATTCTGAGACGGTAACTGTTGGATGTTTTACTAACCTCTATAAAAGTGTTGTGGATATGGGGGTTGATGATTTTGAGACTGAAGCTTGTAAGCAGATGCTTCTTTATCCGAGGAGCACGAGGGATATCCACTGCAAAAGTCTTAAGCTCAACTTACACCCTACTGAGGGTGATAAGTACTTTCAGTGCCCAAGTATCCCAAGCTGTCTAATGTGTAGTAATTTTAGCACTTCTCTGTGTCATTGTCGAATGTTGATGAACGAGGAGTTTCAGGTAGAAAGTGTTCAAGAGAAGAAGCAAAACGATGCTAATGGAGTATTTGTCAGAGGCGCGTCTTCATTCATCATAACCGATGACTTGCAAGTTGCAGTCAGGTCTACTGATCTCGTCTTGAAAAAGCTCAAATCTATTGGCTGTGGTGATTTCAGTAAGGTTGGAGAAAGGCTTGTTGATGTCGGGTTCGAAGAGGTATTTTACTCTGCACTTGATGTTTTTGTATCTTACTTGAATAAGCAAACTTTTAATGCTCTCTCTTGTTGATCTAGGCCATGACTCTACTTGAATGTATCTTCTCCTCAAATGCTCCCTTGACGGACACGTTTTTGAGCAAGAAGCAAAACCCACAAGGTTTGATGAGGAATTATGAAACGCTAGGTCATGAGGCAGAAGCAGGAATAATAATAACTTTGAGTGCGATCGTGAGGAAGCAGGACATGAAGGTTTTATATGTTGAATGCGGACAAGACTTTGTTGATCTTCTTTTCACTTTTCTCGCTGTCCCTTTGGAATCTGTATTGGAAATCTCTGGAAACATCTCCACTTTTGGGTGCATTGGAAACTTGTTTGGTAGCTTCAAGGACTTGAGTGCTACACAAGTTTCATCATCCAAATGTATTCTCCCCCATTACTATAGATGCCAGAAGCAGTTGCTCGATATCACCATTGATCAACCTTTGAAGGTGTGGCTAACCATTAGTAAGGAACCTGTGGTTTTGATTGATCCAAAATTGTCTGGAAACGATCAAGCAACAAAAGATAGTGGGTTTGTCAAGAGAGACGCATTGTTTACAGTAACAGATGATCTGATCATTACACCAATGAACTCTAGCTCAGCCTTTTGCTTGCTGAAGAAGTTACAGATTCGAGCAGAGGATCTTGAGGTGCAAGAAATAAGTATCGCCAAAACAGAGGTATGATTTTGCTTGTAATGATATATCTATCCTTTTGTCAAGAGTAGAAACATTTAACGATTCTGCCAAATAAATTTTTGCTTCTTTTTGGTAATTAGGCTGCAAATTTGTTGAGAGCTTCTTTGATGACATCCTCTGTATTGAACACTGCTTTATGGAACTTGATTTTGAAGAAGCCTAAGGAAGAGACTTGAAGAAACACAAATAGAGAGAGATTCACATTGTCATTGTTTTCAATATTTATGTTTTTTTGCATTTAGTTACTTACTTTCCATTGTTGACGTTTATTTTGGAGGAAACATTCCAGAATTTTTCTTACAAGAATCGCTAAATTGGGTTTATTTGGAACTTCAATAAATATGAGGTTGTTTTTTAAACAATCAAAGACCTTCGGGGTGTATATATAATCTTGGGTTAGTTTTTTTCTTTTAGGTGAATATTGAAATAAGAAACCCTCTGAATCAGATAGAGTTTTATAGATTTCGGTTTAATCAGTCGGAGACTGTGCTTTGTGAGTTAAGATATTACCATATCTTCTCTTGAGAATATTCATATTTACTTGTATAGCAAGATATGAGAGATATGATGAGATACTCTCTGTTGTATATATATTCGTTTGTGTATCAATGAGAAGGATCATCGAAGTCTATACATTATCATGCTTCACTTATCGCACACATGGCGATTTTCTCAAGCTTGATTTGGGATTTTAAATTCATCTTCTCTCGGGTCGATACGAAAATCATTTTCTTCTTCGATACCTCTCCAGATTTTAGAGTAACGCGAGCATGTAGTTTCACTTAAATTGGATGAGATTATTGTACAGGAGACGAATCAGATTCAAACCCTAATTTCTCTGCGTGACGGGCGAGTAAATTCTAATCGCTCTTTGGATTATTGGGCATACTTAATCTGCAACAAATTCGTGAATTCACTACTAATATTGTAATTCGGGTCCTGTGGTTTTGATGATGGATCCAAAATCTCGCGGAAGCAAACAGTCACCGGAAGGTAGCGGATTTGTGAAGAGAGACTCAAAGTTTACAGTATCAGATGATCTAATCATCAGTCCTATGAACACAAGCTCAACTATTTGCTTCTTGAAGAAGTTAAAGATTCGCGCAGAGGATCTTGAGGTGCAAGAAATAAAAATCACCAAAACAGAGGTAATTGTAAGTTTGTAACTAACCCTTTTATCAAATAGTCACATTTTTAACCATTCTCCCAAAAAAAGTTCTGATTTTTTTGTTTTTGTGGAATTAGGCTACAAGTCTATTGAGAGCTTCCTTGGTGACTACGTCTGCATTGAACACTTGCTTAAAGGATTTGATTAAAATAAGAAAGCCATAATTCGGCTATACAAACTGTACACAGTCCATCTTCCGGAAGCCGAAGATTGAGACTTTGAGGACCAAATGTTTCAGCCAGAAACTTCAAATTCTTGCTAATGCTCAGTCACTATATTAGTTTCTTTGACATCTACTTTTGTCTAATCTTTTCATTTTAGCTACCTCTCTTTTTCTTCTTTTTGTGAGACGTTCATGTTTTTTTTTTTTTTTTTTGATAAACCATTGGAGTTCCGGATCTTGGATCCATAATCTCCTCGGTGCCCGGGGCCAGCCGTTGATAATACCACATTTAAGGCGTAAATCACCCCTCCCAAGTGGAATTGAACTAGTGTGACCTTAAAGACTCTTTTTCAAGTCTCAAGACCACTAGGCCACCAACCACTTGGTGACGTTCATGTTTAGGATGACTATGAGGGTTATTTTATACTTCGCTGCTATTTTTGATAATTTATGTACATGGAGATGCTCCAAGGATTGATTTTGGTTTGACTAAATCACTAATTCCCAAAATGTTATGGGGAATGGTAGGATCGGTTTGACGAAAATATTGGAGAAATAGGGAAAGTAATACTCTGTTTTAAAACAGAGCATCTAAAAAAAGTCTAATATTGCAGTCAATGGGAAGATAAAAAAAAAGTATGATTATTTTTTAGTTAATGGTAATTATTTTTGATCATTGAGTGATTTAATTTGAATATAATTTCAATTATTATTCAGTCAAGGAGAAGCTCAAAGGTTTGTTTTTAAAACGTTTATGGCTCTTTGGTATTTATGAAAATTTATTATTCCCCTTAAATGTGAAGCCTTTGAGATTGAATATACATATATATATGAGTGTAGAGGAAGAACCGAAGTTTACTTTGAGAGTTATAATCGATCAAGAGAAGAACAAGGTCGTTTTAGCCGAAGCCGATAGAAATTTTGTCGATGTACTCTTTAGCCTTATGACATTACCAATGGGAACCATTGTCAAATTGCTCGAGACGCATCGAAAATCCGAGATTGGTTGTTTTACCAACCTCTACAAAAGTGTTTCGGACATGAACATCGACAATTTTGAGACCGAAGCTTGTAAGCAGATGCTGCTTAATCCAAGGACTGTGAAGGAAGTTGAGTGCAATAGGCTTAAGCTCAACATAAACCCTAATGATGATCTCAAACACTTCACCTGCCCTTATTTCCCTGGCTGTAACTTGTGCAGTAATTTTAACAGCTCTGTTTGTGTATGCGGAGAGAAAATGATCAGTGAAATTGAATTATCAGAAGAAGATGCAGATGCTAATGTTGATGGAGTTTTTGTCAAAGGCAGATCTTCATTCATCATCACTGATGACTTAAAAGTGTCTGTTGATTCCACCGGTCTTGTCTTGAAGACGCTTAATCGTCTAGGTTGTTCTGATGTTAGTAAGCTCGGTGAACAGTTTCTTGATATTGGTCTCAAAGAGGTAATTGTGTTACACTTTAAAAACATGATTTAGCTTCTTCTATAGTACTTACTTTTTTCTTTTTGTTTTTTCATATAGATTCTGACTCTTTTGGAGTTTATGTTCACCTCAAAAACTCCCTTGACCGACACTTTCTTGAAGAAGCAAAGTCTAGACGATGTTAAAAACATACACAATGTTTTGAGTGCAAAAACAGATGTAGCAGAACCAGAATTTACATTGGATGCTATAGTAAGGAAGCAGGGCATGAAGATTCTATATCTTGAATGCGGTGAAGATTTTGTTGATCTTCTTTTCACTTTACTCGTTGTCCCTTTGGAATATCTTTCGGATATCGGGTTAGGGTGCATTGGAAACTTGCACAGAAGCTTTAAAGGCTTGAGTGTTGATAAAGACAAAGAAGATTCAGCTTACAAATGTGTGCTTCCTTACTACTACAAATGCACAAAGAAGTTGTCTGATATAATCACTGAAGAACCACCGGTTTACTACCGGTACAGGAATTCGAATCCTAGGCAGCCTAACTACAGTTTGACAACAGATTGTGATCGGACTCTGCTCTATCGGAAGGATAAGATTGTTTCCGTGACTATGATTGATCCGAAAACTCATGGTGGAGATCAGTCAGAGAATGGTAGTGGGTTTGTGAAGAGAGGAACAAGGTTTACGGTTTCTGATGATTTAGTAATCACGCCGAGGAATGCTTTAAGCACATCGATCGGCTTTCTGAAGAAGTTGCAGATTCAGGCAGATGATCTTGATGTTCAGGTCATTAAAATCCGTAAAGCTGCGGTAACATTTCTTCTTTCTCAAGTAATTTAGTTTACATTTTTTCTCCCTTTGTTAATCTAACTTTGAAATCAGGCAATGAGTTTACTGAGAGCTTCCTTGGTGACATCCTCTGCTTTGAACACTGCTCTATGGAACTTGGTCGCGAAGAAGCCAAAGCAAGAGACTTGAAGAAACAGAGATCCAGTGAGAAATCTGAGTGTTACTAGTAATTGTTGATCATATGAATCTTAAAGTCTTGCAAAATCCACTTTTTTTGTTCCTTTAGTTCATTTTGCTTCAAGTGCATTTCTTTTGTTTGAAATCTACATCAAACTCTACGTTGAACCTAGATTGATTTTCTTCAGACATATTTTGAATCTTATTATCTCCATGACCTAATTTACCAAAGCAAGACTGTTTTATTGTGAAAAGATTTTAAAAGATCAAATTACATCTTCATTTGATATTCGAAGAATTAATATACTAGATATTGTCATTTCCTTATTTTAATATCTCTTAAGATCTCCGAACAAAATGTGAAAATAAGGGTTTTGATTGTTGATATTGATAATATATTTATCATGTTTCTTTAGGATTCACTTTTCAGTACCCTTTTCTTGTAAGACTGGTCAATTTATGGTTTTTATTGGAATTCATGGTGGATGAGTAAGATTTCTGTCAAATTTAGGGTTTTACAATAATGCTTTCTTCTTTCACATCACCTGCTTGTATAGGGAATTTTGTAATGATGTGGTAAGCGCAAAACTAGAGACTAGAAGCTTTCAGGTTTTTTTATTTGGTCAAGATTCCAACATTTTCCTCCCTTTCGCTTCGATGTTTCTCTTGTTTCTTAGTATAGCCTAAACTTATAAAAATCCTCATTTCCATGCTTGTGACTTGACATTGTAAGGTTTATTATCTTATCGAAAAGTTTTTATTTCGACTTTATTAACTACTAGATTTGGACCCGCGTATAACGCGGGATTAAAATTTTATTATCTATTTCTATATTTTGATTTGTATGAAATTGAGAAAATAAGTTTATGAAAGAATTTCAAAATCTATCGTTAAATGTTAAATAAATATGGTATGCGACTTTTTTAGTTTAAATTAATTTGGTATTATGATTTGTGTGTAATGTTCAAAACATTTATATACACCCGAGTTAATAACATTTACATGTATTTTGACTAAAATATGAATAAATAATCAATATTTAAATTTTATTTTAATTTTATTGACTTGGTTCGCACAAACCAAATCAAGATTTTCATCTTTAAACGTATAATTACAAAATTCGAGTAGTACCAAAAAACAAAACAAATAAAAATTTCTAGATCATTATCTATTTCTCTTTGATCGGCAAAATCATGTTTTTTTTCTAATGCCTTTATAATTAATAGAAAAGTTAGAGATTTTGTGTAATTAATTACCACAATATTTGTTATCTACTATAGACAATTAGTGGATTTCGTAAGATGTGTATATTAAAATTCATTATAGTTTTAGGAAAGTGATATAAATGTTATTTTTCGGAATGTTAAGGAAAGTGAACACAAAATTTTCTGAATTTTTTTTTATTTGTTGCCATGTTTATAAGTTTAAAAATGTTTTTGAAATTATGGAAAAGCAGTTTCGGCACATAATTCCAAAATAAGCTTATATCCGGTACCATAAAATTTTAGGAATATTTCGACATTTATTTCGGAATTAAATTTAAAACTAATGCAAAATTTTAGTAAATTTTAGGAATGTTTCGTAATGTTGATAAACTTAGAAATGTGTTATTATTTTAAATTTTTAATAGAATGATAATTAGCCCTTAAAATACTCTTATCATGACATATATGATTTTTTAAGTTAGAGTGTCTCAATGAGTGACACCTAGGATTTTGAGGTTTTAGTGTCTCCTCAATTAATATATATAGGATAGGATGTTTAGATTGCAATCAGTAAATACTTGGCTATCAAAACTCTTACAATTATTGTCAATTAATGACGTTTAGTCTTATATATATATCCTATATATTACCTTAAATATATATCCTATATTCATGCAAATTTCAGATACGTGCCCCTTTCTGGCTTTAAAAAAAGGCAATGTTTACTTCTTCCTTGTATTTAAAAATATAAAGTCATACGCATAAAGGCTTATTGGAATTTTATGAATGTTTTAATTTTTTAATAGGATGATAATTAATCCTTAAAACATTCTTAGCATGACACATAAGATTTTTTTAGTCAAATGTCTCTTAGAATGACACATAGGATTTTTTTAAGTTAGAATGCTCAATGAGTGACACCTATGATTTTTAACTTTTAGTGTCTCCTCAATTAATATAGATAGGATTGCAAACCAATTGCATTTTAACTATAGGTTTTTACAATTATGATTTCTATCTCTTTTGAACTATAGAGTTAGGGAAGTCGGTGTCTATTGGGCTTGCGCGTATTGGGCCATGTATATTAGCTTATAAGTCAAGTCTCTTTAGGGTTTCTATATGTTGTATATATATGTGTATCGCCGTTCATAACAAAAACACAATCATATAAGATGTAGGATATCTTAACACGCCCCCTCGAGAATGCTTTAAATTTTGATTTAGGAGAAATGAGCGAGACCTTCTCTGACGGAAATCAGTTTCGTTACTCCCCGTCAACCGTCGTTCTCGTCGTCAATTAGGCAAGAAAGTTCATTTCTTCGTCCGTTGCGATTTTCCCGATTGCAATCTAGGGTCGTCTGGTAAAAATAAATAAAATTCGGATTTATGCAATTTTGATTTTAAGCAGCTAGGGTTTCTTCTATGTGATTGAAGTTTGAGTATTCTTGGTTTTGTTTGTTTACAAATTCCTTGTGATCATGCGTTTTGCTTCGAATGTGCTCCTTCCTATATGTATTGAATTTTCACTGATCTTACTATGCTACTTGTGAACCAAATTTACTCAAATTGATCAAGAAATGTTGGAAGAGCCTTATGATAAGCTCAAATTAACCCTAAGCTACTCTCTCAAATTAAGAGATCAATTGCAGTATTTAGGGATCGAATCCACAGGGAATCAGTTGCACAATAGACTAATAAATTTTCGGATTAAGCTAAGCAGGATGATGAGAATGCAAAAACAAGTAAACAAAGCAAGTAAATCGGTTGAAAAGATCAATTAAAAGAAAGCTGAATCAGAATTGCAGATAATAATTAAAGATAGGATATGATGCACAGTTCTTAAACATGAACACGAGTATAAAATCAATCAACTTTCGCTGCAGAGATTATCTATGTTTAAATCCTAGAAGACCAAATTTCTTTGCGAATCTAACAATCTAAACAAGCATTAAAGTTCAAGTTCAATTGTTCACAAAACCCTAAACCAAATTTATTTGCGAAAAAGAATTTCTCTCATCAAAGACTAGATCAGGTAATCAACAAAACTGTAGTTTCTATTAATTATCCTAAGATCAGATTTAAGGTCATGAATCTAAAATCAGCAATAAACTCAAGTCAAGATGAAGAACATCTAAAGATATTATCCTATACAATTAAAATCAGATCTAGCAAAACATCAAACACCTTTGAATAACCCTAAACCTAACAGAGAAATTACTCAGACATAATAAAAGAAGAAACCATTCTTATTAAAAATAGGTATCTCTTAAACTAAGTAAAATAAAGCATAAGCCTAAACAATGGCTTAAAAACGTATTTATAGAGTACAAGGACGGTTATGGGCCCAATTGCAAACATATGGGCTTTCTGGCGCAAAAAGGAAATCTTCCGATTCTAAAATTCTGGTCGCTGGAACAGAGGTGTCGAGCGACACCATCTTCTCTGTCGATCGACACGAGTAAAATTGTGGTGTCGATCGATGCTATGCTGAGTGTCGATCGACACTTGCTTAAAATCTTCAATCCGAACTTGCGACTTTGACTGCTCATTTCCTCATTGCTCCAAAGCGATCCAGTAAACACAAATTAAGTCCAAACGTCCTTATACCTGCAAAGACTCTAAAAACAACTAGAAAACACCAAAAGACTCTGAACAATAGACTTATATCATGGCTTAAACAGGGTAAAAACCATGATATATCACCTTACAAGCTATGATAGATACTTTAGAATTGTTTGGTAATTCAATAATCTCTTTCTTAAAGATTTGTTAGGCAATGAGGGATAATCAAACTGAAAATCTTGTTATCTCTTGTGTATGTGTGTTTATTATCAAGGTATGTAAGCTTGTTGTTATATACCCTTTTTTATTCTATGTGAAACTGATGTAAACTTAAGTTCAATCAGGCTTTGAATAATGAATCTATCTTCTCGTCTCCATCATTTGATAGATTCTTTGGGGATAAAACTAAAGAAAAAAGTTCCCCGTATTTTTCTATGTTAAATATAAAGAAATCTCCCTCGGTTTTACCGTTCTCATTACAGAAGTTTCTCCAAATTGAGTTATGTAGAAAGTACCAGCTTCTTCGTTGAACCTCAGAATAGACTTCTTTGCTTTCAACAAAGCAGCTGGTATATTTTTACGTAACCCGGGGTTGAAAAAGCTTATGTAATGAGAATGGTAAAAAAGGTGGAGACTTCTTTATGTTCAAACATAAAAAAATACAGGGAATCTTTTCTTACTTTCATCCCCAAAGAATGAGCTTCATTGGTGACATCTTCTGCTTTGAGCACTGCCTTATGTGGTTTAATTGCAAAGAATCCTAAGAAGAGACCACTATATGAAACTCAACCTCGAAGAAGCCAAAGGAAGGAAGTTGCATAAACACAAAACCAATGAATTTCAATCCTAAGTTAGCTACTGATTTTGTTTTGTTGATCTGTAAAATTCCACATTTTCCTCCCTTTTGCTACAATATTTCTCTTGTCTCTTTCTTTAGTAGTCTAAACTCATAAAAATCTTAATTTCCTTGCTTGTGACTTGACATTGAAAGGTTTATATCTAATCCAAAAGGGTTTTATTTCAACTTAATTAGCCATTACATTGTTTTTCAAATCAATTCCATTCAAATAAAGATTTCTATCAATAATTGTCAAAAATTAGTGCCTCAAGTGAAATATGGATCAACTTAATTAATCATTACATATTTTTGCAAATCGTTTCCACTCAAATTAAGATTTCTAACAATAACTGTCCAAAATTAAATCATTACGTAGTACAAAGACTTTAAGCTCAATATAAACCCTATTGAAAGCTTCAAGTGGTTTATGTGCTACAGATGTCGTATGTGTAGTAGTTTTAGTACTTCCCTATGTTGTTGCCGAAAAGTGATGGCTAGAGAGGTTAGTTTCTTAGAAGATGAACAAGTTTCATGCATCAAGCAAAATGAATTAGATGGAGTATAAGTTTCATGCATCAAGCAAAATGAATTAGATGGAGTATTTTTCGCTGACAAAACCTCGTTTATTATAACCGATGACTTGAAACTAACCGTTGACTCGAGTAGTTCTCTCTTGAAAACGCTTCAAGATTTAGGTTGTGCTGATATTAGTAAGCTAAGAGAGAGGATTCTTGATATTGGTCTCAAAGAGGTAGTATCTTCTCTTTAATGCGTGTATCTATTTATGTTATTGTTATATTCTCTCCGTTTTATATTAGTTGTCTTCTTTTTTTTCAATTTTCACCTCAAATATTATGGGAAAAAATCCAAAAATCGACTCTTTTTTGAAGGGTAAAATATAATTTATAATATGTTTTTCTTCCAACTGATTACTTTGTTTTAACCTTTTGTTTTTCTTCTTTTGTATAGTTCCAAGATTTCTTGAAGGAACATGGAGGCGGCGAATGTGATGGTAAAACTGAGTTGGAAAAGACAATCTTTTGAATGAAAGTCTTTCCTAATCATCTTGAAGATGCCATGAATATGTAGCATTCAATCTTTATATCTTCTGCATTGCATACCATTCAATCGTTATGCTTTCTATTCATTCTATCTTTCATTCTGCATCTAATTGTTATTGTTGATTAACATTCTGCAGGTTTTCAAAGATGTTCACTGCCCTCCTTTATTTGAACCTATTTCTTTGAAACAAGAAATTGCTGCCGTGGATGCAGGTAAACGATGATTATCGTCTTGCTCAGTTCAAACTGAACATATGTGGAGAAGGCTATATTTTGAAGTCTTTATTCCCTTTTGGTAATAATGAAAGTTTGAAGGAGGTATCATATGATACTATGAAAGACTTTTTTGAGAACAACTACGTTGGTTCTTCGATGAACCTTGCTATTGTTGGATCAGGTATCCTCTTATCTCTTCTTATCTCTTCTTCTTCCTTTTGTTTTTTTTCTGTTTCTCTTAATTATTAATTAGAATTTTGCTTCTCTTATTTAGAAACTCTTGGACGACTTGAGAAATGGGTTAGAATATATTTTTCTAATGTGCAATCCAAATGAGCAAATCCCGTACAGTCGTAAATCCTTGGAATATCATAAATCCTTGGAATATTCGCCTATTCTATAAACTACGTTCAATAGAATGTAGAAGGAGACTTGAGATTACCTGGTGGATTCCTCCCCACCTTGAAGGTGGAGATCGTGGAGGTCTACAGTACTTCGTTTTAATTCTAGGTCAAGGTAGAATAGAGTTTATACTCTTTTAACTTAATGTTTTGCATGGGGTAGACCGTACTCAATTTTGTGGTAGATGGTCATGAAAGCACTCTCCTCAAGAATACAGTACACAAGAAGATCTAGTTTTAAATCTATTGGAGTGTATGTGTCTGGAAGAAATCCATTTCTTGGTGGAAAATCCAGAGCCTTGTGAAAAACATTTGTTGTTCTCCATTTTTCTCTCAACTGAAATGGTATCTCTTCTTCCATGTAAGATGATTTGAAGTATGGTTCTTTCATCATTTTGGCCTCTGTATACACAAGAGAAATACAAATATACAAGTGAAAGAAAGTTAATGATACACAATGCATATAGACGATAAGGAGAGAGAACTAAGAACTAATAGAAGGAAGCATTAGTACATGTTGTTGTTCCCTTGAATGATTTGGATGTATTTGAGACCAACACAGCCTCATGTTATATGGTTGAAAATATTCCATGAGATCATGTATTGCTTGTGGATTCCATGTATAAACATATCCACTGGAAATTACATGTTCAATTGGATAAATGAGCATGTTTTCTGCTCAAAAATACAAAAAAATACAAAAATAGATGTTAAGTTTACTAATAGAAAAAGATGAACATGGAAATCTAATTATAGTAGTCTAAAATTCCACATTTTCCTCCCTTTTGCTACAATATTTCTCGTCTCTTTCGTTAGTAGTCTAAACTCATAAAAATCTTAATTTCCTTGCTTGTGACTTGACATTGAAAGGTTTATATCTAATCCAAAAGGGTTTTATTTCAACTTAATTAGCCATTACATTGTTTTTCAAATCAATTCCATTCAAATAAAGATTTCTATCAATTATTGTCGAAAATTAGTGCCTCAAGTGAAATATGGATCAACTTAATTAATCATTACATAGTTTTGCAACTCGTTTCCACTCAAATTAAGATTTCTAACAATAACTGTCCAAAATTAGTGCCTCAAGTGAAAATATGGATCAGAATGGAACACTCTAACTCGATTAGAGGCTCTCTGATTATTTCCATTTTGGAATAAACATTTTTTTATTTATCAATTAGACAAATAAGAGAAAACGAGGAATAAATCGCTTCCGTTGCAAAAAAAAAAACAAATTGAGTCGCCGTTTTCGTCTCCGGCGTGATCGAGATATCGAATCTCTATCTCCGACGAAACTTCGTTCTTAGTGTTCATCATTAGCGTAATGAACTCTGCTTTGATTCATTAGGGTTTTGATTGATTTGAATCGATTTTAGTTACAGCGACGATGCTTCAAATTCGACTTAGGAGAGATTCGCCGACGGAGACTGGAAACGGAGCGAGACCTTCTCCGACGGAAACAGTGACGGTAGCTTGTCCCGACCACCTCGTCCTCGCCGATCTTCCCGTCGCGAAAGGGATCGGTTCCGTGACCCCAACCACCGTAATCAAGCCCGTCGGTCGTCGTTCTCGCCGTCAGTTAGGAGAGAGAGTTCATTTCTGCGTCCGTTGCGATTTTCCGATTGCAATCTATGGTCGTCTGGTAAAAATAAATTCGGATTTATTCAATTTTGATTTTATGCGGCGGCTAGGGTTAGGGCGTTTCTTCTCTGTGATTGAAGTTTGATTTTTCTCTTTGTTATCTTTGTTTACAGATTCCTTGTGATCATGCGTTTTGCCTCGAATGTGCTCGTAGTGATTCCATCTGCTATCTGTAAGTATGCTTCAAATTCGTCTACTTGTCTCCGTTTCCGTTTTGCAGTGTAGTTTAAACCTTATGAACCAAATTTTACTCAAATTGATCAAGAAATGTTGGAAGAGCCATAGTTTAGAGTATGCTTGTGTTTCGTATTGGGAATTTAGAGACTTAGAAGTATATCATTAGAATCTTTGGTAGATACGTTTTGGAGAATTGTTAGGCAATGAGGAATTATCAAACTGAAATCTTTGTTATATCTCTTGTGTGTGTGTGTGTGTTGTTGGATAGATGTGACGAACGGATTCAAAAGATTCAGACGATCAAGATGATGGAAGGAATCTTTATCTGTGCAGCTCCTCATTGTCTCAGATCTTTCCTGAAGAAATCTGACTTTGAAGCTCATGTCCATGAGCTTCACGGAAGTCTATTACAAGCCGATGCAGAGAAAGAAGATGGTAACGAATCAGATGTTCAGAGCACAAAGCAGCAATCTTCAGCTTCAGAATCCACATTGCGAGGTCCCTTAAGATCGCAGCAGCAGCAACAACAACAACCGTTACTACATAGGTCAGCGTCATTGTCAAAGCCACAATCTGGATTTGGTCAAGTACAGAATTACCCTGTAGACACCGATAACTCTCGTCCTCCAGGATTCGAAACCGCTAGTCCTAAACCAGGAATCCGGTTCCCAGACTACCCACCTATGAATCTTATGCAACCGCCTAGCTTACCCGTACCAATGAATCAAAACCCAGGTTTACCACAGCAGTTTGGGTTTCCATCTTATCCAACAACCGATGGATCATCTCAACAACAATTCTTTAGCGGTGCACCTTTTGACATGACAAGAGCAGAAGGTAGCGGGTCAGAACAAGGTTCATTGCTCGGGTATCCGCCTTCACCAATGATGAATCTGAATTTCCAAGGATCTTATCCTCCTCAGACATGGAATCCCGGAATGGCACCGCCTCAAACGACCCCGCAGGTTAACCGAGGTAGAGATGGTCAAGGTTTTGGGTGGCAACAAGAGAACCGTGATGGCTTTGGGCAGGAGTAAAAGTAGTCTAGTTTCAACTTTTATGTGTAATTTTAAACTATTCCTTCGAAAGTTTCAAGTGTTTTTGTTTCTGAAACGCCCTCGATTTTGGTTCTAACTTGTAATTCGCCGGTAACCTGATCCGCAAACCAGTGAACCGGACCAAACCGACATCAAGAATCGACTCCTAATCCCATAATGTTCTTATGAATCTTAAGAACCAACTTATTATGAGTCTCTCTCGATCCCTGAGAATCCGGTTTATGGTTTATAAATATAAAACCGGTTATATTTGTAGACTTCTTTCTCAGGATGGTTTCAAGAATAAAGTTTTGCCATTTTTCAGAAGCAACCATACAAGTAGTTTGTATTCCTCTCACGGTAAAGAAAAATCATTATAATGTACAAAGTTCAAATCATCGGCACATGTCACATGTGTCATATGACAAACGTATATGTGTAAAAAATCTAGGTGAGGTAAGAAAAAAGAGAAAACAAAATTCCTGATATAGTAAAAGCCGAGAAATTTGTCATCTTTAAGTGCTTTTTTTCTTTTTGTTTTTATGTTTGGCTTGAAGTAAATTGCTCAGAGAACAACATTTCACAGACTCTTTTCTTGGGATGCCTTCACTCTACATGTGTATTCACTATTCAGAAAACACTTTTCATCCACAATTTATTACAAATTTATAAACTTTTATATATTTTGCATAGCTTGTAATATTTAAAGGGCCTAAGGCCATCCACATTAGAGACATTTTACCAATGTCTCACAATATAAAAATATTAAAAACACACTTTCTCTTCCTTTTACTCAACTTTATACCTTCTCTTTCATCCTTTTACTAAACTTTATACCTTCTCTTTCATCCTTTTACTCAACTTTTATTAATTTTATATTTAAACACACCCCAATTTTCTCTCTCTTATGTCTTCCCCAAGACACAATCTCTCCAAAATACCCACTATCTCCTCTCTTTACTCAAATTTTATTAATTTTATATTTCAATATACCCCATTATTTCAACCAAAACACTCTCTTTCTTCCTTTTACTCAAATTTTAATAATTTTATATTGTGAGACACCCACAAAATGTCTCCAATGTGGATGCTCTAATACTTTTGGTATTCTTATGATGATTAATGTGGGCCTATTATAATGTTAATCATAACTTGTTTTTATTTTGGCTATGATAATTTTTTGTTTCAAATGGATTCTCCAATTATAAACTATAATGATACATAGCAATATTTGCAAGACACCATTATTTCACATTATGAAACGAGAAGAAAATTGAGATCGAAAGAAACCTTTTCCCATGTTTTTATTAATTATTGCGATCCCCATAAATTTCAAAAAATATAAAAAGCTACATATTGTCGTAATTTTTCATGATTAAATCAGTAATCATTATGGCCGGCCAAAGATAATATATTATATAAAGGTTAAACTAATTACTATGCATAAATCCCTATTATGTATGTAAACACACAGAGTTCACAGTGAAAAAAAATTGTTCTGAGACAAAACAACATTACACAACATTACAGTATAAGATTTTTTATAAAGAACAACACCATATAAGATTTGATGGCGTGAGTTTGCTTTTCCCACTTTTCTGCTTTTTCTTGATCTTTAGATTGTGGAATCTTTGAAAATCCAATGCATATCTTCACATACTATTTGAGTATATGTATATGATTATTTAATTAACTTAATTTTGTAGCGCATGTATGCTTTTTCAAAAGAATCCTGAAAAAGTTAATTTCAAGGCTTAAGAAATCGACTTTGAGTATAGACAAAACATATAACTGCATTTGCTAAAACAAAACTTATTATCTAAAAGTCACAAAATCAGAGAGATTGATAAACACATGAAAAAATCACACTTATTCTTGTATTAAAAATGTTCAGACATCAGACACAACTGAATCCTTCTTTTTCAACTAAATACGATTTGCGCAGATTTTATCTGACATCTGCAAAATCCATTTTTTTCCAGGCCTGTAATTTCATTCAATATATATGTGGTTTTTTTTTTTTGGATTTTCTATAATAAATAAAAACAATAATTATGTATTTTTGTTTTTTCTATTCATCTCCTTTCTCTTTCACTGTCCGTTGATAACAGATAAAAAGTTTCAGTCTCTCTCTCTCTCTCTCTAAGCATAGAGACAAGTGATGATGATATGAAACAGAGAAAGCAAAGAAGCATCACTCATTCTATACTCTCATGAATCCCTCCACCGATCAAGCTTCCGTCGCCGTCGACGAACTAGCTCCACCGTCTCAACCGCAACGCTTATCAACCTCTTGCGATATCCACCCAAACGAGAGATTCTCCGGTTTCTGTCCTTCCTGTCTCTGCGAAAGACTCTCCGTCTTAGATAACACCGGCGCTCCGCCGCAGCCACCGTCGTCTTCTTCCCGGAAACCTCCCAACATTTCCGCCGGAGCTTTAAAATCCCTCTTCAAACCCTCCTCTAGTAGTAACAACAACAACAACGCAAACGGCAGAATCCGACCCGGTTTCTTCCCGGAGCTCCGTCGTACAAAATCGTTCTCTGCTAAAAACAACGAAGGATTCTCCGGTGGGTTTGAGCCTCAACGTCGGTCATGTGACGTCAGGCTTCGTGACGAAGCTACCACCGTCATCGAGGACGATGGTACAAAATCTAGCGTGAGTGAGGCAGTTTTCGAGGTAAATGAAGACGAAGAAGCTGAAACAGAGGAGGAAGAAGGCGAAAATGGAGGTCACCGTCACTCTGAGATTGTGAATAACTCCGGCGAGAAAAGCGGCGAAGTTGTTGAGGAAATGAAGCCAATGAAGGATTACATGGATCTCTATCCACCACAGACAAAGAAACCATCTTTCGCCGGAAGTTTATTCTCGGCGGCCTCTGTTTTCAATAAGAAGCTTCAGAAATGGAGGCAGAAGCAGAAGAAGACAAAGAAGTCGAGGAACGGTGGCCGAGAACGGACACATTTCCCGGTGGAGAAGGCGACACAGTCGGAAACCGCCGAGTACGGATTTGGCCGGAGATCTAGCGACACCGATCCTAGATTCTCACTTGACGCCGGGAGATTCTCCGTTGATATCGGTCGGATTTCGCTCGACGATTCTCGTTTTGACGAGCCAAGAGCGTCGTGGGATGGACACTTAACCGGAAGGTCGGTATTACCACCGGCGGCTAGGGTTCCTCCGCCGCCGTCGATGTTATCAGTCGTGAAAAACGCGCCGGTGAATCGATCAGACATGAAAATTCCGATTAACGGTGGATCCGACCCGGTTATCAACATCCCAGGCGGGTCGAATCAAACCCGAGCCTACTACACAGATCTGCCACCGTCGCGGAGGAGAAAGAGCCTTGATAGATCCAATTCGATTAAAAAAACCATCACGACGGAGATCGAGGATTTCAAATCGGTATCATCAAATTCGAAGGTTTCTCCGGCGATAACGGAGAGAGACGACGATTACTCCATGGAAAACAAACTGAATCAAAACGGTGATAATAATAAGAAATCGAGACGGTGGGGAAAATGGAGTATTTTAGGGTTTATATACAGAAAAGGCGTTAACAAAGACGACGAAGATGATCGGTATAGCAGACGAACAGCACCGGAATAGTGGAGAGATCGTTACCGGAATCATGGCCGGAGATGAGGAACGAACCGAAGATGAGGAGGAGTAACAGTAACGTGAGCTGGCGGAGCTCCGGCGAACGATCATCGAGGTCTAAGGATGGTGAAAACGGAATGTTGAGGTTTTATTTTACTCCGAGCTGGAGAAATGGCGGTGGTGGTAGCGGCGGAGGCAGTGGTGGGTGGGAGAAGACGGCGGCTAGGGCAAATAGTCACGGCCACTCTATAGCGAGGAGAGTTATGAGACTGTATTGACCAAATTGCCCCTCTTAATTTTTAATTTTATTGGGAGATTAAGATTTTTGGTTTGGGGTTTACTTATCTTAATTAATGAATTGGTCATCTAATCGAACCGGCTCAAATTTAAATCACAAACCTAAAACACACTCACTCGTTACGCTCACTCTGACGCCGCCGAGCTAAATTGATCGCAAGTACGACGAAGAAGAAGCAGTTTCGAGAAAGCTAAAGAATTTCTGGGTTTCATGCTTTTGTAATCGATGGAATTTGGAAAAAAGTTGATATTTGAGTGGTGCATTGGAACTGTTCGACAAAATGTCTGAGAGACAAGTTTCACCTGAAGTTACGTTTTATGTAATCTTTAATCGGTTGGTTCTAGAAGAAGAGAGATCATTGAGAAGGCAATGTAATTTCTGGCCAGCTTAGCTTAAGGTATAGTATCTTCTTTCTTTTTATTATAGCTAATCTCAGTTTTGAGGCCTTTCTCTGTGTCTTTACTGTTATTATCAAAGATAGAATCTTGATTCTTTACTTGCTGAAAGAAACCACTAGAAAATATGCAAATTATTGTTGAGTGAGCTATGTTAGCATCTGGGTGACACATTGGTCTTGGTGGTTTGAGTTAACATCACTGAGATCTATTACTTTACGATGCAAAAGCAAATGTAGAAGTAGCTTGACATATCAAGCCCAAGTTATAAGTTTCAAACTTGGGTCTATTAATCAAGTTATATGATCTTTTTCGATTTGACCGATTTTAGTCTCTCACTCTTCTTGTTGTTGCCTATTTCCCTATACTTGCTTCTTCTGATAACTGTTAATTACGAAAAATCAATGACTTATGTTTTTGAAATTGCACAAAATAATACCGTAAGATCCTTAAATAGAGCGATTGAAAGCGAAACAAGAATTGCAGATATTCGTGATACGTTTCTTTTTTATCTTCATAGCGCGTGACCCGCTGCTTTCTTGTAGGTGTACCTTTTAGAAATCCAGAGGTAGACCAAGAAGTTCAAGAAACTCAAAACAGCCAATAACCAGTAGAAGTAATCAAGATGACCTCTGTTCGGATTCTTCGCGATCCATCCTGGTCTTCCACCGGAGGTCGTGACTTTCGTAACAACCACCACAAGTAATGTGCTTAGATAGTTCCCGAAAGCAACAGTCGTGAGAGACAAAGCCGAGCAAAGACTCCTCATTGCATCAGGAGCTTGATCGTAAAAGAACTCAAGCTGCCCTATGAAAGTAAAAACCTCGGCTGCACCGACCAAAAAATATTGCGGAACTTGCCAGAAGATCGACATTGGAATGATTTCCTGATCGTAGAGATTGTGTTCTCGGACGTAGTTTATCCTTGCCACCTCTAGGATTCCTGCTGAGATCATAGAAAAGATAGAGATTACGAGTCCGATCCCCATCCGTTGAATCCGCGTTCGTGGCCCGTGTATTTCCTGGCGAACGGAACAATAAGCTGGTCATAGATGGGTGTCCAGAAGAGGACGCTAAGCGTGTCGAATAAGGAGAGTGATGCAGAAGGGATTTGGAAATTAGGTCCCATGTGTTGGTCCATTGTGTTGCCTTGTAGTACAAACACAGTACTCATTTGGCTGTAAACCGCAGCAAACACAATCCCTGTTGCCCAAATTGGTAAGAGACGGATCAATGCTTTAAGCTCTTCTACTTGTGTCACTGTACATAGCTTCCATGACGACTTAGCTGCTTTCCCGGTATCGTTCTCTGTCTCCACTGCTGCTTTGTCGAAGAACGTTAGTTTAGTAGTGTGTTCGAGTTTTCGGCTTCCTTGGATACTGCTTTCGGTGTCTTGAATCCCGTAGAGAAGAGATTCGTCTTCAGGGACCTTAACTTTCGATTTCCTGCAAGAAGCGACGATAACTTGAAGCATTCTTGTGAGTGGGCTTCCTCCAGGTTTCTGAAGCCTATAGAATTTGCTTCC
The DNA here is from genome assembly GCA_963576765.1 of Draba incana. NCBI lineage: Eukaryota > Viridiplantae > Streptophyta > Magnoliopsida > Brassicales > Brassicaceae > Draba > Draba incana. Next base: position 671,167 of record OY755205.1, on the reverse strand, counting down.
CGCGAAGAAGAACACGATAGCGATCGCCATTGCGACGGTAGGAACACCGAAACCCCAACCCCAACCAACATTCATCTGAACCCAGACAAGAACAGAGGAAACAATCATTGCACCAACGTTGATCATAAAGTAGAACCAATTAAAGAAAGAGCTCTTAGTTTCTTTCTCTTTTTCGTCTGTATCGTCAAACTGATCAGCACCAAAGGAGGAGACACAAGGCTTGATCCCTCCTGTTCCGAGCGCGATCAAGTAAAGCGCTATGAATGCAACCGCGGTCTGACCAGCAGTTGCGTGGCAATCTTTTGCATTGCAGGTTGGTGTTAAACCAGGAACCGAAGCTGATAACGTCAATAACGCCATTCCCTAATCACACAAAACAGAGCAAGAATTTCAAGATTCAGTGATTTATTAGCAAGAGTCGGGTTTTTGGTTTTTAGACTTGCAGAAATGTAGATGACGACGAATGAAGCAATGGTCCAGTATCGACCGAGATAAGCATCGGCGATAAAAGCACCGATCAATGGAGTAGCGTAACATGTTCCTTACCAGTTTGTGACACTAGTAGTAGCAGTGACGAAATCCATATTGAGTTGTTTCTTGAGATAGTTCACAAGATTAGTACTCATTCCATAGTAAGCCAATCTTTCACAACACTCAGTTCCTGCAAGATTTGATACAAGTAAATCAAATCAAAACTCGAGAAACCGAAACATTTTCGGAAAATCCTGAAATGGTTTTATAGTAACTTACCGAGAATGAATCTGCAAGCTTTCCAGTTTCCTGTTTTCTTCTTGTTTGCTGGTTTCTTGTGAATGTTAAGAGTTCCATCTTGTGTATATGCATCCATGTCCTCTTCCATTGTCATCTTCTTCGTTATTTCGACAAATTTCAATCAATCTAAAGAGAAATTACGATTTGATTCATAGAAATTAATATGAGAATACTACAAAATACACACAGGAGATTGCTTATCATCCAAGTAAACAAAATCTTGTGATAAGCAAAATACAACAAAATCAAAACTATGAATATGTTCTCGGATTTTTAGATATTAATCGAAAAAGATCTTTTTTTTAGCATTGATCTGATATATTGCCTAAGTAATTTCAGTTACACGAATAATTACACACACAAAACGTATTTTACGTTAAGAAATTATTGGATCTGAAAAAAACTAATCACAATTCACAAACAAAAGCTAATCAGAGAAAAAAAAATGTATCGTTGGTGAGATTCGAACGTACCTCTGTAATAATTACGAAACGTCGACGACGACGGAGATTTTACCGGCGACGGTGGAAGTCAGTGCCGGAATCACAACTCGTAAGTGTTGGAGGAAGATGATTTTGGGGCTTGTGAGTTTGTTATTGTGCCGTGTGCTATATTTATAAGATACTGAATCAATAGTTGAACAGAATCAGGTTTTTGTCTTTTTTTACCATTTTCGTCCCTGTAATATATGATTTTTTCTGTCATTGCAGATTTGTTTTTTTTTGTTTGGTATTTTTTCTCTTTTTCTATTACTGAATAGTGAATAGAAATGGGGTTTCGTATTATTGTAGAATGCACTTTGGATTTTGTTGTCATTTGGGAAAAAAATCTATTTAGTAATATAGCATTAAAGAGTGTGGTTGTGTAGGTTTCAATTTATTTTTATTAAATTTACCAATATTCAGAAGTAAAAATGGAATAAATCCACAAAACGAAAACAAATAATTATAAAAGTTATGGATGCTTCGTGTCCAGATTCATAGAATGGTTACATGATACAAATGCATTAAACTTTGTAAAACTTTTATATTCCTAAAAATCCTACCTAGTATAATTTTTATTTTTTTTTGAATTGAATGTAAAATTAATTAAAAAAAAAATGTTTTTACAACTAGTGCATCGTTTTGTTGAAAATTCTAATCTATTACAATAAAAAGAGCTATGTTTTAATCATCTAGTTGCAAACCAAACTTCCAATCCACTTCAACAACTTCGATCACCCACTTTTCTAATGGTTGAGAGCCGGTTCCGAACTTGTTTGTCAATGAATATGACCAACTGTTTGGTTGTCAATGGGGCTGTCCCGTGCCGTCGATTGTTGCGTTCTCTCCATATAGTATGTAGCGAGACTTGAAACACGTATCTTAGGAGGAAAAGATGGATATGATCACGTGACGTGTCCAATAGAAGCTCCACGATGACGTTCCAATCGGTAGTATAGTTTGGCGCTAGAAGCTTATGTGTTAAGTCTCGCCAAATTACCTCAGAGAATCTACAAGCAAAGTAAATATGATTCTTTGATTCGATGTTGTTTTGACAAAAGATGCAGCTACCATTTGCACCAACGTTCCATGTAAGCATATGATTTCCAGTGGTCAATCGGTTCCTAGTAGAAAGTCACGCATGAAAAGAGTATTTAGGAGTTGCATACTTGAACCAAACCCCTTTTCACCACGATGTAAGAGGAGATGTGTCCCGTATGAGTTCCCAAGTTTCTTTAGAGTATAAACTTTTTCATCCCTCACAAGTGAGGGGGTACATGTTTATTTATAGAGAAAATAGGTCGATTCGGATGAACAGTAATGGGTCGTTAATGGGCCTCTATCCTCTGGACTTGACTGTTGGGCCGTTTCGGCGAATACGACGTCGTTTAGGCTTGTCGATTCTTCGAGGGGGGATCCGACCCCTACAGTTAGCCCTCAGTTCAACAGTTTTATAAATAAAAGTGTTGAAGTAAGGGTGTCCGAGTGAAGAACCGATTTCCGTTTAGACGGTTTACGTGTTGTTGATGATATTGCCGAGTCCAGATGACATAGTTTGCACCCGATGTCGACGAGTTGACCGATGCGGTGTCATATAATGGTTGATTACGAAAATGCGAGCTGATCGAGTGTGACGTTAGGGGCGAGTCGATTTCGATCTTGCGGGGTTGCGAACTCTTTGACTGCGTCGCAAGCTGCTTGATGAGACGAAGTCGCTAGTTGATCGAGATCAAAACCTGCGAGTGCGAAATGGCGAAGTGGTCACAAATTGATTTTGGCGAGATGACGAGATTGTGTCCAACTTCGACGATCAGGTCGATACGATGCTAGGCGGTGAGACGAAGTCGCGTGTAAGTGCGTGAACAAGCCTCGGTAAAAACCTTGTCTAGAAAACCCGGTGGGAAAAAACCGGACCAAGGGGAAAAGAGCACAAGTCACACACTCGTTCAAGTCGCCATTGTTGCCGAGTCCCCAATTTTAGTTTTGCGTGTTCTCCGGTTGTTTGGTGAATGAAGCTGCGAGTTCGCTAGTTGACTTGATGAGAGTCGCGAAATGATTTTGAGGAGATGAAGTCGCGACTTGATTTCGACGAAGAGAAGGTCGCGAGTCGGCGAGTTGATTTCAATGGAGAGAAAATCGCGAGTCCGCGAGTTGATTTTATGAGGTGAAGTCGCGAACTGAAGCAGGCGGAGAGAAACTTGCGACTTGATTTCAACGAAGAGAATGTCGCGAGTCGGCGAGTTGATTTTAATGGAGAGAAAATCGCGAGTCCGCGAGTTGATTTGATGAGGTGAAGTCGCGAACTGAACCAGACGGAGAGAAACTTGCGACTTGAACGAAGAGAAGGTCGCGAGTCGACGAGTTGATTTGATGAGAGTCGCGAAATGATTTCGAGGAGATGAAGTCGCGACTTGATTTCGACGAAGAGAAGGTCGCGAGTCGGCGAGTTGATTTCAATGGAGAGAAAATCGCGAGTGCGCGAGTTGATTTGATGAGGTGAAGTCGTGAACTGAAGCAGACGGAGAGAAACATGCGACTTGATTTCGACGAAGAAAAGGTCGCGAGTCGGCGAGTTGATTTCAATGAGGAGGTCAATTTGAACAAGAGGATGTGACTTGACTAACTCCGTAAATACCGCGAGGTCACGGTAATTGCTGAGAATCGAAGTCCTGAGAAAGTGAAGTCTTGAAATCGCGAATTAACTCAGGGGTGAGCTCGCGGGGTCGCGTCTTAAGCCAGTTGGAAGTCGTAGAATCACAAGTTCGGATCAACCTCCCTCGAAACTGATCTCCCGAGTCCAGACTTTTGGGCCCATTATGAAATGAGGCCTACCTCGAAACCCGAACCGTCAAAAATACCTTTATGAGGAGCGATGCTCCTCAGATACTTCTCATTATTTTCATTTCTCCGAAATCAGGTTTGCTCTCTCTCCTTTTTCTCTTGTTTTTTTTTCAAGTATTAGATAGGATTTTTGCCGTCCCATCACTTCGCCGCCGCCGTGTTCTTCATCGCCGCCGCAGTGTTCTTCAGAAAACTCTGAAAATTTTCAAGCTTTGATCCAAAGAAATAATGTCGTCAACGAGTTCTTTTGAGTCTGCGAGATCTGTCGAGTTCGCCGAGAAGAGAAAATCGATCTAGGATTATTCTACTAACAGTGAATCGGTCATTGACGCGAGCTCAAGTTGTGGTCAGTTCCGCTGCAAAGAGGACGCAAGTACTTCTGGTCGCGAGGACGCAAGCCCTTTTTGCCGAGAGGATCGAGCTGGAGGCCATTCTCCTTTTGCCGAGTTGTTCTCCTATCCCTCCCCTGTCTTAAGGCAAAGTCGCGAGACGAGGGAGATTGCTTCACCAGCACGAGCCCCGCGACCTGAACTTGAAGAAGGAGTTGGGACCTCGCGCCCCTCACTAATTTGCGAGGCGTCTGCTGCTAACGAGCAAAGGCTTGTCATCGAAGTTTCGCACCTTCGTGACGAGTCCTTTACTCATGTCGAGCCGTCTCGTCAAGTAAAGATCGAGGAGCGCAACTGGGAGTACAACCCTCTAGCAGAAAAAGAGAGGTTGCTAGCCTGGATCAGATCCGGAGCGGCCGAAGTCGTGAAGAAGAAGAAGTCGAGGCGAAAGCAACGCCCGCCTCAAGGCTCTTCATGGTGTGACGAGGAGTCGCTGGATATCCTTCGCGCAGAATGCGAAATCTCTGATGCAGTCGAGATGATTACGCCGACTCCCGATCAGCGAGAAGACAATCCGCCCGTCGGTATGTTCACCGCATACGAGTGCTGGTTTAGGGGCTGCTACCTCACATTCCCCATTCCTAAGTTGATTCTACGGTACACGTGGGTTCATAGAATCGCGCTCGCGCAGGTGAACACAAGAGGAATTCGTCAAGTGGTTGGTCTTTTGACGCGAGCCGCTGAATGCGGCGAGCCCATTGGAGTTCGCCATCTTCGTAACTTTCTTGAGTTTCGTAAGCATGTCGACCCGAGCGGCAAGAGGCTGTATAATCTGGCGAGTCGCCCTCATTACAAAGTTTTGGACGACTTTCCGAACAAGGACCACAGTTGGCGAAAGTATTTTTTCTTTGTGTCAGTGTCGGCCGCGTCTGTTGAAGAAGAAGACCGGGTGGTGGCGAAGTGGGGAACACTTGGTAGATTTTCTTGATGTTTATCGCGCGAACTGCCGCCTTTTGTTTTATATTAACCCTTTGCTCAATTGTTTTCACAGTTAACAGACCGCTATTCACTCCTGTTCCTGGAATCGACAACCTGCACGATAAGTTAAAGGCTCAGAAGTGTCTCTGGAATCGTCACTTCCACCATCGAAGAATTGTGCGAGCTCGCGAGTCCGTTCTAAACAACGAGGACGACGAGTCTGATTTAAGCGAGTCCAAAGATCTCGAGACAATGCCACCCAAGCATACCTTCCGCGACATCGCCAAGCAGAAAGCCGCGAAGGCTAAGAAGGTCGTCGCTTCCGCTGTTGAAACATCTGAGCGGAGTGTTGATAAAGACAACACTCCTGCCGCAAGGAGCGACGAAGCGGCTGATGTAGCCGCGAGCGGTACTTTGGTTGTTATTGCTTCACAGCCAATTACCATTACTGACGAGCCCGTCGAGTCCGAGCAACAGCTGACTCGAAAAAGAAAGCACACTTCTGGCGAGAAAGGCAAATGTAAAGCTGGCGAGAAGAAGTCTCGTCGCGAGCTGCCGACTTTGCCCCTAGGCGAGTCCATTCCTCCGGGTCCGCGATCTGGAAAATCTGCTGAGCTTTATGACGATCCCTTAGCCGCGGCTGCTCTAATGGCTAAGGTCACATATCCGGGTGACAACCTTCCGATCCCAGAGATGCTGGTAAAGAGCGAGCTCTACAAAGAGTTCGTGTCTCGCCAGGCTAAGGTAAATTTCTATTGTTCTACTTGTTTCGTTTTGCTTTGTTTCTCATATTTCTAACTTTTCTGCAGGCTATCGCCCACTGCAATAGAATGGTGATAGCGTACGACCAAGAGGCGAGGTCAAGGCAGGCCTTTATTGACGAGGCCAGGAGGAAAGAAGAGGCCGAGATGAAGAGACTCGCAGAGAAGATGACAAATATCACTGCTGAGCGCGACGCCTACAAGAAGAGTTCTGACGACTTGGGCGTGCATCTTTAGAGAGTCGGTCTAGAGAAGAAGAAGGCCGGGGAGAAAACCGCCGAGCTGGAGGTAGAATTATCGGCTCTGAAAGCGAGTCGCGAGAAAGATCTCGAAGCGGCTGCTTCATCTGCGAGGTTGTTTCGTCAGATGATGAAAAAGCCGATTAAAAACATGGTCTGTCTCTCGCAAGTGGTCGCCAATATTCAGCTTCTTGATGATATGGAGAAGCCTAATGCGGATGAGCCGTTTGATCCCAAGGCTGAACGCGACATGCTCGAAGAGAGCAAGGCCAAGCTGGGAGACGCCGATATCGTCTTTGATGAGATAGCTGCCGAGCTGAGGAAGACGCTAGGTACGAACTATGTCGTCCCCATTAATGTTGCGGATATAGTTGTTTCTCTGTGAATCGAGATTAGTGCTAAGTCTGTTGGTATTCATGTAGGTTCTGGCTCTAATGACGGCTCCTTGGGTATGCGGCTGCGAAGTGCGAGCGAAGAGCTAAGTGACTGCGAGTCGGGCGAGGCGGACGAGACGGTCGATCCCGATAATGCTGTAGTAACTGAGTCTCAGCACCGACTCCCTTAGAACAGGATCCCAAGACCAGCGAAGAGGCGAGTTCAGCAGTCGTCGTTGCTCAAGCCGAAGTTTGAAGTGTTGAAGAAGGCGAGCTGGTCGCCGATGATCAAGGAGCTGAAGATGGCGAGCCTGTCGCTTGATCCAAACTTGTAATGGATTTTTAGGATTTTGCTTTTGTTTTTGCTTGAGGTTTTAAGACTCGATTTTTGTTTTTGTGCCTGGATGGCTTTATCCAACCTGACATTTTTTTATGCCGAGTTGGTCGAGCAGATTTAAATGAAAGCCTATTAAGCAATTTCATTTTTGATATTCGCCGCTTTTTGGTGAGGCCTGTTAGAGTTTGTTTAGCGAGGCGGTTTTGAGACGCTTAGAGGCGATGCGGTTTTAAGACGCGATGCGGTTTTAAGACGCTTTGAGGCGGTGCGGTTTTAAGACGGTTAGATACGACTTATCGTATTGTAAAATTAGCCATGTTCGACGAGTGTTAGGTATAACTGGGTTTCGCGAGACGAACATCCTGGTTATATTCTACTGAATATATCTTATCCAGGCAAATATCGGTGCAGAAGAGTTCGACAGAATTTATGACCGATAATATTTGCTAAGTTCGACCAGTTTGTTAAGTAAAAACTAGGTTTGCGAGTCGAACATCCTGGTTAACGGACACACTCTACTGAATGTGTCTATCCCGAGATGGACTCGCGAGATTGACATCCCGGCTAACGGACATACTCGCACTGAATATGTTTATCCCAGAAATGAATTCTAAATTTATATAGCGCGCTTTATCCATTTGTAGATGTATATGAAAACTTTTTGATGAAGTTTTATAGATCGTCAGTTAAGTCGTTTGCGAACTGATGTCATCGCGTTTTTGACAGTTAAGTCGTTTAGCGAGTTGCCGCGTTTAGACAGTTAAGTCATTTTGCGAGCTGAACGAATTGTAACGAGACTTGGTTAAAACCTTAAGTCGTTATTGATTGTCGCGTTTAGACCGGAGTCGTTTGCGAGCTGAACGAATCGTAACAAGGCTTGGTTAAAACCTTAAGTCGTTATCGATTGTCGCGTTTAGACCAGAGTTGTTTGCGAGTCGACTTGTCGCGTTTAGACCGAAGTCGTTTGCGAGTCGGCTTGTCGCGTTTTAGACCGAAGTTGTTTGCGAGCTGAACGAATCGTAACAAGACTTGGTTAAAACCTTAAGTCGTTACATACTGCGAGTGGGAGTATGAATATACGGACCCACTCCCCCCTTTTTTGAACAAGGGGGCAACTGAACTCGTCCGAAAACGAGCTGCCTACGTACCCAATGAAGGGATCAAGTCGCGTCGAAGTTCAAGTCTAATGATTTAGTATTTTTAGCAATGATATTTCTTCAGATGTTGCGCATTCCAGGAATGCGGGATCATCTCGCCTTTCATGTTGGCGATTTCGTAGACGCCTGGGCGAACTACTTTCGTGATCTGATAAGGTCCTTCCCAGTGAGCGTCGAGCTTGCCGGCATTGGTCTCGACCGTATTTTGAAATACCGCGCGGAGGACGAGGTCTCCTTCGTAGAAACGCCGAACTCGCACTTTTGAGTTGTAATATTTGGACGCTGCGATCTGATATTCGGTCATCTTGACGAGAGCTTGATCGCGTCTTTCGTTGATGAGATCGAGCTCGTCGATCATGAGGAGGTGATTAAGGCCCTCCTGTTCAGGGAGCAATTGTCGGCGAATTCCTGGGAAATAGACCTCGAGAGGGATCACGCATTCTGTTCCGTAGACGAGGACGAAAGGGGTCTCGCCCGTAGCGCGACGCGGCGTTGTTCGATAAGACCACAATACGCCTTCGAGTTCATCTGCCCAACGGCCCTTCTAAGCGTCGAGTCGAGTCTTTAATCCGTGTATCAGCGTCTTGTTTGACGACTCTGATTTTCTACTTGTCGCATAATATTTCGAAGCGCTTGGAAATAAACTGCGAGCCGTTGTCAGTTACTATTTCATAGGGAACGCCGTGTCGACAGATGATATTCCTCCAGACGAAGTTTTCGACATGCTTGTCTTTGATCAATCCAAATGCTTCCGCTTCAATCCACTTGGAAAAATAATCTGTTAGGACCAAGAGGTATCGCTTTTGCCGAGACGGATGGAGCGGACCGACGATGTCCATCGCCCATCTCATGAATGGATACGGAGAGGTGACCGAGCTCAAAAACTCCGAAGGTTGATGGATGAAAGGACCATGGCGTTGACATTTTTCGCACTTCGCAGCGAACAACTCGCAGTCTTTTATCATGGTTGGCCAAAAATATCCATGTCTTTTGATTTGGATGGCAAGTGAGCGACCTCAAGAATGGTTACCGCAAGACCCGCCGTGAACTTCGTGCATTATCTTGCGAGCTGCTTCCCCCTCGACACAGATGAGGAGTGGTCCGGACTGTCGCCATTTGAATACTTCTCCGTGAAATAAAACGTAACGAGATGACTGCGCCTTTAACTTGCGAGCCGCCCATTTTTCTACCAGCATTTTGCCGTCTGCGAGATATTCGCGAATGTCTGCCATCCAATTGGTGTCGCAACCGTAGATTGTGGTCTCGTCGTCAATGGGAATATCGACGACTTCATGCTCTGGGGGCGGCTCTTCGCTACACGGGTAAGCATCTTCTGGTGACTCTTCGAGTTGTTTGGGGAGGAGGCCGCGGTTAAAAGCTGTATTACTCGGGTCAAGCTCGTTATCTTTTGCCATTATATCGGTCGTTTCGTCTGTGCCGACCGTGTCGGAATGGTCGAGATCCATCGGATCCGGCTCGGTTATTCCCCCGGTTTGGTCGAGGTCCATTAGATCTGTGACAGGACGAGTACGCGAGCCGTCACTTATGTCCGTTTTTCCCTTCGCAGCTTGAGATCCTGTCAGCATGTTGACTTCTTTAGCGATCGCGACACTTGGTTTTTCGATAAATTCGACTTTGACGATTCTTTGAAGATCTTTATCTAGCTGTGCCGACGAGCCGAGTGATGCGAGGGCATCTGCTTGCGAGTTCTCCGCCCTTGGAATTCTTGTTATTGTGAAAAATTTGAATTCCGCCGCTAATGTCTTGACGAGGGCGAGATATGCCTCCATACGTTCATCTTTTGTAGCGTACTCGCCGTTGAGAGTCGCAAAAGACTTCTATCCTTGTCATTTTAAGCGCTTTCGCCAATCGAAGACCTGCGAGTAAGGCCTCGTATTCTGCCTCATTGTTCGATGCTCTGAAGCCAAGACGGAATGACTGTTCCAGAGATTCCCCGTGTGGCGACGATAGTCGAATGCCTACTCCCGACCCGTGTTTAGATGACGAGCCGTCGACATGTAATTGCCAGGTCTGAGATGACGAGCTGTTTGTGAGTGCGTCTTTATTTTCGGACAAGGCCGTCGCCTCTGGTAGCTCAATTAAAAAGTCGGCCAACACTTGTGCTTTGATCGTAGTCCTACTGCGGTACTCGATATCGAACTCGCTGAGTTCGATGGCTCACTTGGCGAGTCTCCGGGATTGAGTAGGACTATGGAGAAAAGTTCGCAATGGAAAAGTGCTTTGAACCACGATCGAGTGGGACTGGAAATAAGGTCGAAGCTTGCGAGCCGATGTAATGACTGCGAGTGCTAATTTCTCCGTCAGAGGATATCTCGTTTCTGCATCGGTTAGCGACTTGCTGATGTAGAAAACGGGCTTCTGTTCTGTGCCGTCTTCACGAATTAGGACTCCACTGACTGCCGAGGTCGAGACCGCGACGTAGAGATAGAGCGGTTCGCCTTCGATGGGTTTTGTCAAGATAGGGGGGAGTCGCAAGATATTGCTTCAACTTTTGATAGGCTTCTTCACACTTCTCTGTCCATTCGAAAGCTTGTCGAGCTGCTCCCTTTTTATCCCTGAGCATGTCATAAAAAGGCAAACATTTGTCGGTAGAGCGCGAGATGCATCTATTCAATGCCGCGACTCTGCCGTTTCGCCACTGAACTTCTCTTTTTGATTTAGGCGAGGCCATCTGGATGAGTGCGCGGATTTGTTTTGGATTCGCCTCGATCCTGCGACGGGTCACCATATAGCCGAGGAACTCGCCCGACGTTACGCCAAAGCGACACTTAGCCGGATTGAGCTTCATGTTATACTTGTTTAACAGCGCAAAGCATTCTGCGAGGTGGCAGACGTGGTCTTTTTCCTCGAGAGACTTGACGAGCATATCGTCTATGTAGACTTCCATCGTCTTGCCGAGGAGGCCCTCGAACATTTTATTGACGAGTCGTTGATAAGTGGCCCTGGCGTTTTTAAGGCCAAAAGGCATGACCTTGTAGATATAGATCCCGCGATCTGTAATGAAAGAAGTCTTTTCGCGATCGCCGGGGTGCATGAAGATTTGATTGTAGCCAGAGAAAGCATCCAGAAAGGATAACAGCTTGTTCCCAGACGTCGCCTCGACGAGGCGGTCGATATGAGGAAGAGGGAAACTGTCTTTTAGACATGCCTTGTTCAAATTGGTGAAATCTACACAGACTCGCCACTTGCCCTTTTTCTTTTTTACGACGACTGGGTTAGCGAGCCAGTCCGGATATCTAACTTCAGAGATTGAGCCGGCCTGTAAGAGTCTGTCGACATCGTCGTTTACTGCTTGAGCCCTATCAGGACTGAGTCGCCTTCGCTTCTGCTTTATAGGCTTGAAGGTAGAGTCTACGCTCAACTCATGACTGATGATGCCGATATCGATCTCGGGTATGACTTCTGCGGCCCATGCGAATGTATCGACGTTCTCCCTAAGGAACTCGACGAGGTCGAGCCTGACGGCTTCATCTAGTGTCGCGCCTATTTCTACTCATCTTTCTGGGGATTCGTCGTCTATGCAAACCGATACGACAGGTTCGCATGTTGGACCTGCTCCTTCCTCTTCGGCGGATTCCGCGGTCTATAGCTGCTATAACAGGTCTAAGATCTCCTTGACGGGTTCCCTGTCTGTTTTGATCTTTTTTCGTGGCTCGCTTGGAATCGGTTCCGTCGCGCGACTTCTTAGTTTATGCACGGCCATGAAGCAAGATCGCGACGCTGCCTGACTCCCTCTGATCGTTTTGATCCCGCCTTTCGTAGGAAACTTAAGGCAGAGATGGTATGTCGAGGCGACTACGTGCATCGAGTTGAGCCAAGGGGTTCCCATTATCGCATTGTAAATTGTCGGGTTATCCGATACCGCGAACTCCACTATTTTCGTTATTCCTTCCGCACGCACAGGAAGTTTGATCATTCCAAGTGTCATTGTCGTCTCGCCATTAAATCCAGTTAAAGGTTTAGGATAGGATTCGACTTGGGCGAGGTCGATTTCCATACGCTTAAGAGCGTCTATGAAAATGATGTCGACTGTGCTTCCTGTATCGATCAAAACGCGACCCGTGTCCCATCCTGCGACGGAGAGTTGGACAACAAGCGGATCGTCGTGCGGTTTGTCAATGTCGTCAATCTCATTCTCTCCGAACTGGATGATATTGTTTGGAAACTTCGACGGGTTTGGCTTGTTTATGTTGCAGATTTTTTGCTTCGAGCCGCCTTGGCCATCGTTATTGTTTCGTCTGCCGAGGTGGGCCTCGTTTTCGTTCCTCTTGTCTCGTTTGTTATTCTTGTTAAAGTCTCCGGACGAGTAGTCTTCCTCTCTTGCATCGTCGAACTGTTCGAGCTGGAAATCATTAACGTTTATGTTTCCTCTGAGTTCGCCTGCGGCCAGCTTCGCTGAGAGTCTCATTCCGATCACTCTGCAATTAGCTGTCGAATGTCCGCCCATTTTGTGCAGTTCGCAATATGCGGATTTGTCGTACTGCAAGTTCCTCGTCCATGTGTTGCCATAACCGCGGCTTGGCGTGCTACTTCCGCGGCCTGGAGCGCCATTTCCGCGGGCGAGTCCACTTGATAGTTATGGGCCCCTTTGAAGCCTCCTTTGTGTCGCACGAAGTCGTTTTGCTTCTTCTTTTTTGTCGGTGGGGCTTCTCGCGGATTTGGACTTCTTGTTTTTCCATACTTTTGGTCCAAAACCCGCGTTTCTTCCTTATTCCTTGCAAAGCCATTTGCGCGATGGAGCGCGTCTTGAATGGAAGAGTGCTCATTGATTGTCATTTCCTTTCGAAAATCCGAGTTGTACCACAGGGCTTTACGCAAAGCGCTAAGTGCGGATTGGTCATCGATTCCCTTCACTTGAGTAAGCATTGCCTTGAAGTGCTCAATGAAGACTCCCAAGGGTTCGCCGGCTGCCTGTGACAGGGTGTAAAGATCCGCCTCAGACGACCTGCGTTTGATTAGGATCGCGTATTGTTTTAGGAATGCTTCGGAGAGCTGGGCGAAGCTGTCGATCGAATTTTTCTTCATTCCTGTGAACCAATAGAGAGCTTCCCCCTTGAGGTGCTCTACAAAGAGGAGGCAGCAGCCAACATCGATTTCGTCGAGTCGGAACTTGGCTCGCCCCATGCCAATCGAGAAGGCCCTAATATGCTCCGTGGGGTCGCCCTTTCCGTCATAAATAGGAAGCTTCATCTTCCCCAGATCGGACAGACGTGCCTTTGTTATTCGCTCGGTAAAAGGGGTGGTACAAGCTTCTTCAAGAACACGGTCGATCTCTGGCGCCTTGCTGGTTGCGCGATGGACTTGCGATCGCATATCTTTGAGATCGCGAGCTGTCTGCTTCATGATGGCTTTGAGTTCGTCCATCTCCCTTTGCTGCGAAGCGATAGCTCCGCGATTGGTCGGGGCTTCAGCCTGATCCCTCCATCGCATGTTTTCTGCGTTTTCGCCCTTATCCCGACTTTGGATTCGACTGGTCGGCCGACTGGGTCGAGCGTCTGTGAGTGCAACCATACCGCATGTTGCATCTGCGACGAGGACGACCCCATCTCTGAGAGGCATTGGCGTATGATCTTCGCGAGCCCCGCGAGCTGAAGGCGAGACCGCTGGGGAGAAGTCAAGTGCGATCGGGGTGACACGACGTGCGACATCCTGAGGTAGACTTTGAGGCTGACGAGCTGTCGACAAGGCCCTGATTTCGGCAGTCAGGTTGTTGTTGATAGTTTCATGTTTCTGCGACTGCTTGAGCATTTGCTCGAGCATTGTTTTGAGCTGATCGAAAGCTTGCGGTGTTGCCGGATCGGTCGAGTTCGCACTGGCGGTTGCCAGGTTTTCTGTAGGGACAGATCTGCCTACTTCCGCCTCCAATGTGGACTGGTCGATTAGCCCAGCTACAATGGGCTCGCTCGGACCTGAACCATCTTCGGTCGCTGGAGGCTGCGGGTTCGTTATCGACATGTTGACGAGTTTGTCTAAGCGTTTGTTTCGTGTATGAAGCTAGTGTTGCGAGTAGATCCCCTCCTTCTAGCGCCAAATTGTGCATGCTGGAAATTCACACAATCGAATTTGTGAAGATTCTTATGAAATAGAGCTTCTTTAGGGTTTAAAACACTTAGAAAGATTTAGAATTAGATTATGAACTAGGGTTCTTATTCATCAAGATCAGAGCGTTTTACAAAGTTTTTTCCATCCCTCACAAGTGAGGGGGTACATGTTTATTTATAGAGAAAATAGGTCGATTCGGATGAACAGTAATGGGCCGTTAATGGGCCTCTATCCTCTGGACTTGACTGTTAGGCCGTTTCGGCGAATACGACGTCGTTTAGGCTTGTCGATTCTTCGAGGGGGGATCCGACCCCTACACCTAGTTACTTTTTATTAGCTGAAACCTAAAATATTAGTCAAGCCCAAGAAAGATTAATAATTTAATACTTTTACGCATAAACACACCATAGGTGTTGGAAAGAAAAAAAAACTCACTAAAGGTTAAACAAATCTTCACACAAAAGAAGTGATAATTAATATCCTAATTAACGGGGTTAATAAACTGGATATTGTACACTGATATATGTTAGGGAAAAAACAAGCTATTTATTTTCTGCATTTGTTCGACGATTTGAATGCATTTTTAGTCGCTTGTTTGATGATATATGATAACGGTTGGAATGTTCGTTTAAAAAGTTAACACGTATGCAACCAAAATATAATATAACATGAGGGATCTTTTAGCAAATGTTTTCACAATTTTCGATGTGATATTTATCCACGAAATACGATGATCATCAATTTATGACCAATGTTGTTCTATTGTTTGGTCAAACAAATTAAACGGAAAGAATTTGAAGTGATATAGGCTATTACTTGTCAAAGTATAATTGAGTCTTTGACACCAGTTACAAAAACTATTCCACTGACAGTAGAATCTCTGTTTTTTTTTTTTTCATCTTCGATTTATAATCAACTATTAATAAATTAACTATTTATAAATTTAGTTTATTTAATTATTATTTTGACAAAAAAATTATAATCAACTATTTATAAATTAATTTTATTATTTTTATTTATTCTGTGAGATTCTGCTATTGGTATAATGGTTCTACTGACACCATTTACCTTTCTTTTATTCTGTCAGATTCTGCTAGAAATTTAATCATTCTGCTGTTACCATTCAGAGCCATAAACGTATTTGGTTGGATTTGTGTCTAGGGACATCTGTAAACAGCCAATATTTAGTTTCTTTTTCTTTCGTTTGGTTTGAATTAATACATGGATTGGCCTTGGTTTTAGCACATTTTCCTAATTAAGGAAGATATGATTTATTTTGTTTACTCTAATTTAGTGAAAGAATTAGCGGGTAAATATTCGAGGATTTTATTGGGACTGGATTTGTATAGATTTTTATAATTATAAGTAAAATCTCTTGTTAGTATTATAAAAGTTTAGTTTTTATTAATTGTATAAATCTATTAGAATTTAGTGTTATTAATAAATGAATTTTTTTTATAATTTTACTCATTAAACAAGATTTTGAGAATACCTAACAAAACCATTGGATTTTTAGAATCTTTATAACTAGTCTTTTAAAATATACATAACTCTCTATAAATTTAATAAATTTTTAGATGTCAAAAATCAATTAACTATATGAGAATCTAACTCCCAAGAACCTCATTGGTCATGTATATATTGGGCATACAGAGAAAATGGGTTATTCAACTAATGTTTAAATTCAGATTATGCTATGATTTATCATTTGAATTTTGGCCCAAACAAATCAACTACCAGAAAATGCCTATTGTGTGTAAGCTAACAAATTCGAATACAAAATTTAGCCCAAAAACTCAAATCATTCAAAAGTAGCTATAACTTATCTTTATTTTTTTATTTTAGATTTACTGATCATAGAGAACATGTCATAATATATATAAGTTAAGCTTAATTTTTTTACCTACAAAACCGTCGCACTCAAATATAGCTTGACTACTTTAATTCCTGACCAAACGAACTAGTCGGTTATTGCTTCCCAGCAAATATAATCATTTTCTGTTAGATGCTATCCTCCAATTAGATTTCTTGAAAGGTATTTTCCAACCATTCTTTCATTCTATTTCATCGGGAAAATATAAGGGTTTTAGATTTACTCGGAATAAATTTACATTATACTTCAAAATTATAAAAAAAAAATATTACAGTTGACAATTGATTTTTCAGGGTGTTAATCAGCCGATAATATCATCTGTAAAAATGGTAGAGCAAGATTAAAGATAGAACCGGACTAAATAATCATTTTTTATTTGGAACTTATAGAAATTACAAACTGAAACAAAATATAAAAAACAAGGCATTGAGAAGATTGAAGACAACAAAAAAAACATAAAAAGAACCAACCTACACTTAGGTTCCAATCCCCAAAGAGAAACATATACTTTCCCTCTAAGCTTTCAAGCTTTAATTTCACCAAACTGATGAAGCACAATAACCCAACATTTTGCATCTTTGTATATAAACCAATGATCATGAATCATTTTCAAATCACAAAAGAAAGAGAGATAGTAAAGAAATCAATAGAACATCAAAAGAAGAAAGTTTTACTACAGTTAAAGCTAAAAGGGCAAGAACAATGGATTTTTCAATCCGGATTTTGGTTATTTTTGCATTGCTCGCTTTTCCGGCTTGCGTCCACGGTGCAGTCCGTAAGTACACATTTAACGTAAGTCCGCATCAATGTTATCAACATACATGATTCATTATATTGTTTCATACATTCATTTTGGATTTAAAATTCAAAACTAGGTGGGTGTTTGTATGTGAAATTCTTAAATAACGCAATTATCTAAAATTTTAGGTGGTAACGAAGCAAGTAACACGACTTTGTTCAACAAAACAAATCGTTACCGTTAACGGTAAATTTCCAGGACCCACAATCTACGCTAATGAAGACGACACAATTCTCGTTAACGTCGTTAATAACGTCAAGTATAACGTCTCTATCCATTGGTGAGAATTGAATAGTACCCTAATAATTTAAAATTATCAAACGTTCCTCCCCTTAAGTTTCGAAATTGCTAAAGTGGACCTAAAGATTATTTACTTGGTTTTGTAGGCATGGAATCAGACAGTTACGAACCGGTTGGGCAGATGGACCGGCCTACATAACCCAATGTCCAATCAAACCGGGTCATAGCTACGTATATAACTTCACGGTCACGGGACAGCGTGGCACGCTCTGGTGGCACGCACATGTGCTCTGGCTCCGAGCTACGGTTCATGGTGCCATCGTGATTTTGCCTAAACCGGGTCTTCCTTACCCGTTCCCTAAACCACACAGAGAAGAAGTTATCATACTAGGTAGTCACTAAACAAGAGACATAATTATGAAATGTGTCAAAAAACTGATTTGGTTAATAATTTGGTTTATTCTCTATAGGTGAGTGGTGGAAATCAGATACCGAAACGGTTGTTAATGAAGCACTAAAATCCGGTTTAGCACCTAATGTCTCAGATGCTCACGTCATTAATGGTCATCCTGGTCTTGTCCCAAATTGCCCATCACAAGGTAATTTAATCCGGTTTAACATCAATTCGAAATTGTGAATTTTACATCAAATGAACATCCCTAATTAATTTATTTATTCGGACCAAAATATTAGAAATAGTGATAGTTTATTTATAACAAGCGTGTACATTCAATATAAATTTATATGACTATTTTTTTTTTGTCTTTTTATAAATCAAAGGCAATTTTAAATTAGCGGTGGAAAGTGGGAAAACATACATGTTACGGCTAATAAACGCAGCAATGAACGAAGAACTCTTCTTCAAAATCGCCGGCCACCGTTTCACCGTCGTCGAAGTCGACGCCGTTTACGTCAAACCCTTCAATACCGACACAATTCTAATCGCTCCCGGTCAAACAACCACCGCATTAGTCTCCGCCGCTCGTCCTTCCGGGCAATACCTAATCGCTGCCGCTCCATTCCAAGATTCCGCTGTAATCGCCGTCGACAATCGCACCGCAACCGCCACCGTTCATTATTCCGGTACACTTTCCGCTACACCGACCAAAACCACTTCACCTCCGCCTCAAAACGCTACTTCCGTGGCAAACACGTTTGTGAATTCTCTCCGGAGTCTTAACTCGAACACATATCCGGCTAAAGTTCCGATCACCATCGATCACGATTTGCTATTCACCGTCGGATTAGGAATCAACCGATGTCACAGTTGTAAGAAAGGAAACTTTTCACGTGTGGTCGGCGCGATAAACAACATTACATTCAAAATGCCTAGTACTGCTCTGCTTCAAGCACATTATTTTAACCTAACCGGAATCTACACAACCGATTTTCCCGGGAAACCACGTCGGTTTTTCGATTTTACCGGAAAACCGCCTTCGAATTTAGCAACCATGAAGGCTACTAAGCTATACAAGCTTCCGTATAATTCGACGGTGCAAGTTGTTTTGCAAGATACCGGAAATGTGGCTCCGGAGAATCATCCAATGCATCTTCATGGATTTAATTTCTTTGTGGTTGGTTTTGGAAGTGGGAACTATAATTCTAAAAAAGATTCTAAGAAATTTAATCTTGTTGATCCGGTGGAGAGAAACACCGTCGGTGTACCTTCCGGTGGTTGGACGGCCATCAGATTCCGTGCAGATAATCCAGGTATTAATATAAACTATTAGGCTACAAACGAACTTTTATGAAAAAAATTCATTACAATGAAATCTCTATAAATTAATATTCGGTAAATTAATTAAAAATATTCGGTCTCAAACTTGGTTTATCAACCAAACTCTAACATTATTTATTTACAAGTTTCACTATAGTATAATTGGGTACTAAAAACGAAATACAAGTTATATAGAGCCATGTTATTTGGTATGTGTGTCTATAAATCTAATGGTGTCTAATTGAAATAATATGTATATATGTGGATGCAGGAGTTTGGTTTATGCATTGCCATTTAGAGGTACACACAACATGGGGACTAAAGATGGCTTTCTTGGTGGAAAACGGTAAAGGCCCAAACCAATCAATTCTTCCTCCTCCAAGTGATCTTCCCAAATGTTGATAACTCTCCACATTAGTTTTGAATCAATCAAATTATTTTTTGACATTTTATTTCTTTTCAGTTTGACAGTTGTATACTTAAGCAAATTGTACAATAACGTCATTGTATGATTGTGTTTCACTTTAATGAAAGTTTGAACCCAAAAGCCCTTTTTCAACTCAACCAAATTACTGTGTAAAGTTTTGATCCACCGTTTACCTCGAAATTTGGACCATTTGTCACTAGCTAATACTACATGAGGAACATCCCAAAAAAAAAAACGATTGCTCAAAACACAGTAGTACAGTACCATACTAAAACAAAATATATATAGCTAGAATAGTTTTATTTGAATTAGATTCGTTTGGATGAAAAAAAAAAAATTAAACCATCATCGTGATTTTATATGGTATTAAAAATATGGTATTTGATATGAAATAGCAAGTCTTCTAAATATATTTTATCAACTACAGTCTACATGCATAATGTGACGATCTAAACAATTTTTTGTAAGGTAACAAAACTGGATGGTAAAATAATAATAACTCGGTTCAATGTTATCGAAGAGCAAATTTGAAGACAATACTGAAGTAAGTTCGTTAGTTGAAAAAAACAATAATTTTTCCAACCAATGCCAACATATTTCGAACTTTCCTAAGAGTTAAAACGTGTCGCCTCATGATACGATAAAACAAATAATAGCAAAGAAAAAAATGTTCTCAGAAAATCGTTGTCAACGTAGAATTAATCGGTCGTTGAATTTGATTTGAGTTGGTGTAATGTCACATTTCCAATATTTAAAAAAATGGAAACAGAAAAAAGAAAGTACTCCTAATTAATAAAACATGGAAATGAAATAAAACGAAACAAGGGTAATAAATTCGACAGAGAAATGGGTTATTTACTAATTATAGTAAGCAAATTTTGCTAAATATAGAAACCAAGAAGTCACTCTCTGGTGATCAGAAACTTGGTGTCTGAACAAATCAGCAGATGACACACTTACATGTACTATTCAAATATTTGTGTGTTCAATGCATGTGACACCTAAAATTTTGTGTTGGATTCCATTTGTTGTCCCTACCATATTTTATCATGAGTTCTTAATATATATACTTATATTACACAGTACTAACTAAAGTTTTGTGTATTTCATTGAAATTAAATGATCACATCCAAATTTGGTTTTCACTTTTCATAGACCTTGTATTGCATTTGTAGATAGTCAAATTTTATGTATCATAGATATTCTTGTTTCTTATGTTTTCTGAATATTTTTAAAAGACAAGAGACATGAGTTTGCGAAAGTATTACGACATGTTGGTTATAATAATTGGTAGCAATGCTTTATACTTTTAACAGTTTAAATTATATAATTGGTCAGAAAGTGGAGCTGTGGTACCGTCCACATGAGGTCGTGAGACATTAACATATAAACCTTTTACGATATGAAAGCAACCAACACATACATTCTTCGTAATATCTCTATGTGTATGAATAATATAAACAATATTAAATTCTGAAATACTACTATATAAACATTTCATTGGTTACTTGCCACCCACAGGCCACAGCTATGTTCCAATGTTTTTTTACCCACCCATTTACACAACGGTTCTATATAGTTTAAGTTCACTGAAAAATCGAAGAACTAATAATTGGATAATATACTTTCGAACCCCTCGTTTGATTCGCATCTTTCCATTTTGTAGAAGAATTCTAAGATTGAAAATGACAAAAACTTGGAATCCAATGTTATTATTTGGTTTAGTTAGATAATTTGTATCCATCGCTCATTTTAACCTCTTTGCTTTTTGCTTTTATTAGCAAAACCCCGGGGAGAATTACAGTCAAAAACATTTTTTGTAACAAAACAATTATTAATACTTTACTTTTGATCGTCTCTATTTTATAGAGTATCAATATTTTAACAGGCGGAGTATTCCAACTTGTCTTTGTATATTTGTTTAGCTTATGGTTGTTATTGTGTGAGTTTGTGTACTATATTTAAATATTGAATGGGCTATTTCGTGTTGACAACAAAAAATGGGCTCTTTAGTTAAATATTTCGTAGACAGTAGATTAAACAACCAATTAAGAACCGGCCAAACCATTGAACAGTCGCTTTCTAGTCTGTCATTTGATTGGTTACACTTTCTTTGTCATAAAATACAAATTATGTTGCACTTTCTTTCATATATCGACACGTTCATCTGGTTAAGTCTAATCCGATATCAATTTTTTTATAGTACTTCATAACATAAAACAAATATGCTAATTATCAAATGATAAGCCATACTCAACGCATTTACCTAGCCACGGTTTATAAATTAAAAATTAACATTTCTATGAAAAAAACATTTACAATGCGTTGTCATATGTGTATTGGCCAGCTTATATTTACAATAAAATATTAATGATTTGACATAGGAAAAAACGAAAAATATATCTGGTTAAATCAAATATCTTTACTTTTTCCTAATTTTTTTACTTTTTCAACACCTTTTTCTTGTTCAATGTAGTGTATTCCTATTGATCATCACGTGAATTATAGACAAAAAAAACAATAAAAAAGCAAAATCCACTTTTTTATGTTTACGACCAAAGAGATCCACTTTACGCTCTGTTTTTATTTCTCTTTTGTAATAATTTTCTCTAGAAATTTTTGTAAAAGTCGCTTCTTTTTTCTCTCTTGGTCACTCAAGACTCCAAATAGTAAATCAAAAACTCCATTGATTCTCTTCTTCTCTCTATGTCGTCGATGAACGGAGGTTTCGAGTTTTGTTCACCGGAAAACTCAAACTGGCTATTTCAAGAAGTCAGAGAAGCCACGTGGACGGTGGAGGAAAACAAACGGTTTGAGAAAGCTCTCGCCTTTCACGACGACAAAGATAATCTAGAGAGCTGGGTCAAGATCGCCGCTTCGATCCCCGGAAAAACCGTGGAGGACGTCATTAAACGGTACAAAGAGCTTGAGGAGGACGTCAGGGACATCGAGGCCGGACTTGTCCCCATTCCGGGATACGGCGGAGACGGAACCACCGGTGACTACTTCATCGGGTTAGAGAACTCCGGCTACGATTATGTCGTCGGAGGGAAGAGGAGTTCGCCGGCGATGAGTGATGGTTTTAGGCTTCCGATGCTGGAAAAGGAACGGAAGAAAGGAGTTCCGTGGACCGAGGAAGAACACCGGTAATAACGACAACAAAAAATTATTATTTTAACCTAAATTGTTTCATTTTTTTTTTAAATTACCACCTAAATCTTTGAAATTTTGAGAAACCATAAAATTTAGATTTAGGAAGGGTTATTAAACGATTAAAGAACACTTACTAAAGTTTATGAATCTCTAAACCTGACAAGTGTAGTAGTATCTTTGAAACTTTTAGATTTTCGTAATAATCTTGATTCTTGAAACGAAATCTTTTTTTTTGTGTGGTAATTTAGGATATTAAAATAATAGTTACATGAAATTCTTATGCTTTACTTCTTTGTTAACAAATGAAAGCTATTAAACTATAAAATTCCTTTTGAAAAGTTGCCGACGATTTTCTACTAGGTTTAATTTTTATATCAATATTTTAGTTGAGCGTTTTAAATATTACGTGACATTCTTTATCTGATGTGAAGTTAATAAAAATGATAATATTGTTTTGGTTTTCTTTTTGGCAGACGATTTCTAATGGGTTTGAAGAAATATGGAAAAGGAGATTGGAGAAACATATCAAGAAACTTTGTGACGACTCGAACGCCAACGCAAGTCGCTTCACACGCACAAAAATATTTCATTAGACAGCTCACTGATTGTAAAGACAAACGACGATCAAGCATTCACGATATCACAACCGTTAACGTCCCCAACGCAAACGCATCCGCAACCGCCACAACCGCTCCGGAAACGCTTACTCCTACTCCTACAAATAATCCTTTTGATGTTTTCCTCCCTCCAATGCCTCATCACAGTTTCGCGTTTGCATCTGCGTCTAATTATTGTAACGCGTTTCCGCAGTGGAGTTGAATCATATAGACTCTAGGGTTTGTTTGTCTCATAAATTGTTATAGTATGTTTTCTACGTACATATATACCTATAAAATTAATGCGAGGATTGTTGTAAATATTTGTAAGAAATTTGAAAGTTTGTGTGTTTATGCAGTCCATATATATATTATTTAGTTTTGATTAATTTACTTTTCAGTTACACAAGTTTATACTTACCTATATATTCTAGTATATACTTTAATAATGATGTATTATAATATTATTACGTTGACTTTAATGTCAATGATGTTAGTTGCTTTTCTTCCCGACAACTTAGGATTAGTTCGAATCAGCATCTAATTCAGTTTTTTTATTGTTCAAAATTATAATTGGCGAAGTATCTTTACTATATTCTTCTTTTCCTTTTTAATTGATATTCTTCCCATGACTTCGCTAATTGTTCAGTGAAGAATTATATTCCATTTTCGTGGTTACATTTCCTTACAATTATTATCGGATAACTTTGTTTGGATTTCTCCTTTTTGCATATGTAGATTCGACTTTTTCTTTTTGACAAAAAATTGTAAATTCGTTCTATTCTATATAGTTTATATTCACATCACATGTAGTCTGTAGAATGAAACAATAAGCAGTTTTACAGAAGCATATAGATGAAAAGAAAGAGGTTTTACCGAAATTAGTTAATATAGTATTTACACTGTTAATCTAGTATTTGGGGAAACTGTGTATAATTAAAAAAAAAAAAAATTAACTCTACTATAAATTGTTGACAAAAAAGCTCAGATATAAATTAGTAGTAGCATTTTAACTTATTCGTACAGAAGATTCCTTACCCTTTTAATATAATCACTAGGGGTTTCATCATGTGGATTATTTTTGTTTTAAGCTGTTTTTTATTAGGGATGGTGTTTTAGTTTTTTTAATTTGATATTTGAGTAATTTATATTGGTATATATATTGAACGGCTTTTTTTGGGTTCGTCATGAAGGAAAGAACTCTACCAGTAATTAACAAGATTTGGTTCATATCCAGAAGGTTCTTTGAATACCCACTTGTGAGATTTATCAGAAGCAACTTTACCCATCAATTTACACATAATCATATTTAAGATTCACAAGAAAACATATATCTTAATCGAAACTTTTCTAGTCTATAAGTAATTAGGGTGTGTTTTTATATGATTTAATTATCTTCTCTCCCTAATATACTTATATAAAAAATTAGTTAGCAAACTCGATTATGGAAACACATGGTCTATGAACTTCTATTTCCCTATGAACTTTTTAATATATCTCTTTGAGTATGTTGGCACATACAAAGCCGCCTCTACCAAGAGCAAAGACTTGAGTGGTTAGATTTAACAATAGCTAGGCATTTCATATCCAATGATACCAAGATGTTTTGTTTTACTATGCCCAAGGAAGCTATCTCGATGGCATCAAAGAATTCCACAAGTTGAGTGTCTACTTCTCCTTGTTTTTCCGGAACAAAGAGTATACATGTTCAAAGAATGTCAGATAAAATGATTTGATTCTTTTGACTTGGTTAGAGAAAACCACGACAATACCTCTTGATTTGGTTCCATGGTTTCGACAATACGTTTTAGTTTTCGAAAATATATCAAGTTAGATTCCTTATTGAGCCTCAAAGCAAGATTCATTCTCAGGGTTGTGTATACCTGGTGAAAAGCTTGGAGCTTTCCTTTCATAGCACATACACCAGTTGTGTCTTGTGTTCTTCTCTAGCATTTGTCCACAGCCTTGTTTCGGAACATAGACATTTTACATAGCAAAGACCAATTTTTGTGTTCACTATGAAACATTGACAGTAATGAGAATGGTCTCCACATGAAATCAATCATGTTTTACTAAAGAGATAAGTCTCAAATACCATTTTTTGCAGATCCGATATCCGCTACCATTCATCGCTATCTTCTGAATCTTATTTATTGGATTATGAACGAATTGAAGAAGCTTATATGTGGTGTGAATAGTTTATTTGTGGTGTGAATAGTAAAGTCGACAAGTAAGAAATATGAATCAAATTCCATCTCAGAAACGAATACATATAGAAAGAAATTTAAACGCAGAAAAAACAAATTCATATCAGCCCTATACACCACAACTGATTAGCAAGTCTGAATTTTGGAGATCAATGGTGTTCAAGATTGCTTAGAAATTCGAAGCGACATCTATAAACCGATGTGATAAATATGATAACTAATTTAGAGGTAGAAGCGTGGAAGGATAGTTAATTTATGTGGTACTGGAAATCTGGGAGAGGAAGGGGTTTCAAGATCATGAATTAAGAGGGAGATGAGCAAGAGACTCTTGGTAGGAAAAGACAATGGACTTAGTTAGTAGGATGGGCCTTTGGTGTTTTAATGGCCCAACGCGTGGAAAATGATTTTTAAAAGGTGGTAAAATGATGCAATCTCATTGCCAATTAAATGTCAGATTATTTCACAAATTAAATTGTTGATGTGGCCGCACGTAGAAGCCTAGATTTTTTTTTTCCTTTTATATAAAGGTGACTACACCTGACGAGTGTTTCAACTAAAATACCTTTAAGCTTCCAAAATTATTTAAAAAATCGTTTTTCTAATATTAACTTTTTCAAAAAAAAAAAAAGAATAACCAAACAAATATCGAAGTAAACAGGCTCTCGGCTCTTGTAAGCTCAAAGGAGAAGAAATACTAGATGTCCATTTAACTGTGGTCCAATAAGAACCCTTAAATCCGTAAAATATAAACAGATTTATCTATTTTCAAGTTTCGATTCAACCCACAAATATTATGCACTCCGATATTATGAATAGCTTAGAATCATATGTATCATCAAATGTAAGATAAAATTGATAATAACCTTTCTTAAACATGTAAATCCACAATCTACGGACAAGTATAATATGAAGTTTAAACTCTTTGATCTAAATCAAACCATCAACTTCTTAAAACCGTTGGGATCGTTTCTGTACAAACACATATTATAAATCGATAGATTAGAATCATGGTGACTAAAACCAACCATGTAGCAATTAATAGGAATACATTTGTTTTAACAATATAGTTTTTTTTAAAAATTGTGAGTTTTCAACTCTAAATCAAATAGAAATACATATTTGTTTTGCATTAGACGTAAAAATATTAAAATCGAAAACCGGAAACTTAACTATATCGGTTGTAAAGTTAGAAATTCGATATAGAACTTATTGAATTTAAATACTTTTAGAAACTCATGTTTTCCACGTTTTTCATATTGCAACCAATCGCAGAGATCTATAATCAAGCCTCCCATTGCCGTAGTACTAAAAGCTAGTATAAAAGTAGATTGAAGCAAGTACACTTCCTTTGTATGTATAGACGAAATATGATATTTCTACATCAAAGATTAAATGATGTGATTGGTGAAACCTAAGTTATATGTAAGAGTACCTTCAATGGTAGTCTTTCATGGGTTTCTCACCTTTACAAAAAAAAAAAAATACTAATATAAAAATATGAAAATATCTCAAAAAGAAGAGAAACTTATTCAAAATATCTCATTTGAGAAATAATTAAGTGAGGTTTTTCATTTTTAAGATACCCATTCAATTATATATATATATATATATATGTTTTTTTTTTGTTGCAAAAATTAAAACCCCCATGGAAAAACTACCATTGTACATGCGCACACAAAGGTTTACTCTAATATCCATAAATGATAAATATGCTAAGAAAGAGCAATACAAGTTATTAGTCATGCGGATCCAACAAAATAGATTGTAGCCGCCTTTGTTGTGTGAATTGTTATGGATGTCACTGTGCACTAACACGAATTGTATAATAGGCGGCATGCACTTGTATTTATAGGTTTTGGTCCCTCTCTTATCTTTGATAATATTATACTCTTCACATTAATTTTTACAAATATTTTTTTATATGTAATTCTCTTCTCTAGTTCCCTTTACAAATATTTTTTTTCAAATATAAAATTTGGGCAAGTCAAATAATTATATCGAGCCGACAATAACAGTGAACCCATTAAATTTGAACTAATATAAAGGTATTCATGTAAAATTATATGCGAGTATGAACTACTAAAATTTATAATGATATTTGTGGATATGTGTAACGATCATGCTGTATAATATTATCTTAGTTTACAAAATAGCTCATAATCATAAAACATATATGGGTAGTGTTGTAAATTCAACTTCCAACAAGCCTTGTCGGGTTAGGATACATGGGAGAGCAACAAAGAAACAGATAACCAAAGACCACATTTTACTTTCTCAAACAAGACATGTTCTTTGTACCAATTTATGTTTCTTTATTCAAGTTGGTTCTAAGGGCATGTTCAAAGGAGATTCCAAGGTGTCTTATGGGGTGTTCTTAAAATATAAAATTATTAAAACACACACTCTCTCTTCCTTTTAGTCAACTTTATACCTTTTCTTTCATCCTTTTATTCAACTTTATACATTCTCTTTCATCATTTTATTCAACTTTAATTAAGAACACTCTCCAAAAGTGTCTAATTTTAGACACTCTCTCTCCTCTTTAAGAACACTTCATCATCATTTACTCAACTTTTATTAATTTTATATTTCAATATACCCCACAAAAACACTATCTTTCTTCTTTTTACTCAAATTTTAATAATTTTATATTTTAAAAACACCCCATAAGACACCTTGGGATCTCCTTTGAACATGTCCTAAGGTTAGTTTCGTCAATTACCATAGCAATCACCATCAGTCATGACGTGGCTTCCGCGTCGGATGATTCGTTTTTAGTTATAACCTCCCAATATAATTTCTATAAAACATTTAATTATTGCGTACCTGATTATGCTTTATATAATTAGAGCATGTTATGCGGTAGTCGTATATTAGCTAGACTCGGAATCACAAAACGAAAACGGTCATTTAAATCATGACATTTTTGTTTTACACCAAGTTATGAAGTTGTGTTGACTTAACAACATTAGATATAAAATTAGTCAACTGTAGATTTCGTTTATTAGCCGTAAGACACCGTTTATTATTGCCGTAACACGCCGTTTAGTTGTTGATTTAAATCCCATCACAAAACCCCGCAGACAATTATGTAATTTACTTTGTACTCTAACAAAAATTACACAAAATATTGGAACTTACAATACCTATAACCTATAAGTGATAGATTATACATATTCAGATCCGATAACATAAATAATCTTGTCTTTACAAAAATAAAATAAAAAATACATGAATTCTATTCTACCTCTGCATAAGATGTTCAAAAAAATGTTTTTGAGTTTCGTTTTAAAAAAAAAATTGTACATAAACATAGCCGTCAAAACAAAAATTATACATAAACATAGCTGTCAACCAAAAAATAATATTATACGTATACACATGTACCATATACTTAATGAGTGGAATTAGGGGGTCACATGCATGCATTTTGGGTCATCTTAATGATTAGCATGACACTTATAAATAAATAAGTTGGTGTTATTAACTTATAAAAACGGTAGATGTATTAGTCACTCAAAAAAAATCTGATTAGTGGGAAGTTAAAAAGTAATTAATTCATACCACTATATTGCACCCTTTACACGAATATTCACTGCAGCAGAACTATCTGAATAAGTAAGTGACTTATCGTTGGATGAGATAAAACCGATGAACAATATCTATAATGTTTTTTTCTGGGTAAGGGACCGGGGTTGGGAACCCCCTGATATCTATAATGTATAATACATTAATACTATAGCAATTGCATCGCTTAGAGCCTCAAATTGCGACAATTTTGTTACGAGCATGGTTTTATTTCCAATGTAAACATATTTTTCATATCATTTTAGAATATTTTTGTAAACATATACTGATATACGTAAATATCCAAGAAAATAATCATGTAAATCAAATGAAAGTGAGACCAAATCTATCACCATTTTGGGATTGTGGGAAATCTTTACATTTTTCATAGACTAGAAAAAGTGAATTTAAATTGTCCCTACCATAACAATGTGGAGAAAAATGGTCAAAGCACTGAGAGCAAGTGCAGCGGTGATATTTTGTGGGTATCATTAAATATAAAATTATTAAAATTTGAATAAAAGGAAGAAAGAGAGTGTTTTTTTGTTGAAATAGTGTGGTGTATTGAAATATAAAATTAATAAAATTTGAGTAAATAGAGGAGATAGGAAGAAACTTTGGAGAGAGGGTATCAATAGGGTGATACTTTTGATACTTTTGGAGAGGGTATTTTTGTGTGTTTAAATATAAAATTAATAAAAATTGAGTAAAAAGATGAAAGAGAAGGTATAAAGTTGAGTAAAAGTAAGAAAGAGTGTGTGTTTTAATAATTTTATATTTAATGATACCCATAAAAAAACATTGGTGTTGATGCTCTGAGTTTTGATAGATTTTATAGATGCATTGAACATGTTTCTTATTAACCCAGTTGACTCTTTTTTCCACCATTCACTTTTTCTTTTATATAACTAGAGATTGGCCCACGCGATGCATGGGTTTATTTACTATTTGTATTTTTGTAAGTTATTTAATGTGGTTCCTGTTTCGTAATTAATCAATTTGGAATATGTTCTTGTATAATTAAATAAATTACATATGTAATAGTTTTATCAAATATAATTAGTGTTAAATATTACTACACTTTAGAAAATTACTTATACATGGATAATATATTAACATTGGGTTTTAATAATATTTTGATTGTAGAAATCTATTTCTTGATATTATTGGGTACATATAGTTGTTATACATTTTGAATTACTCTAAACACCATAATATGTATTTATAATTTGTAATACATCAATAGAAAAAAGCTATGTTGGTTTAATACTTTAGTTGCACCAAAACTATTTATGTCATATACCTATGAACTTACGAAGAGCATCCAACACCTAATAGTCCCAATACTTCATATCAGTCATGTATTCGGTTTTTTTGGGTTTATTGTTAAAAACTTTTAGCTAACACTTTTGTTTTGCTTGCAATTATTATGGAGCCTTTTTAATGTTAGTTCTTTTTAGCTGATTTAATTTTAAGCTTATTTTACGATTGTGCTTACTTTAGTGTTTCAATTATAGAGTTTTCAATTCTTTTCACGTGGTTTCTATGATTTTATCAAGCGATCTTGAAGCTAAGTTTTGTAGTGAATTGCATCTTATATAAATTTTGTTCTTTGTTCTATCATCTTAAAATCTGATTACCTAGCCATAATCTATGTCATCTATTTTATGAAATTTTAATGAATGAAATCTAAAAGATTTTATGTTAGTCTTATAAATTAATGTTTTTCTACGGTTTAGTCAAATTCTCTTTGTACACTTTTTCACTAATACTGCTTTCGTCATGTTTCAACCTAATTTCATTTTTCTCCGTACATCTACTTTTGTTTTGTCTTCCTATAAAACTTCATATTTTGTATATACTCTTATTATTTTTGTTTTAATTTAATTCCAATCTCTAATAATTATAAGTAGTAATAAATATAAATAAACATGAATTCATGAATGTTTACTATAAATTTTATTCTACCATTTGTTTTTTATGATGAGGATACTCCATATGGAGTGAGAATGCATATATTGGGACTGTGAATTTTGTTTTTCATGTTCATATAAATTTATCACATTTTATTATTCTTCTATCTATTATTAGCCATTTGAGGTTTTTTTCTGAAAAACATTAAAAATGACTTCACTTTGTATCTAATTTATTCATTAACAAAATTTCTATTTTATAAATCATGATATTTTTTTCATCAAATATGTATATATTGTCTTCTAGATCTACCATATATTTGTTCATCATAGGAAAATACTTAAGATTTTAGAATATTATTTTGTAAACGTTGTTCTTCCTAATAGGGTCATAAATCAAGGAGTTAAGTTAATTTATGAGTATAATGTGTAGTTGAAAAAAATGTAAGATGGATTTAATGTGAGACTTTGTTTTTAATTGAGGTGAAATCCTATTAATAAGAAATAAATTTTTCATATTTTATGTTTTGTTTAAAATATTAAAATCGATTTAATTTTTTATGTTTTGTTTTAATTTCTTTTAATATGGCCATCTCATTTTATTTTTTACTGTATCACTTAAATTCATAAGCATAATATTTTTTTTAGTATGTATAATATATATATTATCGTAAGAAATAAATTCATATTATTATTACTTATCAAATCTTGAATATTCTTATATATATACAATTTCATTTTCATTTTCATTCATTTTACTTAGTAATTCTCGTTTTTAATTGCATTTAGTTATTTATTAGTTAGAAAAAATAATTAATATGATTTAGCATGTATTTAATGAACATACTATAAAAATTAAATAGTTTTAAAAGTAGTTTTGCCTATGTGGACACTCTAGATGGAGAGACTCCCTAATTATATATAAGATTAATAAATATCCAATACCGCATATATATAATAAATTAGAAAAAGTAAATATGAATAGTGTACACTGAACAATTCATTTTGAAACGATAAAAAGTTTTGCTTAATGTTTAATAAGATGCATCATATACAAAGCAAAACTACGTCAATAGTTCATCATATGAAAATTGAACCCACAACGACCAAATCGAACTTTGTCTAAATTGTATATCATTTGTGTTATACCAATAAAACGAATTAAATAGAACCAAAACTTCTAATGTCCATTCATCTTAGAAACTAGTTTTGAACCATGAAATCTACATCAAGGTATCTCGATTTCAAATATTATTCGGAAACCGAGTTTTGAGATTTTAGATTGTATATTTCTATAATTATAAGTTAATTTGACAGCTATAAAAAAGATAGATTAAATCTGCAAATTTTAAATCATTACAGATTTGGATGTATGATTTCCTTAGTGAAAGAAATGTCTAGCTAGTGGACTACCAATAGGCCATAGGGTAATTGGTGGGGTGACTTTATCTCAAGTTTATAATACGACACTAAAAGTGGAAGATGTTGCATTTTTCCAACTTTTAGGGTTTTTTTCCTAGTTTCTTGATTTCCATGTTATCCACAGCCTGTTTTTACTATTGTATTTTTTTTTTGTCTTTCTGAATTATCTTAGAATGATATGTCTCAAAGTTAATGAATGAAAAATAAGGATTTTTTAATAGATACATTAGTTATAAATTGGTCACTATCACTTAGCTAAGTACACAGAATCCATCCTCTTTTGTTTGTTTCACAAATTTATTCTGCTTTTAAATACCTTTATCAATCCATTAATGCCACTAACTAAAATAAGAACCATAGTCTAATCTTTTCACCTTTTGACTACTGTAGAAAATTCGTTTTGTTTTACAATATGTTTTTAACACTAGATGAGTCGAATAAATAAGCAATATGATATATATATATATATAAATTATCTTTTCATATTCATATGATGACATAACAATGACAATAATATAAATTATTAAACCATATATTCGGATCAATTCATATTAACTTTGTTTCGTAAATAATATAGTCTTAGTTGTTTAAATCAATCATAGAAGTATGTCGTTGTTAAAAATATATTATACGTAATTATCATTTATAACTAATGCTGATTTAAATTAGTATCTTTGAATATATATAAAATTTATTTAAATTATACTACTTGTTCTAACGATAGTTACTGTAGTCTCAATCATTTTCCTAGCTCATTGTTTTTGTTGTACTTCGTTATACTCTCATGATTATTAATTAGTATATGAAGCGATTATAACTAATTGTTGCTGTCAGAAGCGAATCAGGCTTGAGAATAAGCAATGATTAAGAAGAAAAATTAGTTCCTTGGAAATTTAGTTGAGTTATTTATTTCCTTAAAATCAATAATTGTTACAATTATAGTAGTTGGAATATGGAAATGCATACTAGAAAAAAAAATTATTGTAGTTGGGGAAGGAATAATTAATAATCATGTTTCATGTTATTTAAATGAATAATGGACCATGTGACTATTGAGTCACTAAATGCTTTTGTTCTTTGAAATGACCATCTAGAATCAACGCGGACGACACATATCGCATTTTATGTCACATACATACCTCTACTGAAAAATTTACCTGCATATATATCATAAAATATTTAGTATGTTATTTTACTGTTTTTCATGTCTTTATCGGCTGAGGAGACCCTATGCATATCCAAATCGAATTCTTTTGATTTGGAGTGTAGAACTTAGTAGAAACTAAGAAATTTTAAATGACATCTCAACTTTTTCTATTACTAGATTACAAGTTTTAGTTGCTTTACATATTTATACGACTCTTATATAAATAAAATAAGTAGTTCCAAATGTAATAAAAATCGAAAGAAACACGTAACAAGAAGAGAAGAAAACATGACATTTTCTTTTGTATATTGTCACCGAAAAAACAGAGCAGAGCTTATGTTCCCCATACAATCAAATCTTGGGATCTACTAAGTGAAAAGGCAGACTTCTTAAGTTTCCTATGAGATTTATATTGTCAAAAGATTAGATTTCTCATTAAATTATTTCTGAGTAAAGAAGAAAAAAAAAGAAGAAATGAAAAGAGAAGAGTAGGTCTTAACGCTCCATCTGTTTCCGCGGAGGCTATCTGTCCTTTCTTCTCCTCCGACCAAACACTTCCTCTTCATGCCACACATGGTAAAAATTTAATCAAATATGCCACTGTTCACAAAATCATTACGAACGTGCTACTGTTCACTGACTTAATGAAATTTTTTTTGATATATTAGTATTTTAGTCTCTTTCACGTGTCGTTTTCTATTTGTTTTCGGTTCTTTCTAGTTTTTTTTGGGTCTTTTCAGGTTCTAGGAGGCTTTCAAGCATGGATTGAAGTCATTGGGGGTCATTGGAGCAAAAGGGACGAATATGGAGAAAAGATGGCGTTTTTCATAACCGAGCACCTGCTCGCACGAGGACTCGAAAAGTGGAAGCTCCCTGGAAACAGGACCGGTCGATCCAATCCAGTAGACCGACCGGTCCCGACACTCGAAGTCCCGAAGCCAAAGTTCTTTGGAATCGGGACCGACCGATCCAAATAAAGAGACCGACCGATCCCGACACCCGAAGACCTGAAGACCGTAGCTGCTTGAAGACAGACAGACCGACCGGTCCGGAACCAGACCGACCGGTCGGTCACCCAGAACTAAGTTACCCTAATTTTTACTATAAATAAGAGGAGCCACCTCCTAATCCAAGATTCACTTTTCATTTTTTCTATTGCACGTTTTGAGAGACTGAGACTCATTTCCTCCAAGTTTTTGAGATTCTTCAAGTGTTCTTTATTCCATTGGATTTACTTGTAAGATTTGGAGATTTATCCCACGACATCTATTGAGAAGAATTCTAAAACCCTTATCTCTTTTATTATCATTATGAATTCTTCTCCATTGATTGCTGCGTTTTTAATCTCCATGGTCGAGTAGTCTCATAACTAGATTAGGGGCTTCCAATGGTGATTTAGGATGATTAGTGAATGAGCCAAATAGGATAAATATCATACGTCTTCATCAATTGGGATTCGTAATGCATAGATTAATTTGATCACCTAGCCTATGATTTGAAGTTAAACTTATTCACGACAGTGCTCTAGGTTTCTAGACAAACCATTGGTGAGCAATTGGTGTGTAACCAACGAAAGTTGATTGTTACCATCAATTGTGAACAAATTGAACCAATTCATTAATGCTTGTTTACATCTCTGAATTCAAACGACAGTTTAGGCATGTAGGTTGTTAGACAAAGATATTGATGCATCACGACAGTGGGGCAATATTACTTTTATGTTTGAGTTCTAGACCGCGCTTAAATTGAATCCTGAATAGTTGCTCAGTGCTTAATTCGAAGTCACCGGTGAATGACCTTGATCTAGTGCCTTTCTCTTATTGAATTTATCATCATTTATTTGTTGTTTTGTTTCATTGTTTAATTACAACCAATCCCCATTTTATCTTAGCTTTAAATTAGAATCCATAGTTTCATAGTGTAACCTTGGTCTCTGAGGATTCGATACCTATTGTATTACTGCGATTGTATGTGCACTTGCAGCTTTATTTTAGGGTTAAAACTTATTGCATCAAGTTTTTGGTGCCGTTGCCGGGGACCAATTGCGTTACCTTTGAAATTCGATTTTATTTATAGTCTAAGAATTTTTCTAATTTTGTTTTCTTTTATTTGTTTCCGGTGTGTTTCAGGTGTATAACCACAAGGAGAAATATCCAAAACCCCTTGTCATTTTAAGTAACACGGAACTCGCAAGACTAGAACGAGTCAATCGACAAACAAGAAGTCGAATCTAGCCAACATGGGCGACGAAACCGACAACCGAGCTGCAAATGGTCATGTAGCTGCTGCTATTCGGAGGCTGGAACAACAAATGGCTCAAATGAAACAGCGTGCGCATGAGCAGCAGCGAGCCATAGGGGATATGGACAATCCCCATGCTTTCTACCGGAATCGAGCTGCTATAGTTCCCCCTTCTGTTGACCAGAATGATTATGAGATCAAACCGCATATGATATCGCTGGTTAAGCAGCATTTATTTCATGGATTGCCTGTTGAAATTCCGACGGACCATATAGAGAACTTCGAGGAGATTTGCTCCACGACGAGCTCTAATGGGATGAACCCGAATTTCTTGAAGTGCAAGCTTTTCCCTTTCTCACTCACGGACAAAGCTTCCCGTTGGCTCAAGTCGCTACCAGCTGGATCCATCACGACTTGGCCGCAATGTAGAGCAGCGTTCTTGGACCACTTCTACACCAAAACCATGACCGCAAGTCTAAGGAACAAGATCTCCACGTTTCAGCAACATTCAGGAGAGTCCTTTTGTGAGGCATGGGAATGGTTCAAAGAGTACAAGAGGGAATGTCCACACCATGGGTTTACCGATGAGAATTTGCTGGGTATTTTCTATGATGGTGTTGATCGTGATTATACACTTTGAATGCTGCGAGTAATGGTAATTTTATGACTAGGACCAAGGAAGGAGCACATCAATTGATAGAGAACTTGGCTGCAAGTTCCAGGAAACGCTGCCATGACCATGATGAGCCTACATATAACAGCAGTGTTGAGTCACTGAAGATTGATGAGCTTACAACAAAAGTGAACCTGTTGTTGAAGAGAAATCAGAGAAGTGTCAAGCTTTGTGAGAACAAAGGAGATGAGCAGTATGCTGAGGTGAACTATGTGGGTGAAGACTATGTGCAGAATCAAAGCTTTCCACCTTGACATTTAACTCTCAAGCCGAACTAAAGTCCCTTATGCAATTGGTTTTACTCAGCCAGCATAAATCTACTAACGAGATCAATGTCAAGGTGGACAGCATGTACAATGATCTCAACAGTAAGTTTGAAGCTATTTGCACTCATGTGAAGAAGCTTGATATTCAGGTCGCTTAAACCGCTGAGGCAGTCAAGAGTACACAAGAGTTTGTGAACGCCATCACGCTGGGTAGTGGAAGAACTC
Organism: Draba incana; assembly: GCA_963576765.1. Lineage (NCBI taxonomy): Eukaryota > Viridiplantae > Streptophyta > Magnoliopsida > Brassicales > Brassicaceae > Draba > Draba incana. The sequence continues at coordinate 634,369 of OY755205.1, read as the reverse complement.
TTCCACCGATTGTAAGGGCAGCGGCTGAAAACTGCCCATAAAAATCTGTGGAGCACCCGCTCCCGGAAGGAGCACCTGCTCCAGGAGAGAAAAAGGATGAAGGGGTTGCTAGACCATCTTCTACAGTACTTCGACCGAATGAGCTTGTTGATAAGATTCGTTCGCATGTTTACAAACCCCCAGTCCTCTACCCAGTTCCGCCTTGAGATCAGAGGGATCCCATCAATGCAGAGAAACTAGATATTTTTAAGAAGATAGTGAGAACGATTCCTAAAGAAATCTACTTTAAAGAAGCTTTGGAAAATCGTCCCACACGTGATTTCTTTTGGAATTGCAGAGAGACTCAAAAAGAGATTAAGGCAATCTTTGCACAAACAAGGAGTACACAACCACCATTGAGGATATTGCCTAAGGTTGAAGATCCAGGGAAGTTTGTTGTTCCATGTTTCATCTTTGGAATTGATTTTGAAGATTCTCTATGCTATTCTGGATCTAGTGTTAACCTCATGTCAAAGGATACTACAAAATCTTTGGGTATTGTTGATATTAAAACTTCTCAGATGTCTATTAGGTTTGCGGATGCTTCAGTAACAACTTCATAAGGGTTAATTGAGAATTTAGATATCCAGATTGGGGATTGCTTGATCCCGACTGATTTCCAAGTTGTGGAGATGAACAACGGTTCATACATGCCCTTGATTCTAGGGAGACCTTTCATTGCGACAGCAGGTGCAGTTGTTGACTTACCTAACAGAAGGATAGTTTTCTCTAACATCGACAAGCAGATCTCTTACAACACCAATTCGGACAAGGATGGCGGCAAATATGGCTCTTGTGTTGCCATAGACGATGTAACAGGGAAGGTAAGTATCTTGCCAGCTGCAGCGCTTTGAAATAAGATCGAGGTTAATGAAGTCTTGGATGGAGACATTCGTTCTTGTGCAAGGAAGCCCACGAAAGTCAACAAGAGGGACAAACCAAAGCGCGAGAAAAATATGACAGATTCGCATGTAACCTTGACACCGCAGAGACGTGTCGGAGACACAATCGAGTATAAGCTGATGGGCAAAGGTATGTCTAGGCCTTTCTCTAAAGTCAAAGCTATCATTACTACGGAGCTGAAGGAAAAAGGTCTGGCAGCTATGGCAAGTATGGTGAGCAAGATTCTGCAACTAGATATAAGTGATCAAAGAGCAAGTGGACCACGCCTCAACTCACCTCCACGGAGCTCTAATCCGGACAAAAAAGTCTCTAATCCTCATATGGATTCTGCTCACACCTGAAGGGCACGCAAAGTCGAGCTAACGACTTAAAACAAGCGTTTGAAGGGAGGCAACCCATCGGTAAGGTTTTTGTACATAATTCGGTTTTCATTTTCCTTTTATTACTGACATTTTTACTCGTGTTTTCAGTACTTGAAAAAAAAAAAAAAAAAAAAAACCGAGCACCTTCTCAAACAGGTGTGAGCACCTGCTCGCAATCGGGACAGAGTACTGCCAAGTCTCTTGAAATGAGACCGGTCGGTCCCATAGACAGACCGGTCGATCCAGAGCATTCAAGGGATTAATCGATCCGAAGACCGGACCGACCGGTCCCATGCGCGGATCAGAACACGATAAGCTCCTGCAAACGAGACCGACCGATACTGCAAAAAAAAAAAAAAACTACTTAAGTTTTCCTTTTTTCTTTTACTAACCTACTTCCTTCTTTTTCTTTTGCAGCGCCGCATCTCCTCCACCGAGTCTCCCTCTCTCTGCCAAACCCTTTCCGCCGCTGTTAATCCTCGCTGTTTCCGTTGCCACGTTTCTCTCCTCCACCAGAATTTCCTCCTCCGATCAAATTCACCTACTCGTCTCCCACCTCTCTACACTTACGATCTCCATCAAAAATCTTATCCTTCTCCACCTCCAAGCTTCTCTCTACACCGTTCGCTCACGATGCCTCCAAAGATGAGATTCAGCAACAAGGACAAGGGCATAACCTCCTCCTCCACTGCTCAGAGACCCGCCATACACCCTTGGCCTCGCCCCGATAACACTCCGTTCGATCTTAGCACCGATGATATCCCGAACACCTCACTCACCGCTTGGGACGAAATCGACGCAGACTACTACAACCGTCTCTTGGATTTGAAGCTTGAATCGACTAGGTTCTTGTTCGAGGATACATTACAACAATTGGGCCTTAATGATCAAGTGCGTAGCCTTCTCTTCAACGCGTGTTGCATGAGTTTTGCTTTGGAAGAGGATGTGCTTTACCCGGATACCACTAGGCAGTGCCTTGCCACCGCCACACTCACGTATGCCAACCCAGAGAATCCATCCTTTGATGAGGCTACATTCTCGTTCTTTGCTGGAGGAACGAGATACGATATCTCGATGAGTGACTTTTGCATCATATACGGCTTTCGCAAGACTGACAAGAAGTTGGAGTGCCCGAGGAGATTCAAAGAGTCCAAAACATTTTGGAACCTCATAGCTTCAGGAGAATACTCGAGCAACTCCGCAAGCCAAAACTGCCTTCGTCATCCCGCTCTCCGTATCGTCGCAAGGATACTCAACAATATATTGTCCGCCCGAGCCGATGGAAACAAGGTCCACCTTGATGAATTGATTCTTTTATTTTTAGGTTTTGGACCAATATTGGGCAATGGGAACAGGAAGCAGTTCGAGGATCTTCGCTTTAACATGGGCATCCGTTTTACCGAGGCGATTTGTGCTGTCAAAAATGCCTCCACTTCGACCGCCAAGGGACCTAGAGTTGAGCGTATTGGAAGCTTGCTCACCTCACTATTTCGCCATCTCAGGGAGGACCTATCAGAGGCTTTTTGCGTCGACAAGCTGGAACGGTTGGATTTGAAGCACCTACTCAACTCTAAGATCATCATCATGCCAAGCATGTACCAATTCATCACAGCAAACGGGGAAGCCAATTTCATTGAGCTTCCGAATATGGCCATCACACAGCTCAATACCATGGATGATCTTGTGTTTCGGCCGCCTCCGGGGTACTTTGTGCCAAATCCGAGCCGTTTTTCTGCAGCCACCAGACCGAGCACCTGCTCGCGTATAAGCACCTTCAGACCGAGCACCTGATCGCAACACGACTTCGACGATGCTAGCCCTTTAATCCCACGCCTGACATATCACACCATCCCTTCCCAAGGACAGTTTGATCTCCCACACATCTCTGATGATGCTGAGGATGCTGAGTACAGAAGATGGATGGTCGAATCCACGAAGAGGAACAATAGCCTCATGAAGAAGAACAACGGCCTAATGAAGAGGATCATGGATGCGCTTTCCAAGGGCTGTTGTCACGCCACAACAGCAAGGGATGCTCAACCGGTCGCCTCAAGCTCCACCACGAGTTTGGGTCAGCCATTGGCAAAGAAGAAGCGGAGGACACGCTGTTAAGGAGGCGATGAAGCTTCCACTCAGTGATATCTCTTTCACCCTTCTATCATTGTATTATCCGCTTTATTTATGTTTTTCTTGTGTCACCAATCTCCTAAACTTTTTCACACCGGAGACGGTGTGATTTAAGTACGGGGGAGCGGTCTTGTTGTTGTGTTTGCTTTTTATTTCTTGTTTTATTATGTCAAAACTTTGTAGGGAATTAGGACTTTATCTTATGATGATATTTGAACTATCTATGTTTCACCTTCTCTCTAGTGACCATTTTTACATAGCATGGGTACAAGGAACAGCTGGGACACTTCGATGCACTATCTTCCAGGTTTCAGATTGAACAAAATTTCCTCTCGTTATTGGTACTAGATTAGGGAAACGAACCATATTCAAGACTCCTTATTATTCCTACCACTCTTGTTGTTCCTGAATAGCTAACTCATTTTTATCTAGTACACTCCTTAACCATTACCTCTTTTCAAACTCCTCGCCTTCTTGTTACTTCATTGTCACATGTGCAGCATATGCGCAAAAGGGGCCGGAGAGAAATGAGTCGACACTGCATCTAAATCACTATTTCTGAAGATCGAGCACCTGCTCCGAAGTCATTGAACACCTTCTCCTATTTTCGGAAGATGATTTTATGACGAGGAAAGAATAGCAATGATGAGCTCTACTTGGGTATGTGCATCAACTCTATCTATCGTTGTGTTTGAGAGACACATGCTTGTAATGTAAGCCCTCTTCATCTAAAAAAAAAAAAAATCGATGATGAAGAGTTGTAAGTTGTAAAATAAAAGTGTCTCTCTGCGTAGCGAGTGTACCCAAGGTGGACGATGGCTAGATGAGACGTTAGAGAGATTTGGAGAAGAAAGAGTGGTTTAGAGAATGTGGATATCAACGTACTTATTTTCTCTTGCAATTTAGTGTGATATCCTGCATCCTCAATGAAACATCGGGTAACCCTTAAACACTCTACACACCTTGAACTCCACCTCTAAATGGCCTTAAACCCTTAGCGCCGTCTTCCCTGAAAAGGTGCCTTTAGAGAGATCCTCACGCATATTTTGGGTGCGTTGAGTTTATGTTTGGGAAATGGCTTGGTTAAGAAATGTGTTGAGGTTGTTTTGGTAAAGCTTTGCTATTCTTAATTTGAATTATGTGGTCTGCAGATTGAAGGTTATTCGGTTCACTGAGGATAAAAGAGTTTCCGCGTTTGCAAACCTCTCTCCTTTACTTATTTCTGAATTTGTTTTAGGGCAAACAAAGATCTAAGTCCGGGGGAGTTGATATATTAGTATTTTAGTCTCTTTCACGTGTCATTTTCTATTTGTTTTCGGTTCTTTCTAGTTCTTTTTGGGTCTTTTCAGGTTCTAGGAGGCTTTCAAGCATGGATTGGAGTCATTGGGGGTCATTGGAGCAAAAAGGATGAATCTGGAGAAAAGATGGCGTTTTTCATAACCGAGCACCTGCTCGGCCTGGAGAGAGCACCTGCTTGCAGGACCGGTCGATCCAATCCAGTAGACCGACCGGTCCCGACACTCGAAGTCTCGAAGCCAAAGTTCTCTGGAATCGGGACCGACTGATCCGAACAAAGAGACCGACCGATCCCGACACCCGAAGACCCAAATATCGTAGCTGCTTGAAGACAGACCGACCGGTCCAGAACCAGACCGACCGGTCGGTCACCCAGAACTAAGTTGCCCTAATTTTTACTATAAATAAGAGGAGCCACCTCCTAATCCAAGATTCACTTTTCATTTTTTCTATTGCACGTTTTGAGAGACTGAGACTCATTTCCTCCAAGTTTTTGAGATTCTTCAAGTGTTCTTTATTCCATTGGATTTACTTGTAGGATTTGGAGATTTATCCCACGACATCTATTGAGAAGAATTCTAAAACCCTTATCTCTTTTATTATCATTATGAATTCTTCTCCATTGATTGCTGCGTTTTTAATATCCATGGTCGAGTAGTCTCATAGCTAGATTAGGGGCTTTCAATGGTGATTTAGGAAGATTAGTGTCTCCCCCAAATAGGATAAATATCATACGTCTTCATCAATTGGGATTCCTAATGTATAGATTAATTTGATCACCTAGTCTATGATTTGAAGTTAAACTTATTCACGACAGTGCTCTAGGTTGCTAGACAAACTATTGGTGAGAAATTGGTGTGTAACCAACGACAGTTGATTGTTACCTTCAATTATTGATATATCATGGTTTTTACCCGATTTTAACTATGATATAACCGGGTTTATATTAGTATTTGTGGTATTTTGTATGTATTTTGCAGTGTTTTGCAGGAAATGGTCATTTAGAGCTTAATGGAAACATTTGGAGCATTTTGGACCATTTTGGAGTTGAAGAGATACAAGTGGAATAGGGACCTTTAAAAGGTCCCTGTCGATCGACAGTTGTACATATGTGTCGATCGACGGGCGCTCTGTAAACCTAATTTTACCACTTGTATAAATACTTTTTACTCGTTTTCTTTGTAAAATATCTAGAAAACTTGTAAAAACTAGATCTATTCTCGTTTTGAGACTTAGAGAGAGAGAGAGAGAGAGATTTTGAAGATCTTGGAGGGAGATCTTCATGTTCTTCACCTAGTGACACCATTTGTATCTTCTAAACTCTAACTCTTTTATGAAATTCTATTCAGTTATTATGATTTCTTCATCTATTTCTGAGTAAATTACTTGTTAGGACATGGAAATTTCATGGGTTTTGATGAGAAATCAATAAAATCGAAGATCTGTTGAGGTTATCCGTTAGTTCTTCGTTTAGACTGTTCTCAATGCTTGAATCTAGCTTGATCACCTAGAATCTTGATTTTAGGATTGTTGGTTAGCCACGACAGTGGGATTAATAACCTGAATCTAGTCTAAATGGGCGAGGTTACCTATTCGCAAAGAATATTTGGCTTAGGGATTTTGTGAACATATCGAACTCGTGCTAAATGCGTGTTTAGATTCGATGATTCATGAGGGTCTAAATATATATAGCCTTCGTAACGACAGTTAGTTGGTTATACTTTCGTGTTTGAGTTCTAGAACGGTGCGTGATAGAACCTCTACAGTTGTGATAATCTTCGATTCATTGCCTATAAGAATTTCCATGGTCTAACTCTCGTCTCTTCGAGAGCATTGTAAATTAAGACCATCCTCATCACATGTTACATAGTTCCATCTTTTATTTACATGTAAAAAGCATCGCTCTAGCTTAAGAATGGATCATTGCAATCCTAGTGTATCAATCAAACCTCTCTGTGGGTACGATAACCCTTTGTGCTACAACATACGAAGGGGTTTTTGATGGCCCCGGCCATGTGTAAAAAAAGCTAACATCAATTATGAACAAATTGAACCAATTCATTAATGCTTGTTTACATCTCTGAATTCAAACGACAGTTTAGGCATTTAGGTTGTTAGACAAAGATATTGATGCATCACGACAGTGGGGCAATATTACTTTTATGTTTGAGTTCTAGACCGCGCTTAAATTGAATCCTGAATATTTGCTCAGTCCTAAATTCGAAATCACCAGCGAATGACCATGATCTAGTGCCTTTCTCTTATTGAATTTATCATCGTTTATTTGCTGTTTCGTTTCATTGTTTAATTACAACCAATCCCCATTTTATCTTAGCTTTAAATTAGAATCCATAGTTTCATAGTGTAACCTTGGTCTCTGAGGATTCGATACCTATTGTAATACTGCGATTGTTTGTGCACTTGCAGCTTTATTTTAGGGTTAAAACTTATTGCATCAAGTTTTTGGCGCCGTTGCCGGGGACCAATTGCGTTACCTTTGAAATTCGATTTTATTTATAGTCTAAGAATTTTTCTAATTTTGTTTTCTTTTATTTGTTTCTAGTGTGTTTCAGGTGTATAACCACAAGGAGAAATATCCAAAACCCCTTGTCATTCTAAGTAACACGGAACTCGCAAGACTAGAACGAGTCAATCGACAAACTAGAAGTCGAATCCAGCCAACATGGGCGACTAAACCGACAACCAAGCTGCAAATGGTCATGTAGCTGCTGCTATTCGGAGGCTGGAACAACAAATGGCTCAAATGCAACAGCGTGCGCATGAGCAGCAGCGAGCCATAGGGGATATGGACAATCCCCATGCTTTCTATCGGAACCGAGCTGCTATAGTTCCCCTTCCTGTTGACCAGAATGATTATGAGATCAAACCTGGGTTTTGGTTGTTTTTAGGGTTTTCCCGTTTTTATAAAGTTTTTAGGCAGGTTTATAAGACTTTTTTACATGTCATTAAAAACTAAACAGTTAAATAATTTATAATATTTTTAAAAGGTTTATAAGGTTTTTAAAAGGTTAATAAGATTTTTATAAGGTTTGTAAAGTTTTTAAAAGGTTTATAAGATATTTTAAAAACCTTATAAAACTTTACAAAAAACCTTATAAAACTTTACAAAAACCTTATAAACAGTTTTACACGGTTTTTAAATAGTTTTATAAGGTTTTTTTAACAGTTTTACTAAACTTTTTAAAAACATTATAATTTTTTTTAACAGTTTTGTAAGATTTTTTCAACAGTTTTATAATGTAAAGGCAAAACCCTACCCTCATTCCCCCGCCCCCCCAAAAATCTATACTCTAAATGCATAATAGTTAACCCAAACTCAAAAATTTACAGTCGTTTGTGTTTGAATTTGCTTTGAGATCTATTCTTCTTCTTCTTCCTCCTCATAAATATGCTCGATCTAATCTCAGATCTACGTTCTTCGTCAAGAACAACACCTTCTCAAATCTTCTTAGCGGAAATCGCAACAGAGATAGTGAAATTAGAGATGACGAGAATCGAATTCAGTGACAGTAAAATCTGATCTCATGATGGCGATCTGGTGTAGAGAGAGAGAAAAAAACGAAATTTTGATGAGAGAAAAAATTTGGATCTGGGAGATGATCGTGAGAGAGATGAGAGAGAAAATGATATCTTTTTTTTTTCATTTAGTCAGTGAACAGTGGCATGCTGGTAATAATTTTAAAATACCGGCATTCCAATAGAGGAATAACTCAAAATTTCTCTTTTTCTTTTCATATAAAGTAGGATTTAGATGATATATTTGTAATATATATATATATATATACTTGTATAATTCCCATTTCTGTACCAAAGATTTCGGTTTTATTATATTCTTTTCATAAAAATATATATTATTTTACGAAAAATAAAAACATTAAGTTATGTTAAAATATAGAGCTTGTCTTGTGAGGCATGATCGCTATGACTTTTAGTCTATGTCGATATCTAATTGTTTCGGTTTTGTTCACCTTTGTTTATAGTTTTGGATTTAGTCTACCTTTGTTTCTTTTATTTCCCTTTTTTGGAGCGTAATCTCCAGGGATATATCGTTTATATGTCGGCTTAATTTGCAAGATTTGTTTCGACTTTGTACTTCACTATGTATTTCATCAAATTATCAATTTATTTGAAATATTGTAATTAAATGACAAAAAAGAAGTCATGTTGAGGTTAATTTAGAATGAATCATCGGTAAACACCATTATTAATTAATCTAAGGAAGGCTAAAGGAACACATCCGGTCATTGTAATAGAAAGTCTTAATGAACATATCACAAAAACACTAACCTTTTGGGTAAGAGTTTGGTTTTTTTCTTGTGACTCGTCTATAAATTGTTTTATGTGTAGTGTATTTACTCAGTATGAATTTCTTAGAGTTAAAAGTCATGGTGGTAGTCACACATTATTCTATAACATGGTCTTTTTGATGTCCTATTGTATTATCTATACAATTAGCATGGTGGAACTTCATAGCTATACTATTAGCATAAGTACAAGTGGTCCGCTTAATCAGAGCCGTGCCTATAAGCTTAGGAAAAACGCATTCGCCTAGGGTTTCCAAATAATTTAAAAATTTTAGGGCCCCGATTTTCCAAATATTAGTCATACTGTAGTGGTTATATAAAATTTGATTAGTCTGCCACAATATCTCCACCTGAGTTTGAAACTCCAAATTTCTTTCAGTGTTATTATTTGTGTTTTTCCGAGTATTATTGTTTATTTATTAAAAATCTAAGATCTATATTCTTCGTTTATGTGTTAGTCTTCGTCAGATTTTGATTTCACGTGTTTTCTTTCTTCCAATTCTTTTTGTATTTTGTATTTCAAATAAGATCCTCCTATTAATTATATTATGTTAGTGGTGTGATTTCGTTTCTAATTTTTCTATCGATTTTGATTTTGTTATACTCATGTCTCTTTATGACAAACACCAACTGCTCATTCAGTATTCTCATTATATTAATTTACTCATTTTTTCATGTTTATTTTAATTTGCTAAATGATTAAACCTATTTTATAAGAAAGGTTGAATAACTTGGCTATCATATATATAGAAAAAGAGTTGGTTCGACAATTTGTTTATGATCAGTTTGATCAAAGAGTTCATTAGAAAAAGAATTTATTTTTGCCATATATATTTATTTATTTTTGTTAACATTGTAGATTTTTCTTGTTGTTTTAGACTTTATTTATCATTGTTTTTCAATAAATTAATTTTATGGTTTATAACTTACCGTTAAAAACATTACTAAAAAGACATCGTTTTTAGTTCGCATAACAAGTCTTGGCACGGCACTGCGAATAATCAAGTATGTGCACTTACGCTATTGACTTACATTTACATAGTTACAATTGCGATCAAGTCTATGACCACTTGAAACATGACAACGACATAAAACTCAAAGATGATATATAAACTTATTCAAAGAAGTTTTTATTTTGGTTGTTGATTCATCACCCAATAATGTGTATATATATTAATACATATATACGAAATTATGAATAATCAACTACCAATTTTTCATTGAACGAAGCTATTATTACTATACTATTCGAGCTAATTCTGTGGACCAAAAGCTGTGTGTATAAAACTAGTTGTAAAAAATGCATGTATATATATAAGTAAGATAAGTGGACCTATTAAAATCGAAAATACTACTTTACAGTTTAATGCTTAGAAGACGCGATTATGAAGTTATTAACATTTAATCTTGGTTCCATGTTCAATAATACAGTTGTTCATTTTAAACTAGATGGTGAAATATCTAATTCGTTACTGAATTAATGCAATCAAATTTAGCTAGTTGAGCTAATAATATATGTGATTGTCACTGATTTGTATAATTCTGTATTGTAAGTTAATTTTCATCTTTCTTTTATACAAATACTAGATTTAAACCCCTCGCGATGCGAGGATTATTGATTTATAGTAAATAATTATGGCTTAAAATATTTTAGAGAAAAACATACCATATTCTTAATTTAAACCTTAACTTATTATATACTATATTCTTAATTCAAATCCTAACTTAGATAATGTAATGTTTTGAAAAAAAAAAAACTTAGATAATGTAATATTTCAAATTATAGGTTCATATGTAATTTGAAAAATATAGTTTCATAACTCATATAGTTTGAAGAATTTGGAAATTACTAAAGTATATATATTTGATATATATAAGTATGATTTAAATCATTAAACAATTTGATATAACAACTAAACCATTCGTACATGTTTTGACAATCTTTCTTTGATGCTATTTCGTAAACTAAACATATCACTAACCAAATTTTCTTTATCTTTATTTTATGCTTGTTTATTTTCCATATTAATTTCTTCTTTTTGAGTAACTAACAATTTTAGTATTAGAAAATTTACATATTTAAATAATTGACATGTGTCACAATCTAAACGACTACTTAACACATGTCGCGATCTCGTGAGTTACAATTATAATGATTATAGCTAGAGAACTTATTATTAGGAGAAGAAAAGAAAAAATAATAATTTAAAAGACAAAAATAGTAACCACCCAAGTTCCATGAATCCAACCATTGGTTCGACCACTATATAAACCCACCCCAATAAACTCTCTACTCGATCCTCCCTCCCCAATAACGCAAAAACTTACCCATACCTTCTAAAATTTTTCCTCTTTTTTTTTTTTCCCTCTTCTTCTTAAAATAAAATAAAATGCCTTCTTGTTCAGTAACAGAAATTTCAAAATGCATAGTATATCCAGAGAAGAAATCCACCGTCTCCGATCTCCGTCTCTCCGTCTCCGATCTCCCTATGCTCTCATGTCACTACATTCAAAAAGGCGTTCTCCTTACTAGCCCACCTCCTTCCTTCTCCTTCGACGATCTCGCCTCCTCTCTCCGTCGTTCTCTCTCCTCCACTCTCTCTCTCTTCCCTGCTTTAGCCGGACGTTTCACCACAACTCCTTCCGGTCACATTTACATCACCTGTAACGACGCCGGAGTCGAATTCGTCGCCGCTTCTGCTAAACACGTCACCGTCTCCGACGTTATCTCTCCCGGTAAAGACGTACCTCTTCTCGTCCGTGAGTTTTTCGTTTTCGAGCGTCTCGTTAGTTATAACGGTCATAATAAACCACTTGCCGCCGTTCAAGTGACGGAGTTAGACGACGGTGTTTTCGTCGGATGTACCGTTAATCATTCCGTTACTGACGGAAATTCTTTCTGGCACCTTTTCAACACTTTCGCTGACGTCACTAGCGGTGCTGGTAAGATTAAACACCTCCCTGATTTCTCTCGCCGCACCGTCTTTGATTCTCCCGCCGTTCTTAAAATCCCTCCCGGTGGTCCACGTGTCACTTTCGACGCCGATCAGCCTCTCCGGGAGAGGATTTTTCATTTTAGCAGAGAAGCGATTTCGAGACTCAAACAGAGGTCTAACAACAGATTTAACGGAATTGAGACGGTAACGGAGAAGAAATGTAACGGAAACGGTAACGGAGAGATTAACGGAAAGATAACAACCGGTTATTTGAAATCGGATACGACGAATAAGAAGAGTTATGATCGAACGGCTGAGATTTCGTCGTTTCAATCTCTCGGTGCTCAGCTATGGCGATCTGTTACACGAGCAAGGAATCTAGATCCGAGCAAAACGACGACGTATAGGATGGCGGTTAATTGCCGTCACCGGCTTGAACCTAAGATGGATCCTTACTACTTCGGAAACGCGATACAGAGCATACCGACGATGGCTTCTGCCGGAGATCTACTCACCAAAGACCTCCGGTGGTCGGCCGATCAGCTTCACAGGAACGTTATAGCGCACGACGACGCGACGGTTCGATGCGGAATCGCCGCTTGGGAAAACGATCCGAGGATGTTTCCTCTCGGAAATCCAGATGGAGCTTCGATTACGATGGGGAGCTCGCCGAGATTTCCGATGTACGATAACGATTTCGGATGGGGAAAGCCATTAGCGGTGAGAAGCGGCGGAGCGAATAAATTCGACGGGAAGATCTCGGCGTTTCCGGGAAGAGAAGGAAACGGAAGTGTAGATCTGGAAGTAGTTCTGGCGCCGGAAACTATGGCTGGGATTGTGAACGATCCTGAGTTTATGCAATACGTATCAGAAGTCACTTACAACCACTGCTAAAACGACGCCGTTCGATTGAAAAGATGACATGGGTATTTTAAACGGCTGAGATTTAATCTACAAATTAGATATTTTCGAAAAAATCTAAGAGTTGTGAAACGACGGCGTTTTTATAAGTCATTTCTGGTCTTTGTTGTTTCTTTCACTGAGTCAGGTTCGCAATGTGACAAACTGCAATGTACAAAATCCTGTCTTTTTCAATTCGATAATGTAAAATCTTTTTCTAAATCCATAAATCAATATATGATTTTAGAAACTTGTTTATTAATCTTTTTTTGTTTCTTGATTTTTATAGATGATATAGTATAAAAATAGTTCCGACAAAATAATGACTTTAATCATATTTTTTTGGGTGTAAAGAACGATTAGTGACGACAAAAAAAGAAGAAGAACGATTAGTAATGGGCTTTATTGTCATAAATGGGACGATTGATAGGATAGATAGGAGTGCCACTGAACACCAATATCCTTAGTCACCCTAAATGTACAAGTACAGGTACTTACTTTGTAGCAAAAGCAACATAAAGCAAACTGCTAATCATATTATACAAAAGAAAAAACAATAGTTTATCACATAAAAATAAAACACAAAGTAATGATCTAAAAATACTAAAGCCCTAGAGGCCAAGAGTCCAGATAAAAAAAAAAATCCTCCACTAGACACATCACACATATCTTACATTTGCAATTCATGAACAAATAAGCAAATCCAAGTATAAGATAAGAAACAACATTGCTCAAACAGAGGATTTTCAGCAAAAGAATCTTTTCAACTACCAAATCCTCTTTTGTATTGCTTCTTCTACACGTTAACTTCCGGCACCGGGAAGAATCGTTTAACTAACCAATTGATTGGTCCCAAGACCTGAACTTTCTTCTTCCTCCAGAACCAAATCGCTGCACTGTACTGTTCATTGCGTATCTTTGTCGTTGCTGCTCTCCAATCATACTTCTCGGTTTCTTCTCTTGCCGCTTTTCCAATGATCTCTCTTGTTTCTTTGTCGTCCAATAAAGTTCTCAGCTTTGCCACGCAGTCTTCGATATCTCCAGGGTTGAACAAAAACCCGGTTTTGCCCTCCTAAAAACATAAGAATCAGAAACCCATAAGCTCAATATCCCCTAGAGTACACACTTTGGTTGGTCTATAAGTATGCAAGATTCGCTAATAGCGAATTGAAACCGACCTGCTCTTCAGGGATTATATCAGGGATTCCACCAGCTCGAGCTGCAACAACAGGAAGTCCAGAAGCCATGGCTTCAAGAACCACAAGACCGAGTGTCTCTGACTCTGATGGCATCACAAACACATCTCCGCTTGCGTACGCTTGTGAGAGTTCATCGCCTTGTAACATTCCAGTGAAAACCGCTGGCATTCCGGTAAACAGCTTCTCAAGATCCTCTCTTTAAAGCAAACCAAATGTACCAAAATTACAATGCTGCCTAAAAGTCTTTTAAGATACAATATGGCAATCTTTAATGAAATTAGTACCTATATGGTCCATCTCCAATGAAAGCAATCCGAGCTTCAGGTAATTTGTCCATTACACTGCACACAAGTTTCTCAATGTCTGATTTTGATACACCACTTGAAAAGAGTGAGTCCAGTTTAAAGCAAAGAAAATCTAACCTTTTTAGGAGCTCCAAACTCTTTTCTACACCAATACGGCCTACATGGACCAATAATGGCTTTTCTGGTTCGCCATTACTATTAATTACAAAACATTACACAATAACATTAGCACAGAAAGTATCAATGTTCTTAATCCTTGTAAAGAAAACTATATTCTATTCTTGCCTTAGTCTTATACGAATTTCTTGAGAACGGAAACGTGGATTGAATCTTTCGGAATCGACACCCTTATTCCAAAGTCGTAGTTGATCAGCTTCATAGTATGGAAAAAATAACATTGTTAGTTTTAAATAATCTCAGAGTTGTATCTGTATAATAAAGTAATTTGTTTATCTTCACCTGCAGTTGCACCAGCTGCTATAAGATCTTTTCCAATGGCAGCGGAAGGAACTAATGTAAGATCAGCCGCTCTGTGAAGAAATCCTAATAAAAGATTATTCAAGTTAGTTACATAGTACTTGGCTATTACCGGAAAAATGAAGAAGGAAATTTTGACATTCTGATAAACAGAGTTATACATACTTATTACTGACCACATTGGTTTGACCAACCAACTGAAAGTGTATCTTGGGATGTATCTGCACATCAACACAACAAGATTAATCTTCAGAAACATCTCTCGAGATTTCACGAATTATAAACAAATAATTCCCGATAACAATTTAAGTGAGGCATATAAGAAGCTTACACAGGGACGTGTGTGTGGTAAGACATTACTATTGGTACAGATAGCATTTTTGCTATTGCCAGAGCACCAAAAACCTGAAAATTTAGTCAATTGTGGAATCTCAACTTCACTGTTCTGCTAATGTTTTTCGTGGTGTGATTTCTCAAGGGCTTTACCATAATTCCAGGAGATGACGCGTGGATTATGTCAGGCTTAAACCGTGCAATTTCCGAGATTATTCTTGGACTAAGCGCAAGTGAGAGGGGAACCTTATTGTACCAAGGGCAAGGGAAGCTGCAGAACAGAGTGAGTAATTAGCGATACTGCAAAACTGAGAACACTTACAGAGTTTTTGGGTTAGCTAAAAGGTAGCTACCTTCTTGATCCAATGACTTTAGCTCCATAAAACTCTTCAGGAACACCTTCGTGTGTTGTAACGACTATAACCTATGAAGCAAGACAGTGTAATTCAGGTTTTTACAAAGGATTTTTTTTCACTTTGTCACGTAATTCTGATTCTGAAAACAGTGTAGCTCACTAAAGTAGATAGTTTCTTTCACAAGAAAAGAACAAACCTCGTCTCCCATTTCACGTAGATACCTAATGAAATTCTGGAATCTGTTTTTGTATCCTGAGACATAACTGCAAAATCAAGACCGAAATTACTTTAATTAAACAGACATTCAGATGTTAAGATAGCTTCTGAAGTTCTGATCAATAGATTCTAGCCGTAAATGCATATGAGAGGAAACGAAATATGAATCGTAGCGACTATGGAGATGCGATTAGTTACATATGAGACAAGTTCGAAGATAAACAGAAACTAGGGGAACATAAAAAGAAAGGTATCTTCTATGTTCTTCATGCTTTCACATCATAAACCTCTTTAATATCACAAGAAAAGTTCTTAATTGTGATGTTAAAGAGGTTTATGGTGTAAAAGCATGTGGAACATTGAAGAAAGCTTTTTTTTTTTAGTTCTCCTAGTTTCTGTTTATCTTCGAACTCATCTTCAAGCTCAAACTATGAGAAAGAATTCTTCTCGCATTTAAATGTGAAAACCCGGAATGAAATTGGATTTAGAACGATTCATGATTGCCAATCAACAGATCGAATCATCGAAAATACATCACAAGAAAGTCAACTAAGAAAAAATCATCTAAAATGAAGAAAACCCAGAACAATTCCTTTTCACAGAGACATTTCGTCGAACACATAACAGGCAATACACTCTAAAGAAGAAATCAAACAGAATTAGCGGAAGACTTACGCAAACGGCGAAGGCTCAACAAAGAGAGCAATTCTCCTGGGTTTAGATAATGATTCAGGATCGAGAAGTGGAGCTTCAATCTCCGATACTTCTTCTTCCCTAACTTCAGTAATAGTCATATTCTTCGACCCAGAAGCCGAAACCGAAAAGAAGTTGTTTTTCTTGCGAATCAAGCTAATGGGTGATCTCTGAGGACACGAAACACGAATAGAAACAGGGGAATTCACAAATGAACACCTGGGAGAACAGGTGGATGCAGAGGAAGAAGAAGAAGAAGATGAACAAGTGGTAATGGTCGTCGTGCTAGGAAGAAGAGAAGAAGTTAGAGAGAGATTTATAGAGAGAGAAGAAATGGTCATGACTTTAAAAATGCGAAACTTGTTAAATTAATAATTGTTTTGGCGATTTGGGGTCGATTAAAACAGCAACGTGAGAAAGAAATGTTTGGATTTTTTTTTCTCGGGAAAAGGGAATCTGGAGAAGAAGAAAAAGTAAATAAAAAGGATATCCTCTTTGTGAAGCAGAGACAGATAAGCATCCTACGAAACGTTTTTGAAGCATATGCTTCAGATTGATGATGACTTGTCTCGTAAAAAATTAGATTTGATAGTATATATTAAGTTGTATAATTTTTATTTTTTTTATCCAATGTGAAACTATTCAAGTAGATATTAATGTTTTATACTAAAAATGGATTTTGATTTTTTAAAAATGTGAATTATATAGATTTAATGGAATCAATATTACCAAAGAATTATAACATTGTATAAGAAGATATGTTGGTTGTGCACTTGTGCTTGTAGAATAACCTTGTCAATCGTGAACATAATAATGTATGTAAAATCTTCTATAATGAATTGTTGTAGGGCGAATAAAATTGTCAACTGCAAAATCATTTATAGAATATTTTTCAGTTACTACAAATAATTAGATATGCTTATGTGATAGATAAAATCACTATGATAACATATTATACAAAAATAATGTAACAACGGCAAAAAAATAATATAATCAAACTATATTATTCTAAATCGGAAAAATAGTCGTATGATAATGTGGTCTTTTTCACCAAAATTCGATTCCAACTCTCTGCATATGGTTAAGAGAAGAAAATTAGGTTGTTGTAACGATTTTTATAAAATCATGTTGTTTAAAAAATGTAAACATTCCATAAAATGGTGGTGTAAGTAGAACAATAATTTTCTTTCCTAGCGATATCATATTTTCAGAAATTACTTCCAATTTTGGATGTCATATTTACAATGATTGCTATGGTGCTAATTATATTACTAATGAGACAAATTTTTGGAGAAGGGAACAACAATGGCTTAGTCACAGAGAATTGATTTTGATATTTTGTAGGTGAATGATTCTATTTTGGTCCCTTGCGATAATTTTTTTTAAGAAACATTGTCCACACGAATAGCTGACTGGCTCCATGATATTTCGAGAGACCATTTTAATAAGAGAATTTTACACATTGAGTCTAATTTATATGGACCCTGCGCACCAACTTCAATTTTCACTTAATCAATTAAATTGAATAGGAAACGATCACAGTTTTTTTATAAACATTTCTATTCATATGTTAACAATCACAATAACGTATACGTACTCCAGAAGACAAATACTTGACTTTGTTATTATCAATTTGGTCAATAGTTTTCGTTACGTATGTGAGATATCAAATCATTAGCAACACTAATTACGTCGAATATCCAATTACTTGTAGATCGAGTAACAAACTCAAATCAATACGGAAAGACAACCTTATATATATTCTTTTTATTTTGCTTTAAAATGCCAAAAAAATGGGGACAACATTACCAATCTCTGAAATTTATTCCATTGAATATTCGCATCACGTATAAGCATCTTATCTTATATTATATAGACAACATAAAAATGACTTGGCTATCCGTCCGCATGTGGAAAGTCCAACTTGACGAATAGTAATTTCTGAATTATTGATAAGATTTCGCCGATCATCTTCGGTTTTTTTCCATAATTATATTACTATATAATAGGAAATATATTTTTTTTTCCGATAATCACTGGAAACGACAACCCTAATTTGTAGAACCATAATTTATATTCTTATATATAAATACTCTCACCGCATGCAAAACAAAATTATTTAGCACACGTTTGAGCAGTTTTTAGATTTTCTTAAACTATATTTATTTTACACGTTTCTGATGTTCTTTATGTATTTTATATAGGATATTGTGGATCTTGATGGAGCTGGGCTACATATGAAGTATGATTCACTTGCTTTTCGTTTTGCTTTTTGTTGATGTTACGTATATTTTGCTAGAAAGATGATTTGTGTTTTCTTTGGCAAACGTTCATGCCCTTGAAGCTCCATAATTTTTTATATTATTTTTCATTCACATGCTCCTAGGTTTTCTATTATATCATATCTTTTGCTTTTATTCTTGCTTTGTTTACAACCGACTATTTTGTTGATGATCACGATAGTACTAATTGCTTCTTTGTTGTTCCCTTTTTTTGTTGTATTTGCAGGTTCATAACATAAGGTTCATATCATAATTTTGCCATACAATGGTATATACCTCGATCACACCAAAAATAACTGGTTTTTGTATTTTATACAAAACCCGGTTTAAATCTTTTGATAAGAGACCACCGATATCGTTTTGGATCCGATGCTTTTACGCAATTCCATCTGTTCGCCGTATGACCTATCCTTCTTATGGTATATGTGGGCAAGTAATTTTTTTATATTTGTTTTCTTCATTCTCACTGATATTTTTTTATATTTATCCACCAAAGATTGAGTCTTTGAAGAACGGTTTGGTTTTTAAACTCTTGGGATGTAAATAATACCTTGATATTCGTTCTATTCTCTTTTTAGATTTTCCTTTATTTTTTTCTTATTGATTCGACTTTAAATTCTTATTGTTCTAACTATGTTTTGTCTAATCTTCTTTCGATCGGGGTAGGGTTTCTCAATCTGGCGTATCTCAGAGTGTGAGACCATATATATGGTATGATTTACAAGTTTATCGACTATGAAACTACACATCTTATGTCTACGGTTTTCAATCTATGATTTTATTATCGTCTTTATATTTCTTATTAGTTTTCAAGGTTTTTTGTTTACGTTTGTCATTATTGTATGAAAGCAAATAATTTCTCATCATCTCTTTTTCAATTTATCTTTTAATTATTTTGGTATTCACTTTACGATTATATAAATGCCAAGATTTATAGACACTCACTGAATTATCCATAGGCTCACCATCTCTACATCGTCTACATATTGCACAAATACCAAGCTTATAAACGAAAAACAAATGCCATAAGATAGCTCTTCTTTCTCCTTTCTAGGAAACATATATTCTTCCTTTTTCTACACAATCAAAGAGTTTAAGAACACAAATTAAAGAGAAGAGCTAAAAAATCAAAAACAATAAAACCACACAAAATCCATAGAAGGCCGCTGAAGACAATTAAATTTTCTTAAACCTGAAAAAAAAGCAGACTTAAAGATAGGTCAAACCATGAGAAAAACATTTAATTTAAACAATTTTGTGGGAAATGTGAATTTAGCTTATGTTGTAGAAAGCTAAAAAAACTCTAACCTACGACTCTTGGTGATGAATATTGAGTTCAAGATCAAGGAAATTATCAAAACCAACCTACGAGTTGATACTTTTTACCATTATGCCGTTTAGTTGTACGTATATTAGACATTGATATGGAAACATGTTTGGCATATGTGCATTGTAAAATTTTTGTGGCAAGCTCTCCTCCTGTGTTTATCCAGGACATACGATCAGGTTGTGGAGAGGTTAGTGGCAAAGGCTCAAAATTGGATCGTTGGTGATATTTTTTATTCTACTGCTTGAGAAGGCCCTCAATATATAAGAAAACTGAGACTAACTACTTATTCGTTGATTGATCTTATTGCACAGTTGATTGTTTGGGTAAGTCAATAAACCCGGAAACTATTTTTATGACATTCTTTTATTGTGTTGATAACAAATTAAAAAGTTACCATATATTAGATAATTATTATATGTCTATTATTATATGGATAATTTATATTAATTCTGTTTTTTTTTTGTTAAGTTCAATATTGATTTTCTAAATAAAATTTCTTCTGACTCTTATTAAGGTAAAGAGAATGAGAAGAAAAAGAAGAACGAAGAGATATTTTGTAAAGGAAGAACAAAGAGGGTGATGAAGGAGAATAAGAAGAGAGAAATGAAAAGACAAATACAATATTTTAAGAATAAAGAAACAAGACATACGATCAAGATTTGCAAGCAAGATTTGTCATTAAAAGATTATGGTACCGGAGAAATTAAAATTTTGCATAAAACAAAGAAACTTAAAATTTTGGAAAGGAAGAGCATAAGACAAAATTGACAAAGAAATGTAAGAGTTTTTGTGAGAGTAAAAGAAGAGAGACGAGATTTATATGAAAAAGCCTTAAGTGAGTGAGAAAATTTTGTTAAAATCCAAGAGTAATTAGTTAGAGATTGGTAGACTTAAGAATGAGTTTAAGAAATAGTTTTGATATAATCTTTTTAATTGTTTCTTTCCTCTGTTTTGCATGTGATATGTGACGAATTAGTTGCGAAATCTCAAAAAACAACGAGAGAAGTTGCAAGAGCAGATAATATTTATTCTCAACTGGGAGGACAACTAATTAAAAAAATGGCGAGGTTTGACAATAGTTTCTTACTATTTGGCCTCTCGTGATCATCTAAATCACTTGAATGGTCGCGTATGTTTGAAAACAAAATCGATTGTAAAGAGAAAGACTCGAGTTTGACAATAATTATTGAGCATAAATTAAAGCGCCTAAAGTGACCTTTTACGGAGTGAGAGAGACTTAGATTTGATAGAAGAATATGTAAATTGTAATAATGATAGTTATGAATAAGTGGTTCAATATGTGAAAAAAATCAAATATGTATGTTTTAAATAAAATTTTCTATAGGATATTTGACGGTGATGTATTTTTTTAATTTATCGTTTATGTTAATGTAATCCTTCCATTTTTTAATTGAAAGAAAATATAACGTAGTATAAATAAGATAGCTTGCTTTAACAAATATTACTTATTGGTGAACAATTAGTATAACAACATATTCAATTAGGAATGTCCCGCGCAGTTGCATATTTTCAACTTAACGGAATTGTAGAGGACAAATTAAAGAGGCGTATAAGCACAATTTGCAAACGAAGTTGTCATTAATTATGAACAATCGTCCATAACGTTCGGGTGACCCAACCATTCTTCATAATTGGTTGGTTTGGGTTAACAATTCCAAATTAGGGTATAGTTTTAGGGGGTAGGGTTTGGGTTTGAGTTTGGGGTGAAACAGATTTTTGAACTAAAAACATTATCATACACTCTACCAAAATAAAAGATAAAACATATTAAGAAAATTCATTGTTGAAAATTTCAACAATTATGAACCCATGCCTTTTAAATATTTGAAACATTCTTGGGTTCACCCCCTACAGTGAATCCTCTCATTTATCCTCTTTTTATTAGTCAATCAAAATTAAGTTGTGGGCCATCAATCTATTTTAAAAATACTACAAATACAAAAATTAATTTCTAATAGATTTGTAGTTTAAATTTTTTGGTTTGGGTTAACAATTCCAAATTAGGGTATAGTTTTAGGGATTGGGTTTGGGTTTACGGTTTGATTTTGAATGCTGAAATTTCATTTAATTTTTGGGTTTGGGTTAACTATTCCCAATTTAGGGTATAGTTTAGGGGTAGGGTTTGGGTTGGGGTTTGGGTTGGGGTTTAGGGTTTAATTTTAAATTTTAAAATATTTGATTTGAATAATTTAGTGTTAACTTCTATTATTATTTATTTTGGTCCCTATAATTAATTCAATTTAGGTACGTAGTAAATGATTTAATTAAATTAATTAGATTGATGGACCACAACTTAATTTTGATTAGCTAATAAAAAAAGGGTGAATGAGAAGATTCACCTCTAGGGGTGAATTGAAGAATTATTCCAAATTTTTTATGTAGAGATAAGAACGAGAAAATAAATAATTGGAAGCTCATCGATCAAGTTTTCTATGAAGTGACGTAATGTGGAGATCTTATTGCTACATGCTGAGAAATAAAAGGTCACAATGACTTGAATCCTTTACTTATGGTCTCTGCATTTTCTTTCAACCGGTTATCGCCGATATGTCACTACGGTTTTATAAGTTCATTACCAACTTTGCTTAATGATTGAATCCGAACTACTTATTTGTTATTAGTTTATATTTAAAATTTCTCAAGATTCTTACGCTTCGAGCATTTTGAATCTTGATTTCAAGTCAACATGATTGAACATACCATTGGTTTTGACAACTGTTGTTAAGCGTTGTCAATCCTCTAAGAAATTATTTAGTAAGGTATATTCTTATTTAGTATATCTCTAAATATAAAAATGTGTTTATATACAAACCAATTTTACAATTTTTAATAAATTATGCTAAGATTATATAGTATGATTTTGATACCATTATTTCTTACGAACGCATGTTTTGTTTGTGTGTAACAAGTACAAGAAAGCATGCAAGATCCATAAAACACTTACTCAAAAAACAAATGGTTTCAATTGAAAAAAAAAACTCAAGTTTAAGCTAATTGTTGTTGCGCATAAAATAAGGTGTCTAGAATCTCCTTATACAAAGTGACGAAGGCTTGAGTTTGATAGAATAACACCACTATCAAATTTTATCAACATCATGTCTTTTAATTACGAGGGTGATAATGCATATCACCGTGCTATAATTATCATGATATTTAATTAATATTTTCGGTTATATGTATCTTTTAACATCATTTTTGGTGCCAAATTAACTCAACTTTTGTTTGTTTTTAACAAACAATGTATAGTTGTTAGAATATAAATTTTATCGAATAACCTGTTAATATATTTATCCCGCGGTTGGCGCGGGTCTTTACCTAGTTTTATTGTTTATAAATCTTTTCAATAGAATATTCTGAATTCTATTGAATAATGATCCAAATATTCATCACACCAAATGGGCCAATATGAGCCCATATTATTATGAATGGATTCAGATGTGGGCTATATTTTCTTTTGTTTTATTGGCCCAAATGATTGTAAAAGCTGCAAAAATATATCAACTCTAGTTACAAGAAAGAAAAAGAAAAATAAAAGAGCTGACCTTTGTTTGCTTGTCTGTTTGAGTCTTTGAGATAATCAAACTTTTATCTAGAAGTGTACACACAATGAAAGGAAAACACTGGGGTAGGACTTAGAAGTAGGACCCCTATTATTTTACCTAAAAAAAGCAAGCTGATATCTGTGACAAGAGAATCAATCTTCTTTTTTCTTGTCTTATTTAGTTTATCATTAATATGTATATGGTCAATTCTCCTAGATACGACTTTTTTAAAAAAAAAATTTTCTTAGATACCATTAATTTTAAAATTTTTTATAGATACCACTTTTTCCAAAAATAACACAAAATTAAAATTAGTTTAAAATAATCAAAACTAAACCCTAAACCCTAAACCTACACCCTACTCCCTAAAACTATACCATAATTGTACAATAGTTAACCCAAACCCAAAAATTTATATTCTCATCCTTTAAAAATCAATTTCCCTACCCCTAAAACTATACCCTAATTGTACAATAATTAACCCAAACCCAAAAATTCATATTCTACACTCTTTAAAAATTAATTTTTGTGTTTGTGGTTTTTTTGGAAATTTTGATAAAAGTGGTATCTAAGGAATTTTTAAAAATTAATGGTATCTAAGGAACAAAAACTTTGTTTGGTGGCATCCTAGGGAATTTCTCTATGTATAATCTATCTTCTTACTCATTATTATTACTACTATTAATTTTGAATTTGTGTGACCATACCGTCGTTTCACTTCAAATCTTTTCTCTCGTTTTACTTTTGACAATAACTTTTGGATTAAATACCTCATTACCTTCATAGAAACTCCACAAGCTAAAGAAAATTTCAAACTCAATTATACTAATAGTATGTACAATTAGAATCAAACAATCTAGATTAAGAAACCAATTTCATATAGAAAACACATTAATTGTTTAATACTTATTAGTGTAGTTGTTCATATAAACAAGAAACTTCTTCCCACTCTTTTTTACATAAACCCAATATTTTTCCTTTTTTACTATTTATCCCCACAATTATTCTTCTTCGATACACTTCCCCCCATAAATACTCTTCAAAACCTCTCTCTCTCTCTCTCTCTCTCAACATATTCATCGTTA
This sequence comes from Draba incana, assembly GCA_963576765.1. NCBI lineage: Eukaryota > Viridiplantae > Streptophyta > Magnoliopsida > Brassicales > Brassicaceae > Draba > Draba incana. The sequence continues at coordinate 609,642 of OY755205.1, read as the reverse complement.
AAGTTTCAGACAAGAATATGTCTCGAAGAACATGCAAAAGAGTGAGCTTTAGTCCGGAACAAGAAGCAAACGACGACGAACCGATCTACTCATCACGGCATGGTCGTCGGAGAGTCGTCGTCGGAATATTTAGAAGTTCGCCGGCAGCGAGAAGATTACTCCGACGTTTTGGAGCCAGAGTGGCTAAAACGCTGCGTTTTATATCCTTTGGGAAAAAGAGTACCAGAACCAAAACGACGTCGTCTTTGTCTTGTTCATCTTCCTCTTACTCTTCTTCGTCTATTTATCTGATGAAGTCAAAGTCTTTAAATGAATCAGAGTCTCACCGTGCAGAAGCCATTGAAGACTGCATCGAGTTCTTGAACTCTTCTTCTTCTATGTCAAGATCAAACTCGGTCTCTGCGTGGTCTTGCTAAATTCAGGTTACAAAATAGCTCCAAGAATTATTTTTTTGCTTGTAATGTAAAATAATTTAAATTGAGAGTTGCATAACTGATTCTAGTTTTTTCTTTCTGTTCTTTGATTTAGTTAGCTACTGATGACAAAAGTATAATTCTTCAATTTCTTTTTGAGTTTCGTTACAAACTAATACTATATATAAACCAAATGGGTTTTAAAGTTTATTTCGCAAATTAGCACATTTTGATACTAATTTCATTTATTTAAATTATCATGTTGTGTCCAAGTCACACCATTCACATCTATAGTTTTCTTTTCCAATTTGCGCAGCATTCGAATTCCAATGAACCGTTAATCGTTGAATTTCGTGGTATCTTCTTCATAAGTAATTAAGTAATATTATTTTCTTCTAACGATACAAATTTAATAAATTTTATTTTTGTGCAAAAAGAAATAGAAACAAGGGAAACAAGAAACGAAGTGGGGTCGAAATCAAAGGACCATAGACAGAGAAAGCTTCTTCTTTATTGACTCAAAATTTTGTCTTCCTAACAGAGGAAATAAAAAGTAACTGGTGAATTTAAAATTCAGATTCTACAATAAAGTATAAAAATATAACTTCATCATTACAAACATTAAGCGTTTCAGAAAACTGTAGGTCCATGAAAAGAATCCAATGAAAAGCTTTCTTCTTTTACATTGTTTGTCTTCATTACCTCAAGTGTTGAAGCTTTGTACTGAAGCTTTCTTGAGCTCAAGAGCTCGTTTGTAAGGCGGTGCGATCGGAGGCTGAACCGGGTCCAAACTCTGGTACGAGGATCCATCTGCTTCTTTAGGGAGTGGGTAAGACCGGTCTGAATCATAACCGGCTAAGTCACCACATGCCAAAAATGGAATATAAACTTTGTTGGGTCCTTCAAGCCAACCACTACAGCAATCTGCAAAGTACCAAGGAAATAGAAAAGCTCAAGAATTGAAAGTGACGTAGCAGTGAAGAAGATTTCTTTGCTTTGCCTAAAAGGTTTAATTCACATGAAGAGAGCATTATTAGGTGAGAGTTAGGTTGAGAAAGAGTAAATTGTAAGTGTACTACTCAACAATGTACAAGTTGGTGTCTAACTTGAAGAGCATCAGATTTTGGAAGATTGAAGGGTCGAGATATTGTTTTACCGAGATCGCTTCCACCTGAAGGGCTACCGACTTTCTCCAAGAGACGATGCAGATCTTTCGGGTTAAATCCTTCTGGTGGGGAGTAATTTTCGCAGACCGCAAAAGCCTCTATAAAAACAAAGTGGAGAAATGCAATTAGAATCTCTAAAGATGGAACATTTTACAGCTTTAATGATTAACCTTAGGTGAAAGCAAATCATATTTGCACATGTGAAAGTTTTACTCTTTTACCTATACTAGAATTGCGGCTGCTTTTCGGTTTGGCTAAAGTTACAGTTGGGAAAAACAACTTCAGCTACATATGAAAAGAAATAAACTATATCAGTAAAAGCAACAGGTAATTTCATGAGCAAAGTATCTATAACTTACCTGACAGTACAAGAGACTTGTATCTTTTCCACGAAATATCTTTGCAATAAATTTTCCACCTTCTTTAAGAATATGGGTTACAATTGTTAAGCCCTGACCAAAAAAGGGATTTGTTTGTTATTATCAATGAAACACTTCTTGATTATGACACACTAAGTCTTTTAAAACAAAAACCAAGCAACTTACCGCTAGTATGAGTTGGGACTGAACAAATTCATCCATGTCATGCAAACCGGTAACTGCAACCCAAATTGTAGAAGGGGTTATTTCAATAGCATGTGGAAAAAAGGAATGGTGAAAAAGACAATAGCTACTATTTTACCATCTGGAGCACCATCACAAACAACCAGGTCAGCCTTGCAACCGTCAAAATGTCTAATGACCTTGAGGAATAAAACGAAAAAGGGGTAAGCTTTAGAAACAAATACAAAAGATGCAGAAACATCTAAAGAGATAGGAGTTGAGAAAATTTTACCACTTCAGCAGTCCGAGCATTAGTTATATCCCCTTGAACTTGGATGACACCTTCGATTGGAGCCATAGGCTGCAAATCGATGGCCACTATAAGAGGAAGATCTCCTTCCCTGCAAAATGTTTCAGCAGCAACAAATCAGTTCGCCTTTGACAACAAGTGTGAATTACAAATCAGGACGACTTTGACAACTAAACAATATGAAACTTACTTTGACTCAGCTGAGGATTTCGCAGGAAGATATAATTGACGACTCAAGACCTACAAATGAAGTGCATTGATGAGATTCAGAACATATTTCTCTTTATTGTATCCACTGCGAATTGAGGAGCAGACAATGAAATAAGACCAAACCAAACAACCAACTCCATTTCACAATGCCTATTACCTCCTGTTTTCCTCTATCTAGCTCCTCCCATACTACACTAACCGAATTAAGATAACTAACTGAGATTCCAACTCAACTACAATCCTATACAAAAAAGTCGTCGTAGTGATAAAATATACCCAAGCAATCTAAAAATAGCTCTAGCTCCAGCTATAGACTCGCTAAACAGATTCTTCTATGCAAAAAGGTCGGCGATAGATATCATTCACACAAAGGAGATTAACTAACTTACTAAGCCAAATCACATTTTAACAAACGTGAGTAAATTCAAGTCAACATCACACGTACCTGACTCCAGCTACCAGGTGCAGCACATAAATCTACAACCCTCTTGACTCCTGAACACATTATTATAACCAACAAGAAGTCAGGAAGCTTTACATCATCGATTTTTTACATACATATCACATTGTTCAGCTGTAGAATTTTCGCTAAACAGTACTTCATCCATTTGATAAATTCAAATGAGAAAAAGATAAATGATTTAGAGAACACCTTCAAAAATGTTGAATTCTTCATCAATTTGGAGAAGCTTAAACGCGCTTCTCGCACGCCATCCTTCTTCTTTAGCTTTTCGATAGTAGATATCCTGCAAACAATTGAACAATGCTCTATCAAAAGTGCATTACTTTATGCTCTAAGAACCTTATAAATTCAATTCAAGACATACCCTTTTGTCTCGAGAAGCTTTTCCCATGTCTTCTAAAGTCGAAAGATGAGTTGGTTTACTGCGATGAACACGAAAAAGTCACAATGGCGTCTCAGAGGCATTCCATCAAACACATTATGGGCAACAACAAAAATCTTTATTAAACAAACAATTCAGAGATTAATTCGATATATAATAGTAAAACCCGCCACAATTACCGGTCAAAAATACAACAGCTAGCTATCTGAAGAAGAGTAGCAGCAAAGAAGAATTTCACTTCGCTTGAGAAGAAACGTTTTTTGTTTGTTTGAATTGATCTGTGCCCTAAGAATTTGGAAGCCAATATTGTTTATCTAATTATTGGGCCTGCGACCAATTATGTAGGCCCAATTACTAACTAATTTACGAGATCTTTCTCTATTGTTTTTTTCTTTTTAAAATCTTTTTTATTAGCTTCTTCGAATTTATACATCTTATTGATTCGGAATCTTCTGGTGATTTCTCTCACAAAATTTCCTTCTCTGATTCGATTTCCAAGTTCTTGTGTGTTGGAATTCTCAATTCATGCTATTACGCTCTTATCTCGGTCCGTATGCAATTTTTCCATCCGTTTCGATTGCAGTTTTTTTTTAAGTATGCAATGTGCACATCAAATTCATCTGATTCTTGTCTTTTAGATCAGGAAGAGCTTATGATTGTTGATTCCTTTGTAAAATGGTTTGGAAGAAAGTGTAGATTGCTCACTTGTCCAGTTTCGAATCTCATTGCTTTTCAAATTTCTTGTGAAGTTGTAAGCTTTTAATCCGTAGGGCTTACACTTTTAATTTGCTTCATTGGGAATTTGGTTCTAATTTGCTTTTAGTACTCTTTTTTTTTTTTTTTGCAGCTCCTGAAGCCAAGGATCTTCTGCTTCATGCCATCTTTACCAGGTAACATAAAAAAAAACCTTCTTTTCGTATTCATCGAAATCTAAGCAAGAGTCTACTATATGCATTTCTTAGGGATTTGCAAAACATATACGGCTTAAAAGTCTCCATAGTAATATCTTCGTAGTATGTTTGAATCAAACTTTGAAAATCTTAGAAATACAAAGCACTAGACATTGATAGATAGAGGATAACTTCTTTACACATGTGAAACGAAGAACTCTTGAAAGAAAAGAGTTCGATTACAACACATCTGACACTGCTCACACATGAAAGCACTAGTGTAGAATGCTTTCGATATTATGTTTTTATTCGGCCACGGCCAGGGGGATCTAGTGATATGATCCTGGATATGCAGCTTGAACCGGAGCTAGGAGCATTGCTTGAACCAGTTGGAAAGCTCGAGGAAAGATCTCAATCGGTTGCTAACCGATCAATATTTCACTTGAAGATAGGTGCTAAGGCCAAACGATACAAATTGGTCTTAGGGAAGTTGTACCATCCAAGGTACTTGGGTCAGGACGTGGAAGTTGAATCAAACCTCACCGATTTTTGATATCAGGCCCAAGTAGATCGACCATTGGCTCAAGTGAAGTATTGTGCTCTTTTCCTTCGTTTCGGTTTTGTCCCAATGGGTTTTCCGAAGCAAGGTTTTTAACGAGGCAATATTTCACTTCACAATAAATCCAATGTGTTGATCTAAGCCCAAGAGAAGTCCAAGATGTTATCTATCAAGTCCAGCCCATTTTCAGCATGTTGCAAGTCCAAGAAGAGCCCAAAATCATCACCTCTTTTCCTTGCCAATAAAAGTGACGAAAATGGAGATCTTGGAGTCAAAGTTCATCACTTCCTATGTGTTTTGCATGCATTTTCATTTATTAAGTCAAACCATTAATTATGTTTTTATTTCCAAGAGAGTGTGCATGTACACTTCTCTTTTACTATATAAGTGGCTTGCCACTTCTCATTATAAAATCATCTAGTTTATGAATCAAAAATCTCTTTTCTCTCTAGATCAAAACCCATCGTTTGTGAGTAATATCAAACGAGGACCTTGTATATTTTTGGTGAGTCATCTCCGAAAATATCCAAGTGGAATATCAAGGGCCTTCCGCAACCCTTGTGAGTAGCTAACTTACTAAGTTAAATCACATTTTACCAAACGTGATCAAGCAAAATCAAGTCAACATCACACGTACCTGACTCCAGCTACCAGGTGCAGCACATAAAATTTGGTGATTTCTCTCACCAAATTTCCTCCTCTGATTCGATTTCCAAGTTCTTGTGTGTGTGATTCCAAGGAATCACAGGTGAAAAGAACTCTTGAAAGGAAAGAGTTCGATTACAACACGGAAACAAAAACTAAAACTGCACACACATGAAAGCACTAGTGTAGAATGCTTTCTATTTTTATGTTTTTATTCGGCCACAATCAGAGGGATCTAGCCTTACATAAGTTTTAACCATAAACAGAACAACCTAGCATCTGTTCAAACCAAAGGCATCCACACCTGCTTCACCTTCAGAATTCACATTTCTGTTCCATTACAAGATTTCAGGGACACGATGTAAAACGGAAGATAGGAAATTGATAACATGATTTTTTCCTCTTTTAAGATCTCAAGTCCTAAATTACTAATCCGATGTAGATATAGATTTAGGTTCGTTAAGGGACCAGCAATACACTCTAATCCTATGGATTACATGTTCAGCTAAGCGATTAAAAGAGGTTTGAGTATCACGGAATTCAAAAACAAGTAATGTAAATTCGGTTTAAACAATAATAAGAAAGGCGTTAGATCGATCTCAGGGATTAGGATATCAAAACCAAGCAATTATTCAGGTTATCAATTTGAAGTACAAATCTAGAACTCAATCATAAATTCAAGAGGATCCACTGTGGTGGCATCAACTACTTCATCAATCAATCTAGCACCATAAACTGTCGTTTGAGACTAAAGAAAACGATGAGCATTAAATGAATAGGGTTGATATGTTCACGAGTTGCCTTAACTTCAATTGTCATTGGCTAAGGACAAATCGCCCTTCTAAGTTTCTTCGAGCAATTCACAACACTTTTGATGAGTGAATTCAACCTAAAATCAGAGGCTAGGTGATCAATCTAGTCTAGGCAATACGATCGACAATAGATGGAGATATCGAATGATGATTTACAACCTATCTATGCTTAATTATGATTCTCTAATCCCATCGAAACCTCGACCTAACTAAGAGGACTACTCGCACATGATGGAATCAAACACGACAAAAGTATTAAGAGAATTCATAATATTAAAAAATGAGGGTTTAGAATTCTTCTCAATAGAATGTTGTGGAATGATCCTCCAAATACAAGCAAATCCAAAAGCAATGAATAATTGAAAGAGTCTCAAAACTTGGTACCCAGGAACGTGTTTGTGAAAAAGAAAGTAAAAAGGAAGTAGAAAGCGTGTTCTTTATTCTCCAAGGTATTTCCTTTTTAAAGGTTGCGGCGGCTGGGTGAATCCAAGGTGAATCTAGGGTAAATCTTCTAGGTGAATATTCACTTTTAATGAAAATATCCGAAGTGAATCTTCTGGGGAGCAGGTAAATCGTCTCAGAGAGCAGGTGGTCCTTTTTGACTCCAAAATCTCCAAAAAGATCGTGTTTTCCTTTCTTTTCCACCAAGCCTCCTAGCAAACTCTAATTCTTCATTCCAGCCACTTTTAGACCTAAAAAGACTCAATACAAAGGAGAAAGACTCGATAAAACCCTACAAAATAATGGTTAGAATACGCCAAAAATAGAGTATATCAGAAATTTACACCACCAAAAAGACAGATTATGACGATATGCTTACCCTATGAAGTGAGAATGTGGGCGATGATGAGTCCACACACAACACCAGGTACATAGCCTATTGCAGCTGCAGTCCAGCTCAGTCCTTGGTCTTTCTCTTCCTTTTCTTCGTCTTGCTCTTGCTTTGTTGCTTCTTCTTCTCCTCCTCGGCCGCATGCGTTTTCAAGAGGGGCACCGCATAGACCAGGATTCTCTGCGAATGACGAACTATTCTGGCTTTGAATTTGAGTGCCTTGTGGTATTGGACCTTTGAGTCTGTTGTAAGAGAAGTTCATCCGCTCTAGAAACGTGAGTTTCCCGAGCTGTGGTGGGATTTCACCGGTTAACCTGTTTTGAGATAGATCCAATGATTCGAGATTGGTCAGGTTCGTCAGAGATTGTGGAATACGGCCTGTGAAAGCGTTGTTTGACATGTTGAGCACAATGAGTCCCTTGAGTGAACCAATGGATTCTGGGATTTCTCCTTCGAATCTGTTTCCAGAGACATCTATGGTTTTGTACATTATAAAAACACGCCCAGCTAGATCCATCTTTAATCCTTTGTTCGTTAGAACCACAGAGTCATGATAGTATGGTCAGACGTATCCTGAAACATAAAATAGAGACGTACTATCTTCAACATCTATGACGACCAATGACACCGCGTTCCAACCAACAAAGTAATATGATGGCAAGACTCCGCTGAAGCGATTTTCCGAAATGTCAAATATTCGTAGTTTGGGGAAACTGAAAGAATCTCGAGGATAAGATATTGGCCCATGGAACTCGTTAGAACGAAGGACAAGAACCTGTAGATTGGGCAACAATCTCAACACGAATGGAAACGTGTCATTGATTATGTTGCCTTCTACGTTCAAAACTTCGAGCATTGTGCAGTTGATCAGGGACTTGGGAAGTTCTCCCGATAACTGGTTGTGACGAACATCAAGTGATATCAGGTTATTACCGATAGACTCCTTTGGAAAACCAGAGAGGATGTTATTCTGAAGATCCAAGACCGCAAGAGAATTTAAGTTCTCAAAACACCGAGGAATAGAACAGCTGAAGTTGTTGTTGGATAAAACAAGCGCCTCAAGACTAAACAGTTCACATATTCTCGTAGGAATCTCTCCCGAAAACCGATTATCAGATCCTAAAAAGACCGTTGTAGAATTTGGCAACATAGTTAGTTCTCCACTGAAGAAATTCTCAGAGATGAATACATACTGCAACAGTGGGAGTCTCCCAAACCACTCCGGTAATTGACCTTCAATTTGATTGGCAGAAAGGTCTAAATCCAATAACTTGGTTTGGTTTTCTAGAAACTTGGGAAACTCCGAAATATTGCAAGATGATAACATTAAGGAGACGATCATGGGTGAGGAGAAATGGAGAGCTGAACTGATCTTCAAATGAATCTCTGAAAGATCCAACACTTGGAGTGATATGAAGTGTGTGATAAAACTCAAATCAACAATGTCCCTTCCATTGAAATTGTTTTCTCCAATGTTTAAGGTTCGAAGTTTAGATGCAGAAGAGATATTCCCAATCTCTAGAGGACCGCTGAATTGGTTTCCACTCAGGTCAAGTTTACTCAATGAAGGGATCATGAAGAGAGAAGAAGGAATGGATCCAGAAAATGAATTTCCACTCATATAAAAAATCTCCAGTTTGGAGAGGCTACTCATGTTAGATGGGAGGGTACCTTTGAACTCGTTAGAACCAAGGTCGATCGATATGAGCGAGCTCAATTTGGTTAGCACAAGTTGCAGATTTGATCCTCCACTGGTGAAATCGTTATGAGAGAGATCAAGATAGATTTCCGAGTGAAGAAGGTATTTTCCCATAGAATTGGCAACTATAGCAACTAAAATAACTCAAATATTTGAGGTTGCCAATGGAATCTGGTAGAAGACCCGAAAAGTTATTGGAGCTAAAACTCAGGATCTGAAGATGTTGTAGTCTGAACAGACTACTATTATATCGCAAAGGACCGTTGAGAGAACTTCCCACGAGGTATAACTCAACGATCTTTCCGGTCTTATGATCACAATAGACACCATTCCAAGAACAACAATCAGTGTTGTTCCTCCACTTCTCTGTCAACCAACCGAAATCGACATGGAACTCGTTCTTGAACTCCCACAGAGCATCCCTCTGGTCTGGTAGACACAAGTGTTTAGAAGGAGAAGCAATAACAACAAGTACTGTGATGGAAAGAGCAAAGATTAAACACAAGCTCCATATTATCATCATCTTCCTCTCGTCACTGCAAGAATGTATCATACTTTTTTCTTTTTTTTTTTGTCTGTGAAACGAATTTGATCATTGGGGTTGTCTCTTATATTTGTGGAGGAAATTAAGCAGTCACAGTGTTTTCACAACGTACATTTGTGGAAGATGAGATATTTCCACAAAGTCAAGTCTCCTCTTAGAAAAAGTGATTGATACGCTACATAACACATTACATATATAAAGTGTAAACAGAGTTTAGTATTTGTAAGCAATTCATTTTTGTCATAACTTGAACAAGATTTTACTAATCTTCTTCATTACAGATTTCTTAGGGATGAAATGAATTGAACTTCTTAATTCTTGTTTTACTGTCATCTCCGTTTGAGTTATGCATTTTCTTCTCTCTTGTTGGAGATGGATTGTTTTCTAGTTACATTTTTTTCTAACCATTTTGCTTTCTTATGCAGTGTAGATAGTAAGCTTCTCAGGAAAACAATCCAGCGAAAGTTGAAAGGATAAGAGAAGCTTAGGTATGAAGCATCTTTGTGTCCTTGTTTATTGCTCAATACTTAATCTTATCTTCCTTCTCTTCTTCTGGATCTTGATTTGTTTATGTGAGAGACTCTAGAAAGAGAGATGAAAACTCTCTCTAATTCAGTTTTTTATATTCAAAATGTTATTTACTTGTTTATTTTAGTTTAGGAAATTAGGCTCAATAACCATAAAAAAACTATAACTAAAAACATAACCAATTACCCTAATTTTGATGAATATGATTATGCCACATACCTAAAAGTCTCTATTAGCTAATTTAAGGGAGAGAATAGTATGCTAAGAAGCTGATCCCCAATAATTGGCCTACGGTCAGCGTCCAAATCCAATCTATAAAAAATATATATATATATTGTTTCAAAAAAAAAAAAAATAATAATAATAATAATAATAATATATATACATAAAATCCATGAATAACAATTTATTTCTTAAACCGAAACCAGCTCCGATAAAATTCCAAATTTATGGAGGAGAACAAAAATACTGAAGTTTTTTTTTTGTGCAACAAAAACTCCAGAAGTTTTCACTGATTTTAACCAAACTTTGGAGACTATAATACTAAAAATGGGAAAAACGTATGTATTGTTAATGAACTTCGATACGTAAAATCCGTCAAAGGGAGCTTGAGACGACTAAGAGAGAGAGGCGAGAAATCGCATGAGGAAAAGTCGTTATTCTCACTGTCTTGTCTCTTTCTCTCTCTCAATTTGAGAACATTAAGTGAACCTTAGGTATATGGAGGCGATGCGATCTCTAGAGGGAGTGAATAAATAATAAACTTCAAGTAGACTGCCAATCTGATTTCAAATAACCATTTAAAAGAGCTTTTAGAATGGGAAATCACCTTGTTTGTGTAGTATTAGGTAATGGAAATTCCTATTGTATTCCCATCTCCATATATCAATTAGCTCCATGAAGGTTTCTTTTTACAATATGGGAATCCATTGGAAACATTCATGTGATTAAAAGGACATTCAAGAGAGTTTAGGTTCCATTTTGATTATTTGCATAGTTACAATTTTATAAACTTCTTAGAAAATATAAAAGGACAAGGCTCTTGCTGAGGAGGCTGGATACAACAATATTAGAGGAACTATATAATATGTTTGGAAATCGGTAATTAAAAAACAGCAATCATGTAATTGTTCATCTGATTCCTCCATATATTTGACCAATTGAAAGAAAAGCAATTACGTTAGCATGCTATTCTCTCCCTAATTATTAATTTTTTTTTGGTTATTAACCAAATTGACCATTTTAGTTTTGTAAAAATACCAAAAAATTGTAGTGGATTCCTAACACAATCCAAGGGCATTGGGTTTCAATTTTGGCTACTGATTAGTTTCATATTTCACTTGTAAGTTATGATTATAAACCAACATTAAACTCGGCGTTTCTCTTCCAATATACCTACAGAGAAATTGGAAAAACAAAAAAAATGAGAGAACAAAATATAGCTAATTAGGACTTGAGCTATGATCATACCATATAATCCTTGAGAATATTTCTCTTGAAATGATATTGTTATGATTGTAGTCAGCATGCATAGTAAACTCAATTTGTAAGTAATAATAATGAAGAAATTGATCATTACAACGAGTTGATATGGCAACAATAATGTTTATCTAATTATTGGGCCTGAGCCCAATTATTAACTAATTTACGATGCCCAATGTTAATTACGACTTAATTAAAAACATGTCTATTCTTTTCGAATTTTATAATCCTTAAAAGAGATCTTCTTTCTCTATTGTTTTCGAATTTTTACATCATATTGATTCGGAATTTTCTGGGTTCCTGGTGATTTCTCTCACGAAATTTCCTCCTCGGATTCGATTTTGTGATTGTGATTCCTTGGAATTCACAGTTCATGGTATTACGCTCTTATCTCTATCTGTATGCAAGTTTCCATCTCTATCTGATTATTGTCTTTTAGATCAGGAAGACCTTATGATTGTTGTTTCCTTTGTAAAATGGTTAGGAAAAAAGTGTAGATTGCTCACTTGTCCAGATTTTTTGTAGTTTCGAATCAAATTTCTTGTGAAGTTATAATGTATCCGAAGTTTTTCTATTTAGAACTTTGGGAATTTGGGTTCTATTTTGCTTTTGAAACTCTTAATTTTTTTGCAGCTCTTGAAGCCAAATAGAATCAGGGCTTGGAAAAATGGAGTTTCCATCTTCTATCAAAGGAGTTTACAATACGCAGCAACCGATGTTTATGCTTCATGGCGACTTGACCAGGTAACATCAAAGAAAAACCCTTCTTTTCATATTCAACGGAACTCGAAGCAAAAATCTCACATTGTTCTAGTTATAGTACCTGGAGCTTGTCTTTTGTGAGTAAGAACCTAAGAAGCTTAGTGGTTAAAGTTATTACATATGCATTTCTTAGGGGATTTGCAAAACATAAATGAACATTGTATCTAGTTGCTCGGCTTAAAAGTTCATAGTCTCCATGGTAAGATCTTCTTAGTATGTTGAGTCAAACTTTGAATACGGATATGTAAAGATTTGAGAAAACTCTTTTCATCAACAAATCTTAGGCATTGATAAATAGAGGATAACTTCTTTACACACGCGAAACGAACTCTTGAAAGAAAAGAGTTTGATTACAAACAAGGAAACAAAAACTAACACTGCAAACACATGAAAGCTTTCGCTTTTTATGTTTTACATGATTACTGAGCAAAGACAGATTATGACGATATTCTTAGCCTATGGAGAATGTGGGCGATGGTGAGTCCACACACAACACCAGGTACATAGCCTATTGCAGCTGCAGTCCAGCTCAATCCTTGGTCTTTCTCCTCCTTTTCTTCGTCTTGCTCTTCTTCGTCTCCTCCTCGGCCGCATGCGTTTTCAAGAGGAGCACCGCATAGCCCGGGATTCTCTGCGAATGACGAACTATTCTGGCTTTGAATCTGAGTGCTTTGTGGTATTGGACCTTTGAGCATGTTGTAAGAGAAGTTCATCCGCGCTAGAAACGTGAGTTTCCCGAGCTGTGGTGGGATTTCACCGGATAACCTGTTTTGAGATAGATCCAGTGATTGGAGATTGGTCAAGTTCGTCAGGGATTGTGGAATAAGGCCTGTGAAAGCGTTGTATGACATGTTGAGCACAATGAGTTGCTTGAGTGAACCAATGGATTCAGGGATTTCTCTTTCGAATCTGTTTCTGGAGACATCAATGGTTTTGTACATTGTGAAAACACTCCCAACTAGCTCCATCTTTAATCCTTTGTTCGTTAGAACCACGGAGATAGGATAAAATGGTCGAGAAATTCTTGCAACCTTAACAAGAGACATAATATCTTCTGATGACACTGCATTCCAACCAACAAAGTAATTTGATGGCAAGACTCCACTGAAGCGATTTTCCGAAATGTCAAATATTCGTAGTTTGGGGAAACTGAAAGAATCTCGAGGATAAGATATTGGCCCATGGAACTCGTTAGAACAAAGGACAAGAACCTGTAGATTGGGCAACCATCTCATCCCAATTGGAAACGTGTCATTGATTCTGTTGCCTTCCACGTTCAAAACTTGGAGACTAGTGCAGTTGATCAGAGACTTGAGAAGTTCTCATGATAACTGGTTGTGACCAACATCAAGATACATCAAGCCATGACTGATAGACTCCTCTGGAAAAACCCCTGAGAGGATGTTATTTCGAAGATGCAAGACCTTAAGAGTAGTATTGAAGTTCTCAAAACACCGAGGAATAGAACCGCTGAAGTTGTTGTTGGATAAAAAAAGCAACTCAAGATGAAACAGTTCACATATTCCCCTAGGAATCTCTCCTGAAAACTGATTATCAAATCCTGAAAAGATCTTTGTAGAATTTGGCAACATAGTTAGTTCTCCACTGAAGAAATTCTCAGAGATGATTACAACCTCCAACAGTTGCAGTCTCCCAAGCCACTCCGGTAATTGACCTTCAATTTGATTGCCAGAAATGTCTAAATTCCGTAACTCGGTTTGGTTTTGTAGAAACTTGGGAAACTTAGAAATATTGCAGGATGATAAAACCAAGGTGTCGATCCAAGGTGAGGAGAAATGGAGAGTTGAACTGATGTGCAAATGAATCCCTGAAAGATCCAACCAATTAAGTGATACGAAATGTGAGAAGAGACTCAAATCAACAATGTCCCTTCCTGTGTTCCAGAAAGAGAGGTCAAGAGATTGGAGGCCGACTAGTCTCGATATAAATCCCGGGATTGGTCCATTGAAATTGTTTTCTCCAATCCTTAAGGTTTGAAGTTTAGAAGGGGAAGAGATATTCCCAATCTCAAGAGAACCGCGGAATTGGTTTCCACTCAGGGCAAGGTTAATCAACGAAGGGATCATGAAGAGAGAAGAGGGGATGGGTCCAGAAAATGAATTTCCATTCATAGAAAAAAACTCTAATTTGGAAAGGCTACTCATGTTAGATGGGAGCATACCTTTGAGCTGGTTAGAATCAAGGTCGATCGATTAGCACAAGTTGCAGAATTGGTCCTTCACTGGTGAAATCGTTACGAGAAAGTTCAAGACGAGCGAGATAAGACAGATTTCCAAGTGAAGAAGGTATTTCCCTATGGAAATTGCAACGACGACAACTAAAATATTTGAGATTGCCGATGAAATCTGGTAGAATACCCGAGAGGTTATTGGAGCTAAGATTGAGGCTCTGAAGATGTTGTAGTCGGAACAGACTACTATTAGATCTCAAAGGACTGTTGAGAGAACTGTATGAGACGTCTAACTCAACGATCTTGCCGGTCTTAGGATCACAAGAGACACCATCCCAAGAACAGCAATCAGTGTTGTTCCTCCACTTCTCTGTCTTCTTATCAGTATACCACTCACCGGGACCAACATAGAACTCGTTCTTGAACTCCCAAAGAGCATCCCTCTGGTCTGGAAGACATAAGTGTTTAGAAGGAGAAGCAATAACAACGAGTATTGTGTTAGAAAGAGCAAAGAGTAAACACAAGCTCCATATTATCATCATCATCTTCCTCTCGTCATTACAAGAATGTATCATACTTTTTTCTTACTTTGGATTCTCTTTTTTTCTTATCTCTGAAACGAATTTGATTATTGGGATTCTCTTATATTTGTGGAGGAAATTAAAAAGTCGCAGTGTTTTCAAAATGTACATTTGTGGGAGATGAGATGTTTCCACAAAGTAAGTCTCCTCTTAGAAAAAGTGATTGATCTTTTCACAGTCCCAGACGTGTTTTGTGTGGGTAATACTTGATAATGGCTGAAACGCTACATAACACATTACATATATAAAGTGTAAACAGAGTTTAGTATTTGTAAGCAATTCATTTTTGTCATAGCTTGAACAAGATTTTACTAATCTTCTTCATTACAGATTTCTTAGGGATGAAATGAAATGAACTTCTTAATTCTTGTTTCACTGTCATCTCCGTTTGAGTTACATTTTTTCTAACTATTTTGCTTCTTATGCAGTGTAGATATTACATTTTTTCCCTTTTTTTATTAAAAATGTTATTTACTTGTTTATTTTAGTTTTGTAAAAATACCAAAAAAAATGTAGTGGATTCCTAACACAAAAATAAAAAAATCACACCTGCTGATTAGTTTCATATTTCACTTGTAAGTTATGATTATAAAACCAACATTAACTCAGCGTTTCTCCTCCAATATACCTACAGAGAAATTGGAAAAACAAAAAAAATGAGAGAACAAAATATAGGTAACTAGGATTTGATTTGAGCTATGTTCATACCATATATAATCCTTGAGATTTTTTCTCTTGAAATGATGTTGTTATGAATATCATGCATTCATAGTAAACTCAATTTGTAAGTAATAATGAAGAAATTGACCATTACGAGTTGATATGGCAACAATAATGTTTATATAACTATTGGGCCTGGGCTCAATTATTAACTAATTAACGAGGCCCAATGTTAATTACGACTTAATTAAAAACATGTCCGAGATTCAGAGGATCTTCTTTCTCTATTGTTTTCGAATTTTTCCATCTTTATTGATTCGGAATTTTCTGGGTTCCTGGTGATTTCTCTCACAAAATTTACTCCTACTTGCTATTACGCTCTTATCTCGATCTGTAAAGAAGTTTCCAAGAGCTTTATGGTTATCGTCTCTTTTGTAAAATGGTTAGAAGAAAGTGTAGATTTGGCCAGTTTTTTTGTAGTCTCGAATCTCATTGCTTTTCAAATTTCTTGTGAAGTTGTAAACTTTAAAGTTAAAAAACTCTTTGATGTCTGGCTTATATATGATAATTCCAGTGTGATTTAACTAATGATAATTCTTGAAAGTTATAATGTATCAGAAGTTTTTCTATTTAGAACTTTGGGAATTTGGGTTCTATTTGCTTCTCTTAATGTTTTTGCAGCTCCTGAAACCAAGCAGAATCCTCTATCAAAAGAAAAACCCTTCTTTTCATATTCAACGGAATTCGAAGCAAAAGTCTCAAATTGTTCTAGTTATAGTACTGTTACTTGTGAGAAACCTGGAGCTTGTCCTTTTGTGAGTAAGAAGCTAAGATGCTTAGAGGTTAGCCTATAAAACCCCAATAGTCTTACTATATGCATTTCTTAGGGGATTTGCAAAACATAGTTGAACATTGTATCTAGTTACTCGGCTTAAAAGTTTCCATGGAAACTAATGGGATCCATGGTAAGACCTTCTTAGTATGTTGATTCAAACTTTGGATACCGGTATGGAAAGATTTGAGAATCACTCTTTTAGAAATACAAAACTTAGAAATACAAAGCACCAGACATTGATAGATAGAGGAAACTTCTTTACATTCATAGAGTTTTTTTCTATGAATGAAAAGAGTTTGATTACAACACGGAAACAAAAAAACTTGCTTTCGATTTTTATGTTTTTATTCGGACACGACCAAAGGGATCTAGTCTTACATAAATTTTAACCATACACAGAACAACCTAGCCTCTCTTCATACCAGAGGCATCCACACCTGCTTCAGCTTCATAATTGACATTTCTGTTCCATTACAAGATTTTAGGGAAACGATGTAAAACGGAAGAGAGGAAATTAACACCACCAAAAAGACAGATTATGACGATATGCTTACCCTATGAAGTGAGAATGTGGGCGATGATGAGTCCACACACAACACCAGGTACATAGCCTATTGCAGCTGCAGTCCAGCTCAATCCTTGGTCTTTCTCTTCCTTTTCTTCGTCTTGCTCTTCTCCTCCACCGCATAGCCCGGGATTCTCTGCGAATGACGAACTATTCTGGCTTTGAATCTGAGTGCCTTGTGGTATTGGACCTTCGAGCTTGTTGTAAGAGAAGTTCATCCACTCTAGAAACGTGAGTTTCCCGAGCTGTGGTGGGATTTCACCGGATAGCCTGTTTTGAGATAGATCCAATGATTGGAGATTGGTCAGGTTTGTCAGAGATTGTGGAATACGGCCTGTGAAAGCATTGTATGACATGTTGAGCACAATGACTCCCTTGAGTAAACCAAAGGATTTAGGGATTTCTCCTTCGAATTTGTTTCTGGAGACATCTATGGTTTTGTACATTGTGAAAACACGCCCAACTAGCTCCATCTTCAATCCTTTGTTCGTTAGAACCACAAAGTCTTTCTCTTCCTTTTCTTCGTCTTGCTCTTGCTTTGTTGCTTCTTCTTCTCCTCCTCGGCCGCATGCGTTTTCAAGAGGGGCACCGCATAGACCGGGATTCTCTGCGAATGACGAACTATTCTGGCTTTGAATTTGAGTGCCTTGTAGTATTGGACCTTTGAGCCTGTTGTAAGAGAAGTTCATCCGCTCTAGAAACGTGAGTTTCCCGATGTGGTGGGATTTCACCGGTTAACCTGTTTTGAGATAGATCCAATGATTCGAGATTGGTCAGGTTCGTCAGAGATTGTGGAATACGGCCTGTGAAAGCGTTGTTTGACATGTTGAGCACAATGAGTCCCTTGAGTGAACCAATGGATTCTGGGATTTCTCCTTCGAATCTGTTTCCAGAGACATCTATGGTTTTGTACATTATGAAAACACGCCCAGCTAGATCCATCTTTAATCCTTTGTTCGTTAGAACCACAGAGTTATAAATTACTTCAGTACTCTCTACAGGCCTTAATAGAAACGTAATATCATCACCGTCTACCACCAATGACACCGCATTCCAACCAACAAAGTAATCTGATGGCAAGACCTCACTGAAGCGATTTTCCGAAATGTCAAATATTTGTAGTTTGGGGAAACTGAAAGAATCTTGAGGATAAGATATTGGCCCATGGAACTCTTTAGAACGAAGGACAAGAACCTGTAGATTGGGCAACAATCTCAGCCCGAGTGGAAATGTGTCATTGATTTTGTTGCCTGCCACGTTCAAAACTCGGAGATCAGTGCAGTCGATCAGAGACTTGGGAAGTTCTTCCGATAACTGGTTGTGACCACCATCAAGTGATCTCAGGGAATTACTGATAGACTCCTCTGGAAAAACCCCAGAGAGGCTGTTATTCTGAAGATGCAAGACCTGAAGAATAGTATTGAAATTCTCAAAACACCGGGGAATAGAACCGCTGAAGTTGTTGTTGGATAAAACAAGTGCCGTAAGTTCAAGTTCACATATTCTTTTAGGAATCTCTCCCGAAAACCGATTATCAGATGCTATAAAGAACCTTGTACAATTTGGCAACATAGTTAATTCTCGGCTGAATGAATTATTAGAAATAATTACATACAGCAAAATTGGCAGTCTCCCAAGCCACTCCGGTAATTGACCTTCAATTTGATTGTGAGAAATGTCTAGAAATTTGGGAAACTCCGAAATATTGCAGGATGATAAAACTAAGGAGGAGATCATGGGTGAGGAGAACTGGAGAGTTGGACTGATGTTCAAATGAATCCCTGAAAGATCCAAATTTCGAAGTGATATGAGATGTGGAAGAGACTCAAATCAACAATGTCCCTTCCTGTGTTCCATAAAGAGAGGTCAACATCCTCGAGCCGAACTAGTCTCGATATAGATCTGGGATTGGTCCGTTGAAATTGTTTTCTCCAACGTATAAGGTTTGAAGTTTGGATGGGGAAGAGATATTCCCAATCTCAAGAGAACCGCTGAATTGGTTTCCAAACAGGGAAAGGTAAATCAACGAAGGGATCATGAAGAGAGAAGAGGGAATGGATCCAGAAAATGAATTTCCATTCATAGAAAAATACTCCAATTTGGAAAGGCTACTCATGTTAGATGGGAGTGTACCTTTGAGCTGGTTAGAACCAAGGTTGATCGTTTTGAGCGAGCTTAATTTGAGTAGCACAAGTTGCAGATTTGGTCCTTCACTGGTGAAATCGTTAAGAGAAAGTCCAAGATGAGCGAGATAAGACAGATTTCCGAGTGAAGAAGGTATTTCCCCATGGAAATTGCAACGACGACAACTAAAATCACTCAAATATTTGAGGTTGCCGATGGAATCTGGTAGAATACCCAAGAGGTTATTGTAGCCAAGACTCAGACTCTGAAGATGTTGTAGTCTGAACAGACTACTATTAGATCTCAAAGGACCGTTGAGAGAGCTGCCATGAAGGTCTAACTCAACGATGTTGCCGGTCTTAGGATCACAAGTGACACCATCCCAAGAACAGCAATCAGTGTTGTTCCTCTACTTCTTTTTTTATGTCTGTCTTTGAAACGAATTTGATCATTGGATTGTCTCTTACATTTTGTGGAGGAAATGAAAGCTTGACTTAACAAGTCTCCAGTGAAGACAAGAAAGATGAGATAATTCCAAAAAGTGATTGATCTTTCACAGATTTTTCCCAACCGTGTTGTGTGGGTTTAGTATTTGAAAGCAATTCATTATTTGTCATAGCTTAAACAAGATTTGACTAGTCTCCATTACTGATTTCTTAGGGATGGAATGAAATGAACTTCTGAATTCTTGTTTCGCCTGTCATTTACCTATTATTTACGCTTGTAATGTGTTTGAGAAACTTTGAGTTATGCATTTTCTTCTCTCTTGTTGGAGATGGATTGTTTTCTTGTTACTTTATGCTCTTAGTACAATTCAAGACTTCGCGTAAGAAGTGAGAACAAACTTTTTTTTCCGTTTGTTTGATCTGTGACCCGAAGAATTTGGAAGCCGTTAATGTTATCTAATTATTGGGCCTGAGCCCAATTATTTACTTTATGGGGCCCAAATGTTAATTACGACTTATTTAAAAACATGTCCCGAGATTTATTATTCTGCAGCTAAGCAATTTATTCCTGTGATTAACGAGTCTTCCTTATTGCAGCTAAATCTAGGAATTTTCCTTATTTATGTTTTTTCTGATTCCTTGGAATTATCAGTTCATGCTACTACGCTCTTATCTCGGTCTGTTTGCAAATTTTTATCTGTTTCGGTAGCAGTTTTTTTGAAGTATGCAATGTGCAAATCAGGAAGAGCTTTATGGTTATTGTCTCCTTTGTAAAATGGTTTGGAAGGAAGAAAGTGTAGATTGCTCACTTCACTTGTCTAGTTTTTTTGAAGTCTGGAATCAAAGTTCTGGTGAAGTTGTGAACTTTTAATCCGTAGGGGTTAGACGTTAAGTTTAACAAACAAGAGTAAAATCTACAACAAACAAGAGTAAATCTACATCACACGTACCTGACTCCAGCTACCAGGTGAAGCACATAAATCTACAACCCTCTTGACTCCTGCATATTATTAGGAAGTTTTACATATCACATTGTTCAGCTGAAGATTCTTCACTATAAAGTAGTGTATCCATTCATTTGGTAAATTCAAATGAGAAAAAGATGAATCTGAAGAAGCTTAAACGCACTTCTCGCACGCCATCCTTCTTCTTTAGCCTTTCGGTAGTAGATATCCTGCAAACAATTGGACAATGCACTCTCAAAAACTCTCGAATATAAGTAATCTTACCCCGAGAAATGCGCAGGCTTTCACTTTATGCTCTATTAATCTAATAAATCCAATTCAAGACATACCCTTTTGTCCCGAGAAGCTTTTCCCATATCTTCTAAAGTAGAAAGATGAGTTTGGTTTACTGCGATGAACACGAAAAAGTCACAAGGGCGTCTCAGAGGCATTCTATCAAACACATTAAGTGCAACAACGAAAACCTCTGGAAAACAAACAAGTTGGAGATTAATTCGATATATCCTAAACCAATAATTAAATCGTCCTGGTTATAATTATTGGGCCTGAGCCCAATTATTTTACGAGAACCCAATTTGTAATTACGACTTAATCCCCTAAAGAGATCTTTCTCTGTTTTCGAATTTCTGGGTTCCTGGTGATTTCTCTCACCAAATTCCCTTGTCTGATTCGATTTTTTTCTCAATTGTAAACTGGAATTGACATTTCATGCTATAACGCTCTTATCTCAATCTCTCTGCAAGTTTCATCTGTTTCGATTGCTGTTTTTGATCAAATCCATCTGATTCTTGTCTTTTAGATGAGGAAAAGCTTTATGGTTGTTTTCTCCTTTGTATAATAATGGTTGGAAGAATGTGTAGATTGCTCAACTTGTCTAGTTTTTGGTATTCTCGAATCTCATTGTTATGGTCGTTCTGTACATTGTATCAAAAGCTTTTCAATTTAGAAATTTGGTTTACTTTTGCAGCTCGGAAAGCCAAATAGAATGAGGGCTTGGATACTGGGAGTTGTATCCTCTGTCAAAAGAGTAGTTAGCAACCGATCCGATGCCATCTTTACTAGGTAACATCAAAGAAAGACCCTTCTTTTCATATTCAACGAATTCAGAAACTTTTATTTCTTTTTATTATGTTCCTTCTTGTATCACTCAAATCCTCCGTGAGGATCCCACTCCATATTTCCAGTAATAAAGTTCTTGATGCTGTTAAAAAAAAAAAAAAAACGAATTCGAACCAAAGTTCTCACATTGTTCTAACTATTGTACCCGGAGCTTGTCTTTTGTTAGTAAGTACCTAAGAAGCTTAGAGGTTAACCTACTACATATGCATTATTTAGGGGATTTGCATTGAACATGTATCTAGTTGCTCGGCTTAAAAGTCTCCATGGAAACTAATGAGCTCCATAGTAGTATCTTCTTAGTATGTTTGAATTAAACTTTGAAAATCTTAGAAATACAAAGCACAAGATATTGCTATATAGAGGAAGCTTCTTTACACATGTGAAACGAACTCTTGAAAGAAAAGAGCTTGATTTCAAACAAGGAAACAAAAACTAACACTGCAAACACATGAAAGCTTTCGCTTTTTATGTTTTTTATCCGGCCACGATCAGATCTTGTCTTACATGATTAATGAGCAAAGACAGATTATGACGATGTTCTTAGCCTATGAAGAATGTGAGCGATGGCGAGTCCACACACAAGACCAGGTACATAGCCTATTGCCGCTGCAGTCCAGCTCAATCCTTTGTCTTTCTCTTCTTCATCTTGCTCTTCCTTTGTTGCTTCTTCTCCTTCTCCTCCTCGAACGCATGTGTTTTCAAGAGGAGCACCGCATAGCCCGCGGTTTTCTGCGAATGACGAACTATTCTGGCTTTGAATCTGGGTGCTTTGTGGTATTGGACCTTCGAGCATGTTGTAAGAGAAGTTCATCCGAGCTAGAAACGTGAGTTTCCCGAGCTGTGGTGGGATTTCACCGGTTAACCTGTTTTGAGATAGATCCAATGATTGGAGATTGGTCAAGTTCGTCAGAGATTGTGGAATACGGCCTGTGAAAGTGTTGTATGACATGTTGAGCACAATGAGTCCCTTGAGTAAACCAATGGATTCAGGGATTTCTCCTTCGAATCTGTTTCCAGAGACATCAATGGTTTTGTACATTGTGAAAACACGCCCAACTAGCTCCATCTTCAATCCTTTGTTCGTTAGAACCACGGAGTTAGGATAGTATGGTCGGGTAGCTCCTGCAATTACAACCACAGGCGTATGATCTACAACGTCTACCACGGATGACACCGCATTCCAACCAACAAAGTAATATGATGGCAAGACTCCACTGAACCGGTTTTCCGAAATGTCAAATATTCGTAGTCTGGGGAAACTGAAAGAATCTCGAGGATAAGATATTGGCCCATGGAACTCGTTAGAACGAAGGACAAGAACCTGTAGACGGGGCAACAATCTTAGCCCGAGTGGAAACGTGTCAATAATTTTGTTGCCTTCCACATTCAAAACTTCGAGAAGAGTGCAGTTGATCAGAGACTTGGGAAGTTCTCCCGATAACTGGTTGTGACCAACATTAATTGACACCAACCCAAGGCTGATAGACTCCTCTGGAAAAACACCGGAGAGGCTGTTATTCTGAAGATGCAAGACATTAAGAGTAGTATTGAAGTTCTCAAAACACCGAGGAATAGAACCGCTGAAGTTGTTGTTGGATAAAACAAGCATCCAAAGACCAAACAATTCACATATTCTCCTAGGAATCTCTCCCGAAAACCGATTATCAGACCCTAAAAAGACCTCTGTAGAATTTGGCAACATAGTTAGTTCTCCACTAAATGAATTATTAGAAATGATTACATATTGCAACTGTGGCAGTCTCCCAAGCCACTCCGGTAATTGACCTTCAATTTGATTGGCAGAAATGTCTAAATACCATAACTGGGTTTGGTTTTGTAGAAACTTGGGAAACTCCGAAATATTGCAGGATGATAAAACCAAGGTGTCGATCATGGGTGAGGAGAAATGGAGAGTTGAACTGATCTTCAAATGAATCCCTGAAAGATCCAAACTTCGAAGTGATACGAAATGTGAGAAAAAACTCAAATCAACAATGTCCCTTCCTGTGTTCCATGAAGAGAGGTCAAGATCCTCGAGGCCAACTAGTCTCGATATCGATCCTGGGATTGGTCCATTGAAATTGTTATCTCCGATACTTAAGGTTTGAAGTTTAGATGGGGAAGAGATATTCCCAATCTCTAGAGAACCGCTGAATTGGTTTCTTCCCATGTAGAGGTGAATCAACGAAGGGATCATGAAGAGAGAAGAAGGAATGGATCCAGAAAAGGAATTTCTATGCATATCAAATTTCTCCAATTTGGAGAGGCTACTCATGTTAGATGGGAGTGTACCTTTGAGCTGGTTAGAACGAAGGTCGATCGTTTTGAGCGAGCTCAATTTGAGTAGCACAAGTTGCAGATTTGGTCCTTCACTGGTGAAATCGTTATGAGAGAGATCGAGATCAGCGAGATAAGACAGATTCCCGAGTGAAGAAGGTATTTCCTCATGGAAATTGCAGCTGTCGCAATGAAACTCACTCAAATATTTGAGGTTGCCGATGGAATCTGGTAGAATACCCGAGAGGTTATTGAAGTTAAGAATCAGGCTCTGAAGATGTTGTAGTCTGAACAGACTACTATTAGATCTCAAAGGACCGTTGAGACCACCGACCTCGAGGTCTAACTCAACGATCTTGCCGGTCTTAGGATCACAAGAGACACCATCCCAAGAACAGCAATCAGTGTTGTTCCTCCACTTCTCTGTCGTATTATCATACCAATCACCGGACGAATGAACATAGAACTCGTTCTTGAACTCCCAAAGAGCATTTCTCTGGTCTGGAAGACACAAGTGTTTAGAAGGAGAAGCAATAACAAGTAGTACTGTGTTGGAAAGAGCAAATATTAAACACAAGCTCCATATTATCTTCATCTTTGGATTCTTTTTTTATGTCTGTCTTTGAAACGAATTTGATCATTGGGATTGTCTCTTACATTTTGTGGAGGAAATTAAAGCTTGACTTAACAAGTCTCCAGTGAAGACAAGAAAGATGAGATATTTCCACAGAGTCAAGTCTCCTCTTAGAACAAGTGATTGATCTTCTACAAATATTCCCAACCGTGTTGCATGGGTTTAGTATTTGAAAGCAATTCATTATTTGTCATAGCTTAAACAAGATTTGACTAAGTCTCCATTACATATTTCTTAGGGATGAAATGAAATGAACTTCTTAATTTTTGTTTCGCCTGTTATCATTCACGCTTAATAATCATGTATAATGCTTGTAATGTGTTTGAGAAACTTTTGAGTTATGCATTTTCTTCTCTCTTGTTGGAGATGTATTGTTTATTTGATCTGTGGCCCTAAGAATTTGGAAGCCATTAATGTTTATTTGATCTGTTTCGATTGCTGTTTTTTTTTTAAGTATGCAATGTGCTAATCAAATTCATCTGATTATTGTCTTTTAGATCAGAAAGTGTAGATTGCTCACTTCACTTGTCTAGTTTTTTTGTAGTCTCGAATCAAATTTCTGGTGAAGTTGTGAATTTTTAATCCGGTAAGTTAAAACTCTTTTGATGTTTGGTTTATAATATGATCATTCCAGTGTGATTTAACTAATGATAAGTTTAAAATTTCTTTGATGTCTTTGCATTGTGATATCTTTAGGTTCTGAAGGACCTTCCTGATGATGTCAATGCATCATAACGTCAAGGAAGAAGCTTAGAGGTTAGCCTAGAAAACCCCAAGAGTTTACTATATGCATTTTCTTAGGGGATTTGCAACACATATTTGAACATTATTTTCTTAGTATGTTGAGTCAAACTTTGAATAAAGATTTAAGAAAACTCTTTTCACTGAATCTTAGAAATACAAAGCACAAGACATTGATATACATGTGAAACGAACTCTTGAAAGAAAAGAGTTTGATTACAATACGGAAACAAAAAAACTAACACTGCAAACACATGAAAGCACTAGTGTAAAATGCTTTCGATTTTTCTTGTTTTTATTCGGCCACGGCCAGAGAGACCTTATCTTATATGATTACTGAGCAAAGACAGATTATGACGGATATTCTTAGTCTCTGAAGTGAGAATGTGGGCGATGATGAGTCCACACACAACACCAGGTACATAGCCTATTGCAGCTGCAGTCCAGCTCAATCCTTGGTCTTTCTCTTCTTCATCTTGCTCTTGCTTTGTTGCTTCTTCTTCGTCTCCTCCTCAGCCGCATGCGTTTTCAAGAGGAGCACCGCATAGCCCGGGATTCTCTGCGAATGACGAACTATTCTGGCTTTGAATCTGAGTGCTTTGTGGTATTGGACCTTCGAGCATGTTGTAAGAGAAGTTCATCCGCGCTAGAAACGTGAGTTTCCCGAGCTGTGGTGGGATTTCACCGGATAACCTGTTTTGAGATAGATCCAATGATTGGAGATTGGTCATTGAAGTGATACGAAATGTGAGAAAAAACTCAAATCAACTATGTCCCTTCCACTGAAATTGTTTTCTCCAATCCTTAAGGTTTGAAGTTTAGATGGGGAAGAGATATTCCCAATCTCAAGAGAACCGCTGAATTTGTTTCTTCCCAGGTAGAGTTCAAGCAAAGAAGGGATCATGAAGAGAGAAAAGGGAATGGATCCAGAAAATGAATTTCCATTCATAGAAAAATACTCCAATTTGGAGAGGCTACTCATGTTAGATGGGAGTGTACCTTTGAGCTGGTTAGAACCAAGGTCGATCGTTTTGAGCGAGCTTAATTTGAGTAGCACAAGTTGCAGATTTGGTCCTTCACTGGTGAAATCGTTAAAAGAAAGATCAAGATGAGCG
Organism: Draba incana; assembly: GCA_963576765.1. NCBI lineage: Eukaryota > Viridiplantae > Streptophyta > Magnoliopsida > Brassicales > Brassicaceae > Draba > Draba incana. The sequence goes on along the minus strand of OY755205.1, from coordinate 583,150 downwards.
AGATAAGACAGATTTCCGAGTGAAGAAGGTATTTCCCCATGGAAATTGCAGCTGTCGCAATGAAACTCACTCAAATATTTGAGGTTGTCGATGGAATCTGGTACAATACCCGAGAGGTTATTGGAGCTAAGATTCAGGCTCTGAAGATGTTGAAGTCTGAACAGACTACTATTAGATCTCAAAGGACCGCTGGTAGAACTCAACGATCTTGCCGGTCTTATGGTCACAAGCGACACCATCCCAAGAACAGCAATCAGTGTTGTTCGTCCACTTCTCTGTCTTCTTATCATAATACAACTCACCAGGACCAACATAGAACTCGTTCTTGAACTCCCAAAGAGCATCCCTCTGGTCTGGAAGACACAATTGTTTAGAAGGAGAAGCAATAACAACAAATATTGAGTTAGAAAGAGCAAAGAGTAAACACAAGCTCCATATTATCATACTTTTTTTTCTAATTTGAATTTTTTTGTTTGTCTGTGAAACGAATTTGATCATTGGATTGTCTCTTACATTTGTGGATGAAATTAAAAGTGATTGATCTTTTCACAGATTTGGTGAAACAATCTAACTGCTTCATCAATCAACCCTGCTTTACAATAAATTTATATTAATTTAAAAAATTGTATTTTACTACTTGTATTTTCTTTACATTTTGTTTAACTTTATATTAATCTAAAGTAACAATCAATGTCAATAATGTAATTTTGTTTAAGGTGGACAGTCTAGGAAGAGAGAAAACTCTCTCTAATTCGTTTTTCTATTTAAAAGTTATTTACTTGTTTATTTTATTTTATTTTTAATACCAAAAATTGTAGTGGATTCCTAAACACACACCAAGGGCATTGGGCACCAATCTTGTTAAAATAAAATAAAAATCACATCCATTGATTAGTTTCATATTTCACTTGTAATTTATAATTGTAAACCATCATTAACGGGCCTTTTAATGGAAATATTCTCCTCCAATGGTACTACAAAGAAATTAGAAAAACAATAAAATGAGAGAACAAAATATAGGTTAGGATTTCATTTGAACTATGATCATACCATATAATCCTTTAGAATTTTCTCTTGAAATGATATTATTGGAGTCAGCATGCATAGTAAAGTCAATTTGTAAGTAATGATGAAGAAATAGATCGTTTCACCGAGTTGATATGGCAACAATATGAATGGTCGGTCGATCTATCGTAATGGTCTCACTTCATACAACTATATCCCCTCGTTTGTCTTGTCTCCCACCCATTTTTATATCAAACATAATCTACTTAGATTCATCTTCTCAATCTCATTTGATTTGTTTTATATATATATATAATCATCTTCAAAATACACGTAATTTCTCCACGTAATACGAAGAATAAAAAGAAGAACTTATGCAATGAAACATTATGACGACAAAAAAAAAAAAAAAAAAGAATGAAAATAAAAAGATGTTTTTTTTTAATCGGACTAGAATAAAAAGATGTTGCGACGAAGATTATTAACATCTATCTTTATTTATGTAATGACGATGATTATGGAGTTTCATCGTATGGTGATAGCCATATATGAAAATCACAATGGTTCAGAAAAAAACAGAGTTGATACACTCTCGTATATGAAAATCATGTAAATACGTGTGACTAAATGCTAGTTGTATTTTCTCAATATTATATTTTTAAAACAATAATTCAAATGATAATTAAAAAACTAACGAGTTTTTTCATTCCATTGTGTTTTTGAAATTGATAGACACCAATCTTAGAAAGTAGAGAAGAGAATTTGGTGAGTTGAATCAATCAGAGAGGTAATTCTTGAAAAATCTCGATCTATTTGAAAAGACCCAAAGGCATCATCAAAGTCCATTACTTTTTCTTCTGTGTTGCTAAACGCACTCAAGCCCGAAAACCCCTTATGTAATTATGGTTCACACATAATACATTCGTATACATGACGAAATTGAAAGTTTATAAAGTTAGGAAAAGATGATTGTTGGTTTTAGGATCCGAAGCTGGCGAGTGCACAGTAAATAAATGGACCCACGCGTAGTGGAACATGAGCGGGACGCGCGTGGGGCTTGCTTTAAACTCGTGAAGTTTAGTGCTCATTAATGGCTCGGCTCAAGCCGATGGTACAATACACTGTCACTGTCACCGTCACTCTCACTCCCATCTCTTCCATTATTACTGTTTACTCGTTAGGGAATTAGCAGAAAATCATTATTTAAATTAAACTTTTATTGAAAGATTACACTGTTGTAAACTTATAATACACTTTTTTTAATGGTATAAATTTATTTCATTCCATATTTTTTATTTTGTTCTTATACTTTCCATTTATAATCAATTTTTTATGTTTACCATATAGAGCAAGTCTTAACATATTTATTCGAAATTTAAGTAATGTTCAAAACAATTTAGAAAATGATTACAAAAGGCAAATAGAAGTCCAAAATGGTAGAATAATAGAGAAAAGCAGGTAAAAAGAGAAGAAAAAGCTTCCTGCTTTTATGCTCTCTCTCTTTATCTCTCTCTTCTGAGCATACTTATATCAAAGGCGGCCGCATTAAAACACAGCATTTTAACTACACTTCGTTATTACACTACTCTCCTACTCACTCTCCCCATTGTTACACAACCAAAACCCTCTCTCTCTCTTAATGGCTCTCTTTATAGTTTAGAGAACGAGACAAAGGTAAAACACTCTTTGTGTTTCTTTCTCATACAAAAAGGAAAAAAAAAGAAGACAAATCTTTCTTTCTTCAAAGATCGTCTTTTCACACCAAGAAAATCTCAAAGACTAGAAACTTTTCAGTATTTTTTTTTGTACCTCATAGATAGTCGATTGCTAATGTCGAGTGAAAAGCAAGCGGAGGAAGCAATAGTTGTTTCTGGCGTCGGAGAGGCAGAGAATGACTTGCCCGGTAGAAAAATAGAGGATTCAACGGCGGAAGACTTTAACGGCGACGGCGCCGGAGCCGGAGATGGATTTAGCATGAAGAGCTTCCTCTGGCATGGAGGGTCCGCTTGGGACGCTTGGTTTAGTTGTGCATCTAATCAAGTAAGGAAAACACAAACTTTGGATAATAATTATTTAATAATATTCGCAAAAACTCCAATAAACAAAAGTTCTTTATTATAATAAGACCAAAATATTCTTTTTTTATGAAAGTCTTTTTTTAATTTTTTTTAAAAAAATGATGTGTGATGATTGCAGGTGGCACAAGTGCTGTTGACACTGCCATATTCGTTCTCACAGTTGGGGATGTTATCAGGAATATTGCTTCAAATATTCTATGGGATAATGGGTTCTTGGACTGCTTACCTCATTAGTGTTCTTTACGTCGAGTATCGAGCCCGAATGGAGAAACAAGAAGCCAAATCCTTCAAAAATCATGTTATTCAGGTAATTTCCTTAATATAATTTATGTTTTACATTTTGATTATAATCTGTAGATAATATGCACTGAATTCAATTGAATTTTTCTTGGTATTGTGTGAATAAATATGTGAAATGGAAGTGGTTTGAAGTGCTTGATGGGCTACTGGGTCCGTACTGGAAAGCAGCGGGGCTCGCATTTAATTGCACCTTCTTGTTGTTTGGATCAGTCATCCAGCTCATCGCTTGTGCTAGGTTCTTTCCTTTTTTATTTACCACTTTTTGTCTTTCCGAATCTTTTTCAAAATATTATAATTTACAAACATATATATTTTCCATGCGAAAATAAAACCACAGTATCTTTTTCTAGCTAACAAACATATTTTTCATGCATGATATTGGCTCTTTCAAAAACTTGACAAAGAACCAAGTACCAAAGTCCAATTATATATAGATAATGTCGTATTAATACAAATAGATATATTTTGATAATTATGTTGGATTAATAGTTGTGGTATGTACGTGTGTTGGTGTGGTGCAGCAATATATATTACGTAAACGATAGGTTAGACAAGAGGACTTGGACTTATATATTTGGTGCTTGTTGTGCCACGACCGTTTTCATACCATCTTTTCACAATTACCGTATTTGGTCTTTCCTTGGCCTTGGCATGACCACCTACACCGCTTGGTACCTCACCATTGCCGCATTTCTCCATGGTCAGGTATATGTCACAATACCATCAATTTATTCGGTTTTTGAATTTGAAATGAAAATGAAAACAATTTTGGTTTATTTAAACCGATTTTGTAGGCGGAGGGTGTGACACATTCCGGTCCGACCAAACTTGTGTTATACTTCACCGGTGCCACCAACATTCTCTATACCTTCGGTGGTCATGCTGTGACCGTGTAAGTCTTTTGTTTTTATTTTTTTCATGCATTTTCAACTAATTGTATAATTTGTATTTTTTTCCCCCCTCATGCCATTAAATGTTCATAATCTTTAGAATAAAAAATCAGAATCTTATAGTTTTAGTGAAACAGAAAAAGTAATTTCTCGGAAGAGCATGTTTCTTCTTTTTTAAATACGCTTCTCTTTTAGCTTCTACATATGCAGCTTTTACCGCTTACTTTAGGTTCAGTACTAAACGCACAAAGAGACAAAATCATTATTACGATACAAAAGACAATTCTATCAGAAAAAATCTTATTCACTTTTTGAACACACTAGAAATTCCTATTGAACTATAATTCCTAACTTTTGCTTTTATACTACTCACGATATATCTTTGAGAGTACGTAAGGCCATGTTCAAAGGAGATCCCAAGATGTCTTATGGGGTGTTCTTAAAATATAAAATTATTAAAACACACACTCTCTCTTCCTTTTACTCAACTTTATACCTTCTCTTTCATCCTTTTATTCAATTTTATACATTCTCTTTCATCATTTTACTCAACTTTAATTAAGAACACTCTCCAAAAGTGTCTAATTTTAGACACTCTCTCTCCTCTTTAAGAACACTTCATCATCATTTACTCAACTTTTATTAATTTTATATTTCAATATACCCCACAAAAACACTCTCTTTCTTCCTTTTACTCAAATTTTAATAATTTTATATTTTAAGAACACCCCATAAGACACTTTGGGATCTCCTTTGAACATGCCCTAACGTAACGTAACCACACTGGTCAGACCGAACGGCTAATCTCTGGTTGGACCCATAACAACCAATTTAAAAGACTTTTATACCCTTGCAGGGAAATAATGCATGCGATGTGGAAACCAAGGAAGTTTAAGAGCATCTACTTGATGGCGACTTTGTACGTCTTCACGTTAACGCTTCCGTCTGCCTCCGCAGTCTATTGGGCTTTCGGCGACCAACTTCTCAACCACTCAAACGCTTTCTCTCTCCTCCCTAAAACGCGTTTCCGTGACGCCGCCGTTATCCTCATGCTCATCCATCAGGTTCCTATCTCCACTTAATATGTACATACAATAATACAAAACATTAATGGTTGGTCCAGTCCCATACCGGTCCATACTAAGAACATTACTGTCTTTCCTAATGAATTTAATACTAGTAGGAATGTTGTGTAGGTTGTATAACATGTAATAATCCAATCTTTTATTACATGTTGCAATCCTAATGTCTAGAGGAATGATTTTTAGAAATATAACATTATCGGATGATATATTTTCTTTAAAATATTTGTTTATTGATTTGAATTTTTGCTTTTTTTTTTTGGATTTACAGTTTATAACATTCGGGTTTGCATGTACGCCATTGTACTTCGTATGGGAGAAAGCGATTGGAATGCACCACACGAGGAGCATATTTCTTAGAGCGATCGTGAGGCTACCGGTCGTGGTTCCGATATGGTTTTTGGCCATCATTTTCCCTTTTTTCGGTCCTATAAACTCCGCGGTTGGAGCCTTACTCGTTAGCTTCACCGTCTACATCATCCCCGCCCTAGCCCACATGCTCACCTACCGTACCGCCTCTGCTCGTCGGGTACTACTCTCTCGGTCACATTTCTAAAGATATATGAATCCATGATATATATTTACTTGATTAGAGGATTTTGAATATCAATATATACCCCAAAAAGTAAGGAAAATAATTGGAGAGATATTGGGATATAACATAGGTTTAGACTTTTGCATTTAATCCCAATTCAATGAGGTAGGTCCATCGTATATAATTTGTCACTTGACTAGTTTAAAAATGTCTATAACATATATTCTCGTTGATGATTACATAAGTACATTAATAATCCATATATACGATGAAACAATCTATTAATTTATCTTTCTTTATATTCGTGGCAGAACGCGGCGGAGAAACCGCCGTTCTTTATATCGAGCTGGACCGGAGTTTACGTGATAAACGCTTTCGTGGTGGTTTGGGTCCTAGTTCTCGGGTTCGGATTTGGTGGATGGGCTAGTATGACCAACTTCATCAGGCAAATTGATACTTTTGGCCTCTTTGCGAAATGTTACCAATGCAAACCGCCGCTCCCTCCTCCTTCTCCGGCCACCGGAGATCATCACCGCCGTTAAACTAAGCCGTCACTAATGTCTTGTGAAAGTGTGAACCCTTTATGTATAAAAGAAAGTATCTATCTACTATATTTCAACTACGCTATAGAATTTGAAATTTCGTGGAGGTCACGTGATTAGCTAGCTGGTTCCCGTTGTGTGTTTGTCACGTGGGCAATTTTCAGTTTTATGACAAGACTATTTTCCTAACTGGTTGAAAACAATTGGATGCTGACAAAATGGTTATCATTTAATCAATCAGCCAATCTGTCATATTTGACTCCAAGGACCAATAATTACACATATTCGTATTTCCTCCAAAATTCTACAAATTTCAACATATCCTTATGATTTTTATAAATGTGAGCTAAAGATTTCTCTATCCTGTTAATTTCACCAGACTCCGTACTAGAGTGTAAAGATTTAACATTTGTAATCGTTAGCATTTTGCGGAAAGATGGTTCTTAATATGAAATCCTAGTGGGCTTATTTAGGCCCAATAGTCTGGGCTTTGTCATAATTTACATACGAGGACACGATTATCCCAAAATTCGAAATAGAGATCTTTGCGGGCGTCTTCTCCTCTCTCACTAGCGAGAACACAAGGAAGAGTAAGAATCGATTACTCGCAGATATGGCAATTTCTCCGCCGGATTGTTATCGGAATCATAGTTTCTCTTCCATTTCGATTTTGCTTTTACGGTATCTCCGACCGATCGATTCTCCTTCCGATGGAATTTGATTCATCGTTTGCGAATGCGATTGCAAAATGCTCCGATCAATAAGAACGAGAGACGAAAAATTTCCGGTAATTCTTCTTTATCTGTTGTTACGAAGCTCGGATTTATCTTTTTTTCGAAAACGATGAACAATGATTGTGATTTTCTGGAGTTTCGTTAGGGATTATGTGCTGATGAATCAGTGAAAAGCTTCTCGATTCTGAGACTCACTTTTTATTCTGTATAACAAGTTATCTACAATGTGTGAATAAACGAAACAATTCGGAACAATTGACTATGATGCAGAACCAATTTCACAGATTACGCAATGATCTGAAACCAATCTCCACATTGCACTTCCTTGTTCAATTTTAAATTTCTTGCTAAATTTATTCCACAGATGCAACCCATAGCTTCTACTCTGCATTTGACGAAGCTTGATTTTAACCCATTTCGAATCTTTCTCTGTCTTAGGCACTTTGAAGAACTTCTCTATCTCGAGCCAGTTTACAGGATAGAACACAGACGGTCGCATAACGGTGAAGTTATATCGTAATCCTTCCACGGCTCGAGCCACTCGAGAAACAAGGTACGGTCCATTGTATCCCCATACGTTTCCGTTGAACGTTTTCGCAAATTCTTCGATGAATTTTAGTAAGAGAGGATGATTCTTGTCGAATATTAGCACCGCGTTGTTCAATCTTGTCCAATTTGTCGATGTAGGATTAAGAGTTTGAGCTCCGATGACGTTCCTTAGCCCTTTGAAGCTTTTTAGAACAATCATGTCTGTGTCTAAGTAAACGCCTCCGTATTTGTACAAGTAAGCAAGCCTCATGAGATTTGAGAGATTCTGAGATAAAGAAATCTTGCCTGGATCTCTTTTCCCGGTTTTTATTTCCTCGAGCCACGATTCTCCGGGGGTTCCCTTGAGTAGAAAAGGTAAATCCGGTGTGATTGCGAGAACTTTGTAACCGCGATCAAGAAATGGCTTCAATGTTGTGTAACCTGGAGGAGAATCCATTGTATCAGATAGGATTATCAAGCAACCACGAGGATGAGACTTAAAGACGCTTTCAATAGCTAAAACTTCTCTATTGCCGAAAAGCTCTAATGATGAAATCCATGTCATGACGAAGTTTATTTCGCATCCATCATCGATAAACTCTATTACCCTTCTTTGAAATTTCTCAGATAAGTTGTTTCCACTGAAATTCTTGATAACTTGTAGCTTCTCGTTTACTTTGATGTTCAGGTTTTGGGAAGTTATCGGATTATTGCGTTTACCTTCTTTCTCAGAGCTTAGAGGTAAGTTTGGAATCACTCTCTTGATCTCTATCTTCACTTCTGAGAAATCTCTTTGTGGTTGCATAGAGAAATTAGACATTAGAACCAACGTGGTAATGACGATTAGAGTTGTTAAGCTGATCGCAAACGCGGTGAAAAGTGATGATGATCCAGATTGGTTTAGCCTTCTGTGATCAATCATCACTGTGACTCTCTTCTCTGTATCATGATGATGATCCATGATCAAACTGAATTGTTTTGAGATTAGAAACTAGCAAGAAAACAAAAAAAATAGGGAAAAATTTATGTGAAAGAAACCATTTGAGTTTTCTATGTCTGTGTTTTTGATTTCTTGTTTTAGCTTGTTTTGACTATGTTCTTGCTTCTGGAGGCTGTCTAGTTTTGAAAAATTAAAAACTCGACTTAGACTAAATAGGTTTTTAATTGCTAATAATAAGTAGTGGGGTCTGAAAAAATATGTTTTTAGGCATTCACCGAAATTATTTTAAGGCATACTATTGGATCATAATTTGGAGCACTTTTTCTCATGATTTTTCTTTTAATAGTATTAAAGAAACTAGCCAAAGATATTTCTCCAAGTTTTAAAACTCTTTTTAAAATTATTTATATGATTTGTACCTTTAATTTTATATCAATCAAAAGTTTATTTTCTTACGGCCATTGAGAGCTTTTATAGAACTCGAGTCATTCATTCCCTTGACACTGCTAAAAATTATTTATGTGTAATGACTGTCATCTACAAAAAAATTAAAAAAATAAATTCTATTTTAGTGAATAAAATAATAAAAAGTACAGTGTATAATTAACATTACCAGAAATGGGTTGTACGGTACCGTTTGCATTAAAACAAACTCGCCTAAGGTAAACCTTTTACTTTTTACCTTTTACTATATAAACCTAACTTACTCTTTGTCTACCTCATAAACCTAAACCTAAGCTTGACGTAAAAAAAGAAAAGAAAAACTATGAGCGCCGTCAAGCTCTGCAACTTCAAGTCCGATCTGTAACTCATCTCTTACAAAAGTAGAGTTGTGTCCGAAGATCAGATTCCGTAGTTAGATTGAGTCATCGTCTTGTGTCTCATAGAAAGGTACTTATACTCTTACTTTCTTTGAGTAGCGAGAGCTTTGAGATTGGGATAGATTTGTCTAGAGGTAGATATAGATTGAGATCGAGACAAATTGTGTTCATAGTCTTATGTTTGATGATTCGATCCATTTGTCACCAGGCATGGGTCGTATTTTGTCGTCCACTGTTCTATGTTTTTGGTTACATAGATATGTTTTCGTGATGAAAACATCACGAATTGGTGATTTTTCTCTACAAGCGAATGGTTCGTATATCTGTTTCTCATTTACCACTAGATTGGAATAGTAGATGTGTTTGATCTGATCTTAGTAACATATTCTAAGTCCAACATAGCTATTTATGAAAATCTAGTATAATTACGGTAATATTGTGAAATTACGAAGTAAGGCAGACATTGGACATATCCGAGGATATGCAAAAGAGTTATTTTTTGCACTCGCCAAGAACAGAGTGTCAGAGAAAGTTGTCATCCTAGCCTCGGTAATTCAAATCTACAAGGTGAGTGAGTTGATTTTGTTCTGAAATTTTGCCTTGTAATCCAAATCTACAAGGCAATTGCCTTTTGAAATTTGTTGATCGTTTGTGACGTCTCTCTTGCAGATTCCAGCTCTTAAAGCCTATGCTCCAGACGATTCTAAGAGTCTGAAATGTTCCAAAAAAAATGTTTTGCAACGCATTTGGGGTGAAACTTTTTCTGGAGGAAAAAAAAGTTCGTTGCGCTCGACCAACTTGTGGCGCACCGTCCAACTTTGAACCCGGACCAAATAAAAGAGTTACGGTTATATAATCGCATTCGACGTATTGAACGGAGGATTGATGTCCTCCGAAGAACAAAGGAAGTCATAATTAAGAGCGGTGCGGCTCTAGTAGCGCAAGCTTTCAAACTGAAAAAGAGGAGTTCGTCGATTCTCTCAATCGCTAAATATATTCGAGGATATGCAAAAATTAGAACGGTTATTGTGATAGAAATGAAACGTACATGTAGTCTCTTTTATGTATTTTTTGTACAATCTTTTGTAATTTTATTCCCCTTATATATTACTTTTGTTTCCACTTTCAATGATCCAAGGTTTCCTCTACTCGTTCAAATCTACACGTGCAAAGTTTAACTCTTGAAACATATGTGAAGCAAGTGTCTAATTTAATCAGAGATAGATTCCCAGAACTACTTGTATTAAAGACTAAACTATGCAACTTTATCAAAATTTTGACACACGAGTTCAAAATAAAATATGCGTCCGAAGGATACAAATTATGATAATTACAGTAGCAGGCCTTTTGAAGTACATTCTAAACTTCTTGTAATGAATTATATCGAATACAATATTTTTGTTTAAATTGACCAAAAAATACTATTTCTATGTGGTTGTTGCAAAATCATTATCGAAGAAGGCATATGTATTGTAATATAGTTTTTCTATAGACGAGTTGTCGGTAATTTAAATCTTCTAGCTTTGGTATGATTTTATTTTATAATACTAATAAAACCGTGTTTGTTGGATTTAAAAATTCGTCAGACTGAATAATGCTGCTATTCATGCATGGTTGACTAATAAATTTCAAAAAATTAAGACATTTGATATTTTGTTTGCAATAACGACGAAAACCGATAAAGGAGAGGTCGAAACCCGAAACTCGAAAACATAGTTTGATATTATTTCATGATTTTGTTTTCGCTTCAGATTTAGCTTTATCTATGATTCAAGTTGTCAGAATTTTAAAGTTATATTGAATTTTTCGGTTCAATTCTACTATTATGTTTATCTCTTTGCTTATTTCAAAATGAAATGTGATTGGTCCATGGATAATTAGTTTCCTCCACACGACTTCTCAATGTACGTAAGCATTTTGACCGCGACAACTGAAAGCATAGTAAAGAAAAAATACGTATCACATTATTGTAATCTCATTATTGCTAATTGATAATACAAGCTCAACAACCAGATATCCGATTTATGAATAATTGTATTCCATTTCGGAGATTAGTTTGTACTCCCTCCGTTTCACTATATAAGATTTTTAAGAGAAATATTTTTGTTTTATTTTATAAGATGTTTTACTAGTTTCTATGCATATTTTAATGTGATTTGATACTTTTCACCTTCTATATTCTGTAGTCTTATATATGATTGGTTGAGTTATATTTGTAGTTAATTATTAAATGAGATTTTGTTTGTATTTATTATTTTTTTAATTCTCGCAAAATAAATCAAAACATTTTATAGAATGAGACGGAGGGAGTATATTTTTCATTCATCAAGATGTTAAAAAATATTTGTCTCCTTGCCTATAATTAATTGGCCCATGGGCTTTCTTTGTAAAGCCTACTAAATATTGAAATAACGTTTATGCCCCTGAGAATTAGTGGCACAATCCAGGGAGTTAGTTAGAGCCATGTGGCAAGCAATCGCGTAAATCCGACGGTATATATTTAATGCGGGTGAGCCACCGACCTGTCAGTTTAAGAGAACTCCGATGTTGCCACGTGTGGCCTTATTATGCTTTGCTTTCGCTCCATACAGTACATGACATTGCCTCTTTCTTTCTCACTCACACAAACGAAAATCCGATTCTGACGAAGAAGATGATCGGAACCCTAACTTCTTCTTCTTCTTCTTCGACGAAAATCATTAATCTCGAAGATTTACCTCCGGGGATTTTCCGTTGCGGAAAAGAGATTTTCCCTACGTTTCCCAGGAAAACACTTCACCTCAAGCTTTTGCGTTTAGATTCTGTTCATAGTAAGATTCTTAGGCCGATTCCGCTTCGTTCTTCGTCGATTCAGGTTTCCCAGGTAAATAAAACCTTTCGATTTTTCTCTGCATACGTATTTCGAAATTTGTTTGCTCTGTTTTTTAGTTTCTCAGCCGATTTTTGTGTGTATAGGTAAATGTAGAAGCTGTAGAAAACGAAGATGTAGAGAAATGTAAGTTTCTATGTTAACCTTCCTAGTTTCGGAATTCGTGGATTGTTAATAGTTGAGTGATTCCTTTTTGAGGTTTTTTTTCTTCCGGATTTCATCATCTGCTGCTACTAATCTTGCAGCTCCTACAAAAACGGTGCGTGTAAGGTTCCAGTTACGAAAAGAATGTGTGTTTGGGGAACATTTTTTCATACTTGGTGATGATCCTGCGTTTGGTGGTCTCTGGGACCCTGAAAATGCCTTACCACTAATTTGGTCAGATGGGCATCTTTGGACAATAGATTTGGTATGCATCTACTAAAGAATTTCTATTTGCTCACACATAGATACTTGAATGCATTAGCTTAGTCTGATGTGGTTTCTTGCTGTTTAGGATCTGCCTGTTGGAAGATTGGTTGAATTCAAGTTCATACTAAAGGCAAAGACAGGGGAGATATTGTGGCAACCAGGCCCAAACAGGGCACTTGAGACCTGGGAAACTAGTAAGACGATTAGATTGTGTGAAGACTGGGAAAATGCTGATCTTCAAATGATGATTGAGGAAGATTTTGTGCCGGTTAATCAAGAAGAAAAGCAGTCTACTGTTAACTTGGATGTTTCATCAAACGGTGCAGAAGAGGAGGATGAAGTACTTGGTACTGTACACCAAAACTCTTCTGTAGTAGTAGTCGTAGAGAATGCAGGATACGTAAGTGATGAGTCTGCGGAAAATTCGAGTTATGATACCCTAACTATGGAACCTTCGAATGGAGCTCTAACTGCTCGGGAGACAAATGTCACCAAAGAAGCCATGTTTACCGAGGATGATGGTTCAGTTTTGGTCCCTGGATTGATTCCGCTGTCTGACTTCGAATATGAAGAAGCGAGTGGAGTGTCCGTGGAAGTTATTAATGAAGGTAAAGCCGAAACGTTCCCGGAGGTAATAACCTGATAAGTTTCAAGTTTATGATTTTCTATACGTGGTTCTCTTAGGCTTCTTTTCCAATAGAATGAATAGAAATGCTCTGCTATGTACATTATTGTTTCATGAACCCTTAGAGCTGGTTGTTATACACACCGCTGCAGATAGTAATCAAATCTTCGCATATTGATGCTTTAAGACATCATATTCATTTTGTCGAATAAGTCAGTTCTTGTTCATGCGTACAATGTACATTGTTGCGCTACGGTAGAACATATTGGATGGGAGTTGAAGGAATGTGCGCTATCTAAGACTGTTTAATTATTTTCTAGCAATATGATATTTGGCTGTAAATGCCCTTATTGCCTAATATAATGAATGGAGAAGCTGTTTGCAGATAAATAAGAAGCAAGAAACCAAAGGAGATAGAAACGAGAAAGGGAAAGTAAAAGCGGTTTCGCTGTTTGAGAAATCAGAGCGAGAAGCAGCGAAAGGTGTAGAGAAGAGGAATTACAATGCAGCAGAGGAAGAGCAGCGGTTAGAGACAGAGGCGGTTGGACAGCCGCATGTGATTTTAGAGAAAGACATCCAATGGGGACGCAGAACGCTTCACAAGCTTCTAAGCAACTTTGGACTTTTCTAAACCCAAGAGTGCATACATTTTTATTGGCAAAAGAGCCTAAAGAAGATGACTATCTCATAGTTTCAGATTCAAACAGATAGTCAAAACTGTATTAAAAGGTACGCTACCTTCTTCTTCTTCTCTGCTGTTTACATTTGTATCTATGAGAGCTGAAAATAGATTGAAGCATGTTGTGTGGTGCCTGTATATATGTGGTAAAGAGACGAGATAAAAGAGAGAATGGAGTGTTATTGTTAAGTGCATAGGATGTATAATGTTGCTGCCTTTTTGTTAATTTGGATCTAATTCTCCATATGATTTTGTTGTTGTAACGTAATGATGATGATCATGATTGTTAGGTCTTAATGTTCCAATTTCTTGCATAATGATGATGACGATGATTGTTTGTTATCATCTGAGTATTATAGTTTTTGCGGAAATCCAAGAGCATCTAATTTTAATATTATTGTGGCGTATCGGTCTTAGACATTTGGTGATCTTTAGAGAGGACTGGTAATTAACTAATTATCGACGCCGTACGTTTAGGGGCACTTTTTCAGAATTTTATGTGTCTTGTAATTCTCGATAGGCATAGTCAAGAATCTTGCCTAATCAACGCTTCAAAACTCTTCTGTTAATTAAGAGATTTGGGAAACTTCGAAGAAACCAAACGTCGTGGAGATTCTTGACAAATACTAAAAGATCTGGGCAGTTTGATAAAATGCCAAAGCATCTGGGGCATTTTTGAAAATACCGTATGCTATGGTTTAACTAACCTTCTTAAATAAAGGATTCTTAATCAAACTTACATAAATCCCTAGCAACACCACATGGTGCCATGGTGGTGCTCTTAAAAACGATAGAGATTAGTCCAACAACAACAAAAACAATCATCAACTTAGACTAAAAATATACAAAATCACTATACAAAAAAGCCTATAATTTACGTGGACCTTGAGAGGTATCATACTCGGCTTCTCAAAACACAGTCGCGAGACCAGGCTCCTAAGGGAGGGAAATGCTAACTCCGTATTAACTTAACCATCAAAAAGTTATGATCTAGAAGAAGCTCCTTCCCTCTCACCATTGGTAAGGAATATTTACCTCAAGTCTTCTTCTTCTTCTTCCTTCTGGTTGTTAAGGCCATCGCCTAAACAAATGTTTTTCTTTAGGTGGCTTCCTCTTCAAGTCCTAGGTTTGATACACCTTCACTGCTTTCCCACAAAAACCCATTTTCATTTCTCGTATCTCTCTCTGCTTCTCCAGATACCGGTGGTGAGACATGTGCAACATATTTTTCTGCAGAAAGCAACCACAAACAAGACTTTTTACTAATCTGGAGACACTAGAATCAAGAGGGTAAATAGATCCCTAGTTCAAAAATTCCCCAGTAGAAATCTTACCAGCCAAACTTCGAAGAGCATTCTCAGCCGCTTGCTGGTGTGCATCTTTCTTAGTTTTTGCCATCCCAATGCCTATCTTTTCACCCGTGAACAACACCTAGTGTCAAATTAACAGCAACAGTCAGGAAAAAAAAGAAGAAGTTAACATACAAGGGGACTTCAGTAACGAATAAACTAGGAGAGATCGAAAACCGAGAAACAAATTCCAGCTGACCTCAACAGAAAACTGCAACTCTTTGTTGGTACTCATCACAGTCCTAAACTCCACCTGCAAAATCGTACATAATTCTCACATCCCGGGAAAAGAGAAGAAGCAATAGCTTGCATGGTTATGTTAAATATGTACCTTTGAACCGCATCTTCTTCCGATTTCTTGCAGCGCGCTCACAAATAAATGAGATTGCCCGCCATTACTCTTTCCACCATCTGTATGATGTTCTCTACCATTAGACCCCAAATGATTCTGGGAAATTCCACCTTCTGCAAATAATTTGTTCTGTTAAAAGGTACTTAATGCACTCTATTTTACAAGTAGTCAATGACAGATTAAGCAAAAAGACAATACATCAGATGGGGAAACCAAGAATTATATCCTACCAGTCAATTATATAACGTAGATTTAGAGCGGTACACTTGAGGATACAAAACCTCAATGATCGACTATCTATCTTAATAGCAGGTCGAATACATTTGTGTTGAAATTAGAACATACCTGTTGTTTGACGAGAAGGGTTATCCATACACACCTGTAAGAAAACTCTCAGACCGTAAGACAGCATATTTTTGATGTTGTAAGAGAGATACTTTGAATGCAAAACTAACCTCTTCGCTCCTCATGTGTGATGGGTGTGAGAAAGAACCAACAGGAGCAGAAACTGGTATACCATGAGGAGATTGATTTGGATAAACACCTGAAGGTCGACCAGGAAAAGAAGGTCTATTCTCGTCATCTACCAACCAACCACCCTGAGAATGCATAGAAGACGAAGGTGGCTGCATAGGAATTCTAGCCAGAATAGGCGGTTGATTAAAGTTTTGGTTCCTTATATCTACACCAGGTCTCATCATGAGGGGTCTTCCACCATCAGAAAAAGTGAATCCATCCCGCCTAGGAGCTCCAAGCAAACTAGGTTCTACATTGTGATTGTACACAAAAAGACAGAAAATATCAGAGACAAAAACATTTAACATGCAAAATAAATGTACAAAGTTGAGTTATATCAAAGTCAAAAGTTCGTACTATGAGAAGGTAACAATGCTGCCGCAGTTGTCGTACTAGGGTTATTTGGTATAACTGCTATCTGCGGCTTAAGAGTGTCAGGTTTCTGCTCTGCGTTACTTGTTGCAGGAAGAGTAGAAGAATCAGCTGCAGCCTTCTCATCCCCAAAAATTGAAAAGTCAACAGGAAGTCAAGATTACAGCCGACAAAATAGTCCTACATTTTGTATCTATTTTTGTTATTATTTTACTGACCGCTTGGTTTAGTCTGCGTTCTACTTCACCCCCACACATTCCTTCGATAATTGGTGGAGCAGTTATATTTCCATTTGAGGCACCAGGCTCCTGCAGACAAATATAGCTAGGTTGCATATTGTAGAATGTAGATAGGGCCAATGTACAATGCGTTAACCTTGATAAAGTTCTTACTACAGTTACCTCTACAATGACATAGCTGCTCACATCCGGTGATGGAGGTAAATTTTCCACGGAATCTTCATAGTAAACCAAAGATATACTACTCATTAAACTCTCATCAAAATCCCTGGCATAATAAATGTCCTTAATCAGTAAGAACAACCAGCATTTATTCAATACCAAAACACATAAAAAGCAAAAACACAAAACTTACTTGAAAAAGCAACCTCTGACATTGCATGCAACATTTCTTGCTACGCAAAGAACTGGAACGAGAACGGAAGTCTGATAAATGGGCATAAGAAAATGGTTAGTTACCCACATGAAAAATTAAGCGAAACAGAATTCACAACTCAAAGGAAGAGCAACAACATGCCTCTGCCTGTGGAGCATAATATGGAAGATATGCAGGAACAACATGAACCCGTGGTTGATCCTTGTCCTCCCAAACCTTAACACGGTCATCAACGACCATTGCCATTTTTGGGTGGCAAATGCCACCATTGAAGACGTTTAACAACGATTTCTTGGCGTCTGGTATACAAAGAGCAAGAAATTAACAAAATAAAATGTTAGCTTCAGTTTCACAGAGAGAAAGGGACAGATAGTTGGGAACAATCATAATATTTCTCCTTAATACCAAAACTGATAGGTCAGCAAACCAACTCAGGCTTGAGAGAGGGAGGGATAAAATGCAAAGTATATTAAGATAAGTGAATCAAAGAAGCCAGAGATAGTATTGACCTGATTTAACGCATACAATACGATCTCGAAGCTCCTTAAGACTTATCAAGTGTGCTTCCGGATCAAGTAGTCTCCACATCTCCAAAGCATAATCCCTTTCAGCCATGGTACAAACATAAACCTCGAAACGTTTCCTAGTTTTTGCTGTCAAATAGCTTCTTAAGTCCTCCCACGCTGGTCTCAGTTTCACAAGCACACTAGTGTCACGGATCTGCATCAGAAATAACCACAACTTCCTTAAGTTCCAAGATCAGATAAGATGAAACAAATACGTATACAAAACCACAACACAGATAAGATCTTCTAACCTCTGGATTAATCCGAGTAAGCACGGTATTCTTTTCCGGCAATCTAATCACGGGTCTATAAACTTTCTCGAGGCCATCAGAAGTCGGACGGACCTCCTCAGGTTGAGCCTTAAACAAAATTCCGTTATCATACGCACAGTCATTATCAATATACTGCTTCAGCAGCATCCTGTCATCGATATACCTTTTAAGTTCCGCAGACATTCCATTAATCCTCGTGGGATCAATCTCTCGCGAAATCCAAGCTTTAAGAAATTCGATTCTATCCTCGAAGGACTTCATCGTATTCGCAACAATCAGTGTCTCATCCAAATCAAACACTATAGACAAACACCTAGTGTTAAGCATCCTTAAACATGAATCATATAAACCTAATGGTACTGAGAAACACCAGAAACAAGGAAACTTCTTCTCCTTGCTCGGCATCGCCACTAAGTGAAGCTCCTCTTCTCCGAGCAATACCACTGCAGTCTGTAATCACAAATCGGAAAATTCAAGCTAAATCAACTGAATTCACAATGAAATGTCATTTCGCAAATCTGAAACGAGCTATGTTACCTTCAATTCGTGGAAACAGACGGCGTGTAGATGCATCAGCTCCTGAGGTTTGACCGGAGCCGATGATTCAAGCTTGCATCGAACGGCGAAAGAAGCAATAGTCTGGAGAATCGCGAGAGGAGGACATCTCTCACCCGCCGGAGAAATGTGGTGGATTCGAATTTCATCGTTGGGGAATCGAAATTCATGACCTGAAGATACTTGATTCACATCGAGTTCCCCTAAACGCAACTCTCCGTGATAAACCACGGATTTGTGACCTAAACGGCTCATCGAAACTCAATCAGCCAAATTTTCTCGGGAAAATGCGTGAGAAAATCCGGGGATTCAAGAGAAAATCTCTTCTTCTCTCTTTTGCTACTTCTCTCTGTGATTTCTCGCTGAAAGAGGGTTTTTCTGGGCCCAGAATTTCTTCCAACATGAGAATAAGTTCTCAGGCAGGCTCTCGGATATTTATAGGCTAGAGAAAGGCTTTTAATTGTTACGACACCGATTTTATCTAAATTACGAAAAAGCCCTGAAATTGCTTTACACGTGGCGCAAGATTACACTATCCTGTTTCCTCTAGCATCGCATATCAACCGTTCAATTACCACACTTTATCACCGTAATCAAATCAACAAGATAAAATACATACAGAATTATTATTTTGTGCTCATATCAAAAATTTGTGTCTGTGTGAAAACGGAACAAATCGACATTTTTGTTGACTTGGAAAGAATAGATGGTTTAATGTATAGAAACTATATAAATATTGTAAAATGTGGAAACGTACTAAATACTAAAAAAATAAAAATCAAATTATATGCATCAAGTTGTGACTTGTAAGAAAAGGACAGCAAATTATATGCATTCAAGTTATATCTATTATATTATTAGAAAGGTAACTATTAGAGAGTTAACTATGCACCATAATGAAAGTTGAGTTTTTATTACATCGTATTTTGATGATGTCTTTTAAGTTTATAATTTTAACGGATATATTTAAAATATGTTTTTATCGTTGTCTTTAAATAATTTTTTTTTCATTGGATATATTCGATATTTATTTTTATATTTAGTTATTGTGGATATATATAGAACAATATGATATGAAATCAAATTTTATCGTTATCAATATCTTCCTCAATCCTTTATACTTCCTCTGTTTCAATATATAAGTTGTTTTGGTGTTTTTGTTTTGTTTCATAATGTAAGTTGTTTTGATAATACTAGGTACTTTTAACTTTATTGAATACTGTGTGACCAATAGTATTTTGCAGTCTTTTTTATAATTGGTTAAAATGTTTTTAATATATATTTTAAATGCTACTTTTTAGAGTAAAAGTAGTTTCTTAATATTCGCGATTTTTACTAGAACATCTTATATTATGAAACAGAGGGAGTATATACCTTCTTTTTGTTTCATTATGAGACATATTGTTAACTTTCTCCTTTTTCCTATATTTCTCTGTTTTTAGAATTATTTTGCTTTTGATCGTTTATTTCTTTAGTTTTGATTTGTTCCGTTTCGTATTGATTTTTGTTTGTATGTTTTATAGGTTTATACGAGGTATGATTTCTTTTAATCGGATCGATCTATTTATAAAAATCTTGTGTTTTCTTCAGCTAATATCAAAACCCCTAATTTTATATGGTACTTGAACTTTCCTTTATTCCCTTCTAATATCTTCATCTTCAACGCATCACATGAAAATGGATTATGAGTAAATTTTTGCTCCAAAACTGGATCGACCACCTTTTCTCATTTAATATTTATGTTTTGCAGGTTTTATATTCAATAATCAAGGTATGGGTTTCATTGTTAATTTTTCATTATTTATGTTTGCATTCGATCTAATTTATCGTCCATGTTGGTATGATATTTTTGTCATCTAATTCTTTCTTTTCGATTTATTGATCTGTAAAACTCCATGTTTCTATTCTCATCTTCAAAACTCTAATTTTATAAACTCATGTTTCTATTAACAGGTTTGTGTATTACATATGTTATTCTGATTTTTTACTTATGTTTGTGTCTTGATAATATTGGGAATATATTTTAGTTTATTTAAATTTCAGTTTGTTTTTTGATATTGTTAGATATAATACGTGTGTTTCATTTTCCAAAATCTATTCTCATGTTTTTTTTTGTTTTCTTACTTTGTAATGGTTTAATCTACATAACGTGAATGGTTTATATATTTTAGGTGATGAATAAACCACTAATGACCGATGGTAATTAAAATGGTTGAGACTATAACGATGAATAATAATTAAATTAATTTATTATGTTTTTTCTGTTAGTTTTTTCTTTTGTTTATGTCAGATTAATATTTATTTTGTTTATCATATGTCATATGCGTTTTTTATTTGATCGTGATTAATAAATCAGATCTAAATAGAAACATAAACAAACAAAAAAAATTTGTCGATTTTACGAATCCTATTTTTTTCCATAGCTAAAGATATGTAGCCATGTTCATGTTGTTCTTCCTCCGCAAATTATTTTCCAATTGCATATATAGCATAGGACTAAAAGGTTTGAATACGTGGGTTGTAAACATATTAAAATAATAAGTTGAAGTCTTCTGCGTGAGACAAAATATAATACGGATCAGGACGGAAGACTTTTCCGTTATTAGAATTGTCAATGTAACAATTCTCATAATTTGTAATAGAATAATAATAAAAATACAGTGTTAAAAAAAGTTTCAAGTTTTTAACCCATAATCTTGTCAATATTAGAAAGTTCTATTTTAAGATATCTCCATTAATCATCTATAATAATTTCATCTTAGATGAACAGTTGAAGTATTAATGTAAATAATTAAGAAAAAAAAAGAGTTTGAGACCAGAAATTACTTGGTTATGACTTCTATCGCTGAGACTTGAGATTATGAATGAGCAAATACACTAAATCAATGTTTATGAATATAGGTTTTATAATTTTGGTTTCCGTTGAGAAAGTTGATCACCAAACTTTGTAATTTTATTTTGTTCTTGGTTTGGTTTGATCAAGTAGAATAATTGCCCGAAAGTGTTTTTATTATTAAATTCTAAATTTAGTTATACATCTTATTTTCATTGGTTGACCGAATAAAACAAACCAAAACTAAACGAACTTTCCGACATTAAACCGTTTCATTAAAAATTGAATTAAATTAATACTTTGGATTCATTTGGCAACATTTTCTTTTTGATCGAGATTGGAAATTATTATTAAACCGCGAGTGAACTGGAGGAAAAAGAAGCACAGTTCAGAGCTGATTTTGCCATGTGTTTTTCTTTAAGAAACTTTTTATATAACATGTTTTATAGATTCTCCATGTAGGTTTACTTAGGATCATGCAGTTGAGATTTGGAATGTGCGTCATTTGTTGGTTTTTTATACTGAATCATCGTATAATCATGATACACATACATGTTTCATGTATATTATGAGTTTTTTTTTTCTGTAAGTATCTTATATTAAAACAACTCCATGAAAGCAATTTTGCCGAATTCATCCCATTCTTTGCATTTATTGTTTTTACTTGACAAATGGTCACAAATAGCCACAATCGTGATTTTTTATATCTTTATTTGGTCCTAGCATTCTTTATGTAAGGGTTTAGACACTCTAATTATAGTTTAGTAATTCTTAAAATCTATAAATTTTGCTAGATTAATCATTTTAAATCATTGTGTACATGTTTGTGGGTTTAAAGTTTAAACACCCATATTAGAGTTTATTATCACTTAAAATTCACATATTTAGTTAATTCAAGTTGAGTGAAATCGATATATTTATCCAATTTGATCTATTTAAATCATTCTATATTGTAAGTATATATGTGAGGGTAGACTCCCATAAATTTCATATACTTAGTCAATTCAAAATGATTAAAACTAATATTTATTTATTTATTCACATCGATTTATTTAAAGTATTTCATACTTTGAGTACATTTGTGAGGGTTTAAGATCTCATATTAGGGTTTATTACCACTTAAAATCCACATACTTAGTCAATTTGAACTGATTAAAACTGATGTATTTATTCAAATCGATATTTTTAAATTATTTCATACTATAAGTACATTTGTGAAAGTTTTAGCCTTCATATTAGGGTTTAGTACTACTAAAATCTATATACTTAGTCAATTCGAACTGATTAAACTTTATATATCTATTCAAATTCATATGTCTAAATCTTTCCACACTGTAACTACAATTAAGAGAGTTTATGCTCCCATATGATAATGATTAATATATTTATTCAAATTGTTATGTTTAAACCATTCCAAAAAAATTTATGGTTCATTCTTCACCATTTTAGCTCTTATTATTTTAATAAAAGTATATATTGTAGTCATATATACAATAAAAATATTAAATATATATATATGTATAAAGATTAAATTATCGAAAAACATTTATTATAAATTATAATGCCCGCGCAAGAGCGCGGGTTCAATCCTAGTTGTTAATAATACAATCTGTAATTCTGTATCATCATTATTATCTGAGAGACAAATTTTATTGCAAGTCCAAACATCTCTTAACCCAAAAAGGCTTCTAAATAGTGTAACCAACACATAAACAAAAATTCATGGCCACTCTAATAGTAGAGCCATCAGTAAAAAAAGAGACAAAACCATGACTTAGCATCAAAAAGAACACACATAAAACCTTCATGATCTTTTTAGTACACAAAAGAGTTAATTGTAACTCTAAGAGTAGCTTATGTCGCTGAGATTATCTTCGTCTAAGCACAAAATGTTGACACTCGATTCCGAGCTCCCGCTGCTGCTCACCGGCCTGTTTCTCCTTATCCCTGACTGTCTCACACTATACAACGAAGCTGCCGGAACTTTCGTCACTACGGGTCGGAAATTGCCCTTCATGCTTCCTCGTTTAACATCCTATTAACACATTACAATATCGGAAACAATGAAGTACATAAAGATCCTATAGAGAAATGCTCAAAATTTGATAAATGTCTTTTTAGATCTTATAAAACCAAAAAAGAAATAGAAAGTTTGAAAAAAAAACCAAAATAGTCCAATATTAACTTTAGTTATGGTATATACGACTGACTAATCAGCTGATCGAACCTCTTAAACCACTACCTAATTATAAAGTTTGGTTGGTCATTTAGATTTGATCAAAATTGCGACACTACAATAGTTTCTACGCGTTTTTATAATATGACACATTTTTTAGAATATATTGCTCATAAAGTTAACGAAATAATTTCATTTCTTAACGTACCATATGTTTTAAGGCCATATCGATGGAGCTTTTAGATAGGTTTCTCCCAAACCCAAAACCATCACATCCAGAGCTTGACTTCCCAGCGATGGAACTGCCACCGCCTCCTCGACCGACGTTTTCCGTCAGTCGCGGTGGAGCATCTTTTCTCATGTTCACAACTCTCTCGAGCGTTTGATTCCCCTTAGTGACAGGAACATCCTCATTAACGTTTCCAATCGGAGCTCGGTTTCTTGAAGGTGAACGAGACTGCCTCCTTGAAACACCGCGTTCAATGGTTATGCGACTTGAAGCGGTTTGTGGCCTATCAGGTAACGTAGTTCTGAGATTCGAAGGTGCCTCTAGAGAGAAACCAGGCATTTCATAAGGTTCCCATGGCCTTGATCTCGGTATTGGAGAGGGAACCGGTATACTCATCGGTTTAGTTGGTTTACTCCTCGATATAGTTGATGAACCGGTTGGAGTTGATGGACGTCGACTTGGAGTACTTATCCTCGATCCCGGTTTCGAATTTGGTGCCGAGATTGGCCGGGTCGTGGGTCGAGTAGAGGTGGCTGAACCGGTTGTGGCACGTGCAGCGGTTAAGTTAGCACGTGAGGTTCCAGAGCTAGAAGGCCTTCTGGTTGGCGTAGAAGGTCTTGAGCTACTAGTTGAGGACGAGGTTAGTGTGGCACGTGCAGCGGTTAAGTTAGCACGTGAGGTTCCAGAGCTAGAAGGCCTGCTGGTTGGTGTAGAAGGTCTTGAGCTACTTATGGAGGACGAGGTTAGTGTGGCACGTGCAACTGTTGAGGTGGCACGTGAGGTTCCAGAGCTAGAAAGCCTTATGGGTGGTGTAGAAGGTCTTGAGCTACTAGCCGAGGACGAGCTTAATGTGGGACGTGTAGTTATTGAGGTGACACGTGTAGTTGGTGTTGTTGACCTTGTGGCTCGAGTTGTTGGCCTTCTGGTTGGTGTGGAAGGTCTACTCGTTGACCTTGAGCTATTAGAGGATGAGGGTCGCTTGAGGCCTATAGTTTGGCTTTTGGGTGCTATGTTGTTCCTCTCTTCTTCATGGTAGTTCAGTAACTGTAGAAAGAAACCATCATAGGGTAAAATGAAAATGTAGATGTACATAAAAGCCGAGATATTGGCAAGACATGACGAGTTTTTGTACCCGTGATTCAAGAGCCATCGGAGTAACATCGGGTGCATCAAGTTCGTTCATTAGGCTTTTACTCGGTGAGCCTGGTGGTGTAACTAGCCTGAGCATTAAAAACCATCAATTACAACAATAACAACAAGATATAAACCCATTATGTTTATGATGTCTTATTAATGGCCATATTTGAGGTATGACAAATGAAACATTAACAATGCCTCACTTCTTCTGAATATTGAAGATCCAACTTTATAAAAAAAAAAAAAAAAAAACTTAACTAATATGTTGTAACTTGTAATCCGTTTTTGAAATAATCCGCTAAGGACTACAAATATATAGATCATGAAATAATCTTTTGGTCATATTAGACATAAGAATTTTAAAACCAAGATCACATAAACAAGGCCAGATAATCTAAGTAAGAATGTCTAAGAAAATTAATAAAAATTACTTTTCTGATCGAATCTCTTTTGTGTTTCATCCTAAACTAATGAATACAATATTTGTAATGCAAAAATGTATAGAAGCAAACCAAGGTTTTTGAGAATTGTTAGAAATGTAAATTTTCTGATCATAATTTTATAAACCATAATCAAAATTAAAGGGGAAAAACACTATACCAATCGTAATCGGACTTTTCGTTCTCGGCGTACAAGAAGTTATCGGCGGCAGTTCTCCGGTGAGGGTATTGTTTAGACGACATCATCGTCGTACTACTAATATTATCAGATCCTTCAGACACACAAAAAACACAAGAAAAAAAGAAGATTAAAATCCTACAACATATTAAGACATGCATATATATACAATGATCGATATATATACAATGATCAAACCTTGGTGACCTTTCTCGCGACGACGTATCGCCATGAACAAAACAAGCTCTTCATCTCTGTCTTGGGTCAACATTTTTGTTTTTGACAGTTTTTTAATAGTTGACAAAGGAAGAGAGTGGTGAAGATGTTCTTTTCAGTGTTTTTTCTTCATTTAAATATGCCAGATTTCATTCCAAACAACCCTTTGTTGTCTTGTTGTGGATATATATATATATATATATATATCTGACAAAAGTTTTTTTTTTTTTAGTTACATCATTAGAGCTTAATATGTTTTATTGGTCAACAGATGTCAATAACTGATTAGTTATATCTATAATTTATTTTTCTTAATCTCTACTGATTTATATTAAATAGTGATATGATATAATAAATTTAGATAAATTTTTTGTTTAAAAGCATAAAAGATTTAAAAGCTATTATATATTTAGAAAATGATAGTAAAAGACCCTTAAGGTGGAATATTTTGTAACTTTGTGAATATTATCTTTTATTTTCACATATATAATTGTCTAATGAAAGGTATCCATCCATGTTCATTGAATTATTCTCGCATGCCAACAAAAGAAGAGAAAAATGTCTTCTCATTTTGTTTACTTTACCAAGTCCAATCAAAAAGCTCATGGACGGTTCATATTGTTTTGTTTTTGCTAGTAAGATGAAATATGATTACAAAATGACTTATTTTATTCATATAAATCGCTAATAGCACGGAATAACATTACTCGCTTAAACACAGACACAAAGTAATAGATATTGATGGATTAATGATAATTAAGCCAAGCTAATTAAAAACCGAAAAACACCAAATCATCGAGTCGCTCGTTGGTCGGACTATTCCCACCATGAACCAGCAGCCCTTCACGACCATCCTTGACCGCAATCGCAAATGAACACCATCCACGCGGACTCGGCTTCTCCTCAACCTTAGTCCCATCCACAAGCTTCACCTTCTCCCACACTAACGTCTCAGTATCAAACTTATAAACATCTTCACCAAATCTCCCAGCACCCATATGCATAAGCTCATGAGGCTCTTCCTCACCACCATAAATGAAAATGTGTTTCCCGCAGGAAACCGCGGGAAACACGCTTCTGGCCCCCGGTACATCCCCGGAGGTTTCAACCGCGGTCCATTCGCCACATTGCAAATCAAAACAATGAATATCACCTAATTCATTACCATCAAACCCAAATAAAACCCATATTTTCCCTTCCACAACCACAAGCCCCGGTGCGCCTCTCCCTTTACAACCTTCTCCGGCGGACGGATACTGAACCCATTTACGATCAATAACATCGTAAGCGTCGAGCGTATTTAAACGTCCTTTGGCACTAACACCACCAAAAACATAAACTTTACGATCATCTGCAACCATCGAGTGGTAGCTACGTCCCGCAAGACCTTCGTCCGCGGGAGATAGCATTTTCCACTCGTTGGTTAGAGTGTCGTATGAATATAGACCGTTGTATTTACGAGACGCGTCACGTCCACCGTAAACGTAGATTGTCGAGCCGATCGTGACCATGCAGACACCGAAACAAGGGAAAGGAGCGTCCCCGGTTGTAGTCGCTATGGACCATTCTTGTGTCTCGAGATCGAAAATGTAGAGATCGTTGTCGATTGGGATCGTGGGTTTAAGCTCACCACCGAACAAATACACTTTGTTACCAACCACGGTTATGGCGTGAGAGCTTCTCGGTCCAGGACCGATTCCTTTTTGCTCCACCTAATCAACATAATCATCAAAACTTATTATTTTTGACATTTTCGTTAGGATCGAAGAAGCAAATTTAATAAAAAAAACCTAGCATTGAATTATTATTTATTAATTTTTTTTTTCTTCTTACCTTAACCCAATTGTTGTTTGTAGCTACAGGACTCATATCTCACAGTCGATTTTGTTGCTCGTCGGGAGAATGATGAAAGAAAATGTTGTGTGGCTCTTGTTGTTGTTGTTGTTGTTGTTGTTGTTGATGCATGTACTTTTATAGACAAATGTGGTAACGCAGGACCACACAATTATAATTCAAAGGAAATTGAGATTTCTTTCCCTTGTTTTAAAGAAATGGAAATACGTTACCATCTATAACACTTCCTTCTTAAATTGTGACAGCTTTGAAAATCGTTTCTTAAGAAAAGAAAAAACAAATTTGATTACGCAATAGAAAATTTGAAATACTGTAATGTTTGTTTCTTGATAAGGTCTTGATTTTTAAATTTATGAGCTTTTCTTTCTATAGTAGTAACTTTTTGGTTTTTTTACTAATTAGATGTGTTACTAATTTTATGAACGATATTCACTACGTGTGTACCGTATCACGTGGGATGTGCCTAGCTCTTATCTTTATGGCTCCATTTCGGTGAGGGTCACATGCGACTTTTAGTACAAACACAAACAGACAAACCAAAAGCTGAATTGGTAAAAGAAACGAGAGGAAAATGAGGAAGAAATGAATGTAGACACTTGGTATGTGGAATCTGGTCAATAATCCAAGCAACATTAGTATTTGGATCCGAAACCAAAATTTTGCCATTAACAACTTTACTCATTTTCCTAAAATCACTGAAAAAAATGATTTATATTTTCTTCCATTTGCATTTTGGTAACACGTTTCAGCTACTTACAAAATGTCATGTACATTTCTATTGATTAATATTTGGTTTGTGTTTGTATAGTCAAGTCTTTAACTCCAGCACAAAAAATGGAGCAAAGAAAGGGGATTTTAGAATTGTTCACTAAAGAGAAGAATTATAGAATCTATAAACCTACTTTGCAATCTTCAATCACACTATTCTTCTTCCTCGGATCCTGAATTCGCGTCGTAATCGCTCCCTAGATTATACGGTTCAACATCGCTCCCTGGATTATACGGTTCATCATCGCTTCCATCTGGTGGTCCATTGAGCTTAAACCTACTTAAACCTTTAATCAAACCTCAAGAACACAAAGATTTTGAAAGAGAAACTGAGAGAATAAGATTGATCTTCTTGCTGCAAAAAAACAAAATGTAAACATCACCTATTGATCAAGAAATCTCCTTCATCTTACATGACTATATCTACACGTTCCTGTAAAACTCCATCATTGTACATCAATATCTCTACACCTTTCTGTATGGACCAATCCAATGAAAAAAAACCATAATAAGAAACACCAAAACAGAGAGCCACAACAGATACAGAACACTTCAAACATTGGACTGCCATTCTCATTATCAATCATCACTTCATTAGTTCCAACCACCACATTGAAGCTGCCATCAAAAGGGTTTTCTTCTTTTCAGCATAAGGGAAGTTTCTGATAACAAACTCAAATCTCTGAAGCATACTTTACCATTTGGAGAAGTAATACAGTTTTCCGTGTATAGCCGGATATTCAAATGGCGGCGGGATCTGCAAACAACAAAAGAAGTCTAATTTTTTAGATCTCACAGTATAACAATATAGCAGGAATCATACGTTTTAGCCTATAGATCAGTGATGACATTGTCATTGTTCACATAAGAAACTGATTCAATTCCAAGTTCCAACTATAAGAACTGTGTAACAAAATGAACCTCAAATTGAGACTCCAAATCCACAAAGATCACAATCAAATTCCAATTACATACTAACGCAAACCAAAATATCTTAATCAAATGTTGATCGTCCTAAAAGAGAATTCTAATCTCATACAAAATCATTCCCAAAAAGCCCCAATTGAATCAACCTAGAAATACCAAGAGGAAATCGAAAGCAACAAGTTTGAGTCAAGAAGCGGAAACAAACCCTAGTGATTGGATCTTTGTAAACAGCGAATTCCACGTTGCAATGCTTGCATCTGTAAACCGGTTCTTCGAGTTCAGTGACAAATAATCTTCCCATTTCGATCAAATTCCCACCACCTGTTCCAAAGATAAATTTATCATACGAAGCTAACAACACAAGAATCTGGTGGAATCGATAGATGAAAAATGGAAGAAATCTCGCGAAAGCAACAAAAACCCAATAATCGAATAGAAAAATTGTTACCGACGTCGCAATCCCAGAAAAATTCGCAAGACGCGCAACGAAAATTCAGAAAAGAAAATCCAAGAGTACGAGGAAAATTGCTTACGGGAGAGAAAATCGAAAGAAAGCAAGTGACGATCTTACCAGAAGAATCGCCAGAGAGCAGAGGAAGAGTTTCAAAAAAAAATCTCAATATTTATATTTATCGTAATTATCAAATTAAATCACCACTAACCACGGCCCATAATCTACGGCCCAAATGTACAATATTGATTTTTTTTTTTAATAATCTATTTTGAGTTTTTTTTCTTGTTCCAACAATATTTGATGTTGTACTTTATAATTAATGCATTTTCTTCGACAACATGAATTAATTGCTTTCATTAACTAATAAAAATTGATTATCTTTATAAATAAAGACTTAAAAAATTCAAATTTTATTAATGCACTTCAAAAATTACCGTTAGAAGTCTATTAATATGGAGTAGTCATTAATGAAAGGATGGAATGTTTGAGTAAAATTAATGAAAAGTGAAAAGTTGTCTTCATGATGTCATGTCTTATGGAAGAGATGGAGTATTTTGTTTGGTAACAATATTGATTTTTTTTTAATCTATTTTGTTTGGTAACCATATCAGCCGGATTTTTCATCTGTTTTGGTTTTCGACATTCATTCATACATAAGATTTTGATATGGACTTGAAAAGAAATGATTCAGTAACTCGTAACATTATTTTGAATGTGGAAATCAATTAAAGTCCATAATAAACCATTAAATCCCCTTCAAACTTTTGACTTCCACAATGATTTATACACAAACCAGATATTCAGTTACTACTTTTATTGAATTTTTGGATCGGCACTAAACGGTGTAAAGTGGTATAACATTATTACAAAGAAGATGTGTAATCAAAATACAAAGAAGACTGATTTGCGGAAAAAATAAAGTTGATAACCTGGTTCAAGTGAATTTCAAATGCAATTTTATCCAAAATTAAAAAAAAAAATTATTTAATTAAGATTTACAAATTATTTAATTGAATTTCAAATGCAATTTTATCTATAAGTAAAGATTTATAAATTTGAAAACACTATCTCGAATCACAATGACACAGTAGTCTCTACGTAGTTTGCAAAATAATAATCTAAGAAAAACCCATAAGATGCAATGGAGGAAATTTCAAATTTGACTTTCCTTATAGTATTTTTCTCTAAGCTAAGATGCCAAGTATAGCCTGGTAAGCTTTTACCAGGCGATATGAAAACAATTTCACCCTCACAAATGCCCAACACAGAGTTAGAGATTTTGTAATCGCTTTTGTATACTTGAGCCCAAGGTAAATGAAAAACCATTGTCGACCATTCCTTGTTATCCATAAGACAAGAAAATCGATTTCACAGTCCTTGACACGAGAAATAAAACCTAACTTCCCTTGAAAGTCTATGAGCTTTGTAAACCATGAAAGATGAGCATTGGATTCAACAAGACTGAATTTTTCAGAGTTTAGGTCAAAACTTACCACATGCGTAGTCATACCATTAAGGCCTTTACAACCTGGTGCTCTCGAATAAGCTCTAAAGTACAAAAAGCCATTAATGCATATACCACTTTGGCCACACACGTGGTTACACGTAACAGGACGAAGATGATTAGGTATGCCTTCTATTTTTCTCCACAAGTTACCATCTTGTCCCACTGTGAAAACCCACCAAAGCTGGTTTGGGTCGTGCAATCCCGACATGCACAATACTTTGTACTGATCAAAAATTGGGTCGTATCCAAAGATAAGAAACTCTATCAAATCGTCATGTTTCCCCAAGATTTTGTTTTCGGGTAAGTTTAGGTGTTGTCTCGTTGAAGGGTTACATATAACATGTTGGTTAAGTTTAGATTTTTTTTTTTTTTACTAGAGATGTCTTTTCATATGTATTGTAGCAAAAATAATAAACCATTATTATTCTAATCATCCTTGATTTCCAGGAGAATAATTACCATTTGTTATGTTCACGATGGATATTGGATAGGGTCATAGAGATAGATAGAATGGTTCGTAACTTAGTTAAAACTTGATGAAACCATAATTAACGTTAGAGTGGTGTATAAGTAGCAAGAACGGCTGACCAAGTCAAAAGACTTGTCTTTGTTCTTTTTTTGAGTTTTGTTATTGCAAATACATTGACAATACTCTGTAGATAAAAGGCTAGAGAGAGTAGCACATGTTCTTCATTCACGTTGCCACTTGCCACCATTTCAATACAAGAAAAACTAAAAGAAAATGCCTAAAGTTAAAATGTATTATGTGTGCCTTTGACTTTGATTGTGACCTCCGCCAAAACTTAAACCGCTTAACCAATTTTTTTATTTAAACCGATGTCGTAAAAAGTAAAAAGTAAACAGTAAAAAGTAAACAGCTTTCTCTCTTCTTTACGTAATCAAGCTTGACTTGCCATTTATGTTTAAGACCAAAAAAAAAACTCTTCAGCTAGAAATCACAGTGAAAAGCAGAGCCAGATTTTCTCACGATAAATCGTTTCCCCAGTGGCTGATTTCGTTCTTTGATGAATCTGCAGATGTTAATCGAGTATCTTCAGAGCAGGAAATTCGGCTTCCGAACGATGAGATTCCAATACACCACATTTCTCCGGCTTGAATCACCGGCTCAGTTTAAACAACCTGAGCTAATGCATCTACACAGAGTTTATCTCGGGACAGAGTCGGATTTAAGCACATTTCTATGACACATTTGAATGGTCCCACATAATAAAGAGCCCACTAAAAAAAATATACTGAAAATATGAAAAATAATATATTGACGAAGATGTTTTATTGATGAAGGGGATGAAACTGTTTTATTAAACATGCGGTTTTTTGTATGGCTTTTCTTCTTACTTTATAATTGTTTCACGTTTAAGATATTTCGTATTGGCCCCGATTCGCTCAAAAACAGATGCTCGACTATTCAGGCAAGCTTCTTCTTCTTTTTTTGTTTTGTCTAAGCAATTCGAAAACTTTGCACACCAAGTGTATGATAAAATTCCTCAACGACACTTAACGGGTCTAATTTTTTTAAAAAAAATCCTTCTTTTTTTTTGAAGAACAGAAACCAGATTGGAATTCTTGATTTCTGTTTGTGATTCTGTTGTTATTCTCTATCTCTATATAAAATTGCTACTACAGACTCTAATTTACTTTCGATATCTCTCCTTCTCTCAAGTTTCTTGCGCTCTAAGTTGCTTTTGTTATCTCTCTTTCTCTCAAGTTTCTAATTTCCTCTCGATTTCTTTCACAAGAAGATGGCTCAAGAGGCAGCAACTCTCTGCATTTGGAATCTTGATACAGAGATGAGAGAGCCTGAGTTGTTTCAATTCCTTCAAGAAGGACTTTCAGCAGATTCGCTCATCTCGGTGGAAATACTCAGAGATGCCAGAAACCGTTCGCTGGGAAGAGGAAAAGCAGTTTTCGGAAACCGTGAAGATGGTAAGAATTACTATGAAGTTCCCTCTTGGAATCTTTTACTGTATAAAGTTTTCAAAAACCATGAAGATGATCCCTTTTCAATTTCTCATTGTAGCGGAGAAGTCCATAGTTACTCTCTCCTCTTTACTAGTAAGCGACTCGCCACCACCCAAGATGGCCATTGACTATTTCCCTCCACTTGTGGTAACTTTTCTTGTTTCTTTCTTCTTTTCGATAATGGTATTCGTGTATTTTTTGTTTCTTATAACTTTTGGTATCAGCTCAATGATGATCTAGAGTACAATGATGAAGTGGGTCATGATGTATATGTTGGGAACCTCTCCGGTAATTGAAAAGTTGCTAGCTGAATTTACCTCTTATGGAACTGTTCTTCATGGAAAGATATCAAATAAAGGAGAGGATGTGGTTTATGGTTTCGTCAAATATCAAGATCCGGAACATTGTTTCGCAGCGATTTCTTCTCTCAACGGGAAAATCGTCGATGGGAAAGCGTGGAAGGTAAACCAAAGTCGAGAGAAAAGAAGGTATCAAAAATGCAATGGAAGAAGGAAGAGTTTTATTATATGTTAGCAATTTGGTTTACGAGTTTCACAGGCTTTTTGCTAGTTTTGGTATAATAATGTCTTGCCACATAAGAAGACACTGTGATGGGAGAAGCAAAGGGGATGGTTTTGTGGAGTTCTCAACAAAGGAGTCGGTGGGTATAGCTATTAATGCAATGGAGGGGAAGAGTATTGGTGGAAGTGTAATATATATTTAGCTTTAGGAAAGTGGTCTAATTGATTCTAGAGAAGTTTGGTTATCAAACCAGGATTCATATGCATGTAAATTACTTGTGTTCGCTGACTAGTTTTTTCACTATTCCAGTTTTTGTTTTTGGTCCATGTGATGTTATAGATTCATTGATAATTGCTTTGCGAGTGATTATTGACAATCTCTTACATCTAAGTTTCTGGGAAAATACTTTTGTTTGTCAGCGAAAAAAGAATTAGTAAAAGTCAATTTTTTGCCCTTTTTAACTGTTGTTGTGCATCTAGACTTTTGTCTCTCCCCTTCATCAACGACTGTCTTCTTCTCCGGGCTCTAGTGTAGGGTTTCGATTTCATTTTCACTTTCCCCAAATCATCACAGGCTTCGTCTCCGATTGATTCGTATATAGATCGTCAACACATAATCGGATTCGTGACCTTATCCCTAATTCTCCTCGGAAATTCGCGTGATCTCGGTAAAGTTGTCTAATTTGGTTTCGGGTCGATTCTGGAAAATTTTCAAATTCTTCAGTTCGATTTGCTTGATTAGAGAAGCACAATCGTATCGATATCCTTACCTTGATTTGGGCTTTTATTTCATGATGCAGAGAGGAGAAAAACCAATTGGGGATTTTGATTGAATAATTTGCTTCCATGGACCTAAACGCTTCACCTCAACCGGAAGAAGACGATGAACCTTTTCATAGGAGACGTCACGAAGATCGAATAGAGTCTGCAGTCGAAATCGCAAGACGGGTACAATACCATTGATTTTTCCACATTCTTCAACACCAACACACTATAGTTGACTATCTTTTGTTCAATTGTTTTACAGGAGCGTGAAGAAAGAAGGAAAAGAATGAGAGTAGACAATCCAACTCATAGTTCTCGGCCCGTTTACCGTGATCAGTATCATCAGAACAGAGATACTAGAGTTTACGATACAAGCAAGATCCCTCAAGGTAATGTATCTTCACGAAAGGAATGATTTGGTCTTTGCTCAAGTGATTCTGTTTCCGTTAGGTTCATTTTTTTTCTTTGCTACTACAGGTTGGCTAGATTGTCCTGGTTTTGGTCATGAAATAGGACTTATTATTCCTTCAAAGGTTCCTCTTAGTGAATCGTACAATGAACATATTCCTCCTGGCAAAAGATACTCTTTTAAGCAGGTGGTTCGTAACCAGAGGATTAATGGAAGAAAGGTAAGTTTGAACATGTATCATCAATCTTTTGTTTTCTATGTTATGCAATTCTCTAAAGCTAAAGAGTCTTTTTCAGCTTGGTCTTGTGATTGATCTAACTAATACAACTCGTTACTATCATACATTAGACTTAAAGAAGGATGGCATCAAGCATGTTAAGGTGAATAGAATCCATGTTGCTTTTTATGTTTTTATCGCCTACACCACAATTAGCGGATTGCTTTATCTTTTGTTTCCTGTTGTAGATTGCATGCAGGGGTCGTGATGCTGTGCCGGATAATGTTTCTGTGAACACCTTCGTTAACGAGGTACTTGTTTCATAATTCACAAATTCAGTGCTCTTGATTGACAGAAATTTATAAATTCTCTTTAAATTGTACTCTTGAGTTTTAATTGAAGCACTACCTTATCTACTGCTGGTAGCTAATTCAAGGATATTGTCTTCAGGCTATCCACTTCATCCTTAATCAAAGAGACACAAAGAAGTATATCCTTGTCCACTGTACGCATGGGCATAATCGGACAGGGTTCATGATAGTTCATTATCTTATGCGCTCTTCGCCAACGATGAGCGTTACACAGGTTCAGTTCTTTCGTACTTGTGCACACATTGTATTGATTCATTTTAGAATGGAGAATCTTACCTCTGTGTGACCTTTTGGCAGGCGCTGAAAATGTTCTCTGATGCCCGCCCACCTGGGATTTATAAACCGGATTATATTGATGCTTTATACACTTTTTATCATGAAATTAAGCCTGGGAGTGTTACTTGCCCACCAACTCCTGAATGGAAGAGATCTACCGAGCTTGATCTTAATGGTGAAGCAAATCCAGATGATGATGATGATGATGATAATGCTCCTCCGCCTGGCCCTGTTCAAGTAAGCGTGGTGCAAACAAGTGCTTATTATTTCTTAAGCTCTTAAGTCTAACAACCATTTATAGAAATTTCCATTAGAATGAATATCCTGGAGTGCCCTGGTTAATACAGAACGCTTAGGTCATTTACTTAGTACTTAATGATTTTGGAAAACAATGGTATCATCTAAACAAAGATAAGCCGTTCTTAAGATTATCTTTGGGTGCATATTATTATTAATAGGTGCAGTTGAGTCTCTTAATACGTGACAAAGTTCATAAGGTGCCAATCTCATTTTTCTTAGTGTTTGTTGCTGATCTTTCATTTCTTACTGTTTGTTGTTTTAGAAATTCAATCAAGAGAAAGTGAAGATGTCAAATGATGACATTTTGGGTGACGAAATACCTTATTATCAGGAGGAATCTTACCGGCAATTCTGTTATAAGATGCTTATGATGAATATTGGGGTAGGAACTTATTTGTTATTCCTAGTTTTTTCCTCTCCATGTGCTCTTATCGAATAGTACGTTTAGCCTTTTTTTTTCTTCTTTTTCTTATTCCTGCATGCATGTTTCATTAAAAGCATGATAAATGTTCGTTGAGACTAATAATAGACTAAATTTTCTCTGATCCAGGGAAGAGGATGTACATAATTCCCAGGTTCGCATCCTGTATCTCTAGACAGGTCTGACTCTCTGCTTTACTTTGATATTGCTTATGAAGAGGATTTATGTAACATCCCGAAACCAAACACTGCCAAAAACTCAGTTTTTGGTAAGGGTGTCGATCGACACCATGGGAGGGTGTCGATCGACACCGAGTTTTGCGATTCGGTTTAGTTTTTAATCGCGGTTTTCGGCTCGGTTAAGGCTATTTAAGCACCTAGGGTTGCGTGCTTTTCTGGGGCCGTCGTGTTTTGGTAGCAGAGGAGAAAGTGAGAGAGAGATTTATCGAAATTGTGAGTTCTCGATCGATTGTTGCAAAAAAATCGATCCAGGAAGGCTTTCTCCTCGATTATTAGCGTTGTTCATCGTTCTTCGTCGTTTTCGTGGTAGTTTCGGTGGTTCCAGTAGAGATTGGATCGTGAGGGTCTTTTCTGATTGTTCATTCGTTGTCCGTTCATTCACTTTCCTTCGTCGTTAATCGAGGTGAGTGCGTGATCGCGATTACGGGATTAGGGATTAGTATGTTAGGAGATTGATTGATTAAATTGTGATTATTTTGATTGTTATTCCTGTGTTATCCTGTGATATGTTGAGGCTTGATCGTGGTTAAATTGTGTGTGATTTTGTGAGGAAACGAATTGAGTCTGTGTGTATTTTGACTCGGCTCCAGTTTCTGTGGGAGGTGTCGATCGACACCTAGTGGCAATGTCGATCGACACCTAGTGGCAATGTCGATCGACACCCCATTTATATGATCGTGAGGTTTGGTGTGGTGATTGGAGTGTTGATCGACACTCATGAGAAATGTCGATCGACACCACTTGTTAGACTGTGAAAATTTGCATATCCGTTGATCATTGCTTATCTGTTGAGTGTTGCACACCTGTTGATCGTTGCTTATCTGTTGATCGTTACATATCTGTTGAATGTTGCATGTCTGCTGATCGTTGCATATTTGTTAAATTGTTGGTTGTCGCGTAGTATTTGGCATGCTTTTTTCCTAATATGTAATCGGTAGGCGGGATGACCGCTTCACTGTGATAATACTCACGCAACTCTGTTTTTCCTTTTGAGTTGCAGTATAAGAATTTGTGATCGCGGAATCATGGCAGAGGAAGAGGATGATTAGGAATTTGTGAATTGTGTTTAGGTTGTTAGAAAGGATTGTGCCAGAGGAAAGGATTAGGAATTTGTTGTAATTGAATTGAGTGGATGTTGTTAAGTTGTTAGTTTATAATTTGTGAATTGGTTATTGAATCTTGTCTTGCTGTATATTGGATTGTTATTTCGTGAGATTGGTTTCCTGTGATTTATTCCCTGAGAACTTCCGTATAGTAACTGTTAGGGAAATGATATTTGAGGATTAATACTTATGGGAGTATTAATCTGGATTATTAAAAAAAAAAAAAATGCTGGTTACAATTTAGCAAGTGGATGTTTT
The DNA here is from genome assembly GCA_963576765.1 of Draba incana. NCBI lineage: Eukaryota > Viridiplantae > Streptophyta > Magnoliopsida > Brassicales > Brassicaceae > Draba > Draba incana. The sequence continues at coordinate 544,935 of OY755205.1, read as the reverse complement.
TAAAAAAGTGTTTTTTATAAATTCAGGGGGTCATTAGTCCTACTTTCTCAATGTAGTTAAATCTTATGCATTTTGCATTCACTACTTATGCTCAGGGAGAGTTTGCAACTTTTGAGGCAACGGTACTATTATGCGACATGGAAGGCAGATGGAACACGCTATATGATGCTCTTAACTGTAGACGGGTGCTATTTGATAGATAGGAGCTTTAAGTTTCGAAGGGTACAAATGCGTTTCCCCTGTAAGCACCCAAATGAAGTGACTAATTTTCTGCCATTGCTTAAAGGCCTTCTGTATCGATATCTAAAACTTGGAGTTCTCTGACCTTTTTGGTTTTGGGTGGTAGAGAATTTTCGATAAAGTGCATCATTACACTTTGCTTGATGGAGAAATGGTTATAGACAATGTGAATGATGAAAAGGGTCAGGCAAGGAGGAGGTACCTTGTATATGATTTGGTTGCAATCAACGGCGAATCACTCGTAGAGGTTGGAACTGTGATTATTTCATCACATCCTTGGGTTTTGGTTCCCATGTTATTAATTTCCTTGGAATGAGTTCATCAGCACGAGATCTTAATACTCAATATTTATCTAATTAAGATAGTATATGCGAGGTTGTTTCCAATATGTGGCCGTTGATTTTACTCGGTAGGTATTTCAGATGCTAAAACTAATATACAATTGATATCAGCGGACTTTCTGTGAAAGATGGAACATACTCGTGCATGAGGTGATCAATGCCCGTGAGGTTGATAAGAAGAAAAAACATTGGTATAGATATGACCTGGAGCCTTTTGGGGTGAGTTGCAGTTTCGGTCCCGTGTTTTTCCCCTCTCTTTGTATAAATTGTTGGTTAAATTTTTTGTTTGTTCAGGTACGGACAAAGCATTTTTGGTTACTCTCTACTGTTGAGAAGGTTTTGAAGTCTTTCATTGAGTCCCTTTCGCATGAATCCGATGGCCTAATATTTCAGGTAGAGGGGATGTACAAATTTATTAGATTAGGAGTATTTTTTTCTTCCCTTGAAGAAAGTAGGAAGATTGGAGTTCTTGATCTGACGTAAATTGGGTTTTGTGGACTAATAATAGGGTTGGGACGATCCTTACGTTCCCCGAACACATAAAGGTCTTCTGAAGTGGAAGTATGCGGAATGAACTCAGTAGACTTTCTATTCGAGATGAGTGAGAATGAGGGGCGTGGAATGCTCTTCTTGTCTGAAAGAGGGAAGAAAAAGCTAATGGAAGGATATTCAGTTGAGTTTAGAGATGATTCGGACCCGTCAAGTTACAATGGGAAGATTGTAGAGTGTTCATGGGATAAGGAGAAGAAAGTTTGGGTTAGCATGCGGATAAGAGTTGACAAAACCACACCAAATGATATCAATACCGCTCGTAAGGTTAGTAGAACGGTTTCTATAATCCAAGTATATATCGCTTTTTGTCAAATGTTAAATTTTGTGTGTGAAAAAAAAAAACAGGTGATAAAGAGCATAAATGATAACATCACTGAGGAAGTGTTGCTTCAGGAGATCAAAGAGATTATTCGTCTCCCAATGTACGCAGACCGCATTCGAAATGATACTCGTCGCAAGTAGAAATTTCATCTTTAGTGATGATTCTGTTATCTTAGTAACAATTAATAATGGTTTATGAATATTGGGGATTAGGCTTTACTTGTTTCTCATCTATCATACGTATACACATATTTATCCATTTGTGCAAACAATAAACTATTTATACTTGTCTGTTTTGTTAATTATGAAACAGAAGGTTTAGGCCTCGGTACCAACTGTGCATTTGAATCGGATATGACTGTCTAGGAATGTTAGAGAAATATATTTATATTTGTATCCACATTTCACTGAATGATTTTTACAAATGATTTCCATCTTATCATTCTACTATTTTCTGTTTCTTTTTTCTTTTATTTTTCTTCTTCTTTTTAATTACCGTTTTCGAACTTGATCCTTCTCCAAATAACACATCAGATGCGCGGTTTGCATCATCCACAATATCCTGAATTTCAGCTACAACGACAATCACGTAAAAAAAAAAAAATTAAATTGAGTTTTAGTTAAGTCATACTCAGGTATAGATATAGTTTAATTAATCAAATAATGAAATGCATGAATACCATACGGACCATGTTGCAAATGATGAAGAAATTCGGATTTACGAAGTATCTTCTTGGTCGATTTCTCTTCTTCTTTCACCTCTTCCCATTCATGTTCACATTTTGCCACTCGCTCACTTACAAAATATACATTTATCTTTTTAAACAAAAAAATTTAAAATACAATGTTAGTATTCAGCTAATTGTTTGCTTTAAACAGAATTTAAAACTCGCTTGTAATTCATTGATAGCATATAGATGCGATCTTAATAGAGGGGGGAAGGATATTTACCATTAATGTCTCAATATTTAGCTCCAAAATGTCCATATATTTAGACGTGTAGTCATTGGGATATGAACAACTGTAGAAAATAAGCCCAATACACGTTAATTTGACAAAATTTGAAAAATACTTTACGTACAAGGATAACAATACCATAATTATAAAACATAATCCAGTGAAACTCACCTGCTCACATTCACATTAAGACTAAAACCATCGTGATATATAATTATATATGACCAAATAACTATATAAATAGAACATCGTTTGTTGAACCCAAAAAAAAAAAAAAAAATTGAACATCGTTTTGATCGCTTTGAATTGTAAATATCAGTGAAAAAACATAATTAATTTTGAATACCATTTGGATTCATCATTAAACATTTTGGTTACGCTTTGACACAAACTGACCGCACCGATTACACCTTTAGTTTCACTGCGAATGTTTATATCCACAGAGAAAGTTAACAACTGTATTTATGTATTTTGACTAAATTTTTTTTCAAAAGTACACGATAAAGCTGGCAAAGTTTCTCGAAAGTATACCTGAAATTTGGTAGAAACTTTTGGTGGTATCGTTAAAGGCTTTCCCAACGATTTTTTTTTTTTTTTGACTAATTGTTTTGCTATGCATCGCCATTTAATATTACAAAAAAGTGTGAACTGTTTATGGCAAGTTAATATAAATTTGTATTAAATATCAGTAAAAAATGTTTTTTTTGTTATTGAGGAAAAACAGAATAGTAGTAGTGTATATATAGATTAATTTGACTGGATAAAACTGCATTTTGGTCAAATTTTGATTTCTTTCTTTAATAGATGTTTAATTATTAGGTAAAACAATATTATGTACATTTGATATTTGATTTGCCTTAGGTGGCTATAAAAATTTATGTCAATAAAGATATTTAATTTTCAGATTATTCAGTGATTTTGGACCATGTTTTTGTTGTTGTTAACAAGTGATTTTGGACTATCATTAACCAAATTTTGTATTTCTTGACATCGTAATAAAATTAACTGATTCCTTCCATTTTTCAAATATTTATTTCGTTTGTTCTAATTTATTTTAAGTTTCACTAACCAGCTGAGCCAATAGCCCTTGTCCCTTCACCTTATCACAACCTTGATATATTTATACGTAAAGTGTATATCCGAGTGAAAGATGGCACAACACACACATATCACATATGATACAAAACGACCATATATAGACTAATTATACGACAAACGTATTAGGCCACACATGTAAAGATCGCTTCTCCAAGCACGTGCCCTTCAATCGCATCGAGCAATCTCTCTTTCGTAACCTGAGTTACAACAATCAAACTTCTTATAAACTCACTCACAAAAAAAAATTACCCTGTATAATTCAAATTTATATGACATTATCAATCTGATTTACTAGAATAAATCCCCCTCGAACATTCGCAAACGTAGTTTTTTGTGGTTATTTACCGTGTTACCAAGACTAGGTTCATCGTCAAGAGCAAAGAGCTTGAACTGATCGAACACGGTGATCAGGACTAGGCATGACGGGTCCACGCCATCCCGGAACCTTGTGATCATTATTCCCTTCTCGAATACCGTCGTCCTCCTCCTCCTTGCCGGAAAATCCTTCCGGCAAACCTTTCATCTCCGGTGGAATGTCGACGACCACCCAAACTGTCCAAGCCACTAGCGGTCCACTAGGATCCGGTGCATCTATGTCCTCCACCACCAAGGCTAGTGATTTCGTACCTTCTGGTACATTATACCTACACATAATATATATAGAAGTCTCTGCATGCATATTAATCATCGATCAAATCGTAAAAATTAAAAACACTACAAGAAAACAGGGCCTTTTCCGACGGCCAAAACCGTCTGTAAGCTGTCGGAAAAGGACGTATTCCGACGGTTTCCGACGGGAACAGGCCGTCGTTTCTATCACGTCGGAAAAACAAAAACCGTCGGGAATCCGTCGCTACTTTGCGACGGATGCCCGACGGAATTATGTCGGCGAGCCAAAGGAGACGGAATTCCGACGGTAGTTGGTTTTCCGGCCATAACAGACGGAATTCCGACGGGTTCCGTTTTCCGGCCATAACAGACGGAATTCCGACGGGTTCCGTTTTCCGGCCATAACAGACGGAATTCCGACGGGTTTCGTTTTCTGACTAACAGACGGAATTCCGACGGTTTAATTTATTTTATTTTTTTTTAAAAAAAATTATTTATATAATATATTAATATTTTTAATAATGAAAAATAAAAACTATTTAAAATAATATATATTAAATTTTAAAATTAAAAACTAATAAAATTAAAATGTGTTTTACAGTTTTACAATCAAATTTAAAACTCTAAAAGGCCTATTCCGGCCTCCCGGTTCTGAAGAAGTTGGTCATCTTCTCTTCCATCGCTCTGAATTTTGCATCGGCCTCCTCCTTATCTCTCGCTCTCGCTTCCTCTACTGCCCTAAGCCGGTCGTGCAGCTCTTGGTTTTCCGCCTCCAACCTCCTATGACGATCATATCGAACCGACGCAACAGACGAGCTACTCTCCTCAGGGAGGCCGTAAACACGGCCTCTGGTCTTGGGTGTCGCCTACAAAAATTTATTTTTTCAAATGTCATAACTTGTATTAAAAATAATGTTTAAATTCCATTAAATGTGAGACGGTTACTAACCTCGAAGGTGAACTGGTTGGTCATCTCGACTGGAACTTCGGTTGGCACCGGAGTTCCTTCCACGATCGGTTGCGATTGGAGGAACTCCTCCTCCCGCCTCTGCACAGCTTCCACGATTTCACGAGCAATCGGGTCTTCAATTTCACCGGTCTTCTTGTTGGTGTGCGAAAACTTGACCATATCGAGGTTGGAAGGATAGACACCGGTCTCCTCCATCTGTTACCATATACAATTACGTTACAGAATTCAAAAATTTTATGAAATATTTAATTACTTACTATTTTCCGAGCAGCTGAAGCCTTGCTAATTGCGCCGAGGTTGTGGGTCGCTTTTCCCTTCCCTTTCCGGTCGCTGTTGCGGTTAGTCGAGTGTTTCTCGGAGTCCGTCTTGGTTGCCTCTAACTCCCAGTGTCGAAGAAGTCCAGTCCACATCTCAGCGGGTTTATATTTGAAAACCTTTGCCACCTTCCCCTCTTTGTACCACTTGTCTTTCCACTCGTTCATCTTCAACGAGAACTTCCTCTTTGCCTTTTTGTCGAACTCCTTTCGGACCCTGGATGTGAGGACTGGGTCCCATGTAAAATCTTGCTGCAAAAAAAAAAACATTCCCGCATTAGTAATTAAATTAAGCGTCATATAAGAAATACAATTGAAACAAATAAAATAAACTCTTACCGCAAATTGTCGGAACCAAGTGTCCTGGTCCTCTGGAGGCATGTCGTTGTACGTGGGGTAAGGTTTATTGAGCATGGAGTTCATCATTTCGTTGATGGAACTCGTAATATCGTTTTGTGAGAATTGGAACCTATTAAATTGTTTATTAAATATTTATGTAAAATTATTAAATCCACAACATATTAAAATAAGACTTACCACGTCGTGTTAGGTGGCAAGTCTGGATCCAGACGCGTCAACCTATCACGCCCAGGTTGCGCCACAACCTGGTCGATGGTCAACGAGCTGGGGGCTGAGTGGCCTGTAGGCATGGGCTGAGACGGGAATGGGGTCTCCTCGGGGAATGGGGTCTCCTCGGGGAACTCGGTCTGACTCGGAGACCGACCTCCCCTACTAGAACTCGCACCACGTCTAGAGTTATGAAAATCCCCATAATTTGCCCTACGATTTCCGTATTTTGGAGATTTAGATTTTTTGGGAATTATGAAAATTGGAATGTATAAGATTTTGTGAGTTGCAGATTTTGGAATTTAGTTAATTGAAAATTTTACATTATGGTTTTTAAGGATATTGGAGATTAGGGTTTTATGTAATTTATTGGTTTTATGTCATTGAATTAAGTTGGGGTTTTATGTCATTGAATTAAGTTGGGGTTTTTTAAAAATATTGTTTATTAAGAAATCGAAGTTTATGGAATTAGGTTTTGTTGGGAAATTGATATGTATAAATTTACATTTGTAAAAGTTTAAATTGTTTTATTAATGTTATTTAAAATTGTAAGGATTTTAATACATTTTCATAAAATTTTGTATATATATGATATATATAAATTTAGAGGATTTAACATTTTAAATTAATAGAAAAATTGTTCGACGTTATACATTTTAAATTTATCAAATTTTAAATTTATAGGATTTAAAGTTTTAAATTTACTTATATTTATATAATGTTAAAATTATTAAGGTTTAAAGTCTTTTATTAATGTGATAAAAATTTTAAATTATACGGATTTAAATAGATTACCTTCAAATATTCTATATAAGATATTTAGAAAATTACAATTTATATATTAATTACATATTAAATCATAATAAATCCCTAAAACTCACATAACACAAATGAAAATCTAATTCTTAAAATTAGTAAACTCCAAAAATTATCAAATTTCAAAAATTTTGCAAATTTATTTGAAACCTAATCTAATAAATTTATAACATCCTCATAAACCCTAAAATTTTTATTTACTTAATTTGTTAATTCATAATTCGTTTTAAAAAAATAATCTACAATTCCTAATGAAAAATTTCTACAATAGTTTTATAAAATTTTCATAATATTTTTATAAAATTTTCATAATTCGTTCACAATATTTTTATAATTCGTTCACAATATTTTTATAAAATTTTCAAAATAATCTACAATTCCTAATGAAAAATTTCTTAACAATTCTCATGAACAATTATTTGTTACTAATCCTCTAACAAATTTCGGATCCGATTAACTAATCCACGAATAAATTCATAACTAATCCACGAACAAATTTCGGATCCGAATCATGAAGAACACTTTTTGAAAATTTCTAATAAAATATGGAAAACTTACATTGATTTGGTTTTGGGGAAAGATTAACGACGGAGGAGAAGATTCGGCGAGCAATCGGAGATTCGGCGAGCAATCGGCGAGCAATCGGCGGTTTTGTTTAATTTTCGTTTTCTGATCTAAGATCGGAGAAGACGATGGCTGTGGATATAAAAGGGGGTCCGACGGAAATCAGACGGCTTTCCGACGGTAATAAAAAATTCCGACGGTACCTCCGACGGTTTTCCCGCTTTGACGAAGATTACGAAGTCTTTTGGCGGCTGGGCAAATTAGGGTTACCGTCGGATTTCCGTCTTACATTTAAGACGGAATTCCGACGGTTGGGCAAATTAGGGTTACCGTCGGATTTCCGTCTTACATTTAAGACGGAATTCCGACGGTTGTTCTTTTAAAATATTTTGTTGTAAATTTTTTTATATATTTTCTCTTACAAAAACATTATTTCTATCAAACATATATATGTGATTTTAAAATTATGTGATTAGGGTGATTAACTTTACAACTTATAATGAACTTTAAAACTTTAAAATCAACTTTAAAACTAAAATTATGTGATTATAACTTTAAAACTTATAATGAACTTTAAAATTACAAATAATGTGATTATAAACCTTATAATGAACTTTTAAACTTTAAAATCAAAAACATCCCAAAACCGTCGGATTTCCGTCTTACATTTAAGACGGAATTCCGACGGTTTTGGGTGTTTTAATTAAACTACATTTAATAAAAAATCCATAACCGTCGGAATTCTGTCTTTCATATAAGACGGAATTCCGACGGTTTCTTTCCTTAATCCTTTTAAATATTATCTACAAATTTAAAGTTGATTATAAAGTTTATAAAAATATTAAGTTGTTTGATATAAAAGTATATCATATGGTTTGAAAGTTGATTATAAGGTTTTTAAAAATTAAATTTAAGCTTTGTCAAAATTATATGTCGCTAAAATGTTAATTTGACCATCGCAGTCAAGAAACATAAATATATTAGTACGGCTTCGAAACGTATTACACATATTTAACACCTCTATTTCTCATTCCATAATAGGAATTAAAAAACATGACAACATTATAAAATCGTACAATAAATAGTACGACATTATTTATTATTACTGCACCATAAAGCTTTAGAGGTTTAAATTATTTATTCTTCATCGGAGTCTGGCACTGTTTCATATTCGTACCCAGTAGTTTCTTCATCTTCCTCCTCCATGGTGCATATTTCCGTTGGGTGGTATTCAACAACACTAGTGCCTGACAGCCAGTTCGCGCCAAACATCCACAACATTTACGATAGGCAGCCACAATGTCTTCATCAAGAGCGGGATACCGAAGGTGAACCACCATGTGACTTGGTGGAAAAGTCAGATACTTACGGTGCAAGTACTTCAAACGTAGTTAAGGATCAGTCGTATGACTTTGAATTCGCGCAAAGCCCGGAACAACCAAACTTAAATTTAGATGTTGATGCAATCAAAAAAGATTTGTGGAACGGTTTTTTAGAATCTCCAACAACGGATCATTACTATGACTTCCAATTCGCCCAAAGCCCAGAAAAGCCAAACATAAATGTAGACGTTGATGCAATAAAAAGTGAATTGTGCGACGGATTTGTAGATTCTCCAAGAAAGAAAAAAAAGGGAAAGAACATCATGAAATGGTTTTAACAAATGGTAAGTTCGGAGTGGAAACAGACATCTGATAGTCCTTTGGGGAGGTTATTGTGGACTTGTACCATAATTGTTAGGTGTTAAAAATTAGCAATTCCTTATTGTACTTTTTTAAATTCGTAACTAAAAATATATGTTTCATTGTTTAATGTTTTATTGGAGTTGCAATACTCAGATTTTCGTCCACAATCGGTTTTGTTTATGAAATGTAAAATGTTATAAGGAACACATGCATAAATGTGAGAGACTAACATGAATAAGCACAACTAATATTTATTCTGAATCTCCGGTAGAACCATCACTGGGGATTGAGTCTGAATCGTCGTCAAATTCTCCCCGTGTTTCCTCTTCGTCCGAATGCACTAGATCATCCCCGACATAAGTGACATCAACGACAAGGTCAATGTTATTCATCTCCTCAATAGGTGACATTTGTACACTTCTCGATGGTTGTAGAGCATCTTGTTCTGGAACGCCATAGATTTTGCCTCTGGGGTTTATTGGAGTTACTGTGACCCACGGATCTGTACGGTAGGCAACTCGAGGATATGGAATGTAGCAAACCTATTAAAATTAGTGGATATTGTTATTATACATGAACAAGAAACCTTAATTATGAGTACATAGGTAAACATATTAGTGTAAATATTGATACCTGGTCTGCTTGAGACGCAAGGATAAATGGATCATAATACTGCAATCTGCGGCTTGAATTTATCGAAATAACACCAAGCTGGTCGACTCGAACCCCTCGACCATTGGATGGATCATACCAATCGCACATAAATACAATGCACCTCAAGTTCACCATTCCAGGATAACGGATTTCCAAGATTTCTTTTAAAATCCCATAGTACATGGTATCACCGGATTGCGCCGAAATACCATAGTCCGAAGTTGATCTTTGACGTCCTTCCTCATGGATCCTGAACGAATATCCCCTAGTGAAAAACTTTGGATATGAAATCGCCGTGCTGCGTAAACCATAAGAAACCTCCACTAACCATGTCGGGACTGATTGATCAGTTGATCTACTATCGGAAACCTAAAAATTATATTCGTAATATCTAATAAGTAAAAAATGAACGTGCAAACATATATGCAAAAGTAAGCGTAATTAATTATATTAACTTACATAACATTTCAACCAGTCCGCAAATTCTTCATCTTTCAATACAGCAAGTTCGGCATCTGTCTTACCATAATGGTAAGCACGTGCGAGAGACATGTATATCCTGTAACATAACAGTCGTTAGTTGATGAAGGCAAATAATTCCAGACATTTAGTTTAATAACTGAGATACCTTTCGTACTCCAACATTTCGTCACAGTTTCTGAGGATATACGTATGCAGATGTGTGACCTCCTGTGCAGATAGTGTGCGTTTCTTTCGTTTTCCACTTGCTCGACCAACTTGGGCAAACAACTCAGGAACAACCACGTCATAGACTGCTTTCTCACCTCCATCATCATGTCGGGCAGGGCGTCTTGCCTTAGTTCTAACTTCCCGTGGAAAATAACATTCGGCAAATTGTGAGACTTCCTCGTTTAGGCTTTGTGCGACAATAGATCCCTCAACTTTGCTCAAATTTTTGACCTTTTTCTTGAGGTGGAACATGTAACGCTCGAACGGATACATCCATCGGTATTGAACAGGGCCTCCTAAGGCTGCTTCTCGTGGGAGGTGAATTGGGAGATGTTCCATAACGTCAAAAAAAGATGGTGGAAATATCTTCTCAATATTACAAAGGAGTACTGGGATATTGGCCTCCAAGTTACGTATCCCGTGGACGGTAAGCGTTCGTGAACATAAATCTCGGAAGAATGCACCAACTCCTACAAAATAAAATTAAACAAGTTAGTACATATATAGTAATATAATGATAGACATAGACTAATAGGAGTAACAAATATACCTCCTATTGCTTGGTGGATAGGTTCTGGAAGAAGATATGCAAATACAAATGGAAGAAGACGCTGCATCACGACATGACAATCATGACTCTTCATTCCTATAAACTTCCCTTCCGTCGAATCCACGCAGTTACCTAGGTTAGATGCATAGCCGTCTGGAAATTTTACAAAATTTTTGAACCATTCAAAAAATACTTCTTTCTTCCTAGCGTCTAACCGGTACGCAGGCATAGGCAATCTACCGTTCAAAACATGAAGAGATGGCCTCGTACAAATCGATGGCAAGTCGATTCTAGACTTCCAATTGTCTTTGGTCTTTCCTGGGACGTTTAATACGGTGTTCATGATGTTGTCAAAGAAATTCTTTTCCACATGCATGACATCTATATTATGCCGCAGTAGATGATCTTTCCAGTACGGTAAATCCCAAAAAATACTCTTCTTGTGCCAATTGTGATATTCCCCACAACCGTCGACTGGGTAATGACCATTTCCCCCACATTCAGGAGTTCGCTCTGCACCAAAATCTCGTAATTGTTCCAATATGCTATGACCATCTATCTCAGGAGGTGGACCATGAAACACTCGTACATCCGTCTTGAAATGTCGTTTAGACTTACGATATGGATGATTGGGCGGCAAAAAACACCTATGGCAATCAAACCATGAAGTCTTCCTGCCGTGCTGCAATTGGAAAGCTGAAGTATTGTCTTGGCAATAAGGACATGCCAATCGTCCATGCGTTGACCATCCAGATAACATACCGTATGCCGGAAAATCGCTTATGGTCCACATAAGAACCGCACGCATGGTGAAATTCTGCTTCACTGAAACATCATAAGCCAGAACACCATGCTCCCATAACATCTGCAACTCATAAATCAATGGTTGGAGGAATATATCGAGCGACCGTCTTGGATGCTCTGGCCCGGGAACTAGAATTGAGAGAAACAGGAACTCGCGCCGCATGCACAAAGATGGAGGCAAATTGTAAGGTGTCACGATGACCGGCCACAATGAATATTTCCTTCCATGCTTGCCAAACGGGTTGAAACCATCAGTGGATAAGCCTATGTATACATTCCGTCGTTCACCGGCAAAATCTGGATACAGTGATTGAAAGTGTTTCCACGCTTCCGCGTCAGAAGGATGCGTGATATCTCCATCTTGACTATGCTCTGCATGCCATCTCATAGCCGATGCTGTGCGGTTTGATTCGTACAGCCTCTTCAACCTCTCCGTTAAGGGTAAATACCACATCCGTTTGAATGGAATCTTCACCCTGCCACTTGTATCCTGAAAACGGGGTTTGCGGCAAAATTTACATTTATTTCGGTTCTCGTCTTCTCTCCAGTATATCATACAGTTGTCGATGCAGACATCTATAACCTGGTAGGGCAAACCAAGACCGGCAACAAGTTTTTGTATCTCGTAGTATGATCCGGGGGCCAGATTATCTTCTGGCAAAATATCTTTCACGAACTCGGCGACAGCATCCACACATTCTTCGGACAAATTGTAATCAGTCTTTATGTTCATCATCCTAGTAGCAGACGATAACGGTGAATGGCCATCCCTACAACCGCTGTATAGTGGTTGCTTTGATGCGTCTAACAACTCGAAAAACCTTCGAGATTCTAAATTAGGCTCTTCACCCCTATCACCCTCATACCCACCCGACTGCATATTATTCTCTCTATACGCATCATTAACCATCGCAACCGTACTTACCCCAACATCTACTTCCGTTGTACGTTCCCCTAAGACATCAGGAAAATAAGGTTGATTGCTACTAGTACTACCATATTCATAATTCCTTTCTCCATGTAAATACCAAACCTTATATCCCGGTCTAAAACCATATCTATATAAGTGATTCCAAACATTATGAACGGCAACAGTAATTCTATTACAGCAATTAGAACAAGGACATTTAATATCCTGACCTTTTTTTGCTGCGTCTACATTACTGGGTAAATTCATGAACTCCCATAATCCTTGAGCGTACTCGTCCCTTAATAAATCCGAGCCCTCTTCCGTCATTGGCTCGTCCATCCATGCCCGAAAATATGAACTCATCTTTATATTTTTTTTGTTTGTCGAAATTTTTATCTGATGGAATTGAATGAACCGTTTTGCAAACTTATGTATAATAGATTTCCGTCAAGCCACCGTCGGACTTCCGTCAATATGTCCGACATATGACCCTGCCACATCCCATCGGCCACCGCAGACGATATCTCAACCACTCAAACTTTGCCGACATCGTAAACCGTCGGAATACCGTCGGAATACCGTCGGAATACCGTCCTAGTTTCCGACATATATAAGCCGTCGGAAATAAGTCCGATGACTCAGACGTCGCCGACATCGGAAATTTTTACTTCCGTCCGATTTCCGTCGATGTGGCGTCGCCATTTTGCGACAGAAAAAAAATCCGTCTCTATTCCGTCGGTTTTTCCCGACGGCTTTTTTGTCCGTCGGGAAAAACCGACGGAATAGAGACGGATTTGGTTTTCCTCGAGAACCCGTCGGGATTCCGTAGGAGTTACCTGACGGAATTCCGACGGAAAAAAAATGTCCGTCGGAAATCTGCCTGTTTTCTTGTAGTGAAAGCAAATTACAAAAGAAAAAGAAGATCATACCATTCAAGAGGAGGAGAGATGTTCTTCTTGACACCTTGACCTCCCTTTGTATATTTTCTTGGTAACTTCCCTTCGTTGTCTATCGTCGGTGACACCAACCTAAATTCCTCACTCGCCATCAATTTTCTTCTTTGAAATGTTAAAATTAAAAACACTTCTATTTCTTTGATTTTATGTTCTTCTTCTTGCAAATGCTCATGTCTTGTTTCTGATTTGTATGGATCTCTACGTACGATAACACGTCAGTGACACGGGGCGTCATTTGAAATCTGAAAGTGTGACTTGTAACCAAGATTACACGGTCGTGTGTTTGGGAGATGACTTCTGGTACAACTCCATATTGGGTATATATAACTTTATGGGGCTATAATACCATTTGGTTACAAAATTTATAAGATGTATGTATAATTAGGGGGGAAACCATGATGATTTTTTTTCCATTTTATACTAATCTAGTTTTTTTTTTTTTTATCTAGGTAGTAACTAATTTGCAGTATAATTCACTATGGTCATGATGTTCTGAACAAAAAAACCAATGGTCCTCAAAGGTTTATCGAATTATATGCTAGGTTTTAAAAATGTTTGCATAGGAAACCCAAAAAATGGTCGATGTGATAGATGCATACAACAAATTCACACGGTGTTGTAAATATGATCATAATATTGAATGATGATGCAATATCTTAATACACGTTTCACACTTCAAACGGCCTAGCTACAATATAAATATTCAAGAAAAATAATAATAGTTTTTGTATGTACAGAGAACGTCTGCGAATTTTACTGTTTTTGAGTCACTATGCGGCTGGAAAGGTACCGAAATAATAAATGTATGGACATTAAGGGCAGACATTTTAGCTATGTCTAAAATTATAAAATTATTAAAACACACACTCTCTCTTCCTTTTACTCAACTTTATACCTTCTCTTTCATCCTTTTACTCAATTTTTATTAATTTTATATTTAAACACTCTCTTTTCCTTTTAAGAACACTTTCAAAACTATCCTATATTAGACACTCTCTCTCTCTTCCTTTTCCTCAACACATTCACTATCTACTCTCTTTACTCAAATTTTATTAATTTTATATTTCAATATACCTCACAAAAACACTATCTTTCTTCCTTTTACAACCATTTTAATAATTTTATATTATAAGAACACCCCAAAGTGTCTCCAATGCGGATGCCCTAACATGAGTCCATCACCTTCACCAAAATCCAAACTTACGTTTTCGCATTTATATTTTACTTATTAACTACTATATGCCTTTAGACCATCTCCATCAGAGAACTTTTATTAGATTCTTAGTATATAAAATTATTAAAACACACACTCTCTCTTCCTTTTACTCAACTTTATACCTTCTCTTTCATCCTTTTACTCAACTTTTATTAATTTTATATTTAAACACTCTCTCTTCCTTTCAAAAACAATCTCCAAAAGTTCACTATTAAACAACTCTCTCTTCCTTTTACACCCACTATCTCCTCTCTTTATTCAAATTTTATTAATTTTATATTTCAATACACCCCACAAAAACACTCTCTTTCTTCCTTTTACTCAAATTTTAATAATTTTATATTTTAACAACCCACTAACACTCTCTTGTTTTTCTTTTAGTCTTTTTGATCTAGTTTGGCAAAGGTAGGCTTATCAGTTATAACTTTCCAAAAGCCTAACTTAGATTTCATTTACTTCTTCAAAAAATCGATATGAAATAATTTACTTTTTCATACTCATATTGGACACAACATTGTAATACATATAGAGTTATATATACCATATCTCAGTATCAAACTATTCAACCTAATTTTAGTATTGTAAATTTATTCTACAACAACAATGGTATACTAATGTGACATAGTTTCTTAAGTGGGTCGAAATGAGTTTTCGTGAAATGGTATTTTCAAGCCATAACTTTTAAATACTTTTTGTTGTTATTCGACAATCCACTTCTAGTCTTTAGAAATTGTTTCTTTCGTAGGAACTAGCAACTAGGAGCGCATATATAACATGTTAAGGAAAAATACAAGGAAAACAAAAAAATATCTATCTTACGTAAAAGTAACGTCTAGTTCACACAACAGCTGAGATGACAGTTACCTATTTCACATTTTGAACCTTGTGTAGATTAATTTAGCACATTATATACTTACAAAGAAGGATTCGTTCTTCATATAGTATAATGTTCATATTAGAGAAGAATTATTGAATAGAAAATAATTTAGGAAGGATTAGAAAGACCGAATCCTGAACTATAGTTATTGTTTCAAGCTCATGCGTTTTCCCAACATAGTTGTTGCTATCCGGTCTTTTCAAATCATTGTACTTTCTTTCGTTATTCTATATGTTCTAATATATTTTATTCAAATGAAGAAAAATAATATAAATTTTGCAAGTTTAATTAGTCCAATTAAGTTAGGCGATTTCCGTCAAAAAGAATATAATTATATATGTACAAGCTTATTCACTCATTTGAGCATATACAATTTTGTGAATCGATGGTATGATTTTCAAATAATGTATAAATCATGAGATAAAAACGAAGATACCTCAAATGAATTGGAACGACTGTATATACATGTGCGTAATGTGTTATGAAAATGTAAATTGTAATGAAGACAGTTGTTTGAGAAGACAGTACGTATAGAATTTGAGTTGTAAGAAATGATTAGGGTTTTGTTTCTCATCCAATGTTTTCACCGAACCCCACTACTACGAAAAACCCGGAACCCTCACGTGTTCTTTCATTTTTATTTTTAGAAATAAAATAAGTAACCAACGTCACCACTAAACCATCATATATATACGCATACTACGTAACAACATAAACCAAGACAATTAACAATGGATCACTTCATTTTTTGTGACCAGAACCCTAATTCACCATCCACAACTTCCTCATCATCTTCCTCTTTCCAAGGCCACAAGGACAAAACCAAAAACACGAAACGATCAACATCCACGTTATCCACTGATCCACAGAGCGTGGCGGCGCGTGAGAGACGTCACAGAATCAGTGACCGGTTCAAGATTCTACAAAGCATGGTCCCTGGTGGTGCGAAGATGGACACAGTCTCTATGCTCGACGAAGCCATTAGTTATGTCAAGTTCTTGAAAGCTCAGATCTGGTTTCATCAAAATATGCTTCTCTTCTTAAGCGACCAAGAAACTACGCCGTCTTGTAATTACTCTCCTTCCGTGGTCGGAGACTTTGAGCCAAGAGTCTTAGGTTATGAAGATAATTATGTTCCTGTAACGGAGACGTATTCACAAGACATGCCACTTATGTTTACGGACTCGGAGTATAATTCGATGTGGTTTGGTTCGGTTGATGATGAGCAAGAAGAAATCATGCATCGACGTGGCTTGTCTTAGTCATATTGGCATATATGTATAGAATCGATTATTATATATATCTTCCTTATTGCTGTCGCAATCTATAGAAACTTTAGTTTCAGGACGATTATTATGCTTTTAAAATTTGAATTATGTGTATCTACATCTATATATGGTTTATGTATTTTGGATAATGTAATATATGTAGTAGATTGGTTGTTTTCATATTTAAGATGTGTGAGTGAATTTTTAGTATTGGTTTTGTAAGAAAGTTGAATGTGGTTCTCACTGCTAAAATCTGAAATATTTTATTGGGAGAATCAAAACCATATATGACTATAATCAATGATATGATTAATTAGTTTCTTCAACTGTTTCTTAAGTTCGATCGTATCAAGTAAATTAATCTTCATATAGATATCTATCATTCATTTCGTTATGAGTCATTAGAAACACGAAAAAAAAAATGTGGATAATCAGTTAGTCTAGCTAGTCGTACTTAACTAGCTAGTCAAGTACAAAGTTTAAAGACTAGTGAATCTTTGACATTTTGTGTGTGTGTGGTTAACATGGACATCAGAGCGTTTATATGTGTATACGGAACAACACCGTGTCGTTTTATTATGGAAAGACGCCACGTATTCCAAATACACGCGTGCCACACGACACGCATTATGAGGTTCCTTCCTCTGCAATTAGAAAATCGAAGAAACAGAGAGAGACGGGTTTTCCCGATCAACGAGAGAAAATGGAAATGCAAATCGAAGACTCTGGTAAATTTCAAACCTTTCTTGTTTCAATTCTCCTTCAATTTCTCCAGTTTTTTCAAACTGAAACTTTTCTGATGAATTTTGCAGCGATAATGGCGGAAACCGAAGCAGAGAAGACGAAGCAGATAGTGTTGCTTCTGATTGGTCCACCAGGAAGCGGAAAATCGACGTTCTGTGACTCCGTCATGCGTTCCTCTCACCGCCCTTGGTCTCGCATCTGCCAGGTCTCTCTCTCTTACTCACTCTTTATTGGTTGTTTTCTATTGCACATAAGTTGACTGATGAAATTCCCCAACGAGACTTTATTTGGGTGTTTTTGATTTGTGAAGCAAATAGTTAGAACTAGAGCATGGTGATTTTCATAATATAGTATTGGCTTAGATTTCACTTTTTGTTAATCTCATTTGCAGGACATTATTAACAATGGCAAAGCAGGAACCAAGGCTCAGTGCCTAAAGATGGCGATAGATTCACTTAAGGAAGGAAAGAGTGTTTTCATAGACAGATGCAATCTTGACAAGGACCAGCGCTCGGAGTTTATTAAGCTCGGTTGTCCTGAGGTTGAAGTCCATGCGGTGGTTCTTGAGCTTCCTGCTCAAGTTTGTATATCGAGATCAGTCAAAAGAACCGGTCACGAAGGAAATCTACAAGGCGGAAGAGCTGCAGCTGTTGTGAATAAGATGCTTCAGAGTAAGGAACTTCCGAAAGTGAATGAAGGGTTTTCTCGGATTACGTTTTGTTACAACGACGCAGATGTTGAGAATGCTGTTAACACATACAGCAAGCTTGGTCCAATGGATACTCTTCCTTCAGGCTGTTTTGGCCAAAATAATACGGACACCAAAAGCCAACCCGGTATAATGAAGTTGTTTAAGAAAGTCAGTACTCTTCCTAGTTCATCTTCTATTAAAGCTACCGAGGCAACTAATGAAAAGACTGGCAAAGCTAATGAAAAGACTGAAATTTTCCGAGTTTCACCAGCTAAGCTTGGTTCTACTGATATTGTACATACATTGGCATTCCCGTCAATATCGACCGCAGATTTCCAATTTGATCTTGAAAAGGCATCTGATATCATTGTCGAGAAAGCAGAGGAGTTCCTGCCTAAACTTGGGGCCGCACGGCTTGTGTTGGTGGATTTGAGCCATGGGTCAAAGATTCTATCTTCGGTCAAGGCTAAGGCTTCTCAGAAGAACATTGACTCGTCAAGGTTTTTCACATTTGTTGGAGATATAACTAAGCTTCATTCCGAAGGTGGTCTACACTGCAATTTTATAGCTAATGCTGCTAATTGGCGGCTTAAACCTGGAGGCGGAGGTGTGAACGCAGCGATATTCAAAGCTGCTGGTCCAGATCTCGAGGCTGCTACAAGAACACGAGCAAACACTCTTCTTCCAGGAAAAGCTGTGGTGGTTCCTCTTCCTTCTACTTGCCCTTTACAAAATGCAGAAGGAATTACACATGTGATACATGTTCTAGGACCAAACATGAACCCAAACCGACCAAATTACCTTAACAATGACTACAACAAAGGATGCAAAACTCTCCGGGAAGCTTACACATCTCTCTTTGAAGGTTTTCTGTCTATAGTACAGGATCAATCAAAGTTTCCCAAACGAAGCAATCCAGCAACTGTACCAGATTCTGGTGAGAAAATCAAGGATGACTCTGAGAGAAACAAAAAGTACAAAGGAACACAAGATATAGCCGTAGCTAGTAATAAGGAATCAGGGTCTCTGGAGGATACGAGAGACAGTGGAAAGAAGATGAGTAAAGGGTGGAACTCATGGGCATTGGCACTCCACACCATCGCAATGCATCCAGGGAGGCACGAGAATGTCGTGCTAGAATTTTCAGATAACATAGTTGTGATAAACGATCAGTACCCAAAGGTAAAAAGTCTTGATGCTGATTTATAATATTATATATTTCTTCATGAAATGGATGAAAAACAGCATTTTTTCAGTTGGGTTCAGGCGCGGAAACACTTGTTGGTACTAGCGAGGCAGGAGAGTCTAGATGGGCTTGAAGATGTTCGCAGAGAGAATCTTCAACTTCTGCAAGAAATGCACAACATTGGTCTAAAATGGGTCGAGAAATTCCAAAACGAGGACGCATCTCTTATATTCCGCCTTGGATATCACTCGGTATGTTCGAAATTATTGAAATTGTTCGTTTCCCTCAAGTTTTTTATCCAAACTCTTGAGTTTAGACTTTAGCAAATCATCTGAATTGATACTTTTTCAGGTTCCGTCGATGCGACAACTACACCTACATGTTATAAGCCAAGACTTTGAATCCGATCACTTGAAGAATAAGAAACACTGGAACTCATTCACGTCCTCGTTCTTCCGTGACTCGGTCGATGTGATTGAAGAGGTCAAGAGCCAAGGCAAGGCCAATGTGGAGAGCGAAGATCTTCTGAAAGGCGAGTTGCGTTGCAATCGGTGTAGAAGTGCGCACCCGAATATTCCTAAACTCAAAACTCATGTCAGAAGCTGCCGTTCTCAGTTTCCTGACCATTTACTCCATAACAATCGTCTTCTTGCTCGACCGGAGACTTGATGAATAATCAACCGGTTCGATTTAGGTTAGGATTTCTAATTTTGGTTCAAGAGTTATACAGTAACAAGTTTATTGTGAAATATATGTTGTCATTTTGGTTCAGATTCAGTTTCCATGAAGAAACAAACAAATCTTGACTTCGAATTTTGTTTTAAGGAAGGACATTAAATTCCAGCTTTGGTTTACAATTCATTTAATTTGACTTTTGGGATATAGGGGGAAAACAGAGTAAAAGTGCTTAAGGAAAAAAGAAAATCAAATAATTTAAACCAAATCGAGATTCAAGAATGAATCAAATTTAGATTTATTCGGACTTTATGGTAGCGAAACACAAATCAAATTTATAAAGAAAAAGGTAACTTTTTATTCAAAGATAGAGCGTATTAATTGGAAAGAAACTAGTAGAAAGCTCCAAACACAATTAAAACCAACGGTCGAAAAGTCAAAAACAATAGGAAAAATAAAAACTTGTAAAAAAAATCATTAAATTTGCAAAAAAATAAGAGATGCGTAAGCCCCACTCAATATTCCTCTGCCTTCTTACTGAGGATTCGGAGGACGACCATTAGCAGCTGCAACACGTGAGCCCCACTCAAGCAATTCTTTGCTCGTATCATCTTTATGAACAATCACTTCAATGAAACACAGACAATCTTTCTTCTCCGTTGTAGCCGTCTTAATCGCTTCCACTAACTCCTCCTCGTACCTCACCTATACCAAACATACACAAAATCCATCATACGCCAAAACCTAAAAATTAGGGCTTTGTTTAAATTCGTAATCAATCGTCTTTGTTTACCTTAGTGGTCCAGCATTTGCCTTCACCGTTATGAATAGCGTCGACGAGACCAGTGTAGTTCCAGTTTTTGATCACATTGTATGGACCATCATGAATCTCGACTTCAATTGTGTAGCCACCATTGTTAATCAAGAAGATGATCGTTTTCTGACCGTTACGAATCATGGTCGATATGTCTTGAGCCGTCACTTGGAAACTACCGTCTCCGATAAATGATAAGACTCGCTTCTCTGGTACAGCCTGTGCGTATCCCAAAGTCGCACCAACGGACCAACCAATCGATCCATACTGCATCTGAAACTCGTACCTAGGATTGAAAACAAAGCTGAAATTTCTGTTTATGTAAAAGACTGAAATGTAAAAAGATTTGAGAGTTTTTGGATACTTACCCACATCCTTTTGGAAGCCTTAGTTTCTGGCAATTGAACCAAGAATCACCGGTTTCAGCAATCACAGCGGTTTCGCTAGAGATCATTTTCTGAATGTGTTGGAACATTACATTGACTCTCAAAAGCTCACCTTGTTTGCATGCCAATGGTTTACCTTGAGGGACAAAGATCCTATGGTAATTCTCATAAGCAGTCTCGTTACGCTTCACTCTCTTGGCCAATTCTCTCAAGAACTCGCCCATCATAACGCAACCGAAAGTCGGACCATTACCAATGGTGACACGATCAGGATGACAAACAATGGCTTTTTCTTTCTTGAGGAGAAGAGAGTAACCAACAGAGCTGTAATCGTTGAAGATTGGACCTGCAAAGATATACGCATCCGCGGATTCGACAATCTCGGAACAGAAATGAGTACTTACTGCTCCCCAATAAGTCCCAAGGAAATGAGGATGGTTCTCTGGCACCAATCCTTTAGCAGATGGCATCACTGCAACCGCGTAACCCGAAGCATCAGCTAGCTCAACAAATGCATCACTGGCTTTAGCCACACGTAGTTTCACACCACCAACCATCACTGGCTTCACTGCCTTGTTCAGAAACTCCAACGCTGCTTCAACCGCAGCTTCAAGACCCATCTTGTTGCTAAATCTGAACACATAAACAAAACAATCTATCAATAATCTAGAACTGAAAACAATCACTGATTCGTTTATTGAGCAATGATTTGATTCATTACTTTGGAGTTAGAGAGAATGGAACTGGATCACAAGCAAACGTATGATGAGGAATCGCAGCTAAATTGCAGCTTATGCTAATATACACAGGCTTGCTTTCTCTCAAAGCTGTTGATATTGCCTTATCAATTTGTTCATGAGCATCTTCCAAATTATTCACCACCGCCTGAGAAAAACACAAAAAAAATTGATCGAGAATTCAGATTCCGGCTCTAATCTACAAGATTCCGATGTCGATTCAAACGAAATTGACGATTCGATTCGATTTGGTTTACCTGATAACAAGTAACAGTCTGGAAACAGCGAAGCTCTTGGCTGAAATCAGGTAAACCGATTGTGTGATGAAGAATCCGGTTAGTACCGAAATCGTTTGAGTTTGGACCTCCGACGATACAGATAACCGGAAGATTCTCGCTGTACGCACCAGCGATTGCGTTTAGAACGCTTAAACCACCGACGGTGAAAGTGACGACGCAAGCACCGACTCCACGAGATCTAGCGTAACCATCGGCGGCGTAACCGGCGTTAAGCTCGTTACAGCAACCGATGTTTTTGAGCTCCGGCTCGGCGATGAGATGGTCGAGGAGCGTTAGGTTGAAATCGCCGGGAACGGAGAAAATATCAGTGACTCCGGCTTGGACGAGACGGCGAGCTAAGTGACGACCGAGAGTCGCTTCGGAGGAACCGACGGCGATTGCGGTGGCCGGAACAGAGTCGTGGATTGTTGCGACGGTGTGGTTTGGTGGACTTCCGATATCGCCATTTGTGGGATTACACGCGTCGATTGATCCTATTTTAGTGTCCATTGGAAGAAGAGAAAGTTTGTTAGTGGGAGATTAATAGTGAAGTTTATGAAAACTTTTTGTTTTTGGATGATTAGTAATGAGATTATGGAATGAGAAGAGGCATTTATATAATTGAGGAATATAGAAGAAGCGGTTTTTTAATTACTTGGGCAAAAAGAATATAAATATCTTACTGTGATATTTTGATTGAAAGAGAGAAATTATATATTTATTCTACTAGTGTCATTAATTAATTATTTGTAAAATCTGCCAGTATTAGAAAACATGTTATGCCGTGCTATAATTTTTGTAGTAAAATTATCACGAGATCTTTTATTCACATGTAAAATTTTGAGTTTCAGGGTTTTAAAGAGTTTAATTATAACAATAAAATGTCTGAAAATATAATTACATGGTAAAATTAAATTAAACAAAAAACAAAAATTAAAGAAAAGCTTTGTGGCCTTTCTTATTATATAAACGGTTGTTTTGTATTAGTCAATGCAAAATTTTCAAACAAGATTTTATATTGTCCATATGATTTATATGTTAATTTGATAAGAAAAAATTGTAATGTATATATTTATGAAGCGTACAATCGAAAAATTAATAGTTTGCTTGTATGTGAGGACAATATAAAAACAGTTGTATTAACCTTTTTGATACGGGTATTTAATAAGAGATCATACCTTTTTTGGTTTTTTTTTTAGCTAAATAAAGATTCATACATTGATAATTATCCTTGGAAAACAAGTTAAAATAAATTCTTACTATCATCGACAAGTTAAAATAATTTTTTTATGCACGTCAATAACTTGTTTTCCAAGATTAACCATCAATGTTAATTGCGATTCTCTTATTAATCGTGATAATTTTATTGTAAATTAATGTTACTTACAAAATTAGTACTATTTAGTATTTACTGCTATTGTTCTGACAGATTTCACAAGTCATCCCCAAAACTGGTTTATAAAACAACAGAAGTAATTAGTGGAAATTGTTTTATATAGTTTGCCTATTATTTTAGCTGACTTGTACACTGTACCATTTGTTTTCATTTTATCATGGGCACATTACTTTAATACAAGATTATTCATAATCCAGACAAAAATCAATTCTAATTATATAAGCAGACCCTAAATATCTACTTGAAGGGACCCATCCTTCAAAACCGTCCCTTTGTTTGTTTACACAAAACAACGGAGTTGCCAGTATTCTTTTTATAAACTAATTATACGTGAGAAAAGTTATAGCATACACACTTCCAGATGTCTAAGTATATGATTTATTTCTTCCCTTAGCGTTTGAGTCATTCCTCGTTTACTCATTGGCATTTTTAGTTTATAACGTTGGAAACCTTCCTTGAACGAAATTTTAGAAAGGAAAATGTATATACTACCACGTCCATTCATGATCGTTTAAATTAAAAGATAAGAAAGACCAAGTTAACAAAGAAAAAAAAAAGACCCAGACCAAATCAATAGTTCTATTAGGTTACACTAAAAGTAGATTTTGATCCACGCCAAGCGTGAGAACATAAATTTCAGTTTATTGTAGAATAAAAATATATTGTTTTACTTTATGCATACCAAAAAAATATTAGATAAATAATTATGTTCACTAAAAAATTTATTCGTTCAATTTTTGAATCTTGAGTGTCTTAATATGTGATATGTTTTACCTTTTAAGTGTATACAAAATATTAAAAATAAAAGAAATCGATTTACAATAACGAAACTAAAAAGCGAAACATTATCTTATAATGCATGAGAAAGAATGTAATCGAGTGATATACATCTTATATTTACAAAAGCAAATATTTTTCAATAACTCTATAAAATCTGTTTAAATCAACTTTATTACTACTAACCAAATCAATAGTTCTATTAGTTACTCTAAACCCTTCCTTGAACGAATTTTAGAAAGGAAAATGTATATACTACTACGTCCATTCATGATCGTTTAAATTAAAAGATAAGAAAGACCAAGTTAACAAAGAAAAAAAAAGACCCAGACCAAATCAATAGTTCTATTAGTTCCACTAATATATATATATATATCATGTTAGAAAATATGAACATCGATTCAATGATTGCCATTTGCCATACTTTTCTCCATACTAATTTCTTAAAAATACATGCTGGAAACACCTGAAATAAAATAATACACGTTAAAAATACACATTATTATTTATTTATTTATTTTTCAGGTATTTATAGCGTGGATTTACAAATTGAAATAATATTAATTGTATACAGTATTAATTTGGGACAATTACAAAAATGCCACTTTTGACATGCCACTTTACAAATATGCCATTGATTGATTATTTTCGTACTAATATGCCACTTATAAATCCGTTTAAAAAATTTATATCTCACAATTCTCAATTTTTAAAAATGTTTTGATTCCTAACAAACCTTAAACCCAATAAACTAAACCTTAATATAACATAGTTAACCTAATCATAAAAAGTGAGTAATATTTTTGAAAAGTGGCATGTCAAAAATAGCATTTCTTAAAATTTTCTCTATTAATTTTGTTCAAAATACATGCTGGAAGGATAGCAATCATGGAATAATAGCAACTAGCCTATTTCTTAACGGGTACTCCCTCCGTTTCATAATAGTTGTCGTTCTAGAGTTAAATTTTTGTTTCATATTACTTGTCGTTTTATATTTTCAATGCATATTTAATGTCAATTTTTACATTTTTATCCATACTCTTTAACCTCATTAATTGCTCATATCAAATAAAACAATGTATTAATTAGGGGTAAAATAGAAAATTTAATTGTTTTCTTAATTTGTGTGAAAAAACTTAGAACGACAACTAAATTGAAACGGAGGGAGTATATTTTTATTCCTGGGATGTATAAGTTTAACGTGTATTGTTTTAACTGAAATAGTTTTAGGGGGCCAATAGCTAGCTGGAATAATCTCAAGTCATTTTCCATTAAAAAGCAAAGAAATTTTAAAAATTCCGATGGGATAATCCTCAAAGCAGTCTCATTGTTTGTTTCACAAACCAACAGAGTCACTAGTAATAATATCCTTTTCCCAACAAAGACGATGTTAATCTCACAAAAATGTTTTTCATTTTATGTGCCTCTATAAATTCACATCCATTACTCCATGCTTTTGGGTGAAAAAAAAAGTAATTAAATTAAATTCTTATTATTATCGTTGAACAATTTTTTTTTTAATGATTGTTGTTTTTTTTAATGATTATTGGTTGCTATTCATTACACCAATACTATCATGATTTTGAAGAAAATGTCCAAGCAATGATTGTGTGTATTCTTAAAGTATGGTTCTTTTAGTAATTTTGTGTAGTACTAGTAGTGGTATATAAACGTTTATTTTCTACTAAAATGTGTTGAAGACTTCTTTGACAATTGAATATATCAGAAGAGATACACGTGTCATACGGGGATAGGTGAAAAGTAATGACTATCATGGTGAGCGTCTGCTAATTTAAAAAATACCGTGACGTAGTCAGGTATATGAATACGACAACCAAAGCTTTCGTTGTCACAAAAAAATTACACTTCCATTTCGAGTAATTTGGCAATCATCAAAATCGAATAAAATTCGAGAATAACAGCTCAAGAAGCAGCGTGGAAAAAAGTAAAACATTACAAAAATATTCTGTGGGAATCAACCCGCTTATTGCAAATCAACCGGATTATTACAAAAAGTTCTCAAAGGAAGTAAAATGAAAATTTAACTCTTTTCTCTTTCCAAAACCACGTTCGTAGCTTACTGGTACTTTACACCTGAACGAAAATAGTTGATTCGATAAATTAGCATATGGATGAAATCATATCTTTATTATAAATATCGGCCCACTGGAACTATTGCGGTCCAAATAAAATCATCTTTATTATACGTAATTCGTAAACGACCTTAATCAGTCCCTACTACACAGACTTCTAGGTTTGATAATCGGATATCAAGAGATATTAACCAGTTTGATACTCTCCTGTCAAGAGTGTAGCAGATTCTAATTCGTGTTAAATCTCATAACGGGAAATTGTGTGGGTGTGTAATATCGACATAGCGTCATCTTTTGCGGAAACGAGTTTACCAAAATTAATCAAGGACCAATACTAAACAAACACAATTTACATCTTCATATAATTTCGAGTCAAATTTTTTGCTTCTTTATTTGTGATCTTTTAATTCCAAATTTCCAGTACAAGGTCAATTGCCATTAAGCACAATTTTTCTGCGGTTCTTTGACAAACTTAATTCTAAATTGTAGATATATTTTCCAGATTACGGACTTAATGTCAATAATGTCACGCCTCCATAATCAAATCGACCTTCAAGATACACATTCGTACGAACTTCAATTTTTTTATGAAAAAAACTAATGTAGCAGCAAAGAGGAAAAGACCAATTATCATCAATAATTAATCGATCAAGATATCCCTCGCACAGCCATTAAATGATTTAGGCAACTGGGAAAAAGAGAGAGATCGATGTTCGATTCACTCGGCAAAAAGTTGCCTTTCACTAAAATTATTACTGAAAAACTTTATATCAGAGACATAAACATAGCAAATTTAAGACTTTGAAGAATCGTCATAACACATCAAATAAAGCTAAAAAAAAAAACCAAATCAAGAGATTAGATAATAAAAAACAGAATTTCCCATCAGAGTAACTATGACAATATAGCATCATATGGATCATAGATCCATAGCTTTTGGTTTTGTAATCCTCATTAGGAAATCTATTGTTTATGAATAAGAAGAAGAAGAAAAACTCTTAATTACAATCAAAACTACGAAGCAAAACAGAAAACACAAAAGAAGGTTCACTACAAAAATACTAACATCGTTTCCGAAAGATCGGTTCTTCGATGAACACAAGTTGGAGACAGAAGAGACCTATAAAAAGGATGATTGTGGAGATGACGGCGCAGATTAGGGTTTTTTGGTGAAATTTTTTCAATCATATGGTAACTATGGGCCTCAATGTTCAAACTCAGCCCATAGTAATCTAGAATAGGCCCAATAAAGTACACAGATTGGCCTAACCTGAACGACGTCGTATTATCTCATTTAAAAGTTGTCACTTACCAAACTAATTAGTCGTTAAGAACAAACGGTAATTTTTTTTAATTTGCTTTTTCTCAACGGGTTAATTTTGTTCTATAAATATGTCAATTTGTTTATGGGAATTCGGCCAAAAAAAGCAACACTAACGAACAGCATAAAATCCCTTCCCAAGCATCTACATACTCTTGAAACAAATTAAACCATGGATTTTTACCTATGGATCTTCAATTATTAGATTCCTTCTCCAAACGGACTTGCGAACAGTAAAGCGATGGGGCAAAGTGAGAAAGAGAGAAAAGACTTTCTTTCTGAGAGACGGACGATCTGACATTTTTTTTGCATAGTTTTAACTGAAGACAAATGGAATAATGGTGGTTTATGCTTCTAAAGAGAGGAAGACGAGAAACAACTTTTGATTCTGTTTTTGATTTTTTGATCCTCTTTTCACCCACACTCTTTACATTATCTGATACAAAGTTCTAGGTTTTGATTTGTTGGCCTCCCTCCTTGTGACATCTGTCTCTCCGTTTGTTGTTTTGGGCTTTGCTTGCTACAATTTTAGCAGGGCCCAAATATATGTGTCTTCGGGCCATCCTCTTATCTCCTTTGCTCTGTTTTTGTTCTGTTTCAAGGGATGATCCGACTTACACCGACTTATACTAACACATGTATTTTGAATTTTAAAATAGGCGGGATAACACATCAAACTGATTGTCAATTACCCATTTTGCCCTTCCAAAGCACGTATAAATCTTCTGCTGGCGTAGAGCACAAGCAGAATTGAAATTTGAAATTTAGAGAGAGAGAGAGACGGAGAGAGAAAACAAAGTCTTTCTTCTGCATTGATCTTCTTGATCACAGCATCTGCTTCGTCTTCAACAAACTCTGTGAGCTTTTCCTCGTGAATCGAATCCTTCCGCGCAACTGCAACCGTAACAAACTTGCTCTTCCTCTTCACCACTTGGCTTCGTCTTCAACAAACAAGGTAATCTCATCGATCTTCTTCTTCAACAAACTCTGTGAATCGAATCCTATTCAGCTCGTTCTTCAAAATCGCATCGTTCAAAATCGCGCTCATACTCTCTCTGTCTTTCTTGATTGGTAGACAACAAACAAGGTAACGCTTATAGATTGATTTAACCGTCGCTTAGATTACAGATGTTGATCGCCGAACTATATTCTGATGATAATCGATTAACCTTGTGCCTTCGCTAATCGATATGATCTCTTCTCTGAATCCCGATGATTTTGATAATAAGATCTATGTCTATTTTGCGATAATCGAACTCCTCTGGGCTGATTTTGAACATCTGTAATGATTTATGGCATACGCTTTGATAATCAGCAATTGTTTCATCTTCTGATTTAATCGATCTTCTTGGAATCTTACTTCGATTTGCTTGAAATGGTTAGCAGAGGTTTGGTTAATCTTAGTCTGGAATAAGATTTTTGAGGATTGGATTCATCTGCATTTCCGATTTGTTTTGTAGAAATGTTTGAATGTTGAAGAACCTGTTGATAATCAAAATCTATTGTGATAATCAGGAAAATGGATAAGAAAGGAAAAGGGAAAATGAGTGAGGCTGAACTTGATGAATTAGAAAATAAGAAGTTCGAGGCTGATGTTGATCGTTGTGAACATGGCAATGATTTTTTGAGGCTTCTTAGAAAGCAGGACCTGAATGATGATCAGATCATAGGTGTTCTTATGGATTATGACAAGAGGACAGGAAGTAATCTGCTTGTAGAATACATCGAGAAGAGTGGGTTTTTTGCGCCTGGTAAGAAGAAGAAGAAGAATAAGAAGAAGAATACACAGGAAGTCAATATCTCACTGAATGATGAAGGAACATCAGCTGCTACTGCGTTAGATTCTCCTTCAAAGGGTAATCCACCAGATACACTGTTTTCTTTCTCTGTATTTGCAGGATTCACTTAAGGAATTATTCCCAGCGGTTGATGCAGGGATTTTAGAAGCTATTGCTATTGAGCAACCAAAAGATGCTAATAAGGCTGCAGCTGTAGATGAGGAAACGCCAAAGCAGGCGAACGCCTTAGATGAAGGAAACTTGATGGATGGTGTGCACCAGGAAGTCAATATCTCAGGTGGTAAAGTTAATAAATGTAAAAATTGCCAATATCTTTATCATTT
The DNA here is from genome assembly GCA_963576765.1 of Draba incana. Lineage (NCBI taxonomy): Eukaryota > Viridiplantae > Streptophyta > Magnoliopsida > Brassicales > Brassicaceae > Draba > Draba incana. Next base: position 514,756 of record OY755205.1, on the reverse strand, counting down.
TTCAAAATCTGTTTCCTTTGATAATCACTTATGTGACATTTTTGTGTGATTATCAGCAATGTCTCAAGATAAGAGTGGGTTTTTTGCGCCTGGTAAGAAGAAGAAGAAGAATAAGAAGAAGACACAGGTGCACCAGGAAGTCAATAAGAAGAATAATCCATCAAAGAAGAAGCATAAGGAGAAGAATAAGGAGCAGACTCGTGCTTCGGTAGCATCATCGAATCTGGCAGGTGGAAGTAATCTAGAGAGTACCATTCAACAGATTCTTGATAAAAAAACGGTAAAATACTTTAACAGACGTTTTCTCAAATGTGGTTAGTACACAAAAATAAATATTCTCAGTTTCATTAATCTTTTGGACTTGATTAGTTAGTAACTTTGATTTGAAAACCACAAGTGAGGAAAGAAACGTTACTTGATTCGTCTGATTTGAGTTTTTGTCAGAGCCATTCTTCACTAACTTATCTAGCTGGAAAGTGATATATTGGTTCCTACGTATTATGTTTTTAGGGAATTCCCGCGCAAGCTGAAGTTTCACCACCTGTTGCTCGTGCCCCAGCTAGTAGCGGACAGCCAGCACAGACTCAACAACCCGCTGCTGTACTTGTACAATCATCAAAACTAAGAGCTAGTGCTGAACCATTCACACCGAGTTACCCTTATCCGCCACCATATGCATCTCCTCATATGTTCCGTTCACCATATGCATCTCCACATAACTTACCCAACCGTCCAAGTCCAACGATTGGCTCCTATGGCTTCAACCCATCACCAATCAGAAGCCCACGTCCCACAACACCTCCCTCTACCAGCGAGCCAAATCTAGACTCGTCTCTGCCTAATGAAGATGAGATGCTTTTGGCTATGACAGATTTGTCACCTGCTGTGTATAGACTTTCAACATTCACACGGGAGCAAACTGGTTTTGTGAGTCCACTAATTGCTCGTACATGTTCCATGAAATTGTGAAAACCCACATTTTTGTTTACTTGATTTATATCAACATATTTTAACTTGTCGATGGTAGTAAGAATTTCAGATATATCAACATATTTGAGTTTATCCTTTCAATCATTTTTTTGTGGGCTTTTAAGGAACAAGAAAAATTCATCCGTTGTTCCATGAAATTGTTAAATCAAGTAATATATGTGAATGAAATTTGTCACAATATTTGGTGAAAATAGCTGAGAGATCAGGCTTGATGATATGTCGCAAATGCAAAGAGATCTCACCTTAATTTTTTTTTGTAGGTGGATGAGCTTTTACGCAAGCAACGTGTGAAGGAGGCAGAAGAAATTGAGTTTCAGGAGTTTATTAATTTGCTGAAGTCTGCCAAGAAGGCGCCTAGTCATGCAAAGCCCCCAAAATCTTCATGGCTAGCTGATGATAGAGTCCGAGATAATATGGGCTCACTGGAAGCTTATGCTATTGATGCATGGGCAAGCACTGACCAGCGGAAATTGGCTGGAATGGTGAGTCAGCCACATTTCTTCTTTGGTAGCCTCTCTTAAGCTTATAACTATATGGATGTGAAGTGACATATCCCAAAGACTATTATTGTTTGAAGGTTGAAGCAAATTGTTTGTAATCAAATGTATTTTTGTACTTCATGGCAGATCTTAAAATCCATGGGATTACAGAAAACGGCTGCCTCTGCACTAAACCTTCTCATAGATGTTGGGTATTTTCCTGTACATGTCAATCTTGAGCTGCTTAAGCTGAATCTTCCCACCCACCACTCAGAAGCAATCATTGAAGCAGCTGAAGGTCTTCTTTCAGAGTCATCTGATATTGATGCGGTGAACACTTTGCCCTGCTTCTGGATATTTATATTTCATGAAAATATTTATTCTTGTGTTTGTTGTGAATCTTTCTTTGTGTGAAAGATGAGCGTTTTTGGTGATTTAGCAAAGTGTTGCAATAATGTTTCTCCAAGATTCAAAATTCTTACTTGTTCAGACCTTGTTTAGGTTAGGAGGATTGATCTCACACACTTGAAGGTTTATGCCATTGATGTTGATGAGGCTGATGAGGTAAAAGCTTTTTAAGTATCCTATATTTATCCTGCAAGGTCGAGGTTGGATGCTATCTCATTTAATCTATTCCGTTTCTTGGGATTTATGTAGCTTGACGATGCCCTGAGCGCGACAAGATTGGAGGATGGACGGATAAAGATCTGGATACATGTTGCTGATCCTGCTAGATATGTTACACCTGGGAGCAAAGTTGACAGGTAAGTTCGATGCGTATCTCTGATCACTATAAGAGCAACTGTTTTGGCCACTCTGATTTATTAGCATGTGCTTCAGAGAGGCAAGGAGAAGGGGAACCTCTGTCTTTCTGCCTACGGCTACTTATCCAATGTTTCCAGAGAATCTTGCCATGGAAGGAATGAGTTTAAGACAAGGCGAAATATTCAATGCTGTATCTGTGTCTGTTGTCTTGCGTTCTGACGGCAGGTAACTCAATAATCATTGCTCTTATCTGGATTAATAATCTACCTAACGCTTCAAACTAGACGAGTACCTTTAGACTCTTTGTTACAGTATTGCAGAATATTCAGTAGATAATTCAATCATCAGACCGACCTATATGTTGACTAATGAAAGTGCTTCTGAGCTGCTTCACTTGAGCCTGGAAGAAGAGGTTGAACTGAAATTATTGTCTGAGGCAACTTTTCTCCGCTCTCAATGGCGCCGTGAACAGGTTGGGCTTGAGTTTTGTGTAGTTTGTCATCAAAGCTTTATATTAAGGTTTTTTTTGCTGGATGCTGCTTTTTTGTAACATGTGTCTATTTCTGGAATTGCACAGGGTGCAGTGGACACAACTACACTAGAAACTCGTATCAAAGTAGTGAATCCTGAAGATCCAGAACCTTTGATTAATCTGTATGTGGAAAATCAGGCAGATCCGGCAATGAGACTCGTCTTTGAAATGATGATTCTTTGTGGGGAGGTTATAGCAACGTTTGGGTCTCAGCACAATATTCCATTGCCATATAGAGGACAGCCACAGTCAAATATTGATGTATCTGCATTTGCGCATCTTCCAGAAGGACCCGTACGTTCTTCATCCATTGTCAAAGTAATGCGTGCTGCAGAAATGAATTTCAGATGTCCTGTTCGACATGGAGTGCTCGGGATTCCTGGTTACGTTCAGTTCACATCTCCCATCCGTCGATACATGGATCTTACTGCACACTACCAGGTGAAACATTTTCACCATCTTGTGATCTAGGCTCGATTCTTCTGCATACTTGTGATTTCTGCCTTGGCCTTCATTTGAACATTAGCCAATTCAATAATTTGGCAAAGTGTGTTGTTTGAATTACTACAGATTAAGGCTTTTCTTCGAGGAGGTGACAATTTTCCGTTCTCGGCTGGTGAATTAGAAGGTATAGCAGCATCAGTAAACATGCAAAACAAAGTGGTGAGAAAACTCTGCAACAGCGGTCTCCGCTATTGGGTAATAGAGTTTCTCAGAAGACAACAAAAGGGTAAAAAATACACAGCATTGATCTTGAGATTTGTCAAAGACCGAATCGCATCCCTTTTGTTAGTTGAGGTAATTGTTTTATTCACCCCATGGGAAATTCTCTGGATAAGCGGTTTATAATCGAATTAAATCACCGGAAAACTGTTTTTCCAGGTGGGTTTTCAAGCAACTGCTTGGGTGTCAGAAGGAAAACAAGTGGGAGATGAAGTCGAAGTTCGAGTAGTAGAGGCTCATCCCCGGGACGACCTCATTCTTCTCAAAGAGGTTATCTGAATAATTAACAACACATAGTTCCCGGAAACTTCATCAAAACTCGGTTTTTCTCTAAACACGGGAGCAAACTGGTTTTGTGAGGGTGCAAGATAGGTTACCTACAATGACGCAAGCACAAGAGCCTTCTTCTTCTTCTGCTGTGTTTGAAACAGAGAAACAAAATTGGTATGATGGGCTTGAACCATTCTCCTTCTGGAAAAATAACTGGATTTCGGATGCAAAGAGACCACGTGGGAAGGAGGACAAGTAAAAAAAAGGTTTTAACATCCTCTTCATCAAACTTTCCAGCTTTTTCCATTTGGTTTCTTTGATTACAACATACAAAGAAAGCTTATATAGATATATAATATACGAAGATAAAAAACCAAGTCCATGGAAATATATACAATTTGTAACAGATATATCCACTGGTTTTTCCAGTTGATGAATCCATAACAGGATGGTTTCTTTGTTTTGGTTTTTTTTTCATTCCAAAACTAATTAGAATTGATTTTGGTTCTTTACGCCAATCGAATGCACAATCAAACCGAACAAAAACCATATTCAAAGTTTATTTGTTTGATTACCAATCTTTCGGAAAAGAGAAGAAAAAGAAAAGAGACGTTGACTGCAAGACAAGTCTCAACACATAACTATTGTTACTATTGATAATTGATTTAGTGAGTTTTTGGTCAGCCTTTAGGGAACAATATATCTAGCTGTAGTTTTGTGAGCGACTTCAATGGTGATAAATAAAAAAGGAGACCGAGCATATTCGCTCTTTCGAATACAATACTAACAAAATCCATAACACAAAGTAAGGCTAACTCCAAAGCAAGGGTTTTTAGTACCAAGCTTTTTACTAGTACTTGATCGGTGCAAGAACATCGAGCTGGGATCCGAGTTTCTCCTCTGCAACCTTCTCTGCCTTGTCCTAAGCTTGATAAGTTGTTTCTTGCGCTCGTACACCGCTTGTGACCTCTGCTTTCTTTTCTTCTCAACCTCCTGTTAAACAAAAATCCCAGCTTTTGGTGAGATGATGATGGTCGGCACGATTGTACAAATGATATGATCCTAAGTTTTTTGCAATCAAACATCATCTTAAGCGTTCAAACTATCAAAGACAAGTGAAGTTGGTCAGATGCAATTTTCACTACCCTCTGAATTGTACTTTGATTTAATGATCAAATCCAGTTTTGGCTGCTCTTGTTCGCAAGAGGGAGATGATACCTTAATTGTTTTCGTAATGGTTCCAGCCAACCTCAGAAGAAAGACGGCCTAACAAGCAGTACTTGTGACCAGCTTGAAGTCTCAACACCCTAAAAGCAAGAAGAAAGTGAAATCAGATGATAGCTAAAAAACACACACACACACACACACACACAATGAAGATTATCTTATAATAAAATTCAGGAGAAGAAAGTTTTCTTACTTGAGAGCATCAGGTATGACCATTCTCTTGACCTTGTCATAAGAAAGCTTATATAGATGTATTTAACATTCTCTTCATCAAACTTTCCAGCTTTTTCCATTTGCGATTTTGATGACAACATACAAAGAAAGCTTATATAGATGTATAATATACGAAAATAAAATAAAAAAACCAAGTCCATGAGAACAGATATATTCAATGATATGCAGACAAAAAATGAGTGAAAACCACAGCAAAGGAACAACCTTCGACAGAAGAGTTGCGTATAAACTTACCAGTCTACCATATTGGACACTGGAAGGTCTAATTGTCAATGTCACAAATTTTTTTTCCAACTCCAATGAGCTCCATTCGTTTCCACTGCTCTCTTCCTCGCTGATAACTTGTGTGGATATAGATTTTCTTCTGCTAGCTTCTGCACTGCTCTCTTCTTCGCTGACAAGTTCTGTGGAAATAGATTTTCTCCCACTATCTTCTGAACATTCTCTCTGCCTTATATTACTGTCAGTTTCTGTGGGGCAGAAACTGAGCACAGGGATTTCACCATTTCCCATTAGTTTGAACACAAGGAAGCTTCCAGCTTTTTTACCGTTTTCATTACAAAAACAATGTAGAAAGTTTCAGATGACTTGTTGAAATTCAGATCCAATATAACAATCTTACAGCATTCTCTTTTAATACCATTGAAGCTTGTGGAAGATACTGCACAAAAAAACAAATTGAAGTGAACTTTGATTTTATTTCAAGAAGTTATATCCCAAATCTAAGCCAAAACGCCCAATTCTAGAAACAGCAGTTCATATATTATTGAGTGATTCAACCATAATATGGAAAAACAATTAAAAGTAAAGTGTTTATATACGCACCAGTTTATCTTTCTGTAGATTTGAAGCCGTGACAAAACAAGAGTGGTCTGATGAAGGAAACGGAATCAGCTTCTGTTTCTGAACTGTTCTTCTTTGCTCTCTTCTTTCTTGCAAGTTGTGTGTCAAAAAACATAGGATATTGTCATCAAACCAACTAATCTTGAACTCAATTTTTATATATGTCATAATGTCACTAGAATAAGATAAGAGCAGGAGTGAAGTTACCCTCGTTGTCCTGATCATCACCACCATTGTCTTCATTTAACGAAAAGATTTCTTCTTCTGTTCTTGGGTGCAGATGCTTCTTACCTGTGTTTAACAATATACAAAGAGAGGTACTTAAAGGAGCTACACACAAATCTTTCTTCAAAACGGCTAATTAATTCTCCTAAAATCCACTCAATTCCAAATAAGGTTTGTCTTTCCATAAACTGAAACAGATGAAAAAAAAAAAAAAGAACCAAACTTGCCGATAACTTCCTCCTGGTCATTGTTGATGCTTGGAACCGGAGTATCTCGAATCTTGGAGCAATTGGGTCCTGAATCTACCATTTTTCCAACCGATTTGAGCTCCTCGCTTCTTCCTTCTAGATGATTCGAGAAGAATTTTGTAAGAAATGACTAGAACAAGAGAAAAGTTGAAGACGAATCAAACAGAAGAATGATTCGAGGTGCCATTGTCGAAGCAAAACCCTAGAAATTTCTCTTACCTGAGACAAGACTTTTCCTTTTCTGGGTAGAGAGAAATTAGCACAAGAACATCTGTTACCGTACAGTTTTAGAAATTCGAAATCTGTGCGTTGCATACACAAATGAAATTAGTTATTGGGGAATCTGATCGGATAAAGATAAACCGATAAATTCTAAACCGGATAATTTATTTGGTCGTGGTTCACAAATGAATAATTTGTTATTGGAGAATTTGATCGGACAAACCAATATATTCTAAACCGGAATAAGCATTGGGTCGTGATTTAATTTTGGTTTCACTGGATTTGACTCGGTCTAATATTTAAATTTTGACTGAATTTAGGTGTTTGGGAATGGAAATGCAGCAACAGTCATCACCAAAGAAGCCTCGTCTCGGAGACATTATTCCGGCCACCGATCTATTCCTCCGATGTGCCAACTTGATTCTTCCATGGCTAAACCTTCAAGAGCTTTCCGCCGTCTCTCAAACCTGCAAAACCTTATTGAGATTAGAATAAATCATATATTACAGAGTTAGAGGTGCTCTGTTTATAAAGGACAGAGAGCATATACAAGAATGGAAATAGAATATACAGATTAGAGGGCACAATCAACGGGTTTTGATTATGTACAATCACACCTCCTCAAAACGGACGGCCAAAAGAGAGTCGGGCCGCTGTCCAGTGGTCTGTGGTTGGGCGGTGCATATATTGAGAAAGTTTGTTGACGGCGAAGCTGATGTCGGGCCTGGTAAGGGACAAGTATTGCAAGGCTCCAACGGTTGAGCGGTATTCAGTGGCGTCATCAAGGGCTATTCCGGAAAAGAGTGTAAGCGCTGTGTTTGGGCACATTTGGCGTTGAAAGCGGCTTGGCGGTCTGGCATCTTTGTCTTTTCCAGAATATCTGTGATATAACGACGTTGTGTTAAGAATAATCCATGAGAAGATCGTTGTACCTCAATGCCTAAGAAAAAATTTAGATCGCCTAAGTCTTTAATCGAAAAACGTTGAGAAAGGGAATTGATAAACCGGTTTATGAGGTCGGAGTTGTTTCCCGTGATGATTATATCATCAACGTAGACAAGCATGTAGAGGAGATTCCCATTGCTGTTGTAGATGAACAAGGATGCATCGGCTAATGAATTTTTGAAACCAGATTGCAAAAGAAACGTTCGTAGCTCGTTGTACCACGTTCGAGGCGCTTGTTTGAGGCCATAAATTGCCTTTCGAAGTTTGCATACAGCGAGTGGGTTGTCTTTATCAACAAAGCCAGTGGGTTGGGTCATGTAGACTTCATCCTCTAAATGTCCCTGCAAGAAAGCGGTATTAACATCTAGTTGTCGTAAAGGCCAATGTTGAGAAATGGAAGTACTAAGAACAATTCGAATTGTTTCCGGTTTGACAACAGGACTGAAGGTATCATGATAGTTAATGCCCGGGCGTTGATTGTATCCCGTAGCGACGAGACGGGCTTTGTAACGGTCGATGGAACCATCGACTTTCCTTTTGATAGTAAAGATCCACCTGCAACCAATAACATTAGATGCATTAGATCGGTTCACGAGATCCCAAGTATGTTCCTTAATTTGAGAATTGATTTCAGCACTCATGGCATTGTTGGAACAATATTTTCAAAGTTTTATACTTTATAAATGTTGTTCAAGTGTGAATTGAAATGAGCTTTCGGAGCTCTTGGGAATTGAAAGTTTGAGTTATATATATATGAGGAAACTTGATTGGTTTGGTTCTTGGGGGAATTTGGAATAAACTTTTGTAAACCAGAATCAACTTGATTGGTTTGGTTTTGACTTGGTTTAATTCAATTAAACAGTTTGGTTTGCTGGTTCAGATTAAGTTTGGCTGGTTCAAATCAATTATGTTGGTTTAATTGTTTCGGTTCGTTTGGATAAGAGAAAGAAGATCTTCTTCACGAGATCTTCTCCTGCAAACGAACGAGACCGAGTCTTGTGGAACAAGTTAATTCGTGGCCACTCCACCCACTTCCTAGATACTCGTTTTGACTCACCAAATCCGCTGGTGCAGCTCAACGACGATATATAGAGACTCATTTTCTCACTTTCAGAGATAAGTTTTTTCACACACAAAAATCTCATACAATCCTCTGCAACAAAGTAAGTTCTATTCTTCGAGAGTATAATAGAGTAAACGTTCGTTTAGCTCCGTTTACAAGTGCTGTGTAATCGGTGGTAGTGGTTGTATCCTGCGGCTCTTGAATCACAGGTTCCCGTCGCACTACGGGTGATTCAAAGAGTTACGGAAAGAGATTATTGTCTCGCCTCCACTCGTTACTTTCCGTAACACGTTTATATATTTGCGGTCGTATTTTTCAATCGGATATTTGTGATTCTAATATCGACTTCCTACACGTAACTCTTTGAATCCGTTGGTGTTCTATAAACATCTAACGGATTGAAGTGCGATCAATATATAAACGTTCAAGTGATTGCGATCGCTTGTTCCTCAACGTTTGCGAACGTTTGTGAAACTTGGTGGTTTTTAAGATACGGCGATTGCGAACGTAAACATACGGAAATCATCGATCAATTTTCAGTTTTGCGAAACGGTTTTGAGATAAGAGATACGAATTGCGATTCGATATCATTGTAACTTGCGGTTGTGATCGCTTGGGAAAGATAAACTTTTGCGAAAGCTTCGATCTCGATTTCCAGATTTTGTTAATTGGCAGTTTCAATCTTTCCAAGTACTAAATTAATCCGAGTTAATTGGCAGTTTCAATTTTGTTAGTCCGGAACGTCGTGGCCCAATGGTAAGGGGCGGGCTTTGGTGGCTAAAACCATCCGAGTTCGATTCCCGCCAGCGGGAACTACCTCACGATTTTCCAAGGACACCCACACGGATATGGGCCCATGCTTTCGGCCCATTTGCAAACCCGGAGGGGTAACCTATCCGTGGGCCAACCTCTCCCCAAGGATTAGTCTGAGCCTGTGTGGTTCGGGATTTACCCTGAGTTATAAAAAAAAAGAAAAAGTACTAAATTAATTTTCTAAATATTTTAAATTGCGATTTATAAATACTAAATTAATTTTACAATTTTTCGACAAAGAATTGCGATTCTTGTTTCTAAAATTTTTAGAATTATTTATCAATTTGATATTAATTTTAGAATTGCGATTCTATTATTTACGATATTTATTTAAGAATTGCGATTCTTAGATTTTTATTTAATATCTAATTTGTGTTTATTTTTGTTTTTCCTTTTCAGAATGGAAAACGAAAACAACAATGCTTCCACTGTTGTGACCAATGTGATTCCGGCTGAAATAACGGTTGAGAATGCCTCCACGGATGTGTCCAACGGGATCAACGAAATCTCGCTCGGAGCTGAAACCTCCACAATTGCGACTCACACGGAACAGATCCGCTTTGGCTCCTTTCCACCGGTGACCGTCACTGTCCCGGCTCCGATTGTTCACACTGCGGTCACTGATCAATTTCAGCCACTACCATCTGCGAATTCAGCGGGCGTCCTACCCGACAAGTTCGATGGGACCGCCTTCAAGATGTGGCAGAAGAAGATGTTCTTCTATCTGACTACGCTCAGGCTGGAAAAGTATACCAGCGAAGAGAGACCTACTCTCCCAGCGGGTAATACTGATCCTTATGCGCTTGCGAGCAAACTTTTCTGGGAACATGGAGATTTTCTGTTGATAGGCTATACAACATCTACAGTAACGCTGAAACGTCTAAGGAATTGTGGGATTCTCTAGACAAGATGTATCGCACGGAAGATGCTGGATCTCAGAAATATGCTGTGGCAAAATATCTGGATTACAAGATGGTAGACTCGCGGCCATTAATGGAGCAAGTCGGAGAGTTGAAAACTATCCTTCACGAGATTCACGCGGAAGGAATGAGGTTGTGCGAGACCTATCAGGTCGCATGAGAAGCTCCCGCCGGGCTGGACGGACTTCAAGAACTACCTCAAGCTGAAGAAGAAGTGGATGAGTCTTGAAGACTTAACCATGAAGCTCCGAATGCACTCAACCAATCGGAAAAACATTGAGGTAGGTGTGGAAATTCGCGAACCCAACGCGAATATGGTGGAGCATTAAAACCATAGACAGAATAATTGGCAAAACAAAGGGCGCCAAGACAAAGGAAAAGGCAAGTTGGCACCGAAGAAAACTCAAAAGTTCAAGAAGACTTCGGGTGGTGAAAGCTCACAGCAGCGGTTCACGGGAACTTTCCACAACTGTGGAAAAACGGGACATAAGTCCTTTGAGTGTCGCAGTAAGAAGGCTCCTAAGCAGAGTCAAGCGAACCTGACAGAAGAAGATCTGTGTGCGGTAGTCGAGGAAGTGAACATGGTTGAGCACAATTCGATGACATGGTGGTATGACACTGGTGCAACCACTCACATTTGCATTGACCGAAGCCAGTTCTCTACTTACAAGAAGAACAAGGCAGAAAACAATCTCCTTATGGGAAATGAGTCTTACTCCAAGATTGAAGGCATCGGGAACGTGGTGTTGAGAATGTCTTCAGGCAAGGAGATTACTCTGCAAAATGTGAAGCATGTTCCAAGAATGAGGAAGAATCTGATCTCAGGTACGAAGCTCGCGAAACATGGATTTGCGACCAACTTTGAAGGCAATCAGTTGATTATAAGAAAGAATGGGGTTTTCATTGGGAAGGGTTTTATCAAGGATGATCTGGTTAAAATGTGTACCCAGTTTATCGTGAAAAAGATGTAACAGCTTCAAGTTCCAATGCAATGAATAAGAATGCTTCTTCTTACTTGGTTGAGTCTTTTAATATTTGGCATGAACGATTAGGACATGTGAATTATAAGTCGATTCAGAGATTAATGAATTCAAACCTAATTCCGAAATATAAATTAAATAAGAAAAAATGTGAGACATGCGTACAAGAAAAACTCACGAAAACTCCATCTCCTCGTGTCGAACGAACCACTGAACCTTTGGGTTTAATACACATAGATTTATGCGATTTAAAATATGTGCAATCCAGAGGCGGGAAAAAGTACTTCGTGACCTTTATAGATGATTGCACAAGATACTGCTATGTATATTTACTACGCAGTAAAGACGAAACTTTGGAGAAATTCAAAGAATATAAGTTGGAAGTAGAAAATAAACTTAATAGAACACTTAAAATAGTTCACAGTGATAGAGGAGGGGAATATGATGAACCGTTTAATGCGTTCTGTAGAGAACACGACATTATTCATCAAACCACTGCTCCCTATTCACTGGAATCCAACGGAGTTGCGGAACGAAAGAACCAAACTCGTAAGGAAATGATGAATGCAATGTTGCAGGAATCTAGGTTAGCCCAAAACATGTGGGGGGAAGCTTTGCTTACCACAAATTATATCCTGAACAAAATACCGAACAAAGTTACTGGAAAAAATCCATACGAACTTTGGAAAGGTAATGTACCTTCGTATAAATACCTGAAAGTGTGGGGGTGCCTGGCAAAAGTTGCAGTACCACCTCCCAAAAAGGTCACAATTGGACCTAAGACGGTAGATTGCATTTTCATCGGATATGCGCGTAATAGCAGTGCCTATCGTTTTCTGGTACATAAATCAGATATACCAGATATTCATGTGAACACGATAATGGAATCAAGAAATGCTTCATTCTTTGAAGATGTGTTCCCATGTAAAGATAAATAAAGTTCCAAACGAACTCGCGAACAACGAGACGCTTGTAACGAAGCAAGTAGTTCAGGCACAACTATTATTGACGTAGAAGATGAAGAACCTAGACGGAGTAAAAGATCTCGTAAGGAAAAAACTTTTGGTTCCGACTTCTTAGTAGTTTTTCTTGTAGAAAATGAACCGAGAACTTTCACGGAAGCAATGTCTATGCCAGACGATCCCTTCTGGAAGGAAGCCGTCAATAGTGAGATGGACTCAATAAGGCAAAATCATACTTACGAGATTACTGATTTACCTCAAGGATTCAAAGCCTTAGGGTGTAAATGGATTTTCAAAACAAAGTTGAAAACCGACGGGTCAATCGATAAGTACAAGGCTAGACTTGTGGTGCAAGGTTTTCGACAAAAATAAGGTCCGGATTTCTTTGACACCTATTCTCCTGTAACGAGAATAACTTCGATAAGAATACTTGTAGGAATCGCCTCATTAAGAGACCTAGAAATTCATCAAATGGATGTAAAAACCGCATTTCTAAACGGTGATTTAGAAGAGGAAATTTATATGAAACAACCCGAAGGGTTTGTCGTTCCAGGGCAAAAACACAAAGTTTGTCTACTTGTGAAGTCTTTGTATGGACTTAAACAAGCTCCAAAGCAATGGCATGAAAAATTTGACAGCGTAATGATGTCAAACGATTTTCGCATTAACGAATGTGATAAGTGTATATACATCAAAACTACTCCTCACGGATACGTTTTGCTCTGTTTATACGTTGATGACATGCTCATCATTGGTAGCAATAAAGACATGATCAATCAGACGAAGAACCTATTGAAAAGCAAGTTCGATATGAAAGATATGGGATTAGCCGATGTAATCCTAGGGATAAAAATTATCAGACATTCTGATGGAATAATTTTATCTCAAGATCACTATGCGGAAAAAGTCCTTGAGCGGTTTAAGAACTACTCAAATGGAACGGCAAAAACTCCCGCTGACCCGCATCTTCACTTGACAAAAAATTCAGGTGAACCGGTGTCACAATTGGAATATGCAAGAGTGATCGAAAGTCTTATGTACTTAAGAAATTGTACAAGACCCGATTTAGCGCACTTAGTAAACGTATTAAGTCGTTATACGAGTAATCCAGGACACAATCATTGGAAAGCCATAACGAGAGTATTGAACTATCTTCGAGATACCAAAAGTTATGGGTTGCACTATGGTAAAGAACCAACAGTCTTAGAAAGCTTTACTGACGCCAACTGGATTTCAGATTCTAAGAACTCGAAATCGACAAGTGGATATGTCTTTACACTTGGAGGTGCAGCAGTATCCTGGAAATCTTCCAAACAAACTATCCAGGCTAGATCAACCATGGAATCGGAGTTCATAGCTTTAGATAAAGCAGCTGAAGAAGCTGAGTGGCATCAGAACTTCCTAGAAGATATCCCGATGTGGGAAAAACCAGTGCAAGCAATACGTGTACACTGTGATAGCCAATCGGCTATATCTCGGGCACTGAATAATTTATACAATGGTAAATCTCGTCATATTAGAAGACGACACCAGACCATTAGACAATTGATCTCGACGGGTGTACTCACGGTAGATTACATCAAGACGACTGAAAACTTAGCCGATCCTTTTACGAAAAGTTTGGCAAGAGATCAAATTGTTAAATCATCAAAAGGAATGGGTTTAAAGCCTATGAATAAGATAACGCCTGATGGAAACCCCACCTAAGTGACTGGAGATCCCAAGATCTAGGTTCAAAGAGATAACGAAATCAAGCTGAATCAGAGTTAAGCACAGTTAGACTATGTCTATACCCAATTCCTAGGATGATACAACAGTGCTACCTGTAAGTGTTGAGGTTAAGCGTTAAGCTTTTAATGATTCCATAGCTTTGAGATATTCATGGAGTACTACAGGTTACTTCTAAAAATAAAAGCTTATGGCAGATCACCTAATGAGTGTGAAATAGGGCCGTTTCTAGGAAAATGAAAGTAAGGCTATATTCTCCAAGTTCACTCATGACAAACAGGAACGTTCAAGGCCAAAATGAACACAATAGAGAACATAAGCTCTACGAGAAAATGTCGCTGCGCGATAACTGTTGTCTCGGTTTACATCAAAATCCGGGTGGTTCAAGACATCATGTTCACCTCCTGGCTGAGTAAACCCGACAGATATTAAATATGATTGGTTCAAAGCTGAAAAATGCTACCTATCAGATACAACTACATTTTTGCATACTCTTGAAAGTCTGTCAAGTCTAGTCATGTCAGAGTCTAGTCTAGTCGAGTCAGGATTTAGTATAGTTTTTCGAGTCTGTCGAGTCTGCATATGTTTAGAGTAATTTCTATTCATGTGGGGGATTGTTGGAACAATATTTTCAAAGTTTTATACTTTATAAATGTTGTTCAAGTGTGAATTGAAATGAGCTTTCGGAGCTCTTGGGAATTGAAAGTTTGAGTTATATATATATGAGGAAACTTGATTGGTTTGGTTCTTGGGGGAATTTGGAATAAACTTTTGTAAACCAGAATCAACTTGATTGGTTTGGTTTTGACTTGGTTTAATTCAATTAAACAGTTTGGTTTGCTGGTTCAGATTAAGTTTGGCTGGTTCAAATCAATTATGTTGGTTTAATTGTTTCGGTTCGTTTGGATAAGAGAAAGAAGATCTTCTTCACGAGATCTTCTCCTGCAAACGAACGAGACCGAGTCTTGTGGAACAAGTTAATTCGTGGCCACTCCACCCACTTCCTAGATACTCGTTTTGACTCACCAAATCCGCTGGTGCAGCTCAACGACGATATATAGAGACTCATTTTCTCACTTTCAGAGATAAGTTTTTTCACACACAAAAATCTCATACAATCCTCTGCAACAAAGTAAGTTCTATTCTTCGAGAGTATAATAGAGTAAACGTTCGTTTAGCTCCGTTTACAAGTGCTGTGTAATCGGTGGTAGTGGTTGTATCCTGCGGCTCTTGAATCACAGGTTCCCGTCGCACTACGGGTGATTCAAAGAGTTACGGAAAGAGATTATTGTCTCGCCTCCACTCGTTACTTTCCGTAACACGTTTATATATTTGCGGTCGTATTTTTCAATCGGATATTTGTGATTCTAATATCGACTTCCTACACGTAACTCTTTGAATCCGTTGGTGTTCTATAAACATCTAACGGATTGAAGTGCGATCAATATATAAACGTTCAAGTGATTGCGATCGCTTGTTCCTCAACGTTTGCGAACGTTTGTGAAACTTGGTGGTTTTTAAGATACGGCGATTGCGAACGTAAACATACGGAAATCATCGATCAATTTTCAGTTTTGCGAAACGGTTTTGAGATAAGAGATACGAATTGCGATTCGATATCATTGTAACTTGCGGTTGTGATCGCTTGGGAAAGATAAACTTTTGCGAAAGCTTCGATCTCGATTTCCAGATTTTGTTAATTGGCAGTTTCAATCTTTCCAAGTACTAAATTAATCCGAGTTAATTGGCAGTTTCAATTTTGTTAGTCCGGAACGTCGTGGCCCAATGGTAAGGGGCGGGCTTTGGTGGCTAAAACCATCCGAGTTCGATTCCCGCCAGCGGGAACTACCTCACGATTTTCCAAGGACACCCACACGGATATGGGCCCATGCTTTCGGCCCATTTGCAAACCCGGAGGGGTAACCTATCCGTGGGCCAACCTCTCCCCAAGGATTAGTCTGAGCCTGTGTGGTTCGGGATTTACCCTGAGTTATAAAAAAAAAGAAAAAGTACTAAATTAATTTTCTAAATATTTTAAATTGCGATTTATAAATACTAAATTAATTTTACAATTTTTCGACAAAGAATTGCGATTCTTGTTTCTAAAATTTTTAGAATTATTTATCAATTTGATATTAATTTTAGAATTGCGATTCTATTATTTACGATATTTATTTAAGAATTGCGATTCTTAGATTTTTATTTAATATCTAATTTGTGTTTATTTTTGTTTTTCCTTTTCCACTACAAGAAAAATGGGAAAATACCAACTGATGAATTTCCAACGGATACATCAGTTGGAAACGTTTCCAACGGATTCGAAATGGAAAGAGAATCCGTTGGAAAATTTTCCAACGGATTTTCTTTGGAATGTCGTTAGAAACTTTAAAATAAAATTTAAAATAATTAAAAAATATGTTTCGTTGGAAATTTCCAACGGAAATTCCGTTGGAAATTTTGACCTAGTTTCCAACGGAAATTCGTTGGAAAACTTTGTTGATTTCCAATGGATTTTCGTTGGAAAGCCGTTGGAATCGTTTCTGTATATAACTAAACTCATTTGTTTCCACTCTTTTACACTTTGCACTACACCTTTTAAAATTTTGCTCTCGACAATATTTTCTTAAAATAGATTTTCGGATGTCGTCGATGAATAAAATTGAGATTGCCCGGGCGTGGATGTACAATAAATGGGATGTCGTCGATGAATAATATTGAGATTGCCCGGGCGTGGATGTAAAATAGACGTTTAAATTTTCATATTTCCGAATAATTTCGGTTTTGGGAACCAAATTATTTTTTAAAAAAAAATCCAGGAATTTTATTTATTTGGTATTAATATTAATAATACTAAAAATGGAAATTTCCACCTGAAGCCCGTTGCTAACTCGTTGGAAAATACCAACTAAATTCGTTGGTAACTCGTTGGAAAATACCAACTAAAATCCGTTGGAAATTTGCAACGAAATTTCGTTGGAAAGTCGTTGGAAATTTCCAACGGATAATCCGTTGATAATACGTTGGAAATTTCCAACGAGTTTCCAAGGGAATAATCCGTTGGAAATTTCCAACGGATCATATTTCCAACGCCTAGATCCCAACGATTAATTTTCCAACGGAATTCCGTTGGAAATACCCTTTTTCCAACGATTTTCCAACTGATTTGGCCGTTGGTATTTTCCTTTTTTTCTTGTAGTGTTCAGAATGGAAAACGAAAACAACAATGCTTCCACTGTTGTGACCAATGTGATTCCGGCTGAAATAACGGTTGAGAATGCCTCCACGGATGTGACCAACAAGATCAACGAAATCTCGCTCGGAGCTGAAACCTCCACAATTGCGACTCACACGGAACATATCCGCTTTGGCTCCTTTCCACCGGTGACCGTCACTGTCCCGACTCAGCCACTACCATCTGCGAATTCAGCGGGCGTCCTACCCGACAAGTTTGGAATATATGATTGTTCACATGTGTGTCGCTTCAGTAGATGTGGAATATATGTGTGCGTCGATGGCGGGGCTGTAGTCATCGATTCTGGTGATGTTGGGGCTGTGAGTATTGTAGGTGTTTGATAGACGACAGTTGGTTGAATGATATATACGGTTGGAGATGATGATGGGATTGGATCTGGATTATCTAGCTGCTCAATTTGACACGTGTTAGTAGAGAAGGGGAAAACAGATTCATGAAACAAAACATGACGAGAAGTGTAAATGCGGGAATTGGTGCGGTCTAGACAATAATAGGCACTTTGGGTAACCGAATATCCTAGAAAAACACACGGTATGGACCTATCATCAAGCTTATGCGACATATATGGCTTTAACCATGGGAAGCATAAACAACCAAAAATACGTAATTTATGATAATTCGGTGACTGCCCATGAAGTTTAGAAAACGGTGTCGAAAGGGATAAAACCGGTGTGGGCATCCGATTAATAAGATAAACGGCAGTAGTGAATGCATAGGTCCAATAGGACTTGGGCATCGAGACTTGTGACATAAGGGCAAGGCATGTCTCGACAATATGTCGATGACGACGTTCCGCAATGCCATTATGTTCCGGAGTGTGGGGAGGAGTGGTCATATGTGAAATACCTTGGCTAGAAAGAAAACTTGAAAGGCCAATTAATGTATTCACCCCCATTATCCGTATAGAGAGTTCGAAGCTTAGATTGAAATTGGTTTTCAAAACTAAGGCCTTGAATCTGGTAAATGTATCCAAAACTTGTGATTTCTTTTTAAGAGGGTATAACCACGTGTAACGAGTAAAATGATCAACAAAATAACATAATACTTAAAACCATCGATTGAAATGATCCATGGGTTTGCCGAGAAGAGCAAGGTCGTCGGTCTTTGATTGGATCAGACTGTTAGAAATTAAAAGTTTGATGGAGAGAGTATTTGAGAATTTTGGAAAAGAATGAGACTTTTAGAAAGTAGAAGATTTTATTACTTAGAAACTTTTATGGAACAATTTAGAACAACTATCTTGTTTGTTCTTGATGTTATGTTACAAATGAAGGGGGTAGAGAGGTATTTATAGCCTCCCAAAAACCCTTACAAAAACTCTAGATATTTCAACTAACTCCTTACTTCCTAGACTTTTGTACAAATTTCTAGAGTTTTCTACAACCTCTTAGATCATTATCTTACTATCTCAAACTCTCTAGACTTTTCTATAACATTTTATGGAGGTGGAGTCTTGGATCTTTTCTAGAGAATTCTAGAATATGGATCAAGTGTTGGGTTTAGTATTGGATCATTAGCCCAATAATTATACTTGATCCAAAATCAAGTTTAGTTTTCAACACCCCCTCTTAAACTTGATTTTGCTACTCCAAGCAAACTCTTCATCTTGATAAAGTCTTCGCGCTTAAGTGGCTTGGTGAAAATATCAGCAACTTGATCATTTGTCTTCACATACTCCAATTGCACTTCCTTCTTGGTGAAACACTCTCTGATGTAGTGATAGCGCGTGTCAATGTGCTTACTTCGATCATGGAAGACTGGGTTCTTCGCCAAAGCAATTGATGACTTGTTATCCACAAAGATCTTCGTTGGCTCCTCTTGTGCCAAGATCAACTCCTTTAAGAGGTTTCGTAACCAAATGGCATGACAAACACAAGAAGTGGCTGCTACGTACTCCGCTTCGCAAGTAGAAAGAGTTACAATTGGCTGTTTCTTCGACATCCATGTGAAAGCCGTATCTCCAACATAGAACACGAAGCCACTTGTGCTTTTTCGATCATCAACGTCACCACCCCAATCGCTATCGCTATATCCAACAAGCTTGTAATCGTTAGAGCTAGGGTAATACAAGCCAAAGTCTTTAGTACCTTTGATATAGCGAAGAATCCTCTTAGCCGCCTTGAAATGAGTTGTTGTTGGATGCTCCATGTAGCGACTAACAACTCCGACCGCATATAAGATGTCAGGCCTAGTACACGTCAAGTAGCGTAGACTTCCTACCAAACTCTTAAAGAGTGTTGGATCCACACTTTCTCCCTCTTCATGCTTTGATAACTTGGCTCCACATTCCATTGGCGTACTAACTGGGTTTGAGTCATCCATCTTGAACTTCTTAAGTACCTCCTTAGCATAGTCTTCTTGAGTAATGAAGATTCCATTGTCTTCTTGCTTAACTTCAATCCCAAGGTAGTAAGACATCAATCCAATGTCAGTCATCTTGAACTCCTTCGTCATTTCCATCTTAAACTCCTTGAACATGCTTGGATTGTTACCGGTGAATATTAAGTCATCTACATATAAGCATGCAATCAATATATCTTTGTTTTGAGTTTTGATATAGAGTGCATGCTCATATGGACACTTGATGAAGTTTTTCTCCTTAAAGTACTTGAAGAAGAAGTTTACATTGAGCAACCGCAAGGCTACATAGTCAAGGGATAAGAAGACAAGGTCCTAAGGTTGAAGAAAGCTCTATATCTATTTGATGTATCTTCCAATTGTTTTGAGCCGCCAATGAAATGATTAGCCGAACAGTTTCTAAACGAGCCACAGGAGCGAATACCTCATCATAGTCGATTCCGGCTCTTTGACTATAGCCCTTTGCCACCAATCTTGCCTTGTGCCTTTCAACTTCTCCTTTAGAGTTCTTTTTGCTTTGTACACCCACTTCACACCTATCACCTTGTGCCCATTTGGAAGTGATGCTAACTCCCAAGTATCATTCTCTTGTATCGCCTTGATTTCTTCATCCATTGCATTTCGCCATGTCTTCTCTTCCATAGCTTCTTGGAAGTTCATGGGCTCACAATCCGCAAATAGACAAAATAAGGTAAGATTTTCTTGGTTTTCAATAACCTCATAAAGCTCTTGTATACTCCTAAAACGTGGACTCTTTTCACTTGAGCTTTCATCTCCTTGGGAACTAGGTGTTGGTGAAGTTGGTGGTGTAACGGGCTCCTCTCTTGGTTTCTCCAAGTCTTCTTCTTCAAAATGTGGAAAGAAGTTGTAATCTTCACCATTTGATCTCCAATCCCATTCTCCTTCTTCATCAAAGATGACATTTTTGCTAGTGATTGTCTTGTTTGTGTTAGGATCGTATAACTTATAGCCTTTAGAGTTGGCGTCATAACCAATGAAGATGTAGTTCTTGCTTTTATCATCTAGTTTACTCCACTTCTCGTCCGGCACATGAGCATGAGCAATGCTTCCAAAAACTTTTAGATGCGAGACTCCGGGCTTCCTTCCACTCCACGCTTCTTGTGGTGTTTTTCCCAAAACACTCTTTGTTGGAGATCGGTTTGAAAGATAAACCGCACATGCAACTGCTTCTGCCCAAAACTCCTTTTGTAATTTCTTACTCTTGAGCATGCTTCTCGCCATTTCAAGGATTGTTCTATTCTTCCTTTCCGCTACTCCGTTTTGTTGAGGGGATCTCGGCACGGTTAATTGTCTTCGAATGCCATTATCTTCACAATACTTCAAAAATTCTTTTGACGTGAACTCTCCTCCACGGTCAGATCTCATGGCTTTGATCACAAGGCCACTTTCCTTCTCGACATGGGCTTTAAACTTTTTAAAGTTTTCAAAAACTTCTGATTTCTCCTTTAAAAAGTAAACCCATGTTTTTCTTGAAAAATCATCTATAAAGAGAAGGAAATAGTTATTTTTACCGAGTGATCTTAGCTTGATCGGACCACACACATCTGTGTGTATGAGTTCCAGTGGCTTCCGAGCTCTTGTACTTGAATCCTTTGGAAAACCCATTTTGAATTGTTTTCCAAGTAAACACCCTTCGCACACTTGATTTGGATGGTTGATGCAAGGCAAACCTCTCACCATTTCTTTCTTGGAAAGTATCTCTAATCCTCCAAAGTTGAGATGCCCGAATCGAAGATGCCAAAGCCATGACTCCTCTTTATAGCACATCTTGAGACATTGTGCGATGTCACTTTGAATGTTAAGAACAAACATTCGGTTTCTTGACATCGGTACCTTAGTAATGAGATTGCTTCCTTGATCTCTTATAGAAAGATGATTATCTTTTAAGCGAATATCATAAACTTTCTCTAAGAGTTGTCCAAGGCTCAAGATGTTGGTCTTCAGGCTTGGAATATAGTAGCGTTGGATATAAATTGGTGATCTCCATTCTTTAATCGGATGAGAATATTTCCTTTACCTTTCACCTCCATCTTCGATTCATCTCCTAAAGCTACATTTCCTTTCACCGATTCATCAAGCTCCACGAACATACTTTTTTGCCCGCACATGTGATTGCTTGCACCACTATCAAGGAACCACTTGTGGTTTTCTTCCTTTCCATCATTCTTGCACGCCATCAACAACATATCTCCTTCGCCACTTCTTTACTCAACATAGTTCGCCTTCTCTTCAACTTTTTTGTTGTTTGGAGCTTTACATTCAGAAGCATAATGACCAAACTTCCCACAATTATAGCATTTAACATTTGACTTCTCGTACCTTGGTTTTGGATTTCCTCTTCCACGACCTCTTGACGAGCTTTCTCCTCTTTTGTAGGTGTTGTCTTCATATGGTCTCCAACCTCGTCCATTTCCATATCCGCGACCTCGTCCTCGGAATTGGCCACCACCACGTCTTTGTTGGCTTCAACCGCTTTCTTCTTTAGTTTCATCAATCCGCATCTTGAGTACTTGGTCGGCGATATCTTCTTTTTTCTTCTTCTTTTCTTCATAAGCTTGTAGAGATCCAAGAAGTTGCTCTATTGTCATATCTTCCAAATCTTTTGTCTCTTCTATAACGGTGACTATATGCTCAAATTTTGGATTCAACGATCTAAGAACCTTCTCCATGATTCTTACTTCTTCTAACTTTTCTCCATTTCTTTTAAGGTTATTAGTAACCGTTAAGACTCTTGAGAAGTAGTCGGAGATGAGTTCACCTTCCTTCATTTGCAACGCTTCAAATTCTCCTCTTAGAGTTTGAAGACATACCTTCTTAACTTGCTCCGCTCCCTTGTAAGAGGTTCGAAGCTTCTCCCACGCTTCTTTGGCCGACTTTTCTCCCGCGACCTTCTCAAACGTATCTTCATCTAATCCTTGATAGATTAGACAGAGAGCTTTCTTGTCTCTCTTCCTTGAGTCTCTCAAACTATCCTTTTGAGTTTGAGATACACTAGCTTCGTTCTCCGGTTCAACGTAGCCTTTAACGACTATCTCCCACACGTCATGTGCTCCTAGAATCGCCGTCATTCTTAGACTCCAATTGTCGTAGTTGCTCTTTGTAAGCATCGAGACTTGGAAGGGAATGCCGTTACTCGCCATCTTTAGGAACCTCGCTCTGATACCACTTTGTTAGAAATTAAAAGTTTGATGGAGAGAGTATTTGAGAATTTTGGAAAAGAATGAGACTTTTAGAAAGTAGAAGATTTTATTACTTATAAACTTTTATGGAACAACTTTGAACAACTATCTTGTTTGTTCTTGATGTTATGTTACAAATGAAGGGGGTAGAGAGGTATTTATAGCCTATCAACTGGGTAAGCTTTCCAACCATCGAGATAAGAAGAATTTTAACGGTGACCGTCACCGGCGGCGATTTTTGTTTCTTTAGTGTTTTTGTTTTTTGTTGTAAAGATTTTAAACTTTTTTGAGAGAGGTTTGGAAAAGAGAAATCGCGGTGGTGTGAAAAAGAACAGTTGAGGAGGTCGACTGTGCGATAAAAATGGATCAGATTTGAAGATGATTAGTGGATAGAAGTGGGAAGTTGAGAAGAGAAATCGTGGCTTTTTTTGTTTCTAGGTTAAAAAAAAATGATTAATCGGAAACTAAAATGATTAAAAAAAATATTAAAAATTGTTGTACTTAAAAAAGTGTGGGACACGTGTCGCGCCCAGAATTGTTGAATGACTTCTGATTTAGTAAAGTAAAGATGATTTATTCTAATCTCAATATGGTATCAAGAGCCTGGGCATGTGCATTGGTCACCCCTTGGGGTCTAATGCACATGTCCTTAGGGCATGATTATTGGAGACCCCTTGGGGTCTAATGTGATGTTTTTATAATATAAAATTATTAAAATGGTTGTAAAAGGAAGAAAGAGAGTGTTTTTGTGAAGTATATTGAAATATAAAATTAATAAAAGTTGAGTAAAAGGAAGAGAGAGTGTTTAAAAGGGAGAGAGAGGGATCTAATATTGGATCTTTTGGAGAGTATTTTTGTGATGAAAAGAGAGTGTTTAAATATAAAATTAATAAAAGTTGAGTAAAAGAATGAAAAAGAAGGTATAAAGTTGAGTAAAAGGAAGAGAGAGTGTGTGTTTTAATAATTTTATATTAATTTTAAACCCCAAGGGGTTTGCAATAATCATAGCCTTATAATATAAAATTATGAAAACACACACTCTCTCTTCCTTTTACTCAACTTTATACCTTCTCTTTCATCCTTTTACTCAATTTTTATTAATTTTATATTTAAACACTCTCTCTTCCCTTTAAAAACACTCTCCAAAATATCTAATTTTAGACACTCTTTTTTTTTTTTAGACACTCTCTACTCTTTTTACTCAAATTTTATTAATTTTATATTTCAATATACCCCACAAAAACACTCTCTTTCTTCCTTTTACAACTATTTTAATAATTTTATATTATAAAACACCACATTTAGGTGCTTTAACCATTTTTTTCTCGTCTCTCTCTCCTCATCTCTTTCTTCTTCCTCGGTCTCTTCTACGTCTCCCTCTGTTTTCATATCAATGACTTCCGAATCTTCAGTTGAGCGTACAACTGTTTTCAATGTCGCTGATCCTCAGAGTACGCTCCTACCTGTCAACATGTCTAGTGTGACCAAGCTCTCCACCGTCAACAACCTGATGTGGAGTAGACAAGTTCGTGCGCTTCTAGACGGTCATGAACTACAAAGATTCATTGACGATTCTCCTCCTGCTGCTACGATCGCCACGAACGGTGTCTCTACTCCTAACCCCGTCTTCGCACCGTGGCGACGTCAAGATCGGCTTCTCTATTCTGCCGTCATAGGCTCGATCTCTTTACCAGTACAATCGGTGGTCTCCAGTGCCACCACCACCAAAGACGTCTGGGATACACTCGCTCAAACCTTCGGCAAACCCACTCGCGGTCACATACGCCAGATTAAACACCAAATCAGGACCTGCGTCAAAGGTACAAAAACTATCAGCGAGTATCTCCGTCTGTGTTGAAAACTAAACTTGATTTTGGATCAAGTATAATTATTGGGCTAATGATCCAATACTAAACCCAACACTTGATCCATATTCTAGAATTCTCTAGAAAAGATCCAAGACTCCACCTCCATAAAATGTTATAGAAAAGTCTAGAGAGTTTGAGATAGTAAGATAATGATCTAAGAGGTTGTAGAAAACTCTAGAAATTTGTACAAAAGTCTAGGAAGTAAGGAGTTAGTAGAAATATCTAGACCCTACGGATCTATCCAAATGGAAATCGGTAATTAATCAAAAAAATCAAAACTTTTCTCCTTTCTCTAATAAATCCTTCTATAATTCTAAAAAAATCTAAATCTTCTAGGTTTACTTCTTAAATTGTGTAGCTTTGTGGTGATTTGATGCGTAAATGGGTATTAGAACATCCACAAGGTTCAATTTTTTACATCAGGATGTGTGAATCAATTCAGCAACATTGCAATATTCCAGGATGTCATGGCTTACCCGAACTCAGAAAGGTAAGTGTATGAACAACTCATGCGAATCCCACTTTCGGTTGATTTTATTTCCATGTTTTCTAATTTCATTGTTGTTTTTTTCTCTAATTGTTCACAGGCTATAGCAAATTTAAGTTTGATCATAAACGGATTGTCGTGAGGGGTAGGGCAATCGGCTGGCGCACACGAAACGGTTGCTTTCTTTTAGCAGATCTCGGCGATGGTTTCTTAGTCCCAACTCATTATCCAGGGTATGTTCAAAGATCATAAATTTTGGTCATTAATTGATTATATATGATAATCAAATTATGAATCAACTAAAACAATCTTCTGCCTCATTCTTCTTCGTCTACTTCTTCCATTGGGAGGAAGAGCGACGACAGAGTAAGGTCGAAATAACGCTAGAGAAAATGAAGTTTATCAGTTGAGTCTCCATACGAAGGTCCTTTAGGTATGATGGAATCTCTTTTCTAAAATTGAGTTTTTTTTTGTTTGATCCTTGAGAAAATGTTGCGAATTTTGAAATCAACGTTTGGAGGTGTTCATCAAGTAAATCCATGTTTGAGTTTTTTTTTTTAATTTGATTTTGATTTTGATTTTGTGTAGGAAAGGGGTATTAGTACAATGGAAAGTCAAAGTCTTTCATGAATCTAGAGAGGAAGGTTCGTCGTCGTAAGACCAAAAGATCGTGTTTTCCTTCCTTTTCACCAAACCTCCTAGCAAACTCCAATTCTTCATTCCAGACTTTGGACCTAAAAAGACTCAATACAAAGGAGAAAGACTCGATAAAACCCTACAAAACAATGATTAGAATACGCCAAAAATGGAGTATATCAATTTCCCCAGACTTAGGTCTTTGTTTGTCCTCAAACAAACTCAAAACTAAGTAAAGGAAAAAGGTTTGAAAATGTGGAAACTCTTTTATTCTCAGCGAACCGTACCTTTGGCTCTCGATCTGCAGACCACACAATCCAGATTACGAACGACAAAGCTTCGCCAAAACAATCTCAACACACTTCTCAACCAAGCCATTTCCCAGATTATTCTTTGCAATAATACAAACCAAACGCACTTAAAGTATGCGTGAGGATCTCACTAAAGGTACCTTTTTAAAGAAGACGGCGCTAAGGGTTTCAGGCCATTTAAGGGTGGAGTTAAAGGTGTTTAGAGTGTTTAAGGGTTACCCAATGTTTCATAGAGGATGCAGGATATCGCACAAAATTGCAAGAGAGAGCGGGTCTGTTTGATGTCCACATTCTTTAAATCACTCATTCCAACCTTCTTTCTTTCTTCCTCTCTCCTTAGCCAACGTCCACCTTGGGTATACTCATGGTGCAGAGAGACATATTTTTAAAGATTTAACCACACTTCATCATCGATTTTTTTTTTTTTTTTTTTTTTTTTTTTAATGAATGATGATGAAGAGGGTTTTGATTACACATATATGCCCCTCAAACACGAAAATATTAGTATTAGTGTACATACCCAAGTGAGTCTTAATGATATTTCTTCCACTCCTTCTCCCTCAAGCCTCGTAAATAAGAGCGGGTGCTCTGTCCTTCAGAACGAGTGATCTAGAGGCCGTGTCGACCCATCTCTCTCCGGCCTTTTTGCACATATGCTGCACATATGACAATGAAGTAACAAGACGGCAAGGGGTTTGAAAGAGTAAAGTTAAAGGAGGGTACTAGCTAAAAATGAGCTAGCTATTCAGGATCAACAAGAGTGGTAGAAAGTAAAAAGAAGTCCTGAATATGATTCGTTTCTCTGATCTAGTACCAATAGCGAGAGAATTTTTGGTCAATATGAAACCTGGAAGATGGTGCATTGAGGTGTTCCAGCTATTCCTTGTAATCCGCGCTCTGAAGAAATGGTCACTATAAAGAGGGTTAATAAGCACAAATGGTTCAGGAATCGTCATAGAATAAAATCCTAGTTTCCGACTAAAAAGTCTTGACTCAATAAAACAAAGAAAAACATACTCAAAAGGACATAAGAGAAGAAAACATCCAAAATAAACAGCATCAGCAAGAACTCCCCCCAGACTTACTCCACACCGACCCGGTGTGAAAATAAGAAAAGAGAGAGAAAATAAATAAGTCCAAAAATAAAAGAAAATGCAAGAAAATAAAATGTCTTAGCGGAAATGGAAAGAGGGATAAGAGAGTGACTAGGCACTCGCGGTGTGCTCGGAATCCTCGTCGTCATCAGTGGTGGGCTTCTTACTTTTGGATGAACGTGTCACACGGCCTGAAGATGATGGTGGAGCAGGTGGTCTTTGAGCAGATGACGGAGCAGACTGTCGAGGAGCAGGCGGAGGAGCAGCTGAAGTGGTTGGCGCAGTAGCTGTCGCATCAGAACCCATGCACCCTTTTTAGAGCATGTGGAGCATTCGGCGAAGTACACCGTTATTCTTCTTTGTGGCGGCCACCATCCATTTCTTGTATTCGGCATCCGTCGGGTCGTCGGAGATCTCGCGAAGAGTATACTCGCTCTTGTAAGGCCTACGCATGAAGGCCTTGCTCTTCCTCACCGAACCGGTGTCCATCTCCAAATCCTCGATCTCGTCATCGCTTAAGTAAATAGGGGTTTCGGGAGCAGCTGCTCCGGCTCGGGTGCTCTCAGGAGGAACATTCGCTTCTGTTTCATCGCAAAGGTAAGTTGGACCCGGTGTAAACCCAATGTTTTCTCCTTCCTGCAAATCCGTCAAATAGGGTTGAGGCAACCTGCAAAACAGAACACGGTCATCCCGAGAAGTGAATCGGTAGACGTTTGCGTCGGCCATGATTTGACAGTTGATGAGGAAGTTGATATCCATGACGCGCTCCTCATCGTTGCAAAACGTGTTGTTCAAGTCGACTCCCAAATGTACGAATAGCTTTGTCAAGAGGCTCCCGATTCTCTCTGTCTTTGTCTTCCCGTCCACGGTTCTCTTCTCCGCTATCACTCGAGCAAGTACGGCTCCCATGTTAACATCTAAGTCCATATCGCAAGCGAGCTCCGGAACCATAGAAAGAACTTCCCGAACCCCATTATATAGAAGCACCAGCTCCGCAATTCGAACCTTGCTATGGTTCTCTTGAGCAAAGAAGACAGCGGATAACTCCTTAGCCGCAATGCGGATTGCGGGGTTGCGGATAGAAGATTGAGCCGCACTATGGGACGCATAGTTGTCGTGAGCGATGTAGTTCCAAAAGGCATGCTTTGCCGTGAAGACGGTTGGAAAAGCGATGGTTTCCGATTCGAAATCGAAACCATAAACCGTGCAAAGTGTCCTTATGGAGATGCCATACTTCTTCCCGTTAGCGAAGAAGGTGAGAACTCCTTGAGATGCCACCGGATGTTTGGGGTTGGTGAAAGTTAACTTGGCCGAGGCCAAGCATTGACGCACTAGGTCCGGATAGAGCACATCGGTGGAAGAGACGAGCTCGGTGAGTTGAGCACGGGAGAGTATGTCGCTTACTTCTCGGTGAAGTCCAAGGTTCCTCAATGTGTTGGGGCACACGAATCGGGTTGGCTCTACATCAATCTCCAACCAGTTGTTGTAATAGTAAGCGTCATTCTGATCCCAAGCATCGTCCGAGTTAAGCGGGAGACTAGAGTCGGGTAAGACGAAACGTATTGGATTGGCGGCTCTTGGCCATGGATAAAGAGCACCACTCGTCGTAGCAATTCCCTTGCCCTTGGCGGCTTTGCTCTTAGGGTTTCCATATGAAGTCTTTGTCATCCTGCAATAGCCACAAAGAACAAGCCGAAAACACAGGCATAAATCCGATTCTCACCATAAGTACACAATCATCAAAATTTACTTCAAAAGCAAAATCTTCATTTAAAATTCCAAAATTCGATGTGTGCATGTCTTAGCAACCAAATTCACTAGTTCCAATTCAGCACAGTGAGTAATTTGAGCCCAATCACACACGAAAATCCTCAAAAATTCAATTTTTCAATCCAAATTAGGGTTTTACTTCGAACAACAAATTGCGAGCAGATTTCACTACCCTAAGGCACGAAATCAGTAATGAAACAAGTGGAAACAAACCCAAAAAGATTCTAGCAAGATTAAGCCATCGATTTCACCTTTGAACTTCGAAATTTTGGACTGAAAAATAGATATTTGGAGTACATACCTTGGTTGTCTTGAAAAACAAAGTGGATAAATGAAAAGAGCGTGAAAAATCGAGTGGAATCGAGCTAAAAATCGCACAAATCCATGAAGGATTCACAAACTTGGGTTTGGAGAGAAAAGCTTGAAGTGTTATCAATGGAAGAAAATCGTGGGGAAGGAGAAGAAAGAGAAGAGATGGGCACGATTAAATAGGAAGGAATAAGTAAGTGGATCCCACAAAATCAGTTATTTCCCAATAAATTAGGAAAATATTCTGATATAAAAGTTGTTTCCCCTTTTTGCCTAGATTCTCGGGCCCATCAAATATTCTCCTTGACTTACCTGTTGGTGGGCCTTAATTTGAAATCCGAAAATTCGAAATTTAAAATTACCCAGGAGAGCAGGCGACGTATTGGACGGAGCAGGTGCTCTCATGGGATCGGTCGGTCTGATGAAGGGACCGACCGGTCTCATTTCCAGTGAATATGCCCGATCTTTGGATCGACCGGTCCGATCATGGGACCGACCGGTCTCATTTCCAGTGAATATTGACGCCTTGGTGCGAAGGAGCAGGTGCTCCCCATGGCCTTTTCATCTAAATTTGGCAGAAGTTTCCGTGTCGATCGACGGATAGGAGTGTCGATCGACATTGTGGTTTCTGGAAAATCTTCATCACGGCTCCGATCAGTGTCGATCGACATCGAGTCTTGCCGATCGACGGAGGACTCTCTGGAAGCAAGGCGACACCTAAAGCTTTCCTATACTTCCTTAGTTCACACAAAAGCAAGGCGGTTTCCACATTATTCAACTCAGCATTAATGATCACGGGGTAAGTAGAGTTAGGGCCTAGAAAGGCGTACCTTAGCCCGGCAGGAAGGGTTTTGAGCTCGAGTTTTGGAGCCTTCAGCTCGCTCTAAGGGCTGTCAACAGTGTTTCCAGTGTTGGAAATTTCAGCAGGTTTTAACCGGATTAATCTCTATTAATCAACCTAGTCACGATTCCAATTGCCTAGGATCTAGGGTTTGTAAACAATGAATCTACAAGAATAGGATCTCGAATATACCTGGAGTTTTGCAGCAGAATTAGAACAGGGATTCGAGATCTTTAGCGCATCAATTGTTGCACCTCTACTGATAGTCCACACGCACACAAACTGGAATCCGCAGGGATACTAGTACCTGGAATCGGATCTCTTAGGGAATCCTGCGTTTCAGAGGATGTTATGGACTTAAGGCTTATCAGGTTTTCGTGCCTCATATCCTATATATAGGCACGAGCCAAAAACCTAATTGACCAGTAAATAAACCGGCTCAAATTAAGTCATTAAACCAAAATTCCTATTTCGATTATTGGCCCGTGTCGATCGACACTACTCAGTGGTGTCGATCGACACCTTCTTTAAACCACGATTATAATGTGTATCAAATACACATGTCGATCGACACCACTCTATAGTGTCCATCGACACATCCTCTAAAACATGATTCTTATGTGTATCAAATACACATCATTTAATCATTACATTAATGATCATTCCCACATAAAGTAAATCCAATTTGCTTAGGTGTGTGACCCTGTAGGATCATATAATACTAGCAATGAGTTCATAACTCATAGATCATCAGCGACTTCTAGCAAAACGTCATGACCACCTAGTATCATATGAATGTCTAATCTCGACAGTACAACTATCTCTAGATTGAATACAAGTGTGATTTCAGGACATTCCCAACAATCTCCCACTTGTACTGGAATCAACTATTCCCATAATCCCTTCGTCTCTATATCTCGATATGGCATAAGGCAAGAACCGTGTCATCCTTATTATAGCCAATATCACGTTCATCGAACTCCGATTTATACTGATTAAAAATAAACGACTGACAATCACCTCGTTTGAGCGCGGCCACGCATTTCTCAGTATCAAATCTTCGATGGGCCCTGAGATATTTATCTCCTGTTATATAGGAGGGACAAATCCCATCTTGTTCCATCCCTGTTACTTCACACACTTCATGATACGCCCAATCAATGCCTTTATAGTCACCAGTTACGGATAACGTTTGACAAAGTCAAAGCGGACCAATTCATATGCAAGAAATTATGATGAACTCAGGTCTAAGGACTATACTCTATAGTCGTAATGAGAACCTCTTATGACACTTATATAACTATCCTGTAGAGTTCTCATTAGCGGGTCATGTCCGATCATATGTTCTCTAACATATATCTATGTGATTGACTTTAATACTCTTATTAATGACTCCATGAAACTTAGTCATCAGTCACCTCACATGCTAGTCTCACGCGGTTGTCAGTGTCCCACTCTAACAACCTTGACTAGGGACAAATATAATCTATGTCATTTATCACTTATAGGGTTTCATGATCAAGTCCTCAACTTGATGACCTATAAGAATGCCATAAATTACTTTGGGACTATTATTTAATTATCCAATAATCAAATAATACATGAAACAATTTCATTATGACATAACCAAAGTATGTCCACATGAATATCATAACATAACTAAATCCATTACAACTCCCACTAGAATCAAGATCACATCTTAATATATCCAATACCTACAGCAGGAGGGTGAAACTCATGCTTAGGTCGTGGAAGAGGTTGCGGCGCTCTGCTTGGAACCCTTTCCAACAAACCGCAGGCTGCGGTGCTCTGCTTGGAACCCTTTCCAACAAACCGCACCGCCATATAGACACAAAACATAACCAGATTCCGACCGGAAATCGTCTTTGTCCGTCTAACCACTCTCAACAAAAAATCATTACTTCCTCAGTTCACCAAGCTCCTATCCTTAGTATTCTTCAAATACTTGAGAATTTTCTTGGTAACTTTCCAGTGACTTTCACATGGATCATATTGGTATCTACTCGTCATGCTTAAAACACAAGCAATATCTGGACAATGCAGGTCATGGCATTAATGATAGATTCCACTGCACACGCCTGAGAATCCTACTCAAACGTTCTTGCTCAGCCAACGTCTAGAGACATTGCATCTTGCCAAGATTAATGCCATAAGACATTGGTATGAGGCCCTTCTTGGAATCATGCATACTGAACCTGTCCAAGACCTTATCACCATAAGCATCTTGACACGATCCAACTAGCCTACCCAATCTATCTCTATAGATTCTTATTCCAAGAATTCACGCGGCTACTCCCATGCCTTTCATTGAAAAACAACTTCCGAGCCAAGTTTCTAAAACTGAAGCAACAGAATGTCATTTCCGAGAAGAAGTATGTCATCTACATACATAACGAGAAATGCAACTACACTCCCACTAGTCTTTTTGTAAACACATGGTTCCTCTTCGTTCCTGATGAAGTCAAACATTTTGACAGCTTTATCAAAACGAAGATTTCAACTCCGTTATGCTTGCTTCAATCCATAAATAGATAGATGAAGCTTGCATTCTTTCCCAGCATTATTAGGATATGTGAAACCTCAGGTTGTGTCATGTACACATCCTCTTCGAGAATTCCATCAAGGAAAACTGTTTTCACATCCATCTGCCAAATCTCATCACCATGATAAATGGCAGTTACTAGGATAATCCGAATGGATTTAAGCATAGCGACTGGGGAATAAGTCTCTTCATAGTCATACCATGAATTTGCAGGAAACCTTTAGCCACTAACTTAGCTTTGTATATCTTGATATATCCTTTAGCCATTTCGGATCTAGCGACTCAAAGCCACTTTTCGGAGTTCGGGCCCAACACTGCTTCTTCAAAATTCGCAGGCTCGTCATTGTCAATGATCAACAAGTCACGATAATCGGTCGCGAGAAATCCCTATTTCTCGGAATCGTGACGAATCCTTTCGGATCTGCGAACTTCAGGCACCACAGGTGTAGGTTCAACAACTCTTTGCAGATCCGGCTACTGCTCTTCCTTAACAGGTTGAGCAATCTCCTGTGACTCTCGAACATCTTCGAGTTGTACTTCACTCCCACTGTTCTTCTTGGAAAGACAATCTCTCTCAAGAAAACATAGTTCTTAGCAACAAACACTTTGTTTTCAGAACTGTTATCGAAGTAGTAAGCCTTGGTTCCCTTAGGATAACCAACGAAGTAGCACTTATCGGATTTGGGTGCGAGCTTATCAGATATGAAATTTCACATAAGCCTCACAATCCCAAATTTTCAGGAAAGACAAATCGGAACATTTCCAGTCCACATCTCATGTGGTGTCTTTTCAATTGATTTTGATGGAACCCTATTTAGTGTAAACTCAGACATTTCTAGAGTGTATCCCTAAAAGAGATATAATGGAAGATCTTTGTGACTCATCATTGATCGAACCATATCCAATAAGGTCCGATTCCTCCTCTCGGAAACTCCATTCCATTGGGGCGTTCCAGGAGGAGTGAGCTGTGAAACAATTCCACACTCTCTCAGATGATCACTTAACTCTTGACTTAAGTATTCTCCTCCGCGATCTGATCGAAGAAGTATTCTCCTCCGCGATCTGATCGAAGAGCTCTAATACTTTTGCCAATTTGATTATGTACTTCATTCTGGAATTCCTTGAACCTTTCAAAGGATTCCGACTTGTGACTCATTAGATAAACATAGCCATGCCTACTGCTGACAATCGACTGACAAACACCATCGGGCCGCACACATCTTTATGTATAAGGCCCAATAATTCTTTGCCCTTTCATTTAGTTTGATAAAATGGGCCTTAGTCATTTTGTCCAACAGTAGGATTCACATTTCTCACATGATTCACAATCAAGTGAGTCCAGAAGCCCATCACTATGGAGCTTCAGAATCCGATGTGGCCCAAAATGACAATGCTAGAGAACCGTTTTGTATTTATGTTATAGACAGTCATAGATTGGTTTAAGACATAAAACCCATTCTCTAATGGGGTGCTACCATAGAATATATCATTAAGATCAAAAGAGCAACATTTGTCTTTTATCAAAATAAAATCATTCAAAATCATACAAGAAAATGAAATGACATTTCTGCTCATAGCAGGTACATAATAGCAATTATTTAGTTTCTAAAACCAAGCCTGAAAGCGACTACAGATGGAAACTTCCTACAGCTAATGCAGCAACCCTTGCTTCATTCCTGTTGAGCATATCCACTTGTCCCTTCTTCAACATTCTATTGTTGCTTAGGCCCTGCATATTTCAATAAATATGAGCACCACAACCGGTATCTAATACCCTTAAGATAGAACTTGAAATAACATAAATACCTGAAGAAGAAGTCTCAAACATCTTCATTATTTCCATAGTATCTTCCATGTATTTCTTGCATTTTCTCCTCCAATGCCTTGGCTCCCCACAGTAGCTGCAAGTATCATCATCAGATGGGCCAGACTTGGGTTGAGTGAGAAAATCGGGCTGATCCTGATTCACAATCTGGACGGCCTTTCTCTCACCCTTGTCTTTACCAGGTTTCTCAAACCTTTTTCCCTTCTTGATATTGAGCTCAGCTGTCTTGAGCATGTCATGCAGCTCAGTCAACGTCTTCGTCAAGCCATTCTTGATGTAGTTCTTGATGAACTTATCATAGCTCGACGGCAGTGACTGCAGAATGATGTCAGTAGCCGACTCTTGGCTAATGGGACAATCCAGTCTCCTCTGGTTATCAATATAACCCTCCATCTTTATGACATGAGGACTCACTGGAGCATCCTTTGGTAGCTCGCACTCAACTAGAGATTTAACCGTCTGGTATCTCTCAGTTCGAGTCTGCTCCTGAAACATCGCTTTCAGGCTAGTGATCATCTCGATGGGCGACGCCACGTTCTCACATTGCTTCTGCAAGTCAAAGTTCATGGTAGCCAACATCAGACAACGCACATCGACCACATCATAGTAATGCTTATTCCAAGCATCATATACTGCATGTGAAGCATTGGACCTTAGTTTCTCGGGGAGAACTTTCTCAAGGACGTAGTCCTTTCTCTCCTGCTTGAGAATGATTCTCAAGTTCCGATACCAATCAAGGAAGTTGGATCCATTTAACTTGTCCTTCTCAAGGATGGATCTCAACGAGAAAGAATTCTGATTAGACATAACTGTAATAAGAAAAGGAAAAATTCAGTTATGATATTCAGGAAGTGAGAAATCTTAACAATTAAGAAAACTCGCATTATATTCAAAACAATGTTTCCTCAAATGAATATAATGATCCAAGATCCATATTTCACCAAAACCCGAGCGAGCCACTGGCTGTCACTCAAATCTTAGCTATATAGGTAAGCAACACTTTGCAAATCATATCCAATATGACTCTTGGTTGTGGATAAAACATCTTATGTTTAGTCCACCTGATGTCTATGAGCCCAGAACTTCTGATAGCCCATTCAAGTAAACCAATCTCTTCAGTCGTGTAATAGTTGATGCCATGCACTGCAAGCCCATCAACACAATTACCTACTGCCTTACTCATGTCACTGCGGACACCTTGCACTACAAGCATATCACGCAATGAAACGAGTCTTGACAGCTGACAAGATCGGGAAGACATCCAGAACACTTGATATTTAGTTGAGGAACTTAACTTTTAATCCCAACACATATCAAATATGCACTTAGGAAGGTTTAGAATCTCATTAAATCTGATTTGGTTATTTGATTGTAGGTTCACTAACCCACAATCTTAGTGTCGATATCGATCGACACTACCTTAGTGTCGATATCGATAGACACTACCTTAGTGTCGATCGACACTCACCTCTCTGTAACAGTTCTTCGACAACCGATCAATCCAATTGAACCAGTTTCGATAACCGACCCGATAACCGGTCAGTGTCGATCGACACAACATTTGTATCGATCGACTTTGACTAACCAAATTTAATTTTCTATAATCGGTCAATCCAATTGACCGAATCGATAACCGGTCAATCCAATTGAACCGGATCGATAATTGGTCTTTGTCGATCGACATAACGATTGTATCGATCGATGCTAACCAAACCAAATCAACTTTGCGATAACCGGTTAATCAAATTGAACCGAATCGATAACCAGTCAATCCAATTGACCCGGGTCGATAACCGGTTGGTGTCGATCAACACAATATTTGTATTGATCGACACTAACCAACTCGCAATAAACCGCAATAAGCTGGTTTAATTGATTTCTAACCAAGCGCGATAACCGATTCAATCCAATTGAACCGGTTAACCAACCGCAAGGCCGTGTCGATCGACACGACACTAGGGTTTCTGGAACTTTGATCTTACGATCGAAAACCCTAAAATCTTAGCAAAGCCGTGTCGATCGACACAACCATTGTGTCGATCGACACGATCGGTTCGGATCAACTTTAACAAAATAAATTCAGTGAAAAAAAATGATCCATCAAGCATCCTAAACATCACATGTTTCAATCTGAATTCTCTAATTCAATTATATGCTTTAAGATTCATTCGTTAAACCCTAAGCCTCTGATACCACTGTTGGAAATTTCAGCAGGTTTTAACCGGATTAATCTCTATTAATCAACCTAGTCACGATTCCAATTGCCTAGGACCTAGGGTTTGTAAACAATGAATCTACAAGAATAGGATCTCGAATATGCCTGGAGTTTTGCAGCGGAATTAGAACAGGGTTTCGAGATCTTTAGCGCATCAATTGATGCGCCTCTACTGATAGTCCACACGCACACAAACTGGAATCCGCAGGGATACTAGTACCTGGAATCAGATCTCTTAGGGAATCCTGCGTTTCAGAGGCGGCTATGGACTTAAGGCTTATCAGGTTTTCGTGCCTCATATCCTATATATAGGCACGAGCCAAAAACCTAATTGACCAGTAAATAAACCGGCTCAAATTAAGTCATTAAACCGAAATTCATATTTCGATTATTGGCCCGTGTCGATCGACACTACTCAGTGGTGTCGATCGACACCTTCTTTAAACCACGATTATAATGTGTATCAAATACACATGTCGATCGACACCACTCTATAGTGTCGATCGACACATCCTCTAAAACATGATTCTTATGTGTATCAAATACACATCATTTAATCATTACATTAATGATCATTCCCACATAAAGTAAATCCAATTTGCTTAGGTGTGTGACCCTGTAGGATCATATAATACTAGCAATGAGTTCATAACTCATAGATCATCAACGGCTTCTAGCAAAACGTCATGACCACCTAGTATCATATGAATGTCTAATCTCGACAGTACAACTATCTCTAGAGTGAATACAAGTAAGATTTCAGGACATTCCCAACATCCAGGAGCTGGAGTCTCATCCTCTGGAGCAGGTGCTCCTTCAGCATCATCCGGTTTTAGATTCAAGAAACCGGTAGACTTCTCCATCTGACCCGAATCCAACATCCTGGCTAATCCGACTGCATCCTCACTCAAATAACCATGTTCATTTTCGGCTTTGGTTAGCACCACATCAAGCGGATCATCAATTAGGATTTCTTCAATCTCTTTCTCTGAAATCTCGAGGTTGCCCTCAATGGCAAATGTTTGTCCATCAATGGTTGGCTGCTTGAGCAATCTATCCATCTCAAATTCCATGATAATGTCTCCCAGCTGGAGACCAATTATACCATTCCTCACATCGATAATCGCACCAGCTGTGCGCAGGAAAGGACGTCCCAAAATCAAGGGATCTTTCGGCTCTTCATCAAGTTCCAGCACCACAAAGTCAGCTGGGATCAACATGTTTCCAATCCTGACATGTAGATCCTCTAGGATCCCCACGGGTAACTTCACTGACCTGTCAGCAAAAACCAAAGAAATACGAGTTGGTTTAAAGTTAGTATAACCAAGTTTCCTTGCAACCGAATAGGTCATGAGGTTCACGCTTGAACCCAAATCACATAAGGAACACTTGAAACACATAGAACCAATCTGCATGGCTAACACAAATTTCCCGGGGTCATCTAGCTTCTTAATAATCTTGTTTTGCAGCACAGCACTACAATCCTTGGATACCAACGTGGCACCCTGCTCTGATGAACCTTTACCGGTAATCAAACTCTTAACGTACTTTTTCATAGCCGGCATCATCTGTATAGCATCGGTCAATGTGAGCTTTATCGTAAGTTGATCCAACATCTCCTTACACTTCGCCTCTTCCAGATCTTTCTGCGATTTCCTTGGAGGTATTGGGTAAGGGACTGGGGGTTTGAACACGAGACCGAACCTGATCAACCAGCTCATTCGGTCTAAGCACAGGAGGAGACGGTCCAGCAACTGCTTTGTCCTGCTTTTCAGCTGGAGCAGGTGCTCCCTGTTGGAGCGGGTGCTCCGCACACTTTTCTGGGCAGTTCTCAGCTGCTGCCCCCACAACTGGCAGAAGAGTTCTCCCACTTTGCAGAGTGATTGCAGCCACAAACTCTCTGGGGTTCGCAATCAATTTACCTGGCAGAACTCCCTGTGGGCTTTTGATGGCCTCTGCAGTTTGAGCCACTTGCGTGTCAAGCTTCTTAACATGGTTAGTTACGGCTTCGAGTCTACCATTGAGGTCCGAGTACATGGAGTATACCTTAGTGTTTAGCTCAGCAGCGGTCTTCTTTTGATTTTCCATCAATTGTTGCATCATGCTCTTAAGTTCATCCTGGGAAGTGTTACCGGAGCTCGCAGGAGCTTGAAAGTTGTTGAACCTGGGCTTTTGACCTTGAAACAGAACGAATGTCTTGCCTTGAAAACCCTGAGGTGCCGTCTTCTGGAAACCCTGATCCTGAGGTTTTTGGTTCTGATAACCGGTTTGCTGCGGGTATACCTGATCCTGCGGATTCTCTACATTCGTACTCCTGTAAGAGAAATTCGGGTGGTTCCTGTAGTTTGGGTTGAACCCTTGGTTTCGGACATACCCCTGCCCATTCACGTAACTCACTTCCTCCTGATCATGGTCTCCTCCATCGGTCGTATCCTCAGCTAGTGCTTCTCCACTCTCATCAGCAAAGTGAACCATCCTTTGGTTCCCTTTGATCAGCAAGTTGACCTTAGCCGTTAGGTCATCAATCTTACGCGAATCTGTTCCGTTAGATTTTGTAGTCCGATCATACTCCTGAGACTTGTTGCTCGAGCTTGCGGCTAGGTTCTCAATAAGCTTGTAAGCACTCTCCTTCGTCTTGGTCATAAAATCACCATCACTAGCAGCGTTCAATGTGTTCCGGTATTCCCAATCAACACAGTCGTAGAAAATACCCAGCAAGTTCTCATCTGTGAATCCGTGATGTGGACACTCCTTTTTATACTCTTTGAAACGTTCCCATGCCTCACAAAAAGACTCTCCCGAATGTTGCTGAAATGTGGAGATCTTGTTTCTCAACCCCGC
The DNA here is from genome assembly GCA_963576765.1 of Draba incana. Taxonomy (NCBI): domain Eukaryota; kingdom Viridiplantae; phylum Streptophyta; class Magnoliopsida; order Brassicales; family Brassicaceae; genus Draba; species Draba incana. Next base: position 475,016 of record OY755205.1, on the reverse strand, counting down.
GGTCACAGATGTGAGTTATCTCTCTGAGATACACCTCCATGGTCTTGTCACCTTTGGTATGAGTTTGTAACTGACCGTGGAGTTCATATACTCTGGCAGGCGTGAGCTGGTTGAAGTGATGAGCTAGAGTGAGCAAGATCTCTTGAGAGGTGCGATAGTGTATCACCAGACTCAGAATATCCTCAGAGAGTGAGCCAAGGAGCCAACTTTGAACGATTTGGTCAGCTCTGACCTAAGTAGAGTGGTCTGGATTAACCACGGCTTCTGCGTTTCCCACAATATCATGAACTGGGAGTGTTGGTAGCGGAGGAGAAGCATCACCAATGATGAACCCTAAGAGGCCCTGACGGGTAAGAAACGACTCGAACTGTCTCTTCCATAGAAGATAGTTGTTCTCGGTAAGCTTGACAGTAACACATGTATTTATGTGAACCGTAGGAGGACGAAAGAGATCGATGTCGTCCATGGCTCTGATACCATGTAGGAGAAAACAAGAAAGCTGTTTAAGGTGAGAAATATGAGAACTTGAAATCTTATTTCATTTCATCTTAGCTAACTTGTTACATCGATCGCTTGTGTTTGCTTTATACTACTTCAATGTTTTAACCTAGTGTCTCTTTTGCCACATGTCGACATCTGAGACCACTATTCACTTGACAAGATTGCATAACGGTTATGTGTGTGGATTGGCGCCTCCATACCGACAAAAACGTCTTCATGTCCTTTTTGTGAGCTGGCTTAATGAAAAAAGAAGAGTTGTACAAACCAATGCAGTAATCCCATCCCCAACAGTCCACAGAGTGAAATCCGTTTTGGTTTTATCTGAAGGTAACGGAGTTTGAACTTGGCGCTCAACCCAACTGGGCTTCTTTCCTTTTTCTTCTTTGGGCTTATTGGGCTTGGTCTGACTTTGTTTCTTTCCTGCAAGTTCACTTTCCGAAACGCTGCCATGTTGCTTTGTTCCAGAATTTGGCTTTCGTGAAGACTAAGGAGATTCCGATGTGATCTTCGAAAATTCCGATGTGATTATACCAATATGGCAAAGCAAGTACCGGTCCGGTACACATAACCTTTTTCAGAATCTGAAATAAGTCTGTCAACACAAGTGCAATAAAACCATAACCTTCGACAAATCTACAACGATAATATCCCGTTAGTGATAAATAATTTGCGCGGGGAATTAGTCCCAAACTATAGCGACGAATTATGCACGAATGAATTAGAGTCCTATATGAACCTTCGACAAGGAATTAGCCACAACTACTCTTTTCCATTACGATCGAAATAAGGATATAATTGAGTGGAGATTTGGAATGTATTTCTCATTCTCAATTCAAAGTTGCTCTGCTTCTAATTGATATACCGAATTATATATCTCATATGATAACTAGTTTTTTTTTTTTTGTTGATTGGTAAAGTTCAAAAATCTGAATAATATTTTGGTTGATAGTTGGGTTTTACATCAGAACAAACCAAAAAAGCCAAGCCACAACTATATCCGCTACCCATATTCTATACAAAAACGGTTTGATCCTTTCAAGAACACAATACCTTCCTATACCAAAACCCAGCCAGGCGGACCGCCACCCAAAATCTAATGCTCATCAGCCCTTCTTATAGAGGTTGAAACCCTCTCATCTTCAAATACCGTGTGCAACCACCGAGGTCCATTAGCAGCTACATAAGACTGCCTAAACTCCCTTGATAGTGCACTTTTAGCAATAAGATGGACACCTCTATTGGTCCCTTTTGCTGCTAGCTCAACTCTCCACTCCCTTATATTTTGACGGGCAAATATCATATCCGAGGCATGTCTAAAGGAGGGCCATGCCTTAGGACCTAGTAGAGCTCCCACCAAGCAAACATTCTGAATCGAGAAGATGACCTTGTTTGCTTTGTGAAACCCTATACTCTCCATGGCCCAAGTTGAGGCTATTAGCTGAGCTTCAAGAGGTGAATCCAGGTTTGTGAAGAATCTTCTGCTATGAAGAACAAACTGGCCAAGATAAGTCTGTCAACAACAGCGCAATAAAACCATAACCTTCGACAAATCTACAACGATAATATCCCGTTAGTGATAAATACTTTGCGCGGGGAATGATTCCCAAACTATAGCGACGAATTATGCACAAATGAATTAGAGTCCTATATGAACCTTCGACAAGGAATTAGCCACAACTACTCTTTTCCATTACGATCGAAATAAGGATATAATTGAGTGGAGATTTGGAATGTATTTCTCATTCTCAATTCAAGGTTGCTCTGCTTCTAATTGATATATCGAATTATATATCTCATATGATAACTAGTTTTTTTTTTTTGTTGATTGGTAAAGTTCAAAAATCTGAATAATATTTTGGTTGATAGTTGGGTTTTACATCAGAACAAACCAAAAAGGCCAAGCCATAACTATATCCGCTACCCATATTCTATACAAAAACGGTTTGATCCTTTCAAGAACACAATACCTTCCTATACCAAAACCCAGCCAGGCGGACCGCCACCCAAAATCTAATGCTCATCAGCCCTTCTTATAGAGGTTGAAACCCTCTCATCTTCAAATACCGTGTGCAACCACCGAGATCCATTAGCAGCTACATAAGACTGCCTAAACTCCCTTGATAGTGCACTTTTAACAATAAGATGGACACCTTTATTGGTCCCTTTTGCTGTTAGCTCAACTCTCCACTCCCTTATATTTTGACGGGCAAATATCATATCTGAGGTATGTCTAAAGGAGGGCCATGCCTTAGGACCTAGTAGAGCTCCCACCAAGCAAACATTTTGAATCGAGAAGATGACCTTGTTTGCTTTGTGAAACCCTATACTCTCCATGGCCCAAGTTGAGGCTATTAGCTGAGCTTCAAGAGGTGAATCCAGGTTTATCTTCTGCTATGAAGAACAACCTGGCCAAGATGATTCCTTGATACCCATGAAGCTCCATAACAATGTTTTTATAACCGGATCGGATACCGACTCGGCATTGTTAAGGAGTGACTTGTCAGACCGGTTCAACCGGTTGGACCGGGTTTCTAAATTTTTTGATTATTTTATATATATATGTTTATATTTATATACATATTTATGCAGATAAAGAATTGATAAAATGTTTGAAAAGTTTTTTTTTTTAAAAAGCCTTTGAGCGGCTTCTCTCTCAAAAACAAAAAACCTAGAGTCGACAGTCTGTGCTCGATCTATCTCTCCGGCGCGCGTGGAGCCTCACCGCCGGCCGGAGAGGATTCCTTTCCCTCTAATTTCACTGTTGCGTCTTTTCCCGGTGGATTTTGGTGTGCTACGACGACGGTTTGGGAGAAAGGCGTTTCGAGTAGGTGGTAGTGCGTTCCCGGTTGTGAAGAATCGGTCCTGAGCATGTTTTAACCGGCTTTTGTGGTTTCAGTAAGGGGCTTTCGAGGACGAAGCTTCCCCTGCGATTATGGAGTTGTATTTCAAACTTGCCTTGAGATTGGATCTCGGATCTGTCCGGTGCGGCGGTGATGTGTTTTTTCGATGATTGGGACTCTGACTGAGGACATCGGAAATCCCTTCTCATCATGAACAAGTTACCGAGGCTACGAATCTTGTGTTCGAATCCCGCTACAACTCGACCCAATAAGTCCAGGTTTTGTATCCCTCCTTCCGGTCCTAGTAGTCACGGTTTAGTATTTGATTGTGGATGATAGGAAGCGGTGCTTTGTGTGAATTTTGTTCTGCTGGGAATTATCGGTAGTTATCCTTAGCGGATACTAATCGGTAGTAGGGCTGAGCAATGGCTGGATGTGGAACTTGTGGCCTAACCTTGCCTTCGATTCCCAGTTTTTATCCACAAAGCCTTCTCTCGGGCCTCCGGTTAGTATAACTCTCCAATGCTCATGCCTGTACTTAGCGCTGATTTGGGTTCGTGATGTTAGATTGGTGTTTTGTTTGATGGGATTCTTTGCGAGACTGAGACATTGCGATAAAGGACTAGGTTATGGGGTTTCTGCGGAAGCCTCCCTTTGATTTCAATGGGCGTTAGTTCAAGCGGAAGCCTTTTTATTCCCGGCTTTGTTTGCAGTTCTGGAGAAGTGGTTTCATGAGAACCTTAGACGGTCCGCTCCACGGCTGAATTGGATAAAGTTCGGGTATAGATCTTGTTATATAAAAGGGTGTTATCCCCTGTTGTATTTTGAGCGCTTGCAGAATTTTGGTTTCTGCCTCTCTGTAAACTCTTTTCTATCTAATATATCCTTTTAGATGTCAAAAAAAAAAAGGTTTTTTATGACCTGATGGAATAATGTCTGAGAAGAAGCATAATAAAACGAAAAAGAAAATTAAAAGAAACAGAAAAATTAAAAAAAGTAGACAGTTACGTTTTAGAAATATTAATCTTTCTTATTCAAAATAAGGGGCGTGCCAATCTCAATATGCCCTGTTTAAATAATTTTTGGCAGCCAAATGCATAACCCCATGATATTATTATTTTTGTCTTTCGTCGTGATCCTTTGAAATCACATGTTCACCTTCTTCATTTGAAAAACTACACCTGCACTAAAAAAAGAAGCTAAGATCTAGAAATTTTTGACCATGCCCAATTGTACTCCTCCCACCCTTAATACCGCCCCAATTCAATCGTCTCTGTCGCTGTCTTGAGGCAATCCTAATTTACTAATTTCATTATATGTCGCTGTCTTGAGGCAATCCTAATTAACTAATTTCATTAAAAAAAAATTTATTTGGCTGAACCCGGTTTTGACGGTCGAACTAAGTCGCCGGGTTTGGCGGTTTTTGGCCGGTTTTACCTAAATCCGGGTTTTAATACAACTCGGAGTCGGTTTGATGGGCGATTCCCGGTCGGACCTATTCAACCGGCCAGTCCGATCCGGTTATGAAAAAATTGCTCCACAGGCCTTTGGGAGGAGGGCGCCACTGGTCTCTTAACACCTGACTATTATGGCCATCATCAGTCCCCATTACTTGCAATCTGAATCTGCATCCAAAGCTTGAACCTCCTCCCATAACTCGGATGCTTCCAATCCCGATAGCGCTGTCACATCAGCCAACAGCTTCCTCCTTCAAACAGAAACTTATTCCTACTCTTCCAGATATGCCACAAGACCCACGCAAACACCGATCGTCCACCTTTAAAGGCAAGTGTATAGATTCTATAGAACCGTAACGAGGCAATATAGAGAAATGACAAGACAAATAAGACTAAGGAAACATAGGATAACGAAGATTGCAAAACATGAATATTTAAATGTAGAAAGAAACAAGTAATAATAATAATAATAGCAACAATAGAAACAAAATTGTCTTAAACAAAAACTTTGATCCTACGAAGTCTGGTTTCTGGAATTAACCAAAGAGAAAAAAGCTCTTCACAGGAAATAAAACAAAAAATCTTTGGATAAATCCTGTCCGATGAAAACTATGAGATAAAAATCTTGTTTGGTGGACCCATGGTGCTCTTCAAGTACAAGCACCTAACCTGCAAAACGAAAAAGGAAAGTTAGATAAATGATTAACGCGAGCGAAAAAGAAGATTACAAAGAGAGTATTGTTATACTAACATTTTGCCAGTTTCTTGTTCTTGTTCAACTTCTTAACATGTTTCTTGTTCTTGTTCAACTTCTTAAGAGCTTCAACATCCTTAGAGTCTGAGCTAATCTTCTCAGCCTAAGCAAACCAAAACTCCAAGTTATTACTTATACACACTACTAGCCAAAAACACATACAAAAGTGAAAGATGAATCAAGAGATTACCTCGGTCGGCTCAGTCTCTATCGCCTCTCTCATGGCTTCACTCTGGAGCTTACTCTTAGCGAGGACGGCGGCTATCGCCTCTCTCAGTGCTTCACTCTGGAGCTTACTGCAACACTCAAAAATTGCAATTTCAGATATTTTAAAAATGCCAGAGAACTACTTAGAAATCAACAACATAACACTTTATTTCCTCAAGGCCAATCGACAAGCTAACTTAATATATAAGAGACATTTTGAAATCTTCCTAGGTTGCAGACATTTCATCAATAGTATTATAATTATCCAAATCAACACTAATCATTTGAATTGCAGAGTTATGAAATTCTTTGTCGACTAGATGGAAACCAGCAGAAATATCAAATCGATCTGTGCATACAAACCCCATTTCGGTACTCCCACAAATACTCTTGCCTCCTGAAACGGTAAATTCAGAAAGGAACCGAGAGGAAATCAGCCGCCGGCACGAAAAGGAAAAAGTTAGGGCAAAAACTGAACCTGTGGAAGATCGGAAGAGAAGGACAACGGCAAGAGATAGCTCGTGTGAAACTTATAGAAACACCAGAAACCCTAATCTTCGAAGTTAATTAAAGCCCAAACAATTTTTAAAGCCCATATATAGTGAGGTCAACTGGAATTGCATTGGTATTCGGATCGTAAAATGGGTAATTGGAACAAAAATTGGTTTGACCCGGTTAATATAAATGAAAACCCAATTAGACTCCAAATATATTTCGATTCAGTTTTATGGTAATTAAGATTTCGGTTATTTCAGTTAACTGGGTAAAAATTGAATACTGTATCAGCTTTTGCATTATCTACCACTCAAAATCCATGTCTAGTGTAAAGTCAGCAATTTGAGTTCGTGAAATCAAATCGTCCACTGTTGTTGGGCGGCTGATAAGATCATAACTCAGAACTCCCTAAATCTTATCCTTTTTTTATTATGTGAACCAATTACAAAATGTTTAACAAGTTTCTTATGATCCCATGGCGATTGGAAGTGCAGTCTCATAGCAACTCTACAACGATAACAATATTAAGCATAACTTTCAAATACAAAAAGATCATATATTAAAAAGAAACAATGTAGAATGAAACGATCAAATAAAGATCATATAATTTTTTTAAAAAAAACAATGTAGAATGAAACGATCAAATATAGTAAGACAAAATAAATAAATAAATAAATAAAGTAAGACAAAAAAATTTATCAAAACAAATATAAGTAAGACAAATTTTATTTAAAAAAATTTGTGGAATGGTGGTTATCATTTATATATATTTCACTATGTTTTGACCCCGCGTTACAATGCGGGGTAATACTTTTATATCTAGTTTCGAGATAGTGTATTTTTAGTAATCTTTTATTAGGTGTGGCCATTTCTAAACTCAAATCTCGTCTCATTTCTTATTCGTCTTAAATTTCCCAAAATATTATGAAATACTTGTCCCAAAATTGAATCTTATCCAAATTAATGAGAGTTTATGTTTTAATCTTAGTTGTCCAAAATTTCTCGTTCCCATCCATTTTCCGTTTTATCATGTCTCGTACCCGAATTTCCGTCCCGTTTCTTTATCGGGAATACTCTAAGAAATGTATTTTCAATACCCGAATTACCCGTTCACGTCTCGTTCCCATTATTTTTCATCATGTTAACCGAAATAAACATGTGTACTTTTCTAGAATAATATAATATTTTATGTATTTAGTGTTGTATTTTTAATGGGTTTTTTTTGTAATAAAAAGAATAAATTATATAAATGATTTTTATTAATTTTTGGTAGGGGTCTTTTCTAAACTACACCCCTCTTTCTCTCTCTTCCATTTTTTGAGTCTTTGCCACTAAACTGTCCATTTATTTACAAAACTGCCATTACGTAGACTTCCTTTTGTGTTTCGTAGACTTCCAATCAAAGATGAAAAGTCTCAACAATCCCACATAAATCAACTTATTTACCGAAATGTCATCTTCATCAATTTTCCAACCACCATGAACAACCAATTTCGAGCTCTTAATGACTCAAAAACTGATTTTCGAGTACTTAATGGTCTGATTTAATCCTTATAACATCTTTCCTTTCTTCTCCTCTACAATTTCATCCATAAATCTTGCTAAGTTTAGTTTTGAAAATAATTTATAAAAACGGGTTGATTTCTCGCAAATCTTGCTTTACGACATCAATATCGGTTAGGATTCTAAGTTCCGGGGGTGGAGGAACCAAAATACGAGCTCAACGTGTGAAAAGGTAATCAAAACATAAACATTTAGAAATTTCAGATCTGAAATTCGTAGACTTTATGTGTAGACTTCCAAAAGTCAACGAAAAGGGTATATTTGCATTTGACTATTTATGTGAAAAATATGAAGTAGACTTCCAAGGAAGTCTGCATGATTCATTTGGAAACAAAAAAATAGTGCCATGTAAACGGGGATAGTTTTGCATTTGACCAGAGGTTTGACAAGTCTGCAAAAACGTAAGGGTAGTCTTGCATTTGGAAATCGGAAAGTAGACTTCCAGGGGAAGTCTACACAAAGAAAAAGAGGTAGTTTTGCAATTGACCAAAAAAGTAAAAAGTTGACCAATATTTGCAGACTTCCAAAAATAGTGTAGACTTCCCTGGAAGTTGTGGGAGTCGAAATTCAACACAATTAGATTTGTAAGGGTTTTTGAGGAGATAGAGATTTCTATGTTTAAGCTAGGATCACAAGAAATTGAAAAGAGTTTTGTTATTGCTTTTAATGATTTTTTTTTGTTACAAGTTCTGAATTATTGATTCTCCCTTCTAACACAATTTTTAGACTAATATATATATACAGGGAAGTCATGGCTGCCTTGGATCTGCCTTCTGCCAACCCTAGTCTACCTTGCCAACCCTAGTCCACCTTCAACCCTAGCCTTTCTTGCCAACCCTAGTCCACCTTGCCTATACTAGACTAGCCTGCTCATGTCACGCCACCTTGCTGACACTAGTAAAGCTCCACTCACTTAAGTGGACTACGTCACATTCCACTGTGTTGGATCAAGGATGTGAACAGCAGCCGGGAAGAGGACGTGACGCTCGTGGAACGAAGGCCGAGGTCGGATATGGCTTGGCGAAGGACGTGCTCGGGAGGCCGAGGCCGAGGTCGGATATGGCTCGGCGAAGGACGTGCTCGGGAGGCCGAGGTCGGATATGGCTCGGCGAAGGACGTGCTCGGGAGGCCGAGGTCGGATGTGGCTCGGCGAAGGCGTGGGTCGGCCTTCCTTGCGCCGAGGCCGAGGTCGGCCTCCCTTCCGCCGAGGCCGAGGTCGGCCTCCCTTATGCAGCCGAGCACGTCTTCATTCGTCTATCCCTTGGACGGTCTTCCATCTTGCCCAGACAGCTTCCATGACTACAGGCCTATCTTCTCGTGAAGATTTAGAAACTGTTCCATTAAGTTTAAATAGAGATTCTGGAGGGTTATTTTTTGACTTTGAACGTTAACGTTGAGCGGGTGAAAACCGACCCCAACAGTTAGCCCCCCAGCTCGGTAGTGTTAGAGATAATAGTGCCGAGTTTAAAGATGTGTCGGATATCGGCGTTATCGTTTAAGGTCAAGATACTCGCCAATCTTTTTTTTTTTTTACAGTAGTAGGGAGTGACTTTATGTAGGAGGTTTTAAGACTCCGTAAATGTTTTGAAGATTTTAAGACTTCATGCTTCTTTTGCTGAAGCTACTACGTTTTCCGCAATTTTTTTTTTTTTTTTTTTTTTCCTTCTTCGAAGATTTTAAGACTTCGTATATTCCTTACGGAGGTTTTAAGACCCCGTGTTACGGTTGCCGATGCCAATGTCGTTTCTGGGTAATAACTAGATGGTTTCCAGAGGGAAAGTGTTTTGCGAATAGAGTCGGGGCACGCCTAGGAAAAGACAAAGTTTGTGTGGACCACCTATATTTTTTTACTATTTTCTCCCATATTTTCCTTTCTTTTCTCTTTTACCCATCTTTTCCTTTTTTCTTTTTCTTTTCCTCTTTTTCTCTTTTTCCTCCCCTTCCTTTTTTCTTCCTTTCTTCTTCCTTTTTTTTTTTTTTTTTTTTAAATCCCGACCGAGCCATCGTTGACTGCCGCCGACCACGGGCTCGCCGTCGTCCGACTGGAGCTGCACCGACCGTTACCGACCACGTGCTCTCCTTCTTCCTTTGGTGAGTTTCTTCATAGCCTCACTTCTTCTTTGATTCCCATAGATTTTTAGTAGGTGAGGATAGATCTTGGATTTAGTTTTTAGGAAGAAGACACCTTAGCTAAGAGATGTTGTTAGGAGGAATTCCCATTGATTGCAAGCTCCAATTGTTGATAAGATTGGCTTTAGATTTTTGAGAATCCTTCTTTGAAGCTTTGTTTAGGAAAAGCTTGTTCTTGAGGAAAAGTGCTCAAACTCATCTTTTTGATTTTGTTTTTGGGTGAATGTAGATTGAATTTGTGTTAACAGGTCAATCTTCATCTTCTCAAGAGTGTCTTTGAAGATGATGTCCACTGAGCTTCCAGTGTCGATGAGAATTCGAGCAACGTTGAAATCGAAGATTGTCATGTTGACCACCAATAGATCGTTATGTGGATAGTCTATTCCTTCGGTATCTTCTTCGTCGAAGGTGATAGGATCACCGGAACGCTTGGTCGTTGGAGAGGCAGAGATGTTAGCGCAAACCTTAGCGCGCCGTTGATAAGCCTCGATCGCAGTTTCGTTATCAGCACAGTACTGCGAGCCTCCCAGAATCATGGAAATAGTACCATGCGTGTTTCCGCTTTCGGGATCGTCACTGCGACGCTGTCGTCTGGGATTCTCAGTCCGGACCTCGGTAGCATCTTGAAACTTCTCCTCCGGCTTGAAATCCAAAAGACTGATGTTGCCCTTAAGAGTGCCTTCGGCCAGCCTAGCAGCCAGCTGTCGTCCCAACTCTCGTCATCTTGCAGTAGAATGCCCAGTTGTCTTGTGGAAATCACAATACAACTTCTCGTCATATTCCTTTGGGTCTCTAACCCAGGTGAAACTTCCTCTGCCGCGTCCCCGACCACGGCCTCGTCCTATGCCGTAGCCAGGCGAATCGATTTGGTACTTATGAGCTCCGCCTGCTCCCCCTTCAAACCGGACGAAGGCGGGTTTGCCTCTCTTTGAAGCAGCTGGGGTCAGCACCTGAGAATGTTCGCTTATCTGTTTCGCTTTTCCGCCTCTCTTGGCACGGAGCTCTTCTTCACTTCAGGCAAAATCAGCTGCACGATGAAGGGCGTCTTGAATCGTCGTTGGCGGGTTAATGGTGAGCTCTTGCCAAAATGGAGATGGACATCTCACTGCCCCTCTAAGTGCTTCCAACGCGGAAGTGTTGCTGACTCCATCCACCTTAGAGAGGGTGTTTTTGAACCTTGTCATGAAGGATCTCAAGCTTTCGCCCTCTCCTTGCTTGTTAGTCCAGAGGTCCGCATCGTATATCTTCCGTTCAGCAAAGATGTTGTAGTGCTGAACAAACATCTCAGAGAGCTGGTGGAAGTCGTGGATCGAATTCTTCTCCAGCTTATAGAACCACTGGAGGGCAAGTCCTTTTAGGCTTTCCACAAACAGCTTGCAGTAACCTATGTCCTTCTCGGACTCTCTGAAATTAGCCCTTCCCAGGGCTACCCCAAACTCCATCAAGTGGTCAGCGGGATCGGAGGTCCCTTCGTAGCTCGGGAGCTTGAGTCTTCCAGGGTCGGAGATCCTGGCCCCTGAGATACTTTCAGCAAAAGGGGTGTTGTGTGCTTTCTCCAACACGTAAGCGACCCCAGGAGCCTTCCCTGTGCTCCGATACATCTGGAGCTTGGTCGTCCTAAGATCAGAGACGACGTGGTCCAATTGGGCCTTCAGCGCAGCGACCTCTCCATAGCGGGAACCTTGTGGAGCCCTGTGCTCCTGTTCCCTTCTGTAATCATTTGCTATGGCCTGGGTTGCTTCACCATCGGCCTCAGCGTCCTCAGCAGTTGTGTCGGTCCGGATTCGCCTTCGAGGGGGATGATCTTCGTCCGACTCTTCGGTCACGCGCTCAGGAGTCGGATGGAAATCTCGACGAGGAGGTGGTAGAGGCAAGTCCTCCGGATCTGTGTGATCGGTCTGAGGCGACAGCTCCTCATGCCGATCCCTTCGATTGGGTCGAGGTGTGGTGAAGCTGAGACATGCTGGACGAGCACGAGACCTCTTGCGCTTCCTCTTTTTGAGCGATTGCAGTTCGCTCGCGGTATCTTCAGTCTTCTTCATGAGATTCTCAAGCATCTGCTTGATCTGTGTGAAGTCAGTTGCGTTATTAGCAGCCCGAGGTACCGTGTTTTCCACAGAGTTGCTTCTGTCCTCGTCGTGCTGGTGAGACGAAGATCCTTCGTTGCTAATGGTGTTGATTGACATCTTCGAAGGTCGTCCGAGAACCTAGCTCTTCTCGTGTCAGACAATCTCTGGTTCCCCTTAGTCGGCGCCAAATTGTGGGAGTCGAAATTCAACACAATTAGATTTGTAAGGGTTTTTGAGGAGATAGAGATTTCTATGTTTAAGCTAGGATCACAAGAGATTGAAAAGAGTTTTGTTATTGCTTTTAATGATTTTTTTTTGTTACAAGTTCTGAATTATTGATTCTCCCTTCTAACACAATTTTTAGACTGATATATATACAGGGAAGTCATGGCTGCCTTGGATCTGCCTTCTGCCAACTCTATGGCCGAGGTCGGATATGGCTCGGCGAAGGACGTGCTCGGGAGGCCGAGGCCGAGGTCGGATATGGCTCGGCGAAGGACGTGCTCGGGAGGCCGAGGCCGAGGTCGGATATGGCTCGGCGAAGGACGTGCTCGGGAGGCCGAGGTCGGATGTGGCTCGGCAAAGGCGTGGGTCGGCCTTCCTTGAGCCGAGGCCGAGGTCGGCCTCCCTTCCGCCAAGGCCAAGGTTGGCCTCCCTTGTGCAGCCGAGCACGTCTTCATTCGTCTATCCCTTGGACGGTCTTCCATCTTGCCCAGACAGCTTCCATGACTACAGGCCTATCTTCTCGTGAAGATTTAGAAACTGTTCCGTTAAGTTTAAATAGAGATTCTGGAGGGTTATTTTTTGACTTTGAACGTTAACGTTGAGCGGGTGAAAACCGACCCCAACAGAAGTCTACTACAAAAGTCTACGAATTTGGTCAAATGCAAAACTACCCCTTTTTTTTGCAGACTTCCTAGGAAGTTCACATTCCATTTGCGGACTTCCAGAAAAAATTCACAATTACAAAACTACCCTGTACGGATGTCTACAAATGCTGCAGACTTCCAAGGAAGTCTACTTTTCTTTGCAGACTTCCTAGGAAGTCTACTTTTATTTGCAGACTTCCCTGGAGAAAGTCAAAATTTCCAGCGAGTGCTCGGAAGTCTACACGGGAAGTCTACTTTCGAAAAATGGAAGTGTACAGAGGAAGTCTACAATACACAGTCTTATTAAAAACCTAATTATATGTCATTCTATTAAGAGATTTCAAAGTTTTTTTGTTCTCACATGTGTGGTACCTATGTCTCTATCATATGTGTTAGTTTGACTGGTTGAAGACTAATATTATGGGGTAAATCTAATTTTTTCATTTGGTGACTAGTTAGCTCATTCAACGTAGACTTCCAGCGACTGATAGGAAGTCTACACGGGAAGTTTACTTTCGAAAAATGGAAGTGTACAGAAGAAGTCTACAATACACAGTCTTTTTAAATACCTAATTATATGTCATTCTATTAAGAGATTTCATGGTTTTTTTTGTTCTCACATGTGTGGTACCTATGTCTCTATCATCTGTGTTAGTTTGACTGGTTGAAGACTAATATTATGGGGTAAATCTAATTTTTTTTATTTGGTGACTAGTTAGCTCATTCAACGTAGACTTCCAGCGATTGATAGGAAGTCTACACGGGAAGTCTACTTTCGAAAAATGGAAGTGTACAGAGGAAGTCTACAATACACAGTCTTTTTAAATACCTAATTATATGTCATTCTATTAAGAGATTTCAAGGTTTTTTTGTTCTCACATGTGTGGTACCTATGTCTCTATCATATGTGTTAGTTTGACTGGTTGAGGACTAATATTATGGGGTAAATCTAATTTTTTCATTTGGTGACTAGTTAGCTCATTCAACGTAGACTTCCAGCGACTGATAGGAAGTCTACACGAGAAGTCTACTTTCGAAAAATGGAAGTGTACAGAGGAAGTCTACAATACACAGTCTTTTTAAAAACCTAATTATATGTCATTCTATTAAGAGATTTCAAGGTTTTTTTGTTCTCACATGTCTGGTACCTATATCTCTATCATCTGTGTTAGTTTGACTGGTTGAAGACTAATATTTATGGGGTAAATCTAATTTTTTCATTTGGTGACTAGTTAGCTCATTCAACGTAGACTTCCAGCGACTGATAGGAAGTCTACACGGGAAGTCTACTATCCAAAAATGGCGATTGTTGCTAACTAAGCTTCATATCTTTTTTTTCTATTGACAGATGGCTGTTCAAATACCTGTTGTTTATGGAGATTGGATTATGAAAGATGGTACGTGGCATTTTGAGTTGGATACCCGTAAAGGAGGGAGAATGTTTATCTTGGGCGACGGTTTTACACATAGGGAACTTGTTGAAATGGCTCGAGATGATTATAAGTTACAAAAAATGGAGGTTGTGGAGCTCACTTATTCATTACCTAGTTCAATGGTTGAACAAATGCCTCATGACACACCTCCGATGCACGTCACAAACGATAGACAAGTCCATAGTTTGATGGAGCTACGTAGAACCTGTATGATACATCTTTGTGTATCAAGTCGGTTTGAGACGGAAACCGACATCAACGGAGATGCAAATTCAGACTTGGATGAAAATAATGATGAAGATGAAAATCCACAAAACGATGAGCATGAGGATGAGGATGAGTGTAATGATGGAGAAGTGAAAGAAGAGGAAGTGAAAGAAGATGAAGTGAAAGAAGAGGCAGTTAAAGAAGAGTATGGAGAAAATATTGATGATGATTACAGTGAGTATGGAAAAGTTAAAGACGAAGATGGAGAGGATATCTCCTTCGACGTTCAAGCTGGTCGTTCGAGTCTGTTTACATGGTCCGACAACATATTCGTGTCGCAAAGTTTTGGTAGCAAGGCGGAGCTAGTTCGAGAACTGAAATTAACTTGTGTTATGCTGCGATTTGCATACAAGGTACTCAAGTCTGAACCAAAGCTATTTGTGGCCATTTGTTGTGTGGAAGGATGCCAGTGGAGGTTAAGAGCGGCTGTAAAGAATGAAGCAAACCGGTTTTGGGTGACAAAGTATATTAATGTCCATACATGTTCACGTGATGATCGAGTGCAGCACCGCAAACGTGCTACCGCCAAATACATTAGAAGACTTTTCTACGAGCGTGTTGGAATAATTAATAGAATTACGCCGCAACACATCAAAGATGCTATGAAACAAATGTATGGCATGATATTGGATTATACCACTTCATATAGGGCATTATGTTATGCACGTGAAATGGTGCGGGGAACTTGGGAAAATGGATACGAGAGTCTCCCATCGTATCTCCATCAAATCAAGGAAGCGAATCCGGGAACAATCACCGCTCTTGAGGTCGATGAAGAAAACCGGTTTAAGTACCTTTTCTTATCGTTTGGAGCCTCAATCGAGGGTTTTAAGTATCTCCAACGTGTTATCGTCGTTGACGGGACTCATTTAACTGGGAAGTACGAGGGAGTGTTGTTAGTTGCATGTGCACAAGATGCTAATTTTCAAATTTTCCCTCTGGCTTTTGGGATTGTGGACAGTGAGACTAATGCTTCGTGGGAGTGGTTTTTTACCAAATTGAGAGACTGTGTCTCGGAACAAGGAAATTTGGTGATCATTTCGGATAGGGAAATGGCGATAAAGAACGCGATTGAAACGGTTTTCCCGAAGGCAACACGTGGGATTTGTTATTACCACCTTCAATGCAATATAGTAAAAAAATTTAGGGGGAAAGATCTCATCTACTTGGTCAAAGGTGCAGCGTACGCATATACGGAAGAAGATTATGACCGATATATGGAGGCGATACGATCTGCAAAGCCGGATCTTGCAACATACTTGGAGGAGGCTGACCCAAAGTTGTGGTCACGTGTGCACTTTCCGGGAATGCGGTACAACATCAAGACGAGTAACATGGCCGAATCAATCAATGCGGCACTAAAGGTAGCTCGAGGATTTCCAATAGCATTTCTTATGGACTCTATCCGATCAAAACTAGGAAGATGGTTTTACAAAAGGCGAGAGGATGCGTTGAGTGTACCAACACGCTATAGTCGAGGTGTTGACTATTTGTTGAATATACGTGAGTATTACACGGCTTCCATGACGACGGAACGCATCAATGCTGTCCAATTCTACGTCAGGGGAGGAAACCGTAATTTCCTTGTTGATATGGGCCAAGGAAAATGTACATGTGGTGTCTTTCAAATCGAGAGGATCCCTTGCTCACACGTTTACGCGGTTTTAATCGAGTGCCGTCAAGATGTGTCTACGGTTATTTGTCCTTCCTACGAGAGACATTATTTATAAGCGAGCTACGGCGGCTGCATTTTCCGAGGCAAGGACGCCGACAAATGTTCCAAAAACGAGGTATTATGCTTACCTCCTGAAGTTGGTCGTAAAAAAGGTCGGAAGAAGAAGTCTAGATGGCAAACTTGGCTTGAAATCGCCAAGAGGAAAGGGACTAAACCGCGGAAGATGAACCCCACGTACAACTGTACGAACTGCGGACAACCAGGTCATACTAAACTTAGATGTGAAAAATGAGAGATGTGTAAGGTAGACTTCGGTTGCAAACATCAATTATAGACTTTCGTTGTAGACTTCGTTGTAGACTTCGTTGTACTAAGGACTTTTATTCTGTTTCTACCGTGTCCAAACGTGTGTTCAAAAAGTAAGCTACTATCACGTCAGGTCTAGAGTTATTATTATGTCGAACTTTGGGTTAAAATTTGTGAAAAAAATATAAATTATATTTCAAACTTGTGTCCGGACTTGTGCTCAATCTAGGTTATTCTCATGTTCAAACTTGTGTTAAAAAAAAAAAAATTTGTTTTCACTTCTATTTGAACCAAATAGGAGGAGTTGTACCATGTAAGTATGGGTGACTAGTTAACTACCAAGGGTTGCGAACCTTAAGCGTTAAATTTGACAATCAATATTTAGTAAGTAGACTTCCGATGTAAACTTCGGTTCTATACTTCGGCATAAAATCATTACTGCTCACTGAAACGGCGTCGTTTTCCTCCCCAATTCGGTTAATTCATGGTTAATTCCTGGTTAATTCATGGTTATTTTCCGGGATGATTGTCCTTGGGAATTAGGTTATTTAACCACTAAAACTAACTCAACTTATAATGTAAACTTCCAATGAAGACTTCGTATGTACACTTCGGTTGTATACTTTGGCACAAAAGCATTACATGGAAGAAGTAATATGATAATATGAGTTAACAAACTATAAACACTTGTAGATTTGAGAGAAGGAATTTTTCTTATTAACGACTAACGTTGAACAATTCAAAATAAAAATAACTTGTTCAACATAAAATAATTAAAAACATGAAATAAAAAGCTCAATTTAATTAAAAAAAATAAAAAACTCCTTTTTTCTTCATTCTTCTCTTGAAATCGACCACCGCACTCCATGCATGCTTCTCCGTCCACCGCCGAGCAATTTCCTCAAACCTGGCCTTGTCGTTTACGAACGTTTCGGCCGCTTCAGCCACCAAAGGCTCTGAGGCCAAGTTCGGTGAAGCCATGAGGTGGAGGATTTCGTTGACAACGTCGAGCGGGTGGAGATGAGGACTCCATCCAGTTCTAATCATCTCATGGTAGATGGACTCGTTTGCGGTGATGTTGGGATGGTATATTTTCGTCTGGAAATACACCCTTGGTGGCCCTAATGGATACTCAATCGGAAATGAGTAGGAAAGCCAAAACACTCCTCCCTCATAAGGAGTGCCCTCTGGTCCATTTATAGGAACCTCCACATGGTAACCTGTATCATGGATTAACATATTAGATTCTTCACACCAAATACGAGATGGAAACCTTCAAATCATTTAATATTACCTTCTTCGACGATCCTTAAAGTAGGGTACTCTTTCGTTAGTCCCTTCATATCCATACGAAAGCGAATGTTCCTTGCCCTAATCGGATCCCTTCTTGCCCTAATCGGATCCATTCTTTTTGTCTGAATGTTTGGAAGAAGATATGGAAGTTTTAGAGATGAAAGATGTAGAGATGTGTTTACGTAAATACATATATATATATATACGAAAGACGAAAAGACGTCTCTTTTAGCGTAGAGACGTCATGATACGTCGCCCTTTTCAAAAAGGAAAACGAAAAGCCGTGACTTCATTATAGTCATAATATTAAGTGAACAGTTTTTATTAATTGCCGTTTAAACGATTAAACACAATCTACGTGCACAGTTAATACTCACAATTTAATATTTTATTACCCATTAAAGAATGAGTAGGGGAGTAAAAGGACTTCGAGAGTAGTGAAGTGGAAATCAATATTCATTAATTAGACTTCCAATGTATACTTCGTATGTAGACTATTAAGAGAAGTTTGCCGCTATCAGTAAACTTCCATCGTAGACTTTGCGTGTAGACTTCGTCAAGTATAACTTTTTCAATTCACATTACTACCCATTTAACCATTAGTAGGGGAGTAAAGGGACTTCGATAGTAGTGAAGTGGACAGTTGACATTGACCCCTGTTGTGCACTGACCCTAGACTGTGTAGACTATTGCTTTTTGTTTGCCGCTATCAGTAAAGTTCCATCGTAGACTTCGCGTGTAGACTTCGTCAAGTATAACTTTTTTAATTTACATTACTACCCATTTAACCATTAGTAGGGGAGTAAAGGACTTCGATAGTAGTGAAGTGGACAGTTGACATTGACCCTTGTTGTGCACTGACCCTAGACTGTGAGGAGTGCCCGCTGGTCCATTTAAAGGAACCTCCACATGGTAACGTGTATCATGGATTAACATATTAGATACTTCACACCAAATACGAGATAGAAACCTTCAAATCATTTAATATATTACCTTCTTCGACGATCCTCAAAGTAGGGTACACTTTCGTTAGTCCCTGCATATCGGAGCGAAACTTGAAGAATTGGTGAAGGAATTGACTGGGTTAAGATTGATAAGGACTACAAGATGTTCTTGGATCATCTTATAGATGACAATAGTTTAGGCCCTCTCTTTGAATTGAATTCAAGTCGTCCTATTAGGTATGAAATTGACAATGGAGAATCTGACACATATTTGGGTGATTTCTCTTGCAAGCGAATGATTGCCTCAGTCATGGTGTTAAGTCCCACAAATTTTCACCATCCGGGGCCAAACTTGAAGAACTGAAGAAGAAATTGGATGGGTTATAATGTAATGGCTGATTTATATGCGTTCTAAGTAAGAATAGGTTATAAATGTAATTGGCTGAGTTATAATGTAATGGCTGAGTTATAATGATTAAATAGTTCTCTAATGGCTGATTTATAATGGACTGGCTAAATTAAGTAATTCTGTAATGGCTGATTTATAATGCACTGGCTCATTGATTCCGCTATGTTCGTTGTCATCAAATTGTACCTTTCGCCCGGGAAATAAACATGCGCCCACAGTCGGACATCAGCTCTTTCGAGGTAGCCATGGAGTTCAGGATTAATCGCTTGAATCTCCTCGTATATCACAGTAAAATCAGCCATCCTACAACATCTTGCCGCTTTCTTCACCAGACGAAAGACATCTTTTCCTTTGTACCGTCCCAAAATGTTCTTATATAAATGATAAGTGCAAATTCCCCGAGAAGCCAACGGATACACATTCCCAATTGCTTTCCCTATCGAGTTATGCCTATCCGAGATTATCGCAAGACCCTCATCGTCAGGAATCACAAGTTTTAGCTGCGTAAAAAACCAGTGCCACGAATCATCATTTTCAGTGTCAACCACACCGAAGGCAATTGGGAAAATCTAAAAGTTACCATACTGGGCTAGTGCTGTGAGAAGCGTCCCTTTGTATTTACCCTTAAGAAACGTACCGTCGACAACGACAACTTTGTGCATGAAAGGAAACCCATTTACGCTCGCACCAAATGCAAGGAACACATGCATGAATCTTCCAAATCATCGATTTGAAGACGCGTAATTGTACCCGGATTTGCCCTTCTTATCTTGTATAAGTAAGAAGGCAAGTCTTCAAACCCACTCTCAGGAGTTCCCATCTCGATTTCCCTTGCAAATCTTAGCGTTCTATGTGATTTCCAATAATCCATCTGACCACATGAAAAATGATACAAATAAGTCAGCCGCATCGTAACAATAAGTCAGCCGAAACGTACTAGTAACTCAACCGTTAATGTTATAATATAACTCAGCCGTTGAGATTATATAACTCAGCCGTCTCGTTTATATAACTCAGCCGTTAAGTTTATAATATAACTCAGCTGTAATATAACTATAAATCAGTCGCATCCTAAAATTAAGTCAGCCGCAACGTACTAATAATTACATTTACACCAAATTGTTTCTGGATAGATATTCCGACACTCCTAGGTCGAACTGAGGGACCAACGTCGCCGAGAAAGTCCTTGTACAACTCTCCTAAAATAGCCACTGTTGCTTTTCGAGATCGACCAGAACGCTCAGTTATAGAACATGTATGATCCGAATCGTAAATACGAACATAAAATGTCGGGGGATCCCCTAATGTAGTAGCACAAACTCTCCAGAGACATCCACCAACCCAACACTTAACAACGAGTGTATCCGAATCGGATACGTCTACATCAAAATCAAATCGATCCCTAACCGTAAGAAGTTTCAGTCATTTCTCCAAATCGGCTTTACTCTCGTATCGTTGCCCTACCGAGAGGTTTAGGGAAGACATGTCTAACCTTGGAACCTCCGCATTCCCTTTGGATCCGCTCGTCGACAAGTTATGAGGTCTCTTCTTAGGAGGTAGTGTCGGTGAATCTTCGTCTTTGTATAAACTGAAGTTATCATCTTGAGATGACTCATCATCCGAGTCGTCGAACATATCGAATCGGCTTTCAAATTCATCATCTTCTTCGTCTTCTTTGCCTACTTCATTTTCTTCGACTATTTCATTTTCTTCGCCTACTTCATCTTCTTCGCCTACTTCATCTTCTTCTACTTCATCCTCCAAATTGAAAGCATCATAACTCCCACCGTAATCTTCAAATCTAGATTCAACTTCTGAGCTATAAGTGAATAAACTTTTATTATTCTCTCTCGCTCCGTCATTCCGACTAATTTCATTCTCCGTAATCTCCACACAAAGACGTAAGTATTCAATTTTTCTGAAGCTTAAAAAAACTTGCAACTGTCGAGTATTGGAGAGGTAAACTGGTGGAGTATCGTGCGCCATTGTTTTCAAAGCTTTATTCGAGAACATGTAGCTCAGTTGAATCTGATAGCTCGACTCCTTCAATCCGTAATCATCGAGTACTATCTTCGCAAGTTCGTCTAGTGTTGTTTTCTCATCTATATGCACAACTCTACACCCTCTACCGTCGGCGTTGAATACATATATGTGTTTCTTAACCCAGTTACCAGAAACAATAATTACCGGATCCATAAGATCTCTGATGAATGAAAATAATGAAAAAGGTAGATGAAGAAGAATAAGAAGAAGGTCGTAGATGAAGAACCCTAATTTGTAAGAGCTGATGACTTGGAAAATAAGAGTTGATGACATGGAAAATCGGAACTGATGACATGGAATATCGGTAAGTCAGCTGCCAAACAAACACATAACTCAGCCATTAATAAATCAGCCATCAAGTATAATGTAAGTCCGCCGCAACGTGAATAGTATTTCAGTAATTAATCTTTCGCTAATAAATCAGCCGTAATTAGGCTAGGAAATATTAAGTCAGCCGTATTGTCAAATAAGTCAGCCGTCAAATAAATGCTATTCAAGTAATTAATCTTTCGCTAATAAGTCAGTCGTAACCATGTTGAGTTATTGATAACCCAGCCAATTACGGCTGATTTACGTAAGTCAGCCGTAACTACCTCTTATAAGTCAGCCAACCAGAGAACATAACTCAGCCGTCTCTTATCTAAAACTCAGCCAATTTTCCACAAATCAGCCCGCCGTTGTATAGCTCAGCTGTAACTTGTGTTAGTTAGTCAGTCGTTATCTCATAAGTCAGTCAGATTTCTGTAAATAAGCCGTAACTAACGGCTGATCTATGTTCGTAAGTCAGCCGTTATCTCATAAGTCAGCCAGATTTCTGTAAATCAGCCGTAACTAACGGCTGATTTATGTTCGTAAGTCAGCCATTATCTCATAAGTCAGCCAGATTTCTGTAAATCAGCCGTAACTAACAGATGATTTATGTTTGTAAGTCAGGCGATCTCTCATAAGTCAGCCGCGTTTTTTAACTCAGCCGCAACGTAACCATAATTCAGCCGCAACGTAACCATAACTCAGCCGTAGCGGTTTACGGCTGAGTTCATTAATACACGTCAGCGATTTCCTACGTGGTTGCTTACGTGGCTATGGCATTTTTGTAATTACGTTTTTTGTCACAACGTAACAAAAGGGCACGCTGGGTATTAAAAAAATGCTAGTAATAAAAAAAAGTTTTATATGATTCTAGTCATATTACCTAATTTCTGTGAGATTTGAGCAAAGTACCCTTTAAGAAAACATAATATATAAATTTTATAACTCTTCTCAAGTGGAGAAACTTGTAAAATTCATTTAAAAAAAGAGATATTTCTAGATATCAAACATACAAGTTTTTTTTTTTTTTTTGAGAACAGTCATATCAAACATACAAGTTGAATGGTAAATTATTGAAAATAATTCTAGTCTCCAAATCCAAGTTATAATGACCCATAAATTATGGTTTTATGCGATTATATATTAAAAAACTCCATGAAATTTCATTATTGAGCAAATTTATGGTAAACAAATAAATAGAAACAAAAAATATAACTATGTAAGAGTTTCTTTCGGATTATGGTGCACCACAATTGTAGAAACAATTACATGTGTATTTTTCAGAGCCTGATAGCTTTTCGATACAACTTCCGAATCCATTTAGCTTTTTGAAACATTCCTACCTACACTTTGGCAACACACATTGTTTCCCCGCCTCTAACTCTTTTCGACATCTCTGTTGTGCCTCGGTTTTAGGAATGCCCAATAGCACTGCAACCAATAGTAGATAAATTTCACAAATATGTATTTATACAAAGATAACTTAAAAAGTAGAAAGAACGAAATATACTGACAAAAGGAAAGATACAATAAAAGGAAAAAACAATTTAAGTCGAATCAGCTAGGCATACGTCAAAGCATATTGAGAAGATCCCGCTGAAGAACACTGATTCCGAAAATCTAAGCTTAGAAATGTTTAATTGCCATAGTTACTTAAAACTCAAGTTCTTATAAATTATTATTTCACAAAGGGTTAATTTGGTAGATAGCAATGAAAAAAAATTCTAACTAAAATTCTAACCAAAAGTGGTATATGTGGCAAAATCATGTCCATCTAATTTAGGGTTTTTGGTTAGGATTTTAGTTATAATTTTTTTAATTGTTATCTACCAAATTAACCCTTTCACAAATATGTATTTGCAAAAAAAAAAAAAAAGATTGTATCAATGAAAATGCATATGAAAAATTGTTAGCACTCCATTATCTGGAGACATGTAAACTACTTAAAAACATTTTTTCACATCGGTATAATATATATTAGGGAAATTAGGCCATATAACCATGAAAAAAAAGAAATCTTAATATCTAACAAAAACCTATATATGTGGCATAAACCTATATATGTGGCATAACAAAAACCCAATATATTAAAGATAGATTACCTGAGAAGAGAACAATCGTAACAATGAAATAAAAAAAGAAATTGCTTAGACATTGTGAAAGATGTTATAAATCATAGTGGATTGTCATAACTAGTTCTGGTCCGTTTACGGCCCATTAACACTTAGTCTTTAGGCCGGTTTAATAAATCCTAGTTGAATTAGGATTTTCCTTTTATGTACTTTCCTTTTCCCATTAGGAAAAGGAATTTTCCTTTTCTCTCTTGTAATAATCCTGATTAATGAATAAACACAATCTTCCCCATTCGTTCTCTTGATTCATAACACGTTATCAGCACGAGTTGCTCCCTAAACCCTAAAAACACAAAAAACGCGATTACTGTTCATCGTTACTATTCATCGTACTGTTCATCGCGTACTGTTCATCGCGCACTATTCATCGCGCACTGTTTATCGACGATCACTGTTCATCGACGATTACTGTTCATCCGGCGTTACTGTTCAAATCATAGTTCATACAGCCTTTAAGGTTACGGCGAACTAGAAGAAAGTTCATACAGCCTATCAACGGTTACGGCGAACTAGAAGACTCACGGAGGTTAAGGTAAACAATAAGAAACCCTAATCTAAAGAACCTAGATTCATGATAATCTTAGAAACCCTAATCTAAATCATGCTTGTTATTGTTATTGCTTGCTTGATTGTGTTTATTGATTCATGATTCGTAATCACTTGAAACCCTAACTTGAAACCCTAACCTAATTCAATTAAAATCCAAACCGATTGCATGATCTGTACCCGTGTCGATCGACACTAGTTTTATGTCGATCGACACGTAAACTTCTGCCTGAATTTGTTGTTTAAATTAAACTGTGTCGATCGACACAAATCACCCGTCGATCGACAGTAAACACTCTGTCCAAATTTGGTTGCATATTTATTTGAACTCGTTTGTTTGTTTGCTTGTTTGGATTGATTCGTTGATTGATAAACATGAAACTGAAACTGATTGCATCATATAGACATAACATGCTTGATTAAAATCCGGTCATATCATCATACGGTTTAGAATTTGAATACTAGGCTTGCATCATGAGCATATAAAAACATTATGTTAGGTTGTTAAACATAAAAATCTGGTTTCATAAGCATCATGCATCCGTACCCGTTTATATAAGCACCCATGACCTATTTTGCATCATATGCATAAACTTTAAAATCTTATAGTTCTTAGAGAATAGGATGAATGTTTTCAGATGTCGAAAATCAACAATTTGGATTATGCTGCCCTCAATCTCTCTGGAGACAATTACTTACAGTGGGCGTTGGATACTAAGATAAATCTAAAGTCTAAAGGACTTGGCGAATGTATCATTGAGGATAATAATGAGAATGAAAGGAATCGATACAGAACGATATCGATCATTCGTCATCATCTTGTTGAGGGTCTCAAGGATCAATACCTAACCATTGAGAACCCTTTGGACCTTTGGAAAGAATTAAAGATAAGATATGACCACCATAGAACGGTGTTGTTACCAAAGGCCAATTATGATTGGAGGAATCACAGGTTCCAGGACTTCAAGTCCGTGGAAGAATATAACTCGGCTATGTTCAGAATAGTTTCTCAATTGAGACTATGTGGTGAGAAGGTAACTGAGAAAGACATGTTGGAAAAGACCTTCTCCACCTTTCACACTAATAACGTGTTGCTTCAACAGCAATACCGTGAAAGAGGTTTTGAGACATACTCAAAGCTTATAGCATGTCTATTACTAGCCGAGGAGAATAATACACTGCTAATGAGAAACAGTGAGATGAGACCTCCTGGATCAGCCCCACTTCCTGAAGCGAATGTGGCCACAGATGAAAAAAAAGAAATTAACCACGTCCAAAGTGATTATAGACATCGTGGTCGTGGACGTGGGGGTAGATGGCAAGGACGTGGCCGTGGCCATTTTAATCCATACGGCCGAGGTCAGGGCCGAGGCCACGGATTCCATAACGATCATTCTAACCGCGGGCGAGGACGAGGACGCGGATACCGAACTGACTATGATCGTAATAACCGTGGTATTACTTCTCAACCACGAGAATCAAACCCAAAATCAGTTTGCCATCGATGTGGAATGAGTAATCATTGGGCTAAGACATGTAGGACTCCCAAGCATCTGGTTGAACTCTATCAAGAGAGCCTTAAAGGGAAGAATCCAGAAACTCATATGATCCAGCATGATAATGAAGGAGATTTCGATCATGAGCAAGATGACTTGATGAATTTTGAAACCTCAGATATACTTAAGTGATTGATTTTGATTTTCTGTTTT
Source organism: Draba incana (assembly GCA_963576765.1). NCBI lineage: Eukaryota > Viridiplantae > Streptophyta > Magnoliopsida > Brassicales > Brassicaceae > Draba > Draba incana. Next base: position 449,065 of record OY755205.1, on the reverse strand, counting down.
GGTGTTTTGTGTTTTGCTTGTTTTACGTTTTTACACTTTATACTTTGGTTTTGTGTTATTGCTTTCTATTAAACTTTATGGAATGAAAGAGTGTTATTTAAAAGTATCTATTGTTATCTCTTTTGAAGTATGAACGATATGGATGTGTTCATTGTGGATAGTGGATCAAACCACTCGATATTAAGAGATAAGAGATACTTCATTGATCTTACACTTAAAAAGGCAAATGTAACCACAATTGCGGGTATAGCAAATTTAATTGAAGGCCACGGTCAAGCCCATATTTTATTACCTAAGGGCACGCATCTAGAAATTTCTAATGCGTTATATTCACCTAGTTCAAAGAGAAGTCTATTGAGGTTTAAAGACATTCGAATGAATGGTCTTCATGTTGAAACTAAGGACGAGAATAACAAAGAATTCCTTCAAATCTTTGAAACCGTCCATGACTATAAGAAAGTCCTAGAGACTATACCTGCCATTTCTGTGGGCCTTTATTGTGCTAAGATCGGAATGATAGAAGCAAATGCTATGGTAAACAAAGAGTTTACTGAGAATTTCACTTTTTGGCATAACCGGCTTGGCCATCCCGGTGCTAACATGATGCGAAAGATATTAGCAAGTACTAATGGGCACACCTTGAAAGAAAGGAGAGTTATCCCAAAGAATCTCACGTGTGAAGCATGTTCACTAGGGAAACTCATTACTAGGCCATCACCAATCAAAGTAACTAAGGAAACGATAAATTTTCTGGAAAGAATTCAAGGAGACATATGCGGACCAATACACCCACCTTGTGGGACGTTTAGATATTTTATGGTCCTTATTGATGCATCCACGAGATGGTCACATGTCTGCCTATTATCAACTAGAAATGTGGCATTTGCAAGATTGCTTGCCCAGCTCATACGTTTAAATGCACACTTTCCAGATTTTCCTTTAAAGACTATACGTCTTGACAATGCTGGTGAATTTACGTCCCAAGCGTTTAACGATTATTGTATGTCCATGGGGGTAAGTGTTGAATATTCTGTGGCACATGTACATACACAAAACGGTTTGGCTGAATCGTTTATTAAACGCATACAGTTGATTGCTAGACCGTTGCTAATGAGATCAAAACTCCCGGTCTCAGCTTGGGGACATGCAGTTTTACATGCAGCAGAGCTAATTCGTATCAGGCCATCTAGTGAACATAAATATTCCCCATCACAGTTAATAACGGGTCAAGAGCCAGACATATCCCATCTTAAAACATTCGGATGTTCCGTTTATGTGCCTATTGCACCACCACAGAGAACAAAGATGGGACCTCAAAGGAGGATGGGGATATATGTTGGATATGATTCTCCTACTATCATTAAGTACCTTGAGCCAACCACGGGTGATTTGTTTAAGGCCAGGTACGCAGATTGTCATTTTGACGAATCTGTCTATCCAACATTAGGAGGAGATAACAGACTGGTAAAGGAAATTATATGGAATCAAACGTCCTTAAAATGGCAAGATCCTCGGACTCAAGAATGTGAATTAGAAGTCCAAAAGATTATACATTTACAAAAGCTAGCTAATCAATTGCCAGATTCCTTTGCTGACCCGAAAAGAGTAACTAAGTCTTACATACCAGCTGTTAATGCACCGATTAGAATTGATGTTCAAGAGGGACACAATCAAGTTGCTACAGAATCTAAACCACACTCAAAACGTGGCCGGCCAATAGGTTCCAAAGATAAGAATCCTCGGAAAAGAAAGAAAGGTGCTGAAATCGTGGTTGAGGAATCTGATGGAACCCCAGACATAACTGAACCGATAGTTCCAAGCAATGAGACTCGGGACGCCGAGTTTCATGGTTCTGACGTTCCTGAAAATAATGAGATCTCAATGAATTATGTTATGTCTGGAATACAATGGAATAGAAAGTGTGTGGAAATCGATGATATATTTGCTTTTAAGGTAGCACTTGAACTTATGGAGGATCTAGAACCCACGTCGATATATGAGTGCACTCAGAGTGAAAATTGGACTAAATGGAAAGAAGCTATAAACGTGGAGTTGAATTCTTTAAGGAAAAGGGATGTCTTTGGTCCAATAATTCGGACACCCTATGAGATTAAACCAGTTGGACATAAATGGGTCTTTGTGAGGAAAAGAAATGAACATGGTGAAATCGTGAGATATAAAGCACGGCTTGTTGCACAAGGATTCTCACAGAGACCAGGAATAGATTATGAGGAGACATACTCCCCTGTGGTGGATGCTACAACTTTTAGATTTTTGATAAGTCTGGCTATAAGAGAAAAGTTGGATATGCGGTTAATGGACGTTGTAACTGCATACTTATATGGTCCACTGGATAATGAGATTTATATGAGATTACCAGAGGGTATTGAGCTCAAAGATAAGAAAGGTTCTCGAGAACAACACTGCATAAGGCTGAACAAATCCCTTTATGGACTGAAGCAAAGTGGGCGTATGTGGTACAATAGATTGAGTGAGTACTTAGTCAAAGAAGGCTATAAGAATGATCCCATCAGTCCATGTATTTTTATAAAAAAGTTTGCAAACAAAGGGTTTGTTATCATAGCAGTTTACGTGGATGATTTGAACATCCTTGGAACCCCTGGTGAAATCGTCCAAACAGTTGAATGCCTCAAGAAAGAATTTGAGATGAAAGACCTAGGCAAAACTAAGTTCTGTTTGGGATTGCAACTTGAGTACATAAATGATGGAATCCTTGTGCATCAAATGGCATATACTGAAAAGGTACTCAAGCGTTTTAATATGGATCAATGTCACCCATTGTCCAGCCCAATGGTGGTGAGATCTCTTGATCTAGAAAAGGATCCGTTTGGTCCTAAGAGAGACTCTGAAGAAGTCCTTGGTCCCGAAGTGCCATATCTCAGTGCTATAGGAGCTTTAATGTATCTGACAAGCCACACTAGGCCACATATATGTTTTGCCGTGAATTTATTATCAAGATTTAGCTCATGTCCGACCCAAAGGCACTGGGACGGGATAAAACATATTCTTCGTTACCTACAAGGAACGAAAGACTTGGGTCTATTTTATACTAACCAATCTAAGGACGGTTTAGTTGGTTTTGCTGATGCAGGTTATCTTTCAGATCCTCATAATGCACGGTCTCAGACAGGTTATGTGTTTACTCATGGAGGAACTGCAATATCTTGGCGGTCAATGAAGCAGGCCATTGCAGCTACATCTTCTAATCATTCAGAGATATTGGCAATTCATGAGGCTAGTCGTGAGTGTGTTTGGTTAAGGCTGATGACCCAGCACATAAGAGTGGATTGTGGAATGGCCGAAGGTAAGCAGGAATCGACGGTCTTGTTCGAGGACAATGCAGCGTGTATAGCTCAACTTAAGGATGGATACATCAAAGGTGATAGGACGAAGCACATTCTGCCAAAATTCTTCTTCACATCCGATCTACAGAAAGATGGAGAAATTCAAGTGCAGCAAGTACGATCAAGTGAGAATTCAGCAGACCTATTCACCAAGTCACTTCCAACCTCAACGTTCAAGAAACTTACTTATCAGATTGGAATGCGTCGTTTGAAAGACTTGCAGTGAGGTTCAGAACAGGGGGAGTAATACGTGTTGTACTCTTTTTCCTTCACCACGGTTTTGTCCCAAAATGGGTTTTACTTGGTAAGGTTTTAATGAGGCAACATCCAAAGCGTATTACAAGCCCATTAGAGTTATGACATCCAAGGGGGAGTGTTATAAATCATAGTGGATTGTCATAACTAGTTCTGGTCCGTTTACGGCCCATTAACACTTAGTCTTTAGGCCGGTTTAATAAATCCTAGTTGAATTAGGATTTTCCTTTTATGTACTTTCCTTTTCCCATTAGGAAAAGGAATTTTCCTTTTCTCTCTTGTAATAATCCTGATTAATGAATAAACACAATCTTCCCCATTCGTTCTCTTGATTCACAACAAAAGACTTTTTAATCAATTTTTTTTTGTGTTGAATAATTTGTCTTATATACTGCTTCGGATCTAGGTTAACTAGAATGGGGGCAGTTGCCACCACTGGATTTTTTAGAGTTTTTTTAATATTTATAAATTCATATATGTTCACTCAATGAAAAAATCTTCTTTGCCCCACTAAAATTTATTGTCTGATTAACCAAATCTACGTCAACTAAGGATATGTAATCAAATATTTGATATATGTATTTTCCTTTTTGTAGCTAAATTCCTTTAATTTAGCTAACTTAACTAAAAATAGTTAATTTTAGTTCTCTTGTAAATCTATGTAAAAAATGGTAATCAATATTATTTTAAACAAATTAAGTAAAAATGCATGAAACATAATATTGATTACCATTTTTGCCAACTCGAAAATTAATGTTTAATGATTCTGTTTAATGTTTAGTGTTTATGATTCTGTTTATTCTCATAGTTTTGGACCTTTGGTAGTGTCGGGAACCAAAAGAGTGAATTCGAAACATTTATAATTTTAGGCTTTGAAATTTTAAAATTTTTTGGATTTTATAAATAATTTATTATCTTAATATTGAAAAAATTGAAAATGTTGCAGCTCATATATAATACTTTATAAGAATTAATATTATATCAAATATTTCGTATCTCCCTACAAAAAAAAACCTTTTAATGGGCTAATGTATTTACTGATTTGAGATAACATAGTATTAGTAACACACTATTTAATACACAAATATATAATAGATTTGATATATTATTCACATTTTATTTTCTAACTTTAGGACGTCAAACTATATATAATTGAATCACTTTCAAATATTTAAATACTCCCAACATCTTTCTAATTACATCGTTGAATAACCGACTCCCCATGCATTGTTTTTACTAATTAATTATTATCCGTATCAGGTTTAAACCGGTTAAACAAAACACAAAGCTAATGTCTCGCAATCTCTTACATAAACACCACTAAACCGACACATCTTCTCCTCATTTAACCGACGCAACTTTTAACATCTTAACTGTCTTCCATAACTTCCCATTTTCTTCTCCACGACTCTCTCTCTCTCTCTCTCTATATATATATATATATACACTTCACTTTCTCTTTGATCGCCTAACACTTCCCATAGTGGAAAAACTGAATTCCATTTAACCGGTTTATCTAAACCGGTTACAAATGGATAACCTACTCTGTGACGAGTCATGGCTCTCTGACCCTCTAACTCCGGAGCCTTTACCAAACTTCCGCCGCGATGATGATGTGGCGATGATGTCTCCGGCGATTGATTCAAAGACAGCGAAGGAAGCTTTGTGTATGGATTTAGAGAAAGAAACATGTTTTAGTAATCATGGAGACAAATTTATTGAGTTTCTCGTTTTTAAGAAGTTAACCGAGGCTAGGTTTCAAGTGGTTCAATGGTTAATCAAGGTGAGTTATTAGATGATTTACTTTAATATATATTCCTATATTAATTTCTCATCAATGGCATAATTTATTCATCTTGAAAATCCTCTATATGGAGATTTGGGATAAATTCGTTAACCATCATTGTAACTTAACAACCTATACAATCCATTTGTAACAACCTATACAAAAAAAATGCATTTCGTTTGTGTAGGAATCCGAAATTGGTTATACGTTGCTTATTGAGTCATTATTAATAAAAAAATTCGTAGTTTAAAAATTTTCATAAACATTGTGATATTCATTTTTGTTATTGTTTTCCAGACTAGGATTCGTCTAAATTTTTCATTGGCAACGATATTTTCCGCCGCAAATTGTTTTGATCGATTCGTCTATGTGACCAGTTGCAACGTAAGTAACAATTGTTTGATATTGTTATTTAGTTGAATTTAATCATATTGTAACCGAATTGTGATTATAAATGTAGGAATGGACGAATTGGATGGTGGAATTAGTCATGTTAACTTCATTATCGATTGCCTCGAAGTTTAACGAAGTTACGTCTCCTTCACTTCGAGAATTTCAAATGGAAGGTGTGAATCATATGTTTCACCTCAAGACCATTCTTGAAATGGAACTTATTGTGCTGAAAGCTCTTGAATGGCGCGTTAATTCCGTCACGAGCTACTCTTTTTCGCAAATCGCCGCATCGATGATGGGAATGGTAGGTGAGAATACGATGATGGATCAAATCACAAATCATCTGCTAGATGATTTATGCGGTAAAGTAAAAAACCCTACTTTTAAAATGTTTCTTGCATAAAAATAATAATTATTTGTAACGTTAATAAGATCTTGAATGTTGATGTAGATTTGAAAATGCTTAAATATCCACCAAGTGTCGTTGCAGTTGCGGCGGTTTGGAACATTCTAGAAGAAAAGGCGACTCGAGATGAAAACCTTGGAAGAATCATGAATTTGTTTGGGCAAGAACAGAAGGTAGAGAACTTTTACAATTTTGTGTGATAATTTTTTTTGACAAATGGAAGTTTGCTGCATTCACTCATTGTTGATTTGGATAATTGTAGGAAAATATTGTGAAATGTATTGAAGTTATGAAATTTCGAAAGCTGAAGAGTCTTGTGAATGTGTTGCAGCGAAGTGAAGTAATGAATATTAATAATGGTGATTTTTACGTTGGAAATCTCTCTGCCATTTTTCAGATTTTACGATCCGAAAGAGTCGATAAGAAGAAGAGAGATAGAGATAACTATGAAGACAGTATTCATCCGGCAAAAAGAATGACAATTGTTATGTCAAATTAAATTTCACATTTATGAATAGAAAGCAAAACCACATTTCGCATTTTTTTATGGAAGGAAGTTGAGATATCCTGTTTTTTTTTAACAACAACAAAAGCTTGTTTATGAATAAAAAATTGAGATATCCTTTTTCTAGTTACTCTTACACACAATACAGATGAAACTGTTTGTACTTAGAATAATGTTTGACAATTAAACAAGTTAGAAAAAAAATTTGTTGTTGACAAACTAGTAGCATGTACTAAATTGTTACACATATACACACCACAATATTATAAAACTCCACAAAAAAAAAATGGACACACATTTAGGTCTCTACATATTTCTGATACGAAATAGAACATACATTTTTTGTTCACGTGGCGGAAATGGATTGGATAGAAAGAGATATTTACAATGGGAAAACGGTCATTCTAAACCTGACCTTGACGTTTTGAGCCAAATTAAATACAACCTTTCGTCTGAGCCAATTAAGTTATAAACTCGTGTTGACTGAACAAATTTAGATATAAAATTAGTCAACTGGGAATTCCGTTTCTTAGAAGTAAATCGCCGTTTACTGTTTCCGTTAGAGACAAAACGACTGAGTTTAAGTTAAACAGAAATCCCCAAATGTTAATCTAAAATCCCTAAATCGGAAAACACGACAGGAGTTTTGTGTTATGTACCATAACTCAGCCGTGTCACGACGTTTTGTGGTTGTTTGGTGGCTCAATCATGTTTAATAATGGCTGAGTTATGATAAATCCAATAATTAACAAACTCAAATTAACAAACATAGAAAGCATCCAATGAGTACACGGACAAGAAATGTTCCACAAATATTTGTGGAATATTCAACCTACTAGCTTACTCAATCCGATCATGACCATGAATCCAATGAGTACAAGAATCATCATTTTCTTCGTATTCCATGATGACTCAAGCAAGACACCTTCAACCCGCTCAAATATCTCTTTCTCAATCTTCACAAGCACCTTCTCAAACACCATTTGTTCAAACTCCTCTCTCTCTTTTGAAATCTCTTTAAGCTCCTTCTCAAGTCTCACATATTTCACTTGCAAGAACTCAATCTCATCTAACAAAGCCGCATCTACCCACTTGAATACGTGATTATCATTGATAAGCTACAAAACCATTCAACAATTCAAAAATCAATCAATATAACTTTGATTATTAATTAAAGCCATGAAAGTGTTGACGAACCTTATGAGCTACGGCATAAGAACATCGATAGTATCTTCTGTAAGGATTCTGGTCGGATTTAGAGATTAAGGGTTCAATCGAGCTTCCACATGAACATCTCTTAGGAACTCCAACTACTCTTCTTCTCGAACTACCACAAGACATTGAAGACGACGACCCAGAATTACTCATTTCTATCACTTCGATTCACGATTTTCAGAAACTGATTTCACGAAATTGAACAATTTCACGATTTAGGGTTCTAAAAAGATCATCATTCTGGTCGGATTCGCGATTTGGGGGTTTATTACACGAGCATCTCGGGTCGTGTTTCCCCACGAGTATATCGGGTCGGGTTACGAATATGGTTACGGAAATGGGTTTATACGGGTCGGGTTCTAATTGGGTTAAAATCTGGTTTATTCGGTTTGGTGCTGTATAACCAGCATCTTTGGAGAGATTCCACCATGTTACGGCTGACTTATGAAATGTTACGGCTGACTTATGCAATGCAACGGCTGACTTACGAAATGATACGGTTGTGAGTGAGAGGAAACTTCACATTAAGCAGAATTCAATAAGAAGTTGACCGGTCTAAAGATGTTGCAATGACGTTTCGTGGTGGTTGACGACCATAACTCAGCCGTATCGTGACGTTTCTTCTTTCTATACCATAACTCAGCCGTGTGACGATGCTGCAGTCAATGCTTTCTAAGTAGGGTATGAATCCATAACTCAGCCGTAATGTAAACAAAATCCATAAGAAAGAGATTGATTTCAAGTCTGGTCGACGACGAAGAAGAAGAGAGATGAGAGTGTTTTCCGATTTAGGGATTTTAGATTAACATTTGGGGATTTCTGTTTAACTTAAACTCAGTCGTTTTGTCTCTAACGGAAACAGTAAACGGCGATTTACTTCTAATAAACGGAATTCACAGTTGACTAAATTTATATCTAAATTTGTTCAGTCAACACGAGTTTATAACTTAATTGGCTCAGACGAAAGGTTGTATTTAATTTGGCTCAAAACGTCAAGGTCAGGTTTAGAATGACCGTTTTCTCATACTTTAATAGGTCTTTTACATATATATTTGTTTTTAAAAAAAATAGAAAACAATTTATTGAGAGTATCTCTAGGCAAATTTTGTGAGAAGGGAGTATCCCAGACATTGATACGAGTCTCTCTTCTCTCGCTCTCTCCAGTCTCCGCTCTCGCTCTCGCTCTCTCCACTCTCGCCGAGTCCGTCTTTCTTCTCTCGCTCTCTCCAGTCTCCGCTCTCGCTCTCGATCTCTCCACTCTCGCTCTCTCCAGTCTCCGCTCTCGATCTCTCCACTCTCGCTCTCTCCACTCTCGCCGAGTCCGTCTTTCTTCTCTCGCTCTCATTCCAGTGTTATACAGTAATTATAAGGTCAGACCACTCTAAGTTATAGGATCTAAGATGTTTATGTGCATCTAAGAATTTGTTATACACTCGAGCTAAGCAATTAGTCTGGTTTTTGATCATTTCAAGCGGCAGTGATATATCAGAGATGGAGAAGAAGAAAATAGAGTTAAAACTGTACAATACAATGTCCCAACAGAAGGAGATTTTTCAGCCCATCACTCCTGGCAAGATCGGGATGTCTTTCTGCCTTATTACCGCTGACGATATAAGTCATCTCGGCCACGCTCGTGCCGCGGTGTGCTTTGACATCCTTTACAGGTAATGTCTACAATTCGACATTTGAAACATTTTGTCTATTGTGGATTGAATTCTTCGCTAATTTGAATATTTGATAACACTGAAACTGGTTTTATGCAGATTCTTACGCCACCTGAATTATGAAGTTAATTTGGTCCGAAATGTTACCCATGTTGATGACAAGGTATCGCTCGCCTTTGTTGTCTTGTTTTAATGTTTGTTATGACATTGTGAAAATGGATCATTGTACTATCCTCTTTTCCTTTCTCTGCTCCTCTTTGTTGTCATTTTCCCCTTTGCTTACGATTAGGTTCAAAATATTCTCAAATCTGATTTGTGGACCTGTGCAGCTGATTGAAAAAACTAAAGAGAGCGATGAGAATCCTTTAGATTTCAGTAGTTGCTTTTACGCGAGCTATCTGAAAGATATGGATGTTCTTCAGTGCCTCGGTTCCAACAACCAGCCTCGTCTCCGCGACCATAGAGAGCAAATAGTAAAGATGATAGAAAAGGTAAGAGATGTGATATAGTGATGAAGTTATAGCTCTCAGTACCAAGGTCTATGATCCATATGCTTCCTTCTTTTTTTAGATCATTGCAAAAGGTTTTGGGTATCAAGTGGGTAGTGATGTGTTCTTCTCAGTCGATAAGTCACCCAACTATGGTCAACTCTCTGGGCAACTTCTGGATCATACTCGAGCTGCAAAGTGTGATGATGCTGACTTTGCACTATGGCAGGTTTGACCAGTATAATCTTTCTTCTTGTTCCCTTTTTTTTATTTTTCTTTTTTGTTGCTGTTGTTGAACTTTCCTCTGAGTCACAGTAAAGTAGAGCCTTTAGAGTTTATGCTGAAATGAATGCAGGCTGCAAAACTCGGTGAACCAAGTTGGAATAGCCCTTGGGGTCTAGGAAGACCAGGATGGCACATCGAGTGCAGTGCAATGAGTGCCCATTACATGTCTCCAAACTTTGACATTCATGGTGGTGGTCCAGATCTTATACTCCCGCACCACGAAATTGTGATCGCCCAGGCATGTGCTGCTTGTGAAGGTAGTAGGGTGAATTGCTGGTTGCATAATGGGCATGTGACTAACAACGACGTGAAGATGGGCAAACCACTGGATAAATTTACAATTAGGGATGTATGTTTCTCATTTGTTTCAATATCATAACCTGAGTCACCTCTGGGTGTGTGTTTTGTCATGGCTAATGCAGAATTGTTAATCTGTGTAGATCACGGCTAAGTATCATCCACTGGCGCTGAGGCACTTCTTGATTAGTGCACACTACCTCTCTCCTTTGAGCTACTCCGTGTTTCAGCTAGAGAGGTCGTCGGATTTTTTGTGTTCTGTTTATCAGGTGCAGTGCCCCCACATTCTTCTTGTTACCATCTCTTTATGTAAAATGTCTCTTAACTCTAACCATGTCATCTTTGTTAGTTCAGGCGTTAGAAGATCTTAATGAAGCTGTCTCACCACACCTTGAAGATGGTGGAGAGGCTGGAGAGATTTCAAATAGTGCTAAAAAGAAAGCTTCAAAGTTGGCTAAAAAGACTTCAAGAGCCAACCTGATTGAAAATATGATGGGCGACTTTGAAGCAAAAATGTCAGAGGACTTAAACACATCTCATATACACGCACACGCTTTCCAAGAGGTGATGAGTTACATCAGCAAGTCAGTCACCAAGATCAAGAAATGTCAGACAAATCAGTTGTCGTTGGTGAAGCCACTGGTCAAGGTTGAGAATGCAGTGAAAGAAGTTCTTCAACTGCTTGGTTTGCTCACCACTCTCAGCTACACAGAGTTTTTGAAAGAGATGAAACAAATGGCATTAGCAAGAGAAAAACTTGGAGCGGAAGAGGTTTTGCGGTGTCAAATTGATCTTAAGACAATCAATGGGACAGTGGTGCATCAGTTTGAGCACCCTTGTCTACAGCTCGTGGAGTTTGTCACACCACAGGATAACGTGGTACGTTACGTGAGGAAGGGAATTTGGAGGGACTCGGAGCATAAAGCCAAAAGGGAATTCAAGATAATGAGTAAACTCAGGGGCAAACCTGGAGTGGTCCAGTGCGTGGGTACCTCGGTGCATGTGTTGGAGAGTAATGTCTACGGGTTTTTAATGGAGTTTGCTGTTGGTGGGTCGCTGGAAGCTAAGATCAAAATGCACCCCAAGGGACTCCCGCTGGCAATTGTTAGTAAGTTCACTCATATGATCCTTCTAGGTCTTCAATCAATTCACAAGGCTGGTTATGTTCACGGTGACCTCCACCCTGGAAACATCCTTCTTTTCCCTCGTGAAGGAGAGGAGTTGGAAGAGGCTAAAGTCTCTGATTTTGGATTGTCCAAAAGAGTTAATGACATAAGCTGGTGGAGGAATAGGGAATTCTTAGGATATCCCGCGTATATGTCACCAGAATCGGTTCGTTGTGGAACACTTAAGAGAGCCCATGATATATGGGCTGTAGCTTGCCTAGTTTTGGAGATGTGCACAAGCAGACAACCATACAAAGGGTACAGCGTAAGAAAAATCAAGAAGGAACTTTCAGAGCTCGTTGCTCCAAAGATCCCCAATACTCTGCCCACCGCTGCAATAGATTTCATGAAGGTTTGTCTGGCCAGACGTCCGGAAGAACGCGGAACTGTTGCTCAATTGTTGGAGCATCAATTCGTGGTGGCCCGAGAAGTCTAGTAGCCCAGCTCAGATTGATTGCAGAGATATTTTTCTTTTCAGTAGTATTATCACTATATCTACTAGACTCAGTTATACTCGTTCTATTCAGACCTAGTTCATATCGATTGCAAATATCTCTCATTTTGCACTATTATCACTTTATCTACTAGACTTAGTTACGCTCTCTGTTTTGTAAAAATCTTTTTTTTTAATCAGCTTCATCTGTCTGTGTGCAAATGTTGATTAACAAAATTGACACTTAAGGTTTAAAATTGTAATTGGTCATGTTATTAGAACTTTCTACTCTTTACTAATACGGATATTGTAGAGAGAATTGGACAAGACTAAGAACTGATGATTTGAGAATTAAGTAGTTGGTAAGCCAACATTTAAGGGACTTGGTTTGGTCTTGTCTTCACCTTGACACAACGGTCATCAAGTCTGCCTATAATTTGCTGTAAAAGCAAAAAAAAAAACAAAACGATTCTACCCAACAAACCAACATTACCAATACAATACCTTCTTCTCTATCTATTGTTCTTCCATAGAAATAGACCAGGGAAGGAAATAATCAAGTCGAGCAACATCATGTTGACACTTCTCGTACTTTTCGCTTGTGATGTGACCATGGAAAGTGCTACGAGATATGAGCTTCAACCTGAGCTAGTAGCTGAGCTTTGTCATTTGTCAACTTGGTCAACTTTTCCAGCTCATCACCCTAAGTCAACTCCAGTGTTCATCGTCTTCTTCTTCCGGTAATGCGACTGATCAACCTTATCACGATAACCTGAACGTAAAGGATGATGCAAAAGATGAATCAGATCAGCTTTGCAGAGGTCCATGCAAAAGATAAGGAGCACGCGCATTTGTTTAAAGGGATGCAGCACTCACATTATCAAGATTGTATCTCAACCAGCTAGTATTTGTAGTTAACCTTAAAAAAAAAAAAACCTACCACACCTTTCCAACTATATCTTCTCAAGTTTTGTAAATGTTTCTCTCATCAGGTCATAATTGAATTGAACTGTTCTCCGTACGTAAATTCTTTTTATAGTTGACCCATAATAATCCCAAAAAAAAACTTAACGATGTAGTCCTTTTGTCGACCTAAACGAAGTAAGGCTAGGGGAAAAGTTGTGTATGAAACATAATTACTTTTCGATAATATTCATTGTGCATATCACTCAAATTCATTTCATCAATATTCAACACATTCAACCTAGAGCGCTTAACAACTTTAGATTGATCTCCAATAGAGAACATGTAAAAGCAAGACATTATATATAAAGCCACTAAACTGCTCATCTGGAACAAATGGATCAAAACTGACTCACCTCCAGGAGAGTAGACATCTAAACCAGAGAAAGCAATAGTGCAACAGATCATATACATGTCAAATGAAATTACCTTCCGTATGCCTTTAGGTGGACGCAGAAACACCTTTCTCTGTTCTGTAGATGCAATTGAAGAATGTCGAGGAAGAAGCCAATCTGCAGAAGGTCCACGAAAACGATAGGAAGCAGCTAACATATCGAGTAACAATGTAAATTTCTGACACACCCTTTTATTATCAAAAAAGAAATTAAAAATGTCAAGCCAAAACTAGAGAGAGGATGAGCAAATCTCATTAACATAAAATACCTCAGTATCAGCTAACAGGCAAAAATATATGGCCCCTTCGTCACAAGTGTCATCAATGTGGCATATCAACTCTTCAAGAAGCTGGTAGTCAATTATATCCTCATTTAACCTTTTCTACACAACATGTTAAAGTAGAAAGGATTTTCGTTGTGTTGATTGTATTCAGATTACATACATATATAGCCACTAATACTTGCAGACAAAGACCCAAGAAACAAGCCACAAATTTTGGACCTAAAAGGCTAATCTATGCCTATAATACTATTCTTAGTCAATGGATTCTAGAATCCCACTTAAATTAGTATTTCCGTAACACTCCCCCTCAAGATGGAGCGTGGATATCACGAACGCCCAGCTTGGACCGTAGAAATTGAAACCGTTCTTTACCAAGAGCTTTAGTGAAGATATCAGCTGGTTGTTGATGAGTAGACACATAAGACGTAGTGAGAACTCCTGCCTGTATTTCATCACGAATGAAATGACAATCACTTTCAATGTGTTTTGTTCGTTCATGAAATACAGGGTTTGCAGCAATGTGAAGGGCAGCTTGACTATCGCAGAACATGCGCATAGGATGAGAATGATCAATACCAAGAAAAGAAAGAACCTCTTTGATCCATAGTAGTTCCTTACACGTCATAGCCATAGAGCGGTACTCAGCTTCAGCGGAAGACAGTGAAACGCGAGATTGCTTCTTGGTCTTCCAGGAAATCGGAGAATCGCCAAGATGCACCATGTATCCCGTGAGAGATCGCCGAGTTTTGGGACAAGCATTGAAATCTGAATCGCAAAAGGCATTGATTTGAAGAGACGATGTAGAAGATAAGACAATACCTTGACCAGGACAAGATTTTAGATAACGGACCAACCGCAAAGCCGCGTCCCAATGATCGGTGAGGGGCGTTTGCATGAACTGAGCAAGGATATTCACAGCATAGCTTATTTCTGGCTTTGTGTGAGTAAGATAAACAAGACGGCCGATGAGACGACGATAGCGATCAGGCGTATCAAACGGATCACTCGTGGAAGAGAGAAGTTTGTGGTTTTGCTCTAGAGGTGTATCCACCGGTCGTGCACCCGATAATCCACATTCAGTGATGATGTCAAGGCAATATTTACGCTGAGATAAGTAAATACCATCGGGACCGCGTGAAACCTCGATGCCGAGAAAGTACTTCAGAAAACCCAACTCCTTCATCTTAAAACAACGACTAAGATAAGACTTGAACGAACCGATGATACGAGAGTCATTCCCACATACGATTAGATCGTCAACATACACCAAGACATGAAGCACAATGGAGCCACGTTTGTAAGAAAAAAGAGAATTGTCCTTGTGTGATTTGGTGAAGCCATAGTCAAGAAGGGCGGTGGAAAGCTTGGAGAACCAGCAACGAGGGGCTTGACGAAGACCGTAGATAGATTTCTTTAGCTTGCAGACGAGTTTCGGATCGCCGTTGTGAAATCCCGGAGGAGGTTTCATGTAAATGATTTCGTCTAAATCACCGTGGAGAAAGGCATTATGCACGTCCATTTGGTGAAGTTCCCAATTCTTAACAGCGGCAACACCAAGAAGAAGACGAACGGTATCCATTTTAGCTACTGGGGCAAAAGTTTCATTAAAATCAACTCCTTCCTTTTGATGGTTACCGAGAGCAACTAGACGAGCTTTGTGACGCTCAAGAGTGCCGTCGGAATTGAATTTGAGACGATAAACCCATTTTGAGCCAAGAGCTTTTGCACCAGGGGGCAAGGCTTCAAGAGTCCATGTCTCATTAAGCTCCAATGCATCGATTTCAGCTCTCATGGCTTTACGCCATTCTGCAATTGCAAACGCTTGCTTGTAGGATATGGGCTCATCAAAGAGAATCACGTTAGCAAGAAATTGCTGATGAGCATTGCTAAATCGATCACAAGAAACAAAATTAGCGAGAGGATACGAACACTTATCTGAAGATGATGAGGAGTTGTTAGGAGAGAGAGAGAGGCGGGATCATTTTCGAGGCGAGCATGATAAGTAACGTAGGGCTCAAGCAAAACAGAGGGACGACGCTCACGGTGACCACGACCCAGAAGCTCAATATTTTCAACAGAAGACTCAGGGGACGAAGACGTGGTAGCCGTTTCAATAGGAGGAGAACTCCCCCTGTTTTGGGTCGGCAAAACAGAGTCAACAAAGAAATCATCATCGTCTCCAGGTAAAAGAAGTGGAGGCTGCGGAGATACCGAGTTTGAAATATCAGAGAGCACAACAGCAGATGGAGCAAAAGGAAATTCCGTTTCCTTAAAGATCACGTCACGGGAGATGAAAAAATCAGCCTTTTCAATGTCGTAAACACGCCATCCTTTCTGATTCTGAGGATACCCGACAAACACGCAGCGGCGACTACGTTCCCGGAACTTGTCATTGGTAGAAGCGTGACGTTTGGCAAAACATAAAGAGCCGAACACACGAAGATGGCTTAACGATGGCGGTGTGGAGTACAAGACTTCATACGGAGTTCGAGAATTGAGCAGCGGAGTAGGCGTCCGATTAATTAGATAGCAAGCTGTTAAAATGCTCTCTCCCCAGAATTTGATAGGTAAATGAGCTTGAAACAGCAAGGAACGTGCCATATTGAGGATATGGCGATGTTTACGCTCAGCACGACCGTTTTGTTGGGGCGTGTAGGCGCAAGACGTTTGATGAATGATTCCTTTGTCATTGAAGAACTGTTTTAATACCAGAAATTCGGTACCATTGTCACTTCTTAGTGTTTTAACAGATTTGTTAAACTGACGAGAGACCATCGCTACAAATTGTTTAAGAACGGATGCCACTTCACTTTTTGCTTTTAAGAGAAAAATCCACACAGCTCTGGAGTGGTCATCGACAACAGTTAGAAAATAGTGAGCACCAGAAGATGAAGGCGTTTTGTAAGGACCCCATACGTCACAATGAATCAAAGAGAAACATTCAGCAGCTTTATTAGAACTTTCAGAAAAAACAGCACGTGTTTGTTTTGCTTGAACGCAAACATCACAAAAATCGTCATAGGTAGTACAATGATTTTCAAAATCCTTTATTGTAGATAGGAAAGAGGATAACACCGTCTTGGATGGATGCCCTAAACGCTGATGCCAAAGAGTCTTGCTAGCAGATAACCCGACGCGATGTGCACTTGCCGGAACCAAACCTCGAAAATGATAAACCCCGTTTCTCTCTTCACCGGCTCCAATCACCATCTTCGAAGTAAGGTCCTGTATCACGCAAATTTTGTCAGTAAACAAAGCAAAGCATGATCGTTCGCGGAGCAGGCGAGCCAAAGAAACCAAAGTACAAGAAAGATCAGGAACAAATAGAACATGAGTAAGAGTAATGTGATCTCCTAAAATTATTGTTCCTGCTTTCGTTGCAAACGTGTGTTTGCCATTGGGAAGCACAATAATACTATGTAAATCATAAGTATCAGTTAGCAGATCAGCATCTCCGGTCATATGATGAGATGCACCAGAATCGAGTAAAAAATCAACACATTTTGTCTCACCGGAGAGTTTTTCAGTGGACGCAGTGTCGGATTTTAAGAGATTGACAATAGCTGACCAAGTGTCTTTGCTCACACCAGGCACATCCGAGAGGTCAGAAGACGACGGAATCTGAGCATTATTGGCCTGAACAGACGAGCGTCCTCTGCCTCGTCCCCGAGATGAGCTTCGCCCACGTCCACGAGACCCTTCCGAGCGCTTGCCATCACGAGAACTGCCGTGCTTCTCAATCCACCATTCAGGCAGACCGTGTTTGTCAAAGCAAGTCTCCACAGTATGATTAGATCGACCACAATGAGTACATCCCTCATTGTTTGAGCGGGAAGCACCAGAATTGATGGCATGAACTCCGGCTTTAACAGCAAAACCGACGGCAGTAGTACGTTTCTCCTTGCTACGAGAAACCGTCTGATGTCTTTCTTCAGCCACAATATCAGAATAAACGTGATCCAACGTGATATCAGTATCACGATTCAACCTACTCAGAATATTGGTACGGGTAGTACCAAACAAAACAGTGTCAAGACCCATGAGGAATTGATGGATTCGCTCATGATCGCGTCTGGTCATTGTCTTGACACGCTGTGGGCATGTCGAGTTAGAGCAACAGCAGTCGATGATCGGTTCAAAATCATCCAAGTCATCCCACATGACTTTAAGTTTTCCAAAATAGTCTGCCACGGTTTGACCATCTTGAACACAGCTAGCAATAGAAGTTTTGATTTGGTGCACACGGGAAGCATTGCCAATTGAGTAACGAACCTTAAGAGTGTCCCACAGAGATTTTGCATTCTGAACAAAAGAGACATTTTGTTGAACCTTCGGATCCAGACTTGAGTAAAGCCATCCACTGATCATCGAATTTGCTTGAAGCCATCGTGAGTAATCAGCATGGGTCTGATCGGGTTTCGGTAGACTGCCATCAACAAACCCTAGTTTGTTTTTGGCTCGGAGGTTGTTACGGGCAAGCTTCGCCCACTTTTCGTAGTTATCTCCAGCAAGAAGAACAGGGGTAAGAACATGATGAGGATGATCGTTATTGGCGAGATAGTATGGAGAGGAGGAGATGCCTTGCTGTTGATTAGTTGTATCAGTAACAGACATGATTTAGAAGAGGAAAGTCTCACGATGGAGATGTAAGTAGAAGAGGAACGTCAAGTTTTTATTTTTTTTTAAACTCAACGAGAAAGAAAGAATTTTTAGGTTTTCAGAATCCTACTTATCTCTGATACCATGTTAAAGTAGAAAGGATTTTCGTTGTGTTGATTGTATTCAGATTACATACATATATAGCCACTAATACTTGCAGACAAAGACCCAAGAAACAAGCCACAAATTTTGGACCTAAAAGGCTAATCTATGCCTATAATACTATTCTTAGTCAATGGATTCTAGAATCCCACTTAAATTAGTATTTCCGTAACACAACACTCACAAGTTATTTGGACTCAGAATAACTAGGTGAATAAGAGGACCAGGATTACTAGGTGAATAAGAGGAACAGTAGCCTCAAAGTGAGTGTACCAGATTTTGTTGTGTTTGGTCACTATATGAGTTGTAATTACTGGAAACATAAAATGGGTTAACAAAGTCCTCCGAAAGCAAATAAAGCAAATAATCATCGCCCCAGCCAGCCAATACAAGATTATTTATTCCCATACGGTCATATTACAGAACCAAGCTGCAGGCATTGACTCCATTTCTTAACTACACATTATCCAAAGTTTCTCCAATGCAAGCAAAATAAGAGAACAGTATATCAACAGTATATCCAAATGTCACAATCATATAACACACATGTAATCAAAAGGCATTCACATATTACGATCACGGAAATGCAAAGGCCATTCAATGTTAGGCCCCGCAAAAAGATGAAGGTAATTTTGTACAATCCTTCAACCAGAATGTATACTTTCTCTGCAAATAGTATATAATCCATATGAATGAAACATCCCTTGGTAAAATATATATATGGAAGAAAACTCATAAATCAAGAAGTGCAAGTGCCTAAGCAGTTGCATTAATCTAGTTTTAATTTTGGTTAGGAAGAGCTCGGTGCAGGCTCTGTAAAGTAAGTGAATGGAAGGGATGCCCAAAACACATGGGCGTTGCTGGTCAAAGTGAAAAAGGGGATCACCGAAATATACAGAAGAAGTGTATGATACGAATAATCTACATACCTTGTCTTTAATACATGTATCAGATCTTCGCGCAGCAGGAGAATCTGGAGGTAGAAGGAGTTAATACTCTCATAAATCTCCTCCAGGAAGTGGGTAGTGATGTATTATCGCATGATTGCTTCTCCATCAGGCTCTTCAAAATATAGAGAAGAAAATCACCGTAAAATAGAAATAAGAAAAAGAATGTTCTCACCAACAAATTGATATTAAGAAAACATTGAAAGGCAGGGTTCAGATTATTCAACGCTTGCAAAATGAACATATAAGAATGTGAAATACAGATCTAGCATTCTTTGTGGAAGAGGAGATTGGGATACTGAAAATGCGTAACAAGTACAAAATAAATGTGGAAGCTAGATGACTGGCTCCATTATTCTTAAGTAGAGTCAAAAGAAGCCAGGAGTGAGAGAAAGGTGGTGAAAAAGGTATAGACCACCAAGGATGCAAGCTTTTGGTCTTCACCGTTGTAAATGTACAAATACATAGTGGAGTGTCACTCTACGTGCACATTCTAAAATTAAAGCTAAATCACAGTTTTCATTTCTAACAGGTTCTTGTATTCTAGTGATGCATTAGATATTATTTTGTAGATTCTCAAGCATAACACTTCACTATGTATGTATTTTTCATAAAAATGATGAAATTTATGGCTGAGCTAATGAAGAATCTCCAAAAGAGACCGTTCATGCACTTCATCGACTATAATATGTGTAACATCGTTCAAGGTTTTTTCCCCTGCAAGGTGGGCAAAAACGAGCAAACAGAAAAAACAATAAGGGAGAATGCTGATTATAACATTATAAATGTTGTCTTCTTTCGTATGCTATACAGAATAGCACTACAATGTCTCAAAAACTGGCTTTACCAATTCTTCAGATTAATTTGCAGAAAAAAACGTTCTGATACTACTAATGATGAGCAACCCAGATCAACTATTGGACTTCTAATGGAGACTCTATTTACATAATACTTTCTGCAAGGTCGTGATCTCTAGAAACCATACTTTCTGTAATGCAACTATAATATTTCACCTTTGTCCACATAAAATGTTACTCTTTCTCAGTAGTATAAAACACTATAATATGTAAAAGGAATTATTTGCTTGCAAGAGCTTGTTGATAAAATAGGGGACTTACAGCGAGTTTCTGCAGTAGAATGCCAGTAGTACAAAACAGCAGCCTAGTCTTGTCACTCCTGAACAAAGATGCATATATACCAAAGTAAATTTGCTTAATCCACAACTCGCAGGAATGTTTATTAAAGCTAAAACCACAAAATTTTAAGGCGATATCATATTGTAGTGTCAGAAATGATGTTTAAGGTTATCATTCATCTCCTGTGTAACCGTACAAGGGATATGCCTTAAGGATGTTTCTAAATCTGATATACCCACCGAGGTGAAAATGTCTTCAAAATAGGCAATCGCTATCCGCTCAATTTCCTCTTCTTTTTCCGTCCATGTTCCGGTAAAATTTAAAATGCCTATGATCCGGTTCCTCGCCCTTCTTTGTTTCGTGGATGCATGGAAAAATTGAGTATTATGGTCGCCAGCAACCAGCCACAGCACTCTACTTTTTTGTTGCCAAAAAATTTCCTCATCTGCCAAAGCGATGCGTAGTTTCTCTTGTGCTTCCGCTACCCCTTCCAAGGTCGATGAATCCTCACTCTGGAGTCTATCCAACTCCTCTTTCAGATTCTCGATAGCCTCTCCCGTGATTTGTTGGTCCGTCTTACGCCATCTAGAGATTAGTTTTCGGCATAACGAGATACGGTCACTGATATGCAAACTAGGATCCGTGTCATCTGGCGCCCAACCTTCTTTAATAATGTTCTCAAAATTGGGTTTTGATAACCACCGTTTGTCAAACCTGAACTTCTTCGTTCCTTGAAAATCTCTGGACGTAATCCGAGTAAGAATCGGTCTATGATCTGAGCCCATAAATCTCAGGTACTCTGATTTGGTATGGGAGAAAAGATCATGCCAATCCTCGTTACCCATTGCTCTGTCTAGACGGCATCGAATGACATGTTGTCCTCGTCGTCCTACCCAAGAAAGGGGATTCCCCGAGTAAGGAAAGTCAATCATACCACAGTTATTCCGCATTAGACGAAAGTCCAAAAAGGAACTCTCTGGTCTAACTCGTCCCCCTGTTTTCTCGTGATGGCCTGTTATTTCATTAAAATCCCCGGTCATAAGCCAAGGACCGGTACGGGTGGAGCCAATCTGGCTTAAAGATTCCCAAACTGTGTTTCGGCGAGATATTACAGGTTCTCCGTAAACGAAAGAGATAAAAACTTTATTACCATGAATTGTAGCCAATACATCGATAATATTCTTATTGGAAGAAAGAACTTGAATTTGAAATTCGGGTAGAGCCATAGGGCTAAACCGCCACTAAGACCACAGGGGTCAACTGTAAAAAGGAAATTATAACCAAACTCTGACTGTAACTCTTTTAGATAGCTCTTCTCGCGCTTCGTTTCCATAAGAAAAAGTATTCCCGGGAATAGTCTCCTACGGAACTCACGCAAACGACGAACTGTCAGGAAACCACCGACTCCCTGACAGTTCCAACTTAGGATCATCTAATCGATCGCCGGTGGTTTCTCTCCAACCACCGGTTCTTGTATTTTCTCCGTGAATTTTCCCGGGTTAGGGGCCGTCCCCGAAGTTGACGGTGGTAGCTTTACACAAAGAGTCTTGCCTTCTCTAAGTGACTTTGCTACGGCTATAGCGGCTTGTTTGTGAATCTTAGCCCCTCGAAATGGGCTTTGACGGATCTTCTTTCTCACACCCAAAGCCTTTTTCATTCTATTGATTTTGGGGGTATTGGGCTTTGAGTGTCTTGGATTTGGGCCCAAATTAGAGTTTGATAACTCTTCTTCAACTAAATCCTTTAACGGGGAAATAATCTCATCCCATTGCTCCACCGTCAGATGCACCAAAGTCGACTTTTCCGACTTAGCCCTCTCCGTCTCCGTCACACGGTTTTCTTCCCTGACTTCCTTCGCCGCCTGACTCCATCGTTTGGCCTGATTGATGATGAGGTCATCTCGACGAGCTTCTTCCGCCGTGGCAGAGTATATATTAGGGAAATTATGTTAATCATAATTAATTTATCCAAGTGAGAATTTTTTTGTTTGAAAATTCTGAGTGGTATATGTCATATATTTATAGAGTAATTAATAGATATTTAGATCAATAATCAAATTACAAAAAAAAATTCGGAATTTTATTTAACATATCAATCAAAATTTGTAAATTATATTAACATTATACTTACTAAACATTTTATCATGTTTGAAATTAGAATATTTATAATATTTTTTTAATACAATTTAAATATTTGTAACTATTTTAATTGTTTAATAAAGTTGAAATATTTACAAAAAATTCAACTTTAAAAAAAATGTAAATACTTCTAATATTTTTAAATTTTTATAAAGTTTAAATATTTGCAATTTTTTAAATACTTGCAATATTAAATTCGTTTAAAAGATTAAAATATTGAATATTCATTCGGTAAAATTATATGGTTTGACTACAAAACCAAATTAAACCGAATTTTTTTTTATATTTTGGACGCCTGGTAAGCCAAGTTTCCTATTCACTTGGATTAGAATCGTTTTGTTCTTTTTATAGTGTGTCTTTGAACCACCATCCAAACTTTTTAAGCAATGTGGGATGTTTGTTTTACACTTTTTTTCTTCGTCGATTGAGTAATTTATGTCCGTTTTTAAAAATTCAAATTACATCATATGCGGAAAAAAATCAGAATTTTAATTATTATATAGATTATGCAAGAATTCAAATGATTTTAGCAATATGATCAATCAAAGATGAAAGGAGACTTTTTCAGAATATCTTTAAATTAATTATAGTGAATATTTCCGTAGACAATATATAAGGAAAGAGAAGATAGAGGATCCAAATTAAAAGATGGAGGATCCAAATTGTCATTGGATCTTATATGGGTCATTGTTAAATTGACTAATATAACCCGATCGAATTAAATGCTATTAACTCTTTTCATTTGGTTTGCTAATGGCATTCAAAATAACTAATTTAGACCAAGTCACGCAGTGTAGCGCGAGTATTTAGCTAGTGTAGTTTTTAAAAGTATTTTTAATAGCGCGAGTATTTAACATTTTTCTTTTTTTGTGATACCGAGAATTTCTGAGGAAGATAGTCTTCTCTATGATTTCTTGTTGTTTAGATGAGAGTTATAAGAAATTAGATATGGCAAAAAAAAAAATACATACATAATTTTATATTTTTGAAAAAGACATGCAAAACAAAATTTCAAAATTTTAAATTTAATTTTTAATAGTATTTAGTTTATATATATTTTTATATTAAAAAGACTTGTGCAAAATAAAATTTCCAAGTTTTAAATTGAATTTTTAGTAATATTTTGGGGACCCGGAGATATTGGAGCGGTAGGAAGGTGAGCTAGCGGATAAAAATATTTTCTAAGCCCATGGGAAGCGTGGGGGCGAGCCGGCCCTTTCTACGCACTTGTAACTTAAAAGCTTCCTCCGTTTATAACTTTCTAATTTTATAACTTAAAAGCTTCCTCCGTGTATTGTTACGTCACTAGAGTTTATACGCAAGCAGACAAAGTTGACCAAAATTGACTTCTAATATGAACCGTCGATGTCATCGTAAATCGACGGCTACAGATTGCAATCCGCGTGTTCTAATAATTGGCTTACTTATGTTATGTTTCGAAACTTTTCTTTCCGAGGAAATTTGTGAAAATATTATTTTAAAAAGTAACTCAAGTTTTCAAAAGTTTGAAATTTGACCTTTTATATTACAAATTACTAATACACCTTGAAAAATTAAGTGTCTGTATTATCATTGAGTAATGGTCTCTACTATAAAAATTAAGTGTCTGTATTATCATTGAGTAATGACCTCTTTCCACGAAGAGGGTTTTCGTACATACAATGGTCAAAATGTTTACCATTGTATAGCCTTTGTTCTCGAAGAGGATTTTCGTACAATGGTCAAAATGTTTAGTATTGCGTTTAGGTTTGGGTTTTAGTTAGCTATGTTATATTATAGTTTAGTTTTTAGGGTTTAAGATTTGTTACACTATGGCAGTTGGTTCTAATCCCGATGGACTGCTAGATTACTTCTAAACAATCATTCCGTCTTTCTTGATTGAAATCTTTGAGTATATGTCCAAAAATCGGAAAGCGAAAGCATTGTTCGAAACCTATTTCAATGAGGGAGATTATTTATTTTGGATATTCAATGTTTTCCTTTGAAAAGAGTAAAAGACTTTTTTAAGTGAAAATTAGAGAGAAAGACAAGAAGACATATGTACTTGATATTTGGTGTTTTAATACCATGTTTTTGCTATCCCCTATCTATTACTTGAATGCGTTTTCATCATATGTTCTTAGATTTGTGTATTTTTATGTGGCTTATTTCAAATTTTGATGAAGATGAGACTTAGTTTCAAGGCTATTTTAAGAAGAAAAAGAAAAAAGGGTTTTGGTTTTTAGAACTTCATCCCAGTTCTGATCGGGCCGATCGGTAGACGACTCAATATGATTGTGAGAAATCCACAATAAGTGGGATCAGGGCCATGATCAGCCGCTCAACTCTTCACGACCAAGGTAAGTAAAATCTCTTCCCTATTGACATAAATTGGACCCATTCCTTGTAACTAAACTTTTTAAATACACACACCTCTATACAAATTTAACGAATCTTTGGATTTTAAAAATCAATCAACTATATGTATAATTATTCTCAATAAATTGGGAAAACACATGTAGTGCAATATCTTAAGAGATACACCCATCAAAAATGTTTACATGTTTACATGTTTATCAAAAATGTTTACATGTTTATCAAAAATGAAAAAAATACATTTATCTAATAAGTTTGTGAAAAACATGATTTGATTGTTTATCAAAAAATAAAAAAAAAGGGCTAAAGGGTTAATCCTAATTGGGCTTATAGTTATATAAGTTATAGGGTTAATAATTAGTTGAGATTAAAAATGGGCTCAAGTTAGCTCAAGTTATTCCTTTTCTTCTTCAATAATATTTAGCTCAAGTTATTCCTTTTCTTAATTATTTTAGACATTATTTTAATTTCTTTTTCCGAATGAGTTTTCTATTTTAATTAGGGTTTTCCTTTTGTTTGATCGATTGAGATCATGCCTATATAAGGCCTTGTATTCTTTCTTTGGGATTATTATTATTGAAGAAGAAAAGAGTTATTCCTCACACCGAAGTCTTCGAATTCTCCCTGTTTAACAAAGAATTTTGAGCAACAAAACAGAGCCTCTTGATCCATAGATTCTCGAGCTTCTGTCTTTGTCTTGTACCCGCTGCAACAAAAACCCTAGCGATGGACGACGGCAAGAGCGACGATCCCAAGTTGCCGATCCCTGGCAAAAGAAATATACTAATTACCAGTGCTCTTCCTTACGTCAACAACGTCCCTCATCTCGGAAACATCATTGGATGTAAGTGAATCCTTTCTTCTCTTTCCGTTGATCATATTACCTTAATCTGTATGAATTTATGTCTGTCTTCTTATGAATACTGTTTTAGACCCAGATGAATTCATTTTCTTAACTGGCAAATCTGTTTTGTTCAGATATAGAAGTCAGTTTAGCTTTGAAATCGTCAGAAATGTTTCAAAATAAAAAACTGGATCTCAAAATTTATGTTGAAATTACACACGACTGATAAGGACTCAATTTACAATTGGCGATATTGTGGTTTTCTTATTTTTTTGTACATGTAGGATGGCTGTTTTAGTAATGTTTTGTGTCTTTTCTTAAGTGCAGGTGTTTTGAGCGCTGATGTGTACGCTAGATACTGTCGTCTCCGTGACTATAACGCCATATATATATGTGGGACTGATGAATATGGGACTGCAACGGAGACCAAAGCTGTGGAGGAGCGTTGCACCCCCAAGGAAATCTGTGACAAGTAATGTATCTTGATTTCCTTTTCTTTTGTGGTTCTAGTGTTTTCTATGTGTTCCACTTTGCTTAGTCTGCTGAATTCATCTGAATCTTATTTAATGGTATGTTCTTGTTCAACTTAAGCAATAGAGACATTCACAAGTTTTCATAGATTAGTTTCGAGAGAACCTCTTAAATAGAGATAAGAATCCAGAACTAGAAGTAACACTCCACGATCTCCTTATTCAAACTGGAAAGAATGAGATACCTAATTGCTTGGACGAGTTTCTTTGAATCACCATGTTTCTTTCTTTTCTTGTGCATTTAGGTACCATGCCATTCATAAAGAAGTTTATGACTGGTTTGATATTAGCTTTGACCAATTTGGGAGAACTTCAACTCCAGAGCATACACAAGTGTGCCAAGAAATTTTCAATAAACTGTGGGAAAACATGTATCTCTCAGAGGACACCATGCAACAGGTGAATGTTTTTAACTCAATTTATGCATGTTAATTAGCCTTATTTAATCACAAGTGCATCCATATGTTCTTCCTCAACTCTTCAATTGTGGCCCATCGTGTCTTCAGCTTTACTGTGATGCATGCGAAAAGTTCTTAGCTGACCGGCTAGTTGAGGGTTCCTGTCCAATTGAAGGATGTAGTAATGATGCTGCTCGTGGAGATCAATGCGATAAATGTGGAAAGCTCCTGAATCCTACTGATCTCAAAGATCCGAGGTGCAATGTGAGCTACTATGCTTCTCTCCTTCACGGCTGTGTGGTTTTATACTGTTTATAGCTTTCTTTGAGGTTCTGTTATTACACTTGTTGTGAATATCTATGTTATTATCTCTCAAACAGGTCTGTCGAACCACACCACGAATTCGTGACACAGACCACTTGTTTATTGACCTTCCTTCTCTGAAAGATAAGTTGGAAGAGTATATTAACAAGACATCTGTTACTGGATCTTGGAGTCAAAATGCTATTCAGACGACAAATGCATGGCTAAAGGAAGGGCTTAAACAGAGATGCATTACAAGGGATTTAAAGTGGGGAGTTCCTGTCCCACATGAGGAATATAAGGATAAAGTAGGAGCTTAACTTCCAACCAATAATCTCTTAAACATATTAAGCATCAACTACTAATTTGAATTGTGGGTATATATAGGTCTTCTATGTTTGGTTTGATGCTCCTATTGGATATGTCTCAATAACGTCATCCTACACATCTGAATGGAGGAAGTGGTGGATGAATCCCGAAAATGTGGAGCTTTATCAGTTTATGGGGAAAGACAACGTGCCATTTCACACTGTAAGCATATAGCATTCAGAATTTAGATTACCGCCAATGACTTGTTCCAATTGTTATACTTATTTCTTCATCATTTTCTCTGAAAAAAACATAAAAAGTCAGAAAAAATACCTCCATCTTTCTAAATTTCCAGTTGACCAAGGTCCAAGGCTTGTTTCTGTTTTTGAATATCTTGGTTATGTTTTTGGCATCTTTGGTTCTTGAAACCATTGCTATTTTGTAGTGCATATAAAATTAGGTATTCTTGTGATCGCTTCTTTGATGGCTTACTGTTTATTGGATGTGATTTATGATATTCATGTTTGGTTCTTAGCTTGTCTTTTCTGAAGCTATCCTCAAGGTCACTTTTAGAAAGGTTTATCTTTGTAAATCTGACTGTTTCAACTGTCAATTTGTTGTTATTATGCAGGTGATGTTTCCATCTACCCAGCTTGGAACTGGGGAAAATTGGACACTGATGAAAACAATCAGTGTGACTGAATATTTAAATTACGAAGGAGGTCAGTTAGCTGAGTGATTTTATTTTAATTGAAAATATTGTTTGCTTTGCTTTTCCTACCATTTATAGAAAACGAGGATATGATTATGTTTGTGTTTTCAGGAAAATTCTCCAAGAGTTTAGGTATTGGAGTGTTTGGTAACGATGTAAAAGATACAAATATCCCTGTCGAAGTATGGAGATACTACTTGCTGACCAACAGGCCTGAGGTAAACTGACTGCTGCTAGAAACTGAAAACATTTTTATTCACCAACACTGGTTGATTCTGGTGATTTTGCCATCTAGGTGTCTGACGCATCGTTTGAATGGAAAGATTTGCAAGCAAAAGTGAATGGCGAGTTGGTGAGCAACCTTGGCAACTTTGTTAATCGAGTTCTGAGTTTTATAGCAAAGCCTGAAAATGCAGGTTGGTTTATTTCGTTTCTAGTTTTAAGTATTGGGTGGTAGCTGTAGATGACAGTTTAGATTGGCATATTCAGTTTCTAGTGTTGTATTCTTTTAATGAAATGAGCCAGTTGGTGTGCAAAACAGAGAAATTTGAACTGTGATCATAGAAAATATGTGCTTTTAGTGATGCTTTTGACAACTGGCCAAAGACTTTTCTCTATGTCTCTGATGTTTCTCTTGCCTTGTACTAACTAATGTTTAAGGTTATGGGTCTATCATTCCTGATGCTCCTGGTGCTGAATCTCATCTTCTAACGATGTCGCTGGGTGAAAAGGTTGGAAAATTGGTGGAGGAGTATATAGAAGCTATGGAAAAGGTTAGGAATATTATATATGATGAACATTGGTCTGGTATGGGCTATATATGTTAATTTTTAGTGTTTGGTTTCATGTGTTCTTAATAAAAGCCTTGACTTCATATGATGCAGGTTAAGCTGAAGCAGGGGCTGAAAACTGCTATGCTCATTTCAGCTGAAGGGAACAGATACTTGCAGGTAATTCTATTCTCATTAACAAACTATTTACATTAGGTGTGTGTAATCTGACAGACTTTGCTGTTTTATCTTGGTAGGAAAACCAATTCTGGAAACTTTACAAGGAAGATAAACCTTCTTGTGCAGTTGTGATAAGAAGTGCTGCTGGTCTAGTACACCTTCTTGCACAATTGTTAGAACCTTTCATGCCATCATTTTCTCGTGAGGTAGAATTGTTTCGGAAAACATTGTTCTTAGAAGCCCGTCTTAACCTTTTTTAAGGTCCTGGGCAAAAAACAATTTTGAGGCCTTTCTACTATATTTAAAAAAGATAGAAAAAATTTGAGGGTCTTTTTTACTTAAGAATTTTTTGAAATTTGGCTTAAACCTTATTAGGCAAAAGCCCAACTTGCCTATCCCTAGAGCCTGAAGAATGTCATGATTAGTGTTTGTCTCTTTGCATTTTGTAGGTATTTAAACAGCTAAATTTGCCTCCACATTTTTCTCTTTCCGACAAGAGAGGAGATGTATCACAAGCAAGTAGACCTTGGGAGATTCTGCCTCCCAGCCACAGGATAGGCACCCCCCAACCATTGTTCAAAGAATTGGTACACATACCGCTCTTGTTTTATCAATAGATTGTAATGATAGCATTTTAACTATATCTTGTGAAATGATATGATCACAGAAAGATAAAGATGTTGAAGTGTACCAAGACAAGTATGCTGGAAGTCAGGCTGATAGACTTGCGAGGGAGGCAAAAGCAGGTAGTAGACGTTCTAGGAGGGATGCAGCTAGTAGTCTTCGTCATGCAGAAGCCGTAGCAAATTTGGGGGAGCCGCCTATTGGCAGTGGAGCAACATAGTAATAAATAGTAGGGTGAAAACCTTAAATGACCTTAATACCTTGGAAACTACACTCCTAACTTCCTGTTTTTCAACAATAAAAGATTGTTTTTTAATACCGTTGTACTTTTTAAAGTCTTTGTTGGGAAAAACAATATTATGAAAATGCCATTACCAGAAAGTTAGAGTTAATTACAGAAAAACTATGTGGGAAAAATAGAATTTCGTCTAGATTTTAGAAATAAGTCTATTAGATATAGCAACAGATTTATTTACTATTCCGCAAATATATTTTTTTTTTTGAAAAATTTGTCATTTTTAATAAATCTATTATTTCTTTAAATAAATTTATTAATTTTTAAATAAATCTGTTGTGGCGAACGATAGATTTCTTCGATAACTCTATTTTCTTTAGTTGAGATAGTAGATTTATGTGTTTATCGGCGATAGATTTGTCCGGTTAGTAATAACATATTTATATTTATCTGACTGGTTAGTAATAATAGATTTGTCTGGTTAAAAATAATATATTTATATTTATTTGACGGCAGATTCATTTGGATTGATAGATTTATTTTGGATTAACAGACTTATTTAAATAGATTTATTTTGTACATTATGACAAATTCTTTTTGACAATAAATTTATTGTTGTAGAGATAATAAGACACAAGACACAATAGCACATACCAAAGACACTAGACACAAGACACTAGTAATCAAGAACCATTTTCTGTTTCTTTGTTTTACCAAACATTAGGATAACTATGAAAGTGATAGTAACACAGAGGCACACCAAGAACAATTTCATCATCAATTTGGTATTCTTAATTTCCCTTTTGGTTGCCATTACTTCTTCCTTCAACTCACGGATCATAGCCTTTACGTCTTCAATCTCGTTAGCAACCTCGGATTTGGCATTGTTAATCTCAATTTCAATGCTCGAGATTTTTGGCGAAGCATCTTCAACTTCCTCATACACGCCATCCTCCACCCATTTAAACAAATGATCCTGGGTTTGAAAAAAAAAAACGTGAAGATGTGAACCACGAAAAAACATAATCAACATCAAACCCGAAAATTAATACAAATCTACTTACATCTCGTTTGGTGGGACAACGAAAGAAATGTCTTCCTGGGTTTTCTTGCGTCTTCGACGTGTAGATGACGACGTCTCGCCCACAGTGACACTTCAATGCAATTGAGAGAATTGAGGATTTTTAAAAAACCTGAAGATGTAGCCGTTCAATTGAGAGAATTGGGGATGATAATTGGATTGATTTCGGTTAACGTTAATTTCGGTTTCGGATTTCGGTTTAATTGAGTGCATTGGGTTTTTTGATTTCTCTCAAAACGACGTCGTTTTGTTAATAACGAAACCGTTAATCGCGATTTAACGACAGTTAACTGGTCTGTTAAGCGCCTTAACGGAGCGGATAAAATGGCCTAGTCAACCGAAATGATGTTCATTTTGGAAGTCAACGTAAATTTTGAGTTTAAATGGCCGACTTCGTAGTGTAAGGTTTAAATCGCCACAATTTGAAAGTTGAGGGTTTTTTCAACATTTTTCCCGAATATTATATAAGATAATTTTGGTAAACCGCAGATATTGGAGTAGATAAAAATATTTATTTCGGCCCATGGGAAGTGTGGGGCGAGCCGGCCCGTTTACGAACTTCAACGCAAGAGCTTCCTCCCTTTCTCTCTTGTTTCATTTTTATACTAGTAGTATGGCCCGTGCATATGCACGAGTATAAGTTTAATTTGATTTTAAATCTGAGATAATGTAGTGAAAAATTATGTTTTCAAATGATTTGAAAGAAAAATCAGTAACAAAATGAGTAAGGTTGTGTGACAATTCATAATTATTTACCATTTTCTCCAATTGATTTTTTGTTGTCCAAAACTCTGCAAATCAAACGGAATAACTTCATAAAATTAATTTAATTCAAGATAAACAAAGAGAAGATGTAAAAAAATATAAAAAAATATTATTGTATATCCTATAAATTCTGAAAAATGGCTTCAATAATCATATGATCATCATCTCTTCTGTCATGAGAAGAAACACACAAAAAAAGGGAGTTGAATTTAGTTATTGCACGGGTACAAACAAAATATGTGATAAAAGCTAGGAATTGCTTAAAATACAAAATAATATGGAGTTCAAAATTGTTCATCAAAAAATGGTTGGAATGATAAAAACAAATTTAGGGGGAAAAAGCAGCAGAAGAATGTTCATTTGTTCATTATGAGGGGAGCTATTGACAAAAAAAAAATTTAAGGGAAGAGAAAAGCCAAATGAAAAAAAATAGAGTGAAAACATGATGGATATTTTTTCCGCATGATAGTGATTTCGAAGATATATATGAGCACTAAAATTGCAGTTCCTCCTTCTAATAAGGAAGTGGCGATAGTGGGAAGTTACAAATTACAACGTCAAAAGGTTTTAAAACTGATTTTTTTTTTTTTTATTAGATTAATTTGATAAATATAAATTGGAAAACCAAAAAAAATTGAGAAATTGACACGTACTGAAAATGCTAAAATGTCATTAGGAGAGTGATTTTAGGAGTCTCTCTCTAACTTGTGTTTTATAAGATAGGGGATCTTTTGTGTCGGTGTCTTCGAGAGAACCCTAAATAGCGAGCGATGGACGACGGCAAGAGCGACGATCCCAAGTTGCCGATTCCTGGCAAAAGAAATATACTAATTACCAGTGCTCTTCCTTACATCAACAACGTCCCTCGTCTCGGAAACATCATATGTAAGTGAATTCTTCTTCTCTTTCCGTTGATCATATTACCTTAATCTGTATGAATTTATGTCTGTCTTCTTATGAATACTGTTTTAGACCCAGATGAATTCATTTTCTTAACTGGCAAATCTGTTTTGTTCAGATATAGAAGTCAGTTTAGCTTTGAAATCGTCAGAAATGTTTCAAAATAAAAAACTGGATCTCAAAATTTATGTTGAAATTACACACGACTGATAAGGACTCAATTTACAATTGGCGATATTGTGGTTTTCTTATTTTTTTGTACATGTAGGATGGCTGTTTTAGTAATGTTTTGTGTCTTTTCTTAAGTGCAGGTGTTTTGAGCGCTGATGTGTACGCTAGATACTGTCGTCTCCGTGACTATAACGCCATATATATATGTGGGACTGATGAATATGGGACTGCAACGGAGACCAAAGCTGTGGAGGAGCGTTGCACCCCCAAGGAAATCTGTGACAAGTAATGTATCTTGATTTCCTTTTCTTTTGTGGTTCTAGTGTTTTCTATGTGTTCCACTTTGCTTAGTCTGCTGAATTCATCTGAATCTTATTTAATGGTATGTTCTTGTTCAACTTAAGCAATAGAGACATTCACAAGTTTTCATAGATTAGTTTCGAGAGAACCTCTTAAATAGAGATAAGAATCCAGAACTAGAAGTAACACTCCACGATCTCCTTATTCAAACTGGAAAGAATGAGATACCTAATTGCTTGGACGAGTTTCTTTGAATCACCATGTTTCTTTCTTTTCTTGTGCATTTAGGTACCATGCCATTCATAAAGAAGTTTATGACTGGTTTGATATTAGCTTTGACCAATTTGGGAGAACTTCAACTCCAGAGCATACACAAGTGTGCCAAGAAATTTTCAATAAACTGTGGGAAAACATGTATCTCTCAGAGGACACCATGCAACAGGTGAATGTTTTTAACTCAATTTATGCATGTTAATTAGCCTTATTTAATCACAAGTGCATCCATATGTTCTTCCTCAACTCTTCAATTGTGGCCCATCGTGTCTTCAGCTTTACTGTGATGCATGCGAAAAGTTCTTAGCTGACCGGCTAGTTGAGGGTTCCTGTCCAATTGAAGGATGTAGTAATGATGCTGCTCGTGGAGATCAATGCGATAAATGTGGAAAGCTCCTGAATCCTACTGATCTCAAAGATCCGAGGTGCAATGTGAGCTACTATGCTTCTCTCCTTCACGGCTGTGTGGTTTTATACTGTTTATAGCTTTCTTTGAGGTTCTGTTATTACACTTGTTGTGAATATCTATGTTATTATCTCTCAAACAGGTCTGTCGAACCACACCACGAATTCGTGACACAGACCACTTGTTTATTGACCTTCCTTCTCTGAAAGATAAGTTGGAAGAGTATATTAACAAGACATCTGTTACTGGATCTTGGAGTCAAAATGCTATTCAGACGACAAATGCATGGCTAAAGGAAGGGCTTAAACTGTGTTCGTATAGTATAGTATCTCTGCAGTATAGTATTCGTTATGTTTCTCTGGGTCATTGTATGCTTCTTCCCTCAGTATAAATTCTCTTTCACAAACAGTTGGCATGGCTTTTTTTTTCTGTTGTTTATTGAAAAGATCTTGGGTGTCAGATATTCTCTATTGTAGAGCTATCTATCTAACTTTTATGTTGAAAAACGTGGCGCAGTTGCATTAGTTAATAAGTGAAGGCAGTTATCGTGCAAGATTTTTGTATTGTAGTGCTATAGACTGAGCATAAGCATTGCATATGTTTTTAATTAATATTACTGGTAATGGCTAGCTGATTTTGTTTTTCATGTTCATGCTTCGTCTTTCCTTTTTTTCAAGTCGATTTCTACATGAATTTATGGCTGGCTGATAAATTCACAGTTTTTGGTTTATTAAGGTTTCTTAGAGGTTCTGTTATTACACTTGTTGTGAATATCTATGTTTTATCTCTCAAACAGGTCTGTCGAGCCGCACCCCGAAATCGTGACATAGACCACCTGTTTATTGAGCTTCCTTCTCTGAAAGATAAGTTGGAAGAGTATATTAACAAGACATCTGTTACTGGATCTTGGAGTCAAAATGCTATTCAGACGACAAATGCATGGCTAAAGGAAGGGCTTAAACGGAGATGCATTACAAGGGATTTAAAGTGGGGAGTTCCTGTCCCACATGAGAAATATAAGGATAAAGTAGGAACATAACTTCCAACCAATCTCTTTAACATATTAAGCATCAACTACTAATTCGAATTGTGGGTATAGGTCTTCTACGTTTTGTTTGATGCTCCTATTGGATACGTCTCAATAACGTCATCCTACACATCTGAATGGAAGAAGTGGTGGAAGAATCCTGAAAATGTGGAGCTTTATCAGTTTATGGCGGAAGACAACGTGCCATTACACACAGTGAGCATATAGCATTCAGAAATTAGATTACCGCCAATGACTTGTTCCAATTGTTATAGTTATTTCCTATTTTTCATCATTTTCTCAGAAAGAAAACAAAAAAAGTCAGAAAAGACACCTGCCTGTTTCTAAATTTCCAGTTGACCAAGGCTTGTTGTTATGAATATCTTGGGAGAAACCTTCTTCTGATATTTTTGACATCTTTGTTATAAACACTTTCATATGGAATTTATATGCTCGTTAGGATATCCTGGCCTTCTCTTAGGCATTATAATTAGATTCTATTATATTTCTGATAGTCTTCCATTCACCTTATTCATTTTCTCTTTTCCCTTTGATTATGAGATAGACCACGTGCTGAAGATCTGCTATCTTTAGGCGATTGGTTATGTTTTTGGCATCTTTGGTTCTTGAAACCATTGCTATTTTGTTGTGCATATAAAATTAGGTATTCTGGTGATCACTTCTTTGATGGCTTACTGTTTTATTGGATGTGATTTATGATTTCGTGTTTGGTTCTTGTCTTTTCTGAAGCTATCCTCAAGGTCTCTTTTAGAAAGGTTTATCTTTGTAAATCTGACTGTTTCAACTGCCAAAATTTGTTGTTATCCAGGTGATGTTTCCATCTACCCAGCTTGGAACTGGGGAAAATTGGACACTGATGAAAACAATCAGTGTGACTAAATATATAAATTACGAAGGCGGTCAGTTGATGTTTCACCATGGCTTCCACTAGAGTAGCTGAATGATTTTATTTTAAATTATATATTGTTTGCTTTGCTTTTCCTGAGGATATGATTTTGTTTGAGTTTTCAGTAAAGTTCTCCAAGAATAAAGGTGTTGGAGTGTTTGGTAATGATGTAAAAGATACAAATATCCCTGTCGAAGTATGGAGATACTACTTGCTGACCAACAGGCCTGAGGTAATTGACTGCTGCTAGAAACTGGAAACATTTTTTATTAATTCATCATAGGCATCTGTAGACGTCACCAACACTGGTTGATTCTGGGGATTTGCTAGGTGTCTGACACATCGTTTAAATGGGGAGATTTGCAAGCAAAACTGACTGGCGAGTTGGTGGGCAGCCTTGGCAACTTTATTAATCGAGTTCTGAGTTTTATAGCAAAGCCTGAAAATGCAGGTTGGTTATTGCGTTTCTAGTTTAAGTATTGGGTGGTAGCTGTAGATGACAGTTTTAGATTGACATATCGAATTTAAATTATGGAAGACTTGTATTCTTTTATTGAAATGAGCCGGTTGGTGTGCAAGACAGAGAAATTCGAACTATGATCATGTGATTTTGGTTGTCTAGAATGATATAAAGATGCATATGGCTTGCATGAGGCAACACTATACGCTCTCTGATAGAGATTCCTTTTCCATTGTAAATTAGTATGGACATGGAATGAACATAGATAATATCTAACAGTCAAGTGCCTATATATATATGTATATCTGTTCATACACTCTATTGGAGGGTCAAATGTTGCATTTGCTTTCCCAAAAAAGAGAAAAGAAGAACACGTAGATACGAAAAACTTGTTAAAATTTTAGTTATGTGCTTAGTGATGCTATTGACAACTGGGCTAAGACTTTTCTCTATCTGTCTCTGATGTTTCCCTTGCCTTGTACTAACTGATGTTGAAGGTTATGGGTCTATCATTCCTGATGCTCCTGGTGCTGAATCTCATCCTCAAACGATGTCGCTGGGTGAAAAGGTTGGAAAATTGGTGGAGGAGTATATTAAAGCTATGGAAAAGGTTAGGAATATTATATATGAACATTGGTTTGGTATGGACTATGTTAATTTCAGTGTTTGGTTTCATGTGTTTTTAATAAAAGCCTTGAGTTCATATGATGCAGGTTAAGCTGAAGCAGGGGCTGAAAACTGCTATGGTCATTTCAAGTGAAGGGAACAGATACTTACAGGTAATTTTATTCTCATTAACACACTATTTACATTAGTAGCTTTATTGGCTGTGTAATCTTGACGGACTTTGCTGTTTAATCTTGTAGGAAAACCAATTTTGGAAACTTTACAGGGAAGATAAACCTTCTTGTGCAGTTGTAATAAGAAGTGCTGCTGGCCTAGTACACCTTCTTGCACAATTGTTAGAACCTTTCATGCCATCGTTTTCTCGTGAGGTAGGTTTGATTGATTGTTTCGGAAACATTGTTCCTAGAAGAATGCCAAGCGTGTGATTAGTGTTGTCTCTTTGCATTTTGTAGGTATTTAAACAGCTAAAATTGCAGCCACATTTTTCTCTCTCCGACAAGAGAGGAGATGTATCACAAGCAAGCAGACCTTGGGAGATTCTGCCTCCCAGTCACAGGATAGGCACCCCCCAACCATTGTTCAAAGAATTGGTACATACCGCTCTTGTTTTATCCATAGATTGTATGATAGATGTTATATAGCATTTTAATTATATCTTGTGAAACATGATCACAGAAAGATGAAGAAATTAAACAGTACAAACAAATATATGCTAGAAGCCAGGCTGATAGACGTGCTAGGGATGCAGTAGCATCTAGTAGACTTGCTAGGAAGGATTCAGCTCGTCAGGCTGATAGACGTGGTAGGGATGCAGTAGCGTCTAGTAGACTTGCTAGGAAGGATTCAGCTCGTCAGGCTGATAGACGTGGTAGGGATGCAGTAGCGTCTAGTAGACTTGCTAGGAAGGGATTCAGCTCGTATTTGTCATCTTGCAAATTTGGGGGAGAAACTTAGGAGGGAGCGCGATTGGCAGTGGAGCAACATAGGAGGGGAGCGATTGGCAGTGGAGCAACATAGGAGGGAGCGACGGGCACCGACGGAATCGCCGTAGAAGTTTATGTACCGGCAAACTATATTATCCAAATCATGCTTTTATTATTTTACTTTTTTTTTGTTTTCCACTTTCAAGTCATATGCGCAATGATCTCTAAGTACGGACACTCATCCGAAAGATCTCGGAAGTTACAAGGAGATTTAGTACTAATTAAGCCTTTATATGTGGTTTTAATTATGATAGAATTATATGATTGGTAAAGCGGTGATAATTTACATAAGAAATGATTAAAATAGGCATAACTATAATTTCTCTTTAATTTATTTTAATTTCACAAACAATATTTGCTCAACACCAAATAACGCAGGGATCAACGTCCAAAATAATATTTTTCATCTAAACCAAAGGTACTAAAAATTGGGGTTTTTAACCGATTTCCCCATGTATAATGTCTTTACTGCAGATTTATACATGAACTATCGAACTATGCTTAAATCACCATGAACTCAACAAAAATTGCATTTCCTACATAAACTAACAAAAAGTGGTTAAATCCACCAAATCATAACGGACCATTAAACAAACCGTTAACTGTGCTGACATGTAACCGCTGACACTCATAAGAATGGTTAGTTCTTTGCTCAGAGTTTGTGAAACGCGGCCTTGTTTCAGCATTTTGCGGTGGATATACTTGATCTTCAGGATTCGCCACGTTAGTACTTCTGTAAGACAAATTTGGATGGTTCCGAAAGATTGGAGCTCCTCTACCCCCTATAAAGAAGGCGGTCTCGCAGTGATTATCAGGTGCATTATTCACACACTCATTTGTCTGGGGAGCGATCGATCCGGATTGTGGAGCGATCGCTACGTTCCTCTGATTCAAAAGCAAATCGATTTTTGCTGATAAGGATTCCAAGCTATGTGAATCAACATGTTTAGTAGTCTTCCGCACAGTCCTATCATACTCCGGAGGGTGATTTGCGTTGCTTGCTGCAAGGTTATTGATCAAATAAGTGGCTTCTTCAATGGTGTTTGTCGAGAAATCACCGTTACTAGCTGTATCGAGCACTATCTGATATTTGATCTCAACTCCTTCATAGAAAATGTTAAGGATATCCGCAGTAGTGTATCCATGATGTGGACAGTCACGCAAATATTCCTTGAATCGATCCTATGCTTCGTAGAAGGATTCCTCGCTGAGCTGAGAGAAAGTGTTGATCCTTTTCCGCAAGGCTGAAGTGGTTAGCGATCCCGGCTCCAGAGATTTGAGCCATCTTGTAGCTTTTCCTCCGAGCGAGAACGGGAAAGCTTTTAGAAGTAGGTAATCTTGTGGGATCCCCTTAATTCTCGTCGTGCTACATACATTCTCGAAGTACTCTATGTGATCCAGGGGGTTCTCCGATGGTAATCCGAGGTAACACTTATCTTTCACTAGCTCGATCAATCGCGGTTTAATTTCAAAATCGCATTCCGGTTCGACGATTGGACATATGGCGGACCGCGTTATGGTAGTTGCTCCAGGCGCAGCTTGATCTCTCAAGGTAGCTTGTTTTTCAGCCATTGCTTGTCTCTTGAAAATTCGATGATGAGGAAAAGAAATTTTCCTCTCGCTTAACACCTGAAACACAAAGAAACAAGCAAAAACTTGTAATTAGTAACTGAAGCGTTCTAGACAGAATCTTAATCTCGTAAGATTGAGGGCAATTGCTTTGGTCCCCGGCAACGGCGCCAAAAACTTGATACGATCAGGTTTTAAACCCTAATTAATGCAAGTGCACAAAGATGTAGGGGTCGAATCCACAGAGACCAAGAACTACACGTCAATCCTTTTAAAGATCAAGAAGGGCTAGAACAAAATAAGAGGTTGTTTGAGAACTAATGCTACGATTTAAGCTAAAGAGAAAAACTAAAAGGTGATCCAAGAAACAAATAACGATGAATTCAATAATAATTAGAAAACATTGGGTTCAGGGAATTCACGGGGTTCTAGGAGATTCAATCAATTAGATAAACAAATAGGGATAAGCAATTTATACCATCTCGAACTCAAACACTATTGTAAGATTAACCTACT
Source organism: Draba incana (assembly GCA_963576765.1). Classification (NCBI taxonomy): domain Eukaryota; kingdom Viridiplantae; phylum Streptophyta; class Magnoliopsida; order Brassicales; family Brassicaceae; genus Draba; species Draba incana. The sequence goes on along the minus strand of OY755205.1, from coordinate 408,939 downwards.
TCCGTAGTGCTAAACTTCTATGCAATCAAACTCAAGAATCCTAACACAGTGTGATACGATCTCCCAAAGGAACGCACACTCTTGTTGGTATTGAAACGGATAGATCCTTGGATAAACAAGGCGGGGAAGTGAATGGCTGCGTCGAGAGCTATGAACGGCACTCGGTAAACCTGGTTTCGAACCGTAGGTGATGCGGTCATCAAACCTACCACCAACCATGGGAGAGATCACATGGAGCAAAGACAAGCCGACAAGACCGAAAAGACCAAATCAACACTAAAAGGACCAAACCAGTCGCAAGTAAAGAAGGAACTCGAACCAAGAACCAATATTGGAGTTCCTCAGGTCATGATGAGATGGATAAAGACATCTTTAAGGACTGTACTCTTTTTCCTTCACTGTGGTTTTATCCCAATGGGTTTTCCCGGTAAGGTTTTAACGAGGCAGCAACTTGTTGGTGCACAAGAGACCAAGGCCAACTGTTCCAGCTTAACCACCACTTGGATTACATTCTCATCTCAGCTAGAGAACACCTCGAAGTAGAATCAACCAAGTATCAGATCGCATGAAGGAGATATTAAGTTTACAAGTCATGTGAACCCGAATTTAACCAGTTTGGACCTACGTACACTATTTGGAGGATTGCGATCTAACCATAAGGAACTAAGCTACAAATCAACCTGGTATGTATTCTTTATTCATCAGAGAAGCTTAGGAAATTGGATTCGTACCAAACCGAAGTCAGATGAGAAAGTTATTCAATTTCTAAACCAGACCACTCTAGACTTGCCTTATTTGGAGCCGAGAAGAATCAATCAGCCATTCAATGCCCAACGGCTCTTTCTCCCATCCTTCTCACACATAATGAAGACTCTCTGCTGCTTCCAAAACGTGTCAAGACACTCCAGCTTCGGCCCCAAGCTGTCAAGACTCAAGCCATCCCACAAATTGCCTTATTTGGCCGATTTGGTTCATAAAGCCTCCAACGGCTAGTTCTTTAATTTTGTGCGATTTCTTTCTGTTTTTCTAGCCTTTAGACTGTTGTATTTGAGCCTATAAAGGCTCAGTTTCGATTTCATTGTAAAGCACCCTTTTTCTTGAGAATTATTCAAAAAACGTTTTAGTTAGTTTCTACAAAGAATTGTCTTTGTGTTTGTCATTTCAAGTCTAGTGTGGATTCACTTTTCTTGTATGATTTGCGAGTTCAATAGCTTGTGGATTCAGGTTATTCTATTCATTTTTGAGTGTGGATTCATTCAACAAAACCTCCATCTCCATCAACACCTTCTTCCATCATACCACTTCCGCGTGCTAAAGGCTTGGAATCTCTTGATCTCCATTTGATCTAGCATAGGTGGATTCCGTGCCTATATCATTTGGTATAGAAAATTAAAAGAGATAAAAGGTTGGATGAACACAACCTGAGATTGATAGGATAGGAGCTTTTAGCTCTGATACCTTTTATTGAGAGCCGTCCGATCTCAAGATATTAATGGTCTAGAACAGCCCAAACAAAAAGAGTAATGTAACTGTGGGCCCAATAAATAAAAAAGCCTTTTTGGAGTTGAACATAGCAAATTCAAAACAGACCAACAACGGATCTATGATGCTTAATTCAAATTTGAAAACTTTAATCTCTCTCTCTCGAACAAACACACACACACACGGTGATGGATTCGAAAACCCCAGCCAAAACCAAATCTTTCGATTCGTCTTCGATTTCCAAAGTTAGGGTCGTGCTTCGTGTTCGTCCATTTCTTCCCGGTGAGATTTCCGACGAGAGATCGTGCGTTTCCGTAATCGGCGGCGATTATAGAGATGCGAGCGAAGTTGCGGTTTACCTCAAAGATCCAGATAGCTGGTAAGCGTCTTCAATTTTTCGATTAGGGTTCTTATTCGATTACGGATTTGGTGATTCTGTGTTGTTATTTTGGAGCAGTCGGAACGAAAGCTATCAGCTAGATGCGTTTTACGGGAGAGAAGATGATGGGAATAATGTGAAGCAGATATTCGATGAAGAAGTAAACCCTTTGATTCCTGGGATTTTCCAAGGTTTCAACGCTACTGTGCTTGCTTATGGAGCCACCGGAAGCGGAAAGACGTTTACGATGCAGGTCGGTTTCAACTTCTAAGCTATAAAATGTCACAATTTTGGATTTAGGGCGTACATCAAAATTATTGGAGTTTGATTTCTACTAGAAATTGGAGAATTAGTGACAAGTATTGTTTGGTCACTATGAAAATGAGAGATTTAAGTCATATATGGATTAGGATTTGATGGGTTACTTATCTAGTGAGCTTTGAAATGGGTTTAACAGCTCTTCCTCAAACACCTTTGGTGGTTTATGTAAACTACTATACCAAATACTGTGTGGTTTCAACTCCTTTTGCATTTTTTATGTCTCAGGGAACTGATGAGCCACCAGGTTTGATGCCATTGACTATGTCCACCGTTCTGTCTACGTGCGAGAAGACGGGAAGTAAAGCAGAGATTTCGTATTACGAAGTTTACATGGACAGATGTTGGGATCTTCTTGAGGTTAAAGCCAACGAAATCGCTATTTGGGATGATAAAGATGGACAAGTTCATCTCAAGGGACTTTCTAGTGTCCCAGTTAACTCCATGTACGAGTTTCACGAGGCGTACTCGTGTGGCGTTCAGCGGAGGAAAGTTCAGCGGAGGAAAGTTGAATGGTCTTGCGGATACTTTGCAACTTCAGCCACTGCTTCATAGCCACATTGTTTATCTGTGTCGTCAAGGCGTAGTAGCCGGGCAACCATCATTACTCTCTGTTAGGATTTAGTGGCTCAAAGTTATCACCTTTAAGAGCATAAACCTGAACAAACCAAGCTTAGCAGTCTTTGATGTTATAAGTCGAGACTAACACATGAAAACAGAGAATGTGGCATATGAAAACAGAGATGGAAACAGAGTAATTGAGATTGAGAGAAAGAGAGAAAGGAAAAAAAACGAAGGGAGCACACACACACATTTAACCAGTTCATGCCCGTTAAAGAGGGTCACTACATCTGGCTGAGACTCAGCTCGGAATCCACTAGATTTGATAGAGTTACAATAGGAATTCTTAGTGTTTCACCCTAATACCCTTCACTAGTACTTAGAGCACACTCAAGCTATTCCTATGCCATAGAGAAAACTGTAAACAAGCTTATACTAACACAAGTTTTCTCTCCTTAACTCTATCATCTTTCATGTGTGTCGGCTCGACTCTCTCTCAATGCTTCTCACAGACTTTAAATATGTGCAACTCTCCAAAACCTAAAGGATCTCTCCACAACAAGACAAAAGCAAATGGCTCCTCTTGTGGTCCCAAAAGCAAAGCCTTAACTCAACCCAAGTTAACACAATTAACTCTAGTTAGAGGCTTAGAGCTTATCCTTGTTTCGGTTTGAATAAACTTGCACATCAAGTTCTTATCTTCACACTCTACCCCCTACAAGAGACAGACCGTTGTGTCGACAGCGTCTCTCAAGCTCAGCAATTGGCAAATTCATCAGTTCTTGCCTTGCAGCTCCTTTTCCTATTGCCAGTGCTGCATCTGGATTGATCTTACTAACATCGGTCATATTGTCAGTGTATCCTTTCTTCTCTATTTCAGGTGCATCACCGCATATAGAATGAAATGAGGTAACACCAGAGATTCCTGCTCGGAGAAATGTGGCACGTAGTCCATATATGTATGCATCTGAAAAGAGAAACCAATCTGCCCATACTTGCAGTACTTTGAGAACGCGTTCCTGCAAAAGTCAAATTAAGTTAAGGAGCATATCACAAGGCAAAGAAAACCATGAACGATTATCTTTCTATAAGACAGTACCTTTAGAGCCTCAGCAGTAATTCTTCCAGATATGCTCCGATACAGATCATTGAAGCTTTCTATTATATCGGGTAATGTTGCTTCGAATTTGGTTTGGTATGCAGATGCATTTTTAACAGGTGCGCTGCTATTATGAAGAATATCGGACACAAGCATGAGTCTGGCAACTTTACCTGGAATTGATGTCTCCTTCAGGGTCAGGGACTCCGTCAGAACTTCAACAACCTGTGGAATGAGTACGCATATATAAATAGGAAAAGACATCTGAAGATATATTTAAACAAGTATTTATGTTCAGCGATTCTATGAAGCATAGGATTGTCTGGAAAACTAAATGTCCCAATATATACAACAGTAATACCTCTCCAGCTGCATCTGCATTATCTAAAGCAAAACCCATAGCTTCCTTTATTTGACTCCTTTCTAAAGTCAGTGCACACAACATGTCCTCAAACTCATCCCTTTGAGGATCGGTAAGAGTCCTCTCAATTTCCGCACGCTGTAAAATTTACCAGTTTAAGGTATATTGTACTACTAAAGAATAACTTAGCGAACAAATATAAATAAATCAGAAGTGAGAGTTCAAGAAGATTACCCTGCTTCTTCCAGCTGCATATGTGCTTGCAGACTCTTTTTCGTGTTCCACGCTACTACTTAAGCGGTATCCATCTACAAAAAGAGCAATTAGATAGTGTTAAGACAACAAAAGTGTAAAGGTAAACCCAACCCAAGGATATTCAAAGCTGGCAGGATTTTATACCTCCCACTACCAGTTATCATGATATACGGCTCTGTCACCTCTGAAGTGTATCACCCTAAACAATCAAAAGACATTGATCAGCTTTATGACAACGTAAAGCTGAACAGGATATCAGATATACCTAGTTTTGGGGGCCAGAATAAGCCCAAACGAATATTTTTTGGGGTGAATTTTTGCTTATTAGCTTAAAAAAAAAAAATAATTAGTAAACTAACCAAAATGAACTCATGTGGCATAATTCTTTTTTATTACTTACAATAGTTTTGTAGTATATTATATTCAAACAAATTGAAATCACCAAAAAAGAAGATTCAAACAAATTGAAGCAAATTGTGGCAATTATGTTGTTGCTATTTGTGAATGATATTGCTACGCCATGATTAAAACAAATGAGCGACAAGATACCGTTGTGGGTATTCGTCTCTAATTAGCTACTATTTGCAACAAAAACCCATTTGCTACCACTACATTATCACGCTGAGATAGTTGTCGCAAAATTGTAGCAACTCGATTTCTGCTACAAATAAAATGTCATAGCTGCACAAAAATATGTGGCTATATTATCCATTTCTTGTTGTGATCGAGTATGATATACTCAATAAACACTTACTGGTGTTAGTCTGTTGAGCTTCCTCTCCTTGAAAATCCTAAAACTAAAATATCAAAACACGGTTTTTGTTCATTTCTTTTCATCGAATCTATTCCATATTAATCCAGATCGAAACATGAAAATATTTTCATTTCTTAGATCAAAATGCCATTTTAATGAAATTCAAAAAAAAGAAAGATAGTTTAACAATTATATAACAAATTTAACGTGAAAACCATAGTCCATATAGAATTGGTTACCAAAAAAAATAAATGAAAAAAACAAGGTGGAATTGAGACAACATGAAAAAACTGAGGAAAATAATAAATTAAAAAGTGAAAAACATAATTTCTATTGCCCCGCATGACGAAGATGGCAAATCGAATGCAATGACACTTATTCAATCACGCCACGTCAATATAAGTAAGTGTTTTTTTTGCCAGAGCCCACGGCACAATAATAAGAACAAAATGTCATGTTTTTCTTTTCGAAAAGTACTCTGTGTGGACATCGGTCATCACAGTCATATTGATAGCAAATTGGCCGAGACATGGTATAGTTGCCAAGAATATGAACCTCGTCCCCATTAACATCTATGATCTGACCATGTTTCATATAGGGGTCTGTTCCAAGCAAACATGTAACATGAAGAGTGGTGCAGCAGTAGTCATCGCACGAATAATATCCTTTTACCCTTGAATATACCATTTCTCGTTCGCATATCTCGCACCAGCCTGATTCATCACTTCCCTCTTTCCCTTCCCGAAATGTGAGGAGATGTTTGTCATGCTTATACCTTGCCGTGTATGGTAAGGTAGCACACGTAAAACATATAATATAATTGCATTCGATGCAATTTAGTTTTCTTTGGCAATAATAAGTAGCACCAGTATCTTGGCAGATTTGACATATTGCCGATTCTTCTTCCTCTAGCGTTAAAGCTAGGAATAAAGGATGCTCATGGCCTTCATATTCAAATGGCTCGGAAATCGAGGCACACCGTAAGTCTAGTCTGAAAAACCAATCTCCTTCAGGACCCTCATAGACGAAACCACCACTATGACGCCGACAAGCAACACACCTGAAGTGACCACGATCAAATCCATTAGTGACAACTTTTAGAGTGAGTGGCTGGGCATGCAACGGATGATGTATCTTTAGGGGAGAGCTTGCACAATCTTCATGTATGATGAAGTCACATCGATCTACACATGAATAATAGCCACCCTCGTAGATTGGAAGACAACACGCTTGACATAACTTGCCATCGTCATAAACTCTACTGATATCAAGTTTTAGATGATGGCCATGAGAAAAATGGAGTATAATTCCCTCAGCTATCCACTTGAATGGATCCACAACTATCTCAGGTTCTTCAGCTACTCCCTCGAGTTCTTCCCCATCCCACAAGTCTTCCCGCAACGCGCATCTTGAATGAACAAAATAATCATCACACTTGTTGCAAGAATATGCACCGCAACTGTTGTCAACTTTTTTGCGACAGACTCCACAAGACAATTCTCCGGATGGAAGAGAATATGTAAAAGAGATACGGTGCTGGTGGCGAGAAATCCTTATGACATATGGGAAAGAAATACAATCTTGATGGACTACGAAGACACATCGAGCACATACATAAGTGGGAATAAGTTTTTTAATGACACCACAAACATTGCACAATAAGGAATCTTGTTTGGGGAAAAAGTGAGAGAATGGGGATGCCTTTTTTTGTTGTCTATGAGAATGGGTATTGGCTTCATCAAGCAAACTTGATGCATACTTACGTTGTAGATAGGACAATGATAAGCCATATCATATTGAGATATTTTACAACAGATGCAAGGCCAGTACTCGTGGAGAGAACGGGGAGGAGTGTAAAGTTGGAGAGAAAGAAAAGGGTAGGAAGGGTGTTTGATCTCAAGAGGAGCCTCTACGCATTCTTTGTGGTAAAAACCATCACATGTGGGACACAAGTAATAGTCAGTGCCAATCTCTCGATTTAGGCATGAGCGGCAATTTAAAAACGAATCGACAGGATTAGGTTTTTCATTGTTGCACCAAAAGAGTGGAAGTAGAGGGAGCTTACAAATATCATCGCCATCATCACCATCATCATCATCGTCATCACCACCACCATCATCATCACCACCATCGTCATCATCATCGTTGTTGTCTGAATCAAGCAAAGATTGGACTTGTTGATCAACGTCGCTTCCTATGCTGGGGTAGTAAGGAGGAGTATTGAACGGAAGAACGACGTCGTCGTCGCTAGAATAACCAAGCTCCTTTAGTTTTAAATTTTCAACTTTGAGACGAAAAGAAGGACAAAAGAAAAGAGGTTGAGGTGGAAAGAGATCGTTGCCGCCCGCGCCACCACCACCGGCATCAATGGCTACTTTAACGGAGAAGGAGGAAGAGGAAGAAGAAGAAGAAAAAGAAAAAGAAGGGTTATCTTTTTGAGATAATAAAGTGAATATGCGAAATGGTTTTCCATTGATTTCTGTCTCACGAAATCCACCGATTGAATTCATGGCTGCTACAAAGATAAATAAGGTGAATATGTGAAATGGTTTTTGGAGGTAATTGTCGTATATTATGTATTCTCCCTTCCCATTCCATTTATAGAACTTTAAATACTGATAAGCTTGATTAATTTTTTGTTGTTGATTGTTATAGACTTTCTTTTTTATATTCGTTGTAATGGAAAAGTCTTTGATTACTACTATTTTTAATTGTTGGCCTGCAATTTTTCTGTTTATTCATTTGCACTTTCTTTTTTATATTCGTTGTAATGGAAAAGTCTTTGATTACTACTATTTTTAATTGTTGGCCTGCGAGTTTTTTGTTTATTCATTTGCACTTTCTTTTTTATTGTAGGGATTTTAACCCCTCTTCACGGAATAATTGGATTGAGCAATAAATAAGAACACAGAGATAATCAGAGAGACAGACCACGGTATGTGATCTAATCCTCTATCTGGAGCTTTCCAGTAATCCACTATAACCACTAATTACAATATCAAGGTTTTCACAAGATCTCTCTAACCACAAGAAAAGACCTCTAACAAAAGCTTAACCTAAATCACACGCATGCTTAGCTTTTTATAGGCTAAGGCTATTACAAGAAAAATGCAATTCTAAACCAAATTGTAAGCCCATAGAGAAACAAGGAAACAAGCCCATTCCTAACTCTAATTGACATTACCAGTCGCGGGCCTATGTTATGTTGAGATTAGACATCACCAAAGCCCAACAAATCTCCACCTTGATGACAATCACGAACATAACACCTTTCTTCTTGCATACATGTGCAGCTCCAGACCATACCAGCACCTTAGTGCTCTCCTAAGTTGAGAAAACTCAGAGCCTTCTCAAACTTATCCACGGGAAGAACCTTTGTCAACATATCAGCAGGATTCCGCTCAGTAGGAATCTTAGACAGCTTCACTTCACCAGAAGCAACAATATCTCTAATGAAATGCATCCTTCTTCTGATATGCTTCGTTCGCTCATGATGGACGTTGTTCTTAGCTAAACACAAGGCGCTTTGAGAATCACACCAGACCTCCACAGAATCCTGTTTGTAACCAAACTCTTCTGACAAACCTCTTAGCCAAATTGCTTCTTTCACAGCTTCTACCAACGCCATATACTCTGCCTCAGTTGTAGACAACGCGACAACAGATTGAAGACTCGATTTCCAGCTAATAACAGTTCCACCTGCCGTGAACACATAACCTGTAATCGACCTGCTTCTGTCCAGATCAGATGAAAAATCAGAATCACAGAAACCTTCAATCTTGAACTCCTTCGTCTTCCTGAACACAATCTTTCGATCCAGGGTACCTTTCAAATATCTCAGCACCCACTTAACAGCAGTCCAATGTATCATGCTCGGCTTGCTCATGAACCTACTAACCAAGCCAACAGCATACGCGAGATCACACCTAGTTCCCAACATCGCATACATGATGCTTCCAATAGCACTCGAGTATGGAACATCATCCAGAATCGTCTCAGCTTCATCATCTTTTACAGCTGATAACTTGAAATGCGAACCAATAGGTGTTGTAACAGATTTAGAGTCATCCATACTAAATACCTGTAGGATCTTCTTGATATAACCAGATTGAGACAAGGTGAGAACTCCACCTTCACGATCTCTCTCAATATCCATCCCGAGAATCCTTCTCGCAGCTCCTAAATCCTTCTTCTCGAACCTACTGCTCAACAGATTCTTCACAATCTGTATCTCCTTCATATCCTTGGATGCGATTAGCATGTCATCAACATATAAGAGTAGGTAGATAAGACACTCACCTTTGCTCTTCTTTATGTAAACACATGAGTCATACTCACTCCTTGTAAACCCATGACTAACCACAAACTGATCGAAGCACTTGTTCCACTGTCTCGGAGCTTGCTTAAGCCCGTATAGTGCCTTCTGCAACAAGCAAACATAGTCCTCCTTTCCCTTAACAACGAAACCTTCAGGCTGCTCCATATAGATCTCTTCTTCAAGTAAGCCATGAAGAAACGCAGTCTTAACATCAAGCTGATCCAGTTCCATATTCTCTTCTGCAACAACCGATAGAAGAAACCTGATAGAAACATGTTTCACCACTGGTGCAAACACTTCTTGATAATCAATACCCTCCTTCTGAGAATATCCCTTGGCGACAAGCCTAGCTTTGTATCGTGGTTCTTCTATCTCTGGTATACCCGGTTTCAACCTGTAAACCCATTTGCAGCCGATGACCTTTCTTCCTTTTGGTCTCCTAACCAGCCTCCATGTTCCATTCTTATCCAGAGAACTCATCTCTTCACTCATACCCCCATTCCAGAAAGTTTTATCCCTGCTTTCCATTGCTTCCTGATAGTCCCTTGGTTTTTCACAACTCATCTCCGCAGCAGTAATCAAGGCAAAGCTTGCCATATCAAAATCATTGAGATAGTTAGGAAGCTTCGTGATTCGTCCAGAAGAAGTACGAATCTGAGGTATAACTTCTACTTCTGAACCTCCAATAACTCCACCTGAAGATGAGCCTTGGCCGTTATCTTCATCTAAAGGAGCTGACGGTTCTGTACTCGCCTGTCGATTGACACCAGTGGTGTGTCGATCGACACGCTACCTTCTATCCTTTTTGACACACTCGTTTTTATCTTGTGTCGATCGACACCAGATGGTGTGTCGATCGACAGAGGACCTTCTGTTCCTGGAGTCGGGTTCTCCACCGTTTCTTCCACTGAAACTTCATTCTTCAAGTCTTTGAACACTTTATCTTGCACAAAGACTACATTCCTGCTAACCACACATTTTGATTCATCCAGGAGCCACACTTTGTACCCTTTGACTCCTTCCGGATAGCTAATGAAAATACCCTTCACTGCTCTTGGTTTTAACTTTCCTTGATCTATATGCACATAGACCAATGATCCAAATCTTCTCATGTGTCCATAACCAGGCTTTCTTCCCAGCCATAGTTCCTCAGGAATACCGCCGTCTAAGGCTGATGATGGGCTTCTGTTTATTTGGTACACAGCTGTGCTCACTGCCTCAGCCCAGAATTCTTCACCTAAGCCAACGCACTTTCTCCATTATCGTTCTGTTCATGCGTTCTGCCACTCCATTCTGCTGTGGAGTATAAGGACACGTCTTGTGTCTCTCAATCCCATGCTGCCTGCAAAACTCATCGAAGTCTTTATTCACAAACTCCAACCCATTGTCTGTTCTTAGACACTTAACCTTCTTGCTGATCTGATTCTCAACCAGCTTCTTCCATTCACAAAACCTTGTGAAAGCTTCACTCTTAGCAGACAAGAAGAATACCCATACCTTTCTGGTGTAGTCATCAATGATAGACAGAAAGCACTGCTTACCAGACAAGCTATGAGTAACCGATGGAGATCCCCAGAGATCTGAATGCACATACTTCAGTGCTTCACCAGAGGTGTGCTTGCCAACGTTGAAGCTCAGTCTTTTGGTCTTCCCCATTACACAACTCTCACAGAACTCTATCTCCAAAATCTTCCTCTTATCAATGATGCCCCTTTTTGCTAGGATCATCAGGTTCTTCATGCTCATGTGTCCCAACCTTCTGTGCCACAAAACAGTTTCTTGGTAACACTATTTGACTGTCCTGTTACAGTCTCTCCATCAAGAAAATACAAAGAACCACATAGAGTGCCTTGAAAACTTAGCTTCCCGTTCTTGTAGAACCTTTTCTTTCCATTGCCTCCAGCATGTTCAAACCCAAGCCTATCTAACATAGTAGATGAAATTAAATTTCTCTTGAGTTTTGGGATATACCTGACATTTGTCAATGTCTTGACCGTGCCACCTCTTGCATTGATGTTGATTGAACCAATTCCTTCAACAGTCATACTGTAATCGTCTGCCAGTAGCACCTTTCCAGAGTTGATTTCCTCATATGTAAAAAACCAGTCTCTCCTTGAAGTCATGTGATATGAAGCACCCGAATCAATCACCCACTTCTCTTGATGCCAATTGTCTGAGACTGATAATGCACCAACTCCTGCTGATTGATCGATGACCACTGCTGCTGTGGCATCCTCATCATCGCCGCCCTTCTTCTTCCAAGCATAGCAATCAACCTTCTTGTGTCCATCCTTCTTGCAGTACCAGCAGGTAATCCTTGAGCCCGAATTAGACATGCTTCTGCCTCTATTTCCTGAGTTCCGTTGATCTCTATTCGACTGTCTCCCACGAGCCACATATGCTTCACCAATCTTCTGAGGATTTGAGGATGAAGATCACTTCAATCAAGCAGGGTCCTACAGAAGCTTTCAAGGCTGCGTGGACACGTCTAAAGTCTTATCAGAGAGATTATCCTCACCATGGCTTCACAGATGTTCAGTTGTTAGGCATCTTTTACAGAGGAGTAGATTGGCGTTATCAGATGGCATTGGATGCAGCGAGTAGTGGTAACTTCAATACCAACTACCCAGCAGACGCGATTAATCTCATCGAGAACTTGGCTTCTAGCAACAGCACGAAGAACAGTGAATTTGAGAGGAAGCAGATGAGCGAGAACAAAGATGGAGGGAAGCATTTGGTTGAGATGAACGCTAAGCTGGACTCTGTTAAAAGTATCCTTATGGGAAAGAAGTCAGTAGAGTTTGTTTAAGAAGTTGAAACTGCAGAGGATGTGAATTACATCAACGGTTCAGGATTTCAGAAGTACGGCAATTCGCAAGGATATGGGTCTACTTATCAGAAATCTCCGCAGAGCTACAACAGAAACTATGGTTCATCATCCTACCAAAAGCCTCCTGAGCAAGAAAATGAGATGAAATCTATGCTTGCGCAAATCCTAGAGGGACAGCAGAAGTTGGAAGTTACTTTCAATGGGAAGTTGGACTCCGTCTACCAAGATCTTAATGGGAAATTCGAGTCGCTAAGCACACATGTCAAGAAGCTGGACGTTCAAGTCGCCCAAACCGCTAGTTCTATCAAGCGACAAGAGGGATTTCTACCTGCGAAGACCGATGCCAACCCAATGAACGCCTGCAATGCCATTCAAACTGAAACGGAGGATTATTTCACGGAGTTTGACGAAATTTTTGGAACAGAGGAGACAGTGTCGATCGACATTGTGCCTGAGTGTCAATCGACACGTCTCGAAATTGGCGATTCGGAAATTCCAGGGACCTCCCCGTCGATCGACAGGGATGGCCGTCGATCGACACGTGAAGAATCAGACGAATCTAAAACAGAAGCTCTTGTGTCGAGCGACAGAGACTTGAGCGTCGATCGACACGTTGCCCAGGCCAAACCATCTCTTCCAAAAGCCTCCCCGATCATCAAAGAAACGGTCCATAAGGCCAAGGTACCTTTCCCCAGAGCTAGGAAGTCCAAGCAGGAAGCCGAAGAGGCCATGTGCAAGAGGATGATTGAGAAGATCATAGTTGAGATTCCTCTTGTAGATGCAATCAAACTTTCTCCTGCAATTCGAAGATACGTTAAAAGGATGGTCGCTAATGGAGTTAGTCCTGAGGAAGGAGCCCTGCTGACTCGAGACGTTCAAGCGATTCTTTTGGGCACAGCTCCGGTTTTTAAGAAGAAGAAGAAGGAGGTAGTGGTTTCTGAAGAGGTTAGCGCCATGATTCAGAGCAGGATTCCAGTCAAGCTCCCGGATCCAGGCAACTTCGTGCTCAATTGCTCAATTTCAACAGGGCAGTTTCCTCACTCTCTTTGTGATTTAGGATCAGGAATTAATTTAATGCCATTGTCTGATCCTATTGATCTTGGGATGACTAATTTCAGGGCAACTAGGATGTTTCTTACGCTAGCTGATAGATCCAAGAGATTCCCAAAAGGGATTTTGGAGGATGTCCCAATCAGGATCCAAGATTGCATTATCCCTGGTGATTTTGTGGTTTTGGAGTATGAAGATGAGCCTGAAGATCCTCTGATTCTAGGACGATCATTCTTAGCGACTGCTGGTGCTCAAATAGACGTGAGGAAAGGAAAAGTGAAGCTTGATCTAGGTGACATTGTCATGGATTTTGACATGGAGACAAAAAAAAGAAAATCTACCATCAATGGTCAAGCTTTCTCTGTGGATACTTCAAAAGAAGACGAGCTGATCAAAGAGCCTTCAAAGGACATCCCTACCGCCATCATCGAAGACTTAGCTGTTTTAGAACCGTCTCCGGAGATGCCTCTTGAAGAGCCCACGTATGAACCTCTTGAACTTAATTCTATCTCTTCTGATTTCATTAAAGTTACGCGCTCATGCAAGCAACGAGTTCCTCGAAAGCTTGGTTTTTTTGATGAAATTGCAGGAAAGAGAAAAGAAGAGGTGAAACCAAAAAGGACTTCTAAGCCTTTCGCAAAAATGCGAATCATTGTTCCTCAAGGGCTTAAGGATCAAGGAGAAGCAGTTCTTCAAGAGATGATGGAGAGAACGATGAAGCTTTTTCATCAGAAAGTTTTTGATAAGTCTGGGGGAGGTTTAAAGAAGGTTCGATTCAAGAAAGCTGCGAGTTCCATTCAGGATAGAGGAAGTCCAATACTTCCTAAAGATCCACCATAATCCTGAGTTTCAAAACTGTCAAGCTAACAGACTAAAAATAAGCGCTTAGTGGGAGGCAACCCACTTGTAAGTTTTATATTTACGTTTTATTTTATGTTTCTTTTTCAATTTTACGTTTTGGTTTTTGGTTTTGTGTCGATTTTCAGGAAAATAAACGTTCGAATGCAAGTGAGAATGATTTTAAGCACTTTGTGTCGAGCGACAAGCACATCAGTATCGCTCGACACGAAGAAAATTCACCAGTCAGAATCGTGACAGACTCGTGTGTGTCGATCGACACATAGGTCGTGTCGATCGACACGACCCCCAGGTACAAATTCTCACTTGATTTTTCGTTCATTTCAATTCCTATTTGTTTTATTTTCACCGATCTTAGGCTTAATAACACTGGGGACAGTGTCGTTTAAGTCTGGGGGAGGTAGTTGCTAATTATTGTTTTCTATTTTGAGTTTTTGAGTCGGTTTTTCAAATTTTTCGGGTCAAAACTCCCCTTTCCAACTTACTTTGAACAGCACTCAAGGACCATTTCCAATGCAAGTTGGCTGGTTTTACTGAGGTGGGTAACTGGAAGTGGATCGGTTTAACGGAGCGAGTTCAGATTTCTGGAGAACGCCAGAAAGGATGTCAAAAACCCCGCCCTAATGAATCTCTAATCTCTTGTCAAGGGCATTGGTAATCGCAAGACTTGATTCAGCTTCCAAACACTAGAAAGCGAGTACGGACCGCTCTTGAAACTTCTTCCCGAATGACGAATTCAACTGTCCTAGATCGAAGAAAAAAAAAAAAAAAAAAGCCTCATGACCTTGTTTCCACCATAAAGCAACAGTGAGCGCTGATCTAGTGAATCATAGAGATGCCAAGGAAGTAAAAAAGTATACAGAAAAGTGTAGTTCAAGCAGAAAAGTGCAAGCCCGAATTCAAAAATGTCAAAATAAAACGCAGAGAAACAACAACAAAAAAAATGGAGCCTCTAGCTCTAGTGGTAAAGGACCCTCTGCTGAGGTACCCGCCATCACAATGGCGGAAATCATCAAAAGGCATTGCATCTCTATGATATCCTTAATTGGGTACAGTTTCAGAGGGAAGAGAGAGGGAGAAGCGCAGGAAAGTGTTAAGGGAAGCAAAAGAATCTAGAAGGTCCAGCGATCGATATTCCCTCGACGAGACCGCACCTAATTAAACTAAAGGGGTTTGCGACTGAAAGTCTGAGATTCTCTAAGGAGTTTGGAATCAATCTGGAGGACTGCTATACTTCTAGGGAAACATCGAAGTATCACCGGATTAGCTTTGCAAATGTATGTGGTTCCTAAAGGAGTGATAACACTGTTTTGCTTAGGGACAAGCAAAGAGCTAAGTCTGGGGGAGTTGATATATCATGGTTTTTACCCAGTTTAAGTCATGATATAAGTCCATATTTTAGAGTCTTTTGGTGTTTTCTATGTGTTTTTAGAGTCTTTACAGGAACTAGACCGTTTGGAGCATAAAAGATGTTTACTGGAGCTTTTGGAGCATTCCCGGAGTGAAATGGCAAAGATACAAGTTCGGAATCAATCTTTGGAGGCAGTGTCGATCGACGGGACAAGTGTGTCGATTGACACGAGAGCTACTGGAACAAAAGAAGCCGAATTGAAGATTGGTGTCGATCGACACCCTGTTCGTCAAAGCCCAATTCTTAAATCTGAAGATTTCCTTTTTCGCGAAGAAAGCCCAGATGTTTACTTTTATGTCTATGACGGTTTAGGACCTCTATATATATGTTTTCCAAGCCATTGTTTATGTTTATGCTTTAATTTGTTTAACTCTTTGATATATCTTTTAATAAAACCATGTTTTCTTCATTCGATATGTCTGAGTAGTTTCCTTGTTAGGTTTAGGGATTTTCAAAGGTTGTTGATGATTTGCTAGATCTGATCATAATTGCTTAGGATTAATATCTTTAGATTGTTCTTCATCTTGTCTTGAGTTTATTGCTGATTTTAGATTCATGACCTGAAATCTGATCTTAGGATAATTAATAGAAACGATAGTTTGATTGATTTCCTGATCTAGACTTTGATGAGCAAAACTCCTATTCGCAAAGGAATTTGGCTTTGGGTTTTGTGAACAATTGAACTTAAACTTTAATGCTTGTTTAGATTCATAGGATTCGCAAAGGAATTTGGTTTTCTTGGATTTATTCATAGATAATATTCGCAGTGAAAGCTGGTTTGTTTTACTTTCGTGTTCATGTTTAGGAACTGAGCTTCATAAATCCTATTGCTAATTGATCATCTGAATATCTGATTCACCTGAGATATCCATGTGCCTGACTCTCTTTTAATCGATTTTCACAACCGAATTTACTGCTTTGTTTACTTGCATCCTTTTAATTCTGCCTAGCTTAATCTGAACTTATTTAATCTATTGTGTTTCCTGATTCCCTGTGGATTCGATAACCCTAAGTACTACCGTGATCTCTTAATTTGAGAGAGTAGGTCTTAGGAAAATTTGACCATATCAACTACCTTAGCGCCAAGTTGATGAACTGATGGAGAAGGGACATATACGTGAAAGTATGAGTCTGTGCGCTGTTCCCGTTTTACTTGTACCAAAGAAGGACGGAACGTGGCGAATGTGCGTCGATTGCCGTGCAATAAATAACATCACGGTTAAGTACCGCCATCCGATCCCGAGGTTAGATGATATGTTAGATGAGCTTTAAGGTTCAAGCGTGTTTACTAAAATTGATTTGAAAAGTGGTTATCACCAAATTCGTATGAATGAAGGTGATGAGTGGAAAACCGCTTTTAAAACTAAACATGGCTTGTACGAATGGCTTGTTATGCCGTTTGGTCTAACCAATGCGCCTAGTACTTTTATGCGTTTAATGAACCATGTTCTTAGGTCTTATATAGGTCTCTTTGTGGTCGTTTACTTTGACGATATTCTCATTTATAGCAAGAACCTAGACGAACATGTTGAACATTTGCGATTGGTTTTAGACGTGCTTAGGAAGGAACGTTTATTTGGTAATTTAAAGAAATGCTCTTTTTGTTCAAATAACGTGGTCTTTTTAGGTTTTGTTGTGAGTTCTCAGGGCATCCAGGTGGACGAGAACAAGATCAAGGCCATTCGCGACTTGCCGACTCCAAAGACCGTAGGCGAAGTGCGAAGCTTTCACGGCTTAGCCGGATTTTATCGATGATTCGTCCGAGACTTCAGCACTATTGTCGCGCCCTTAACCGAGGTCATCAAGAAAAACGTAGGATTCCGTTGGGAGCAAGCACAAGAGGATGCCTTCCAACAACTCAAAAATTGCCTTATTCACGCCCCTTTACTTGTTTTGCCTGATTTTACTAAGGCTTTTAAAATTGAATGTGACGCATCCGGTGTTGGTATAGGTGTTGTGCTAATGCAAGAGAAGAAACTCGTGGCTTTCTTCAGCGAGAAACTTGGAGGTGCAACGCTCAATTACCCAACTTACGACAAGGAGCTTTACGCTTTGGTCTGAGCCCTCCAAACATGGCAACATTACCTATGGCCGAAGGAGTTCATCATTCATACCGATCATCAATCCCTCAAACACTTGAAAAGCAAACAGAAGCTAAACAAGAGACATACACGTTGGGTGGAATTCATTGAGATGTTTCCTTACGTCATCTAATACAAGCAAGGTAAAGAGAACGTGGTCGCCGATGCCTTGTCCCGGAGATACACGCTGATTTCTACACTCGGCGCCAAAGTTCTTGGATTCGAAATGATCAAGGAAGCATACGCATCCGATTCTGATTTTCAGGAAGTTTTTCTTTCCTCTTCTAAATTTGCTTTTGGAAAGTATTTTCAAAGCGACGGTTTCTTGTTTTACGAGACCGTCTTTGTATTCCTAACTCGTCTTTGCGAGATTTGCTTGTTAAGGAAGCTCACGGCGGTGGACTCATGGGTCACTTCGGCATTGCCAAGACTCTTCACATTGTGCAAGATCACTTCTTTTGGCCACACATGAAACGTGACGTAGAACGCATTTGCAGCCGACGCACGACTTGTGGATTACCCATTCCTAGTGCACCATGGACTGATATTTCAATGGATTTCGTTTTAGGATTGCCTAGACCTAGGAAAGGTAGTGATTCCATTTTCGTGGTTGTTGATAGATTCTCTAAAATAGCTCATTTCATACCATGTCATAAAACCGACGATGCATCGAACATAGCTGATTTATTCTTTAGGGAAATAATTCGATTGCATGGCATGCCTAGAACCATTGTTTCGGATAGAGATACTAAATTCCTTAGTTATTTTTGGAAGACCCTTTGGTCAAAATTAGGAACTAAGCTTTGTTTCTCTACAACTTGTCATACGGAAACCGATGGTCAAACGGAAGTAGTCAATAGGACTTTAGGCACTCTTTTGCGAACGGTTATTAAAAAGAATCTTAGAGCATGGGAAGAATGTTTGCCGCATTTAGAATTTGCTTACAATCATGCACAACATTCTACTACTCTGTTTTTCGCCTTTTGAACTTGTTTACGGCTTTAACCCACTTACTCCACTTGATTTAATGCCTCTTCCTTTGAGTGAACGTGTGAGTTTGGATGGGAAGAAAAGGGCTGAGTTCTTAAAGCAGATGCACGAGAAAGCAAAGGCAAACATCGAGCACAAGACGGAACAATACCGCAAACATGCCAACAAAAGACGGAAGAAAAGAACTTTCGAACCCGGCGATCTTGTGTGGATCTATCTTCGAAAGGAACGGTTCCCAAATGAAAGGAATTCCAAACTCAAACCGAGAGTCGATGGCCCGTTCACTGTTTTGGAAAAGATCAACGACAACTCCTACAAACTTGATCTCCTAGGTAAGTATGACGTTAGCTCAAGCTTCAATGTTGTTGATATCATTCCTTATGTTGCAGATGAAATCGATTTAGGGTCAAATCCTTTTCAAGAGAGGGAGGATGATATGATTCCTGACACGAAAGCTGAAGACGAAGCCTTGCACGTCCCAGAAGGAGCGATCACCCGATCAAAGGCGAGGAAGCTTGCAGAAGAGGTTCGGAGCTTACTTGGCGACATCCGGATCAAGGAGGATCAACTTACGTTCCTGGTCCTAACCTCATTATCTTCGAATTCTTCTTAAGGTTTGGCCGTTGAGTAAGTTGCGTTGTACTCTTTTTCCTGTTACGGTTTTGTCCCACCGGGTTTTCCGTAAGAGGTTTTAATGAGGCAACCGGCTTACTCCGCCAACGGTCCGATCCAAAAGAGAATTCCGGATCTTCAACTCAAGCCCAAATCCGGCCCATCTCTTGGCCGGCCATGAAGATCAAAGACTCCTTTAATTTTTCTCTCTTATCTTTTTGTTCAAACTTTCATTTAATGTTTTGTTATTTTCTAAGTTCTTTGCATGATCTTGCATGTCTTTTCATGCAAGCACTCTTCTTCTCCTTTTTAAACTCTCTTCTCTCATTGTAAAATCCATTCAATTTTTATCAATCAATAATCCTTTGAGTTTTACTCTCTCTTTTACGATTTCTTAGAAGGTTATTCTAGAGATCTTTCCGATTTATCAAAGAGACTTCCGCATCTCTTTGATGCAATCCTCGATCCGCCGATCGTGTGAGTCCTTCTCGGAAGTTGGGCATAAGGATCTTCGACCTTCGGTCACGCCTTATCATCTTCTTCCCCGGATTCTCCCATCAACGTAGCCACACCCTTGTTTCAAATCGTTCACCGAAGATTAGGCCTAAGGATTTTCGAATTCATCACTCACGCCTTAGCATCTCTCATCGTGAATCCATTCGAAGTCAAGGATTTATCCATCTATCATTACCTTTAGTCGAGCAAGTCGATCCTTCGTTTCCGGATCTTTTCCTTTTCCTTTCCCGGATCGTATCAGTCAGATTATTCAATGCTTACTAAGTTCTCCAAATACTAAGATTTTGCTTACAAGTCAATCAAGTGTTTTAGGGATATGAGAACACAGATAATGATAAAACATTATTGTCAAAATCCTACATGATCAACTATTCTTGTCTCTCTTGTGCTGCGCACACAAGTGAGCAATTAACAACACATAACACACTAATAATGTACTAACTACTTGAAAAGTCCTACACTATTCTCGTCTCCCTTCTGTTAAACTGTTTATTTCACTCTAGTACAATCTATAGATTATAATAGGAAAAGGACGAATATAGAATGTTTAAAATCTGCGAACGTAAGCAAATAAATCTGATAACGTTTCATAATTTTCCCATAAAATATTTGACTTTTCTCGTAACTAAATTGAAATTCGAGCATTTTTCTCTTTCTTTAAAAATCCCTTGTAAATACATAAAAAAGAAAAATGAACTGGCGCAAGGAAAAAAAAAATGAACGCAAAATCAACATCATTGTTCATTAGAAAGCTGTAGTTAGCTCTTTTGTTAAACTGTTTATTTTAGCCTAGTACAATATATATAGATTAGATTAGTAATAAAAGGGTTTAAATTGTGAAAACCAAAGATAATTGTAGAATGAAGACAAAATCACTAGACGAATTTACGGATTAACTTAATGATGAAATTGCATAGTTTCAAAATTGTCGATAAAGACTAGAATGCCTTGAATAATAGAAACTAAAATTGTAATTATGTATAGTTACATGATTAGTAAAATTTGTCGTATAGATTATATTTATAAAAAAGAATGATGAAGAAACGAGGCCCCTAGCCATTCTCTCTCTCGTTGGTCTATATATATATATATATATATATATATATATATATACATGTGTGTGTATAAATATCCTAAAACCGTCGTTTTTGTCGTCTTCGTCGTTCTTCCTCTGTGTTTTTTTTTCCCGGCGGAGAAATGTCGGACTTCTCTCTCGTCTGCTTCATCTCTCTCGTCAGCTTCATCTCTCTCGTTCGTTCCAAAGGTGAGTTTCGTCGATCTTTGCTTCAATGTATCTATCAAATGCGAGCTTGCTCGATCTTTGCTTGACCTAATCTTGGGAACTTTTTCGCGATGGTTTAGTTTTGCGTTACTTGGATTAATAACTCCGATGTTGGAATTAGAAGGATATTCCGAAGAATCGTTACTTGTATATGAAGAATTTGTTGCTTATCACGTTTGGAGATCTACATTTTCTAAAGGATTTGTTTCTCTGATGTTTGCTTTGTGTTTCGTTATAGATTTGAGATTTTGTTCAATGTATGTTTGGAATTAGAAGGATATTCCAAAGAATCGCTACTTGTATCTGAAGAATTGGTTTGCTTATCACGTTTAGAGATCTATATTTTCTAAAGGATTTGTTTCTCTGATGTTTGATTTGTGTTTCGTTAGAGATTTGAGATTTTGTTCAGTGCGATGAATTTGTTGTTTTTCCTGTTTATATATATATCTCCAGGATTAAGATTTTGTTTTGGTCAGGTTTAGAGTTTCGTTTGATATTGGTTAATAGAAATTGATTCTTCTCTTTTTTTCCCTGCAGAAACAAGAACAATAATTGATGGATCCTGTCATATACTATCCCAAGAGACCTATGGCCCAATGCCATCTTTGGGACTGTGAAAGAGGAGAGCTACCGTACTGTTCAGTCGAACATGAGTATGTAGCAATATCGGATGAATCTTTTGATAAAGCTTTGGTTTTCGTTGACGGCATAGATTTCAATGTCATGGATCTACGGAGCCAAAAGGTACTTGGCTTAAAGGCTCTTGATGAGGAAAATTGCTGTGGGATTCCGTACTTAGAAGCTGACATATTGAACCAAACTCCATGGGACACGATCGAGTTCCCTTTCATCCTCGAGGAAACCGAGACCTCTAGAGTCTGGGTTTTCTCTTCTGATAACACACGACCAGGAGAAATATGGAGGAATGTCGGTGGACGTAGGTTGGGAGAGATTGCTATTTCCTCTTGGGCTCTACACCTAGACCATCCAGCCGGTAAATTTAAGTTGAGGAAGTACAGCAGAGAAGAAGTTCATGGAGCAGTTTATTGGTTGATATTCGGGGAAAGGTTATCCCGGAGCTTGACTCGGTTCAGAGAAGTTGTGACAATGGACAATGCAAGTCCAGTGAGTCGGGATAACGCCAACGCCAACATCATTGGTCTTCTTACACAGCCTCTATGTGCTACTCATCTCACGATGAATCATGCACAAGAATCCAAGACTCTTGTGAACAAACTTTCTGGGATAGTGGAGGATTTGACAGCAAAAGTCACTGCTTGGGAGGAAGAAAGAGGCAAAGAATTCTTATACGGTGGTGTAAGTATCTTTACTGGTCAATGACTCTGTTGTACATACTTATCAAATCAACATCTTTTACACAAAAGCACTCTCCATTCTACAGGTCCGAGTTTTAACCATGCTTGAGCAGTACAAGACTCTATGGGAAGACAAAGAGCTTGAAAAGCAGAGCCAAGGAGTAAGGGAAACTGGTTCTTTTCTACTACTAACTAACCAAAGAGTTTAAGCATTTGAGCCAAACAAACATGATTGACACTGTTGTTTTCATATGTCAGGATCAGAAGAAACTCCATGGACTAGTCATAACAGAACAAGAAGCCCTTTACAACAAAAGCGGAAAGAACCCACTGACAACTCCAGTAACTACTGCTGCTGTGAACAGAGAACTCTCCCTTGGTGCTCTACATGCTGCTGTGAACAGAGAACTCTCCCTTGGTGCTCTACATGCTGCACATCTCACGATGAATCATGCAGAAGAATCACAGATTCTTG
This sequence comes from Draba incana, assembly GCA_963576765.1. Classification (NCBI taxonomy): domain Eukaryota; kingdom Viridiplantae; phylum Streptophyta; class Magnoliopsida; order Brassicales; family Brassicaceae; genus Draba; species Draba incana. Next base: position 385,991 of record OY755205.1, on the reverse strand, counting down.
TGAACAAACTTTCTGGGATGGTGGAGGATAAAGAATTCTTAGATGGTGATGTAAGTATCTTTACTGGTCAATGACTCTGTTCCACATACTTATCAAATCAACATCCTTTACACAAAAGCACTCTCCATTTTACAGGTCCGAGTTTTAACTATGCTTGAGCAGCTTAAGACTCTTTGGGAAGAGAAAGAGCTTGGAAAGCAGAGACAAAGAGTAAGGGAAACTGCTTCTTTTCTGCTACTAACCAAAGTGTTTAAGCATTTGAGCCAAAAAAACGTCATTGACATTGTTGTTTTCATGTCAGGATCAGAAGAAACTCCATGAACAAGTCATAACAGAACAAGAAGCCCTTTCCAACAAAAGCGGAAAGAACCCACTGACAACTCCAGTAACTACTGCAGCTGTGAACAGAGAACTCTCCCTTGGTGCCCTGCCTCACCAAAGCTTGAAGCCTGAGAAGGCAGCACTTAGTAGCAAGAGGACCACTTATTGTGACGAGAACGCTAAAAATTCTACTCTTCCAACTCCTTCAGGTACTAATAATAGTAACAAAAGACTCTGGTTTGGAAAGACCAAGAGAGATTAATGTGAATATGTTTCGAAAGACCAAGAGAGATTGAAACAAAATATTTTGTGTCAATATGTGTAGGGAAGAGAAACTCAATGCGAAGGAACCCTCTTTCACCTCTGGAGTTTGAGTCGTATGCAGCTTCGTGGTGATGATTGAGTCGAGTCATGAAGGTAAAGTGATTCTTACTTCTTCCCGGAAAAAAAAAACGAACTTTTATAAGTACCATACATAGAGAAAAGAGGATAGGGGAAATAAAGCATGGAGCTTTCTCAGTACCCAAAACTCAAAAATCAGTGACATATATAGAGAAAAGAGGATAGGGGAAATAAAGCAAGGAGCTTTCTCAGTACCCAAAACACAAAAATCAGTGACAGATTGATTTTTGAAGACTCCCCAAAAGCAATTTGTCAGAGATTTTTTTTGTATAAAAAAAGTTTAAGTCTCTTTCTGCTTGCAACTGGAATATTATATTCTAGAGTTTTTTTTTTTTTTTTGTATAAAAAATTTGAAGTTTCTTTCTGCTGATTGTTGCTGACAAGATTACACGAATCAAGTCTTACAAATTGTAGACAGCTCAGGACTACACGAATAAATTAAAAATAAAAAAAAAAGAGAAAATAAATATAAAAAAAACCCAAGGGTTAATTTGCAATATAACACAATTTATTTTTAATAATTAGCCAATTAGCAAATTACTCTAGATGTTGTGGGTATCAATATGCCACATAGGGCTATTTTTGCTACTTGACTAATTATTAAATTTTTGTGTGCTATGGCAAATTAACCCAAAACCCAATCAGTCTCCTCCTCAGACTTGGTAAATGTGTTTAGCAGGGACACCGGACACCAATAGTCTTACAATCCCATGTGAAATTTGTGTAAAACAAAAGGGGAACAAAACCATATGCAATCTATGGATGAAAGATGGTTGCAGTTGAAACTAAAAAGATTGTTCTGAGTCTGCTTTCATAAGTTTAGACTTGCATAGGATAATAATAATAATATACACAAATATGAAATAAACTAGGAGGCACATTAATGTGTGACTTTGATGTGGCACTTGGATGAAACTGAAACTCCTGGAAGCATCATTAGATCCTTTGTGGCTTGCGATATTATGCCATCGTCCTCTTCGGTAACATTCACTAGGACAAGTTCAAGGCATTTGAATTCCGTCAGCAAACCCTTCAACTGTTCCAACTCTAGAGCAGTTCCTCGATAACCTTGAATACGCAACACCTTCACTTGGTTGGGAGGCAGGGAGACATCGTTGGTGTTACCATCCAGATCCTGAGGAACCAAAATAAATTGAATGCAAATGATCAACCACAAAGTGTTCTTCGTCTATAGATATATATATATATATATATATGTTCAGAGGGTTTTGCGTATTGAATGTATACCTGGATGGTTAGAGTTTCAAGCTTTGGAGACTGCTCAAGCATACAAGGCAGCAGTCTCCAACCTCGTTTATTCTTACTCCCAAAAGACAGACTAACAAGATTGTCAAACACCGGTAGAAGCAGTCCATGTCTAACACATCGAGAAATCACCTGAAAGACACACACACACACACTTAAAAAGAATGTTCTAAAAGATAGTAAGTTGGAAAGAAAGAAAGGGGTGAACTCACATCAGCAGAACCGGGAGAGAGATGCAGAGTCTCGACGTTGCTTATCCCTGTAAGGAGACCCGATACATCCGGCCTGTGGACCATTCTACTAGAATAACGAATAACGAATATCTAGCCTAGCCTTGACGAGGGACTCCAAGTTAACTAGTGGGTACTCAAACAAGGCATAATCGGAGTATTCGAGGGAGACAAGACTCAGGGCGTCAAGAGACATACATAGTGAAGGCATAAAATCAAATTCAGAATCACAATCATAGTGAAGCGATAGTTTCTTGATGGTCTGACTGGATATGCAGTATGGGTATCCAAACGTAATCCTCGTGGCGTACAAACAACTCCTCGAGCACTGGACAACCAGGAAGAAGCACATTACACAGGTCTTGATATTCAAAACAGATTGAATCGATCAAGAGAGTCTTAAGCGCAGGAAGAGACACGTCTGGAGGAAGCTTTCCAAGACCGATTTGTGTTCCCAGTGTCAGCTTAACCAGCGTCTTGCTCCTGAAGAGCTCACAGGGCATAAAGAAGAGTTCGCTGTGAGTCCTTAGAGTTACCTTCAGCTCCAAAACACCGCGCTTTAAGGCATTACATATCCAGGGGCACACATCGCCGTCAACGTGATATTTCAGAGAGAATTTCTTGATAGGAGTATTCAAAGCGAGTGTTGTGTTTACCGAATCCCTGAAACTTAGATGACTTCCCTCCTGCGATTCGTCCATCTCAAACGATTCACCGTCCGAGGTCTTCACAGCAATCTTCATCGACATCGTTGGTGCGATTCCCTTCCTTGAGATTCGTATCTGTGTATCTATGAGCCCTAGTTTTGCAGATCGTCCCAATATAAGGCCAACAGTTTCCTTTTTTTTTTCGATGAACAATTCCTTTTTAAAATAAGGAAATAAGGTAATTAATTTGGAGTTAAACCGGTTTCGTCAATAGATTAGATTCGCAAATAAACCGGTTTGAAAACAGATCGGAACTATTTTTTTCTTCCTTGTCTAATTTTGTTGGAAAAGAACAAGATTTTGGAATTACAAAAATCATCTCCTATATTTCATCATCTTTGGAACTAAATGAACATAATGTCCTTTCTTCACCATATCTCTAATTACCTTGCGAGCCTCTGAAAGCTTCCCTGCCTTTCTTAAATAGCTCACCAATGTACTATACACTACAAAATCCGGGTTACACCCTCTCGATTCCATTTCTTTTAGCATCCAACACGCCTCTTTAAACTCTCCCGCCATACACAACCCGCGAATCATCGAGTTGTACGTGAAAACATTCGGTAATTGCCCTTTCACCGTCATCTCTTTGAACATCTCCTTTGCTTTATCGAGATCCCCGGATACAACATACCCCGTAATCATCACGGTGTAACAAACAACGTCCGGTGTACACCCAACCTTCACCATTTCATCTAGAAAGTACTTACACGCTTCTAGATTCCCTGCACGGCTCAAACCGTCTATCAAAGTAGTGTAATGTATAACGCTTGGATCGATCCCTACTTCCTTCATATGGTTTAACGTAGTAAGAGCAGCCTGCGGTTTATTTCCTTTCCCTAAAATATGCAACATAATGTTGTACGTATAGAAATCCGGGGGCAACCCATCTCGAGCCATCTCATCAAACAGCCTATCGAACCGATCCATTTTCCCTAACCTATAGTTTGTCCACATGAGAATGTTATAAGTCAAAACATCTGGCGAAAATCCGTCTTCTAACATCTGCTCGTAAACCCACTCGATCAGTTTATACTGTTTCACACCTAACAAAGAATTCAAAATCGCGTTATAAGAATGCTTGTAAGGCCGGTAATTGAAAGTCTTCGACTTTATGAACTGCACAACGGCTTGCTTCGCTAAACCCGCTTCACCGCAACTACAAATCAACAGATTAAACGTCCTCGCAGTTGTCGGATAACCGTCTTGAACCATTTCATCGACTAATCTCCACATTGCCTTATACTCACCACACTCTGCAAATATCTTCATAAGCAAATGATAAGAATTCACTGTGTGACTGAAACATTCCTTTTCTCTAGACCAAACGAAGAATCGGTCAGCGAGTTTCGAACATCGAGTCTTATTATCATCATAAGATAAGTTCCTTAAGATTCCTATAAGAACCTCCCTAACGAGAAGCCCTGAGACTCAAACATTCAAATCATCTAAAGCTGTGAATCCAGATTCATCTTCATGTAATATCTTAAGAACACGAGACGCACTAAGCTTGGCACTTTCCAAAAACCTACTACGAACAGAGATATCTTCGTCAAATCCACAATTCAAATCTAAATTAAGGAACCCAGTATCGGATTCATCACTACCGAAGTTCCCATTGCAGAATTTTCTGGAGGTGAAGAGAAAGCGATAAGCTTTACGAACTACATTTGTGCCGAATACAAGTGCCAAGTTCATATCTGATCTCAATCTCCATCATTCTCTGCGATCTTTCCTGCAATTACACTATTTTTTCAATTTCCCAGTTTCGATATGATCCAAATTCGAAAATTGAAAGCTTTTGGTTCCAGAGATCTTAACCTTACTCGGGTACAGGCATCGTCTTCTTCCTTTTGCCCCGTCTAGGGTTTTTCAATCTGAGCAAAAATCCCCTTTTGCCCAATAATTTCGGTTTGTTGGGTTGTTGGTACGAAATTAAGGGTAATGAATCTGGCTTGGTACAAATCTGGTCCGGTTCGATTACAACATCTCTGAGATTCCAACTGGGCTTCTGACTAAGAGCCCATCATCTACTATGGTTCATCTTATTCCCAAATTGTGTGAGTAAAGCTTAAGATTTAATTAAACAAAAACCTTATAAAACTATGGGTTAAGTCTTGTTATATTTTTATTTATCATGTAATTCAATAGAAAAAAATTTCAAAGAAGAAAAAGTTAAACACGAAGAAGAGATCAAATGTTGGGTCCAAACTTAGATAGTGAAAATAGCATACTTTAAATGTTATTGACAAAAGAAAAAAAAAATGTTTAACTGATTTTGATCTATTCTTTCATTTGGTTATTGTGGACAGCTGCTGAGGAATCTCTTCATTTGTTAAGAGGAATTACTTTGAGGTGCCAAAGAATCAAAGCCGGCGGATCTTTAGTTTCACTTGCATGGATAGGTTTATTAATTGATCATTTTATCAAGGAAGTTTAAGGTAACAAAAGGTAGCTCGAAGGTCAATTCTTAGAATTCGACAGATTGCAATAATCCCAAAAATTAGGATATTTAGCCGTAGAAAACGATGAACACTATTGAAAATTAAAAAAAATAGCTATTTTACAACTTTCTAAAAATTATAATTTTAGTTAGCGTAGAGCCGTAGTCCATAAAAACGAACTTATACATTATAGAAAGTCCATAGAAAATGGTCTTAATGGGGCCTAATTGAAACAATTTAATGGAACTTGAAGAAAGAACGAGTTATTTCCAATCTGAGCGAAACATACTTATCTTCAACCTCTAGTAAAAAAATAGGAGTTGTTAGACAAAGGTTCCATATATATATATCAAATAGTAAATATGTTTTTTTTTGTCATCAAATAGTAAATATGTTAACCATTAAAACTTATAAGTTTGACTTTTCCTTTTCAAGTTTGGTACATAATATTTTGTAAATCTAATAAAATAAATAACATATCAAATAATTAATAGAAAAAATATTATTGTGTATTGATGTTAGTTTTGCAAATGTAAGTGAAAAATCTATACAACCTAACTAAACAAGTTTTAAAACAACTATATGCTAACTGTGACAAGAACATATGGTCATTGTAACAAACTAGGCTTGATAAATGTTGGTGAGAGAAGGTTAGGAGGGATTACCATTTCGTCTGGGACTTTATTCCATGATCATCCGGTTTGTACATTCAAGCTGTGTAAGTATAGTACAGCAGAGTTTCAGGGAGCAATAGGTTAATATTCATGGAAAGATTCTCTGGACACGGTTTGGAGAAGTTGTTACAACAGAATATGTGAGTCTTATAAGTGTTCTTCGCAAAGGTTTTATCTTTTCTCGTTAGTCTTATAATGTTTATCAAGTATTATTTAGGAAAAGAACTGTAAGAAACTTAGGGAGTTTATGTTTGTTTGTTTTTCTTCAAGGCCTGTTTAGGGAATTTTTTTTTTTTTCACTACAAGAAAACAAGGCATTTTCTGACGGATTTTACGTCCGTCGGAAAATCCGTCGGAAATTTTCGACGGATTTCCGACGGATTTCCAACGGATTGCGGTTTTTTTAAAAAAAAAAAAAACCCGCATTCCGTCATAAATCCGTCATAAATTTCTGACGGATTTATGACGGAATGCGTTTTTTTAAAAAAAAAAAAATAGAATCCGTCATAAATCCGTCATAAATTTCTGACGGATGCCGTATCCGTATACCGTATACCGGATAAGAGGTATACGGATACGGCATCCGTCATAAATCCGTCAGAAATTTATGACGGATTTATGACGGATTCTAACGCATTCCGTCATAAATCCGTCAGAAATTTATGACGGATTTATGACGGAATGCGTTTTTTTTTTTTTTTTAAAAAGATGTTTTATATCTTTGTGTTTAATCGATTTTGAGATAACCGCTTAGATTTTTTCATGGTGAAGATTGGTAGAAGAAGTTACGGGCAGTGAGCACTCGTCCATAGACGCACGCTCCATGGCAATCATAACAAGAGCTTCTTTTGAAGTTGATCAATTCCAAAGAATCGTAAAGATTCTACGTCAAAGGTTTTTTTTTTTTGCCTCACTTTGATTCAAGCAAAAGAAATAGTCAAATACTAATTAACTAACCCACACACTCAAGAAGAACTAAGAAATTTGATCATACATGTAACATGTCTTAGTGGTTTCCTTTTTCTTATATGTTTGAGAAATATGTTAAAATTTTCAATGATATTTATAAACATTGTATATATATATTTCTAACATGGTCATATTTATCAAATATTTCTCTCTAGACCAACAGAACAAATAAAGATAAACAAAACGTCAATAAAAAAAATTCATTTTCTCTTTTAAATAGAGAAATAGAGGCTTTTGATGATTTTATCATATATTTAGTTTTTTTTCTTGTAAATATAAAATGAATTTAATTTTTTTTTTTCCAAGAATCGACAAAAGTTAGTAATCCACTTGCATCCAATGACCCTTTGATTCAAAGATTTCTTTACCACTGTCCAGGTATGATTCTTTTCCAAGGAACTCATTTCCTCATCCATACCTTTCTTCCAATTTTCCCAGTTTGGATACCTTCTAGCTTCTCTATAGTCTTCAGGTTCGACCTCTCCACCATCCTCTGTTGTGTACAGAGCCTCAGCAAAGTACTCCTCATCATCAAACCTAGCAGGAGCTCTTACTTCTCTTCTTATCATGTCCCTTGCTAAATGATAGCTAAGAGGAGACTGATATACTTCATTTTCAGGGATATTGTCATCATCAGGAGTATGAGGTGAGACTGCAACAGGAGTTGCAGATGTGGGACTTGCAGAGCTTGAGCTTTCATTCACCACTGGTTCTTGATCTGTTATAAGATCTCCACCTGAGGCCAAACCCTCCTCTGCATCAAGGTCAAGATCAAGATAGGACTCTGGAGTAGTGTTGTCTTCCATATCATACTCATTTTTCTTTTCCTTCACATCTTTGTAAGTTGCATTTTCTTGAAATACAACATTTCGGCTGACAACACATTTCTTTTCCTCTAGAAGCCAGAGTTTGTATCCTTTTACTCCACTAGGATACCCCAGAAGTATCCCTTTCTTAGCCCTAGGACTTAGCTTTCCATCATCAGTATGTGCAAAGGCAACACATCCAAACCTTCTCAGATAACTGTATCCTGGAGGCTTTCCAAACCATCTCTTATCTGGTATCTCAAAGTTTATAGCTGATGATGGAGTCTTGTTTATTAAAATGGAGGCTGTGAGAGTTGCCTCTGCCCAAAACCGCTTTGGTAGACCGGAGTCACATAGCATGCTTCTCACCTTCTCCATTAGAGTCCTATTCATACGTTCTGCAACACCATTTTGCTGTGGTGTGTATGCACATGTTCTGTGTCTAAGAATGCCTCTTGATCCACAGAACTCATCAAAGACATGGTTACAGTATTCAAGACCATTGTCAGTTCTTAGAGTCTTTAGCTTCCTTTCACTCTGATTCTCCGCCAGATTAAGCCACTCAATGAATTTCCCAAAGGCTTCATCTTTTGTCTTCAGAAAATATACCCAAACTTTTCTTGTGTAGTCATCAATGAAAGAGATGAAGTATTGACACTTTCCCAGAGAGTATGGTACCGATGGTGCCCCCCATAAGTCAGAATGAACATATTCAAGCTTCTCTTTTGTATCATGATGAGCTAGAGTAAAACCAACCCTTCTAGCTCTACCATAGATGCATTCTTCACAGGTTTCCAAGACTGAAACTTTCTTCTTGTCCAGTAACCCTTTCTTTAGTAGAATGTTCATATTCTTTTGGCTCATGTGTCCTAATCTCCTGTGCCATAGAACAGTATCATCCTGCTTCCTTTGAACTACAAGTGATTCTTCTATCACTGGTTTCCATTGGAGTATGTATAGAGTGTCATACCTTCTTTCTGTAAGTATAACCTGGTCACCAGCCTTGACACTCATAATACCATTTTCTGATTCAAACTTGTAACCAGCCTTTTCCATTGTTCCCAAAGACAATAGATTTTTGTCCATATCAGGGATATATCTCACATTTGTGAGAAGAAAACTTAGGCCAAATTCATTCTTGATTCTGATAGAACCAACACCTTTTACTCTAGACACTGTCTTGTTTCCCATCCTTACTGAACCACCAGCATCTTCATTTAACTCTTCAAACCAATCACGCTTGTGAGTCATATGGTAACTGCAACCTGTATCCATTATCCACTCATCTTCAAGACTTATATCTGTAGAAGATAGTGCCTCTGATACGTATAGGCCAGTGGCCTCTGCAAGATTACCATTTCCATTTGAGTTTTCTCCTTTGTTGCCATTAGTCTCTCTTTGTCTAGCTTGAGCTTTGTTCTTGCTTGGACAATTGTTTCTAAAATGTCCCTCTTCTCCACAGATCCAACAACCTTTCTTGCTTTTAGACTTGGATCTTGGCCTTTGAAACTTAGAACCTTTCTCTCTATGCTCAGACCTCCCTCTTATGTCATTCTTCTCTTTGACATACAAGCCTTCAGCGTGTCCCTTGATACTCTTCTTATTAGATCCAAACTCAAGCTCCTTTGAGTATATTGCGGAAACAACTTCATCTAATGAGAGTGTGGTTCTCCCTGAACCATATCTTAGAGTATCCCTCAGCTGATCAAAAGGCTTAGGTAGAGACATTAGTAACAATATCGCCTGATCTTCATCAGCTATCAAAACATTTGTGTTTTCCAAATCATTTATAATATGGAGAAACTCATCAATGTTACTCTCAATTGATAGACTTTCAGACATCTTGTAACCATAGAGTTTCTGTTTCAGATAGATCCTGTTTGGAAGAGCCTTTGACATGTATAACTTGTCCAAAGCCTCTAACATAGCGCTGCAGTCTGCTCCTTCTTGATCTTTCTCAGAACTCTATCGGTAACACTCAGCACAATGGTGCTCCTTGCTTTCCTCCTTTTTTCTTCTAAGATCTCTTCTTTCCTTTCTGTTTCTTCTACTACTGTTCCAGCTGCATCAGTGACTATGACGGTCCTCCTTTCATCTGCTCTCAGAGCAACACTCAGGCCTAGAATGTCAAGCTGAGCCAGAAGCTTTTCTTTCCACATCGTATAATCACCTCTCCCATCGAATTTCTCTACCTCTATCCTTGCTGAAGACATGTTCCTTTTATTAAGAACAATAAGGAACCAGATTCAAGGAACCAGGCTCTGATACCACTCTGTTGAGGTTTGAGCACTTAAAAGAAACAGACTTTCCTGCAAAACAAACCAACAAGACCAGCCAATACAGAGGATTCAAGACAAATATTTAACCCAATGGATTATCCACAAGAACAGAGCACAAAACAGAACAAAGATCAAGTCTTTTCCGATTGTAATAAGTAAATCAGAGAGTTTTTAGAGAGAAGAGAGTGTTTGAAGTAAATGTAAAGCAAGAACACCAAAGTTTAACGAGTTCACTCCCATTAACAAGGGTAGCTACTTCTCGCCGAGTCTTATACTCGGAATCCACTAGATTTGATAGAGTTACAATAGATAAGATTAGTGTTCTACCCTAATACCCTTCACTAGTACTTAGAGTAACACTCAATCTAATCTATGTCTAGAGAAATTTGTAATCAAAGCTTATACTAATACAAATCTCTTTCTTTTTCTATCAATCCGTTAGTCCCTCTCTTCTCCTCTTCATGTTCCTTTTATATGAGAACACCCTTAGCTCATGGACTGACCTAAAGCAAACGCAGAACGCCTCCTTTCTCTTTTCAGACGCCAATGATTGCGATTACCTTTTGCTTTTGATCGTACCATAAAGATGAATCAAGCCGTTGCTTCAAATGGTGACACTAAGAGACAAACTTGTACGTTGCCCTTTCATGCCTTGTAGCCGTTTTCTCTTAGTGTGCCAAAAGGATAAGTTTACCTTGGCAAACTTACTTTCACCTTCGGTAAACTTGATGATCTGAGGCTTGAGTAACATGAAATGGTGAGACTTGGTCAGCAAGTATTTCAATCTTCACAATTACTAACTTTTCCGGTCTCGGAATCCTTGAACGCGGATTGGAACATCGCGTTAGATCCCATTCGAAGCGTGTATTTGAGCGTGAGATGAGTCGCGAACGGAGTTAAACCTTTCCATAGAGCACGAACTCCTTCCATACGAACCACCGTTGAACCACAGTGACCGATTCCTTTGTACGCACCGGCTCGATCTAGCTGGAGACGCGTTTTGATTACGTCGATTGGTTGTAGACAACACGCCTCGACGACTCCACCGAGTGAACCGGAAACTGCTTTCATGTACGGCGGAATCGAGGTTTGATTCTTCGATTCCGTCGTCATCGCCGCCATCTCCGGAGATCTTCACCGGAGAGAATCGAGAGTAGAGTGTGAGAGTTGTGTTTCGCTTCTTCGTCTTCCTCTTTGCGTCGGATATATTTGTTGATTTTTTTTTATTTAATTTAAATTGAAGGGAAAGATTCGGAAATGTTTTCTTCGAAGGCTAACAAAATGGAACTTATTTATAAATTCAGGGAAAAACTGTCTATTTCCCACCGTAACTATGACATACACATATAACTCCACGAAATATATGCATCTGTATATATATCCACCAAGTGGAAGTTCCATGTCTATTTCTCCACCAATTGAAAGAAAAATGTCTATATGTCCACCCGTTCTGATTTTGATTGGTTTATTGGAGAACCCGACATCAAACCGATAAAACCGTATATAAACCGAATGGCGACCGATTGAGAAACAAACCCGATTTTTCTTTCCGCAAAATTTTCAGTGTGCACATCTTTCTGAAAGATAAGACTTGTGTTTCTGTGACAGCATCAAGAACCAATGGAGAGTGATCCATGTGCGTACGCTGGTTGTTAATAATGTAGTATTGGATGTGGCGTAGAAACAATCACATCATTCCTCCAAATGTTGTTGGTGTCGAAAAGAGAAAACCTCACATGTATTAGTTTGCTCTTTGTTGTCTACGTAAAGATTAGAAGAGCTATACAACCAAACCATCTTGTATATCCCTGTAACATTGTCTTTTAGGGCATGTGCGATGCAGACATCTTAGCCATGTCTAAAATTATAAAATTATTAAAACACACACTCTCTCTTCCTTTTACTCAACTTTATACCTTCTCTTTCATCCTTTTACTCAATTTTTATTAATTTTATATTTAAACACTCTCTTTTCCTTTTAAGAACACTCTCAAAAATATCCAATATTATACACTCTCTCTCTTCCTTTTCCTCAACACACTCACTATCTACTCTCTTTACTCAAATTTTATTAATTTTATATTTCAATATACCCCACAAAAACACTCTCTTTCTTCTTTTTACAACCATTTTAATAATTTTATATTATAAAAACATCCCAAAGTGTCTCCAATGCACATGCCCTTAGTAAAAGATAGGCATATATCTGCCTGATATCTTCCATGAGAAGGGCTTGAATAAGTATTTGAAATCTCGCCTCCGGGAGTTTACGGTACCATCTAGTTGCGGGATTGATCACATACATGAAAGTATTTGAATATAGGCAAGTGAGACCGTCACAACTCTGTGTAATTTGCACACCGCACAATTCGCTCTTTGTATGGACAGGGTATTGAGTATGGTTCTCTAGCGAAACTGACGTTTCTCTCAAACTCAATGTCCTTAGGGAAACTGATGCCTCAAATGTCTCTCGTGGAAAGTTTGGCATTCGATATTTCTTCTCCATAATCGTAAATGTAATCTCACATTGGTACGAGTCTGATTTACTAAACTAATAAAGAACACTAGATTGGTTTTTTAAAACGAATTAGAGAGACCTAAAGTAAATACAAACAAATAATTATAATGCTTAGCACATTAGTTTCATATATATGTTTCCCATTTTGTATGTTTCCCATAAGTAAAACCCCCGGAGCGAATAATGGAAAATAAGAAATAGATATCATTATTTGTAAGTTACAAAAAAAGATATCAAACTCTTAAAACATAAAAACTCAAATAGCGAAAACACCTTCAGAAATTTCTTAAAAAAAACTAAATCCAGATAATAGGGTAATAAGAAAATAATAATAAACAAAATCCAAATAATACGCCATTATGTGGGCGAAAATGGCACTCCCGTTCCCGGTATCCAATCCATTCCTCCGATAAACATATAAGCCATAAACTTCCATACTTCCTCCTCAGCCATAGCAGGTTCATACCCAGCCCATTTAACCCTCTGGGTCAGTCCAGACGCAGAACCCGAGTTCTTATACTCTCCATAGAATATAGTCGAAGGCGGGTCAGTCCCGGAAACCCACGATATCCACCCAACAGGTTTCACGATCGGCCCAATGACCGATTGCATAACCACTGTCGTCGAAAACTCTTTCCATGGACGACCGAGATACGTCGGAGTGGTTACATCTCCGTTGGTTGAGATTGTGCAATACTGTATCGAGATTCCGGTATTCTGATGTGAATTAGTTTTGCCTTGTGCGGTGATTGTGTTGAATTGGTTTGCAAGTGGCTGACGCGGTCGGATATTGCAACCTTGGAAGACGACGGCAGCGTTTCCGAAGATGAAATCAACGGTTCCGGTGATATCGCAGTCGCGATAGTATTGACGGTTGGAGTGAGGGTAAAGCGTATCTTGGTAACCATCGAACGAGCATCGGTAGTAGATGGCACGATCGGAATCTGATCGCATCGCCACCGCTTGGTGTTTCTCTGGTCCGGCGGTGTTTATGATTCCGATGTCTTTCATTATCAATCCTTGGCCTTGAGTCACTGCGTGGAGGGGTAAAATCATACATTAGATAACAGTAAGTTCTCCACATTACACCATATATAAAAACATTTACCGTAAATGTTAAATAATTTTGTAAAAATCTAATGAATGTAAGAAATAGGTAAAAGTAATGTTATAAAAACCATAACTCATTAACAGTAAGTTTTCTGCATTACACCATATATAAGTAGATGGTATCAGGTTTTTTAAACGAAGCTATGGCGGGAAAAATAAAACTGCATATAAATTTGCAAAACGAGTGTAAATAAATGCCCTATAAATAAGCAGAGTATAGGTAAAGAGGAAAATATTACCTAACGTGGCCGTCCAAAAGGTAGGAGTCCCGTCGGCATTGTTTTTGCTACCGGAAATAATGGTCTTCGTTTTCCCGTCACCAAAAATCATAACATTCCATTTGCTTTTATCTATAACCACATTCTCTACATACGTACCAGCTTTCACGTATATAACAAACATTTTTTTGCTCTTGCTCGGAATTCTCGCCACCGCCTCGCTCACCGTCTTCACATCCCCGGAACCATCCGCCGCCACTATCACATCCCCCATTAAATGATCTACATCAAGTAATCGCCTCACCGTTGGACTAACCCAACTCGGAGACTCCGAATTAAGTAGCCGTCTGCCATGAACCGGGATCTTGATATCCTTTAATGCAGCGAGAACCTTCGCGACGATCGCTAAACTGTTGCTAGTGAACTCGGTGGAGTTCCTCATAGCGGATTTCAGATTCTGCGAGATTGTTGAATCGGTGGTATTGAATTCGTCTAACGCGTCGAAGCACGTCTCGTGGTTGGTTATCGCGGTCGAGAGCCACGTTTTGAGATCGTTGATCTTCTTAGTGTCAAGTTTCCCGTCTCCTTCCGTAGCGGAAATCGTATCGTTGAGATGATCCATCGCGTCTTCGATCAATTCTCCGCAAACACCAAGCACCGATTTGATTTTCTCGTCGGTCGTCGTGTCAGCGAGCTTTTTCGGTAAACCGGATAACGAACTTAGCTCATCGGCCACCACTTTCAACGAAAGGTTGAACAGAATCTGCGGATCGGTCGTGTTCGAAGCTGGAAACTTCGAGATGCTTGAGATACACGCATCAGGGTAATCAGTCACGCTGCAAACGGTTTTGAGTGAAGCGGCTGAAGTCAAATTGGGAGTCGGACTCAATGTCGAACCGTGCGAATTGTTTTTCGCGTGAGAAATAAGACCAACGATGACGCTGATAAAAACGACGATCACAATAACGGCGGCAACGGTATATGAAATACACCGCTTCCTCGTCTTTCTCTTCATCGCTAAATCTTGCGTTGCATCAACTTGGCCATATCCTCTGAACATTGAGTTCGCAGTATCCATAGAGTTTCGAACAAGAAGAAGAATAAAGAGATTTAGGTTTTTGGTTGATGTGAATATGTGTTTGAGTGATGGGTTTATATAGTGGAATGTGAATATTCATATTCACGTGACGCACAAATTCTTTCATGCTAGTTAAGGAAGTGTGTGTTAAATGATTAATTAGGATTAGGCATGTGAATATTTACTATGGGTTGTCACTAATTTATTTAGATCAATCTTCATTAGTAATTTTCCTTTTACCGTCTTAGATGTTCTATAATTAGGCATTAGAATATTTACTATGTGCTGTCACTAATTAATTTAGATCAATCTTCATTAGTAGTTTTTCCTTTCTCAGACTTTCGCCATATTCACAAGTAGTATAATAATTCTATAATCAATACAAAATATTCGACGTGGATAAGTGAAAACCCATTGTGGCTACTAGTGATTAATATAGTATCATCAACTATCAAGTCAAAGGTCAAAATTTTAAACTACCCAAATTACACGATTAGAATGTTAATAAAAAAGGAAAAACCATAAAAACGTATATACAAGTGTATATAGTAATATCAATTCAAAATATTCGACTTATGTAGCTTAGTGGACTGGAAATTGCACCTAGCCTAGTAGTAGTACTATATAGAGTAAATATATAATTACCAATCACGGATAGAGTATATTAATATCTATAAAAAGATCATAAAATATGTTTTAACATATCGGAGAAATTAGCGAATGTGAAAAATACTTTAATATACATGACACTTGGTTTGGGCATAAATATTTTAGTACAAGATGAATAAGTTTGAGTTTGTAAGTTCTCTCATAAATTTTATCCCAAGATGAATAATTTGGTTACGATGATTTACGTAAAGGTTATAATAAGAAGTATACAACCAAACTAACTATCATGTCTCTGTGATATTGTCTTTACCGAATCCTAGTAAAAGGTACGTGAATATCTACCGAAACAAGGGCTTGTACAAGTACTTTGAAACTCTAACAGTGATTTCACACCAAGTTTGTCAAGACGTGAGCTCGATTTTCTGAACTAATACATGTGTCTGAGAAATTCTTCCTTTTTACTCTTTTTGTTTTTTAGAAAGACGAATTTTGTATTTTTGTATTCGTCTATTTCTTGTGCAATTTTTTCATGGCCAAATATATTATTTCCATCATAAGTTAAAAATCGAGCCTATATTTACAAATTTAATTATAATAATAACAGGATGAAGATTACTTCACAAATTCCTTCACCGGATTTCACAAAAAGGTTAAGTCACGGTAGAGTTGGGTTTTAAAACAAGATAAAGAGCCCCAAAAGATTCCTACCACACTTATTACTTTCGAACATTCTCTATACAGAGATAAAGAGCCCCCAAAAGATTCCTACCACACTATCTGAGCGTCTCTCACCCAAGAACATTCAGGAGAATCATCATTATTTCTTGAAGGACTGCAAAAAGAAACAATGATTTAGTTTTAACTGTCGTAATCTATATAATGTGCTTAGAAAACACAAACTGATGAATGCAAAAAACTCACATCCACATTCTTTGAAATTTCTTCGATACGCTGAGCAACTTTCTCGCTGTTCTCAGAAGCTGTAAAGCATAATCCAATGTTAAATAAGATTGTGCAACAGGAAGGAGAAAGCAAATAAACATACAAATTCTTGACCTAAAAAGTTAAGAGACAAACCCATTTTTGATAAGTTCTCTATTTTCTTTGATGTCCTCACAGCAAATCTCTGGAAAGCATGACTGCCAAAACAATAACAAAATTCACCAACTCTGTTAAATGGGCAAGTTTTAAGTATATAGCCAAATCTTGTTAACAAGCAAGCGAATGTATAAGAAAACCAAATCAAAAACATATTTTGTTTCAAAATAGCCTCAGAATCTTAGCTTCAATAGTAACGTCATGTCAATGATCAGGACAAGCCTACGAAAATCATCACCGGCAAAAACCCATCAAACAAAACAACTCCATAGCCATTGAAAACCCAACATAAGTCTCTCAAAACCCATTTGGACAAATCTCAGTACATAGTGTTTTCAAAACAGAGAAATACTTTGAGCAATCCAAAAAGTAAGACATAAATTGCAAACATACAAGAATGCAGCATCATAAGGCTCAAGACCCTAACCAAAACCTAAAGCAGATAACAAATACATAAAAAAATTCAATTTTTGTTTCAGAAAGTAAAACAAAATGTATCATTCTTCCTACGCTGCAGCATATGGTATCTGATACAGCAGACCAGCGTGTAAGTTGATTTTATCTAGCTTCAATATGGACGAGCCGATGAGGAACATAAGAATCCACTCAGCCAGAGAAGAAGCTTATATACAAATCCATCAAAAACAATAACATAACAAAACCATAGAGAAACGAAAGTACCTGTTAGCCAAACCATTAACAATGAACTCGTTTACAATGTGTGTAAAAACTCTGCCAATGAAATTTCCTCCTCCCGCCATATTCTCACTTTCCTATTAATCATATTCACAAAATAACCCCAAATCACAAACCCTAAAATCAAAAATTAGATTCAATTTCGAATCTAGACCTAAAATAAACGATTTCACAATACAAATGAATAAAAAATGGACAAAAATTGCAGCTGAATCAAGAGATCGAAGCAAGAAAGAGAGCAAAATTCATTCACCTTATGCAAATTTGCGAACGGAAGAAGGAATGTTCGAGACACAACGAAATTTGTGTGACGTCTCTAATTTACATAATCCAGATTTGTCCACATATATAGAACTCGACGACTTCTTCGTGACGGCGATGAGTTGTTGCGTTAGTGGGCCTTAGGTTTACCATCGGACGGTCACAAACTTCTAAAATATAATCCAACAGTGAAAATTACATCATTCTACAATTACCCTAATTACTCATTGTGAGGAATTCCTCCTTTACCCTTACGGGTAGCCCAACGTTTAATTTTACGCTAAGGCCCATCTAGGCCTTATTTTATTTCCATGTTTTTATTTTATCATTTGTGTGTAGATTGGCTAGACTACATATCGTTTATAGATCACAGAAACGGCCTGACTTTTTTTTTGTTTTTGCCTTGGTCACGTCACAATCAACATACATATTCGAAATAGAGAGAGGACTTGGGTTTTCCTAGCGTTATTTACAAATGAGCCAAGAGGATCCGATTCCACGTATCGGGTAATCCAGGTAGACACCAATGTATACAATCAGCGTTCTGCATTGGATTAGCTCTCTGCTCAGCAGTTAAAATCTTACCACCTGTCTCGGTGTAGACTGATGTGTGTGCGTCGATGCGGTACTCGGAGAGTTGCGTGATGTTGATGACTGTGACGTGCGTGGTCATGTGCTTGATGACGCTCGACACCACTTTCATCATCTGTTTGTTGGAGCCAGTTCCCCAAAATCGCTTATCTTTTATAGGTCTTGTCTCGTTGAAACACTTCGTGCCGTTTGGCTTCCCCCAATCCGCACTCCTGAACGCTTTAACATTACATTTTAGGCTAGTCACAACTCACAAAGCAAACATTATTGTAGAGTCGAGTGTTTCATTGTATTAAACGAAAAGTTATGTTTCGTGTGATAAAATCGATGAATACGTATCTTATTATATAAACACTAGTGTCTGCTTAGTATTCTAGCTACATTTCTATATATATATTTGTGATATTGTGTTAGAATTACGCATTGAAATATCTTGGTCGTGATTAGTAATGGTGAGTGGTACTTTAGACCAATTTGTTGTTCTTTTCGAAAAAACCATCATCTGAATTTTGAAATTTTTAACATCATTAAATGTACATACGAAAAATGTTTGATAGAAAAATTGATTGTTAATTTTCTCTATTTTTATTTTACAAACCAATATGTTTTTAACTACTTTTATTTGGTGATTTAGTGTTTTTTAAATCCAAATACATATATAAATAAAACTAAGTAATGTTTTACCTTGAATGAGTAGGAGACATGGTGGTGAAGAAGACTCTGGTCTTGTTAGGGTCAACGGTAGAGTCAACCCAATTAGCCCATGTCTTGAGCCCTAACCGGTAAGCCACTGGTGTGTCTAGCGACTCCGCACCTCTCTCTCCATTTCCAAACGAACCCCACAAAGCTTTCATTCTAAGACCACTCATCCACCAAACATAAGTGTTGAAAACTAAAATATCAGCTCCTTCCCAAAACTTAGCCCTATCTTCCACTGAATCCACTTTCACAATCCTCTTCTTCATATCCAAAATCACAGGCAAATCCGTATTCGATTCTACGATAAACGGTGCCCAGTAGAACTCTATAGTCGCATTGTATTCCTATAAAACAACAAAAACAGAGAAAAGAATAATACAAATCTAAGTTTTGCTTGTACCACAAGGTACATTGATTTCTGACCTAACAAGATTTTCCAAACGTACCTTTGCTTTAAAAACAAAGTATTTCTTGCTACGCTCCATTGATTTTTCTCCTTCTGGTATTATTGATTCCACCGAACACACAAACGATTCCCATTGGCTTCGTTGTAAAGAATCTCCAACAAAAAGCAACCTTTTTCCTCTGAGTTTGTTCATTGCTAACTTCGGACTAAATCTGTTTCGATATTCAAACAAAGTTTATAAAGATTTTGTCTCAAACCCTAGACCTAGCTAGAACTATCTTGTGCTACAAGTTGTATTGTTGACCTTGGAATTGTACAGTCATCAGGCTGCCATTCCCATCGAAGATAATTAGTTTCTGGTCGTCCGTTTTTCACACAAGAGAATTGACGGTCGATGTACGGACATGATTCATCGGAATAGAGTGGCTTAGCTGAGCTATTGTAAACCCATTTCCCTGCTGCAACATTACACTCTTCCGGATCGAATTCGAACCTGTCGTCAAGAACTTCCATATTCTCTGGTCTCTCCTCTTTAATTTTCGCCTCTGACCAACAAGAGAAAATAAACAAAGGAATCTTGTGTTGTGAGATTGCTTGCTTTACAAGAAATACAAACATTGAAATCGGACAAAACACAGAGTTTGGAGATTGAGGGTTATCGTCATGTGTGCTTACTAGGTTTCGAGCTAATGTTTTTCCTCGGACAAGACTTGAACGAAGAAGAAGACAACAAGCTGATTCTTTCGGTGTACAAGAGAATGAAGAACATGAAACCGCATAGAACGAGAGAGACGATGGAGAGAGGAATTTTGGTTCCTCCTCTGTTTGGAATCAAGAAGCTCATAGTGGCAGATTTAGTAATTTTGGGTGGAAAACGTGTCGAGTTTGGTATTTAGAGGGTGCTAAGAGAGTGTTTGGTTTTTATTTGGAAAATTAGTGATTGAGTAGGAGTGAAGCTAAAGGGATGTTTGGATGTGCTGTTTCTCTCTTTTTCGCAATATAATAAAGATGTGGTTAGGGAGGTTAAGGTTTGATATGATTGGTTTTTACTATTGATTAGAATATGTAAACGTGAAATGCACATTGTTATTCATTAGGTCGTTTTATTGTAAAGACATTTTCCGTTTAGTGTATGTATAAATTTGTGATGCTTTGTAATAAAATGTCATGATAACACATACTAGTTTTAATTATAATAATTAAATTGTTGAGTAGCTTTGCTTGAATCGATTTTATTTATTGTTTTCTTTTATACCTAAGAACTTCGGTTTCAAGCTATTTAGTATTTACATATATTGGGAAACATCTTTTGGAGACAGCATAGAGTGACTTATATGACACTTGACATACATGAAGAGAATATTGATTTGATTAAGGGAGAGTTAATCGAATCACCAATCAATAGTCATGCTTAAAAAGCCGTTTAATGTGAGGTACAAATAGTTCATGAATTGTTGTTATCTTTGGGCATCGATATTGAATTAAACGACAAATAAATATTCAATTTATCAATGGCACATGAAAACGAAATAAACAGACACCAACTTGATGTTGCTTGTAAAATCAACAACAGATTCTTGTGGTTTTTTAGGTTTGATAATAATTTAAATTAAATTATTAAAGGCAAAACACAAATCATTAGGCTTCTACTTTCGCAATTGATAATGTTTCGTATAGAGGGAAAGGTTGTGACATACGTTTCGTCATTACTAATCTGATTGAATCCTATTATATAGAAGGTAAAAAAAATGGAGATGCGGGGTATCGATCCCCGTACCTCTCGCATGCTAAGCGAGCGCTCTACCATCTGAGCTACATCCCCGTTGTTGAAGATTTATAATATTTTCTTATTATTACAATAAAAAGTTGTTTCTGTATTTGGGTTTAATGGGCTTTTGGGGTATTTTTCTAGATTAGGGATTTCGCATTTTAGCATGATAATCCAATAGAAGTTCGAACTAAATTTGTAAAACTAGTGGAAATTACGACGATGAATGATGTATGACCATGAGATAAATGGTTAATACCTCTAAGGCTACTGAATTTTGAAACAATATTTGAAATCGAATGTGTATATGCTTAAAAAAGTAAAATTAAATTGGATACTTTTTTATTTTTATAGAAGACTTGCTTAGAAGAAAGAAACACATCTTGCATTTGGTCGAGAGTTGATAAGCAATTTGCAATATCGTTTCACGCGCGACAGAGAATTATTTAGGTTTGTCTCTCTATGCTTTCGTTGCCTCATTTTCCGGTGTGAACTAAGCGACCGAAGTTACTTTCTACTTCAGCTTTGAAAATGACGCCACGCAGGAAAATATTGCTCGTGTTTTTATTTTGAATAAAAGGTGGAAAAAGAAGGCAAAAAAGGAAAAGTAAAAAAAGAATCTGTAAATATTTTATACCATTGCATTCTCTTCTTTTTTTTACATTTCGAATTTGAATTTGGAACCTTTGCTTATTAGATAATAAAATTTACTAGCTGGTAAAGCTATCGTTTTCATTTTTTTAAAAGTTGTATGTATTGAATATAACAAAAAGCATCATCTCCTAAGAAATCAAAAGAAATACTACCTGTTGTACATGTATTATACTAATGACTAAAATAATAAAAGCAAAATTTGTTATTGGCCAAAGATAAATAGACCACCCAATAAGATCTATATACTTTTTGTATAATGTCAAAGTTAATCAAACCCAAAAAAAATAACATTACGGTGTACTTGGACTACATTGTGAAACATACTAGTTGTATGTAAATCAATGTGTAGTGATCAGATCAATGATGCAATACATTATTAGTCCCTTAAACTCGGTGACAAATATACAAAGAACCTTAAAGTTAGTTGCTCCAAGCCCACAATGTAATTTTTACTAATAAAGCGAATTAGATAGGTTTCGAAGAGGCCTTTTGCAACATTATGATATTCATCTTCTCAAGATTCTAATTACTATTCAAAAACTTGATCCCGCCAATCTTGTATGTTTGATAAGTCATAAGTATCTAATATTTACTGCTTGTTCTACTGTCCTGAATTAAGCTAAGCATAGAATGTTTAACCTATCATTTTTGCCATTTTCCTCTCTTTCTTAATATCGTATAAAATTAAAAATTTACATCTGACATAAATTATTTTCCAGGTTTTACTATACTGTAGTATTATTCTAGTTTTCTTTTTACTAAGTTAAAATGATGCAGGATTTCTCAAGTTAGTAAAAGGCTTGTAGTCTTCATAATTCACTTTCAGCCTCAAATTCACATTTGAATTTTCTTATGTTTGAAAAGTAAATCATTACTAATAACATCCTGGTAAAAGCTCTAAAGCAATAAGAACAAAGCTTGACGACCATCCATTATAATTTGTAAATCTATAAACTAGGCCAACAATAAGAAAAACTCTCCTATGATCACCTTTATTTTGAAATAATTGATAACGCCATTATTAATTCATGATTTTTTCAAAAGTTGTAAGTTTCTTTTCTTCCGTTGAGTTTCAAAAACAGAATCTTCTTTCTGTATATCACTTTGGTTGTAGAGTTTTTACTTTATTGATCCTTGGTGGTTAGTACTTTTTCCTTTATATGTTACCAATGATAAACCTATTTTGTTTTAAAAAACACTAATAGAGGAGCAAAATCCGAAAATATGAATCGTGTTAAAAGAGAAAGTAAAAGATATTGGGTAAATCATTAAGTTAAAACCTAATTTATTCATTCCAAAACAACATGTTTTATTTTTTAAAATTTTTGAAATGACTTAACATGAATAGTAATCCATCAAACTGTGTGATCATCGATCAGTAGAAAAATATGCGAAATAGAAAAATTAGTCTTTTAGAAGTCTCCTAGTAATCCATCAAAAATTAGTCTCCTAGTTAAATAGGTACTGGAAGTGAGTTACCAATTTAATATAACTACATTATAAATGTTTATCGAGTTATACTTCAAATAAATATAAAAAATTACAATACTTAAGAAAAAGAGAATATTTGTTTACCCAAATACTTTGGCATTAATTTATTTAGTTGGTGGACCCTCACAAATAATGAAAAATGGTTTGTCCTTCTTGTCATTATAAAAACCAAGAAAGTCTTGCACATTTTCAACACACTCTTCTACTTAAACCACTATCTATCATACATCAACATTACATCATCATGAGCCAACGAGCCAACCCTAAGACCGGCTGCCTCACGACGGTTGTCCGCCGTCTTTTATGTTCCGGCAGCCAACAAACTCACCCTTCCGACACCATCCTCGACTCCGACGAAACACTCCAATTACTAATCCCTTACGAAGAAACCGAAGAACTAAAAAAAGATATCAAAACCCAAACCGAAACCGAAACTCAAACCCAAAACGACGATGTCTCTCTTAACCCTCTTCCTCCTCCTCCTCCTCCTCCTAACGTTGTAGCCAAACTCATGGGTCTAGATAACTCCATACCGGGAGGATCAAACCGGTTTAGGTACTTTGATGATTCCGGTTCAGCTGTCGCACGTAGCAAATCGGTTAACTTCATGGACTATATACTAAAAGGTCACCCGGAAAAAGAAGAAGAAGAAGACGATAAAGACGGTCAACGCCAGTGCCGGAAAGTCAAAGCTTCGGTTTCTTTCCGGGAGATAGTTCCGACGTCGGCGAGATGGAGCTCAAATCAACAACAGAAGAAACATGATTTCTTGCTTTTGTATCTCGACAAGCTCGACGAGAAGAGAGAACTTGTCGGATCCTCCTCGTCTTTATCGAGGTCTAGAAGGTTTGAGAAGGTTCTTGAAGATTCCAAGAAGCCGCCATTGCCGGTGAAGAAGAAGGAGAACGAGAAAGTTGCGAAGAAGTTTAAAGATGAGAAAGTTGCGAAGAAGAAGAAGAAGAATGATAATCGAAGTGACGTTAACGGAGCTAAGAAAGTTCGTTGGTTTCTTTCTCCATCTAAGAGTAAGTCGTTAGAGAAAACGGCGTTACTAGGAGAATCAAAGAATATGCCGGCGGATGAGTTTAACGGAAAAGAGAGTGAGTCGTCGCCGGAGAATAAGTCGAATGCAAGTCCGGTTTCGGTTCTTGATCGTGATCTTTATGATTATCTAATTCTTGACGATGACTACTACTACTCAGGTTAGTCTACAAAATCATATTATTTATTTAGCTATTTTTAAGTTTTTTTTTCCATTGTGTGTTAATATATTTGAACGTAATTACTTTTTTTCGTCAACAAAATAGTTTTCTTACATTGTGTATTAAGGAAGAAGAGTAATCTCATTTGAGTAAAACTTTGGTCAACATTTAAAGCACTTGCTTTCTTTTACATATATGTTAGTAATATTCAAAATTTGACCAATAGGGGTTTTCCTTAGTTTTCGGCGTGTTATAAATCATAAACCTAATTTAGAACAAGAGCAAGGACAGATTTGATTTGTGTTTGAACATTTTTCTTGGTTTTACTGTAAAAAGCTGCAAAAATGAGTCTTTGTCGGAAAAATTACCCATTTCAAGAATTTTTCTTTTATTTTCAAATAATGTTGTGAATCATACTTTAATTTGAATAAAAATACAGGAGATTCAGAAAGTGCATCGGAGTTGTCAACAAAGCAACTAGAGACAGCTACAAAATCAACATGTTCTTCATCACCAGCAAAAACAAGATCAAGTCCCAAGAAAGACAACAACACCAACAATGATTCTGAAGAGACAGAGTTTATTACAAAGCTAATGAATATGCTCTCGGATTTGTCTAAAGAAGATATGAAATCTTCGACTTGGGTTTCTACTTCGTCAACTAAACCCGTTGACTTTGATCAGGTCGAAGATTTTTGTGTTGAGTTTGGTCAAGAGATTCTTGACCTTGTTATGGACCAGTTAGTTGATGAACTTTGTATCTAGTTTCGATTTGAGATCTCAATTATCAAAAATATGTCATTTTCTAATCTTATAATCCAATCGTTATTCAAAGACTCACAACAATCGTAATTTCGTATCACTCCACAGTTTATGGAATTATTATGCATATATAACCGGAGTTTGCAGAATATTTAGATATTAAATTCAATTTCAAATGTTAACGACAACAAAAAAAACCAATTTCAAATGTTTAATCGGAATTGAAAATGGTCAAATATATGTTTTGCAATTATTTCACTCGGTTTAAATAGTGTAAAGTATAAACAAATGTACTTATCCAAAACAGAAGTACATTGTGTGAATTCACTATTACGATAAGCAAATAGCACAAAGATAATCTTGATGACTCCATAATGATGTGATTATTATATTCGATATGATGGGATATTAAGAAATGAATAATTATAAATATATACTAGCTAATAAATTGTCCAAAATCAGTCAGATCGGTTATTTTTCTTCTGAATTTGCAGACTCCCGTAACTTCGATATACGTTATGTCTCCTTTATGTCTATTTCACATGCAAACTGTGGTCTCCTTCTAACGTTACTTCTTTGACGTTTTTTTGTATTTTTCTCATTTTCCGTTTGGGGTTCACATGTAAAGTACATGAACATTTTCCCACTCTAATTTATTTAAAATTTGAATTATAAAGTTTTCATTTTGAAAAATAATGAAAAAAACGCAAAGGTGAAAAACGTTGGAGCTTCGTACTGGTGACCTTTTAAGGACTATACTAAGTTTCTAACCAATTGAACTGAATCAATATTCGGTTTATTTAAATAAATCATTGTCTATATTCTAAGGCTGGGCACGGAGCGGATCGGTGGAAAAAATCCGGTATCCGCGATCCGCTCCGTTTTTTACGGATAGTTGTTTTTTCGATCCAATCCGAACCGTTAAATTTCGAATATCCGAAAATTCGGATATCCGACTTTTTTTAGGATATCCGCGAATATCCGATCCGATCCGTTATTCGAATTTTTTTTTAGATATCCGATCCGATCCGTTATAAATCGATCGATCCGTTAAATTTTTAATTGTTATTTATTTATTTTATTATTTAATCATAATAAAAATCAAATATTTAACAAAAATGAATGAGTTGAATATAATTTTTCACGCTCGTACATCTATACTAACAAAAAAATAATAACTAATCATATACATTAGATATATATTTTATATTATAATATATTTAACGGATCGGATCGGATATTCGGTTTTTCTAAAATGATATTTGCGATTTGCTTTGTTTTTTACGGATCGCCCAATTTAATATTTGCTTTGCTTCGAAACTTTACGGATATTCGATTTTTTCGGTTCGGATCGAAACGAATCGCGGATCGAATCGGATTTAACGGATTTTTTGCCCAGCCCTACTATATTCGGTTTATTTAAGTGTGAACGCGATATAACACGGTTTCAAGTTTTCGGTATTTTAACTGTATGTTCTGTTGGTAGCTGTGTCTTGCAAGAGAAGAAAAGAATATAATTATGAAGATATGTTTGTATGGATATGATCACAAATAACGCGGTGAAGTAATGTGGGACAAATGTGAATTGAAAATTTGGAACAAAGACTTTTGATTAATTTTTGTTTATCGACAGATTAAGAATTATGAAACATTCTCATTAACAGAATAAAGTAGCTAAAAGTATTAATCCAATTTGCTTTTGGTCACCTATAACTTATCAAA
This sequence comes from Draba incana, assembly GCA_963576765.1. Lineage (NCBI taxonomy): Eukaryota > Viridiplantae > Streptophyta > Magnoliopsida > Brassicales > Brassicaceae > Draba > Draba incana. Next base: position 359,010 of record OY755205.1, on the reverse strand, counting down.
AGTAGAAATCAAATTAGCATCTACTATATTTAGGGATTTCTTTTTTTATTTAGAGTGTCCATAACATCTTGCTAATTATATATCCATTGAAATGTATAGTTAACCAATTAAATTTTTTTTTTTTAATATGAATGTAATTCATTTCAGCAGAAAAAAGGTTTACTTACAAAAGAGACCCTTTTCAAAGTGATCAAAGTGTGTTGGCCTTCTTAGTTTGATCAAATTGAAGAGGAAAAAAACACAAAAGATCGTCAAATTAAGGCTAGGCTGCGAATGGTAACGACCCGCCCCGCCCCGCCCCGCCCCGCACTGAACAGTTCCAAAAATCTATACTTATATATGTGTATCTAACAAAAATCTATACTTATACATGTGTATATATATATATTTTTATTACTATTTGTCCTGCACCGCACATGGTCCGCCCCGCACTGTACTGTCACCATTCGAAGCCTAAATAAGCACTTGGAATTGGTGGGCTAGTGGTTAAGCACTTGGAGTTAGTTCCATTGTGCCTCTAGTTCAATCCTCCTTGGGAGGAGGGATTCTCAAAGAGAATGGACTAAAAGCTGACTCCGGGCCACGAAGATTAAGGTTTTGGCCCGAACTTCGAGGTTATAAAAAAAAAAAAAAAAAAAGATGTTTAGTTATATTTAGTACTCCATGCTCTCGTTTATTCTAATTGATATTCTTTATATATCTCTGAATTTTCAATTTTTCATATAAATGAAACAAGCATTGATTTAAATATGATCTAAAGACATTTGTCTAACAATTTAATTAACTGGCTAATCAACTCGTTCTTGATTAATATTATGAAAAGTTAAAAACGGCCTTGATGATGATCGTCATCATGATCTCTATTAAGTTTATTAAGCAAAGCATCAATGAGAGTATCTCTCTTTTGAGCCCTAGCTTCTTCTCTCAAACGTCTCTCTTCCTCTCTCTCCATCCACCTCCTCTCCGCGGCAGCTCTCTCCTCCTCTAGCTCCGCCATTCTCCTCCGCCACTCTTTCTCTCTCTTCTCCCTCTCTCTCTCCTTCATCTCCCATGCATCTCTCCACTCTTTCTCCATCTTCACTGTTTGCTTTATAAAATCCTCCAAAATTTCTTTCAATGTATTACTCGCGGTTTCAGCTCTGATAACGCCTTTTCCTTTTTTCACACGTTTTCTTGGATTAGTAGATGTACTAGGAGTAAGTACTTCTGTCTCTTTCTTGTGTGTCTCTACTAAAGACAATAATTCCTCGTTGATGTCTTGATTTGGCTCCTCAACTTCCTCCTCTTCTTCTTCTTCGTCAGATGAAAACTGATGATGTTTTCTCTTCGAAGAACTGCTTGGTTCTGTGGCTTCTGACCACAACATTCTTTGCATTCTTCCTGCGAAAATCGATTGGATCTCGTTGTAGAATGGGAACTGCTGCCTAATAGCTTCTGGTTCACTCGTTTCACACGCCTATTTCATAAAATATTCAATACATGATTTGTATACTTTTCATGAAATGAGGTGATATTACTAGCACACGCTAAACGTTTCTAGCTAGTAACTCGAAATAATAATCTCATATAAACGTTGTTCATCTCTATCATGTTAACGTTTGCACACATAGTCAACTATATATCATTTGGTTAGTAAAAACGCTTCTTAATTAAACACAAATGTCATGCAACCGTTATATAACGGTAGTTGAACATTTTTGTGGCATTTTGTGAACACAAGATATTAATTACTTACTTACCATGTGAAAGATTATTGTAACTAACAAAAAAATGTGAGATATCAATTGTATAACGGATCAAAATGTGAACATATATGTAGCATATCATGAAATTCACTAATGAACGCGTGAAAGTCCAATCTCTAGCTAGCTCGTTACCATTAATGGCAGGACAATATCTAAATAACCTAAGAGATTAGGTTAAACTTACTAATTAATGCATGTATAATATAGTTCATCACCTATACACACACCATAGACTAGGTTTCCAATATTTATACTTTCAATCTCACAATGACATAAAAACATACACATAATCACTATATACTTAAATATCATAATGATACAAGAACATTTATAGGTGTATAGATGTATAGACTATAGAGAGGATTATTAATAGATTAGAAGTTAACCTTGTATCTAGTGACGAGATTCTTCCACTTGCTCTTACATTGTTCAGGACTTCGGACAAAACCCTTGTCGGCCATTTTAGCAGCGACCACTTCCCAAAGAAGCTTATTACGTTTGGTCTCCATGAAAGTTTGATCAAGTTCTTCTCTTATACCCAAAAGCTCTTTTGTCTCCTCTATGCTCCACTGTGGGATTCTCTCACCTCCTACTCCTCCTCCGCCGGAATCCATCGCCGTCGCCGTCGTTGGCGGCGGAGGAAGTTGTTGTTGTTGGATCAAATGATGGAGTTGATGGTGGTGGTGATGTTGAAAAGGGATACGTCGATCCATGACTGAGATTCAAGTTTTTGTGACGTATAAAGAATTTAGAGAGATTTTTTTTTTTTTTTTGGGAGGGTTTTACATATAAATGAAGAGAGATTTGTTTGAGAAGACAGAGAGGAAGGAGAGAAAGAGAGATTTTAATTATTTATAAGGTGGTGTGAAAAGAAGGTGTGAAATCGTCAAGGGATGATAGAAGAATAGTTTTTTGTTTTTTTCTCTAATTATTATTTAATGGATTAAGAAATTTTTAAAAGTAATTGGATATAGTAGAAGTTATGTAGTTTTTTAGTGGCATAAAATTTGAACACGAATGTCTCTTTTCTTTTAGTGAAAATGACACATTCCGTGATAAGATTAGCAAAATGATAAAGTTTTAGATTGTTTAATTGTTTGAGATTATAAAGTGAAGACTAGCTACGTTGAAGAACTCGCTAGGCGTTGTTCGGGCGTTTGCAGAAGGCCTAGTGCTTAATCCCCACGGTTCCTCTCCGTCAAGCGGATGTCCGCCGAAAACGCGGCCACCTTAGCCGAGTTTTTGAACATGGTTTAGAAGTAGCCAATTAAATAAATAAAAACATATTTTTCTTCCTATTATAGAGTTTTTGATGTATTGAAATATAGAAATCTCAAAAATTACACGGGCAACTTGCATCAATTAAATACTCCGATTTTTTTTTTTATCAACGAAACCGACTTAATTGTAAAGGAATATCGAACTCAGAATTGTTTGCTTGTATATGGTTCAAACATACTTATAAATTTGTAAACTTATGAAATATCGAATCAGAATTGTTTACTTGTTGATGACATTAATATACTTATAAATTTGTAAACTTGTGGACTTTTTTTTTGGTTTACGAGATGAAATTTATTTATTTTCAGATTTTTCCCTCTATTGACGCGGAAGCTCATGAACACAACGGTCTCATTATTTTTGTTGTTGGTAATTAACTGATAATTTCGTCCCAATGTAATACTGCGTTATTATTTCGTCACGCTTACGATTTACGAGTGACAATCTGATTTTTATCCCTAATTAACCACAAAATTAAATAAATCATCCTCAGCCTTTATGGTCAATTGACCCAATAGATTTTCCTTTTCCATAATTGTCGTTTTTTCCCCTTCTAAATACTTTATATAGAAATTCATCTTTGGCTGAGGCCTTTGCACTAAAAGCCGCTTTAATCGCCGCTTCGGTTACCGAGATTAGAGTCTATCTATTTACTATGATTCTCAATCGCTCGTCAAATTACTCAACTCCGGTGGCGTAATCAACGAGTTGAAAAGCATCCTCTATGACATCCGTTGCCTAGTGAGATCCTTTTCGTTTTCTATCCGTTTCTTTTATGTTTCCCGCAATGAAATCCAAATTGCATATTGTCTTGCAAAATATGCGTTGTCTTCGCTTTCAATTCCCGCTGTATAAGAATATGTTATTAAGTTAATATATTTGGTTTGCTCAAAAAAGAAATTCATCTTAAATTAAGTAACCTACTGGTTGACAGAAAAAATGTCAAATAATCTATTGGATCAATATACTTTAAAAAGTTGTAATTTATATATATAAAAAATCAGTGTCATTACTTGTTAGAGGGAGAGATTAGATATAAACAAACAGACCCAAACTCACAGAGATTCCTTGTTGGTTAAATGTATATAATTTCAATTTTTACATATTAAATTAGTAAGCACCTAACATTCCTATCAGTATAATAAGAGCATCCACAATAATAAAAAATGTTCTTAAGTTAAAAAAATAATAATAAAAAATTGATTTTGTTAAGATCTGTTCTTATTTAAACACTTTTGGATCTGCTTTTAGAACTGCTCTTGGCAGATTTAATATAAAAAATTGTTAAAAACTAAAAACTAAGAACAACCGTTGTGGATGTTCTAAAGCACTTAGCTACTGAAAAAAGAGTACCGTTATAATTAGCTAACAACATTTTCTAAATATTGTAAATTGCCCGGTGAAAAAAAGACTACCGTTCAAATATTTGCTTAATTATATATTTTGTAAATGTTCTTTTGAATATCTTTAATTTTCGCAATGCGTAAGTAACAAATAATAATACGAATAGAAACTTGGATCCCATGCATTTCTATATAAATTTTAATAATTACTCATCAAATATACAACTGTCAGATTCCCAAAATATGGTACATTAGAAAGCCGCGTGAATGCATATATAAATATAATGATACAAATAGTAATGGGACAAAGATACATATATCTATATAATAGTGAATCAAACTTATAATATGACAAGTTAATATTATTTGTATCTAAAGATTTGTGGGGTGTTTTATGTTAAAAGATTTTTGTGGGGTTTCTGAATGTGTAGGAAGTAAGAAATAGTTAAAAAAAAAATAATCACAGACAATAATAGTCAGCGAAGTGGTCCATATTCTGATGAACCGTGTTGAAAGTAAAACAAATCTTACATGACATGCACTTGACTTCGCTCCCAGCTGTCATTCCACGTGGATTCACACGTTTTTTAACTTGATACTGTCGACTGAATTTTAATTTTTCTAATTTGTTTCGTCAAATTTGTGGTCTTTTCTATGTTTAAAAATAAAGATGAAAAGGAAATTGTGAATGAAGTTCACGAAAAAACGAGAAGGAAATTGTGAACCAATTTGAGAAACAATCAAAATTGTTTAATCGAGAAATTGAATAATCAGCTACGCGTCTTGTTAAAGTCCACGTGTAAACGCCCACCATATTTGCCGACGTGGCGATCTAAAGTTTCGTATTTAGATCTCTAGTGGGTTCCACTTTCCATTACAGATCATAATTTACTTTTGAGGATTTTTCTCCTGATGTTTATCCGCTCATACGGGGATTTTATATAAGCGAATACAATCACGCCACGTCATCGTCAGTCATTCATTTGATTTTTGTTAAAAAGCGGAAAAGTTAAAAACACACAAAAGTTCAGTAATTCACGTTGTTTAATTTAATTAATTTGCGGAGCTTAGACAAATTTTCAGGTAAATCTCTCTCGATTATTCAGACTTTCGTTATGCGAAGATTTAGCCTCTGGAAAATGTGTTATATTTTGAGAACATTCCAAAGCTCAAATATAAAACTATGCAAAAAAGTAAAATAAAATAAAATGATTACTACACATTTTCGAATTTGAATCTAAATTATTATACGCCGAAGCACTTAGTAACGCAGTGGTAGTAACCACTCTCTCGGCACCCCGAGGTCACAGGTTCGACCTCCCCCCTCCGTGTGGAGGAAAACAAAGGCTAGTGGGCCGACCTCGTGGCCCACCTAATAAAGACGAAAAAAAAACTAAATTATTATACAACACAAGTTTGGATTATGATATGAAACGTAATATTTGTACAAATTAGTGTGCTACAAACTCTGAGAATGTTTCATATAAACATAAAACATAAACATAAACTTTCAGTAGATTGCAGATTTTCTTCTTTCTTTGGTCATCGATTGCAGAAAATCTTAATAGAAAATATTTGAAATGAACAGATTATTTAACTTTGGAAATTTTAATCACACTAAATTCAATGATGAATGGAATGGAAGAGCATCATAGTTGTTTTTTTGTTTGACAAGCAATAACAATTATTCTATGTCAACATCTCCACGTGGGGGGTTGAAAAGATTTTCATCAAGGGAATTAAACGGGACAAGGTCAAGATTGAAGGTAAAGAAAAACGTAAAGGTTGAATTTTTTTTACCAACAACCAAAAAGGTTCTTAAACTCAATTTTCGCTACTATGATTAATCAATTTGACTTAAACTTTGACAAATACACTGAAACATATCCCAAGAAACATTTTCTTGTTATATATTAGTCTTTCAAAATATGCTGACAATATTTGACGATTACCCAAAAATTTCAAGCTTAATAAAATGAGAAGACGGTAGGTAAAACGGCATCGTTTAATGTTATTTCACATTTCTCTTAAGCTTTACCAAAATGCAACCAAAATATCCATCTTCTTTTAAATGATCCCAAAATATCCTAGTAGTTAAAACCAAAAACAGAAACGAGATTTTGGACTTTTCAAGATGAAAACATCCGTTTGATCGCTGATTTCTGCTCAACGGTTAGCTTAGGAGGGAACTTGATGCTGAACCTGATTCTCAAATTCCCTTTTCTTGATGGATCATTAGGGATCGGCATGCCTTCTCCTTTCACAACTTCTTCGTATGTCGGACTGATCACATTGTTTACAGGAACGGTTAGGGTTTTTCCGTCAAGAGTTGTGATCTGAGCGGTGTAACCCGTGAGAGCTTCCACGAGAGAGATCTTTTGCACTACCACAAGATCATTCCCGTCTCGTTTGAAAACGGAATGCGGTTTCTCATCTAAGATGAATACGAGATCTGCTGGAATAACTCCGCGCTGCTCGTTACCTTTTTCCGGGTAGGTTATCTTTGTTCCTTTTTTCCAACCACGTTTGATATCTATCGTCAAGATCTCTTCAACCGCTGTTGACCTCCTGCATTAGAGCAAAAACGATGTTTTTAATCAGAAAGAGAGCATATAAACTATAAATTCAGTAGTGTCCTGATACTTGTATTCGAAAATGAATTTACTCTTGGACTCACTCGGTCTTTGCAAAAAGTAAATATTCAATAGAACTTAATCTGACTATCTTACAAGGGTTAGAGAATACACCAAACTAAAGAAAAGAGTCACCTCTAAAGTAAATTCATAATGAAAGTGGTTAACTAGGCCAAGGAATGTCCTGGTTCGCTATTGGTTTCTACACTTACATATGTTAAGCTCTAACCTATAGAGAGCTCGAATACTAAATATAGGTCAGAGAGATCACAACAGCTCAGACACTATCCAAAACCAGTTAAAAATGATAACTTTCTAAGCTGACTCTATAGAATATAGCTTTCACTGACATATTCTTTGTTAACCCCAAGTCGATGATTCAAAACCAAACTCCATAACACAATCAGAAGAGAGGATTTAAACTGTCCCTAAACTGAAATAGCCACAAGCAACATATATATTTCTTCAAAGCCAATGTATGATGATAAAAAGCAACTAAATTTGAATATTTTCATGTGAAATGTAGCTGATATACGAAAAAGGAATTCGAAAACTAACCCGCTCGAGTCAAGAACATCACGAGAGATCTTCATCTTCTTGGTGGCTCCTTTATAAATATCCTCCAAACTACAAGGCAATTGTTGCTCTATAGGAGCATCTTTCCTTACCGGATACGAGGCTTCTCCTCCTCCTCCTCCTCCTCCTCCTCCTCGTCCTCCAGCAGCAGCTGCTCTTAACGAAGAGAAGATGTCGTCGCTATACCTAAAACCAGAAGGTCCTGCTCCTGAGTCACTTCCCATACCCCACGGCCTTGAATTACCAAAGAACTCGGTGAAGATATCATCTGCACTTCTCGGATTAAACCGGAAAGAAGCTCCGGCGTCTGATCCTCCGGGATATCCACCGGAGCCGGGAGGTGGAGCCTGATTCATTAATCCTTCTTCTCCGTATTGCTCATAGATTGCTCGTTTTTGAGGATCACTCAATACCTTTGGAACAATTCACAGAACAACAAAATAATCAACCAACATAAGCCCATTAAGATTTAATTGTTCCAAAAGTTTATCAATTTCTCAGCTAAAATCAACGAAATTGCGTAATTGCTCAAACCTAAAACAAAATTCCCCAAAAGAGCATAAAATTGAATTTGAAAGGGGTTTAAGGGTATACATACATCGTAAGCTTCGGAGATCTGTTTGAATTTAGCTTCGGCTTCTTTTTTGTTGTTAGGGTTCTTATCAGGATGCCACTTCATGGCGAGTTTGCGATAGGCTTTCTTTAGCTCATCATCACTCGCACCTTGATCAACCTGAAGAAGCTTATAGTATCTGAGTCCCATTGAAGCTTCTTCTTCTTCGTCGTCGTCGTTACTGGAACTTGACGGAACACTCAAGCTGGGTTTTTGCAGGTTCGGGAATTTAGGGTGCAATATTATATATATATTATTATCTCCGACTAGGTTTTGTGCCAAATTAATTAACCAAAATAACTGAACCGTGCGTGATTTGAACCGGAATCATTCATACAATTTAGATTTTAATAACACTAACAAATAATATTTTCGTGTAAAGGCCCGCATGTTAAGCTTAATTATAGGCCTGAATATTAAGCTTTGATAAAAAACACGAAAACTACAAAAGTTGAGAAATGTAGCATTGGTGGAAATTTGTTTATTATAGTCTTTGATTAAAGAAAAAAACAACACAATCGCTAATGATACATCTACAAAGACATGTTTAATTTTTTTTTTTTTTTTTTTTGGTCAAACCAAAGACATGTTTAATTAAATCATCAAAATTCATATGAAAAAAATGCTACAATACACTATGTAAGCTTCTCCCCTCAACTGATTGCACTGTCAAGTATTTCTGAATCTCTTCTTCACTTCGGAGTCCAAATCATTCCGATTTTAAATCCGTCACAGGGAAGTTACACTGGCTCTTCTTCTTCTTCTTCCTCTGGTGAAGATTCATTTAATTTCTCAATTTCCGTCGAGGTTGCTGTGTCGCCTACCTTCTCATCATCAGCCTGTGTCTGGCTCGACACTTGAGAATCTGATGTCTTGGTATGGCTCGCTGATGCTGGAGGATCTGATTCCGACGCTTGGGACTGGCCTGCACCAATGGGACTGCTTTGAGACTGACTCGTTTCAGGGCGGTCCTCTCCAATGGGACTATTTTGAGGCTGACTAGTTTCAGACCGGCCAGCTCCAATGGGACTGCTTTCAGGCTGACTCGTTTCAGGACGGTCCTCTTCAATGGGACTGCTTTGAGGCTGACTAGTTTCAGACCGCCCCGCTCCAATGGGACTGCTTTGAGGCTGATTCGTAACTACTGGACTGGTTTCCTGGTGATCTGTTTCAGAATGACTCAACGATACAGAAACTTGCTGAGACTGGCTTGTTTGCTGCGACTCGCTTCCTTGATGCTGTACCTGACTCGTTTGTTGTGACTCGCTTGCTTGCTGCTGTACCTGACTCGTCTGCTGTGACTCGCTTGCTTGCTGCTGTACCTGACTCGTCTGCTGTGACTCACTCGCTTGCAATTGGCTCGTCTGTGTTCCTTGAGAATCAGGGACAAGTCCAAGAACAACTAATGTAGATCTACCAACAAAAATGTTTCATATCTCTATGATCAGCAAATGGATTTCAAATAGCTCAAGATGTTTGTAGATTTTGAATTCACGGCCGCTTGAAAGAGGAAAAAGTCTACCTTGGAAGTGAAGACTGGATCTCTGGCTGGCTGGCATACGCCGTTAGAGGAGCTCTTAAGGCTGAGATTTTAGTCAATGCATTTTCCAGCTGAGGTGGAGGAAGCTGGATAAGAAAGAATTTCAGTGATACAATTAAACAAGGATCATAGTCTGTGTTCGCAAGACCGTTATAACGTGTATCTTTATAGGTGGATTCCGAAAACTTCATACAGAGCAAATAAAGGAGGAGTGGAGAGATTTATAATCGCACCTGTAGTAAGACCTTGTATGATTGAGGCTGTGTTGTCTGTGCACATTTCAAAAATCCTACCCACAGTTTTGGATCTTTCCATATCTGAAGAATTCATATCTATCATAAGAATGGGGGCAATCCAGAGAGCATAACGTTCCAAGGACAATACTGACCTGTTTGGTAACGAGACGAGCAAGGATCTCCAGGATGAAGTCCGACTAGTAGAATATCAAGTTGAAGAGATTATTAAGTGACAATTAGAATGTGATTCAAAAAGATAGATATTATAAGTTTGTTTACCAGAGCCGGAAAAGCACCAATAGCTTGTAAAACTGTACGCATGAATAACATCGGCAGCGGAATTTGCTGGACCTGCACCCAGAAACTCACCAATCAGCAAAAGTATCCGCAAGAAATATGAAACCAAAATCTGAATGTGAGATTGTTATTGTACCAGTTGATTCAGAACGCCAGCTAAAACCTGTTGAGTGAATATCTGCCTCTGTGCAAAACAAGTATTGCATGCATCTGTGACCTGATAAGAACGTGAAGACAGTATTTAGAGTTAAACAAGTGGCAGAGATCTCCTAATTGTTCATCACAGCTATACCTCGTTTGCTGCATGTTTCAAGGAAAAGATTGGGATCTACCTGTTTAAGCGGTATTCCATCTCTTGCGGGGTGAATGCTATGGATAGCGATTAAAACTTCAGCTGGAGTAAGCACAGGGCCAGACTGAGATGATCCCTGCGGACAAATTTCCAGAGTGGTGAGCAGATCAAACATAACTTAGAAGCAAGAGGCAAGAATTGAAAAGCTAAATAAGATACCTGCAGCACACGAGAGAGTGCAACTTGGAACTTATCCGTAGGAAGATTCACCACATGGGGAAAAATGCGTAGAACCTGATATATAAACAAGTATAGGAAAATAAGGAAACTATAGCCCAATGCGTTGATTGAAGGGGAAAAAGGTGGGGAAGAATATTTACATCGTCTCTTGGTAGGAAAGGCAAAATTGGGAAAATAATTTCTACATCCTGCAGAGTCCCATCAAAAGTTCAAAACCCAAGAAAGAAAAATAAGAAATAGCTCAATAGTTCGCTATTAAAGAGTTTTTTGATGAAACATTCAGTTGTCTTCACCTTTATTCTTGTATCAAACAACTTTCTTATAGTATGTATCAATTCTGAAGAAGGTGTGGACCCCTCGGTAAGGGTTTGAAGAACCTGTCATCAAGGAGGAATGATCAGGAAATTATAAAACTACCCACTACTATGTGAAGCATTTTCCTCTATTTACAGTGAGGAAGAAAAATTTAAGAACGAAGAAAACCTGCATTAGAAGGTTCTCACTCCCACTTGGTGGGTCTGCTATAATTTTAAGAAGCTCAGAGGATGAGCCCATTGTACGGACTAGTTTGGGGATTTGAAGATGAATTGCCTACACAAAATAAACAGTGAGAGTAAACACGAGAGACGAAATACTGATTTAAAAAACTTAAGAAAATGCAACCAGTCTTACCTGCTTAACAGGATCCGATGCATTCTTGTAAATGCTGAACACATGAACAAAAAGGGAGTGCTTCTGCAAATCAAATACACATAGCAATTAAAAGGTTTAGCAAAATTTAGCTGCAAACTTAAAGGCTAGATTTGTCATTTAGTCAAAGAATGGTTAAAAATCACAAGACCTTTGTACAGAGTGCAAAATAGAGTGACAAGCAGCGTTGAGCTTCAGTAAAAGATGTTGCTTCGGAAGACGTATCCATATCCGTACCACTAACCAGCTGGAGCTTATGTGGTGGGTTTTCCAAATCAAGATCCTTCTGAAAGGTGAATAAAAAAATTCTGGTCACATTTTTAATGCAATGCTTATAGATAGTAATCATAAAGCAAACATAAATGCATAAACAACTCCAGACATAAATTGCTTTAGTGTACAAACAAGCACCTTTTTATGATCATCAAATAGTGTTTCAGCATCTCCTCTCTCTGAAGAAATGCAACTTGCGACAGAAAACAGATTGTCCTTTGCAAATTCCTCAATCTGTTGTGTAATGAATGGTAAAGAATAGAGCCTATTTGCCACCTGCAAAATGATATTCCAAAATTATTGAAGTGGTAACATATCAGTAAGTATACATTAAATCACAGGTTTTACAGAAACATACCAGGCGGATTGCTTTCTCGCGAATCTCTTCCAAGTGATGAACAGCACTCTTCCACAAGAAAAGAGAGAAATAAAGAAGTTTAGTGACAGACATAAACCAAAAAAAAAAGAATATCTAAACCCTTGACAATATGAAACCGTCAAATGCTGATAGTAGAAAATGGGGAAAACGTCATAAAAGGAAGGAGAAAGAGCCACATTAAAAAAAGGCACGGAGATGAAAGATGAAACTGATGGCTGCACCACAGAAAAAAAAATCAGCAAAGAGGTAAGATAGAAAGAACCTGCAAAGCAATCTTCAGGCAGTCATTCCGGATACCAGGTCTCATTAATATCAGGCTCCAAACAGCACTGAGACCTTGAGTAAGACGATCTAGGCTTTGTAAATCTCTTTCAACTTTGTCAGTACTTACAGGACAGCAAAACGATTCCAACAACTTCAGAACTGATTTCGGCAGAAATGGAGAATCTCCAAGCAATTTACTTAAAGATTTGTCAGACGGTGGAAAAGAATCTCTAAGTGCTTCAGCCTAGAAAATAAAAAAGCTTTCAAAGAAATGTCCAAGTAAAAAGTTGATTAAGCTGCAACCAAATCTGAATGCTTACCACAGTGAGCAGGAAACTTTCATATGCAGATGCAGCAGTAGTTGACGAGAAGAAATCTTGTTCTGCTTCTGCCTCCCCGTATAGCCTGTAAAGAACCCGCACAGTCAACTCATGTCCCTGAAAACATAAGTGATGATAATCAGATAAATAGCTTTTGACTTAATTAGAAATGGAATCCAACAATTTCAAAACTAAGATTCTCTAGGATCGGGCCAGTTTGAAAGCCCCCAAAATTAGAAATTATTCCAGGATACAATCGAAAACCACTCTCTAGCAAAAGGATTTCACCACCACAATATTTGATGCTACCAAAATACAATAAGCATGTATCAAGAATACACAGGATTCACCGATTCAGTTGTGCAACGTCAAAGTCACGAAAAACAAATTCTCACCTCATGATTCAAATAATCTGAGAGAATGTGCTCCTGTAATACTTTCCAAGGGTCTAACTCTGAAGGAAACTGCAAAAAAAAATACAGCTGTGACGATCAATTACAGTGAAACATAATACAATCATACTTCAAACGATCATCTGCCAGCATATTGGTAGCAACTAGGATGCATTTAGTAGGCAAAAAAACAGGAAGACATGAATAGTCAGAGGCCGGTCCCCTTGGAACGCTTATAAAATCAAAAAAGAAATGTCAAAATATAGTTTAGAAATTGACCTCAACTCCCAAATGAGCAAGAAGAGAAAAACGAAGTTGTGAACCACCAGATATTGATATTTGCTTATATGCTTCAACAATGCGCAAAAACACCAGCTTCTGCAAACTGTCTTTCTCTTCATCAGAAAGGTCAACAACAGGTGCTGATATCTTAGGCAAGACAAACTGAGGCGCAGAAACAATTGAAGTTGCTGTTGAGGAAACCAAGGTGTTAGAACCTGCGCCAGCCGCCTTTGGACTATATTCCTCAGACTTATCCGCAGACACTGAGGGAATTATATCGAGAAGGAGGTTTCCACTGAAACTCGCATCTTGATTCTTACTAGCCGCCTCCACATCTGTCGAATCCAATACATAAGTAACAAGGGCTTTTGATAGCACTTCATGTTGAGCAGAAGAGTCCAGTCCAGGTATTCCACTTTCTACATTCCCTATGTAATTCACATTTGGTGGAAATACAATATTGCCATCTTCATTTGCTGGAAAAGAAGCATCAGAAGAAGCTGATAAGCCAGTTGCAAGAACTGCATCGTCAACTGGAAACATCTCCTGATCTACATGATCAGCATAGTGTTCTTCACCTTCCTGTTATTGTTGACATTTTAATGTACACAATCTTAAAGACTAGAAAGCAAAACGAAGGAACAGAAATGACACAGTAAAATATAATAGAAATACTTAATTGATCAAAGAGCAGCCATACATTTTCCGTTTTCGGTATGTGAGGATTTCTAAGGGCAGCAATTGGTGGGAATGAAGTTGCGAGTGAAAGGACACCAGCTACAAATGATGGTGGATATTTATTTTGTCCATCACTGCCAACTATACACATGTTCATCACTAATTCATCCGTGCCATCAGTGTAAGAACCATTTGATGGAATATTGTGCATATTAGCCATCACAACATCGGCAAGCAAATCCGCAAGAATACTTGAGATTAGAATCTCTAAAGAACCAATTGCTTTTTCACCCTGAGCAACCAAAGCTCCGAACATAGCAACCAGTTGCTGAACAGGTCCAGAATCACTCACTCCTCCGCTATTACTGGGTCCAGTTGAAGTAGAAGCAACCCGAGGTGGAGAGCTAGCATGACTAACATTTAATGCCTCAGTAGATTCTTCTGACCCAGAAGGTGTTATTCTTGCACGTTTTCCATTCAAAGCATCTCTATTCACATCAATATTGTAATCTGATCCAGATCTTTTCCTACCAGAGTTACTATCCTCAGCAACAGAACTTGAACAGAGAGGATTATCTCCGACTGATACCTGGAATTAATATTTCTTGGATTTTAATGTCTGCATCCAACATATACAACCAATATATATATACAAAAAAGGGAAAGAGGACCAAACTACCTTGGTATCCACACTGTCTTTGTCCTGAATCTTTCCGTTAGCCTTGTAAAACAGATCTTCAGCTTTGCCTGCCCGACCTCCAGCTTCTATCTCTTTAAGAGCACCGCTCAACCGGTCCTTCCACTGGAGAAAATTGACAGTAGAGAGATCTAAATAATTGCAAGTTCGCTATGAAAAAATAACAACAAGAAGAATATACCATCACAAAATTTATAAGAATAGCTACTATTGGTTGATTAGTGATAATAGGATAGCAAGTAAGCCAGGTCAGCATAATACACATAATCAATTACATCCGAGTGCATAAACTAACAATCTACTGCAAACCTTTGGGAAGATTAAAAACAAAGCATTGAACTATAACCGTTTAGTAGCAGTGACAATGTAAAAGAAAAACAATCAATAGTAAAATAGAAAATAACAGTGAACTAAATTCTTGTAGCTAACTAAAACAAACTAATACCGGTGCAGCAGCGGGATGTGTACATTTCAAGCATGAGAGAAACACAGCCTTCAGGGCAAGATTTGCTGCAGCAGCATGCACTCCTTTGAGAAACCTTAGGGGATCCAAGCTCAGTAGAACCGGCAAAATTCGTCCACAATATGCAGGACGTTTTTTAGCAACTGATGAAAGACTGTATAAGAAACATAATTAGATGTCAAGGAAATAAAAAAAACCCTAAGTTTCCATGACATCCTCGATCCCCATATACACAATTTGACGAAAGATTACCAAACACAGTTTTCTCTAAAAAGCACCAAAGCATATTTTACATTTACCCCAGTTTTAATCAAAGGAACTTACTCCTTGCTAGACTGGATGTTATTCACTCAAAGCTCTAATCTAAGTTTTTCATCCATGTTCAGATTACAAAGATCTCTTGCCGAGCTCCAAATTACTAAAATAAACTGCGCAAATAGATAAACTTAACAAACAACTCACCTATTGATGAGAACAATAATCGTCGAGCTATTTAGAGATTTTGCTGCGGGGTGCCTAAGCTGATCAAGCAGTAAACCCAATTTCTGGCTGGCCTCAACCGACAAGTCTCCAATATTCAAAACAGGATGCCCCCCACGTAGAATAGATATATTAAAATCTGCTTGAGTTCCTTCAGGACAAGTAACCAAATTGTATAAGTAACTAGTTCCCATTACGATACTAATAAAAAAACAAAGTTCTAGTTTCATGTAATTGAGTAGGATAGATCCATAAAGATATACCTTCATGAGAAGGAGACTCTAAAGACCCACTAGGGTCAGGTGTATACAAAAGAATAAGCGTTTCCACAAACTTCATCGCGCATAACTTTACACCACTGTTTCCTTGCTAATATACAAGCCACAAAAAACACAATCAGACAAGATAGCCAACCAATCGGGAAATTAGAGAAAGCATTAATTCCCACCTTGAAAGCCACTGAGCATATTTCATCCTTGAACTTACTCATCCACGTCCACGAAGATTCAAGACGCTCATCCAACTTACTAGAATGCAAACCCTGAAACAACAACAAAAAAAAAGACAGCCAGATAGCATTAAGAAGGGATTCAAGTAAGAAAAACCAGGATAGAGATCACTAAAAGTCAAAAACAAAAAAAATCAACCTGAACTGCCACTCTTTCTAGTGTGGAATGGAATAATTCAGCTCCACAAGCAATGGCCTGCCTTGCCACAGCTGGTGTCTCATCTTTGAGAGACTTAATCAAAAGGGGAACTATTTCAGGTAATAATTCAACATATTTCAATCCTATTTCACCAAGTATCCTGCATTTGAAATAGCAACAGAGGTTCAGCGAGTTATGTAAATTCCTAGATTGTATCTAGTCGCAAAGGAATCTTTCACAAAGCTCATGATAGTAAGACAGACGCTAAGCCGTCACTTATAATCACTCCCTAAAGAGTCACAAAGACCAAGAATCAACAATTTCATCATCAAAACAAATTCATTCATATCTGTGTAATTACAAACAAATCCTAAATCATGCAGAGACTTCAGAATTGATATCACCAGGATCAAGGGTTATAGATTACAAAAACGGAGCTTACTCGGCGACAAACTTGCGGACGGCACCGAATTGATCGGAGAGGAGATTGGAAAGGCGAGGAACTAGCTCGTTGGGGAAAACGGAAGCGTCTCCTTGCAAATTCCGGCGCAAATTTCGCAAGCGGTGAAGCTTCGGAGGCAATTCCGTGGATGATATGGCGGAACTCGCGAGACCTTCAAGCCTTTCTCTTGAGTACGAAGCCATGATTCCAACCATTATAGGTCAAAAGAGATAAATTACTGTGTAGAGCTTCTTCAATGGAAGCATGAAGAATCGAAACGCATCTCTCTCTAAGCGTAGGGTTTATAGAGAGAAGGACGATGGAGATTCGTTTTGTTTCTGATATGAACAATTGATCCAATTTTGAGGTGTTTTCTCTAAAGAGACGAATAAACAGTGTGACGACGTCGTTTGAGGAAAGAAATAAATTGTAGTATGGTCCCTCGTAATTGTTAGTGTTAGATATAACTCCAATAATTATCAAGCGATTATGTAATGATAATGGGCCGATGGTTTATTAAAGGAAAATGGCTCATTTCGAATGATTGCGAAATTTTTATTATTTTTAATCCGTGTTTTGTGGTCCTAAAGTGGTGTTTTCGGACAGAATGCGAATGGCGTGCAGCAAAATCCCAAAAGGACTTAAAATCCCTTAAAATGTGTGTGCACACACAGATTGTAATGGCCAGATAAACCGGAACCGGAAATAATTTGGTTCAAAATGCAACCTTTATTAGTAGGACTGTAGGAGAACATTATGAAGTGTGATTCACATTGGTGAAAATTGGACCCGGTTTATTTAGTTGCAGTTCGGTTTACTCACTGATGAGAAACAGATAACTAAGCATTATAGAGCCAAGAGCTTAGAGGCAGAAGAAATGGGGCTATACAAGTTTGGAGTAAGAACTTGAAAAACTCAGCCTTGTAGTAAAGCTTTATCGATTGTATTTTCATATTACGCGTGATATATGAAATCTCAGAGCTTGGAAAATGGAAATAACCACATTAACATCGCATTTCTCACAAACCGATTTAGAAAGCAAACATAGCTCACAAGTCATAATGCACAAATCATGAAAATGATCAATTTCTCTACCCTTACTCTCCAGACACGAAAAAGATTGGAAATAAGAAAAAACCTCGCGATGCCTGTAAGCCTATGACACTTAAAACCACATTTTGTCCAACCTCTCTTGCCCAAGCATGTTAGGCTAATAGCTATGGCTTATACGGTTAGACCACACACTGATACAAGAACTAGAGGCTGTCTAGTCAAATCCAGGACTGTTTCACCAAACCAAACTCACTACTGAAAGAGTTGCAGAGCTCAATATCAATGTAGAACGATGATTTCATTTCCAAATCAAACAAGTTTCATCCTTTGTTATCAACCTGATACTAAAAACCTCTCTGAATCTAAAACCATCTACACCTAATCGAACAATAAGATCCCACAAGCTTCAATACCATTTCAAAATCAACAGATCAAAGAGAGTAAAAGCAAATTATTATAACTGACAACAACTTGTTCTTGCAAATAGAAGAAATCGATTACAACAAGACAACACTACCAAAGATATAATGAAAAACACAAAAGCATACAAACTACCAAACAACAATATAGAAATTCCTCAAACCATTTCAGTCTGAAATTTTACCTCTTTTTGCTTCAATCACTCAGAGCGACTAGCGAACCTCTCAACCTTAGGATCATTGAGATTAATCCCAACCATAGCTTCACCAAGTCCACAACTCACCTCCACAAGCATCTCAGGGTCACTGTAATGAGTCACAGCTTGAACAATGGCACGAGCACGACGCGCCGGATCACCACTCTTGAAAATCCCAGAACCAACAAAAACACCATCACATCCAAGCTGCATCATAAGCGCCGCGTCAGCCGGAGTAGCAACACCACCAGCAGCAAATTGAACAACGGGAAGACGACCTAGCTGCTTAGTCTGCATAACAAGATCATAAGGAGCTGCTAATTTCTTAGCAAAGCTAAAAACCTCATCATCATCCATATTCCTCAAAACCCTAATATCACCCATCACAGATCTCACATGCCTAACCGCTTCAACAATGTTACCAGTACCAGCTTCACCTTTGGTTCTAATCATCGCCGCACCTTCACGGATCCTTCTCAAAGCTTCGCCGAGATTCCGGCAACCGCAAACGAACGGGATCCGGAAATTATGCTTGTTGATGTGATGATCTTCGTCCGCGAGAGTCAAAACCTCGCTCTCGTCGATGTAATCGATTCCAATCGCTTCGAGAATCTGAGCTTCGACGAAATGACCGATTCTAGCTTTAGCCATGACCGGAATCGTAACGGCTTGTTTGATTTCTTTAATCATTTGAGGATCGCTCATACGAGCAACACCTCCTTGTGCACGAATATCTGCAGGAACACGCTCTAAAGCCATGACTGCACAAGCACCAGCTTCTTCGGCGATTCGAGCTTGTTCGGCGTTGATGACGTCCATGATGACGCCACCACGAAGCATCTGAGCTAAACCGACTTTGACGGAGAAGGGGGATTTTTTCGCCTCCGTTATCGCAGCACCGTTACCGTAAACCGCTACAACTCCGGTACCTTCCATTATCGGAATCTCGAGATTTGGTGAAATTTGTTTTTGTGGAGAGAGGAAGAAGAAGAAGATGAAAGGATTGGATTGGTGAAGCGATTTCTGGCCGGTCCTCGTCTATCTTGGATACGGTTTTATAGTGAGAGTCTGTGGCGGTGTAATAAAAGAAAAATGAAAAATAGATGTTTTTTATTTTAGGGATTAAATTAATTAAATTAAATTATTTTCATTGGGATGGGTTATGATCGGACGGTCTAGATTGATAACACGCGATTTCGATTTTCGGGTTAACACACGTATTTAGTGGCCTGCAATTACTATTAACACACAAAAAATTAGAGATTTGAGTCGTCTGAAATTGGATTTTTAAAGTGGTTTAATACATTGTTAAATGGCAGTCTTGTGTAGCGTAGAGGTAAAAGATTGATATTGTTTTTTCACGTCTTTTAAGAGATACAGTATATTGACATCTTTACGAGTATCCTGAGCCAAGAAGATACAAACATACAAGATTAGGACGATTAATTACCAAGGATTATATTGACTAAAAAAAAACCTAATGTAAATCCTCTATAGGTTTATGCACATTAATCAAACAAATCAAAATGTTTCCACAATTAAATTTTGTTATTATTTTAATACGTTTTCTTTAAATCAAAAGAAAATTTATAACAATCTTCTGACACCAGGAAATGTAACTGGACCTCGTAGAATCCACGACTGTGGCTCTAGTCCCCATTAATTGATGCAAAGACAAACAAATAAAGTTATCAGAAAATGAAATGCACGCTTTTAAAATTTATGGAAAGCATCTTTTTCTTCTTAAAATCTTTAAATTTCATTATCAGACAATCGATAGCCAATCATTTTTCACAATTGTACGTTTAGATTTTGTAATTGAACAAATATTTCAAAACAAATATCTCAAAAACAGAAGTTTATGATAATGATAAAAATAAATAAATAGGCGGCTGAGGTTGAAATGGAAGGCCCGCCTCTCGTTTGCCATCAGTAGATTTTTCCACTCACTCGACCCGATGGCCCAACATTTCCAACTTGGTCTTTTTGACCACTTGACTACAATCATACCGAACTACATAAAGTCCAAAACAAGTAGTATATTTGATGATGGCTTCCCAATAAAACATTCCTTCGTATAGTAAATTAATAAATTTCAAAATAACTAGAATAATATGAACTAGCTTTAAATTACCACCAAACTCAACTGAATCTGCTGGTTTTCTTTTGTTATTTGCGGATTGCCAAAGACAAGTGAGATATCCGATTATGAAATGACAATTTAATCGAACCAAAAACAAAGTCGATTAATAGTATTTGTTAGAGTTTACCTTTTGTTTCGGTATAAATAAATGATAACCAAATGTTCTTGATAGACAAATGAATCAAAACCGAACGAAACCACAAAAAGATGATCATTATTATTTCTGTATGTAAAAAATTCGTTACAATACTTAAAAAGAATTAATAAACGATGTTACGATGATGAATAAATCTAATCCAATTGTGTAAATATATACACACATAAAAATGGTCTTACGAGCAATCAACGCACACTATGAGCCCATTCTCGTTACATAACAAACACTGAATCCTTGTTCCATCACCGGAGATTATCCGGCGACTTCCTCTGCATCCACCACACATCAAAAACCTAAACCCATCGCACCTCCGGCAAAGTTTATCTCCGGCGAGTGGAATGCCGTCAAATAAAACCCTAAACTTCCCTTGCTCGTGCAAACCCAATACTCGCTGAGCTCCACCGATGCATCTTCCTTTTGCGAACAGAACCGGAGGCAAAATCTCTGTTTCCTCCGCCGCTGAAACTCGCCGGAGCTCTTCCCTGTATTCTCTGTGCATTGACACATCTCTCTCGGAGTACTTAACCTTAAAGCTATCCAGTAGAAATCGGATCATGTTACAGTCGTCGAATGTTTTTCTGATTCCTCGGAGACTCGTAGTGTAGAAAACAACGGATTCCTCTCCTCCCGGAGGACACCGTTCCTCGAATTCCAGTAACGGGTCGAGAAGGGCATTCCCGTCTTTTCCCCACTCTTCTTCTCCGACGAGTCTGACTTCTTCGACGATTGATTCTACAATCGGAAGGGTATAATCGTCTTTTTTGGAACCTCCTTCATTTGGCTGGGCATCATTGAGAAAGACATTTTCATCTTTCCCTCTACTTTCTTCTTGTTCTTCGACGCAATCTGTTACCAGAGGAAGGGCATTATCGTCTTCTCCGATGGCTTTTTTCTCGATTCCGACTTCTGACGTCATCTCATTCACTAACTGAAGGGCATTTTCGTCTTTTCGTCTATCTTCTCCTTGTTCTTCGACGGCGCCTATTGCCGGAGAAAGGGAATTCTCGTCTTCCTCGACGGGAAAGACGATATCGTCTTCATCAACATCGAATCTGGATTTTCTGGAGAAATCGTTTATTCTCCTGAAGCATACCACAGCTAATTCGAACGCTTCGAGCAACTTCGGATCGAAAAGAGTTCTCGAATTCAATTCAGGTCTTCTAAAACTCTGTCTTCCAATACCAGTATCAGATCCGCAAGAAACTTCCGATTTACTAGCTTTCCGGTCACAGGGAACTCTCGGAATCTGATTCACCGGAGGCCGGACATTTTCCTCATCGCCGACGAAACTTCCAGAAGCTTCCTCTCCTTCTTTATTGTTTTCCACAAGTTCCGTTTCATTTGCAATCTTCTGAGGAGATCTCCACATTGAGCCTACTGTAATCTGGGAAATTGGATTAGATATTTTGGGGAGATAATCGGAGATACCATCCGCAGCCGAAAGAACTTGGAGAATCCGATCCTGATTGAGATATTCGCCGGCTTTAATCGATTTCAACTTCTTTGTAAACTTCATTCTCGATGACTTCATCTCCAGTGTTTTTAAACTTCACTGGAGATCTGAAACAAACAGGTCAAAATCGGAAAAAGTTAATTAGGGACAACAAATTAGGTTAAAGAAGAAATGATGAGAAAGAACAGAAGTGATGATGATTCAATTTCAACCCCCAACGGCTAGAAAAGACTGTATCTTCTTTTTTTTCGGGGGAAAACAAAATTGCGAGTGATCAAGTACATTTAGGTGCACTGAGATTAACCACTCATTAAGTGCCACGTTGGCATACGAGTTAAAAGTTCAACGGTCGAACGGGGTCTCTAAAATCGGTCTGGTGGAAAAACCAAACCAAATTTGAATTGCACATTTAAACTGGAACCGTTAATCGGTTTAATTTTCTACATTGTGCAAAGCCAAACGACGACGTAATGCTACCAAGTACAAAAAAACAAGCTTCAACCAAAAATGAAAAAACGATTACAAACGCATCAAAAGGTTTAAGTCACTGAGTTTGTCTTGAAGAACAGAGACACGCACAGCTTCAAGTCCCTATGTTTTCCTCCACGCTATTTTCTTTCTCCTATGGGTTTAGTTTTCTACAGGAGTTGTGGACAATCATATCAACTTCTTCTTCCAAAAAAAAAAAAAATTTAATCGCCCTTGTTCCACTGCTTAGCTCGGTGAATTCTCTCTCGATTCGGGTGGCGTCTAGACAGGCACACGCTTGCCTCGGTACTTGTCAAAGAACTGTGAATCACATAAGCAGAAATGTATCAATCGATTGCATCATTCAGTAATATCCGGAAATATGCAACAGACGACTAGTTAAAATCTGATGGAAACAATGAGAAACACTAGGCCTAAAAACTCAAGATCATGAGAATCTCAAAGAAGAGAATTATCCATTGTAGTTTGGAAAGGCAAAACTCTGAATTATATGAGTTATGTATGTAGGCCAGAGTTATGCATCAATCCCACCAAGCTTGAGCAGTTCACATTGATTATTGTTATCGATATCATCAGGTAACAGCATTTTTGTATTTTAAGCTCTAATACTCTCATTCAAAGTTTTCACCCATTAAGTTTGTATTTCATGTTCTCACTTCCTGAGACAATTTAAAAAGTTTTGTTTTGCAGTGAAATTTGGAGTGTGACACATACCGATCTTATATATGGCTGCTGAATGATCCAACCGAGAATGGGTATCTTTTGAGCAAAAACTGCCAAGGTTGGCCAGAAGCCACTGAAATAGAAAACGCTCTTAGTATCTGTCTATGGTGTTCTACATGCAATACCAGTAAGGAAGAAGAAAGCAAGTAAACAGACCTGAAGAGTACAAAAAACCCATAGGTCTCCAAGATCATTCCCAGGATAGGCCATCCAATGACTACAAAGAAGAAGCCAGTCCCAAAAGATATGGTTCCCTGCGTGGATACCATATAAAGAAATCTGTAAACACCCCGGTCTCACTGAGAGCTAGAGATACTGACGAGGAAGAGGTAAGTGGAAACCGAGCAAACCTTAAAGTTTTGACGCTTTGTGAAAAACTGCATGGTAGACTTGAGGCCAATGGTTAGACTAACCCCAGAGATGAAAAGAATCTGAACAAGACCAGAAAAGAAACTAAGAGTCAATAACATTTCCGAAAACAAGCAAGAATAACAGTGAAAGCATAAGAAGCAGACAGTTCTGAGGTACTTACATTTCCCATGGCAAGTAATCCCTTATCAAAGACAAAGATTACCCCCAAAAACGAGAAAAATACGCCAAATCCTGTCAGTCCTAACCCGATTTCTGTTCCAAACCACATAACGAACCATTCAGTATATCCAAGCTCAATAGGTTCCAACAATAGCATAACATTCAATGATCCAGAACACAACACTATAGAATGAAGTAAAACGAAGTGATAGGTATCTATTCCACTAGCACAAATTAATTTACAGGAAAGCACAGTGTTGACATACTTTTCCGGTCATTCATTTCGAAGGACATCATCGTTCCTGGAGTCGACTTGCTGAAAATTCAGGAAAACAAGCATTAAAGGACAACATTAGTGTTTACAAAACTGCTCATGGCATCGCCATAACTCTGATATACATACATACAAAGCCCATAGATATCCAAAACTGGCAACAATCAACATTCGGAAACATATATATATGAATTTAACATCGATTAGAGATACCACTAACGAGATCAAACAACGCATAACCCTAACATAGCGGGATAATATACTTGTTCGATCGGAAAAGAGTGCATAGCTCAATTAGCGATGCTATAACTGATCTAATCAGGCGAATTCTGAACAAACATTCGAAAAATTGAACAGAGGCAAGTGAAACGAAGATCGTAACAAAGGAAATCGAACGGAAACAGCAAAGATGCAGAGTAACTTACAGATCTAGAATTAGAAGAAGAAGAAGAGGTGGAGAAAACCTAGCACGGAGTCTCCTCGAAGAAGATCTAGAAAAAATTATCAACGCATCACGCGAAATTTTAGTCGGAATTAATAGATCATTGAAAGGAGAGCATAAGTAGAAATCGTGATGGTGTGAACAAAAAGATAGAGAGAGAGAGAAGAGGGAAATTAACCTGATCAAGGAGAGCTTGAGACAAATGGCTTGAGGGAGAAACCCAGAAGAGCAGAGAGAAGACGATGGGAGAGCAGGAGGAATTAGAGAAGCCTAAGTCGGGATTTTGTTTGCCAGAAATCAGAATCTTGAGAATAGACGGAGAGAATGATATACAGTGTTATTAAGAACAATGTAATTATGTGTCCTCACCATTCATCAAATGACACGTGGTAATCTTCTGTAAACCGATGATAGTAATTACTTTCTAATTAAGCGGGTTTGTGAGTGATCCATTTCTAAAAAAAGTGTACCCAAATAATATGAGAATGATCTTGGTTTCAAAATTAATTAAGGCAAAAGGTAATGTAAGGTCTAATTTTCATGCATATTTATTACGAATTTTTCTCACTCTTGATTTTTTTGTATTAGATTTCAAAACTAAGCAGTGGTTTAACTCACGGTACACAGAAGAGCAAATTCCACTGAATTTTAGAGATAAATGGAATAAAACTCCCGAAGTCCATAATTCTCTGCATTTTCCTTCCCAAAACAAGTTTATTCCATCTTCTATCAAGCCAAGAGACCATGAGGACCTTTCTCTTAAACTTCTTGTGAACGAGACTTCTATGAAGATCTGGCACAAATGTGGTGATGAAGCCTTGGATATGGTGAAGTCAATGATCATTTTATGGCGAAACTCTTCATTGAACTTTTGAAAGATGACCTAAACGAACTCATATTCGAAGTGAGTGCTTCTTCTAACCTTATAAGCTTTTGAATCTTGTCTTTATGCAATAATGTTATATCATTATATGCAGGCTGAGGAAGCGGGACTTGAAACTTCTTTATCACTCTGCGATGACAACAAAGTCGAGTTGAAAGTTCATGGTTATAGGGAAAAGCTATGTCTCTACCCAGGCCCGGCCCAGAGGACAAGCCAGTGAAGCCACCGCTTAAGGTCCTAAATTTAGAGGATCTTTTTAATTAAATTTTTGTTATAGCTATAATTTAAAAAATTTATAAACTTTTTCTACAAATAAGAATATTCATAAGATTTTGTTTTCAAATCCTTCTTAAATGTTTATGGCATTCTCTAAGCAAACATGTTAATTACTCATTAAATTTTTTTTTGAAATTATTAGTTAAAATTCGAACTTGAAGTTGATAACAAAATTATTTGCGGTCTACTATATGACAAGGGAGATTGAATGGGTTAGTTTTGCCAACCATTGAAACATAGATGGCTGAAAAATTCGACAAAGTGAGTTAAATTAATGAATTTGCAGGCAAAAATACAAGGAGAACAATATTTCAAAAATAAATTTTATTTTGTTAATTTTCTTTTATTTCTTACTAACTATTAGGAATTATAAACGGTTTAATGGAGTTTTAATGTGTTTTTTATTTAGATTATTATTTTTACGATATTGGAAAACGTACGAAAAGAACACTTTTTACATATATGCATAGGGCATCAAAAATTATTGGACCGACACTGTCTCTACCTATCAGAAATTTGGAAGAGATTTATGTGTTTTCTTCCTACTCAAAAACGCTTTAATGAAAGTTTCTATATACATCATATATTTTTTATATGTATATATAAATTTATTCGAAATTGTACATCTTCACCGATCTATTTCAGATTATTAAAGAGAGGATGGTGAACATTCTAAGTAATAGTGACATCGATATGACCAACCAATCTGATCAACTAAAGGTGCAAACCTTATTTGAAAGGTCTTATGACACAAATAAGAAAAAGTTGAAAGTATTGAACTCAATTACTTTTGTTGATCTTACAAGCTTCATTCCCAATTTACGTTCTAAGTTAATTGAAACATAAATCACAATCGTGTACTAGATCTTTTTTTATTTTGCTATTTTGATTGAGTGGCTAAAACTATGTTGATTACTATTTGCATATGTACATTGAGGGGATTTGTTTTGGTGATATTTTAGAAAGTGAAGCAAATGATATCTCAAATGTTTTCCAAAGTCAAACACTGCAAGTATCTCCACTCCCAAAGAAGTTGAGAGGGAGCAAACGAATACTCCATGTTCCTCGTGGTGCAAAAGTCAATATAAATGTAAAAGCGAAAAATAAGTCTGAACCTAAGAGCATGATTATAGGTAGTAATTTTTGAGGGTTTCTAACTCAAAAAAATTAATTAAAAACATCAAAAAGTTGGAAAGAGAGTGAGATGTAGTTCTCTATTGAATTTTTTTAGAAACTTATTTAGTAGGTGTACATATTTGATTGATTAATATTTCTTTTTGTATTTTAAAAATTTTTAAAATTAAAAAAATCAATTAAAATAATATATTTTAGAAACTCCATGAGTTTACTCCCTATAATCATGCTCTAACTCTCTAGCAAAGGTACAAACAACAGCTTACAATTTTTTTCCCACGAATACATAAGAGTACATTATCATATATTCTTTCTCCCATGAATGCATTGTTTTGTAGATTTATTTCCAAATTGGTAAGCACAGAGGCCAAGAACCGAAAGAAACAGCAAAGTTTCATATTTTCTTATCAATCATAAAAGCTAGCTAAGCTAATGCATCAACCGAGGTTAGTGCTAAATAGCCATGCTCTCAGATTAGTTCAAGATAATATTCACTAAGAGCGTTAAATCTATTTGTCTTCTAGGACACGTGAGCAGCTTGGCTATGTTGTTTATTGCCAACATCATTCGATATCTGGAATGAACGGGTTTTATGCGTATGTCCTTTCTTCAAATAACAATCCGTATTATGTGGTGAGGCGAATTTGCCACTTTATAAATAACTTTTGGAAGCGGCTGGTAAGTTTGTAGACATAAATAAATTTACAAACTTCTCTTTACAATCAGTTCATCATTTAACTTGTTCATATATTTAGAGGAACGTATTATTAGTGATGAAAAGTTTGAATACTTCAAAAGGGGTGTGCTTTCTACACTGCCAAACGACAATGGGGAATCGATGTGGAATGAGATTGTTGAGAAAAGGTTAGTGCATTTGCCTAGATTGTACATTTCTGCATATTTCATATAATTGATACTTAGCCTAGATTATTGTATTAGTTGAACATGGATCCTTTATTTATTAGATTATTGCCTAGATTGTTAGAGGTAATAACGATATGAAACACATAATAATGTTTATTTTGTGGTTTTGAACACATAAAAAAAAAAAAACTATGGAATCTAAAAACAACGCTACAAAGTGCAAACCAAACACTTAGAACCAGAGCTATGGAAACGGATGAACCAGAGTCATTGAAAATTTGAAATACGGTTACAACTTGCAAGTAATACCAAACCGAAACTCAAGAGTCCACATCATTTCATACACACAGTAGCAACACACACCAGCTGCTGATAAAAGAAAAAGAAGCCATTTGGCTTTTCTCCATCCCCACACAGTTTTGTCTTTTACGTCTATACAAATACGGTTAATGCGAGAGAAACACAATGTGCACTGTATGTTCTTGATTTCGACGACTTGTTAGGCGTTAAAGATCCTCTTTACCTTCTTGATCTTCCTACGACATACGGGACAAAATCCCGACGTCTCAGCTATCCTGCGTACAGCAACATCCAATTTTTGAACTCATCATCATAAGCAGGATAAAGGGTTATCTTGTATTGAAACTTAAATTGAACTCCCCTATGAGAAGTACAAGAATGAAAAGAGTCAATGGGTTATATATTACCGAGTTCCGCACTGGAAGCAAGCGACACAGTGCCCACAAGAAAGGAAGAAACAGTCTCTAGGTGCATCAAAGCAGATTGCACAGAGATATCTTGTACTACTGTATGCTTCACCTTGTCCACCTTCCAATTCTTCTGTACTTGTCAAGATAGAACTGTAGGACGAGCACCAGCTCGAGTTATCATCGTCTTTTCCAGGAATAAGAGGCGCTACGTCATCATTTTCATCATTGGTCTCATCTTCAGAGACTGGTTGTCTTTTATTAAAGAGACTAGAGACGATTAACAAGAGTACTGTCACTACACCTGTAAGAAAAAGCCAAGGGGAAAAACAAAAGTTTATGAAATTCCAACGACAAGACCGAATTATATGACTCATGTAAGAAAATAAACATTACCCATGCAAATTATGTATGCAATCCACCTTGGCTCGTACGAGAGCTTTGCGCAGAACTCATTCTTAGAATTGTTCTGAACAACAAGAAGAGAGTTGGATTCAGAATAGTCTGTGAAATACCTTCTGGTATAGCATAGCAATGTGAACTATCTAGTATTGATCTCAGCAGCCTTTGTAGCTAAAAGTATAATACCAAGACAAGAAATGGGTCACATACCAGCTTTGGACCTGGTGAAGTTAGTACAGCAGCATTAGTTCCAAATAATGGAACACTAAGAGTGCACTTGTCGTTGGGGAAGGTGCAGTTGTAATAAGCACTCGTAGTATCATACAATACCGCCTCAGCTTGAATGTCGATCGTAGCCTGAACAACATAGATATGGTGTGTGAGTGATGTATAATCAGACAAAAAGAGAGCTACATTGGATTAGAAATTGACAAGATATAGCACTAAACTACAAGTAACCGAAAGTTCGGTTTCAAAAGAAAGCCGTTCACATTGTATGGGAGGAAAATTAGCATAGAAATTTAAGTTTCGGTGTATATCATCATAAGCTGCTTCAGCTTTTACCATCACTTTATTCAGGTATACATTGCCAACTGCAACGTAATAACTCGACGACTTAGTTATGTCCTGCTCAATGTAACCACTGTCTGTCAAAAATAAAATAGGTAGAGTGTGTGAGTGACCCCATGAATTTTCAGAATAAAAACCTACCATGCTTAAAACCCTGGTCACTTACCAGAGATTATGTGCCATGATAATGTAGTGTCTGGACGTGTAGGGTCTTGAACCCACTCAGAGAGCCCATCCACACCTTTAATTATAAATCCATAAAAACAACTAATCAACAAGAAATTTCATCGTCAATAACATTCCCGCGTTACAAGAAGAAATTTCAACATCAATTCAGGGGAAGGAACAAACTACAGTAATCAATACACCGTAGGTAGGGTATTATTTCAGTGTAGGAGCCTTATTGAAGTAGACCATTTATTACTCGAGAGGGAAACTGGTAAATCCAATGTTAATAAACTCAGTTTGATGCAGGACATTCCTTATGCTCAGAATACAGCAATCAAGGTGATCATTACTGCGTTATTTGTCTCAGTGGATCCCAAAACATCACCAAACTCAATCAAAATATTCTTATAATGAAAGTTTAAGTAAGCACCAAAGGAAATATAAAAGCATCTATCTAACTTAATGAGGTGGTTATCGACAAGAAAAAGTACCTTGGGCTATCACAAGATAGAGGGAAGATCCCACAGATTCAACATTGTATGAAACTTTTAAGCGTGACCCCTTGTTCAAATACTGTATCCAATACTGAATAATATTGCAAAATTAAACTGCATCAGTCCCCATATCTATATGACAAAGGTAAAGAACACCTAGAGAGCACTGACCTTGTAAGAATCATTTGGCACAGCTAAATAGTGCACTTCGGACCAATTCGCCAGAACATCGAGCTTCGGGGATTCGTTCAATCCGTACAGCATCATACCGGACCCCTTATTCCCTAATTCTTCCACCTTGACCAACAAAGGTTGAAACAAGATATGAGAAAATTCAACAATGGTGGATCTTAATGCAAGAGTGGAGAGAACATACAATCACAGTTTGCACGAACAATGAAGTTGGCTTGATAAGAAACGATGAATTTGGTCCCAACCATACGTTCGTTGTACCATAAAGCCCCAAAATCAAAGTCATCGACACTGAATCAAATTCATCAACAATCAGAAACATTCACACACAAGGAAAATTAGCAAGAGAAAAAAAAAATTCCAATCTCACCGAAGACACAGAAGGTAGCGACGACGACAACGCAAGACCAAGGATCTTCCGAATTCGAAGTACTCCTCGCGTTCTCCGATGCAACAATGCTTCCATGGCGATAATCGTAGTCCGAGCGATTCCATGGAGGTCGATCACGATGATCAAAACCGCTATCGCGTCTGTGTTCGAAATGGTTATACCCGGTTTCTTCGCGAACAACCGGCGGTGAAGAGGAAGACGACGGGAGAGAATCCGGCAGCGACATCTCGTGAGGAACTGAGAAGTGGAAATTGGAGAAGAAGGTAAAACCCTAAACGCAGGTTTTGGGTTGAGGAACGATTGATGAGAGGGATTTGAACGACGGGTCGGTTTCTTCTTCTTCTTCTCTTTCTTCATCGTCAAGTTGAACGGTGGATTGACAAAATTTTAGAGAGAGAAGACTTGGAAAAGGTAAAACAATACTTTCCCTCTCTTTAATCCGCGTCAATTCCGAATAATAAAAACTTTAAATGTAAGTTTAGTGATGATAAATACATCAAATTTTTGTGACCAAAAAAAAAAATACATCAAATTTTAATTTTATAAGTGTATACTACATCTCCCATAAGATAGTTAACCTATAACCTGTAAAAGAAAAAATATTATACAATTGCACTAAAATGTAACCGAAAACGACTGCTAAAACAATAAACTTTATAAAACAGCTGTACAAATAAAATTGAGTGTAAAACTTTTAATATAAATTTTGTGATAGGTACAATCTAAAATGTTATAAATTGTAAAGTGATTATATGTTTATGAAAATCGTTACCATTAGAAGCAATTATGTTTAATCATTTACCATGAAATAAAGAATTTTTCATATTCTCATTTATCATTATTAATTATGACCCCAAAAATTGGATTAAATGGTACAGGATAGATGTAAGTAGATTACAAAAATTCAACCTAATTAAATTGAAATTATGCCCTAATCTCTTTTGGTGCGGACAGGCTGGTCTCGTGTCGTCTTTTAAATTACCATAACACCCATGCCCATCTGTCATTGGCGATGGTATTCTCGTAAATAGAGTACATAATTGAGGCCTTATACGTAAAATGTTATCTAAACGCAAAACTCGAGTCTTCGTTTTTCTTCCCAGTCTGGTATTGTCTCGAGGAAAAAAAAAACCTAGATCTACGTAAAAAAATCCCCAAATTTCAATTTCAAATTCGAATCCCAAGAAACCCTAGAATTTTCAATCGAGCCTGAGGTTTGGGACCTTGTACAATTCTCACAGCGATGGGCGATTTCAATCTCGCTCTCGTGATTGTCGCGATTGTTGTTTGTGTCATTGTCTTTATTTCTAGCATCTACCTCCTCGTCAACTATCAGCATCCAGATGATGCAAACCAGGCTTATTTCCCCAAATTCGTCGTTGTTTTTGGGTTATCAATTGCTATGATCTCTATTCTCATGTTACCGGCAGATGTAGCAAACCGGCATGCTTGTCGACATTCGATTTACAATGGAGCTTGTAATCTTACTTTACCCATGAAGGATCTTTGGCTCGCTGTTTACATTGTTGACGCGGTGCTTGTGTTCTTCATTATCCCCTTCGCTATGTTTTTCTATGAAGGCGACCAGGACAAGTATGTGTTTCTCCACGAAATTAATTTGAGAGTTATTATTAGTTGATAGTTGAAAAATCGAATTTTCTTGATGGGTTTTGTTTGTGGTACTGCAGGACTCTTAGAAAGAGGATTAAAAGTGCTTTGATTTGGGTGGTTACTACAGCTGTTGTTTGTGCTCTGGTGCTTGGAATCTTATACGGTTAGTTGTTGTTACTGAGCTATGGTTTCTTTTGTAGATTTGAGCTGATTTAGTTGGAGTGGTGATTGACCTCGTTTAATCTGTTTATGAGGCTTTAAAGTTTAATCTTTTTGTTCATGGTCTTTGAGTTTTTGTTTCTAATGTTTTTCTTCAATGTATTAGGAGTCATTGGGAAGGTGGATTTTTCTGTTAGGCACTTGTCGTCTGCTACAACGACTTTCCCGACTTCGTGGCAGTTTACAAATAATCAACCTTGCATTGGTAACACTGCTCGTCAGGTAATACTTGAATTCTTATTGCATTTATCATTCATTGGTGACTATGGAAAATATATATTTCAGTATGTAACATATTTTCCGTTCTTCTCTGTTGTATTGGTCGGCAGTGCTCAGCATATACAGCTAATGCGGCATCTGAGAAGACATGGAGCATGCGATCGACGTTTCCAGAATATGTTGTTGCTCTCGCTACAATTGTTGGGTCAGTGCTCTTCACGGTATGAACACCCTTCTAATAGTTTCTTTGTGTTCTCTTGTATTTTAAAAACGTTTGGTGGCTGTCATTTTTTGGTTTCTTCTAAAGATTCTAAGAAACTCTTTTATCTCAAATGTTGTAGATATTTGGTGGTGTTGGTATTGCTAGCCTACCCTTGGGACTTATCACTGCATTCATCAGAAGACCAAAGGCTGTTATTACTCGGTCACAGTACATAAAGGTTTGTTGTGTTGATTATGTATTTCAGGTCATTGGCACTCTCGGTTGCCTGAAAAGTCATGTAAATGTTTTCCAGGAAGCAACTGAACTAGGTAAAAAGGCAAGAGAACTAAAAAAGGCAGCTGATTCACTTCATCAGGAAGAAAGAAGTGGTGCTAAGGGCAGGAAGTGGAGGAAAAATGTGAAAGCAGTTGAAAAGGTGATCATTCCTAGTGAAAAGCTAGCTATATAGGGCTTGATTGGCAGAGCATTTAAAAGAGCATCATGCTCTATACTATCCAATCACGTGTAATTAATTGAGCATTAAGCAGAGCATTTACTAACTGCTAATGCTCCCAAATGCTCCTGTCCTTGATGCTCTCAAGTAGAGTTTTTCCTGAGCATTGAGCTCTAATATATTCAAAAAATTTAAAATAAAATTATAAAACTAATTTATTTTTAGATGACATCAAAGCAAATTTTATACATAGAAACTTTTAAGTTATTTTAGTTCATGTTTATCATTATTTCATTTGTTCTACAGTTTGAAAGAATATTATAAAAAATAATTCATTTAAATGTAATTTAAATTAGAAAAATTAGAAAAAGTTTTATCATAATTTAAAAATATAATATATACACAATGCATTTCACTAAAAATGAATATACGTTATTTATGTAATTATAATATATATATTTATATTAAAATTTAATGTTGCTTTATATGTTCTATTACTTTTAAATAAATTTTAATAAAATATAACTTGAATAATAACATATTCAGTTTAATAATTTATAAACATATTTATATTAACATTAAAACTTAATATATTTATTATTAGTGAACATACTATTTGTGAAAATAGTATAATAATGAAATAGTACTTTAATAACAAATTTTTAAAAATTTGATGTATAATTTATGACTAATATAAATATATATATATATATATATAATGTATAAGAATACATATAAATAATAATAATTTATAATAATTTTATAAATAATCACTCATAGCTCCGTCAATCATGTATTTTAATCAGAGCAGTATAGCATAATGCTAATGCTGCTTGATGCTCCTGCTCCAGGTCCTGCTCCATTATACTTTGCCAATCGAACCCATAGAAACAATTCTGCTATAGACCCATTGATATTGGCAGCTTTATATGCTTGACTATAATTGAAGTCTTAACTGCTCCTAATTTGATTTCACTTGCTTTTCATGTACCCTGCAGGAGTTGCTCCAATTGGAAGAAGATGTAAACCTCTTAGAAGAGGCGTATCCTCAAGGAGAAAAGGTAAAGATGGGCTGTATCTCAGTACTTTTTTTTATCTAAAGAGTTCTATCTTCCAACATTGTCTTGTCCTTTTTCAGGCGGAAACTGCTTGGGCTTTCACTGTCCTCGGATACTTGGCCAAGTTTATTCTTGGAATCTTAGGGTTGGTGTTTACATACTCGTCTTACTATTTTACGCTCTGCCTCTGTAATCCCTTGCTTAAACTCTTATTGAATTATTTGTTTTTTCCTCTTTGAAGATTGATCGTTTCTGTGGCTTGGATTGCACACATCATCATATATCTACTTGTTGACCCTCCCCTCTCACCTTTTCTTAATGAGGTTTTCATCAAACTGGATGATGTCTGGGGTAATTTCATTTTCTGATCTTGTTATACCATGTTCCTTTTGTGCCTGACCTGACTCTACGTTGCTACCTGTGACATTTTCTTCTTCTCTAGGTCTTCTAGGCACAGCTGCCTTTGCTTTCTTCTGTTTCTACCTTCTACTTGCTGTTATTGCTGGGGCAATGATGCTTGGTTTGAAGCTTGTCTTCATTACCATTCATCCAATGAAGTAATCTATCTTATGTTTTTGAAATGCTTTTTTTTTTCTATTTCAGAGGTCTTACTGTTTATATTTTGGGTTTCTCATTAGCCTAATTTACTTGTTTTTAGATGGGGAGCCACTCTAATGAACTCTTTCCTATTCAATGTCGGTCTCATTCTTCTCTGTTCTATAAGGTAGGGTTCTTTGATCTCAAATACCCCATCTGCTGATAGCATCAAATGTGTTGGTAACTTAAATACTTACAATAGATTAATGTTGCTTGCTGAAATTCCAGTGTGATTCAATTCTGCGCTACTGCATTTGGATATTATGCTCAAGCCACTGCCGCTCAGGAGATCTTTGGCCACACTTTGCAGTCCCTTCGCGGAATTAAGTACCTCTACAAGTAAGCAACATTGTCTCTTTTTTTGCGAATAAAAGTCTCATTCTTATTCATAAGATAAGACTGACTAAAGCCGTCCCTTTCCTGTCGATATATTTCAGGTACAATGTGTTTCAAATCGGGTTTGTTGTCCTCGCTGGACTGACCTTTTTATACTACATTGCCTTTGTAAGTCTATTAAAACCCTCTCAGTGTTCTGCTCTTTCGGGTAAATGGTTTACGTCCACAAGTCATAAATCGTTAGAGAGACTCATGTTCTTGGTGGGTGATATTTGGCAGGGATGGAGAAGAAAAAAACCAAGCGGCAGATTCCAGCTCTCTACCTAATGTAAATTTCCTCTCCTTTTTGTTTACTCGTCTTTGGGATGATGGATCGCGTGCTGCTGAGGATGCTCTTGTCTACAATCATTGTCGCTTGTTACTGGAATTGGTCTCATGACCATATTTCTGAAGAACAAGCACCTGCCCAAAAAGGCTTCTCTTTCTTGTGCTTAGGTTTGTTTGATTTCACTTGAGAATGTAATATTATTCTTCCTTTCTTCTGTATCTATTTCTTCTTCTTCTTCTTCCTTTTATTGTAATATTATTAAGAATACGTTCATGTAACCATTACTGAGTTGATACTGTGTCGGAACAAATTCAGATTTTTGAGTGAGGCGCCATAGTCGTATTGAGTTGTGAAAAAATGATTTAGCAATCCGAATTTATTTTTTATTTGGGCCGGTTTCGTATTTCCAAACCCTCTGGAACATTCAGAGGGTTACAGTAGATCGGAAAAACGCGAGACTGTCTCATTCGCTACAACTCTACGACTAGCATGGACATAGCTCTCTTTTCGCCGTCTTCCCTATTCGCCGCCGACGATGACTCCTCCGGTATGTTATATCTCTCCATTTTTTC
This sequence comes from Draba incana, assembly GCA_963576765.1. Classification (NCBI taxonomy): domain Eukaryota; kingdom Viridiplantae; phylum Streptophyta; class Magnoliopsida; order Brassicales; family Brassicaceae; genus Draba; species Draba incana. Next base: position 322,649 of record OY755205.1, on the reverse strand, counting down.
CAATTTCTGCTTTCATCGAAGAAAAAACATAGCCAAGTAACTCAATTTTTTCTGAGAGGAATCACCAGTTTCCTGGAATCGTAATTTCTTCTCTCCCAATATCATTCCTAGTAGTAATTTCGATTCCTGATCTTGAGCTAATTTAGTGGTTTAGATCTTAGATTAGTTTGGGGTTTAACTTTGAAATCATGTTTTCTTGCTAAGATTATGACGAAATGGATCCATGAATTAGTTGTCATGGATTAGTCTTTTGAAGAACGGTTTGTTAAATTTTAACTGAGGTTTGTTCAGCTGTGATGGCTTCTGAGTACAATTCTTTTGCTGATTGTGATTCTTTTTTTTTTTTTCGTTTTGCTTGAAGAATAGGAAATGTGATTGTGATTCTTTGAATATATTGAACAGGAATTGCATATCCGAGAATTTGGTTTTCACCAGCTGAATGCAAACTTGCTCTGGCCAGGTACATTTGCCTTTGCAGATTGGTTAGTGCAGCATCCACACTTGATCGAGAAGCGGCGTTGTCTCGAGATAGGAAGGTACTTCCTTCTCTTTTTTTTATTCCACTCTTGTTATTGGGAAACCGAAGCTGATTGATTTGTTACTTACTTGCAACTGCGTATATTCCTTTCTCGGTCCACTGCTTTTGACACTGATCAGGTTCTTTTTTGTCTTAAAATCGAATGGGCAGCGGCACAGGTGCTCTAGCTATATTTCTTAAGGAAGAGTTTAATCTCGACATAACTACTTCCGACTACGATGATCAGGAGATCCAAGACAATATTGCTCACAACTGTATTGCAAACAATATTGTCCCTTCTTTGCCGCATATCAAGCGTAAGTTTTCTGGTTGATTCACGTTCTTATCTAAGAAATGGCGTTTCGGGGTTGATATTTTTTGCTACTTACGACAGATACATGGGGAGATGAATTTCCAATCTCAGAACCAGATTGGGATTTGATCATAGCCAGTGATATCCTTTTATGTAATTACCCTTCCCCTTTCCCATTCGGTTTATCTATACACATCTACAATTTCGACGCTTTTACTTAATTTGTCTCCCTCTCCTTTTTTTTCGGTTTCTTTGCAGATGTGAAACAGTACCCAAATTTGATCAAGTCTCTTGCTTTTCTTCTCAAAACCTACAAACCAAGAGACACCAATGTCGTTAGTCCACTAGAATGCAAACTAAATGGTTAGTATTATCATTTGTAAAAATTATTATTCTTTTTGTCATCACTACTCGTAGCAAAAGAAATCTTAATATTACCCGTAGGAGCAGACACGGAACTGCCTCGACCGGTGTTCTTAATGAGCTGGAGACGAAGAATCGGGAAAGACGATGAGTCTTTATTCTTTACTGGTTGCGAAGAAGCTGGCCTCGAGGTGAAGCATCTCGGAAACCGAGTTTATTGTATCAAGCTTAGAGAAACCAACATCTGAAAGAAAAAAAAAACTTAGGTTAAAAAACTCATGCATCTTGGACAGATCCTTGGCCTTTGAAAACAGTGTTCTTTGTGTTACTCTTGTTTTTTGGATTGTAAATTAAGAAGAAATGATAATTTCTAGGGATTGTATTTTGGTTGTGTAGTAATGTTTCTTTCTTTTTTAGGCTTCGAGGCACTAAAAATGCATATAAAATTCCAAAGGACTTGAATAGTTTAGATTTAAGGCTAGGTATTGTCTATTAACATTAAATATTTTTATAAATTTGGAGTGAGTTTCGCAAGATGAAGACATAGACTCGTCTTTTCGATTATTCATTGACATAGATTCGTAATATTTATGTGGAATAAGAGTCGACACGTAAAGACTAAAACAACTACGATCAAGTCAGTCGTACATAACTTTCAAAAATAAATGACTAGTTAACAAATTACTTAAGAGTCATTAGCCGATAAAGACAATTTTCTTATATTTTCAATTTTTCCGTAAACTAGCACAATCGCATGTTTCACGTTATGATGTGATTAATAAAGAGTTGAATAATTTCATTTTTGTATGATCATAATATCTACATTTAACTAAAATTGTCTTAAATTCGTATCAATTACCGTTGCGAGATTGAAGCAATCTATTATTATTATGGTAGTCATAAAATGATAGACACATTAACTTTGACTAAAACAAAAAATATGATATAGAAAGACGTCAAAAATTTTAAATAAGACTACAGTCACGTTAATTTGCAAAAAATAATAATAGAAAGACACGTTCTACACAGCACATTTAGGTTATATAAATATATCAGCAAAAATCTCATTTCAGATTTATAAGTACGAAAAAAGGGTTTTGGTGTTTTTTTAGCAAAGAGTCAACGAAGAACATGTCTTCTTCGATAAGTACGGAACCATCGGCGAATCTCTCTTTGTTAGAGAACGGTGATCGGAGCTACGATTGCGAAGGCGGCGGCGATAAGGGAACTCCGACGAGAGAGACGGCGGAGATATCGAGACGTAGTCGGAGAACGGTGCAGAATCTATCGGCGACTTCGTTGACAAGGAAGAGATCGGATCTGAAATTGATTTCGAGAATTCCTTGGGAGTTTTTGAGAATAATCTTATCGAATATTCAAGAAGTTCTTCTCGGAACCAAACTTTTTCTTCTTTTTCCGGCGGTTCCTCTTGCCGTCGTCGCTCACCGTTACGAATGTCCACGTGTAAGTTGTTGTATTTAATTTTCTTAAATTTTTTACGAAGTTTTTGTTTTTTTGCTGTTTTGAAAATTAATCGTATGTTTAACTTTAATTACGTTGATTAATTTGTGTTTTGTGTGTAATCAAACTACAGGCATGGGTTTTTGCGTTGAGCTTGCTTGGATTAACGCCTTTGGCAGAACGTATCAGTTTTCTTACAGAGTAATTATAATTTATATTTAAAAACTCTTTTTATTTTATTTTATAAAATTAAATGTGTTTTTAATTGATTTATATTGAGATAATACCAAATTAAAGATCTATAGGATCCTAGTTTATCAAGACTTTAATGAGCCTTATCTCTAATCTTACTTCTTTTAGGCTCAACAAAACTCTTTTTGATTTTTTGCTTTTTATTAGTATCCATATGCAGTTTTGATTTAGACTTTATTTTCATTTCTTGGTTGCAGGCAAATTGCTTTTCATACCGGTCCAACAGGTGATTCATTTATTTTGTTCTTTTTATTTAATGTAAGCATTTGAATTGAGCCGAATTTCTTATTAACCGACGAAAGTAAACCATATTAAACCGACAAAAAATAAATATTTCAAAAATTATACTTTTAAAATGTGTAAACGTACAAATGTCTACATGTAAACGTAAAAATGCTACTTCTCTTGACACGTCGTTTAATTTGTTGCTACTTGTCTTGCCATGTCGTTTTACTCAGTCGATGTTGCTGTCGCAGCGTTTAATAAAAGAACAGGGCCTATGTATATTTTTTTTCATGTGTTTGGGTGTTACACTTATGTTATCTTTTTCTCCAAAACGATACGATACGATATGTTATCTTATGTTATTGATATGAGTGTTACAATACGATTTACAACTGAGAAAATGAGATAATCCTACTCTTTTGCTAAACCCTCATTTATATCTAAAGGTCCTAGTCAATGCTCTGGTCAACCTTTTTTGTAACAACTCCAACTACTATAACCACTCCATAACCACTTCTTATCTCTTCCAATTAGCTTCTGCTAGCTCCCCCTTTCTACTTCCTCTTCCATTTGTTCCTTCTAGAAGCCTTTAGAGGTCTATCATTTGGAGTATGAAATTAATGATTCTGAATGAATATTTACAGTGGGAGGGTTAATGAACGCGACATGTGGAAACGCGACGGAAATGATAATAGCGATTCTAGCGGTTGGACATAGGAAAATGAGAATAGTGAAACTCTCACTTCTTGGCTCTATTCTCTCCAATCTTCTCTTTGTCCTAGGCACTTCTCTCTTCTTTGGTGGTCTCTCCAATCTCCGCAAACACCAGTTATTCGACCGAGTATGCCAAAATTCTATTAGCAAAAAAATGTTATGCTATGTTCATTTTTTGGACCTCTTTAATTGATTTTGTTTGTTATAAGAACAGAAACAAGGAGATATGAATTGTACATTGTTGTATCTGGCGCTATTGTGTCAAACACTACCAATGATACTGAAATTGACAAGAAGTGAAGATCAAGATGGATCAGTTGTTGTTGTGTTATCAAGAGCAAGTAGCTTCGTGATGCTCTTTGCTTACTTGGCTTTCCTCATCTTTCACCTCTTCTCTTCTCGTCTCTCTCCTCCCCCTCCTCAGGTTTCTATTTTTGTCTCTCCAAAACTCTTCAAAATTAATTTGTATCATCTACTTGTGGTGCTCATTTTATATCTAATGTTAAATTTATAAAAGAGGGAAGAAGAAGAGGATGTGTATGATGATGACGTGAGTGACAATGCAGAAGAAGAAGCCGTAATTGGAATGTGGAGTGCGATTCTTTGGCTTATTTCAATGACACTACTTGTTGCTTTGCTCTCTGACTATCTTGTCTCCACTATTCAGGTATGTTTATATATTTTGAAAATATACCAAATTGCCAACTGCCAAGACAAAGGAAGCTAACTGCCAAACTGCTAAGACAAAGGAAGCTAGTAGTTGACCCATCTTAACAACAACAAAATCTCAAATAAGTCAAACCTAAAATGTTAAATAAAATAAAAGAAATGAAACAAATTATTGATGTATAAGTTTGATATATAACCTTTGACATTTTTCTAGACATTTTCACTAGCTAGTGCAATTTTATGCATTTAGGTTCTTCTTGAGCATTTAGGCTCATTTGGTATGCATGATTCCAATATATATACTAAAACTTAATGTAAATATGATTTTGGATACAGGATGCAGCAGATTCGTGGGGATTATCAGTGGGATTCATAGGAATAATATTGTTACCAATCGTTGGTAATGCAGCTGAACATGCTGGTGCTGTCATCTTTGCCTTCCGCAACAAACTCGTACGTTTACAACAAATAAAATCGTATTATTATGGGATCAAATATTTACATTACAATTTTTTTGTATATTTTTATATTTTCCGTACAGGATATAACCCTTGGAATTGCTCTTGGGTCTGCAACACAAATTGCTTTGTTCGTGGTAAGTTTTTCAATCTTGTACTTCTAAATTTGTTAAAAAAATATAATGTAAAGATTTACAAAGTTTTCTTCTAAGATTTCTTTTTAATTTATAAATTTTGCTCAAGAATAGTGGCCATTAATTTGATGAGAAATTGAACTTTCAATTTAGGTACCAGTGACAGTGTTAGTGGCATGGATTATGGGAATAGAAATGGACCTTAACTTCAACCTCCTTGAGACCGCATGTCTTGCTTTGGCCATCCTCGTAACTTCCTTCACATTGCAGGTGTAATTTCATTTATTTATATTAATTATATATTGAATGTGATTACTGATTAGACATATATGATACTTTTGAATAGTTAATGAAGATGTGTGTATAGTTTTATTTAATTACATTATATGATTGAATATAGGATGGGACTTCGAACTATATGAAAGGCTTGGTTCTTCTCTTGTGTTATGTTGTCATTGCTGCATGCTTCTTTGTCTATAATTCACCCTCAAGTAAGCTTTTTCGTTCCTTAACTACATATTCGTGTTATCCAAATTCATTATTATGTTTTTTTGTACGATTAACACTACGGTATATTCATTTGCTTTTGTATTTTCTCGATTGCAGCCGAAACGAATACGACTAATCATTCATTGACGAAAAGGTGAGTTATATTTAATATAAATATTAAATCATGTGTACCCTATTTCACTGATGAACGAATAAAATTTTATAAAAAGGAATGGACATTTTATAAACTAAAAATAGTGGTATACTCACTTGCTTGGTTCTTATTGCCCATCCATACAGAGTATATAAGTATGTAAAGGGTGTCAATATAGAATCTGTCAAGGTTATTAAAAAAAAAAAAGAATCTATCAAGAGACAATCATAATATTCAAAGAAAATGAATATGAAAATCATTTTAGATTTTCAGACAAAATTATCTATTATGATATATGGTTCATGTTTTTGCAGATAACTGGACTTTAATGTTTTGTCCCTCTTTTTTTTATCTATCTTTCTTTCTTGTTTCTTTTTTTCATACTAATTTTTTTGAATCATGTGTGTATGGTGTCAAATATTATGAAGGATACATTTTCCCTTTACATCATTTTTAGGAGGATTTCTTAGAGGCAAAATCAATTGCACGCACATTCACTTTAGAAGAAGTTCATTCTCTTAATGATCTGTTGAAAGCCTAGATAAAGGCCCAACTGAGCCCACTAGTTGACTCGTACTTTGTGATTCCCTTGTGGATCCCATTAAGTACTAACTAGTACTATTTACAGTAATGCCATCACCGGATACAATTTATATCCATTTTGTCTGCGCAATTAAAAATCTCAGATTCTCAGGCGAGATTCGGAAAGTAAAACATTCCCAAATTCGAAATAATCCGCCATGGAAGAAGAGAAATCTCTGCTTCAATTCCACACTATTCCTTCACTCAGGACCTCTGATTTCGCTCTCACCGAAGAAGAACCTTCATGGAGTCTGGAGAACAACGTCTCGTCGAATCGCCGGAGAGGGAACAAAATTAGCGGCGGCGTTTTGAGTAATTTCGCGTCTTTATCGGTAGCGGTTAGGAGAGATCGGAAGGAATGTGAGTTTAACGGCGGAAATGGCGGAGTTTTCGCGTCTGTTTCGGTGGTAGAGAAAGTGATTACGAAGGAAGAAGACGATTTCGCGCCTTCTTCGGCTCAGTTATTGAAAAATCCGGTCGCTCTTTTGTCATTGGTACCGAAAGACGCCGCACTGTTCTTCGCCGGAGCTTTTGCCGGAGCCGCCGCAAAGTCAGTTACGGCACCGCTTGACCGAATAAAGCTCCTTATGCAGGTAAGGTGGCTCTCTCAACAACTTCAAGGTTTTGTGGCACGTGTTTTTACTTTTTTCTCCATTTTGTTTTTAAAAAACTAATTAAAAAGTTAGTATTAGTGTATTACTGTTGACTGGTAAGCTACAAAACGCTGTCGTTTAAGACTAGTTAAGCCAATAATTAGAGTAGTTTAATTTTAATTAGAAAGATTTAAACTACATGAAAGATGTGTGTGTGCTAATGTTACATGGTATGTGTAATTCTGATCCATGGATAATTCTGATCATGTTTTTGAACTCATTATCACAAATCTATACCTTTAAGGAATTTATGGGGTATGTATGATTGTGTTCTTGTTACAGACTCACAGTAAGCAGTGTTCATTGATTCTTAAAATCTAATTGATGTCTTTTCAATTTATAGACACACGGTGTTCGAGCTGGGCAACAAAGTGCTAAGAAAGCTATTGGTTTCATAGAGGTATTTACTCAAACTCATGTAATGTTTAGGATTGGTTTGTTCTTATTGTAGGCTCTTGTTGATTTGGTTTTTGTTTTTTTGAATATAACTATAGGCGATTATGCTTATTGGAAAAGAAGAAGGTGTTAAAGGTTATTGGAAAGGAAACTTACCTCAGGTACTTATAGTTTCTTACATTAATGTCTGAAAAAGGTGTGTAGTTTAGCAGATTTTGGTTGCTCATAATCTTAGCTTGATTGTTTCAGGTGATAAGGATCATACCTTATAGCGCAGTTCAGTTGTTTGCATATGAATCATATAAGGTATATAATCTTTGTATATCTGTTTCTAGTTTCATTTCCAAAGTTTTAGGAACCAAATAATCACTGTTTCTTTGTTTTTCTCCACGTTTTGCCGTTTCCTGTTTCTTAGAAACTTTTTAGAGGTGAAGACGGTCAATTGTCTGTTCTCGGAAGGCTCGGTGCTGGTGCTTGTGCTGGCATGACGTCTACACTGGTAAGTAATGTTGTCAATAAGCCTAAGTGAGTTTTTCTATCTTAAAGTGCCTTGAGACCTATATCTACTTAATGCAGATTACATACCCTTTAGATGTGCTGAGATTGAGGTTAGCTGTTGAACCAGGTTATCGAACCATGTCCCAGGTATGTTCATTGCATTAAACACCAACTTTACATTCCATAAATTCTTCGACAAATTTTAATACAAACATGTCACATCTAGGTTGCCTTGAACATGTTGCGGGAGGAAGGACTTGCATCATTCTATAACGGTCTTGGTCCTTCGCTTTTAAGTATAGCTCCTTACATTGCCCTCAACTTCTGCGTCTTTGATCTGTAAGTCTACTGACAGTTATACATTAACCCCGGAAAATGTTTTGAGTCAGATCGTTTACATTTGTCAATATTATATATAGGGTAAAGAAATCTTTGCCAGAGAAGTATCAAAAGAAGACACAATCATCTTTGTTAACAGCAGTAGTCGCTGCTGCTATAGCTACCGGTACTTGCTATCCGTTAGATACCATTAGAAGACAGATGCAGTTAAAGGGTACTCCATATAAATCGGTTTTTGACGCTTTCTCAGGTAAAAATTACCATTTCTTGGCAAAACTCAATATAAAAAATTTCTGGTGACTTGACCGGTTTATCCTTATCCGTTGTACAGGTATCATTAAGCGTGAAGGAGTTATTGGCTTGTACCGTGGCTTTGTCCCCAATGCCCTCAAAAGCATGCCAAACAGCAGGTAATTTCTTATAGTTTAGATAAAAACAGCTTTATCATTTTCTTGTTGATTCAATATTAACAATTTTAATCCTCTTTCTTGTTGTTTCAGTATTAAGCTTACAACATTCGACATAGTGAAGAAGCTCATCGCAGCAAGTGAGAAGGAGTTCCAAGGAATTGCAGATGAGAATCGCAAGAAAGCAAATCCTAACACAACTGATGAACAAACCTGAAGCTGTTTTTTCTAGGATCTCCCGAAGGTCAATTTTTCCGCAATCTTATGATCTTTCTCTGTGTGTTTGTATTGTTTGAATGTAATAAGTTGTATCACTCTCTTCATAATTCGTGGTCTCTTGATGGATCATGAAGTAAGAGTGTATGACAGATTATGGTAATAAAATGTTTACTTGTCTCCGGCTTTAGGCATCGGTTATATCCGGTTTTGTTAAGCTTATAATCAATTTCAACTCTTTAAACGACGCCGTTTACGTGGAAAGAGACGGAATTAAGACTAGCGTTCAGAGAGAAGTTGTCGACCTGTGTATCCTTCTTCTCTAAATCCTCCACTCTATCTCTCTCTCGTCATGAATTGTACTTTGCGATTTCCGTTGCCGCTTCACGTTCCTCGAACCCGAACAATGGCGTCTTGTAAACCGAAACGACGCCGTGTTAAGCACTTGCGGTGCTGTGCTCAGTCTAGTCTCCGTGAAGGCAACGAAGACATAGGAGAAGAAGAAGAAGAAGCCGATGATAAGAGGTGATGCATTTTCTGTTTGGTTGCAATTGGGGGTTTGCTTTTGTAATTTACGGCTGGTGATTGATTCTTAGTGTTGGAGCTCAAGGGCTAGTGTCGATTGTGGTGGAGAGATACGGAAATGGTACTTCGAAGAGGTCGGTTTCATGTTTCCGATCTTAATCTTATTAGCTGAAGATTTCAGGTCTATTCTAAACACACTGACTTGTTGTGCAGATATTTGCTTGATGATGATGATGAATCGCCTTTACAAGGTATTCTTGAGGAGCGCGAAAGTAAACCTGATGATAAATCTCAGGTCTCTAATTCCTCAGAGACGAATACACTTTGGCTTCCTGATGTTGTCAAGGATTTTGTTTTTCCCTCTGGCTTTCCTGGTACTTCCTATCTTCGTCCTTGTTGGGAAACTCAGAATGCTAATTAAGCTTTCAGAGTTTTAGTAGATCCTATTGTGATTTAATCTCGTAAATCGCATTGCAGGGTCGGTTTCGGATGATTACTTGGACTACATGCTGTTGCAGTTCCCTACCAATATTACCGGGTGGATTTGCAATGTATTAGTCACGTCTAGTCTTCTCAAGGCATGTCCGGAAATTTCTGATTTATTGCATTGTCTTATTCTCGCTACAAACTGCTAAGCTCTTCTTATGACTGGACTTGTTCTAGAGAATGTTACAAATCATTTTAATTACGTATGCAACATTGCAGGCGGTTGGAGTTGGCTCTTTCTCAGGAACTTCCGCGGCCGCTACTGCTGCTGCTTCTGCTGCAGCCATCAGGTTTACTTTTATGCAAATGCAAAACTTAGTTTGTTTGCTGCTGGAAATTTAACATGTTTTTTTCAACAATGTGTTGTCTATTCAGATGGGTGTCCAAGGATGGAATTGGAGCTCTTGGCCGTCTTCTTATTGGTAGGGAAACCATGTGAAGATTTATAAGTGTTCTTAGAGTTATCTAAGAACCTCTTCAGGGTATGTTTTCCAGGTGGACGTTTTGGTAGTCTTTTTGATGATGATCCTAAGCAATGGCGCATGTACGCAGATTTTATTGGCAGTGCTGGAAGGTTTGTAGTAGAGGATTTCAACTCTTGGTGAACCATATTTGGTTTTGGTTAAAATTACGCTTAGCTGATAACTGTGTTTTTGTTTTTGTTTCGCAGCTTCTTTGATCTGGCGACGCAACTATATCCAGCCCAGTTCCTACTGTTAGCATCCACGGGAAATCTTGCCAAGGTATTCCTTGTTGCAGTTTCCCTTTTTCTTGATTCAGATTGACTTTATAAAGAATTTGCATTGACTAAGCTTTAAATGATAGAGTGCACATACTAATTGCTAATATTTCAATTTGAAAAATAGGCTGTGGCTAGAGGATTGAGAGATCCTTCATTCAGGGTGATTCAGAATCATTTTGCCATCTCAGGAAATCTTGGAGAGGTAGCAGCCAAGGTATGCTAGTCATGTATGTGTAATCAAAACCCAAATACGAGCATGAGTAGCTATGTGTTTACTCTATTAGCAAAGTCTCCAATTTTTGTTCAACGTCTCAGGAAGAAGTGTGGGAAGTTGCTGCTCAGCTAATTGGTCTTGGATTCGGCATTCTGGTCATTGTATGTTGGATCATTTCCTCAAATCTATTCATTAGAAGTGCCTGTTGGATCTTGTTAAAAATCATGTTCTTGGTTTCATGTTGAGCGTTTGTATACTATATTTTTGATGCAGGACACACCAGGACTTGTAAAGTCATTTCCCTTTGTGTCACTTACATGGACAAGCATAAGACTTGTTCATCTCTGGCTACGCTACCAGTCGCTTGCAGTCCTACAATTTAACACGGTAAGAGTTTGAAATGGATTTTCTTACAATTCCAACATGAAAAAACTCAGATAAATGATAAATATGATTTGAAATACACGCAGATAAATCTCAAGCGTGCTCGTATCCTAGTAGAATCTCATGTTGTGGACTCCATTGTACCAGGTAAGAATGTTTCTCCCTTATTCCATCTTAGTTTTCAGCCATTAACTAAGACCCATCTTTCTCCTTTGCAGGATGTGTTGACGGCAACAAGCGAGAAAACATTTTGTTGTGGCAGAGATTCATGAAACCTCGGATCATCTTTGGCGTGTCACTCGAGGAATTATCTGGTCTGGAGAAATCTGTTTCTAAGGTAATCATCTCCTTTCATTTAAAGTGCTTCAGTATTTACTTTTGAAAGAATCTTCTATATGTAAGTCTAACCTTGATTTTTTTCCAGGTTAAAGGACTCCTTAAGATATACGCAAAGGAGAAGTATATTCTAACATTGAATAAGTTGGACGACAAGGATACGGAGTTTTCTGTATCCTTTAAGGTATGTGCGTGACTCTATAAAAAAACGTGTCCGGTTTTCGTTCTACTCCTAAACTAATAAACCAAACACCAGGCTTGCACTTTGAGAAAGGCACTCAAAAAACATTACTCTCTTGTCTATCTCTCAAGATTTACTAATAGAGATTCATTGGTGGGTAATTAATTGAGCATTTTACTACGAAGAGTACTCTCTTTTATCTTTGACTAGAATCGACCTATTGTTATATTATCAGTAAAGGGTTACATGCTCTATTATCCCTGGACCTTTTACTCTCTTTTTTATCATTTCTTGCTTTAAAAAAGTACCTTACTTTACGTAATTCCTGGGTTACTTCACATTCTTTTTACCTCGTGGTTGATCAATGTTAAAACTAATGATGCAGGTGAATGCCACAAGCAGAGACGTGTTGAGATGTCTTTGGCAAGCATATTGGTTACACGAGAACATGGAACAAAGCTTTAAAGACAAAGATAGTGTGTACCACTGGCTGAAGCAAAGCTTGTCGGAGATGGATAACAAGTTTGATGATTTCTTGTTTAAGTTGGATACTGCTGGATGGAATCTACGTGAATCTAACTTGAAGATTCCCAACCATATCCTCATCGACCACGAACCTACGACCCTTCTCTAACATTTCGGTTGATCGATTGAGAATCTTCAGACTGATCACGCAATTACTTGAACTAAAGAAAATAAACACGAGGTAAATAATATTCCATACCCTGTCAATTTGAATATTGAATAATAGTATATTTATTATCTTAGTGAGTTTATAGAATATCAAAGTTTGGTATAGCTAATGCTAATAGTTAGGATATATCAGGCTTTTTTATGGCAACTTGTATTATTGTATTACGTAAATCCTTATTAAATTAAGAGGAAAAAGAATAATACTACTATCTAAAAAAAGTTTGTGTGGATAAAGAGACAAATGGTGAGGTTTAGGCCAATCAATGATAGAGAATGATTGTGATTTTGCTTCCTTTGTTTGTACTTGCATCGTCACCACTTTTGTGCCTCTTGCGTTTATTTTAGAATTTAGAGGCTCCGGAATAAACAAAATACAAAAAGATAACAAATATGGAGTATATTTCTAGTTGTAGGCTTGTAGGCTTACTTTTTTTTTTTTTTTAAAATGCACTAATTATCAACGGATATAATTTGTAGTTTAGTGATCTAAAGTACTACAATAATCTACGTTAATCTGCTATTTTGTGAGCAGAGAAAAAAGTTAACTTACTTTATGTCTGCCTTCATTACCATTGTTGAATTAGTGGTTTTGATGCGAGTCATTATCGCAATTAATCTTTCTTCCCCAAATAAAGATAAACAATCATGTCACCAAATTACTACTATTATTGTTTGATTCTTTTGTTGCCCTCATTCATATTCATTCATTGTTAAAGCACACGTAGGTCACATACGTATCCTAACTAAACACCAAATTAATATAAGCAAGTACTTGGTAGTTCGTGATCCAAGCATGCAAATAGTATCCAATAAACTATATCCAATTCGACTCAAAATATATTAATGTTATTAGCATTGCGTAAAAAATCTTCGATCCAGGATTGAATGCAATAATGTTATTTACAGTAAATCTGGTATCTTATGGTGTGGTCTACTTTTACCGTCAGGAAACTAGGACACGTCAAACCAAGTACACACGGTCAGTGTTTTGGGCCACGTGTCATTGTTTCCACTAACATCCAAAAAACAGACGTCGGTCATATATTTCTAGTTTTCTACTAGGCTCACAGTTCTACACACACCACCGCATGAACCGGTGACACACGTACTGTCACCGGCATGTCACTCAGTAATTATTGTCATTTTTTCTTTTTAAAATAAATAATATTATCCGATACAGTATTTGTTATGTGGAGCCCTAACTCGAGGTCTGTCTTGTAATTTTGGAAAATCCCATTAAAAACTTCCTTTAATATTTTTCCTAAAGAGAAAAGGTTTCCCGTTCCTTCTTGAACAAAAAAAAGAGCTTACCTTTTTTAAAACGCTCCTCTTGTGTCTTTTTTTTTCTTGATTTTACGTGTGCTCTACGCGAATTTAGTTTCTCTCTCTCATTTCCCTGTCGCTACCTTGGGTTGTGTAAAGTTAATCTCAAAAAAATCTATCCTTTTTTCAATGGAAATGGGAGTGAGAATCGATTAGAGTTGTTAGGGTTTTTGCGATTTTTTAGGCTTGTGTCGGTGATCTCGAGCGCGAAAAAAAAAAGGATTAGGGATTTAGGGGAAAAAGGTTATTCGGAAGCTGGTTTATGCTAAATCGTCGTGAAGGAAAATGCGAAAATCGTTCAAGGATTCACTCAAAGCTCTTGAAGCTGATATTCAGTTCGCCAATACCCTGTAAATCTCTCTCCTTTTTTCTCTCTGGTTATTATATATTTGGATTTTTTTGGTGGAATCTGATCGTGTTCTTAGTCTATAGTGGTTCATCGCTTCGGAAATTTGTTTGAAAATAAACTTTACGTACTGTTTACACGATTTTAAGTACTATCGAAGTTTCCAGATTGTTTTTTTTTTTTTTTTTTTTTTTGTCAGTTTAGATACTTTTTGTGAATCTGGAATCTGTTTTGGCTGCTGGGTTTGTTTTGCTGATGTTAGAATTAAACTTGAGACTTTGCGTTTACGCGACCAAATAATACCTTTGCAAGTCTCAGACGCTACCATCACTTTTGGTCTCAAATCACCCAAATCCTATATTGGTCAATTTCTTTTATTTTTTTGTCTTATAGTCTGTTCTTATCCCAAGTTGACTTAGTATACTACTGGATTAAGCTGTGAAGAAACATGTTCATGTTGCGAAGAACCAATGTTGTAGGGAAATCAGGAATTGGCTTTTTTTGTTTTTGTTTTTGTATTGAAGGGCATCTGAGTATCCAGAGGAGTATGATGGTGGCTGTGTGCAAATGCGATTATCTTACAGCCCGGCGGCTCATCTATTTATGTTCCTTCTCCAATGGACAGATTGTCATTTCGTAGGCGCGTTGGGATTGCTTAGGATCCTTATTTATAAGGTTGGTGTTTTACTTGATTTTGTATTATTGGATCTTGATCCTCTCTTGTTGTGTGCCTGATTCTCTGTTTTCTTATTTATTAGGCTTATGTTGATGGGAAGACCACAATGTCGCTACACGAGCGCAAAGCTAGTATTAAAGAATTCTACGGTATTGTCGAATCGCACACTAGTTAGAGTGGATATGGATTTCGATATTTTTTTCTTCTGACTGACGATGGATGTTTGATGGACAGATGTGTTGTTTCCTTCGCTATTGCAACTTCACGGAGGGATAACGGACGTAGAAAAAAGGAAACAAAAGGAGATATGCGACAAACGATACCGGAAAAAGGACAGAACAGAGAAAGGAAAGATGTCGGAAATCGATTTGGAGAGGGAAGAAGAGTGTGGAATTTGCTTGGAGATTCGAAATAAAGTTGTTCTTCCTACTTGCAATCACTCCATGTGCATAAATTGTTACAGAAGCTGGTATAATAATCTTTTCTCTTTTTAGTCACTTTTCACCGTATATCTCTTTATCTTTCTTTTGTCGTAATTTCGATGTTTTTTTGTGTGTGTTTGGTTTCAGGCGTGAACGGTCCCAGTCATGCCCGTTTTGTCGAGGAAGCTTGAAAAGAGTGAACTCGGGTGATTTATGGCTTTATACATCGAGCGTAGAGATTGTGGAGTTACCGGCGATTTACAAGGAGAATCTGAAGAGGTTGTTGATGTACATTGACAAGTTACCTCTCGTTACTTGTGATCCAACTCTTGTCCCTTACACTCCTCTTCCTCGGTAAAACATACATCGGTTCTTCTTCTTCTGCACATAGCATTTTCTACTTCATTCCCACTCTGTATATAAAATTCTCCTACTTTTATTACTAGTTTTTTTCAGTTTTTTTTGCATTCTGTGATTTGGATTTGTATAGAACAATCTCTGGTTATTGACATTTATATAGATCCAAATTCAATATTTGTTGTTTGGGGGGTACTCAATCACATTGTTGTTTGTCTTGGTTTACAATAAAATAAGAAGAACCGGTTGATTTTTCACTCAAACCGATTTGGTTTATGTATTTTTGTTCGGTTTAGTTGTTTGATCGTATTTTTTTGTGCATAATTTGGTTCATGGAGGAATCGATTGGTTCAATCTTAATTTGCAGCAATTTGAATGAGACATCGGACCGGTTGGCTTGTATATCAAACCGACGGTGGGACAGTTACATATTTACACGTGGCGTTGTGTAATTCGATAAGAACTTATTTTGCCCAATCAGATTATAGGTCATCTGGATTCTTTCGCCAGTAGGATCACCAGATAACACAGTGTTTGAGTAGATAAGGTTGATAGTGTTATCCACCGTTAGATGGATTTGTCAATCGATCCAACGGTTATAATCTTATCTCCAAGATAACACAGCTCCAATGAAAACTCATCTAAAATCACAGATTATAGAAATACACAAGTTTCTTCTCTGTCTTCTGAAATCACAAAAACACAATCGCCGGAGATGGCCGCAACTTCCACCGCCGCTGCAGCTACTTCTTCGATCATGGGTTCTCGGGTAGCTCCCGGTATCAATTCCGGTTTGGGACGGTTCACTGCCCGGTTTAGTTTCGGAAAGAAGAAGGCAGCTCCCAAAAAAAAGACGCCGGTGACTACGGACCGGCCTTTGTGGTACCCAGGAGCTCAATCTCCAGAGTGGCTCGATGGTTCGTTGGTTGGAGATTACGGATTTGATCCTTTCGGTTTAGGTAAACCGGCTGAGTATCTCCAGTTCGATATTGATTCACTAGACCAGAATCTGGCTAAGAATTTGGCCGGAGACGTGATCGGAACCCGTACCGAAGAGGCGGATGCTAAATCGACGCCGTTTCAGCCGTACAGTGAAGTGTTCGGAATCCAGAGATTCAGAGAATGTGAGCTGATTCATGGACGGTGGGCTATGCTCGCCACTCTCGGCGCTCTCTCCGTCGAATGGCTCACCGGCGTTACTTGGCAAGACGCCGGAAAGGTATGGCTTCTTCCTCCGCCGCTAATTTTATCGCCGGAATATATGAATATTGGCGTTTGCGTTTGGGATTATTTGAGACTCAAATAGAAATGTAGTGAAAATACCACTAAACATAGAATGTCTACTAAAGTCTAATAAGTTAGTGTAGTGAGCTAGCTATATAATAATTGCGTTTGCGATTATTTATGACTAATAGAAATGTACTAGCTAAAAACGGTTGATTTTGGGTTTGCATGTGAGTGTTGTTGAGATTATAATCAATTTTCAGGTGGAGCTTGTTGATGGATCGTCCTACTTGGGACAGCCATTACCGTTCTCGATCTCGACATTGATTTGGATCGAGGTTTTGGTGGTCGGTTACATCGAGTTCCAACGAAACGCCGAGCTCGACTCGGAGAAGCGTTTGTACCCGGGAGGCAAATTCTTCGACCCGCTAGGTTTAGCGTCTGACCCAGAGAAGAAGGCTCAGCTTCAATTAGCTGAGATCAAGCACGCGCGTCTTGCGATGGTTGCGTTCTTGGGATTCGCGGTTCAAGCGGCTGCAACGGGTAAAGGTCCACTCAACAATTGGGCTACTCATCTCAGTGATCCACTTCACACCACCATCATCGATACCTTCACCTCTTGAAAATCATGTCTGTCCATTATCATCTCATCGTAAAATGTAATTTTCATTATGAAAAAGACATAATTTGGCCGTTATGTATAAACAAAGCTATGATGAGACTGAAATCGCGTTTTGTGGTTATAGTTTGAAACTTGTTTGGGCTTTTGTTCGTTTAGCCTCTTTACTTGGCCCATGAGTCATAACATTATACCGACTCGTTATAGATTATGAAGAAGAAACTATATCCTCAACTTTGGACCTTTGGTATATAATTGTATAGTCGTAGAGCTTCTATCAGAAAGATTTTAAAATAGAATTGGCTAGACATTTGGAGATAGAAGAAAAAAAGTTCTGTGGAATGAAATAAGAAGATACCTGGTAATTGAGAATGGAGATGATAAAAAGGTTAGAATTGGAGAGCAAGAAGTTCTGTGGAAGAAGTGCTAAAGAATCTTATGGCTCAAAAGACCATATTGAGATTAGAACCTGCTCCTATGATCTGTTGTGATTCTAACTTTGGTAAAGGACCGGTTTTTGATTACGATTCAGTAGGTTCAGCGTCAAATAGAGGTATGAAGTCTGGTTCGGATAAAAAGTATTGATGAAAGAAGCGATTGATAAAGGCGTAGCCATGAGATGGAATCCAGATGTTTCTCAAATGAGGAGTGATGAGTATGGTTTCTTCTCTGATCAGAACAATCTTTCCTCTGGTTCAACGGTTAAAGGGGTAGGTTTCTTTGAAACTGGACCTTCCAGAACAAAAGGAAAGGGTGCTAAATTCAGAAGAAGACCTCCCAAATCTCAACGTAAACCAAGAGGCAGGGGAGCGATAGGAGAGGACATGGAGGTTGAATTAAAGAGAGGAGCAGACGTTGGGAATGATTTAATCAAGAGGGCAGGGAAAGAAATTGCAAGGATCACCAAGAATCCTAAACTTGGTAAAAAAAGAGATAGTCCCAATGGAGGGACTGTCCAATTCCCAATGAGTTTCATGAGCTGGAATTGCCAAGGATTGGGACGGTCTCAAAATTTGGTAATTCCTCGGCTAAAGGAAATGTGTCAAAAACATTTCCCAGAGCTGTTGTTCTTGATGGAAACGATGCACAAAAGGAATGTTTTGGTTGACTTGCAGGAATGGTTAGGTTATGAAAAAGTATATACCGTTGACCCTATTGGAAAAAGTGGTGGTCTTGCCCTTTTTTGGAAGTCTAATATAGTGGTGGAGGTTTTGTTTGCGGATAAAAATTTGATAGATGTGAAGGTGGATATAGGAGAGGGCCCTTTTTTTGTATCTTGTATTTACGGTGATCCTGGTGGTTCCCTTCGGCCTTATTTGTGGGAAAGGATGGCTAGACTTGGTGTAAATAGAAAGGAGGTGTAGTGTATGTTTGGTGACTTTAATGATATTATGCATAATGGGGAAAAAACGGGAGGTCCTAGTAGGAAGGATGAAGTATACAAGGGCTTCAATGATATGCTTAGTGCATGTGAGATGCAGGAGCTTATCAGTTCTGGGAACAGTTTCACGTGGACTGGAAAGAGATTTGAGCTATTAATTCAATGTAAATTGGATAGATGTTTTGGGAATAAAGCATGGTTAAAGAAGTTCCCGGTTTCAAACCAAGTGTTTCTAGAGAAGAGAGGATCGGATCATAGAGTCGTGTTAATTAACCTTGTATCTTCCTCTGATGCTTTTAAAGGCAACTTTCGATTTGATAAGAGATTTTTAAATAAGCCTTTGGTCAAGGAGACTATTATGCAAAGCTGGAATTTGGTTAAAAATGGTGGATCTGGATCTTTTTCGGTCTCGGAATGCTTGAGAAACGTGAGAAGGGGTCTAAGTCATTGGAAAAGAGATAATAACCTGAATTCTAGAGACCAAATTGTGGCGATTCAAATTGCTTTGGAGATAGAAGAGTCTAAGAATCCTCCTGAATGGATTGTAGTCTGAAGCTTAAAAAAAGAATTGAGATTAGCTTACAAAGAGGAAGAAATTTATTGGGGTCAGAGAAGTAGAGACCAATGGTGCTTATATGGAGACAAGAACTCCAAATTCTTCCATAATTCGGTTAAAGCTAGTAGAGGAAAAAGAGGATTGAAAAGCTAAAGGATAGGAATGGTTTCTTCCATTCTAGTGAACCTTCTAAGGGAGACATCGCAGTTAATTACTTTTTGGAATTATTTACTTCTTCTGATCCTTCGAATTTTCAAGAATTATTCTTAGGGTTCAGCCCTAGAGTGACTGAATTGATGAATGAGGAGTTGATTAAACCGGTCACAAATGATGAAGTTAAGGAAGCTGTTTTTTCAATTAAAGCATCGAGTGGACCGGGGTCAGACGGAATGACAGGTCTTTTTTATCAAAAATATTGGGACGTAATCAAAGTTAAAGTGACGCAGGAGATTCAAGGTTTTTTCAGGGATGGTGTTTTTCCTTCTGAATGGAATTATACGCTTTTATGCCTTATCCCCAAGGTCACTAAACCCACTTCCATGACCGAAGTGAAACCAATCAGTTTGTGCTCGGTGAACTACAAGATAATAGCAAAGATCTTAGTTAGAAGACTCCAACCTCTCTTACCTTCTCTAATTTCTCCTTACCAGTCGGCCTTTGTTTTGGAAAGAGTTATTTCAGATAACATCCTTATTGCTCTTGAGATTGTTCATAGTTTGAGATCTCACCCTCAGGCTGCTACGGAGTTTTTAGCTATTAAGACGGATATGTCAAAGGCGTATGATAGGGTTGAATGGCTTTATATTAAGAGATTGTTGGTGGTGTTGGGCTTTCATCATAGGTTTGTGGAATGGATCATGTTCTGCATTTCTTCAGTGTCCTTTTCTGTTTTGATTAATGATCAACCTTTTGGATTGATTAAACCTTCCCATGGGATTAGGCAAGGAGACCCGCTGTCCCCCTTTTTGTTTGTCCTTTGCACTGAAGGTCTCACTCACATGATGAACAAAGCGAGAAGAGCTGGATGGTTGAACGGAATTAGTTTTTCGAATCAAGGGCCGGTTATTAATCATCTTTTGTTTGCTGACGATAGCCTTTTCGTGTGCAAGGCTAACATAGATGAAGTAAGAGTTATGTTTCAGATTCTAAAGGTGTATGGAGAAGCCACGGGCCAAATGATAAATCTTGCTAAATCTTCTATCACCTTTGGTAGTAAAGTCGGAGAGGAATTGAAACTTAACCTCAAGAGCATTGCTGGTATTCACAATGAAGGAGGAGCAGGTGTTTACCTGGGATTACCAGAATATTTTAGCGGATCTAAGATTGACATGCTAGCTTATATCCATGAGAAGCTCAACCTCAGAATGTCGGGTTGGTTCGCCAGATTATTATCTCAAGGAGGAAAAGAAATTTTGATAAAAGCTATTGCCTTCTCCATGCCTATTTATGCTATGTCTTGCTTCAAGCTTCCGAAGGCTACAATTCTAAGCTCACTAGCGCTGTGTCCTCCTTTTGGTGGAACTCAAGGGAAGAAAAGAAGAAGATGCATTGTGTTAGGTGGGAGAGACTTTGTTTGGATAAAGAGTTGGGAGGCCTTGGGTTTAAAGATTTGGAATGTTTTAATCAGGCCTTGCTCGGAAAACAAGCGTGGAGGATCATTCAATTTCCTGATAGTCTATTAACATCTTTCTTGAATAGCAGATACTTTGATTCTATGGATTTTTTAGAAGCGTATGTGCCTAAATGGGCTTCGTATGGTTGGAGGAGTTTAATTCATGGTAGAAACTTGATAAGCCAGGGATTGAAGAAAGAAATCGGCAATGGTGAATATGTGAGAGTTTGGACAGAGTTGTGGATTGAGGGGAATCCTATGAGAGCTCCTTTGATTAAGATTTTTTCTATAGATTTAAACCTTAGGGTTTCTGATCTAGTGGATGTGGGAGCGAGAGGTTGGAATATCCTTCTGTTAAACCAATTATTCTATCATCAGGATGTGCTCAGTATTTTAGCTATGAAACCGGTGGTAAACAAAGATGATTTTTGGACATGGAAGCCGACCAAAAGTGGCGATTATTCTGTTAAGTCAGGGTATTCTCAAGCTTTTCTTGCAAGTAAAGGTGATTCTATCAGAAAGGCGCAAATGCTTCCATCCACTAACGATCTTATAAACAAGGTTTGGGCTGTCATATATTCCCCTAAGATCCAAAAATTCCTTTGGAAAGCTCTTAGTGAGGCGGTTCCAGTGGTTGATCAGTTAACTAAAAGAGGAATTAAGATTGATTCAAGGTGCCAAATTTGTGGTTCAGAAGGTGAATCCATTAATCACGTGCTCTTTGTTTGTAGCCTTTAACAAAGAGAATACCCAGAATCTTGTCTTATGTTATTTAGGGCATAAGCCAATGTATTTATACACATATGAGATTAAGAAGAATGGAAAATATACATATGAGTAAATCTAGGAAATGGAAACTATCGACATAATGTAATATATCCTAATACCTCCCCTCAAGTTGGCGCGAAGAGATTGCGAATGCCCAACTTGAAAAGAAATGCATCAAACTCCTTTTTACCTAACGCCGTAGTAAGTATATCCGCCAATTGTTCTTTAGTAGAAACATGAACCGGTTTGACCACCCCACGTAAAATTTCATCATGAACAAAATGACAATCTGCCTCGACATGCTTCGTACGCTCATGAAAGACCGGATTGTTACTAATTTGGATCGCTGGTTTACTATCACACCGAATTGTCATAGGTTGAACATGGTCGATGCCCATTTCACCAAGAAGACCTTTAATCCCCATGAGTTCGCGTGTAACCTTCGTCATTGCTCTATATTCGGCCTCTGCCGATGATCGAGAAACTGTGTCCTATTTCTGAGTCCTCCATGAAATGGGAGAGGATCCAAATTGAACAATCCATCCTGTGAGGGACCGACGTGTTAAAGGGCAAGCGGCCCAGTCCGAATCACACCAACCAGTGATATGTAATGGTGAATCGGCCCGAAGATGAATACCTTGTCCAATGGTACCTTTTAGATACCAAACTACTTTTATAGCAACGAGCCAATGTTCAGCCTTAGGCGAGTGCATAAATTGGCTCAGAACATGAATCGAATAAGTAAGATCAGGGCGAGTGGCGGATAAATAAATAAGACGTCCAACAAGCCGGCGATAACATTCCGGATCAGCAGGTAAGGGACCATCAACAAGACTTAGTTTATGATTTTGGTCAATCGGGGAACCAACTGGTTGACAACCAAGAAGACCCATTTTTCAACTATATCAGATGCATATTTGCGTTGGCAAAGGTAAATGCCAGAGGAATTACGAGTGACCTCCAAACCCAAAAAATATTTAACAAGACCAAGATCCTTCATGTGAAAACATGTAGACAAATAGTTCTTGAAAGTTTGAATTACCTCAGAAGAGTTTCCGAAAATAATCAAATCATCAACATATACCAAAATATGAAGAGAAACATCACTCTTGGAATAGACAAAGAGAGAGTAATTTGACCGGGTTTGATTAAAGCCATAGGTACGAAGAGCATCTGCAAGTTTAGCAAACCAACACCTCGGAGCCTGTTTCAAACCATATAGAGATTTTTGTAGATGACAAACACGCGTTTCTCCCGGAGATGATTTGAAACCTTGAGGTAGTTTCATATATACTTCTTCATCCAAATTCCCATGAAGAAATGCATTATGAACATCCATTTGGTGCACTTCATGATTTTTCTTTACAATAATATCCAAAAATAAACGAATCGTTGTCATTTTTGCGACAGGCGCAAATGTCTCTGTATAATCCAACCCTTCTGTTTGATGGTTTCCAAGAAAAACAAGACGGGCTTTATAACGTTCAATCGTGCCTTCAGAATTATACTTAGTAGTGAACACCCATTTGTTGCCAAGAGCTATCTTTCCCGGAGGAAGTTCTTCGAGTCTCCAAGTTTGATTAAGATCAAGCAAAACAAATTCACAATCAACAGCCTTTGCCTAGTCTTTCGATTTCATAGCTTCAGTAAACAATTGTGGCTCAACAGTAGTGGTCAAGGCCAGTAAGAAATTACGATGATTAGGCGAAAAACGTTCACATGACATATAATTAGCTATGGGATAGACCGTACTTGAGGGCTGAGGAGAAGGTGGAGTGGAGAGAAGAGAAGAGGGGCTAGTAACGGAAACAGTACCAACTACATAATCATGAAGCCGTGTAGAAGGGATCTTATGACGATAACCCTCACCAAGAGTTTCTGCTGAGTCAGTTGCTGTTGTAGTAGCTGAGTCAATTGCGGTTGTAGTAGCTGAGTCAGTTGCTATTGTAGTAGCTATAGAATTAGAGTCAGGAAACTCACTAGCTACAGGGACAACTTCAGGAGATGTTTCCACTACTGTGGGCTGCTGAGTTGTGGCAACCACTGGCGGAACAACAACTATGTCTTCCACAAATGACATTGTCGGGGAATCAAGTCGTAATTCATCCGTAATCAGAGAAGAACCAACAGCGGAAAAAGGGAACTTATCTTCTTGAAACACAACATCACGAGAGGTGAAAAATATTTTACGTTCCAAATCATACAACTTCCATCTTTTCTTGCCATATGGATACCCCAAAAATACACACCTTCGACTACGAGAAGCAAATTTATCGCCTTTATGATCAAGATTATGAGCAAATGCCAAGCATCCAAACGCGCAAGTGTTTGTAAGAAAAAGCATGACCATAAAGTATCTCAAAAGGAGTTTTGTGATGAAGCAAAGGTGACGGAGTACGATTAATAAGATAAGCAGCCATAAGGATGCATTCTCCCCAATATCTAATAGGTAGATTAGCATGGAATCTAAGTGCGCGAGCAACATTTAAAATATGACGATGCTTACGTTCAGCTCGACCATTTTGTTGTGGTGTGTGAACACATAAAGTTTCATGGAGAATCCCTTGTTCACGAAAAAATGGTGTAAGGCACATGAACTCGGTGCCGTTATCACTGCGAACCGTTTTTATCTTCTTGGAAAATTATCGTTCTATCATTGACAAGAACTCACGTATCTGTTGAGAGACCCTAGATTTATCGAGAAGTAAATAAACCCAAACTGCACGAGAATGGTCATCGACGATTGTCGAAAAATATATTGATCCACAGAAAGTAGTAGTTTGATACGGACCCCAAACATCACAATGAGTCAAATCGAAAATCTCTTTTGCATTATTTGAACTATCCGGAAAAGACTGCCGAGTTTGTTTAGCTCGAAAACAAATTTCACAACTCTTAATTAAAGATTCATTACTACTACTAGAAGAAGTGCTAAATCCTGAAACAACACCGGTAACTTGAGGAGAAGGATGTCCCAAACGATTATGCCACAAAACCAAATCATCTCGTATCCTTGTTTGACATGACATGATAGTCTCGATTTCTCGAAACTGGTACAACCCTTCTCCCTTTCTTTCACCCGCTCCAATCAGCGTCCTCGTAATACGATCCTGTAAAATCATCAACCTATCAGTAAGCTGCCCCACAAGATAGTTATCGGTAACTAATTGACCAAGAGAAATCAAGTTGGTATGAAATCCTTCAACAAAATAAACATTGCGCAAGGACATATTAGATGTAAGTCGGATTATCCCTTGTTTAGAAGCACATGCGTTCTTTCCAGCATGTAAAAGAACAGAGAGAGGCATAATATCTCGAAGATCCTCGAACAGGTCGCCGCCGTCATATGATGGGTGGCACCTGTATCTAAGATCCAATAAAAATCAGTATCCTTACCACCAGATTGTGTCGCCGATTGGCCAGCATTAATCACCCGTTGTACGATACTCTATTGATCATCAGTAAGACCACTTAGTCCTTGATGATCATTTTCCATAAGCAGCGAATTGTTGTTCATAGTGGCTGAGTTTGCACTACCCAGCTGCGTTGTATTAGCTCGTGGTACAAACCCACGACCACGTCCAAGAGAGCCACTGGCAGGAGGACGAGGACTGAATTTGTTGCGAGATTCATCCGGCCACCATTTAGGATATCCAACAATCTTAAAACAATAACTTGCTTCATGTCCTTGTCTTCCACACGCTGTACATTGCCGAGAAGGATCGCAATTGCTTGTGCTAGCTCAAAATGTTCCTGATACAACATGTTTTGACACATCGCGTGTCCACACTGGGGCAGATTGACGAGACCCCATTGAAGAAGATGCTTGCGAAGCAAAACCCATCACAACGACTTCCTTGGATGCACTTGATCGTATCGTCTCATTTTGCACAATCGTTTGATAGACACTATCAAGGCCAGGGAGCGGTGTAATCGCACACAATTGAGACCGAACAAGACCATGAATGGAATCATCCAATCCCGATAAAAAATCATGCACACGAAGAATCTCTTCTTCTTTCTCACGAGCGGTGTTGAGATCACACTCGCACTTTCCGCAACTACATCTTTTTGAATTCATACATTCATCAATACCATCCCATAACTTTGTTAAGCGAACAAAATACTCATCTACCGATGAATCGTTCTGTTTACAAGCAGCCAACGAGTTACGAAGTTGTTGCAATTGAGCACCACTCTTGATCGAGAATCGTTTCTTGATAATATCCCATAAATCCTTGGCAATTTCACGAGTAGAAAGAGAGGATCGGATCTTTGGCTCGATTGTTTGCTTGATCCATCCTACCAACAAGTTATTGTTGGCCATCCAGTCTTCGAGATGAGAAGACCCTGCTTCAGGTTTTGGGATACTTCCGTCGAGAAAGCCAAATTTCTTCCGTGAGCTAAGAGCCATACGGAAGTTGATGGCCCATTCATCATAGTTCAAACCATTGAGCAACGGTTGAGAGATAATTGCACCCGGATTATCACTAGAAGTAAGATCATAAGGAGAGATGGTCTTATACTTTGGATCCGAATCGACAACAGAGGTAGTAGGAGGAGGAATCGTCATAGCAACAAAATCAAAGATTCAAACAAGCCGAGAAGCTTAAGAGAGAATGAATCCAAAACCTCAAACAAAGAAAGAGAATAACTCTGAACCGTAGAGAGGAAACAGAGCAAACGAATAAAACACATCTTGTGTGAGAAGCAAGCGGCGCAAGAGAAAAGAAAATTAGGGCTCCTAGATCGATGGCTCTGATACCATAACAAAGAGAATACCCAGAATCTTGTCTTATGTTATTTAGGGCATAAACCAATGTATTTATACACATATGAGATTAAGAAGAATGGAAAATATACATATGAGTAAATCTAGGAAATGGAAACTATCAGCATAATGTAATATATCCTAATAGCCTTACTAGACAAGTCGGGGCGTTATCCTCCTTTCCGGTTCCTGAACATGGTTTTGAGAGGGAGGCTATTTTCCCTAACTTTTCTTATTTATTTAAGGCTTCAAAGAATGTATCTATTCCGGTGAACATTAGGAGAAGCTTCCCTTGGTTACTTTGGTATATTTGGAAAAATAAAAATGGTTTTTGTATTGAAGGGAAAGCTTTCTCGTCGATGGAAGTGGTAAACAAAGCCTTTGCAGAAGCTAGCCAATGGTTTGAGGCTCAGGATATTCCCGATGGCATTATTGGGATCTCGGAGGAGAATAGAGTCAATAGATCAACTAAGAAATGGAGTCTTCCCCCAGAACTTTGGTTAAAATGTAATATTGGATCCTCTTGGTCTAGAAGAAATAGAGTGGCCGGAGGTGCTTGGGTGGTAAGAGATCATGAAGGAAAAGTTAAATTTCATAGTCGTAGAAGCTTTGGGGATATTAATTCGTTAGAGGAAGCTCAGCTTTGTGTTCTGCTATGGTGTCTAGAAAGCATGAAGAGTCTTCATTTATCTAAGTTAATAGTGGCGACGGAAGCAGGAGATTTAGTTGATGCCATGGAACGTCCTCAAGCTTGGCCCTCCTTTGGGTTTCAGATTAACGAAATTCGGCTAAGAAATGAAGGAATTATTGAATGGAAGCTAGTTAAGGAAGCTAAAGAAGCTAATAGAGGGGCAAATCTCATTGCTCAAAGTGTCACTCAAGATGGTAGGATGAGTTCGTATATAGGTTTTGGTCATCCTTCTTGGTTGAATGGGTTATTTGTAAGTGAGAGTGTCTTCCCTCTTTGTTAGATTTCTGGTTTGGAGTAGGGTTAAGTTTTTGGTTTCAGGTTCTCATGTCTGTGATTCTCTGTTTTTGAGCCTTTGGAGGACCTGTATGTTAATGGTTGTTTTCCTTGTCGTTGTAATGTTTGGTAACATCCTTGTTTAATAATAATATTCAGATGTTAAAAAAAAAAAAAAAAAATATTTGGATGAACATGGAGAGACTTGTCTTGTGAAGTTTCATTGAAAACGATGTCGTTATCTCTGTCACTGTTCCGTAATTTGGGAGGATATTGAATAAACGTACTTTCAAATTTTTGAATTAGAAAAATACATACATCTACCAGGTTCAATTACTTGCTCGTATGCACCGAAGAAAAAATTACAAAGATTTCTTCAAGTTATTGTACGCAAAGGCTTGTTGACCAAAAAAAAAAAAGATTGTACGCAAAGATCTTAATTTTTAGTTCTTACCATTTTTTTATTATAAATTTTCTTATCATTAAAAATTAAGAACTTCAGTAAGAAATTTTAGATTCTTGCTCCTCCAACAATAGATTTAAATTTAGGAAAATTGGCCCAATAGCACCCAAAAAAATTGTAACTTAAAATCTAGCCATTTTTCCTAATTTCAATGGATTAGATAAAGCCACATAAACTTATTTTGGTTAGATTTCTAATTATTATTTTTTTGTTGGTTATTGTTGCAAATCACCCTTTAAATTTTTAGTGCTTAAAAAACAGTAAATAGATTGTTTTTTTTTCCATACTAACAGTCAACAAATGGAACATACCTCATTGAAGCAAATAGAAAATGTCCCAATTCAGGTGTTCAATAAATGGAACATTGTTTGTAAATTGACTTACCAGAGAGATAGAAAGCTTACAAAAGCATTGGAAATGGTTGTACAAAAGGCAAGCTTGGTCTCACCCTGCAAAGTTGCCAAAACATATAGTCTGATCTTATCTAGTTCTTGACGCAAACATGCTCAAGGATTCCGATTTTTCAAATAATCTTTACAAAGACACCAATTTAAGTTGCTCTTGAGCTGCTAATAACTTGCAAGAACAATTCTAAAGAAGGAACAAAAGATGTAAGAAAGTTGCATTATTTGATAACAAAGAAAAAAACAGCTGGAGATTCCACTGGCATTGAGATTACAGTTAGCTTTGGTAATGAAAAAAACCCCAGTTGTCTCTCTTTTACAACAACAGAAAAGAAGAAAATTTAAAGAAATCAACAACGAATTGATTGTAATATCTATACACAGAATAATTATTCCTTTGGGATTCATCTTAACATTTAACAAAATATCGGTATTTAGTGTCGTTTCCACGGGGACCATTAGGAAAACATGTAGTAATATTGCTATATAATGCTTGAATAATCTATCAGTGACGTTGGACAAAAATATTATCTAACACTAACATAGAAAACATTTGAAATTTTCACTAATTACTGATTAGTTATTACTTCTTAGTAAGAAAATGTTGAAAAGAAAGAGAAGTAAATACTCCGTGCATAACTACTGTATAATTTTGCGAATTACTACTATCCATAATTAACAATTTTCGTTTACTAATTGATTAATCAGAATATTAAATTGCTTACACGAGAAAGAAAAAAAAACTCGAATTAATTAACATAAACAAAATTAGACGCAGATGTACAGTGTACACTATCCACTAATCACTAATTAGAGAAGTTGAAGAAATTCTAGTGACGAAAGAAGAAGCGATTGAGCTCGACGATACATATCCTACAAATCTCGATCCAAAATGACTTGTCGAAGAATTTGAAAATCCCCAATCATCTTCAATCTCAGCAACATCCTCGTCACCGTTCAAATACCTAAGCACGACTCTCATCGACGGTCGCGACGCCGGATTTTGGTGACAACAGAGCAATCCAACGGCGAGAGCTAGCCTTGCTTCCCCGTCTTCGTAATTAGATCCAAGCCTCGGATCGATCGCACTGAGAATCTCGCCTCTCGTTTCAAGCTCCATAACCCAATCAGCTAAGAAGAAGCTACCGGAATCCGTAGGTTTTCTCCCGGAGACGATCTCTAAAAGCAAAACGCCAAACGCGAAAACATCAGACGCCGATGATGGTTTTCCGTTCCGAGCTAGCTCCGGTGCCATGTAACCGATAGTTCCGGCGAGTGCCGTTGTCTGCGTTAGCGATCCGCGTTCGTAAAGCCTCGCGAGTCCGAAATCTCCCAATCTAGGGTTCATGTTTGATTCAATCAGGACGTTACTAGGTTTCACGTCTCTGTGAATCACGATCTGTTCCCATTCCTCGTGGAGATACAACAACCCAGACGCGATTCCATTTGCGATTTGAAAACGCGCGTTCCAGGATAAAACGGCGCCGCTTCGTCTCGGAACACTGTAGAGCAGCGAGTCTAAGCTTCCGTTTGGGATGTAATCGTAAATCAACAAGAGATCGTTTTTGTGTTTGCACCATCCATGGAGATTCACCAGGTTCTTATGCCTTAACTTTCCTAAACTTTCGATCTCTGCGACAAATTCTCGAACACCTTGCATGCTATTCGGAATTATCTTCTTCACTGCGATTTGATTCGAATTCGGTAGTTTTCCTTTGAAAACGGTTCCAAATCCTCCGGTTCCGATTATCCCAGTCTCTTTGAATCCATCAGTGGCTACGTAGAGATCTCTGTATCGAAATCTGCGAGGATGATCGATTTCCCAGTCTTCAAGAATCTCTTCTTGTTGCAATCGCTTTTTGTACATGACGAAGAAGAAGAGTAACACAAGCATGATCACCAAAACAGCTGATGAAGCCACGATTAGAACTATGATCTGAGAATTGAAACCTCTCTTCTTCGCCGTGTTCGGAGGCGGAGGAGGAAGCTCCGAGAGTTCGAGCGTTTCAGCGATCGGAGTTTCTCCACCGCTCGAGAAACTCCAACCCATCAGGTAATGAGCACTTGACTGATCTCCTCTCCCTGTAGCTGCTGTGAATCCGACGTACATTTCTTCTTGCACAATCTCTAACAATTTTGGAACTTTTTGAGAGATCAATGGCTTTGTGGGCTTAAACCCCAATCTCGCCGGATAAACGGTGACGTTTAGCGTTTGTGTTGGTCCATCGTAATTTAAAAGAGCTTGAATTGGATTGCCACTCTCTAGCTGGAAGTCTTCTCTTTTGTTAGGATCATCATTAAGGTAATATACGACGGGTTCTTGCATATCCGAAGTGCGACTGTTGAAATTCAAACCGATGTCGTTTCCTATTCTGTCTGTATCGTCTCTGGCTCCTTGTACCGTGTCGAATTCCACCGCGAAAACGTGGTTCCGTGGATCACCATCGTTCTCTTTGTTGAGAACTCCCAAGTATTGTGCGGATCCGGCATTGGGATGGTTTGGGGTTGGAGATAGTGTGAATGTGAATCCGAAACCTCCGTTGCTTGAGCTTGAAGGGATTATGACGAATACGAAAGAAGTGCTAAAGGAACGAATCGTGGCGTTTGTGGAATCTCTATTACTCTCGAGCAATCTCACCGGTTTGTGGTAGAAAGCTGTACCAGTAACGTTTGAGCCTCGGTTAGTGAGTCTCAATAGTCCGTCGGGTTTGATCGTCGCAGCTCCTCCTGCAATGCGAATCTCTGATTCGTTTCCTTTGAAACCTCGGAAAGTAAACTCAGTTTTTGTTACCTGAGCTCGAATCTTTGAGACGCTCAAAAGGAGGAAAAGGCTGAATAATAGTGAGACTAAGACCATTGATCTTGCAGTGCTCATGAGTAAGCAAAATAAAGAAGGAAAGAAGTAAAATAGTTAGGAGTTTCCTGGTTTTGAGATTTCAATTTATGAACATTAGAGTTTTGTTTTTTCTTACAGATTGTGTGATTGTAATGAAAATCAACGAAGGAGACCAGAAGAGGAAAATTCGACGCAATGAATAAGAAGAAACTTCTTCTTTTCTGCTCAATGTTCACACCATTGTATATTGAAAAAATGAAAATATCACTATATTTGAAAATATCATTATTTATTTTTGACAAATAATTTATTCATTACGACCAGAATACTATCATTATCATTTATCTTCTTTTGAAACAAAAAAAAAAATCATTTATCTTCTTCTAGAAATACAAGAATTATGGAAGACGAGGTCTTGCCAGTTTGTGTATCATAAACGAACGTATCCCACACGAACTCTGGGGCTAATCTGTTAGCCGTCGCCTTATGTATTTATATATCATAAACGAACGTATCCCACACGAACTCTGGGGCTAATCTGTTAGCCGCCGGCTAATGTATTTTACCTTGTATTTCACTTTGGTTTTAATAAAGTTACTAGATGATAAAAAAAAAATATATATATATATATACAAGAATTATGGCAATGTTATATTGCTTGACCTTTGTTTTAAGCCCAACCGATTTGACCAACACCCACAAAAACAAAAACAACAAAGAGACGCAACTATCAGGCTGCCTTACAACATTTTCAAGACGTTTACTTTTAAAATTTCTGAAATTGTATATTTTTCGTTCGGAACAAAGAAACAGATGACTATAAAAATAGTCACCTGGACTTGGATATTTGTGTTAAAACCTTTAAAATAAAATGTCCAATGGTACTATTGTTCAACACGTATAAGTGTTTTTCTCATGTATCAAGGCTTTACTCTTATTATCTTTTTTTTTTTTTTTTTTTTTTTTTTTTTTTTTTTTTTTTTTGTCAACAACTCCATATATTACATCACATTTGGTCGGTAGAAGCATCCCGAAATCGGGTACTTTCTATCGACTCATCGAGATCTACATGAGAAAATAAATGGTTACGTGTTCGTGCCGCTTTTGCAAGGGCATCGGCACGGTCATTACATGAACGAGGAATATAAACTAGTTGAAAGGACATAAAGTGTTCTCTAAGTTTTGCGAAGTGATCGAGCTCAGACTGGAAAGCTGGCCAGTCTATCGGATCGTCGGTCATCGTCAATAAGTTTGAGCAGTCCGTCTCAAATCGGGCCCTAAGTATACGCTTCTGAATTAGACAATCCATCGCCCAGAGGAGTCCCTCAAACTCTGCATGTAAAGCTGATAGACTTCTTCGACAACCCTGCTTGCCGGTGTGAGTTTGACCTGATATGTCAGTGAGAAACCATCCGAGACCGCTAGTGGGCCCTTGATTCGCCCAAGATGCGTCCACTTGGCAGATCGGGATATGTGGGTGCTCGGATCGGGTGGTATCTTCCGTCACGGTAGTATCTCCTTCCTCCCCTCCGTCTTCTTCTCTAGCCAAGTTTGCGCACCTCCAACTTTCTTCCTCTAGCTGGGCTACTTGGAGCGTAATCGCGGATGATACATTCTTTCCATTAAAGAGCTTGTCGTTCCTAGACTTCCAAATGAACCAAATGATCCACGGGAATGTATCCCTTTGTGGTTTGGGGAGACCCCTTTCTTTTGCCCTCCAAAATAGGAAATCCATATTTTGGCATAGGGATGTACTCGGGAAATAACCCGGAAGGGACGGATAGTCCGATAAAGCCCACACCTGCAGAGCCGGGGGACACTCAAAAATCATATGATTAATTGTTTCCTCTAGTGTACCACATCTGGGACAACTCTTATCGTTTCCAATGTGTCGGTAAGTCAGTCGTTGGCAAGTGGCTATACACCCTGTTAAGGCTTGCCACATAAATGTCGAAGCTTTCCGGGGGTCTTGATTTTCCATACTTGGCTAAGCAGACCCGTGATGCTCGGCTCAGATATCTGTTGAGGTTGTAGTTTTCTTTCGTTTGTGGTGTGTAGCAACTCATATCCAGATTTAACCGTATACATTCCTGATTTTGTATAACTCCACGCATAACTGTCTAGTTTGAAAGTTCTACTAGGTTTCAACCCCAGAATTAGGGCGACATCCTCGGGATGGAATAATTCTCGGATTCTTGTGTGATTCTATTCCGGTGAGTTATGTAGCATGAGGTCTTTAACCAGAAGATGGGGGTCTCGTCGAATATGTATATCTAGGCGTCTCGGTAAACGAGCCGGTTTGTCTGGAATCCAAGGTTCACTCCAAGTCTTGGTATTATATCCAGAGCTTATAGTCTTCTGAAGGCCTAGTCTGAGCAGGGGTTTAGCAGCCATAATGCTAGTCCAACCATACGAGGGGGATCTAGCCTCCCGATCTATCATCGGGGATGATTGGTGATAGTATCGTCCACGTAACACTCTAGCAAGGAGAGATGTTGGAAAGTGGATCAACCTCCACAATTGTTTTGCAAGGAGGGCTAGGTTGAACTCGTGAAGATCTCTGAATCCTAGTCCGCCTGCGTCTCGAGAGGTATAAATCTTATCCCAGGCTATCCAATGCAGTCCTCTACTATTTTGGCGGGAACTCCACCAAAAGTTGGATATTGCGCTCCTCAGTTTATCTGTGATACCCTGAGGGAGTAAAAAACACGACATAACATATGTCGGAAGGGCTTGTGCCACTGATTTTACTAGAACCTCTTTCCCTCCTTTGGAAAGGAATTTTGCAGACCAAGTGTTAATACGGTTGTTAAGGCAATCTTGAACATAGTTGAATACTTTGTTCTTAGAGCCACATATTTGTTCTGGTAGTCCTAAGTACATGCCCATACCTCCTTCGCTTGTTATTCCGATGGCTCTCTTGATTTCTCTTTTGATCTGCTGATCCACTCTATTCCCGAAAAATAGAGAGGATTTGTTGGGATTTAGTTGTTGACCAGATGCATCGCCATAGGTTTTGATAATTTTTAAGATCTCTGCACATTGCAGGACGTCTGCTTTGCAGAAAAAGAGACTATCGTCAGCAAAGAGGAGATGGGAGACTCTCGGGCTTGCTTGAGCAATTCGTAATCCTATTATACGGGATTCTTCCTCTGCTCCTTTGAGCAGGGAGATGAGAGCTTCCGTGCATAGTATAAATAGAAAAGGAGATAGGGGATCTCCTTGTCTAATTCCCCGGGCTGGTTTAATTCTTCCTTTCGGCACTCCATTTATCAAAACTTGGTACGATACCGATGACCCATTTTTCTGAAAATCCCAGTTTTAGCATAACGGCTTCTAGGAAACACCATTCTACCCGATCGTAGGCTTTACTCATGTCAGTATTCATGGCCATGAAAGTTTCTCTGCAACTCTTGTTGGTCCTTAAGGCATGAAAATTCTCTTGAGCGAGTAAAATATTATCCGTTATTTGACGTCTAGCCATAAAGGCCGATTGTGTCTCCGAAATTAGGTTCAGGAGGATCTTTTTTAGCCGGTTACAAAGGATCTTTGATATGATCTTGTAGGTGACGTTACACAAACTGATTGGCCTGAATTCTGTCATCGCCCACGGTCTGTTTATTTTTGGAATAAGACAAATGTTTGTTTGATTCAGTCGTGGATCGAAGGAACCAGTGTTGAAGAAGTCTTTTACTAGTTTTATTATGTCTTGGCCCACCACATGCCAGAATCTCTGGTAAAATCGACTTGTCATACCATCGGGACCCGGGGTCTTGTCTGGATTTATGTTGAACAAAGCTTCTTTTATTTCGGCTTCTGTCGGGTCGACCGTGAGTCGGTCATTATCAGTCTCTGAAACCTTCTCGGCAACATACCAGAGTGAGTCTTCCAAATTTTGAGGCTCTGAAGTGGTAAACAATGTCTCAAAATAATTGGTTGCAACTTTTGTGACGCCTTTTTCATTTTCCACCAAATGACCGTGCTTGTCCTTTACACAGATTATGCGGTTTCGAGCTCTCCGTTGTTTAGTTGTAGCATGGAAAAACTTTGTATTTCTGTCCCCGTGGCAGTGCCAAGTGACTCTACTCTTTGAGTGCCAATATATTTCTTCTTCTCAGAAGGCATGGAGGAGTTTTCTTCGGATTTCTTCCCCTTCTTCTAGGGTGGAGTCGTCATCGTTGTTAGCTCGGTCTAATTGATCTTTAAGTTCCTCAATTAGTTTGGCTGAGTTAGTGACCGTCGATTTCCTCCATCTCGATATGTATGACTGGCATGAGGATAATCTCTGGTGGAAATCCCTACGTGGGATTCCACTTGAGATGCCCCATCCTGTAGTCATAGTTTCTTTAAAATCGGGTTTCCCGATCCATCTTTTATCGAAACGGAAGTTTTTTCGCTTGTGTTGAATAGTGGATCGGACTCTCACTACCACTGGTCTATGGTCGGAACCCCAGAGTTTTTGATACTCCACCAAGGTGTGGGAAAAGAGATTGTGCCATTCTTCATTACCTATGGCTCAGTCAAGACGGCATTTTACTTTCGTTCGTATGTTACCAATTTTACGTCGTCCCACCCACGAGAGTGGGTTCCCCGTATGTGGGAAATCAACCATTCCACAATTATCTAACATAGTTCGGAACGGGATAATTGAGGACTCCGGTCGACTTCGTCCGCCTCGTTTTTCGTGATTTCCGGTGATTTCATTGAAATCGCTTATCATGAGCCAAGCATTTTGCCGAATTATACCCATTCTCGTTAGACGTTCCCACACACGTTCTCGGTATTCAACTACCGGATCACCGTACACAAAGGTCATAAAAACTTTATGTCCTTCAAAAGTAGATTCCACATCTATCATACGATTATCCTAATAAGAAATAATAACCGAAGGATCATTCATATAAAAGAGGGCAAGCCCACCGCTTTTGCCTCGCGGCTCAACGGTAAAAACATGATCATAACCAAATTCAACTTGCAAATCTTGCAGAAAATGTCTTTTGTTTTTGGTTTCCGATAAAAATAAAAAACTAGGTGAAAAACGACGATGGAGTTCTTGAAGATGATCTTTTGTCAAGTCGGCACCCGTGCCTTGACAGTTCCACGCGAGAACGTTCATGGAGTCGAGTGGAGTATATCCCCCAAGGCCAATGGGCCTGCAACATGAACTGGATCTGCTTCCTTGGATGAAACATAAGCCTTTGTTTTTCCTGATGGGCTTACAATCAGCCCGTTCATCTTAGTCTTGGTTTTAGCCTTTGGTGATACACGGCCCAACAATCTGTTCTTTATGCCGAAGCCGATTCCGATTCCCGGTGGATGAGTCGGGATCTTCTTCTTCGCTTGAGTCGGGTTCGGGGATTTTAAATTGGGGTTGTTGGTCGGAGATTGAGCACATGGTGGATCCGCAGGTGTTTTTCCGGTGGTCGGAGTAGTAAGGGTTTTGGGAATTTGAGCTTCCTTGGTCATAATCCCATTTGTTTCTTTCACCGGTATCGGGATTTCCGGATTGGGGATTGTCAGGTCTTGGGCTTGTTGTTCCTCACAAAACAGATCATAGCCAAGCAGATCTTCATTCTGGAGAAGTTCCTCCATGTAATCTTCATCTTCTTCGCCCTAGTCTTCATCATTCTCTTCGTCTCCGATATTCACTTTCTCGCCCATTGGGCTGACGAAGATATGTTCCTCTGTTATCGGAGCAGGGATATTTCCAAAGATAACCGTCGGTTCAGGCATCACCATGCTGGGATTTGGTAGGTGAGAGTCGATATCGTTGGTTTTGTTTTGATTTTCCGCTTCCGATTCCTCTTCTTCTGAAACCATGTCATACCAACTCTTCTTTTTTCCTTCTTTTTGAGTTATTTCTTTAATCGATTTTGCACTCTCTTTCGCTGCATCTGCAGGAGCTGTAATAGTCACTGAGGGTTCACCAAAACAGAGGCTCTTTTTCGCCGAGCTTCCAGTATCTGATGGTTCTCCAATTGCGATTGCCTTGCCTTTGTTCAAAGGTTCATTTTTCTTCTGTAAATCCAGTCGAAAGGGTCTGTTTCTTTGGTGTTTTGGGGATACATGTCTCCCTTTTGGCTTCTGGTTTGGGCGAATTTGATCCGAAATGATTTGTTGAGAGTCTTATGGTTTGGGGATAGGAGCTCTCCTTTCAGCCTCAACGCGAGGGGT
The DNA here is from genome assembly GCA_963576765.1 of Draba incana. Lineage (NCBI taxonomy): Eukaryota > Viridiplantae > Streptophyta > Magnoliopsida > Brassicales > Brassicaceae > Draba > Draba incana. The sequence goes on along the minus strand of OY755205.1, from coordinate 285,352 downwards.
ACTTCTTCGATCTTCCTTTCCCCGGTAAGAATCATTGAGTTTTGTTTCATTCTTTCGTAGCTTTTTGTTGGTAAAAGAGTCTTCATGTCTCCTTTTGCGGTAGATCTCGTCGTGGGTTGGTGAATGGGCACTCTGGTCTCTGTCTTTTTTGTAGTTTGGAGAAGAGTGGTGTTCTTGACGGTGTCGGGAGTTTGAGTCTAAACGTCTCCAGACATTATCTCTGGGATAGTGAGCAAGGAGACGAGATTCTTTGTCAGCTCTGTGGTGATTCATGGTGGTCTCCTTCACTTCTCTGAGGCTTTACTCTTATTATCACCCAAATGTATTTGTCATATTAATCGGTTATCAATTTTACTTTGTAACACATATGTCATAGTTTCGCTATCGTCCATATTTGTTTACTCATTTGATTACGTACTACTTAGCTATCTTACGTCATGTCGTAAATAAATCATGGGCTTCAAATGGCGACAGTGCAGTGAGGGTAAAATAAACACGAAACAGTGCAAGATGTTTTGTTTTGTTTCGTTTAAAGTCTTTACTTTATCTATTCGAAACTATAATTGTTTCAGCTTCATCTATTAGTAAGGTGTATACGGATTATCAATTAGATGATAAGCTCGAAAAAAAAAATCAACAACCAAATCCTTTACATATTAAATCACAATAGTGACTTGAAATCATACTATTATCTCCAAAAGGAAATCTTTTGCCATATATGCCTTCATTAATATAAAATTGATTGATTTAACAATAAATTCATAATTGACAAGACTATCTTAAAAACCAATTATGGTGATCAAGAGATTAAAGATAAGTCAAAATCAAAATCGATTTTTTTTTCAAATGCGATTTAATTAGAATTGGTAATTTATGGTTTGTTGATAAGTTTCTTTAAAAGCTAAACGAACTCAATTGTTGACCGACATATTTCATCGAATATCAAAACGTGGAGAATCATTTTGACTTCAAATGGTAAACATGAGATGTGAGCAAATAAATAAACATTTGATGTATGGAATATGAAGATTAGAGAAATTTTGTATTTTGCTAATTCTTCTGCAATGTTGTCGATTAAATGAATAAAAAACTAATGCACATTTTACCGTACTTGATTAAACAACAATATCCATACCGTTAAAAAACGCGGGTGGTTAAAGTTGCCGTTATTAACGGTAATTTAAATACCAAAGATAACATGATAAGTCAAAAAAACAACAACACAAAAGTGTAAATTGTGTACTATCTACCACTCATAACAGAACTAGAAGAAATCCTCGTGACAGAGAAAGATGCGATTGTGCTCGAAGGTCTATCCGAAGAAATACACCCTTCAAACTTTGATCCGAATTCGCTTCTCGAAGAATTTGAACATCCCCAATCGGTGTCGTCAATCTCAGGAACATCTTCGTCTCCGTTCATATACCTTAGAACCATTCTCATCGAAGGCCGAGAGACCGGTCTTTGATGGCAACAAAGCAATCCGACGGTGAGAGCAAGCTTTGCTTCTTCGCGGTCGTAACCAGATCCGAGTCTCGGATCGACCGCATTGAGAATGTCACCGTTGGCGTGCAATTCCATAACCCAATCGGGTAAAAAGAAGCTCCCGGAATCCGTCGGTCTTCTACCCGAGATGATCTCTAAAAGCAAAACGCCAAAGGCGAACACATCAGACGCAGACGACGATTTACCGTTTCGGGCTAGCTCAGGCGCCATATAACCAATCGTACCGACGACAACGGTTGTGTGCGATGATGATCCGCGTTCGTAAAGCCTCGCGAGCCCGAAATCTCCCAATCTAGGATTCATGTCGTCTTCAATAAGAACGTTGCTAGGTTTCACGTCTCTATGAACCACGATCTGTTCCCATTCTTCGTGAAGATAAAGTAGCCCCGACACAATCCCTTTTGCGATTTGAAAACGCGTGTTCCAAGACAAAACCGCGCCGCTTTGTCTCGGTCTACTGTAAAGCAGAGAGTCTAAACTTCCGTTAGGGATATAATCGTAAACTAGCAAAAGATCGTTTTTGTGTTTGCACCATCCTTGAAGGTTGACCAGATTCTTGTGCCTTAATCTTCCTAAACTCTCGATCTCTGCGACAAATTCTCGAACACCTTGCATGCTATTCGGAGTTATCTTCTTCACCGCGATTTGATCGGAAGAAGTTGATGAAATGTTTCCTTTGAAAACGGTTCCGAATCCTCCGGTTCCGATGATCCGGTTCTCATTGAATCCATCAGTAGCAGCGTAGAGATCTTTGTATCTGAGTCTGTGAGGATGATTGATTTCCCAGTCTTCAAGAATCTCTCCTTGTTGCAATCTGTTTTTATACATCACGAAGAAGAAGAGCAACGCAAGCAAGATCACCGTTACGCCTGATAGAGCCAAGATCAGAGCGAGGACCTGAGAATTGTAACCTCTATTTTTCGCCGTATTTGGAGGTGGACGAGGGAGCTCCGAGAGTTCGAGCGTTTCAGCAATCGGACGATCGCCGCCGCTTGAGAAACTCCAACCCATCACATAATGAGCACTCGATTGATCTCCCGTCGCTGCTGTGAATCCGACATACATTTCTTCTTGCACGATTTGTGACAGCTTCGGAACCGGTAGTTGTGAGATCAGAGGCTTTATTGGTTTAGTCTTCAAACTCGCCGGGTAAACGGTGAAATTCAGCGTTTGTGTTGTTCCGTCGTAATCAAGAAACGCTCGAATCGGATCCCCGCTCTGTAGCGGGAAATCCTCTTTGCGGTCAGGATCATCGTTGTCGTAATACACGACCGGTTCTTGAACATCCGATGTTAAACTGTTGAAATTCAAGCCGATGTGATTGCCTATTCGATCAGCACCGTCTTTGAATCCTTGTACCGTGTCGAATTCAACCGCGAAAACGTGATTCGTCGAATTCCCGTCGCTCTTTTCGCTAAGGAACCCCAAATACTGAGCGGATTCGGCTCCGGGACGATTAGGGGTCGGAGATAACGTGAAGGTGAAGCCAAATCCCCCGTTGCTTGAGCTTGAAGGGATTATGACAAAGACGAAAGAAGTGCTAAAGGACCGAACTCTCGTGGCGTTTGTGGAATTGTTATGAGCCTCGAGCAATCTTACCGGTTTGTAGTAGAAAGATGTACCAGTAACGTTTGAGTTTCGGTCAGTGAGTCTCATTAGACCGTCGGGTTTGATCATCGCAACTCCGGTCGTGAGAATCTCGGATTCTTTTCCGGTAAAACCTCGGAAAGTGAACTTTGTCATTGTAGTCTCTGTTGTTGTTGTTGTTGTTGTCTGAGGTCGAACAAGGACCATTAAATTCAAGATCAAGAACATGAACAAAAGTGAGACCATGGATCTATTTTCAGTACCCATGAAAACATTAAAGGGGTTTGGAAGAAAAAGAAGAAGATTTGGGAACTTTAGATGTTCTCATTAACGAGTATTAAAAATATATGGAACTCCAATGGTTTGTGGACATTTTTATATTTATAAATGAAATAAATAAATAAAATATTCAACTAATCAGTTTTCATGATTTGAAGTTGTGGGTAGGAAAAAATAATGTCATCTATCATTAGTTAAGCTATAAGAAATCATTGAATTTAATATTGAAGATGTATAGCATCTGAGTCACTCAGGAGTTAGCTCAGGAAGTAATTACATAGTGAAGTGACGTGGAACCAATGGCTGAGTTGGATCAGTAAAGATAGGAGTTGAACGAGACGATATTGGAGGATCTAGAAGTCTTATGGATAAGCTTGTAGGTGATCTGCAATTGGAAGATCTGATCGAATCACTTGGAGAGAAAATCAAGGGATTCAATATCTTTGTAACAAGAGATTTAGAGTTATCTCTTCTTGGGTAGTTTGTTAGGATAAGTGGTGCAGTCTATCTAGTATAAATAGATGCACTCACGCTTTGTAAAAGTTGCGCAATCTAGGAGAATATCATTCTTAGCTATAGGTTTTAAGAGAGATAAAAAAACAGAGAGCTAAGGTTTTGGGGGGTGGTTCTTTGGATTGAGTATAGATCCATTGAACATTTTAGATTAGAGATTTCGTGAACAAGCCAAGGTGTGTCTTGGTCTTGTGATCATCTTCTGGAAGAAACTTGTAAGTGCTTCTATAGAAATTTCTAATAATATTCTTAGTAGAGAATTCCCTGTGTCAATCTCTGTGCTAGCGCCGGTGCAAAGTAGTTCTTGCTTTTTCATTTGGTATCAGAGCGGTCACTTGTACGTTCTGTAAACAGGTGAGATCTTGCGGAAGGAAAATGGAGAGCTACAAAGATTTGGTGTCAAATTCCAAGCTGGTGCTAGATACGGACAACTATGGCTACTGGAAGTCAAAGATGAAGCAGGCATCTGAGGCATCGATGGGGATGCATGGATGGCTACAGAGTCCGGATGGAATGAACCAATAGTAATTGATGCTGCCGGAGTGGTGACACTTAAACCTAAGGCTGATTGGACTGATAAGGAGAAAAAGATGTCAAAGTACAATGCAAGGGCTCTCACTGCCATTCATTGTAGCCTTGAGATGAAAGAATTCAATTTGGTGCAAGGGTGTGAAAAGGCAAAGGAGGCATGGGACATTCTGCAGAAACATTTTGAAGGAACAACGAAGGTGAAGCAATCAAGAGTGGATATGCTGGCCTCAAAATTTGAGAATCTGAAAATGGACGAACATGAGTCGATTGCTGATTTTAGTGCGCAAATCAGTTCAATTGCTCAGGAGGCTCAGGTTCTCGGTAAGAAGTATAAAGAGAAGAAACTGGTTAAAAAATTCCTAAGGTGTTTGCTGTCTAAGTTCTCGGCATATAAGGCAGCAATGACAATGTCCCTGAACACTGATGAGTTGAATTTTGATGAAGTTTTTGGGATGCTTAAGGTACACGAGATAGATCTCGATGGAACTAAGAAATTGAAGGGGGTTGCGCTTGTTGTTGCCGATACGCAAGTCAAAGACACGGAAGCTGAAGATGATGTGGGAATGCTTCTCAGAAGGTTTGACCGTGTTTTAAAGAGGGTTGAGCAAGGTCAGAAGCGAACCGGCATGATTAGAAGAAGTACTAACGGAGACAAGTTCTTCAAGAAAGCCACTGATGCTCAATGTCATGAATGCAAAGGGTATGGTCATGTCAGGTCGGAATGTCCAACTGTTAGGAGAAGGGAAATCAAGTGCTTTGGTTGCAAAGATTTTGGACACACTCAGCTTGAATGTGTTAATGACAAGAAGAAAAAAGGTGAGAAGTCCATGCTGGGAATCAATGAGGACGATTCAGAAGAAGAAGACAGTGAAGAAGAGGAGGTGTTGAAAAACTTTGTTGCATTTGCTGGAATCACAGATATTATGGAAGAGAGTGAGTCATCTAAATCGGAAAGTGATGAAGATCGGGATCACGATGTAGCAAAAGGGTACAAAGAAGTATGTGACACTCTCTTAAGAGTCGGGAAAGAAAATGTGGCGCTAATTCAAGAAAAGCTACGTCTTGAGGCAGTAGTCGAGGTACTACAGGAAGAGTTACAAGCTGAGAAAAAAATAAGTCAAGAGGTGGTCATGTTGATGAAGAACAGTTGAATCTTACAAAGAAAGTGGAGAGGCTAGAAGAGGAGTTAATTGCAGCAAATGATGGGGCTTCTAAACGCCAAGGAGAACTTGATCAACAATACAAGAAAATCAAGATACTTACGGGTACAAAGCAACTAGATACGATACTTGTTGCTGGAAGAAAAGAAAAATCTCACAGAGGCCTTGGATTCACTGAAAGAGATAGGACGAGAAAGGAGAAGACTGAGTTTGTTTCTGGAGGATTCAATCACACCTCAATGAATATCCTCAAGAATGAAGAATCACGAAAGTTTGGATGCTACTTCTGTGGAAAACATGGTCACATCAAGGCTTATTGCTATAAGTTCTGGGGAAGGATCGATAAGATCAGAAGACAAGGGTCTTTTAGCTGGAATGGTCGACGCAAAAATCAAATATGGGTCAGACGATCTGAGCTATATCAGACTGCAACAGGAGGTACCTCAGAGAAGTTCAACAATATGAAGATGATATGTAACATGGCGTGTCTATCAGCTGAAGAACAGGAGGATGGTCCATGGTACTTCGACAGTGGTTGCTCTCGACATATGACCGGTACGCGTGAAAATCTTCATGAAATGAAATCTATCAAAAACGGAGTAGTCACTTTTGGCGATGGAGGTCGGGGGAACATCAAAGGCAAAGGTAAGACCTGTGAAGCATACCTTCCAAACTTGATGAATGTGTACTTCGTGGAAGGGTTAAAGGCGGATTTGATCAGTGTAAGTCAACTGTGCGATGACGAATTAACGGTAACGTTTACAAAGGTCGATTGTAAAGCAGTTGATGAAAGCGGCATGGACGTTCTAAATGGTGTTCGTTCTGGTAACAATTGTTACATGTGGCATGGATCAACCAAGTGTCTTAGTGTGAAAGATGATCTTAACTTATGGCACCAGAAGCTGAGACATATGAATGCTAGAAACTTAACCACGTTGGTGAACAAAGAGATTGTGCGAGGAGTTCCAAAACTCAAAGGCATTGAGAATATCGTATGTGGACCTTGCAATATGGGAAAGCAAGTGAAAGTTCAGCACAAGAAGGTCCAAGATATTCAGTCCAAGGCGGCCCTAGAGTTGATACATATGGACTTGTTGGGGCCAATGCAAACTGAGAGCATAGGAGGTAAGAAATACGTATTTGTTCTTGTTGATGATTACTCTAGATTCACTTGGGTAAGGTTCATTCGTGAGAAGTCAGAAACCGTGGAGAGTTTCAGAATCTGGGTATTACAATTGATCAACGAGAAAGGAGGCATCAAGAAGATTCGAAGTGATCACAGCGGTGAGTTTCAGAACCAAGACATGAAAAGATTATGTGAAGATCAGGGAATTGCTCATCAATTTTCTGCCCCAAGAACACCGTAACAAAATGGAGTTATCGAGTAAAAGAACCGGACACTACAAGAAATGGTTAGAGCGGTGATACACGGAAAGAATGTTCCACAATGGTTCTGGGCCGAAGCCTTGAACACAGCTTGTTACATTATTAATCGGGTCTACGTGCGGAAAGGTACTACTAAAACTCCGTATGAATTGTGGAAGGTAAAGACTCCGAATCTCAGTTATTTTCATGTGTTTGGATGTAAATGCTATATTTTAAACAACAAAGACCATCTGGGCAAGTTTGACTCAAGAAGTTATGAAGGGATTTTTCTGGGTTACTCAGGAAGTAGCACAGCCTTCAGAGTTTACAACAAAAAATCAAAAGCAATCATGGAATCGGTCAATCTGGTGTTTGATGATTTTTCCTTCATTCGCTGGGGAGGAGTACACTCGGATAGTGACTCTGATCAGGAAAGTGAGCAACAATCAAAATCCAAAGAAACGGTTATCTCAGAAGTGGAGGAAAAAGAAGAAAGACTACAACTTCAAATACATCGCAATCATTCCTTGTCAGACGTAATTGGAGAGCTGGGTGAGATAAGAAAAACCAGAGGGGTTAAGAAGGACTATAAGGAGATGGTTCGATTTGCCTGCTTTGTCCCCATAACAGAGCCTTAGAATCATGTCGAAGCCCTACGCGATGAATTTTGGATTCTAGCAATGCAAGAGGAGCTAGAACAGTTCGTGCGAAACGATGTTTGGGAACTAACTCCACGACCACAAGATCAGAATATGTAGGTACGAAGTGGATCTTCAAAAACAAAAATGATGAGAATGGTGTTGTAGTTCAAAATAAAGCAAGGCTCGTGGCGCAAGGGTACTCACAGATTGAAGGAGTGGACTTTGACGAAACCTTTGCTCCGGTGGCTAGACTGGAATCCATCAGATTCCTCTTGGGTATGTCTTGCATTCTGAATTTCAAGCTTTACCAAATGGACGTGAAGAGTGCATTTTTAAATGGATTCTTGAAAGAGGAAGTGTATATTGAGCAGCCTAAGGGTTTTGAAGATTCAGTATATACTGATCATGTGTACAAACTCAAAAAGGCATTGTACGGCTTGAAGCAGGCCCCAAGATCCTGGTATGAACGTCTTACTAGTTTCTTGTTGGAAAAGGGTTACAACCGAGGAAGTGTGGACAAAATATTGTTCATTCTGGAGCAAGACAAAGCCATCATGTTAGTACAAATATATGTCGATGACATCATTTTCGGAAGTACATCACAGAAATTGGTGGATAGCTTTGTGACGAACATGACTCAAGAATTCAAAATGAGTATGTGTGGAGAGCTGAGGTACTTTCTGGGGTTACAAGTAACTCAGACAAATACATGAGTTTTTATCTCTCAAAGCACCTACGCTCAAAATCTTGTTAGGAGGTTCGGGCTGGAAACGAGCAAGGAAGCACGAACTCCTATGAGTACCACTGAAAAATTATCAAGGATGAGGAGGGGAGGTAGTCGATGAAAGGTTATATCGAGGTATGATTGGAAGCTTGTTATATCTTATGGCAAGTAGACCGAATATATGCTTAAGCGTCGGGATTTGTGCTCGATATCAGGCAAAGCCCAAGTTATCACACCTGAATGCTGTTAAAAGGATCATCAAGTACGTCAAAGGAACAATCAACTTCGGGCTGTACTATGCTAAAGGGTCGAACCAGAACTTAGCAGGCTATTGCGATGCCAATTGGGCCGGGAGTGTTGATGACAGGAAAAGTACTAGTGGAGGATGTTTTATTCTTGGTAACAACATGATCTCGTGGTTGAGCAAAAAATAAAATTCGGTATCATTATCAACTGCTGAGGCGGAGTACATTGCCATGGGAAATTATTGTACACAACTGTTGTGGATGAAGCAGATGGCGGCTGATTACAGGATGGATTCCGGATCATTCTTGGTTTACTGTGACAACAAAAGCGCAATCAACATCTCAAAAATCCAGTTCAGCATTCACGGACGAAGCATATCGATATAAGGCACCATTTCATCAGAGAATTGGTAGAGGAATGACAGGTAGTGATTGAACATGTTGCCACTGAATTACAACTCGCTGATCTATACAAAACCCTTGGATTTTAATCAATTTGTTAACTTACGAAATGCGATTGGAATTTGTGAAATGTTGTTTTGAGGTGTGCAGGGCTGATGCAGGTACTAACTCATGATGAATACAATGCTTAGATTTTGTCTGGAGTCAAAAGTATCTCGGTGAAAAAGAGCTACCCATTGTGTCGTCATGTTCCCACTACGTACAGGTTTCACATTGAGAAGGCAAGCATAAAACAAAAACAAAAAAAAACCAAAGGAGAAGAAACACAGTTTGAGACTGATGATTATTAGTAGCTCATGTCATCTATGAATGCTAATGGTTATCAGTCTTCAAAGCAAAGCAAAACAACAAAAAGTGAAAAAAAATTCACTCAAAGCAGTCTTGCACTTGAGAAGTCAAGTGATGGTGCTCGACTTGCAGTTGTCTTTCATGATGAATAAAGGTTGAAAACGGAGTGATGAACATGATAAAGACACAATGGTGCGAAAGCTAGTCATGATGGCCAGACGCTACGAATCGTGCCAAAGCAAAGTTGCAGTCTGAGTTATGTGCTGAGTCAGTTCTGCAGTACCTCAGGTGAAAAGAGGGCATCTTCAAAGAAAAAGTGAGTTTTTTTTAATAACAACCAAGGTTAATTTTTTTGTGTGATAGATCAAAATTGTGGCACATGTGAAAATCATTGCAGGTCTAAATCTAATCATTTGATCTGATTTGTGTGGTTGTTAATGTTCATATGTGAGACCTGTGCTACTAATGTTTGGTGATTGTTTTCAGAAAAAAATAGTTGTTACAGTGAATTCCAGAGTTTGGTACGGGTTCACAAGGATAAGCCGGTTCATATTAAATTGGGTTACTAATTTTTTGCAAGATTAAAGGGATTTGGATAAATCTCGGTTTTTTCGCTGGTTAAGGGATTTGGATTTATCAGATACAAAATATTAAATGCTATAAAAAGGGGATTTAGGCAGAGGAAGAGTCATCGTTTCTACAGCTTCATCTTCTCTTTCTCTTTTCTGCAATTTTCAGTTCTGTTTGCTAAGCTTATTTCATCTCCCCATCATGCCATCCCGAACTCGCCGTGGTCTAATCAAGAAGCCTCCTACTTCCGATCTAGTTTCGGTGACCGACATTGACCTAGAGCCTCAAGTTCTCACTGATTCTGACGATGATTCAACTCACGATGAAGTTCTATCTCAATCGGTTGATGAAGCCACTACGGAGAGTGATTCCGCCGAGATAGAGGCTGCGCAATCAATCTCTTCAAAGGCAACAGAAGACGACGACGGGTCAAAATCAGAGTCCTTGGCCAAGGATCTCAACCCGATTCGTGAATCTCGGATAAAGAAGAAGTCAGATTCAATTGCGCCGGCGAAGAAGTCAAGCTCAGTGGCTAAACGGAAGCTCAAGGAGGTTGCATGTGTCAAGCCATCAAAGAAGACGAAGCAGTGCGGTGATTCCATCAGAGTCGGACCGTCTCAGGTTCGTGTTTGTTATGGTAAACCTCTGAAGTCAAAAATTATCCGGTTCCAAACCAAGATGGCTAGGGTTAAGTTTGATACCATAGCTTCGAAAGGGGTGATTGCTGAACGATTGGTTGTGTTTGATGAGACAGATCCGTTTGATTTAAAACCATATGTTGCCAAAGTGGGGTTACTGTCTTCGGTCTTGAATATGTTTGGGTATTAAATTGATGTTATCAGGGAGTTCTATGCCCATCTTCCTGATGTTGAGACTGATGCAACGGAAATAATGGTGTTTGTGCGAGGTCATGAGTATACCTTCTACGCTGCTAAAATCACTGAGTTCTTGCAGCTGCAGCCTTTACCTTTGTCGGTGGTCTGTGCTAACATAAAGGCTGACCAAGTTAGTCAAGATGAAGTGGCTAAATTCTGAACAAATGATCCAACCAGCTCATGGGCTTCTTTTGGTACTCCGGTCATGCCACCTGATTATGCTTCTCTTTATCATGTGTGTGGTACGAATTGGATGCCTACCTCAAACAAGACTCCTAAGATTATTGGTCATGCTCGCTTTGTCTACAAGCTTGCCAAAGGAATTCGTACTGATTTTGGTGAGGAAGTGTTCCACCAAGTGATGTTTGTTGGTCGAAATCTGGGTACTTACAAGGTTGTGTTTCCATCTTTGATTTTTGGTCTCTTGACACAGCAACATCTTGTTCCATTACGGGCTCATGAAGGTCTTCGTAGTCATCCACCATATAAAAGGGACAAAAGAGTTGGCCAGCGGTATCTTGATAAGCATGGAAATACTCAAGCGTCTACGTCTGCACAGGCTGCGTTACCAGAAGTGTCTATTGTTGCAGTCTGCACAATGCTCGAGAAGGCTGCTCAGACGATGCTTGCTGCTCGTGGTCTACTCCTGTCTTTGGGTGACTAATTTGGAGGTTTGTCTTCTATTTCCTTCTTGTCTTCATGATTATTACTTGTGTTTTACCTTTGTGGTCTCTCAAGCAGGGGGAGAACCTGTTAATGTAGCAGTTGATGCAGCTCCTGAGGCAGTTCCTGATGCAGTTTCAGGAGATGATGTACTGGGTGATGATGGTCAAGGCAGCAACAACGCATAAGACTAGGCTTTAGGGGGAGTGAATGTGTGTTCTTATTCTGGTTCAGTTTTAGTTTTTTTGGTTCTATCATTCACGGCTTTAGGGGGAGTTAGGCGTATCAAACTTGGTGTTGGTTTTAAAACTCCTTCTGGGTATTATTTCGGATATGTATTGAAAAACCTTGTTGAATTTCGTCTTTGGTTTTAATTATGGAGGTTTTCAAAAATTTGTGTCCTATGTTGCTTGGTGCTCTTGTATTAAGTATAAAAGAAGTATGAGTGAGTATGAGTGAACTATAAGTATTAAGATAAATGAAGTATGAGTCAGTTAAAAAAATAGACATTGTTCTTTGAAAATTCACATTAAGATATAACTAGTTTCAGGATATAAAAGTATATATCTATGTTTTAAACCTTACTAAAAGGTATAATACAATAAGTAATTTCCCTACTTTGATAGATAATTTGTAAAAAAAACTATGCAAATGGAATAAATTAAGACAAGTAAATTTTACGTTAGCAAATTATAGCTACCATAATGTTGATATTAGTAAAATATTGTTTTCTTTAATGCCGTGAAATGAATTTGTTTTTATATATTTTTTGGTCAAACGCAACTCTGACTTTGACAAAATCCACAATTGCTTCGAACGTGCAGAGGCTGCAGAGTGCAGATAGGTAACCATTTTTTAGAGAATAAACAAAAACAAATTGACTTGTGGATTTGAAGATTATGTGATTTAAACCTATACTAATATCAACTCTAAATGTTATTTTAATTCTTGTGTAACGGTCATAAGACTCTTAACCATTGATTTAACAGATTGATTAAACAACAATATCCCTACCGTTAAAAAAAACGCGGGTATTAAAAGAAGCCGTTATTAACGGTAAATTAAATACCAAAGATACCAAATAAAAAAAACAACAACAACAACAACTTGATGATACCAACAAGTTAGTGTGAATTGCCGCTAACTATCTACCACTCAAAACATAACTAGACGAATCCTTCGTGATGGAGAAAGATGCGATTGAGCTTGAAGGTCTATCCGACGAATTCGATCCGAATTCGCTTACCGAAGAATTTGAACATCCCCAATCACTGTCATCAATCTCGGGGACATCATCGTCTCCGTTCATATACCTTAGCACCATTCTCATCGACGGCCGAGACGCCGGCCTTTGATGGCAACAGAGCAATCCGACGGTGAGCGCAATCTTTGCCTCTTCGCGGTCGTAACCAGATCCGAGTCTCGGATCGACCGCACTGAGAATATCACCGTTCGCGTGCAACTCCATAACCCAATCGGCTAAAAAGAAAGTACCAGAATCCGTCGGTCTTCTCCCTGAGACGATCTCTAGTAGCAAAACGCCAAACGCGAAAACATCAGACGCAGGTGACGATTTACCGTTTCGGGATAATTCAGGTGCCATATAACCGATCGTACCAACGACTACTGTGGTGTACGATAGCGATCCGCGTTCGTAAAGCCTAGCAAGTCCGAAATCTCCCAACCTAGGATTCATTTCATTATCAATCAGAACGTTGCTAGGTTTGATATCTCTATGAACCACGACCTGTTCCCATTCCTCGTGAAGATAAAGTAGCCCCGAGGCTATTCCTTTCGCGATTTGAAAACGCACGTTCCATGCCAAAACTTCGCCGCTTCTTCTCGGTTTACTGTATAGCAGCGAGTCTAAGCTTCCGTTGGGGATATAATCGTAAATTAGCAAGAGATCGTTTTTTTGTTTGCACCATCCTTGAAGGTTGACCAGATTCTTGTGCCTTAATCTTCCCAAACTCTCGACCTCTGCTACGAATTCTCGAACTCCTTGCATGCTATTCGGAGTAATCTTCTTCACAGCGATTTGATCTGAAGAAGATGATGAGATATCTCCTCTATATACCGTTCCAAATCCCCCGGTTCCGATGATCCGATTCTTGTTGAATCCATCAGTTGCAACATAGAGATCTTTGTATTTAAGTCTATGAGGATGATTATTTTCCCAGTATTCGAGAATATCTCCTTGTTGCAACCGTTTCTTGTAGATCACAAAGAAGAACAATAACGCAAGCAAGATCACCGTTACGCCTGATAAGGCCAATATCAAAGCCAGGACCTGAGAATTGTAACCGATGTTTTTCGCCGTATTTGGAGGCGGATTAGGGAGGTCCAAGAGTTCGAGCGGTTCTGCGATCGGACGATCGCCACCGCTCGAGAAACTCCAACCCATCACGTAATGAGCACTCGACTGATCTCTCCCGGTAGCTGCGGTGAAACCGACATACATTTCTTCTTGCACGATCTCCGACAACTTTGGAACCGATTTTTGCGAGATCAAAGGCTTTATTGGTTTTGTCTTCAAACTCGCCGGATAAACGGTGAGATTTAGCGTTTGAGTTGGTCCGTCGTAGTCTAAAAATGCTCGAATCGGGTCGCCGCTCTGAAGCTGGAAATCCTCTTCGCGGTCAGGAGCGTCGTCGTCGTAATACGCGACCGGTTCTTGAACATCCGATGGTAGTTTGTTGAAATTAAGACCGATGTGATTGCCTATTCGAGCGTCACCGTCTTTGAAACCTTGTACCGTGTCGAATTCAACGGCGAAAACGTGATTTGTCGGATTCCCGTTGTTCTTTTCGCTTAGCAACCCCAAATACTGTTCGGGATCAGCTCCGGGGCGATTAGGGGTCGGAGATAGTGTGAAGGTGAAGCCATAACCTCCGTTGCTTGAGCTTGAAGGGATTATGACAAAGACGAAAGAAGTGCTAAAGGAACGAACCGTGGCGTTTGTGGAATTTGTGTTAGTTTCGAGCAATCTCACCGGCTTGTTGTAGAAAGCTGTCCCGACGACGTTTGACCTTCGATCGGTGAGCCTCAATAGACGGTCGGGTTTGATCATCGCAGCTCCGGTCGTGAGAATCCCTGATTGGTTTCCGGCAAAACCTCGAAAAGTGAATTTTGTTGTTGGAGTGTTTGTTGTTGTTCTCTGAGCTCGAACCGGGATGGTCAAAACCAAGAATAACATGAACAAGAGTAAGACCATGGATATAATTTCAGTACCCATGAATATAGACCAGAAGTTTGGGATAAGAAGAAGAAGAAAGATAACAAGAAATGTTTCTCCAATATTTGGGGACCTAAGAGATTCTTATAAGGAGACAGAGAAGGAGACGAATTTCTAAGGTCTAAGGAAGAAATTGCCTACATTTTACCTCTTTTGCTAACTGATTCACATTAACGAGTATTGAAAATATATGGAACTCCAATGGTTTGTGAATTTTTTATTTTTTGTCAACTAATCGTTTATCAATATCTTGAAGTTGTGGTTAGGAAGAATTATTGGCGTTTTCCCTTTATATATAAGAAATTAATGAATTCAATATTACGTTGATTTTGACATCTAGTTTTACAATTGTGGTATCAAATCACTTATTGAATTTATTTACTTTGAAATCATTTGGTATTCAGAATGATTAACAAAGTTTCACACGTTCCACAGGCAAAAATTCAAAGATAAACATCTCTATTTGAAAATTCATATTAAGATATAACTAGTGTTATAACTATTTTTTTATATTTTAAACCATACTAAAAGTATAATACAATTAATTCCTACTTTGATAGGTAATTCGTAAAATAATATACAAACGCGAGAAATAAACATAGAAGTAAAACTAACAGCAATAAAGTTATAGTAGCTTTAATAAGAAATTCGTAAAATCTCAATGGTGATGCCATGGAAGATTTTGGGCATTGTTTTCACTTATGCAGGAAATGAATTTGCCTTCTGTTTTTGGTCAAACGCTACTATGACTTTGACAAATTCCACATTTGCTTTGATATTTTACATCGTTTAGAGAAAAAACAAAAAGACATTGACTTTCGGACTTAAACATTTGAGGACTATAAAGCAAAATATTGGTGATTACATTTAGTTCCAAACTAATAGGAGTGCAGTAAAATTTCTTCATTTGTTACAACAATCTACCAATAATACAGAATGATTACTTTTAATCGTTGAAAATAAAATGATGTTATATTGGCACAAACCCTAAAATGATGTTATATTGTTCTAAAGGTCATGCTTTATTCGTTTTTTCACTTTTACCACTTACCAACAACAACGAACTTTTTATTCTCAGTTGGGTCACAGTCACGTCACGAGTCTATTAGTATTTTATTACAAGTCTACACACACCACATATACTATTATTTAATTAACCATTTAATATGAGATCTCGAGTACAAATTTTCGTTCGGCCTTGATTGAATTGGTCACATAAATCCTTAACAGTTTTTTTGTTGGTGTGTAAATCCTTATCAGTTTGACTTTGTAAATGTTGTCCTAGTTTCAATTTTTCCATTTGCGTAACTTAATCCTTATGATTGTAGTATTGAACTCTAGAAGATCACGTCACGCGGTCGTAAGAGATTGTACGGCAGTGTTATTAAACCTATCCGAATATTCGATCCAATCGAAAAACAAAACCATATGTTTTTTTTTTTTTTTGTCAACTAACCATATGTTTTATTTAGTTGTTGTTGTCACTCATTTTTATCAAATAAATTGTTGATTTTTCTTAGATATAATTTTTGGAGTATTAAGGAACCCAATGGGCTTGGACCCAAATTAGATCTGTGGAATTGAAAAATCATAAACCCAACCTTAAATTAGCTAAAGAAAAAAGTGGAACGTAACATTATCTTCCATTGATAAGAGAAGTAGAAGAAATTCTAGTGAGAGAGGAAGAAGTGTATGAGCTCGAAGCTCTATCAGAAGAAACATACCCTCCAAATTTCGATCCTAAATCGCTTCTCGAAGAATCTGAATATCCCCAATTATCTTCAATCTCAGGAACATTCTCGTCTCTGTTCAAATACCTAATCACCATCCTCATCGGCGGTCGAGATTCCGCCTTTTGATGGCAACAGAGCAATCCGACGGCGAGAGCAAGCTTTGCCTCTTCGCCGTCGTAACCAGATCCAAGTCTCGGATCCACCGCACTAAGAATCTCACCGTTCGTGTGCAATTCCATAACCCAATCGGCGAAGAAGAAGGTCCCGTAATCCGTCGGTTTTCTCCCGGAGACGATCTCTAAAATCAAAACGCCAAACGCGAATACGTCGGAAGCCGATGAGGAGTTTCCGTTGCGAGTGAGCTCCGGCGCCATATACCCGATCGTTCCGACGACTACGGTTGTGTGCGTTTGAGATCCGCGTTCGTAAAGCCTCGCGAGTCCGAAATCTCCCAATTTAGGGTTCATATCGTCGTCAATAAGAACGTTACTAGGTTTTACATCTCTGTGAATCACAATCTTTTCCCATTCTTCGTGCAGATACAACAATCCAGACGCGATTCCTTTCGCGATTTGAAAACGCGCGTTCCACGATAAAACCGCGCCGCTTGTTCTTGGTTTACTGTAGAGAAGCGAGTCTAAGCTTCCGTTGGGGATATAATCGTAAATTAGCAAGAGATCGTTTTTGTGTTTGCACCATCCTTGAAGGTTGACCAGATTCTTGTGCCTTAATCTTCCTAAACTCTCGATCTCTGCGACAAATTCTCGAATACCTTGCATGCTATTTGGAGTTATCTTCTTCACAGCGATTTGATCTGAAGAAGATGATGATGAAATGTTTCCTCTGAAAACGACTCCGAATCCTCCGGTTCCGATGATCCGATCCTCTTTGAATCCATCAGTAGCAGTGTAGAGATCTCTGTATCGAAATCTATGAGGATGATCGATTTCCCAATCCTCGAGAATCTCTTCTTGTTGCAATCGCTTTTTGTATATCATGAAGATTGATAGTAACACGAACATGATCGATATAACAATCGATAAAGCTACAATCAGAGCAATGACTTTACCATTGTAACCTCTCTTCTTCGCTTTGTTTGGAGGCGGAGGAGGAAGCTCCGAAAGATCGAATGTTTCTGCAATCGGAGTTTCTCCTCCGCTTGAGAAACTCCAACCCATCAAGTAATGAGCACTCGATTGACCCTTCCCCGTGGATGCTGTGAATCCAACGAACATTTCTTCTTGCACAATCTCTAAGAGATTTGGAATCGGTCGAGAGATCAGTGGAGTTCTTGGCTTAGATCCTAATCTTGTTGGATAAACAGTGAGGTTAAGCGTTTTGGTTGGTCCGTGGTAATCGAGAAAGACTTGGATTGGCTCGCCGCTGAGTTGGAATTCTTCTTTCTGGCTATCGTTGTTGTAATAAACCACCGGTTCTTGGATATTTGACTTAAGGCTGTTGAAATTCAGACCGATATGATTGCCTGTTCGATCAGCACCGTCTTTGAATCCTTGTACCGTGTCGAATTCCACGGCGAAAACGTGATTGCTTGGATTCCCGTCGTTGTTTTTATTGAGAAGCCCCAAGTATTGTGCGGAATCCGCGCCTGTACGGTTTGGGGTTGGTGATAGTGTGAATGTGAATCCGAAGCCTCCGTTGCTTGAGCTTGAAGGGATTATGACGAATACGAAAGAAGTGCTAAACGAACGAACCGTGGTGTTTGTGGAATTTGTAGTCGTTTCAAGCAATCTCACCGGTTTGTGGTAGAAAGCTGTTCCGGCGACGTTTGACTTTTGATGGGTGAGTCTTAATAGTCCGTTGGGTTTGATGGTGGAGTCTCCGTCTAACTGAATCTGTGTTTGGTTTCCTCTAAAACCTCGGAAAACGAACTCTGTTGTTGCTCTTTGAGCTCGAACAGTAAGGATCTCTAGAAAGAGAACCAGTAAGAGTGAGAACATGAATATTGCTTTGCCCATTAATGATCAAGATTGGGATAACCAAAAACGAATTTGATGTAGGAAAAGTGAAACAATAACAGAGATGATTGCTTTGAAAGAAGAAATGTTTCTTAATAGGACTAGATAGTTTGGTTTCTGTTACAGATTCGATGATCAAACTGATGAAGAAGTAAGGAAACGAAGAATAAGAAAACGACAATCTAACTCCCTAAGACCCCAGTTAGTCCTATAAAACAGCATTCTAAAATGGTATGTTAGGATGCTACCCTATAAGCTAGGGAAAATATTGAATTGTTTTTGATAAAAGTCCAATGAAAGCATAGGGCTGACTTTGACAAATTCGACGCGTACATAGAATATACGTATATATTTGAGAAAATAGTCATTTGGACTTGGACAATACGTGACTTACAAACGAATAAGATCAAACAAAATTTTGTGATTAAACGAGTCTTAAACGACTTTAGTAATTTTCCGAGTTGCCTGTAAACAACATTAAATCATTCATTCTTTAATATGCAGGTTGCGTTTTAAAATACTTGTTTTTTGGTTCTCTTATTATATCAGTACCCACATGTAATTGTTGAATTAGTTATCTGTCGATCAGTCGATCCGATCGGTAAGAAAAAGTCGTTGACTTTGTAAATGTAGTCGTAGCTTCTGCATTCTTACGAAGAGCTGAAGTAGATCACATCACGTGGTCTGAGATTGAACTAGGAATAATGCCCAACGAGGTCATAAAAGCCCAATGGGCCGAGGACACATTTGAAACCGTTTCGTTCTAAGAATCGGAAAAAAATCAAAAACCAAATCTCCAGATTTTTCCCTCTGCTTGAGAGTTTGGTGGAGTTAGGTTAGCGGAAATTTTTCATCGTTCGGTGTCGGAGATGGGTGATTCTTCTAGGAATTTCGAAATGGCGATTTCATGGGGAAGCGATTTGATTAGCGTTTTGGGTGATAGGAAAGGATTTGATGTGTTGGTACAAACTCTCGAGCATTTGAGAGTTATCCAAAATTCCTGCGACGAAGATTTTAGTGAGATACAGGAATCTCTCGATGGTAAGGACCTCTAAAGCCTTTTTCGTTTGGGTTTATACTTTATAGTGTTCGATTGAATGGTTAATGATTTTGTTGCGCAGATTTGAAGAAGAAACTCGACGTTTGTAAGGAGAAGACGGATGAGGCAAATTCCGAGATTGCAGATGAAGAAGAAATCGAGCGTCTTCAGAAAGAGCTTGATAAAGAGCTAGAACGGGAGTGGAAGCTAAAGGAGGAGCTTAGATATGTGTAATTTTGACTCTCAGATTATAACATTCTTATGCTGATTCATTGACATGACCAATTTTTGATTTTTTTTAACTTGGTTTTATGTCAACACATTCATGGCTGATGAACTCAAGGACCTGAATTCTCAAGTGGCATTGATTGAAGAACAAAGATTAGCTATTAAGAGAAACGAGCGTGACCAGTTGAGAACCGAGTAAGAACCTCGAATCCACTTTGTTTTTCTTTTTAGGTTTGAATGTTTGAGAAAGAGGAACAATGATTGTTTGTGTGTGTGTGTGTGTGTGTTAGGTTTGAAAAAGCTGTGATTTCTTATGATCTTTTATTGTTCTCTGTAGGAAAATGCTCTCTATGTATGCTTCTGTCACTAAAGTTATACCGAACATTGACGATTCAGTAAAGACCTCAGGCTGTATCCTTGGCTTTTGATTCCCCATTACTCTGTGCACTTTCTCTATTTAATTCACCCTTGTCCTATGGTGTGTGTTAATCCTTGATTGAATTTATGACAGATATGGTTGATCGAGACAAAAGGGTAGTTGAGAAGTTCGAATTCGATACAAACAAGATGACTGATTACGAGACATGTAATAGCATTTGGGAAATTATAAGCAGGCAATAGACAGCTTTTCCTCATTGTGTCCCTTCACTTTGTTTACTTGATATTTGTTTCTTATAACTCTTGATTTTGCTTGTTTTTCTGACTTCAGTTCGTAGCAACCAAATCGCACCTGCTTATGATTTCTTAGATGTATAAAGCTTCCTGCCCACTGTACTATGAACAATGTCTGCATGTATGGCACGAAGAGTTCTATTTTGTTTGTTTGTTTGGCGTTGATTCTTGTTTCGTAACAACATCATCTTTTATGTATATTTCGAAAGATGAATCAGTGATTTACTCTACCTTTAGCTCCAAAATATTCAGAAACATAACCTAACTCTAGAAACTACATTGTAGAGTTATCTTTCTGTGCAGATAGTTGCAAATCCAGTTTCAAGTTGTAGAACAAATTCGCGAGGAGCAGATTTTTGATTGGTAAGCAGTTTCTGATTTCCCAAACATTTCAATATTATTGAAACTGTCTTAGGTATTTCAGGATTTTGGATTCAAATCTCTTAGATATTGGCATAGCAAACCTGGTGACTATTACTTAGCTTCTCTACTGAACTATTGAACCTGCTTAGTGCCTCCTCTGAACTGTTGAGAATCCTGCAAGCTTCTGGCACTTGATTGCTTCCATAAGCATTGCATACATACATAACAAAGTTCTGGTAGTTCTGTTCACCAAAGACCAAATAATTAAAACAAAAAAATTCTCCTTCGATCTTGAAAGTTATCAGCTTAATTTGTAGTACTAAGTACTAACCTCTTGAAGTGGTTGGTTATTCACAACCACCCATGGTACAAAGTTATGTGCTGGATAAAGTTTAGAAGTCTCGTCAGCATACTTCTGTTCAAGCTGCACATTATCACAGAAATGTCATTATTCTTTTGCTTAGTTTTATAGTTTTCCTGTTTTGGGTTTATAAATCTAAACTCCTTTTATTTTCATGTGAGCAGGATTACCTGTTTTCCGTACCCGTTAATGTAACAATCAAACGCTGCTCTGCTCAAGCCAACCATTTCATAACAATCACCCCATTTTTCAAGCTTGTTTTCCAAGACTAGCCGTTCTGTACAGTAAATGTATCCAAAATGCTTCATCTGTAAGAGAAATGTTCAGAGCATATACCACGGTAATTAGCAGTCATTAGCAGTCAAGCCGTTATGTGAAGATTCTATGGTAATTACTCTAATCTTACTGCATAAACCAGAAAACCTTTCATAGCTTTTACCGTTATTGAGACTTACCACATCAGGGTTTGTGTTTATTGCACAGGCATGAATCGCGTTGAGCGCACACTCAGCTTTTCCATGCTGAAAACAAAGCATAATTCAAAGAAGAATCAAAGCTTATGCAAGTTACAGACAAGAAGAGAAGAATCCAAGACCTGGCAGAGAAAGGTTCCATCTGGTCTGATAATGGCGTTGCCCCATGGAACGAGCTGGAGATCAATGGCTGAGATTAAGCCGTTTTCGAAGATCTTAGGCAAGTGGTTAACAATAAATTCTGCACAGTAAGGGCATAGAGCTTCGTAGTATAAACTTAAGGTGACTTTCTGGCTTGAAGATAGAGAAATGAAGCAGAAGAAGATTGTGATGCAGAATCTGAGAAGCCTCTTTGATGATGCCATTGATGTAAACAAGAAGAAGAGGAAGATTGCAGAGAATTGTTTTGGTTCTTGCTTTTATTCTTCAGTTGCACTAAACAAGCAAAGCAAGATTCGTTTGTTTCATTGCTTTTTTTATAAATTTCAACGCATCTTTTCTAAGCTATAATGTTAGAACGTCTGCTGTGTCGCAGTTTGATTTGATTAAAAACGACACGTAGTCCTTTTGCTAAATTTCAAAACGGCGTGATGGTTCGATTACTGGGTTGGGTTTAGTCACTCACACTTCGTCTTCTACATCTAATCCACCTGAAGCACCAACCGATAAAGCCCTGAACCCTAATCATTTCGCTTGAGAACACTTGTGTGCTACAATGTCGTCGATGAACTTCAATCCGTTTCAAAATTGGTTCGAGAAACCACCGAACCCAGTTCCTTCAATCAATTTCGTCTCTCTCGCTGATTCGTTCTTCCCCAAGTCACAGTCTCCGAATTTCGCTTCGATTGGACTTCCAAAATTGTCCAGGAAATCCAAAAAACCCGAACCAGAACCCGAGGAACCCGGAAAATACAAGAAAATCGCCGAGCAGTTCTTATGGGAGTGCGAGAACATACCGGATTTCAGAAACACACCGGAAGTGGATAAAATTCTAAACGAAGATCCAGTTTTCGAGAAGAAGGAGAATCCGAGCACTGAAGAAATCGAAGCTGAGGAGAAATGGTGGGAGAGATTTCGAGCGAGTCCTGTGGTTCAGTTTTTGACTCGCGCAGAGGAAATTGCAGACGATATGAACAAAATGGAGCTCGAGGATAACGATACGCCTTATCGGAAAGAAGATAAGGATTTGTGGAGAGCTGTTCCTCATGTTCCGGGTTTTGATGGGAGGCCAATGCCTAGGAAGGCGATTAAATCCAAAGAAGAGAGTGATGATAAGTTTTGGGATTTCATGAAACAGTTTCTCTTTGGACTTTGGGGTTTTAGGCAAAGGCCTTACCCGCCTGGTCGACCTATAGACGTGGCTCAGGCAATCGGTTACAAAAAGCTCGAGAAGCGGTATTATGACTGTAAGTGCCTTCAATCTTGCTAACCTCAGTGTGATTTCTTGGTGTTGTATTCTATCCAGATTTTGTGTTTATGAGTTAGGTCAGTAGGTGCCTTAAGTAATCTTTGGTCATGGTCCAGTGAGTGGCTATAGGATTCCAAGCTCTTGTTGAACTGTATACTCATAGTTTTTGTGTTCACTGTTCACCAAGTGCATCACTTGATATTGTTCGGCAAATTAATCTTTTTATGTTCTGCTTGAAAGATCCAAGTTATGCCAGTAGCAGTATTGTTAAATTGCTGGACTATCATAAAAGTGGTGTGCTTTTTCTTCATAACCTTTTGTTTGCTCTTTGTCTATTGAGATTGCAGTCATAATGAAGACTGGTGGTTGGTGGTATAAAGACCGACTTGGCCGTTCGAGAGGCCCTTGTGAGCTTATTACCCTTAAGACGGCTTATGGAGCTGGAATCATTGACAGAGATACTTTCATTTGGGGTGAGGATATGGACGAATGGGCGCCTATTCACATGATTTACGGTTTGGAACCTGCAATTGCCACTTGGGAAGGTCTGTAGACGATTTTTTTGATTGCATAATCACAAATTTCCCCTTATAGCTTCCTATGACTTATGGTGTTGGTTTTCTTGACTTGGGTATTTGTTTCAGTGAGGCTTGGTGCAGCGGCAACAGCGTGCCTACACAAACTCCAAAAGGGAATACCACCATGGGTTCCTCTCAAGGGAAGAGAGCCAAAAACATACAAGCAGGTTCAAAAAGAAGCTATTGAGAGTAAGAAACGCGACATGGCAGTTATGGAAGCAAACGATGGTGTTTGGCCTGGAGTGAGAACTCCCAGCCATGCTCTGTTTCTCTGGGCTAGTGGTTCGGAATTAACAACAATCCTAGAATCTGATCACATGCCGAACAAGTTCATCCCCAAACGACTAAGGTATTATTAATCAAAGTCCCTTAACGTAACACCATTGATCGAAAATTGGATTTGATTCTTCTCTCCTTTTGAATTTTAGGCAAGAGTTGGCGAAAGTAATACCAGGGTTAAGGCCATGGGAAGTGATAAGCATAGAGCAAGCAATGGATCAGATCAGCTACAACGGAAAGTGGTACCGTGAGCCACTTGGTACCTATACTACTGGTCCTCCTTACATTAGAGAATGGAATAGGAATGTGATAGTAAGTTTCTTTGGATTTGACAGACGCAAGCTTTTGACTCTCATAGTGAAAAAAACTGATTATTCTTTTCTCGTTTGCAGAGATTGTTCCGGATTTACTATAGCCTTAGTCTTAAGGTAGCCCAGAAGCTGGAGCAGACACTCCCTGGTTTCACAACTATAATGGAAAAGGTTCAGAAAGAGTATGACACTCGGATGGCTCAGAGGATTAAGCGGAGGGAGGAGGAGATTAAGCGGAGGGAGGAGGATGACATGTATCATCACCCCGGCCGTTCGGATGACGAGGAGGAAGAGGAGGACGAAGACGAAAGTGACCCCAAATGATTTAAGCAAAGCCTTTGAATGATGCCTACAAGAAAACATCATGTTGTTTTAGCATTCTTCGCCAGCAAAGCACGACGTTTTTCATAATTTAGATGAATTCTCGTAATTTAATAATGGGTTTGTATGTATGATCTGTTCTAATGGGGCAATTGGAGCATCTATCTTCTATCCAAAGTATGTGCCCAATGATTATTTTACGGGTCCGGATACCCGACCCGGGAAGTGAATTTTCCATCAATGATTAATGATTGGGTCTCTTTCTTTGGAATATGTGTTTGTCTCCGTCAATTCTCAGTCCCCACGAGTCAAGCTCTGCGATCGGAAATCGGTTTCAAAATTATGGTCAGTTTTATTCCCGTCTCTTTCAATTTCAATTCGAAGCATTCGATTTCCACATTCTCTTCTCTCTGCTAGGGATTTTTGATATTTTTCTGAGCGTTGGAGACTCTTGTCGTTTAGGGATTCGAGATTCGTTGATTATGTAGAAGTTACAATCTTATTAGAATGCGTATCTCTCTATTGATGGAATTCGAAATCCATGGATTCCTGCTTTTGAATAGTGATAAATGTTCTTGTCTTTGGGTCACATAACAGTAGAATGGAAGCTTTAGGGACTTGTTTAAGATGCTTTTTGTTTAAGCCATTGCTTTGGAGGAAAACACCGGAAATAAACTCAGCTTATTCGCCATTAGATTAATCGGATTCTCACTGTTTACTTAATGCTTAAGTGGTCAAGATAGGTCATTAAAGGAAAATCTTTCTCTCCATTGATTGAGAGCTTAGTGGTGTTTTCATACGTCATGTAACTTTTCATTTATCGTATCTTATAGAAAACAGAGTGGTCTTTGTTTGGTTAGTGTTCAAATAGAATCAAAGTGAGAGCATCATATACTTGTGGGATTGGATAGATACTGCCAAATATTAACTCAATTATCGCAATCGCATCGGTTTTAGTTCCATGTGACCCTAATCTCATTATTGTTTTCTTTTCAGCCATCTCAGCGACCAGCAATGTCATTCTTCTGGCTAAAAAGTGAGATACGTGATATGCTTCATCTCCATTTTTCTTCCATGTTCCTCATATACAGGTGCATTATGCTTCACTCTTTCACGTTGTGTTTATTTAGAGGGATTTTAGTTTTACTATTTAAATCAGTCAAGTATCCTTAGCGTGTGGTTATATCTAGTGAGAATATAGTAAAACAAAAGCATTCATTGATTAAGCTTAGGAAATTATTACAAAGACAATTTTAAACACAAAGCTTAGTACTACAAACTTATTCCACTCTAAAACGTTTACAGAATCTTCGGGTTCTTCAGTGCAAACCCAGCACTGATACTGAACTCTATAGAGGTCCAGTTTAATTCAGAAGCCTCTGGTCGAAATGCCAAACTCCTGCAAAGACAGAATAATATAAAGATTTTAGAAACTTATTCAAATTTTAGAACTCAAAACTCACTATAATGTTCTGATTCGTACCGTGGCCCTTGCCGACCATCCTTAGCTGAGTGATGAAGTCTGAGATCTTCTTGATTGCTTCAATCTAGAAAAAACAATCCAAAATTTTTCGAATCAGAACATGATAGGATTAAGCAAGTAAAATTCACGTCACTAATTTTAATCCAAACAAAGACAAATATACTCACCTGCTCTCCAAGAAACTCAGTCACAACGAAATCCTCTAATTGGGGATCATTGTTCTCTGACGCTACCTGTTTTGTTGGTCAAAAGTATAATGTTAATTAAAGGTTATGAAAATGGCTATTTGTTTAGTCTTTTTGGCGACCAAATAGACAAGTTAGGTAACTTACACCGTGAAGGTTTAGAAGCTTCTCATTAGTGAGTTTCTCAAGAGACAGAGCCAACTCCATTGCTGAAATAAATAAAAAGATTAGTAAACTAATCAAGCTCTATTTGAGGTTTATGATGGTGTTTTTTTTTTCCTTAATATATGTAAAAAATTTACCATATAATGCATCTCCTTTGTCACCATGTTCAAACTCTGAGATAGGTGAGACAATTGGGTGGAGTGTCACTCTTCCTCCTCTTTTGTTCTATAACACACAAACCATCAATCGCTACTAATCTATACAACTTATAAAACTTTGCTTTAAAATTAGTAAACAAAAGAAGAAATGGTGAACCTGGTACTCCATAAACTTTTCTGCGTGCCCTCTTTCTTCATCACTTGATTCCTTGAAAAATCTGGTAAGTACATACATAACTAAGTTTAGCATGTTTTAATCTCTTTTTAAGTAGGATTAAGATTTAAAGGTAGAAGATGATATATTACTTGGCTAATCCCTTAAGAGCAACGTTGTCTCTGTCGAAGTATGCATACATAGAATGGTACACATACGAAACGTTGTATTCCACGCTGTAAAAAAACCAACCTCCGTTAGATCTAATCTTATCATTTTCAAAAAAATGAAAAGCTTTGGTTGATGATGCTTACTTGATCTGCTCGTTAATGGCTGCCTCGCAAGCATCGGCATACCTCTGGCGAGCGAGTGAGGTATGAGATGTGATCGGAATGGCTAGTTCTGCTTTCTTCACCTCCTCGAACGGCTGGAACACAACTCCGGTCATCGGCATATTGTTCGTATCCACCGTCGCCGCTGCAACAACCACCGCTCTGCCTCCAGATTTCCTCGAAAACCCGAGAGAAACCGCTGGAGAAGCTCCAGAGGAGCCATGGGAGAGTAGTGACTTGGGAGTCGAAACCGGCTTAGTAGCAAAAGACGAGAATGCCCTTGAGGCCATAGTTGAAAGTAGCAGCGAGAATGTAAGAAGAGACTTTTTTTTAGCTGTTTAGGTTTAGAGCCGCCTGAGATTTGCTTCTTGTTGATGTGGTGGTGATGAAAAGGGAAGAGGAAGAAGAAGGGTTTAAATAAGAGGGAAAAGGCGTGTGGTCACCGTAGGATTGAGATCCACGTGGAGGGTGGAGATTGAAGACAGATGTAGGGGCGTGTGGAGGCCTCGTGCTGTATCCAATGGGATAGTGTGAACGTGAGGATATTCGATCCACGTTACCATCTCATCACATAAAGTTTGTCTGCTTCCTCCTTTTCTCTTTATCCTCCGAATCTTTTTTTACCATTTCCATTTCCCCACTCTCGCGTTTCCACTATTCTTCTTCCTACTCGCTCTCCCACCCACTATTTCTTCCATTTCCTAATTAAAAAACATATTCAATTTATAGTGCAAGAAAAATATCTGAATCTCAAATCGAATACTTATCTTTATATCTCATTTAAACTTGAAAAAATTCCCATGTTTTCTTGTGGTAGTTCTCATGAAATGAAGGTAAATATGATTTTATCTACAAATTTGACTTGTTTAATTTTTATCTAAAATATTAGTTTGTGTACAAGAAATTGGAGTTGAAAACTATTTGCTTTGTAGATAATAACAAATGCTATTGTTGACTTAGACGATAGGTGATAACGTATGTAACAAACGTTAGACGTGTAAAATTCTATGATGCTTATCGGCTTAGGAAAATGGATAGAGATGATGTATTTTACTTTTTTGGTTAATGAATTATGTAAGAAAAAAAGATGAAACTACCAGAACCTGAGGTGGAATGGTCCAAACCGCCTAGTACCATTGTCTGGCCTAATTTACGAGAAAAGAAATCGATACATTTGTGACTCCGTGGAGATTTGACGGAGACAGGAAAACAACGAAATATCCCCCCTAGTCAAGCGCGTGTGAGTTTACAAATGGTTACTTATTTACTTGTCTTTATTTGAATACAATTACACGTTGGTATAAGTACAATGTGGGCCATATTAGTCACACGGCTCGAGAAAACTCAATAGCTTTCTCTTCTTCTTCTTTATAGGCTAGTGAATTAATAATATCAAGAGGTTATTAAGCTTTAAAGTTGGCCAGAACAATAATTATAGGATAACACAAGTTTAAAGGATAGGCGGAGGAGAGGCTTCACAGATCTAAACGTGTTGATTAACCCGTGTTGACATCCGTGAAAGGGTCTCAGGTAAAGGAGAGCATCGTAGGCACTAACTCATCAGCCATGGCTCAATCCACTGTTAGAGATACCCCTTCACGACCACCGTATTGGCAGAGTCGTGTTGTTTAGACCGGAAACTCTTCTGGGTCTATCCCAAAATCTCGAGTACTTCGATCGCTAGTGTTTTGGAAGAAAGAATACAAAGCTTATGAAGATGTTGAGATCTAGAAAATTTAGAGAGAATTTAGAGAGACATGTTTTTTGAGAGAGAAACTTTTATTAGAAATGAAAACTTGTCCCTTACATGGATGGGTACATCCTTTATTTATAGGAGGGGCATTTAAGATACTTGCCTAACTCCTTACACACTTATAGATTATTCTACACACTTAGATATTTTTTACACATTTATTTTAATTAAACATAATATTTATTGGGCTTCTCTCTTACAGGGCTTCTTAGTGGACTCCTTATAGTGGACTCCTTAGTGGGCTTCTTAGATGACTTGGGCTTTAAGATGGCTTTCTAGTGATCCATCTCAAATTCAAGCATGTGATCTTCACAACATCCATAGCCATCGTCTGGACACACATACTTTGGCTCTGGTTCTGATTCTTCATTTGTCTCCATGACCGTGTCACTGGTGCAGAACTTTTCTATCTCTTCAAGGTCTGGATCCTCAGGTTCTTGTGAGTCTTGCCAATATACCCCTGCTGATGGTGTTTTTCCTTTTCCGCAGTCTTCTTCATCGATCTTTACTTTAGTAAATTTGCCGCTTCTGAGTTGCTCCTGCTTCATCATATAGAACTGAAGGTCTTCATCAAGGTCCATCTGGTAGTCAACTTCATAGAAGGACCAATTAAGCTTGTATGGGATAGCGAACTTTTGGATCGTGTTGTTGAATCGGAATGCATGATTCTGAAAGGCTTCGAAAGTCTCATTATCAGCCATGTTGAAATCTGGACGAACTCCTCTGTTAAGATCTTTATGATGGATGAGTGTGGGCATTGCATGGATCTTCATTGATTTTGTGTTGACGCTGACAGGTCGGTGGAAGAAGTAGATAGTGTGTGGGTTTAAGAACGGATTGGAAGTGGTTCTCCTTAGCTTCTTGAAAGGATAGTTGAGTGCCTTGGCTGAAGCACGAAGTTTACTACCCCAAACGTTCATTGGTTCGAACCACCTCAGAAAGGTCGATATACCATTAGTGAAACACTTCTGGGAATTAATGTGTTGATATAACCATGGTATCTCAAAGATAATACCAACAGTATATACCGCACAAAAATACCAGAGAAAGCAGATGACTTCTTCTGGGAGGTTGGTTTGTCGGATACTGAACAGATGAGCGAACGGATATGTTGGATGGATACCAAGCGGTGTGATGAAGTTGTTGACAACTCCGTGGTTGGACAGGATTATGGACTGGTAGCGAAAGATCTTTTGTTGAAGGTGGTTGTGAAGTTTTCCAGTCTTGATCATGTATTTTGCATCTTCAGGAATGTTGCTGTCGAAATCATAGAGAGATTTTGGTGAAGAACTGGATCCTTGACAGCTCATGATGGTGGATATTGGTTTTAATGGTTTACGACTTAACATATCGACTAGAATATTCTCCTTGCCCTTTAAATAGGCCGAGTCGAAGTCATACTTCGAAAACCATTCACTCCAACGGAGTAGCTGCTGATGTGGCACCATCTTCTGGTTGAATTGTAACATCTTCGGAAAAGAGGACATATCCATTTCGATTTTGAATTTGTGTCCTATCAAATAGAACTCAAATCTTTCAATAGCCTTTTTGACCGCTAGGATTTCTTTGAACGTAGAGTGATAATGCATCTCTGACTCCTTGAAACGACCACTCTTGTAGGCACAGATATGTCTTTTCCCGTCAATCTCTTCGAACAGTATTGCTCCCCAGTATTTGTCGCTTGCGTCGGTTTGCACTATTCTTTTGCCGACAGAGGGAATCTTCAAAGGTGGTAGCTTTTGAATTTCTATCTTTAACCTTTTTACTGCTTCAGTTTGTCTTGTACTCCACTGTGGGGGATTGTTTTGCAACAGCTTTCTCAGTGGTTGTGTCAGCTGGGACAGTTTCGGAATAAATTCGCTAACATAATTGATTACGCCAAGAAATTGTTGCACTTGTCTTCTTGTGAGATTTTCGTCGGGGAATGCAAGTAATTCCGTTGCCAGATGTGGTTGTGGTGTGAACTTTCCTTCTGCGATCTTGACTCCAAGGAACTCAATCTCCGGTTTTGCTATCATTATCTTCTTTGCTGCGAGCATGACTCCATATTGTTGAACTAGGTCATGAAACTGCCTCAAAACCTTGACATGGTCTTCATTACTCTTGGAGAATAGTAGAATATCATTAATGTAGATTAGTGCTGTGTCGACCAATGGTTGGAATATCCTTAGCATTGCTTATTGAAATAAGGACGGAGTTGTCTTCAGACTAAATGGTAGGACTTTCCATTCCAAATGACGATCTGGTAAACAGAATGCTGTCTTGTGTCATTCCTCCGGTTTGACTCCGATTTGCCAAAATCCTGATTTCAAATCGAATTTTGAAAAAAATGGTTGCTCAGGAAAGATGCTGCAACAGTGCCTTTCTCGTTGGGAGTGAGAACTTGATATCTTGAAGGAATCGGTTCAGTGGTTTGTAATCAATCACCAGCCTTAGTTTTCCCCTAGCTTGTTCTGCTCTTTTGTTGACATAAAAAGCTTTGCATGCCCATGGTGAATTTGTTGTTGAGACTATTCCCTGTTGAATCAGTTGTTCACATTCCTCATGTGCTTGTTGTAGAAGTACCAGGGGCATTCCCGCATGACTTGCCTTGGTTGGTGTAGTGATGATATTTTCTTTGAAAGGGAGTGACACGAAGAACGTCGGATTTAGCCATAACGGATTCTTGCACTTCTGAAGAAACTCACTGTGTGAATCTGCACAGGATTTCTTCATGATTTCTTCGTGATTTCTTCTTTTATGTTGTCGAACTCGAATGACATAATATCTTCGATAGGGAAGAGCCTTGGAATTGTTGTATAAGGCTTGAACAAATTCTTCCATCTAACTCCTCGGGGTTCGATGGAGATATCAAACTTTTTCTTCAATGACTGGTAACAATCCCAACCGAGAATAATGTCTTTGCCTGGTGCAATCGATCCAAGTACTTGAGTCGTGATTTGGCATCCTGGGAAAATCTCGATCATGATCGGTTTAAACTTTGCTTTGATGAACAACGATCCTGCATTTGCGACTCTGAACTCTTGATTATACGGAAGCCACATTGATGCCGCTAAAACGTTAGGATTCATGATTGATGTATGGGCTCCAGTATCTATGAAAGCAATGATATGAACTGGTTGTATCTTCTTTTCTGGATCAAAGATGGTTACTGGAAGATGAGGTGTCTCTATATCTTCTTCTCGTTGAGGAATTTCCGTAATCTTGTAACACCCTTCTTCATCTTCGGAAGACGAATCTTCTTCTTCAGTATCTGAATATCCACATATTTCGTCTTGATCATCACTATCATATGATAGGACTGACTCGAGATCATGCTTGTCAAGGTCGAGGTCAGGAGCAATGTTGGATATCGAGTTGATGAGATACTGCTTTTCCTTCTTGGATTTGCTAGAACAGTTTTTCGCAAAATGCCCTTCTTTGTGACAAAGAAAGCATTTTGTCGTTTTCCTGAAGCTCTTCTTTCTTCTGAAGAATCTTTTACGCCGAAATGGATATTTGCTTGGAAACCTCTTGGTCTCACGATGTTTCTTCTTCCGATCGCACGAACATGATTTCTTCTTCTTCGAACACTTGATAAACAAGTCGGATTTTGAACACACCTTTGTCAGATGTTTTGAATTATCCATGAATTCTGACCAAAATTCTTTCTACCTGCAGAGCTTGTCAAGCGTTCGGAAAACGTACTGTTGGATCTGGCCAATGGTAACCTTTTCAACCGTCTGGTTTTGTTCTCTGATGTAAAGCTTTGTTTGTTGGCTGAGATAACTATCGATGGACGAAAGATAGATCGATGAGTCTGCAAGGTGGACTCGAGTGTCAACGAGCCCACGAGGTGAAGAAGTCGAGGTGGTTGTGCTTTGCCACAAGCTCAATATCGAAATTGACGCTGAGGTCTAGCCAAGTAGTGACAAGCTCGCAAGGTGAATTCGGTTAGCTCGCAAGTTTGATTTGTTGCCAAGGTCACGAGATAAGGCAAATTGTGGGGGTCGAAACCAACACAACTAAATTTGTAAGAGTTCGTGAGGGGAATTTAGAGATTTCTATGCTAACGAGGGATCACAAGAGATTGAGAAAGAGTTGTAAAGTAGAGAAGTGGTGCTCGCGAGGTTGAGGTGCTGGTTAGTGGAGCTGATCAACAAGGTTGTCGAGCCCGTGCTCATAGGTATTATCTTCTTGCATCTGTTGATTAGTCAGGATAGCGAATCTGAAGCTCGTTATGCGAGGCGACGAGGTGATTCGCAGCGAGGCGACGAGGTTAACTCTTGAATTGAAACCGAAGCTTATGTTGTCACGTTCCGTAGCTGGGTCGAGCTCGACTTACTCTGGCGAGGTGGTAGAGCTCGGCGAGGTTGTTTGTACGGTGAATCGAGATGAGGCGGAGAAGAAACGAGCCGTTTTGTTGTAAGGTGACTCGAAGCTCCCACGAGCTTACGAGGTTCGACGAGATAACCTCAACTCATTGATTCTGTCCGATTGCAAGGTAGAGGCTGATTTTGGAGAACAAACTCGCGAGGTCAACAAGTTAACTCAGTGGACGAGTTGACTCAATGTAGGTTGAAAACGAATCACGTGATCGAATCAAAGCCGCGATGTGGTTTTGCGTAGCTACTGCGAGGTTATGACATGAATTTCTTGATGAAGTCCGTTCCGATAAAGATTGATGTCGCAAGATGATGCCGAGCCCAGATTATAAGGCTTTGCTTGATGTTTATCCGGATTTGACCTGCCAAGTGGTTGAACTCAATTGCTTGCGTTTAACCGAGCTTTAGTGTTAGCGTTTGACTGAGTGAAACAACCGCGAAGAGTCTTGTCTCCTGATTTGATTTGGGCCACAACTTGCTCTTGCAAGGCCCAACTTGTTAAAGCTTTTTGGATGTGAAATTCTTCACTGTGCACGTCGGCGACATTAGGAAGAAGAAAAACACGTGATGTGTTGGTATGATGATGCCGAGTTGAAGAGCGGCGAGGTGATAATGAATACCAAAGCTGCAGCGAGGTGATTCTGGTGAGGAGACACGGTTGTAAGGTCGAGGTGAAACTCGAGGTGAAGCGGACGAGCTGACTTGCTGCGAGCTTGCATCACCTAGTTGATCCGACCTTGGGAAGATCTTGCGAGGCAAGTCTGAGCTCGCACCGTTGCTCCGTGGTTACTATGAACTCGCAGGTCCGTGACTCGGCAAGGCAAAGAAGAGCTGGTCGAGGTGTTGCGACCTGATCTAACTGGGCTTTCAGCGTAGCCACCTCTTCGTCACGGGAGCCTTGTGGAGCTTCTGCGCTCCTGCTCTCTCCTGTAGAGCTCCGCTAAGACTGGAGCCCCTTCTTCATTAGCGAAATCATTGTAAGCAGCTGTGTCGGTCCGGGCTCGTCTCTGAGGTGATTGATATTCATCCGACTTTTCCACCACACTCTCGGGAGTTGCATCAGATTCCCGACGAGGCGGTGGTGGAGGCAAGTCCTCTGGGACTGTGCGATCGGTCCGAGGCGACAGCTCCTTGTTCCGGTTCCTTCGATAGGTTCGAGGCGTGTTGAAGCTGAGACGTGTTGGACGGGCACGAGATCTTTTGCGTGTCTTTCTCTTGAGCGCTCGCAGCTCGCTCATCGTAGCTTCGTTGTGCTTCTTTTGATCCAGTGCTCTCTTCTCTAGCGTCTCAGCATCTGCTTGATCTCTGTGGTAGCCGTCAGGTTGCTAGTAGCGCGAGGCGCAGTGTTCTCCACGGAGTTCTCTATTGCCTCGTCGTTCCTGTGAGACGAGGACCCTTTGCTGCTCATGCTGTTGCTTCCTGACATCTTGACGGTGTTGCGAAACCCTAGCTTTCGTGAGTTAGAAACTCTCTAGGTCCCCTTAGTCGGCGCCAAATTGTGGGGGTCGAAACCAACACAACTAAATTTGTAAGAGTTCGTGAGGGGAATTTAGAGATTTCTATGCTAACTAGGGATCACAAGAGATTGGGAAAGAGTTGTTGTTATTGCTGTGTAAAAGTTGAGTACAATGCTTTTGTATGAAAATTGCGGATCCCCTTAGGGTTTGTACAAAGAGACATATATATGGCTCCTCTAAGGCGGCTAGGCCTCCTAAGTCTTCGTGGAGTCGGTTGCACCAATTGTGGGCTTCGTGTCTAAACCGGGCTTCAGGTTATCTCTATGATGTTGGGCTGGACCATTAGCATAATCAGCAGCCAAGGAGAGGACGCGGTCGCTCGTGGAACAAAGCCGTGCTCGGCCCTTGTGCCGAAGCCATGGTCGGCCTCGACTAGGCGAAGCTGTGCTCGGTTCCACCTTGGACTGAAGCTGTGCTCGGTTCCACCTTGGACTGAGCCTGTGGTCGGCCCGTGCTGGAGAGCACGTGGTCGGCTCCTGAGGGTGAAGCCGTGGTCGGCACTGTTCACCAAAACACTGTTCACCGAAAACACTGTTCACCGAAGAAACTGTTTACCGAAGTTGTGGTCGGCACTGTTCACTGAAGCTGTGGTTGGCACTTTTCACCGATGGTACTGTTCACTGAAACACTGTTCATCGATGACACTGTTCCCCAAAACACTGTTCATCGATGACACTGTTCACCAAAACACTGTTCATCGATGACACTGTTCACCGAAGCCGTGGTCGGCACTGCCTGGTCCCGATCCTCGTCTTCGGCTTCTCCTAGCCTCGTTCCACTGCCACGTGCTTCGCTTCGCTGTAAGACTTTGGTGCCGTTATGCCTTCTTTGTTGAGAATCTGGAGGGCCATTTCTTTAGTCGTTTTATCTTTGGACGTTAATGCTGAGCGGGTGAAAACCGACCCCAACAAGAGATGCATTATCACTCTACCTTCAAAGAAATCCTAGCGGTCAAAAAGGCTATTGAAAGATTCGAGTTCTATTTGATAGGACACAAATTCAAAATCGAAATGGATATGTCCTCTTTTCCGAAGATGTTACAATTCAACCAGAAGATGGTGCCACATCAGCAGCTACTTCGTTGGAGTGAATGGTTTTCGAAGTATGACTTCGACTCGGCCTATTTAAAGGGTAAGGAGAATATTCTAGCCGATATGTTAAGTCGTAAACCATTAAAACCAATATCCACCATCATGAGCTGTCAAGGATCCAGTTCTTCACCAAAATCTCTCTATGATTTCGACAGCAACATTCCTGAAGATGCAAAAGACATGATCAAGACTGGAAAACTTCACAACCACCTTCAACAAAAGATCTTTCGCTACTAGTCCATAATCATGTCCAACCACGGAGTTGTCAACAACTTCATCACACCGCTTGGTATCCATCCAACATATCCGTTCACTCATCTGTTCAGTATCCGACAAACCGACCTCCCAGAAGAAGTCATCTGCTTTCTCTGGTATTTTTGTGCGGTATATACTGTTGGTATTATCTTTGAGATACCATGGTTATATCAACACATTAATTCCCAGAAGTGTTTCACTAATGGTATATCGACCTTTCTGAGGTGGTTCGAACCAATGAACGTTTGGGGTAGTAAACTTCGTGCTTCAGCCAAGGCACTCAACTATCCTTTCAAGAAGCTAAGGAGAACCACTTCCAATCCGTTCTTAAACCCACACACCATCTACTTCTCCCACCGACCTGTCAGCGTCAACACAAAATCAAAGAAGATCCATGCAATGCCCACACTCATCCATCATAAAGATCTTAACAGAGGAGTTCGTCCAGATTTCAACATGGCTGATAATGAGACTTTCGAAGCCTTTCAAAATCATGCATTCCGACTCAACAACACGATCCAAAAGTTCGCTATCCCATACAAGCTTAATTGGTCCTTCTATGAAGTTGACTACCAGATGGACCTTGATGAAGACCTTCAGTTCTATATGATGAAGCAGGAGCAACTCAGAAGCGGCAAATTTACTGAAGTAAAGATCGATGAAGAAGACAGCGGAAAAGGAAAAACACCATCAGCAGGGGTATATTGGCAAGACTCACAAGAACCTGAGGATCCAGACCTTGAAGAGATAGAAAAGTTCTGCACCAGTGACACGGTCATGGAGACAAATGAAGAATCAGAACCAGAGCCAAAGTATGTGTGTCCAGACGATGGCTATGGATGTTGTGAAGATCATATGCTTGAATTTGAGATGGATCACTAGAAAGCCATCTTAAAGCCCAAGTCATCTAAGAAGCCCACTAAGGAGTCCACTAAGAAGCCCTATAAGAGAGAAGCCCAATAAGTATTATGTTTAATTAAAATAAATGTGTAAGAAATATCTAAGTGTGTAGAATAATCTATAAGTGTGTAAGGAGTTAGGCAAGTATCTTAAATGCCCCTCCTATAAATAAAGGATATACCCATCCATGTAAGGGACAAGTTTTCATTTCTAATAAAAGTTTCTCTCTCTAAAAACATGTCTCTCTAAATTCTCTCTAAATTTTCTAGATCTCAACATCTTCATAAGCTTTGTATTCTTTCTTCTAAAACACAAGTAGCGATTGAAGTACTCGAGATTTTGGGATAGACCCAGAAGAGTTTCCGGTCTAAACAACACGGCTCTGCCAATACGGTGGTCGTGAAGGGGTATTTCTAACAGTGGATTGAGCCATGACTGATGAGTTAGTGCCTACGATGCTCTCCTTTATCTGAGACCCTTTCGCGGCTGTCAACACGGGTTAGTCAACACGTTTAGATCTGTGAAGTCTCTCCTCCGCCTATCCTTTAACCTTGTGGTATCCTATACTAATAAGCTTAAAAAATCGTGGAGTTAGGTTTGGTATGTTTTCTTGGCTTGATATTTCTCCTGATTTATCTAATTTGTATTACTCTGAAATCCACAAAGAGAAGGTAGGCTATAAAGTGGTTTTGATATTTTCGACATTGATTATAGATTCTAGTAATCAGTTTTCTAATTTAAAAAAAATAAAATGGAAGGAATACAATAATAAGATCTTCGGGGAAAATATTGTTTATGGAAAAAATTGGATTGGTTGCAGTCTTTTACAAGCTGTGTTTTAGTAATCTTGATTAGATTGATGATTTTGTTTAAAAAGTAAATATACTTCTCTGTTTTATTTATCCAAATTGAAAGTCTTGATTGTAAGCCTTTATGGTATAAAATTACTAAATTGTAAATATATATATTGTTTTAAAAGAATCAATCAATAAAAACTTTAAACTAATAGTACAAAATGTAAGAAGATTAATTCAAGTTTACAAAGAAAGAAGATATTATCAATTCATTGACAAGTTCTGATATCCAAAGGAGGTGTGATAGGCATACTTTGTATACATATCCTGTTTCGATAAAGATAGGCAGATTTGGCATTTGCCACATGTCAAACTTGCTTTGGTAGATTTCGCATTTGACACGTGTCAAATACTTATTGGCTGTTGAATAAACGAATCCAACGGTTGCGAGTGGTACCCAACGTTGATGCCCGGGAGAAAAGAAAAGAAAAGCTTTTCTCGTCTCTCTCAAACTTAGAAAAAAAAAAAAAAAGTCGTTCTTTGTCTTCTTCTTCTGAAAAAATCTCTGTGGATAAGGAGAAGAGAATGGATCAGATCTTTAACAAGGTTGGTTCCTACTGGTTAGGTCAGAAGGCCAACAAGCAATTTGACTCCGTCGGTAACGACATCAATGTACGTCTCCTTCGAATTAGGGATTTCATTTTTCAATCTTGATTTTGTTGTAGCGAATCTGATTCATCTGTTTTTCTGATCGATTTTGATTTTGTTGACCTAATTTTGTGAGTTTATTCCCATAAACGTTGATAATCATCACCTTCGATTTCTCCTTGATTTCTTTTTGGAAATTTATCATGATTTTGGAAATCTAATTCAACATTAGGGTTATTTTGAAATGCATTGTGCTTTTGTGATTCTTTTGTATATGCCAGTCTCTGGGAACGAGCATCGAAGGAGGAACAAAATGGTTGGTCAACAAATTCAAAGGTCTGTTTCATGATTCGGCTGAATCTACACTCTTGATCACTCTTTTGACATTTTCATTTACACAGGAACAATGCAGAAACCGTTACCCGAGTTACTAAAGGAGTATGATTTACCAGTGGGTATCTTCCCACGCGATGCTACAAACTACGAGTTCGATGAACAGACTAAGAAACTAACCGTGATGATTCCATCCATCTGCGAAGTCGGATACAAAGACTCGTCTGTCTTGAAATTCACCACAACGGTTACAGGATATCTCGAGAAAGGAAAGCTATCGGATGTGGAAGGAATCAAGACGAAAGTTATGATATGGGTGAAAGTGACAAGCATCTCTGCAGATTCATCAAAGGTCTATTTCACTGCCGGGATGAAGAAAAGCAGAAGCCGAGATGCTTACGAGGTTCTGAGAGATGGCTTACAAGCCGAGAAATTCTAATCCTGGTATTCGTATTCCTCTCTTATTGAGACTCTTTTCTTCTAAAAGATTCAATCCTTTTTTGTTTTGGTTTTTGATTTGATGATGTGAGTATATGCATATTAACTTGTTCATGAATTTGATGAACGTGGAAAATGATAAATCTTTGGTTAACTTAGGAGTGTGGAATCCCTGTAATTGATTTTGTTCCAGATTTCTTTTATCTTACTTTGTTTAACAAATAATATCCTTGGTAACTATATAAAATAATTTGTGTGCTCAATGATTTGGTTAGAGAAATGTTTGTCTATATATGAGAAGTCTTTATCTTGGTATGAAGATGTCTATCTTTGTCTCTTTCTGATACAAAGATTTCTTAAAACATAAAAAGTGATCATAAAGTATAGCAAGTTTAAGAAAGCAAAAGAAAGTGAGAGAAAGCCTTAGGTGAAAACTTTGGGCTTGATTCGCGAGGAGTCGTATCATCTTTGAACTTGCTTGGACATGCTTGGAAGTAATTTACAGCTCGGTCACAGCTCTTGACTTAAAGCTGTTCAGTGATTATACACTAAAACAGCAATATTCCATCTCTACAGTCTTGATGAAGAGACTGAGTTTGGTCGGTTTGGTAAGAACATTGAAGTATTCTTGACCGAAAAGCCGTGGAGGTTGACTCAGAGCGAGCTGCCATTGTTGGTTTCAGAGAGAGATGAAATGAAAAGTGCTTTTCTCCATTGTACATTTTACCATTTCAATTCAAGTTTTGTACATTGGTTGGGTGAATCAGAAGAGGATATTATTGGAGGTTCAAGTTTTACAAGCAGAAGGAAACATTGGGAAAGAAAACAAAGAGAAAGAGCCACCTTTACTACCACCTCTAGCTATTTTTGCTCTGCCTCAACACACTGTGGGAGCCCTAGCCTACATATGCACGTAAACTATATAGGCCTGATAGGCTTTTCTACGGCCCATTCTGTTATTGCTCCAACTATTTTTTTTTAAGTAATCTGATCGAATTATAGAGACACCAAAAAAATGTATCACGACTATAAGATAAACAATAGCTTATGTGAAATTCATGTCATCTAAAATCCTTTTAAAATCACTTTGTAGTAGATATATATAGCAAAAGTTAATTTCTTCTAGACAGATGTCTGTCTCATTTTAATGTACCTCAAACCTCTTTGTGATAATAAAAAGAAGCTATGACCGGATTCACACTCACATGGCTTATATAGTATAATTAATATGATATGCCAAAAATCAAAAACATAATTAATTTTAGTGATTAGCATATGTATATGTACTAGATTTTGACATTTTTAACCACGCCAAACGTGGAAATATAAATTTCAGTTTATTGTATAGTAAAAATATTCCATCCGTTCCACAAAACATGATGTTCTACCATTTTCACATTTATTAAGAAACAATTAATATTTGACAATAATTACATCAATTCTTTCACAAAACCATTTTTTCATAACTATGGACCAATACTATTCAAATCTTTTCATTTAATATTTTTTGGAAACTGTAATTTATTAATATTAACTAATAAAAAAGCTAAAACATCATCTTTTGTGGAACAAATTAAAAAGCTAAAACATCATGTTTTATGGAACAGAGGGAGTATTGTTTTGCATTATACATACCAAAAAGGTATTAGATAAATAATTATGTCCACTAAAAAAATAATCGATCGATTTTCGAATCTTGAATGTCTTAATAGGATAGGCCTTACGTTTTAAGTGTATACAAAATATATATATAAAAAAATTGATTTACAATAACAAAACCAAAAAGCGAAATAGTCTTATAATGTATGACAAAAAATGTAATTGAGTGATATATATCTTATATTTACAAAAATAGATGTTTTTTAATAACTCTATAAAATGTTTTTAAACTCAACTTTATCACTGGCCAAAATACTACTACATAAATGAATTAAATCGGTTTGAGTTTCTGAGTATGATAATAGATTTGGTAAGTATATATTTTTGTCATCAATGCTCCGTATATATTAAAAATATTGAAAATATGTAAATATTTCCACCATGACAAATTGAAATGTTTTGATAGGTTGATTTAATTAATGTGTGTTTTTAAATTCCTCTTTGAATGACACTTAGGATTAATGATACTTAGGACAAATAAGATTTTTAACTTTTAGTGGTCTTCTCGGTTAATATAAATCAATCGCAACTAATACAAAACCTCCATTATTCTGCAAAAAAAATTGCTCAAATACAAAAAAGAAGCACGATTCATTCAAAACAAAAATTTCAGTTATTTTCTAATAATTTTTGTTTTCAATCATCTATCAAAGACAGCTCGATGGATTCCAATATATACTACAGATAGATCTCGCAAAAAAAAAAATCTGTGTGTTCTCTTCTCGCAGGCAGAAGAAAAAGAAGGTTTGGAGAAGAAGAAGGAAGTAAAAGTCTCCGATGTCTCAGAGATGGAGCAAAAAGAAGAATCGTCTTCCATTAGCGTGTCTTCTCTTCGTGCTTCTAGTCACTTTTGTGACTCTCTACATCGAGCGTATCATTCAACAGATCCATCACGATACTAATCCCCACCAAAATATCCGCGAAGAAGCTTCCAGGTTTACTTACGTCAAGCCCAATGTCCCTGCGAATGAGCTCAAAGCTCTTGGTACTCTTCCTTCTTACTTGGATCCAATCGATTTCTGATAAAGTTTGAAGTTGATTCCTACTAAAATGCTTGGATTTCAATCGAACTTGCAAATTTGACGATTCGATTTGAAAATGCAGAGGTTTTGGATAGATTTAGCAGATGCAACACGACGAATGAGTATAATGGGAAGAAAATCGGATGGAATGAAGACCCGGGTCAAGGAAATGAGATTGTTGCAAAGGAAGAATGTGATGTGTTTTCTGGGAAATGGGTCTTTGATAATTCGTCATCCCCGTTACACAAGGAATCTGAGTGTCCGTACATGTCTGACCAATTGGCTTGTCAAAAGCATGGCAGGACCGATTTGGATTATCAGTATTGGAGATGGCAACCTCATGCCTGCAACTTGAAGAGGTAACTTTTTGGTTGAATTTTCTAAGAAATTGTGTGCTTTTGAGTTTAAGTAAGATTCAATGATGCAAATCTTGGGATGGTACTATTGTTAAGAATGGTAGAAGTTACATGATTTAGCTGGTAAGTTTGTTTGTAGGTGGAATGTGAGAGAAATGTGGGAGAAGCTAAGGGGAAAAAGATTGATGTTTGTTGGAGATTCATTAAACAGAGGACAATGGATATCAATGGTTTGTCTCTTACAGTCTGTAATCCCACGTCACATGCAATCCATGTCTCCTAATGCTCAACTCACCATTTTCAGGGCTGAGGTAATATCCACTTTAACTTTTACGCCTCGAGAACTCGGTTTTGGTGTGATTGTTATCTCACTTTGGTGTATGTATGTACCTGCAGAATTACAATGCCACGATTGAATTTCTTTGGGCTCCGCTGCTCGTGGAATCGAATTCTGATGATCCGGTTAATCACAGATTGGACGAACGGATAATCCGACCTGATTCAGTTCTTAAACATGCATCAAAGTGGCAACATGCTGATATCTTAATCTTCAATACATACTTATGGTGGAGGCAAGGCCCTGTCAAGCTCCAGTAAGTATAAAGAATAGACATCACGTTCTTTATCTACAACTCAAACCTTAAAGATTATAAACTCGTAATTGTGAATTTGAACTAAAGATGGAGCAGTGAAGAAAAAGGATCGTGCGAGGAGGTAAATGGTGGTGAGGGAATGGAGATGGCGATGAATGCTTGGGGTGATTGGATTACTAACAATTTCGATCCAAAAACAAAGCGCGCATTCTTCGTTACAATGTCTCCTACACATCAATTGTAACAATACTTATTCCCTGTTCTCTATCTAATTGATCAAGTTTTACTCTTTTTGAATCCGAGCTGTTGTAAACGGAACAGGAGCCGAGAATGGAACCCGGGAAGCGAAGGAAACTGCTACGGGGAGAAAAAACCGATAGAGGAAGAGGGTTATTGGGGAAGTGGATCGGATATTGCTACAATGGGAATGGTAAAGAGAGTTTTGAAGAGGTTGGGACCAAAGGTTTCAGTTATAAACGTCACTCAGTTGTCTGAGTATCGTAAAGATGGTCATCCCTCGGTGTATCGTAAATTTTGGGAACCTTTAACCGAAGATCGGTTGAATAAACCGGAGTTATATTCTGATTGTATTCATTGGTGTGTACCTGGA
Source organism: Draba incana (assembly GCA_963576765.1). Classification (NCBI taxonomy): domain Eukaryota; kingdom Viridiplantae; phylum Streptophyta; class Magnoliopsida; order Brassicales; family Brassicaceae; genus Draba; species Draba incana. The sequence continues at coordinate 242,156 of OY755205.1, read as the reverse complement.
GTTCCTGATGTCTGGAATCAATTGCTTTTTCATTTTTTGTAAAAATTCAGTGAGTTAAAACCCTTTTTTTTTGCCATCAAATTCATTTATGTTTGATGGATTATAGTCCATGGAATTGATTTTGCATGTTATCCAACCAAAATTCCAGAAAGTATGAAATATTTTCACTTTTTTCTTGTCAACGGAATTTAGTCAATGGAACTGATTTTGGAGGGTTTCCAACAAAAATTCCAGAACGTATGAGACTTTTTACTTTTTTGTTTATCAACTGAATTTAGTGAACTATAGTCCATGAAATTGAGAATTTGCAAGATTTCCTTCTTTTCCAGAAAACATGAAAAATTGGAATTTTTTTTTTTTCATCTGAATGAAATTATATTAAGGCATTGTTTTACAACCGAAGCAAAGCAAAACCACTTACAACAAGCATTATCACCACCAAGAGAAGACATTCAAGGGTGGGATAACAGACCATAAGACATAAAACTAATACTAAGGAGAATGGAACATATTAAGAGAGCAAGCAATGATCTCGCTCAAACAAAGGAAACCAACGACCCATCCACAAGCTAAACCATAGACCACGAAAAGCCAAAGTTGAGCTAACAAACATAAGACGAACTGAATCTAAACCTTTAGGCACATCCAGAACATGGAGAGCCAAAACGCGACTCAAGGACCCTCTTAACTAGCAAACAACAAGGGCGGAGAAGAACGCAGGGGGTCATAGATAACAAAGCACAGAACCAGCAATATAGTAGCCTGACCAGGCAAAACCGGGAAACCAGAGGAGGCCACGACGCAAGACAGGAATAACTTGACGCTCGAACCCCATCAAACACAACCAAAAGAGTCTCTGAATCCAATACATGCGCATAGACTACAACCACTGCCTAGAGCCAAAAATAATCACTTTTCCTCAAAACTAAGAACCATAACTCATTTGGTACACACAACTCATCGGTGAGACCATTTCTTGTACTCAAAGTCCTAGCCAAAAAGGGCCTAGAAATTCCACATCACTCCATAACTAGATGACAACGAAACCATGAGACCACGATTCAAGAATAAAGGGAAATCAAAATTTACCACATCAGATCAACCGAGGTCACAACGAGACCAGGGAGGAGCCATCACGACGATCTCGATCTCAGCTATGTGACGAACCCAGATCCACAAAGACCACCTCACGAACGTGACTCGAAATCGCACCTCTTCAAAAAGCTTTATACCTTAACAAATTTCAACCCACCACTTATCCTTAACAGATCTCAAGCCCCGAAGCTAATCTCTAGCCTTTAGAGCCATCCAAAAGCCGGTAAGCTCGAGAGAACCAAAGTCTTCACCGGAAACCATCTTGAAAAACACATAAAAAGAGCAAAATTAAACTAGAAGAAGACTAAGACCGGCGCTGATGATGACGGATCCACCCACCACCGGTCACACACAAGCTCAGAGGAGATCGAAGATCAGAAGCCGGGAGAGAGAAGAGAGAAAAAAATTGTCGGTGATCATATGTAGTAATTTAGTGGACTATAGTCAACGAAATTGAGAATTTGCAAGTTTTTCTTCTTTTCCAGAAATTATGAAAAACTAGATTATTTTTGAGAAAATTGCTAAATCAAACCACATTTAGTCATAAAATGTCCTAGTAGATTTATTTTTTATGAAAAAGTCTCATTAGGCTTTTTCAAATTCAAATCCCAAATATAACCTTGAATTCAAATTACTAATTAAAATTGTTAATTCTTATAATAGTTTTAGAAATCAGAAAAGGAAATATTTTTATACTAAAAACCCGGTAAAAAAAATTATTAAAAATTCTATTTATTTCGGAATTTATAAATATTTATAAATGTAAATATTTTTATTCTTTTTATATTAGGGAACTAAATATTTTAAAACTCTAATTTCGGAATTAGTAATAATTCTTTTAAAATTTGTAAATCTTTTCATTTTAGGCAATAAATTCGTAGGAACAAGATTCTACGATTTGGTAGATGGAAGACAAACTGGTAGAACTGTTGGTGGAAACGGTCTTCTACATTTGATAGAATTTATTGAAAATGGTAGAATTTGAAATCTACCAGTGGTAGAAACTTCACATTTATTAGAATAGAAATTCTACGAGATTCTACGAAATAGTAGAACGTTGACTATGTAGTAGAATACATGTTCCACACATGGTAGATTTATGTTAAATTGGCAGAATCTAAATTCTACTGTATTCTACTATCGGTAGAAAAAAAACTAAAATCATTATACAATACTAGATTAAGACCCTCGCGATGCGAGAATTATTTGAGTTATTGTAAAAAGTTATGTTTAAAAAGTGTAAAAACTTATGCTTTGATGTTATGTCGTAAATTTTAAACATGTAAAAACATATCGTTAACCAATTTTTTTTTGTCTTTGCTTTCTCGTTGATCTAGTTTATCCATGTCAATTATTATGTGTTCTCCATAGATATATATTTGTTAAACTTCTTCATGTATATAATGATATAAACATGGTTGTTTATACTTTTAATTATATAATTTGTTGTTTTTCTTTGCCTAAATTTTGTAATCTGTTAAATTTATCTTTAAAAAAAATATATTTCAACTAAATATAACTATTTGTATAGAAGTTTTATGCATTTGTAAAATTACTTTATGCTTGTGTTAAAATTTAATGGTTACTTATACACGTATTGCGATATTGTGAGTTACAATTTGGTCACTCTCATTTATATAATAAAAATTATATTTTTCAACTAAATATAACTATTCGTATATAATTTTTGTGCAATTTGTAAAATTGCTTTATGCTTGTATTTTTTTCCATTTTAATTTCTTACTTTTTGGGTAATTAACAATTTTGATACTAAAAACTTACATATTTAAATAATTGACATGTGTTTAGAATCTAATGGACTACTTGACACATGTCGCGATCTCGCGAGTTACAATTTTGGTCACTCTCTTTTATATAATAAGATGCACAAAAACTCTATTCACGACATATTATTTACATAATATGGGTATTATCGGGAAAGAAAAAGAAATGTCTATTGGGACATTTTCCCACTAAATGTGACATATTTTAGCAATTTTCCCATTATTTTTTTTGCCAACTAGTTTAGTGGACTATATAGTCCTTGAAATTGAGAATTTGCAAGTTTTCCTTCTTTTCCAGAAAATATGAAAATCTGGATTTTTTTTTTTTTTTTGCCAACTAGTTTAGTGGACTATAGTCCATGAAATTGAGAATTTGCAAGTTTTCTTTCTTTTCCAGAAAATATGAAAAACTGAAATTTTTTTGAAATTAGTGGATTATTTGCAAGTTGTCCTCCTTTTCCAGAAAATTTGAAAAACTGATTTTTTTTTTGCCAACTGAATTTAGTGGACTATGGTCTATGAAATTGAGAATTTGCAAGCTTTCCTTTTTTTCCAGAAAATATGAAAAACATATTTTTTTTTGTCAACTGAATTTAGTGGACTATAGTCTATGAAATTGAGAATTTGCAAGTTTTCCTTCTTTTCCATAAGATATGAAAAACTGGATTTTTTTTTTTTTTGCCAACTGAATTTAGTTGACTATAGTCCATGAAATTGAGAATTTGCAAGTTTTCTTCTTTTCCAGAAATTATGAAAAACTGGATTTCTTTTTTGCCAACTGAATTTAGTTGACTATAGTCCATGAAATTGAGAATTTGCAAATTTTCCTTCTTTTCCAAAAAATATGAAAAAATTGATTTTTTTTTTTTGCCAACTGAATTTAGTGAACTATAGCCCATAAAATTGAGAATTTGCCAATTTTTCTTCTTTTCCAGAAAATACGAAAAACTGGATTATTGTTTTTGCCAATTGAATATGGTGAACTATATAGTTCATGAAATGGCTCATCGAGATTTTGCATGTTCTCTTTTTCCAGAAAAAAATGAAAAACTCGACAATGTCCCATTTTATTAAATGTTAATCACATAACCCATTTCGTATTAAAATTATGCTTTCACATCATTCAATTTTATTGTTGTTGATCACTGATTGAAAAGAACTATACTTATAGCTAATTATTGCTCACAATAAGCGTACAAACCGCATTTTAGAACACTGCTTCATATTATTGAGGCCTCATTACCTTAAAACATTTGGTAAAATCAGATAAAAAGATCCGACAAAATTTGCCTACACCTTATACTATGCCAAGATTGTTTTATTTGAACAAAAATAATGTAGCAAAAAACGTTTATAATAGATACATTCAGCAATCAGCAAGTTTGGAGAACTTAGACTTGTGAACAAAAATTAAGAATTGATGTGTGCATTTACCTTGAGCATGATGGTGCTTTAGAGTCACCGATTATAAATAGAACTCTCTGCCGAAGTTCATGGATCACCTGAAATTGAGCAAAACAAATGTTAATCCAAGATTACCTAAACATTTGGAGCCAAACCAATTGAAAACAAGAGTGAAATCATCGATTAGAACGAACGGAGTTGGAAGAAGAGAGCTTAGCCCATTTTTGGATATGGGCACTGATGGTTTTAAGGTGAGAAGAGTAAGCAGCTTCCGCGTTTATGAAGTAGACTGAGTTCTCTGTTGCCTCACTAACCCACACGTCGTTTTGCGTATCCTTTGCTCTTTTTATTAGATTGCAGAATCCTACCTGCCAAAACACACAACGTCAATGTGAAAAAGCTTTTACCACTTGATTTAGATTTGATGAATTAGTACACACCACGGATCCGACGAGATTCTTGCTGATTTGGGGAATGGATAAGTCATCCATGGATGGGATGCTGAAGCTTATAGCAAGAAGATTATTTGAAATTTCTCCTGAATGTGAATATTGAGTGGATCCATCTGTCACAAACACCCACTGCTTCTTTTGCTGACCATCCGTGTATGTATTTCCCACATATACAACGTATGCAGCGATATCAAATTCACTATATCCATATAATAAGAGATGTAAGGGTATAGCTTAGCAAAGCAAGTTTGGTAAAGGGTGTTTATAAAAAGCTTTGAATGAGATTAACCTTGAAAAAGGAATTTCCCCAAGATCTGACAAAGAGATTGGTTTGCGGGGGTTGAAAAAGGGCCTGAAACACAGGGAATTAAGCAATTATATGAGATCCATTCGGGTGTGTCAATTAAAGAAATTCCACGAAACAACTTACTGAAAATTTTCTGAAGCTTTTGGAGACAAAGGCTGCCATCTTGAGCTAGACCCTTTGGCATGTAAGTAAAGTGTTTCGGAATCTGAGTTCATCGGTACTAGCCCTTTCATTATGTAAATTTTCCCCTCCGTCAGCTCGGTTCTCTGTCAAAGTAGTAGAAAATGATAATGCAACAGTACAATAATGGTAATCCTGATATGAACAGAAGATGTGTCTTCTTTTAGATTGTGCATAAAACATTCAGATATAGGCATTTGAATGTACCTGTCTCTCCGTGGGATTCCAGATTGTTACTATGCCTTCTTTTGGATTGTGTACTCCTTCGTAACTTAAGCTCGTCAATCCAACAAGCCTAATCCTCATGAATGGGGTGACATCTCTTTCACCTAAGCCAGCGTCTTCCAGAGCTTTTGCCACTGATTTTTCCATCTTCATTTGCTTGGCTGCCTGAAGTTCAGAGTGAAGCAGATAATAAATTTAGCGCGAAATAATCTATCAAGTAAAGGCAGACAATATATCGTACCTCAAATTTTGCTGTATATGTATTGAAAGATTTCAACTGCTCTGAACTCATTTCTGCCATTAGGAATTCAGGTTCCGCAGCAGTCTCTAATAGCTTATAGACCTTGGCTCCTTCGCTATCAGTGTCGTTCTGACTGTTGGCACCATTGATTCCTCTCTGGTACTCGCACATAAGACCCTCAATAAGAGCTGATCGCCTAAGGCAAATAATAATAAAGGCAGGTAAGAATGAGAAAAATCATGAGGAACTACAATCCAACAAAGCCATTAGACTAGAGTAATAGGGAAATCCATCTATATTCAGAAGGCCAGAAGATTTTCTAATATAAACAAAGATTGTTTTGTCTGTCCCAAAAACCTAATATTATTGTGTGTAACAGAACCTTTCTAGCTTGAATGAGTTACTCATGACACTCCTTAGATAAGAGATGCATGTGCCACATTGATCACATAATGTTACTAAAATTGCTCGCTACAGTTATAATGGAAACTCGGCAACCAGCAAACTTGCCTCTGGTTATGCAGCTGGACCATTCTACTTTCCATTTTGTCTGATCGAACAATTGACTTCCTTTCTCCTAACCTGTATATATCAAGCAAGTATTAGACTTTGTAAGAAGTATACAGGGGACCAAGTTGCATTAACAGGCACACATCAATATTAACCTTTCCTTGTATAGGATAGGGTATATCCGCGTGATTCCAGCCAACGTTTTAGGCACTGGACCGCCATTGCACTTGATACAGTTGAAAGCCAGAGGGACAGCAACTTGTTTACCTTAATGAAGACATCAAAAGACAATCAATATATAAGTAAACAATGTGAAACCACTATGAATTAAGCATTTCAGAGTATGTAGTGAGGTCCACAGCATAAACTACTTACAAAATCCTAGTCGATCTGCCCAGTGAGCTCTGTATGTTCCATTGATATTCAACAACAAACAGATTGTATTTGAAATCACGGCCTGAAAGTTCAGTTGAATGAAACCATTGAAAAACCAACATGGGAAGGTTTCAGAAACTCTAATGAAATTCAAAGTCTAAGTAAACCTCAAGAGGTGATGTTGGGGCAGCCCAGCCAGAAAGTCCTGCACCAAGGATCTTCAGATAAGAAATAAGAACGTAAGCATGCTGTATATCAGTGATTGAACCCAAAAAAATGTAATGCCAAACAAAATATTGAAACCTTGCAGGAAAATAACTTACTCGAAGCTTCTGCCCGACAAACAATTTTCCAGCATTCAGCTGCTTTGTCAGCATGACATCCAGAGCAGCATTTATCGAATACCTGTGATGTTAAGAAAAATTCATGAGGAAAGGAGACAAAATAAAAACGGGTAACCAAACAACAATAGCAGTTTCATACCACCCATCAGTGAGTTCTACTTTCACATTGCTGCCACTATCAGAACCATGTGCTTCTTGAGAATCATTATCGGTCTTTGGGTTAAGAGCTGATATGCAGAGCACCATCATTGACGAAGCTGGAGCATCACCACTCAGAATCCTCTTGATCGCAGAGCAATGACCGTGATTGACCTCTCTCTCATATCTATGTAGGTAGATTAATGATGTTAGACTTTGCATGAGCTCAAACAACAACAAGCTGTGTTGTGCGACTAGGAAACCTGTATTTTAGTTCCTCGAGAACATTGGTGATTGTCAGAAAGTTTCCTCTGCATTTGGCTGGGTAGTATTTCTCATAGCATGCAAGTTTCCAGATTATCCACCTGTAGTGATTAGTGACCCACCTAGTGCATATATATAATGATAGTTAGTTAACAGATATCACAATTATTGCTCACTACCTATCATAATAGAGAATCACATGCACGATTCAAGAGAAGAGTGACAGGCCTTTTCTGAAATAACAAGCAAATAAGATGGGTAACTTGAGACATTTCAAGGGACAGAAAAGTTACTTTCTGGATGCATGTTGTACGGAAGCACCAGACTCAGCCAACATTTGAAGAAATGTGTCAGCTCCAACCGTGTTAGATGAAGACTCCTCACGGAATACATATTTATCTGCATTACTTGATTTGATTCTTCTGACATGGTCTGATACATTGTCCATCTAAAACCACCCATAACTGTGGTTTGAGTGCATGAAAGACAAAAGTAACATATATATAACTCAGGAACATGTGAAAGGGACAAACGATTTTACCTTGGTCGTATCTGTTGGATGCATTCCAAAATAATCCTTGATATATACTCTTGGAGATATTACTGGATATCTTGTAGAAAGCACCTTTTTGGAATAAGGTGTATCAGAAGATGCAACAGATAAACCTGATAATAGACAGAATACCAAATATTATAAATCTGAAAGCCAACCAAATAAATTCTAAAAATTGTTTTAAAAAAAATCAATAAATATTCCTGAATATTTTACCACTTGAAGAATGCTGAGCATTTTTCTTCAAAGGAGTTGTAAAGGAGGAATTCCTTGGCCTTTTAAAAGGAGAAGTGAAGACTGTCTTTCCCAGTCTTTTCTTTTGGGCACTGTGTTGTTTATTATTTGCATAAGCTGTATCACTGCGATTTGTTATATCGACAAGTGGCTGATCAGCTGGCCCTCCAAATTGTTTAGCTCTTGGAATGAAACCGTTTTCCTTGGAATTATTAACTGCCATATCTGATGATAAAGGCCTGTCATTTGATAGTCCATGTGTAAGTTTAATACTCTTCTGAGCACAGTCTGTGTCACCAACAGCCGCATCAAATTTCTTGATTAAATTACTCCCCGAAGCTAGGTCCTGCAATTTGACTGATTTGAACTGCTTTGAAGATGACCGAAGAGGAGATATAAAACTATTTGACGTATGCTTGTTGCTTGTGTTTCCTTCATGAGCAATATAACCTGTGTTGGCACTTCCATTGTTTATAGAAATATCACCTAACCATTCATCTTTCTGTGGTGTAACAAATTGATCACCTGCCGCTACATCATCAAAGAAACTCCCCAACTCAGGGTCTCCAAGAAGGTTTCTGGCGCGTTTCAATGCCTCAGCTGACACTGACAATGATTTTCCACTAGCAGTCTGAAACTTTGTTGGAGACACTTTTAAAGATGGTTTTAAGAATTCAGACCTCTTCCCAGATACATGACCCTCATACTGTCCTGGAGTTCCTGAATGATGCTGAGCAGGTGTAGCATCAAACTCCTCATGAGTTTTTAACCCAGACCACCCATGTTGCTGGTGAGAAGAAAACGGCGGGTTCACATGGTCAAAACCATTCAAATCATCTTCTTCTAGTCCTAACAATGCCTTGGCTCTTGCCAGACCGGCAGAAGATACGTTAACCTTCTTGTTAGAAGCTGTCTGGAAAAGACTATTGGGAACACCAAATCCATTATCCCTGGGAAGAATTTCGTCTACACAATAACAAAAAACATGTCATTTCTAATAGCCATTCGCTTAACAAAGTAAGACGCTGTCAATTAGTTGTTTACTACCAGCTCATAACAACCAAACTCAGAAACTGTGCGAGTTGAAATAACAACAGAGAGCTAACCTAGAAAATGATATGTAAATGTGTACAAAACCATAATGGAAACAAGACTTAAGAGATAACAAGACACCTGAGTCAATCATATTATCACCCCCAAGAATAGACAAAGCTTTGGCAATTGAAGACTCTTTCAGTGGGACAAATTTCCCTGAGGCTGTACTGAGCATAGGCAAAGTTTCAGTTGTACCCACTTCTCTCTTTTGAAGATTTAAGCATCCTGAGTTCTGCAAATCTAAAGTGTACCAAAGAACAAGGAACAATAAAAAAAATGTGCCAGAACCCGTATGGCTAAGATTAAGAAGGGGATTAAGCAGTGGTGTTATAATCTGAAATCCTCTTTGATGAAAACCATCTCTTAACAATTCGCCGGATAAATCGAATTATTAGCACAAAATTCACAAGGGTTGAGAACTATAAGTTCACCTAACTCAAACCCAGGGAATCAAACGAACAACATATGTAGAGATTCACGGGTTTCTCCAACTATTTTTCATATTTTCAAGTATTGCAGCATCGAGAAATCGTCTGGGTAAAACTCAAATTGTCAGAAATCTCCTGTATAATAACGTACCTGAATAAGCAGCAACTTTGACATCTGCTAAAATCGATTTGGCTTTAGCAATCGAAGACTCTTTGAGAGCTACAGACTTCCCCAGCCCAGTCCTGAACATTGGGATTTCCCCAGGAATCGTTTCCTCTCGTTCAATAAGCTTCGAGCATCCTTCATCGAACAATAATTAATCTCCACATCTCAAGACAAACGAATCGACAAAAAAAAAAAACATGAAGAATCACCTTGGAGCAAGAGATCGGACATGGAAGGTAGAGGAGTCGTGGAATTCAGCGTCTTAGTCGGAGTAGAATCGGAGTCAGACTGAAGAATCCGGCCAGCGACTTCCCACCGGAAACCGACGCCGCTAGAATCGGGAAATAACTGCCACGTCGACATTGCTTCACTTATAGGGTTTCGAATCGTTAATCGCGATTTAGTAACAACTTCTTGTTCCTCTATCTACCACTGAACATGAGAGAGGGAGTACGGAATTTCTTTTTAATTTTTATTTCCCCAAAAAGCAAAATTAAAGATTTGGGGAAGGCGGGAAAGTTGAAAAAGCTTTTGGGCCGAAAATTTGAGACGTCTGGTTTCAACTTTGGGCTTGTATTGTGGGTCCCGATATCGCAGAGGAGACGACGTATTACCGTTCCAAGTTTAGAAGACTAACATGCACAGCGTTTTTATAGAGATAGAAACGGCACGAATGCTAAACAACAATACAATGCAAGTATGCAACAATGGCGAAAGATCAACAACGATCTCCACCGTCAATTTTTTACAATCAACAAAATTCTGAAAACGGTTATCACACGGCGGAATGCGCTGAAGAGGCGGAGGGTACGGAGGCGATCGTCGTCGGAACACCGATGAATGAGAGGAATCCGACGGCGGAAGGATCTTGCTCGTCGAGGAAGAGATCATCGGGAGATCTAAATGCGCCATGGACGCAAACCGTTGCTACTCCGATCATTAGAGAAGATATCAATACAGACAAAACGCTGGTGAAGAAGATCACAACGATCGTGGATAAAGTCAAGCCACCAAGAATTTCGAGATCTGAGAAAGTTCGGCCGAAGAGTACGAGAGGACGATCGGCTGGACGGAAGATGTAGAGGTAGAGCCAAGAAGCGGCGAGTGAAAGGAGGAGGACGAGAGAAAATGGATGAGCGAGAAGAGAGAAACCGATGATTAGAGCGACGATGCAAACGTAATTCACCCTGAAATAAGATGAATTCTTCCGCAATCTCGTCGCTGCGTCGGAGAGAGAGTCCGGTTTGGTGAAGGCGGATCGATCGAGGAACGCTGACCATGGACGGCTACGAGATAGACTGTTACGGACCGTTTCGGTTACGCGATTTGCAAAGGCACGAACCGCTGGAGGTTGCGATTCCACCACGGCGGTTATGATCGGAGGCTGAGTACCGTTGGCTGTTGCGGTGGTGGAAACCGGAAGCACGGGAGGATGTGACGACACCATTTCGTTGGTTAGGGATTTTTTATGAAGAGATCGAGATCGGAAGTTGTAAGGCAGAGAAAAGGGAAGATTTATTTGAAGATTGATGAAGTGACAGATCGAGACTTTCTTTTACCTACACCTACACGCGTAGTGTAATGAACTATTTATAGGTTTTACAATTACGCGTATTCCATCTTTGATTTCTGTTGCTTCATCTTATAGATTATCGATTTTTTTACTAAAGTAACCAATTGCTGTAATTTCTGTGAAACTTTTTATCATAGTTAGGGACCGTTTTGATTAAAACAGTTTATTCAATTTCATGTATTCTTGATTACATAGCAAATAGCATTTGACCATCCATCTTATAAAGGACAAGTCACTTGTGCAATCAAATTTTGACATTTGGTTTGTGTAGATATTTTAAAAGACTAGACAATAATCAAGAATACATAAATTACTATATACCCAAACTGATATAGATCAGATGATTTATAACATCGATCTTTAATACATAAACATAAAGATTATCTAACAAGAGTAGAAAAGACTCAAACTTAATAACCATCGTTTGGTATAATATTAAGCTGTAGGTAGCATCATAAACACACAGATTTTATTTCTTAATGCAACGTTAGACATGTTTACAACGAGGAATACTTCAAAGTTGCTTAATCGATGAGAGTAGATCATCAAAGCTAGAATATTAATATCACACACGTTCATAACTTGCAAGACAACCACAGAACTAGAAAGTCGCCCCGTTCCAGCCAAAGAAGGATCCCTGCAAGATTGAAATGTAGATTTGACATACCACATGATGGGTTCAAAGTAACGTGGATTGAATTGTGGACTAGTGTTTCCTATATTATAGGTGTTAGTTATTTCTTGTATTTTATCTATTTAAGTTGTTTACGTTTAATGAAAAGGTAGAGTAGTTTATTGAGAAAATTGTGGTTTATTCTCACCTAAGAGAATGTCTTTTTTTACGGTTTCTAAATGGGACCTTATCAATTGGTATCAGAGCTTGTCTCTAACCACAATCAACATAGCTTGACTCGGACCACTTTCTTGTGTTATCAAGGTATGGAAAGCAACATGAAGTGTATTGAAGATTTGAAGACCAGTCTCCTCCGTGAAGTGCACAATGAGTTCCAGAAGTTGAAGCTCTTTATGATAGATGAATTCAAGAATCTCCAAGAGGCCTTGAACTTTGTGGTGGAGAAACGCCGTCGACGAGTTAGAACAATTCGTCACACTTCTCAGGCCAGCAAAACAAGAACACGTCACCAATCTATATCATCTAAGTTCAGATTTGAAGTTGTCACTACGCAGCCGCAAAAACAAGGTAAGTGGTCTCCCATACGGTGGAGATTCCAAATTGCATATCATGTACTGCCAAGTTGTGTCGAGGAGGTGGTGTCTCTAGTGGGTAGAATTGGCATCAACGGAAAACGACCTTTCGATCGAGGAAAAACAGATTCAATCAAGTTTTCTAGGATTGATGTCGAACCTTGAGGACAAGGTTCTTTGGAGGATGGGAGTATTGTTGGGTTCAAAGTAACGTGGATTGAATTGTGGACTAGTGTTTCCTATATTTTAGGTGTTAGTTATTTCTTGTATTTTATCTATTTAAGTTGTTTACGTTTGATGAAAAGGTAGAGAAGTTTATTGAGAAAATTGTGGTTTATTCTCACCCTAAGAGAATGTCTTTTTTACGGTTTCTAAATGGGACCTTATCACCACAGTGATTATTCATTTACAATCCAGATGATGAATGCTCGATGTGTTATGACTCACTAGAGAACGGATTTAGAGGAGATGTGAAGCGTAATTAACTCAAAACAAACAATAGTGTGGATCTAAGAATAGATTTTGAGTTCTCAAAATGGTTTATGCAGTTGATCTAATTGTTTATTTTCGCTTGTTTATGAGTAAAGGTTACATAGGTCTGCCTTGTGATGAACTTACACAAAAGATGTTTTTGTTCCCTACATTCATGACCTAGTAGTGCTGGTGTAAAGCGTGTAAACACTGTGCATATTCTTGACTTTGATGTGCCTAAAGAAGCAACGAACAATGAAAATGAGACATGGACGCATGAAATCAACCAACACATTTGCTTATGTTATGTTAATGCATCAAACAAGTTTTCAGAGAGGAGGGAAATGCTTGCCTTGGTGTCATAAAACTTGAGGAAGAATCGAGACTTGGGCACGGATAGCTTCGTCTCAAGAATGGCGGAAACCGCTGCGCTTAGCTTCTTGTTCACATCCGCATTAAGGCCACCGATAGAGACCAATTCACCATAAGCTGCAGGCTCCTCAGTCCCACCAAATGCTATAGGCACTGAGCCTTTCAACACAATCATCACATACTGCAAATCACAATGAACACAAAACAATCAAATAGGGATCAACGAAACCCTACAGGACAAAGATTTAAAGGGCACTATAACATAAAAACCAAGCAATTTTCAAAACAGATCCATATTTTTGATTTTTGGTACAAGGTCAGGAAGCGTAGTAGAATACAAAGACGAACCACAAGATTCATCTCCAAACGAACATCAAGACTATGGAAACAGTAACAAAGCCTCACCTAACAGACTCCAGAAATGCAAAACCAGTAAAGTAAATCGGATCAACGGGTACAGATCACTATTTAGGGTTTCAATATCGTTCGAGTTAAGAAATCAACACTCGAGATCCCAAAATTGTCACCGACAAGAGCAAAAATTAAGCAAAAGAAGAGCAAAATGGCTCGGACACAATGTAATCTCTGAGAAAACGAAGAACAAAAACTCAGGAAACTGAATACAATCAAAATTCGAAGATCGATCGTTTGAATCGAGAGGGAGGAAGATTACGTTCTCAGGCTTGCCGATGATTTTGGCGACGGCGGTGGTAGCTTCGGAGAGAATGGAAGAAGTATCGACGCCGTCGAGGCTCACGTTGGTGGAGAGGTTAAGGCACGGCATTTTCTCACTCTACTCTTTCTTTCTCTATCACTCGATCCCAATTTTTAGTAAAGCGGATAGTGTCAGTAGTCAGTACTAGTAGTGTAAAGACGACGACGACGACTCTGGAATTCGATCCCTTTTATTATTCGCTTCGGCCCACAATTATATTGGGCCTAACTTTTCGAGTCCATCTAGTTACTACGTCGCATCCACGTATCGTAGAAAACGTTGCGTTTGTGCTCTTTTCAGACTAATCACTTTCTATAAGAGCTAACATTTTAAAACATTAACCACAATGTCTTTTCTTGAAAGGATATTATAACACTACAGTTTGAAAATTAGTGTCTAATTATATAGCAAATGGACTTTGCCATTTTGCTTCCTTTTCAATTCTTCCCCAAAAAACCTATGAATGGCTCTGTGTTTCTCACTACAACGAGTCATTACTTGGCGGAAAACACACACAAAATAAGGCCTCAAATTCTTACTTACAACGCCACTGCGGATAGAAAGCTACGCCTACCAACCGATGAAGACGGTATGTTTTTCCACCCTTCACCTTCCTTGTAACATTCAACCTGTATAGATACACACACATGATAACCAAAGATTAAATGGTCTGATTATGTAAATGGTGGTTTTTGTTATTTCATTTCAAATTCAGAAGTAAATCGTACAGTGTCTAAGATGTTTACTCCTTCCTCTTTGTATCCTCCGATGACATATATCGAATCTTTGACCACTGCGGTTCCAGAATATCCTCTTAATTCCTTCATTGGTTCTCCATCTATCCATGTCCCTGTTCGTGGATCATATATCTCAACACTCGAAACCATTGTCGATCCATCAAACCCACCAATCGCATATCTGCAATTGAAGACAACCTTTGATTAACATCTAACCAATTTTTTTTGTTAATTGTCAACGCAAACACCAAATACAAACAAAAAAATGTTATGTATTCCAAAAATGTTATTTATATTAGCATTTATAATCAGTAAAGTCTATATATTGTTTAGTAACTCATCTAAGTTTCCCCTTGTGCTCGATACTAAAGAAGACGGATAAACAATGGGGGAGAAGAAACTTACAGTCTCTCGTTTAAAACAACAAGAGAATGGCAGCCTCTTCCGGTCTTCATTGATGCAATGCTCATCCACGCGTGCTCTCTAGGATCAAACCTTTCAGCTGTGCTGTTAAAAGTAAGATAAAGACACAGAGTTTCCGATAAAGCCGTTCTTGTTAGCTTCACATTTTCAGTGTATATATAGATTAGGGGGGAAACCAGAAAAGAAGGCTTCAATGTTCTTACTTCAGGTACTCTTTGCTATCAAAACCACCAACAGCATAAATCGAACCGTTATGTTCCACAGATGCAACTGCAAATCTCTGAAACTCAGAAAATCCAAAGAAAAGGCCAAGGTAGTGTCTCGCTAAGGCTAATAGTCAATAGAAAAGGCAAAAACTACATTCCTAAGGTTAAAGTTGAGACTCATTACTTGAAAAGTATCAGTTAGCAAAAAAGAGAAAACAGTTTTAACCATGGATTCTCTTTAGGAACTTATGTTTTATGTTGTGAGCTCCTGTATGGCCATCGGGGATCTAATTGACAACTTTTCAGACTTTTGGTTTCACCAAATGTCATGCGGATAAAGAAGAACGTTTACCTTCTGCTCCATTGATCTTGTTGTGATCCATTTCCCTATATCTGGATCAAGCATCTCCACATCTGAAAAACATTCATTATTATTCCCGCCTCCGATTGCATATATTTTTCCATCCAAAGTAGCTCCACCTAAACTTGCTTTTTGCTTCTTTAAAGGGGGGCACAAGCTCCATTGGCCATCAGTCTGATTATATGATTCAGCTTCAACAGAAAAATGAAGAGGCAAAACAGAAATCAAAGGTCAGGCTTAAATAGTTTGGTTAGAGAGAAAACAAGCAAGGAGTGGTAAACACTAATTTAACATATGCACAGCCGAAGTGCAGTGCATGACAACAATACACCCCATTTCATAGTACTATGCTGAAAATATTAGAGACATTTAATTTAGTAATTTGCTGAAAATCACAGTAGAATGCTTTTGCCAATTATATTCGGTTTTTATAGTTGTTTTGGTAGTTTTCAAGAAAAGGTTCACATATGTCTCGTAAACAGGCTCTACTGCATGAAATAGATGACACATTTTAAAGAAAAGGAGAAAGAAACGAGAGAATCTACCTGTGTTTGACCAGCCTTTGCCACCGTAATCACCTCCAAAGACGTATATTTTACCATCCAATTTTGTCACCGAAGCATTTGAACGGATGCAGCTCATTAAACTATGAGCCTTTACAACATTCCTGGATGGATAATATGATTGAACTGTGGACAACCATAAGTCAGAGTCAGCATCAAATCCACCCAAAAGAAGAATTGCCTCTGCTGGATCTAAGCTTGAATCATCTGGTGAATGGTTCTCCATCATCTTGCAACGCGCTTTCAATCTATGAATTTCCTTGTGTGCTTCATCCTGAAAATCCAAAAATCAAAAAGGAAAAGTATCATGTTTCCCCGCTACAAATTGTGAGCTTAGAGGTTCCAGAAACGAGGGAAAGTGGTATTGAGTTGAACACAAGACTCAAATTGACATAGAATCATTTGCATAGGTATGATGATTTTACACATCTAAACCTACTGATAGTGCACAAACTATAATAGTTCTGTGGAATATCATTGATGTCCGGCTATCCCATGTGTTCATCAATTTCTTTCAACTGGGGGATGTTTGGCATATGATATGCCGCATATCCAACATTCAAAATGCAAACAGAATTCCAGCAGGAAGAGGACATCCACAATAACTTATCTTAAACAAAGATACTTACCAGCTTCTCTTCCAAGTAACATATCTTTGCTGAATTTTCCATCCCGTATGCCTTGAGTTCCTTCACCTCATGCATCAACTGCAAAAGAAATTATTGCAATATGATCTCATTGATTTTGATACGCCCAAGAGACATAATAATCTTCATGAGAGGGAATGAAAAGGCTCAATCAAATCAACTGTAGTTCAGAGAGTTGAGGGTTCTCTAGAATTAATCCCTACGTTTACGGTTTGTCGTTAAATTAGAAAGCTTTGACTCTAACAGATTTGCAAAGGTTTTCTAGAAAGGTTAACTGGAAACCTAGGGTGTATAAGTACCGATAATATGTAGATACCATAGTACCTGGCTTACTGAAGGTTGATGAGGAGATGATACAAGAGAAGTGTCATCTCCTTTCACCTCTGAACATGATATCTCTTCAAGTGTGCCTCTGTCTTCCAAGTTCTTGCAGGTGGGAATGTTGGCTTGTTCAACAGTTTCAATTAGACTATTGCCTTGATCCTCATGACTAAGGGCGATATCCTTCAGTTTCTCAAGAACATAATCCTTATCCTTTTGTTTGGAGTTCTGTACGTCTGGATGGTTTTCAGATATATCAGAATGAGAAGCACCCACAGAGGAGTCGAATTCCCTGCCAGAACCGAGTGAGACTTCCAAGCTATCCAACGGTTCACTCTTAGAAGATTTAACTTCGTCACTGTTCTCTTTTATTTCACTTGATGGAACAAAGTGAAAAGCCTGCCTGTTGCGTGGTGTACTCATGGGAGGTCTAGGTTTCACAGCAAAAGCTGTTAGCAGACACATCAACTTATTTGTCTGATAATGATCAAGCTCAAACCAAAAATGCTGAGAAGTGTAGTAATTATCTTCAATTGCAGGTTTGAATTTATCTTCAGAAAGAGGTTCACACTGTAACCGAACTCTGGTTTGAACCTGCAAGCCATAAAAGACCATTAATCCAATGTTAGAGCAAACCATGTGTAATCCAATGTAATCTTAGAAAAACATATTGAGGAAGGTGACCAAGTCACCCTCTAGTACCTGTGCAGGATATGAGGTTCTCTCGGAACCATTAAAGGTCCAGCCATAAGGGTCAATATTCAGCTGACCAGGACTAGCAGCCTCAAAAATTCCATGAAATTTACGATCAGAATAGTTGAATAGAAACAACGGCAAGCCTACATCGATCTTCTGCACGTACGTAATGTGGTTATGGGGCAGACCTGTCAAAATCATCAGCAGATTCAGGAATCATATACATAATCAACTTGACAATTTCCATAATCAAAGACATAATAAGAGGCGCCGCAGACAGAAAGCTGAATCATAGATACTAAAATCGAGGAAATACAGTGAACAAACATAGAATTTCAGTAGGGAGCAAGCAAAGAAACAGTTTTATCCAGCAGAAAAAGAAACCAGCCTGGGGGATTACATATAAGTACGTTTCCAAGCATAAGGCTTTTCAAGAAAACGCACCAAACAAGTGTTTCGACATGCATTCTTTGATGGTGTTCTTTGTGCAGCCAAAGACTACACCACCTAGTTGACTCTTTGTCAGGTTTCTGATTGAAAATTTTCCCCTCCGTTGAGCCATCCTGTCATGCATTGAGCGAAAGGTTAAGAATACCATCGATTCCTTCCTAGTGTACAAATCCAGTCCTTCAACTATTAAATCTGATCCATTGTCCGTAATCAAAACAGATGCAATCTCAAGAGTGAAAAACTGAAGGAGGAAAATCATCAAACAGATGGTGTGCATTATTAACACACTGAAAAAGGCAGCTTCGGAGAGAGCCAGAACCACGTTTGATGTGAAATTACAAAATCACGAAGATGGATGAATCAAAGCAATTTCCATTACGACATTCCAGAACACGAAACGCAAATGTATACAACTTTAGTCGACTAATCAAAAAGCTACATAGTGTTAAGAAACAAAACCCTACGGGAAATCAAAATCCGACGTTTGGGGTTCCGATAATCGGACGTTCAAAACTCCAAACCAGCTTTTGACATCGTAATCGGAGAAGAGACTAGCATTTTTGGAGAAATAAAACCCTACGAGAAAGCAATAGACCGAAACCGAAACCTAAATGCGAAACAAAAACAGGAATTCGAAGCTGCTCAACGATAAGGTTTCGAAATGCGTCTTACTTGAGTCAGAGCGGTGAGAAATCGGAGAAGACGGAGCCTCGAAGAGAGCGCTAAAGTGAGAGAGAGAGAGAGAGAAGAGATTTAGGGGAATGAGTGGAGTGATGGTTAATGGAAAGAGGATGACAAGCAAGGGCGACGGAAACTGAGCACATCAGCGACGATAGCTAAAACTGTAAATTTTAAATATTCTTTTTTTTTCTCCCTTTCAAATTTCATTAAATATACATTTCCAAGATATTAGTCAAATCTTTTCAACTTTTTATCAATGCAAGATATTAAATAGATATTGGGCCGATTGGTAACCTAATTTTTTAAAAATCTGGAGCGGTAAGCTTTATAGCATAGTACAAAGTTATATAGATAAAGATTTGAGATAAAGTTGTATAAATAAAGATTAGTGTAATAGTGTTGGTAAAGCTTTTGATAAAGTTTTTGTGATTGGTACGCCTAAAACGGTACAAATTAAAAAATGGAATAAAAATTATAAAGATTGTAAAACTTGT
Organism: Draba incana; assembly: GCA_963576765.1. NCBI lineage: Eukaryota > Viridiplantae > Streptophyta > Magnoliopsida > Brassicales > Brassicaceae > Draba > Draba incana. The sequence continues at coordinate 222,445 of OY755205.1, read as the reverse complement.
TTACCAATCTAGCCATTCAAATTGCTAATATTATTTTTTCTGCTGCTGCAAATCTTTTTTTTTTTAACCATAAATTAAAATTAGTGTAAACTTTCTTCTCAAAAAAAAAAAAATTAGCTTAATCTATAACACTTCATTCTTTCAGAAAAGCATAAGTATTAAGTAGTCAAATCATGGCATACAGAATTAAATTGAATACAGTATAAGAAATTTTAATTTTTTTGTTGATAAAATATACTTTTAGTCTCATCATGGGTGTTATTAATTTTTTGCTAAATTAAAATAAGTTGGTGAATATAGCTGTATCCTTTGAACATATTAACATAAACACATTTTTGATAAAATGATTTTCTATCTATATAGATATGATTGTGAACCGTGAAAACTATTCTAATTCTATCAAAGGAGATGCATGTTCCTCTGTTTATACTTTTTACTCTTTTTAGTTTAAAGTTGAATTTACTTGTACCTTATTTCTAGTGAAATTAAATAACGTTTTCTTCGAATCCATAAACTCTCATTATTACTCCCCATGCACTTTGAAACCCATACCAAGAGAAATTGTTGTTGAAGCCCATATGCCTAACCACACAAACCAGCCTACAAAGACTTTGGCTATTGGATTTGTCAATAATATTGAATATTGATAAATAAGTTTTATATGATAAATATACTACTATATACTTTTTCGTGGGATTGAATCCCCCTAGTTCAAATAATGTCTTTGTAGAGATATATTTTGGCGATCAGACGGTAGATAGGATAGCGAAGAAGCTGAACAAGACGCCCGGCCGGACAGGTTTTAGTGAAATGGGTTCTACAGAGAGGAACACGTGTAATCCCCAAGTCAATGAATCCCTGAACAAGACTTCCAAGAACGGAGGTCCATTTCGTAGTGAGGCTGATCTATGGGACCATGAAGACTAATACCAACCCCATGTAACAAATAAAGTTTGTGTTGTATAAATCAATGTATAGTTTCTAAAATAACGAAAGAATTTTCAGACATTTCCTAAAACAGTACTATGCCATTAAGCTACCCTCGACGACCGAGGAAAGTTGTTGTTGTACGGCTAAAACCGATGCAGTGAGCTTAAGATCTCTAGAGACGAGCAAATCTCCGATCTCTCCAAGCTCCTCGTTCTCGCTCCATATTGATAAACCTTGAAGCACTTGGAAACTCTCTTCGTGTCGTATTCCAACCATTATTAGATCGTAGTTGTTTCCTTCTTCCCTCAGTACTTTCACAATATCACTAGCCTCCTTTATCTTTACCTAAACAACAAGCCAAAAACCAAAACGAACGGTTCAAGCTAAACCGGAATAGAAAATCCGTGATGTTCCGGTTTATTAAAGTTCTTCTTACCTCTCGTAAGGAGACGTTCGGTTTGTCCATTGTGTCTTGACGGAAATTTTCGATGACTTTGTAATCAAGCCTCCTCTCTATGACGTCGTTTAGCTGCGAGACGTTTTCACCGTCCACGAGCTTAAGAACGTTTAGATTTAGGAAAGGGTGGTTTGTCATTCTAACCGCAAACGCTAGTGCCTCGCGGTCGTCCGCTCCACCGAGGAATATCGAGCAGACGTTGATTTTTGTCGCCCCGTTCTTCATGTTCTTGAAATCTGGAAGCCGTCCTCGGTCCATGAGAATCCCGACAGAGCACGGCGAGCTATTAAGGACGTTGCGACAGAGCCGTCGCTCTAATGCGGTCCCTATGTCGATCCCGATGATAATGAGATCGGTTTCTTTGTCGAAAGCCAACGTGCATACATCCTCGTGCATTGTCTTGTTCGGTGCAACGGCCGTGTAACAGTCGACGGAAACGTTTTCTTGCAAAATATGTCTGTTTAGGAAGTTCTTGAAAGCATTCGAGACCTGATCTCTTCGGTTGGAGGACGTTGATGTATCGTCCTTGTTATCGAATTGGTGTTCAATAAGGAGAGGGACGTTATGGGCCTCGAGCTCTTCGAGATTGACGGATACAATAGAGAACGAAGAGGCGCTCGAGGGACAAGAAGAGAGTTCCAAGATTGTGAGAATGGAAGTTACGGTTTCACGTTGGTAGAAACAAGTGAGGATCTTTAGATGGTAGTTTGGTTCGTAGTGTTGAACGGTTTGTCTCCGGTAAGTGATGTGTTTCCGCTGCGACCAACCGTAGAGGTTCTTGACTATGGCCGTGAAGATAGTTGAGTGAACCATGGCTGATACACCATTATACCAAACGCTTCCTGGCTTATATTCTGCACCCCTTAACACAATATTCAAGACTATTAATATTTTCGGTTATATTTCAAAATAGAAGATTTTTTGGAGATTTATTTTTGTTTTAAAATATAAAATGTTTTAAAATTTCTATGCAACTTTAATTTTATTGGATATTATGTGACAAATAGTATTATAGAGTCTTTTTTATAATTTTAGCTAAAAGCATTTTATGTTTTGAAACGGAGGGAGTATTGAGTAGAGATAAAAACCGTTATTACGCATATGGTTTTACCTTGTAGTTTAACAACTGCTTGAAGATTTGGACATCGTAGATCCCTTGTATGCACACGATAAACCCGACAATTGTGGCATGTGATAAAGGAACCTTGAAGTAAAGCGAGGGCAGGACGATGGAAGCAAACTTTGCAGCACTGATGGTAAAGAAAAGGAACTCCAGAGTAATGACATCGCGTAGTCTAAAGGAAAAAAAATTGACTTTGTTACCGATCCCGATGACGTAACACGGCATAAGAACCGCCCCACAGAAGCAACCGATCTTGTCGGTGAGACCTGTACCGAGAGGAGGGGTCTTAGGAGTGATGACACCGAGAACCACGGATCCGAGTATGTAAGGAAACCCTACGGCTCCGTCCAAGAAAGTGGTAGTGCACAACATGATGCAAATGATGCATAAATGCAAACCCTTGAGTTTCTTTCCTTCATGTGTACTCTTTACTATCCATTTGAATATTGGTCGGCACACAACTATTATACCAACGATCACTAGTACCTAATCATTTGCAAATACATTATATAAATATCATAGTGCTAAATAAGATCAAGAAGATGCAAGAAAGCAAAAGGTTAAACACTTGCGTTTCCTTTTATGTTTAATGTTAAACGATTGTGTTTATTTCAAGAAACACAAAATCTTGATAATTGACTAATCAAATTTAGATGTGAATTAACTTGTTAAGATAAGGCGGTCTTAAAACACACATATATGCTATAAAAATTGTCTTCTGAATTGATTAATCAACTTCTGATAATGATCTTTATACATACGTACCTTTGTGAAGGTAGGAGGCATGTAAGGGGCCTTGGAGTCTTTGGGTTGCAAGAAATTGTTAAACGTAATTAAAATGAGGAAAAATCCCCACCCGAAGCAGTTAGCCACCACTATGGAGGAGAGGGCTAACCTTCCAGGCTCTGAGTTTAGCATCTTGAGGTTCGATAAAACCGAATACGCCACTTGAAAAAATACTATAGATTCGTTTGTTAGCAAATCGTGGAGCTGGTGTGGTGTAGTTTTCGCCACGCTTCCACGTATGTTACTCGTGATGATGGTACATGCGATTGAGCCCACCGCGTAAGGAAATAGAAAAAAGTGATAAACCATTGATGAGTGCGAGCTTGCCTCCTCGCTTTATGACTCCGACGTCTACTTGAGCTGTGCTTATGTACGAGATGAACATGAATGCTATTGCCTCTAGTGATTCAATTATGAAGAAACTTCTTGTGTTGAAAAGTTTCTTTACCGAGTCAATGTTTTGCCCCAAAGCTGAGGGGCCTAAGAATATTCCAGCCTGTTTTATATCACACACACACACACACAAAAGAAAAAATCAGTTCTGAAGCTAAAACCTTTTGCGTAAATAAACCTTAATGAACCACAATATAATTTATTTTCTACAAGCAAACGTTGTTAAATTGATTCTATTCCAGTGACATGAAGTTGTCTCATTAGTTTTGATTTTCGTATTTAGTATTTACATCGTCCCAAGGCAAGACATTGTAACAATTCAAATTCTATAAAATCGGAAAGGCAAAACTCTTCCACCTAAATAAACACATTTATATGTTCTATAGCCATAGAAAAAAAAGACTCGTAAAATGGTATGAAGAAGTAAAAAAAAAAAATTAAATACCAGAATTTGAGGGACAAAATCGACGGTTGCGAGAGGACGAAGAAGAGCTTGGAAGAAGGAAGAGAGGGAAGAGACGAGAGAGATGAGCATAAGAAGAAGAGGAGTCGAAAACTTCAATGAATCGTCTCCTCTAAATACACCGGCCGAGCTTGATCCAAGCCATGCCTCGCATACAATATCTTTTGTTCCATTTGGAACACTAGTATTATTGTTCATCTTCTTCTTCTCCTTGTTTTTCTTTCTTTTGTTGAGAAATGTAATTATTTCAACTTATATATCCAGTTATGATTTTGTTTTTGTTTTTAATTCCGCATGATGCTAATTAAAAATTGAGTGACAGAGAGGTTGTTGACCTGTGGAAGAAGATACTTGTTTCTTTTTTAAGATTGCAAACAGATTTTGTTTTTTCTCCGATGAATTTGTGTTGACTCATAACCGTCAAATAAATTAAAAGAATGGAAAATATCATATCTCAGTTCCCACCTATTAAATTTTGGACTTATATTATTGTAAAATATTTTCAGTGTGTAGTAAATCATAAACTTGATATCTAAATTAATAATGACCATTTAATATAAAACATAGATGAACCTTAACTATACGAAGAGAACCAAAAAAAATATGTGGTTTGACTTTTATTAAAAATGAAATGTTCCGTAGTTCCTCCTTGGTTACTTGAAACTCACCATGTATTTGTCTAACCGATAAATGAAATGTGTTTTGACAGAAAATGAAAAAATTGATATGTTACGTCTCTTCTGTTAAATCCATATTGATGACTAATTATTAACAATGTATAATCATATGAAAAGTAAAAAAAACAAAAAAAAAACAATGTATAATCATAAATGATTGCTCATTACATTCAAATCCACATAATACATATATATTGTTGATAGAAAAATAAATCGCGATGATTAACTACTTTAACTTTTATTACATCGACATGCATTATATATACACACACACATGTTTGTGCCAATCAATCTAGAGCTATAATGATTATCTTCATGCTCAAAAATTTCGGACCACCTATAACCAAATATCGACCTTAATAGTAGGATAACCTCTCACGAGAAATGAAGAACTAGAGGATAAATAACATCTACATCTCCCTAAATATAGAGAGAAGAAAAATAAAATAAGAATAATTGTACATTCTCCTTCTCTTCTTGTTGAACTCTCACAATCCCCTTCTCTCTCTCTCTCTCCCTCTCCCTCTATGGTTTGACTCATTAGGGAATTACCTAGAAGGAGAAAATGGCAAACGACAATTATAAGTACGGAGGAATAGAATGGAAATGCGAACCATGGATTGGTGCAGGCTCGATGGGACTCGGGCGAGGATACAATCCCCTCAACTTTACTCTTCCTCTTCTCCTACAAATATCTGTCGTCTCTTTAATTTCGGCCTTTTTTCAGTTTCTTCTCCGGCCTTTTGGAAAATTTGCGTTCCTCACTCAGATCGTGGTACACACCTAATCGGCTATGCTATATCGCATTTTTCTTGACCGCAAAATTCCTAGTTAAAACTAATCCCAAAGTACGCGCATGCAGGCTGGGATCTGCTTAGGACCGTCGGTTATAGGACGTAACAAACAATACAAGTCAACATTTTTCTACGAGAGGAGCATTTTCATAATCGAATCCTACGAGGCCTTATGTTTCCTCTTCATTTGCTACATCACGACATGTCAAGTAGACATGAGGATGATAAAGAGAGTAGGCAGATTAGCATTCATAAACGGCATTTTACTTTTCCTCATGCCATTCATATGCGGCCAATTCATGGCCATCTTGGTATCCAAGAGGATCGGAGGTGGCCCCACGGGGATCCCTCCCGCAGAGTTTCGCCACGTGGTGATCGTACAGTTCCATGATGTTCTTTCAGGTTGTTTATGGAGTGTTGTCGAGCCTAAAGATGTTAAACACTGAGCCAGGGAGATTAGCACTTGCATCCATGATGGTGCATCGTGCATGACTGCCTCTCCTGGTGCTTTTTCATGCTTAACATTGCCATTAAAATTAACGTTGACTTAGCCGATAAAAATCGCGCATTTTACATGACCGTTTTACAGGTACATATATTTTACATTTAAAAAAAAATATATTTCTCAGTTTTCGTACTATAAAACATATTCCTATTCTATAAATTTTGGCAAAGTTAGAAAACGAAAATCCTGATAAAATGCTTGAATCCAGTGATATATATACTTTCAAGTACAATCTACATGTTAGGCGACTTGAATTAGTTTCTATAGATATTCCTTTTAATGCTATTTATAAGTGTTATAAAGTTCAAAAATTAATGCAGATGGTAATGATAGGGACAATAGTATATGTGTTCCGACCAATAATGCAGTGGATGAAGAGGAGAACACCAGATGGACATTCTCTCAAGGCCTCACATCTCTCTGTTATATGTGTCTTTCTCTTCATCTCCGCTCTCTGGGCCGAATTTGTCGGCTTACCTTACTTCTTTGGTGCGGTCGTCTTGGGTCTAGCGACTCCAAAACGTCCGCCTCTAGGCACGGGACTTTCAGACAAAATGGGTCTGTTTGTCTGGTCTGTCCTGATGCCTTGCTACATCATCGGGATTGGCTACAATTTGGATCTCTCGTTGTTTTGCTGGAGAGATGTTATCCGTTATGAGCTACTATTTAGCGTGGTCCGGTTCGCTAAAATTGTAGGCATTGCCTTGTGTTATCTAAGTGACTTATAATCAGATACATAGTGGTAAAAGGCCAGGCCTTCACTAGGAAACCAGGGATGTCTGAGAAGGAGTTTCTGAAGTTCAAGGCAAGGTTAGTAGCGAAAGGGTACTCACAAAAGAAGGGAGTAGATTATGATGAGATTTTCTCTCCTGTTGTTAGGCACACTTCAATCCGAATTGTGCTTGGTTTGGTAGCTAGCTGGGATCTTCATCTTGAGCAGATGGATGTCAAGACAGCTTTCCTTCATGGAGATTTGGAGGAAGAGATCTACATGGAACAACCAGAGGGACTTGTGAAACCAGGTGAGGAGAAGCTTGTATGCAGATTGAGGAAGTCTCTGTATGGGTTAAAGCAGGCTCCAAGACAATGGTACAAGCGGTTTGACACGTTCATGGTAAAGATCGGCTATCGAAGATGTGAGTATGATTGTTGCGTTTATGTATATTGTCGTGATGGTTGTCCTCCTATACTTTTGTTGCTTTATGTTGATGATATGCTCATTGCTGGGAGTAATATGGGTGATATTGCTGAGTTGAAGAGGTTACTGAGCAGAGAGTTTGAGATGAAGGATCTTGGTGCTGCAAAGAAGATTCTTGGGATCGAGATTCGCAGAGAGAGGAGCTCTAGGAGATTATGGCTGTCTCAGAAGGGCTACATACAAAGGATTCTAGAAAGGTTTGATATGATAGGTGCTAAACCAGTTTCTACACCTTTGGCGAATCACTTCAATCTTTCAACTGCTCAGTCTCCTAAGTCTGATGATGAGATCAGGGATATGGAACAAGTTCCTTATGCTAGTGCAATTGGTTGTCTTATGTATGCTATGGTTTGTACAAGACCGGATCTGGCTCAAGCGGTTAATCAAGTCAGCAAGTACATGTCGAAACCTGGGAGAGAACATTGGGAAGCTGTGAAATGGGTTCTCAGGTATTTGAAGGGTACAGCTGGTTATGGGATTATGTTTGGAGGCCAGGATAATGTTTCCGCTATGGGGTATTGTGATTCAGATTATGCAGGCGATTTGGATAATCGAAGGTCCACCACAGGTTTTGTGTTTACACTAGCTGGAGGACCTATATGTTGGAGATCTGTGCTGCAACCGATTGTTGCAATGTCTACCACAGAAGCTGAATATCTAGCGATGGGAGAGGCAGCTAAGGAGGCACTTTGGGTTCTAGGACTTGTGACAGAATTGGGCATTGATCAAGGTGGAGTTCAGCTACACTGTGATAACCAGAGTGCCATTTTTCTGGCAAAGAATCAAGTGTATCATGCAAGGACGAAGCATATAGCGGTGAGATTTCATAAGATTAGGGAGTTGGTTGCTTCTGGTGAGATCGTGCTAGAGAAGGTGCATACGTCGGAGAATGCAGCTGATATGTTGACAAAGCCAGTTACTGTGGAGAAGTTCAAACATTGTTTAGAGCTACTCCATGTCTTCCAGTGCTAAAAGGAAGAAGAAGTTCCCCCCAAGATTCTGAAGAAGCTGGAGTTAGAAGAGATTATTCGTCAAGGTGGAGTTTGTTATCTAAGTGACTTATAATCAGATACATAGTGGTAAAATGAATTTTGAGATGTATATATATGGAGTTTAGGTTTTATTTATTGTAACACACGAGTAATAAGAAACCCTATTTTCGTCTCAATCTCTTTTGTTCTTTGCTTTATCGTCTTTGATTCACAACACCTTGCCTTCCCTTTACTATAATGTGCCACTTTGGCAAGCGATTCTGGTCGGGTTTATCGTCAATATCCAAGGAATTTACGACGTTCAGATCTACAAACAAAATTTCAATTACTCGGTAAAACCCGCACAATTTTAAAATAATTATATACATGCATTTTTAGGATTTCATGTGAATATCTCATTTACTCATTGGCACATTGTGTACTTCCGAACATATACTATCCGGTGATTTTAGATCATAAAAAAATCATTTGTTCATGAGATGATAAATGATTGTTCAAGGGCTGCAGAAAATATCAAGAAAATCTTTTGGAGCAATGGTGATGTCAGCATTGGTAAACTCAACATTTTACATAGTGTTAGTCAAGAAACTTTACCAAACCATGAGCAAACGCAACCCTTACAAGAGACGTACGATTCAACATTGCCGAGTCGAGGCTCCGTTGAGGATCCTCACTTGTTTCCGGCAACGCGAGGCCGTCCGTCCGGTTCTCGACCTCGTCGAACTCTCTCGTCCGGTCATCGGATTGGAACTCTCACATCAAACAAGAAAACAGGGCGCATTCCGACGGCCAAAACCGTCCGTAAGCCGTCGGAAAAGGACGTATTCCGACGGTTTCCGACGGGAACAGGCCGTCGTTCCTATCACGTCGGAAAAACAGAAACCGTCGGGAATCCGTCGCTTTTTTGCGACATGATTCGGACGGATTTATGTCGGACACCCAAAGGAGACGGAATTCCGACGGGTTTTGGGTCTCCGGCGATGAAAGACGGAATTCTGACGGTCGTTGGTTTTCCGGCGATGAAAGACGGAATTCCGACGGTTGATGAATTCCGGCGATGAAAGACGGAATTTCGACGGTTTCGGTTTGCCGGCCATAAAAGACGGTATTCCGACGGTTACCGTTTTCTGGCCATAACAGACGGAATTCCGACGGTTTCCGTTTTCTGGCCATAACAGACGGAATTCCGACGGTTTAAATAATTTTTTTAAAAAAATTTAAAATTATTTAATTTAATAATATAATATATTAATATTTTTAATAAAAATGAAAAGTAAAAACTAATAAAAATAAAATATATTAAAATTTAAATACAAACTAATAAAATTAAAATGTATTTTAAAGTTTTACAATCAAATTTAAAACTCTCCAAATCCTATTCGGGTCTAGGCGGCCCGGTACCGAAGAATCTCTGCATTTGCTGTTCCATTGCTTTCATTCGTGCATCGGCCTCCGCCTTATCTCTCGCTCTCGCCTCCTCGGCCTCCTCCTTATCCTTCTTCCTCTGTTCCGCCATTTCCCTAAGCTGGTCGTGCAGCTCTCGGTTTTCCGCCTCCAACCTCCTATCACGAGCATATCGAACCGACGAAACAGACGAGCTACTCTCCTCAGGGAGGCCGTAAACACGGCCTCTGGTCTTGGGAGTCACCTACAAAATTTTTTTAAAAAAAATTCATAACTTGTATTAAAAGTAATGTCTAAATTCTATTAAATGTGAGACGGTTACTAACCTCGTAGGTGAACTGGTTGGTCATCTCGAATGGAACTTCGGTTTGCGCCGGAGTTCCTTCCACGATCGGTTGCGATTGGAGGAATTCCTCCTGCCTCCTCTGCACAGCTTCCACGATTTCACGAGTAATCGGGTCTTCAATTTCACCGGTCTTCTTGTTGGTGTGCGAAAACTTGATCATATCGAGGTTGGAAGGATAGACACCGGTCTCCTCCATCTGTTACCATATACAATTACGTTACAGAATTCAAAAATTTTATGAAATATTTAATTACTTACTATTTTCCGAGGAGCTGAAGCCTTGCTAATTGCGCCGAGGTTGTGGGTCGCTTTTCCCTTCCCTTTCCGGTTGCTGTTGCGGTTAGTCGAGTGTTTCTCGGAGTCCGTCTTGGTTGCCTCTAATTCCCAGTGTCGAAGAAGTCCAGTCCACATCTCAGAGGGTTTATATTTAAAAACCTTAGCCACCTTCCCCTCTTTGTACCACTTGTCTTTCCACTCGTTCATCTTCAACGAGAACTTCCTCGCCGCCTTTTTGTCGAATTCCTTTCGGACCCTGGATGTGAGGACTGAGTCCCACGTAAAATCTTGCTGCAAAAAAAAAAACTTTCCCGCATTAGTAATTAAATTAAGCGTCATATAGGAAATACAATTGAAACAAATAAAATAAACTCTTACCGCAAATTGTCGGAACCAAGTGTCCCGGTCCTCTGGAGGCATATCGTTGTATGTGGGGTAAGGTTTATTGAGCATGGAGTTCATCATTTCGTTGATGGAACCCGTAATATCGTTTTGTGAGTATTGGAACCTATTAAATTGTTTATTAAATATTTATGTAAAATTATTAAATCCACAACATATTAAAATAAGACTTACCACGTCATGTTAGGTGGCAAGTCTGGATCCAGACGCGTCATCCTATCACGCCCAGGTTGCGCCACAACCTGCTCGATGGTCAACGAGGTGGGGGCTGAGTGGGTTGTAGGCATGGGCTGAGACGGGAATGGGGTCTCCTCGGGGAACTCGGTCTCACTCGGAGTCCGACCTCCCCTACTGGAACTCGCACCTCCTCTAGAGTTATGAAAATCCCCATAATTTGCCCTACGATTTCCATATTTTTAAGATTTAGATATTTTGGGATTTATGAAATTTGGAATGTATAAGATTTTGTGAGTTGAAGATTTTGGAATGTAGTTAATTGGAATTTTCAGATTATGGTATTTAAGGATATTGGAGATTAGGGTTTTATGGAATTTATGGGTTTTATGTCATTGAAATAAGTAGGGGTTTTTTTAAATATTGTTTATTCATAAATCGATGTTTATGGAATTAGGTTTTGTTGGGAAATTGATATGTATAAATTTAAATTTGTAAAAGTTTAAATTGTTTTATTAATGTTATTTAAAATTGTAAGAATTTTAATAGATTTTCAAAAAAGTTTGTATATATATAGGATATATATAAATTTAGAGGATTTAAAATTTTAAATTAATAGAAAAATTTGATACATTTTAAAATTTATCAAATTTTAAATTTAGAGGATTTAAAGTTTTAAATTTACTTATTTTTATATAATGATAAAATTATGAAGGTTTAAAGTCTTTTATTAATGTTATAAAAATTTTAAATTATACGGATTTAAAAAGATTACCTTCAAATATTTTATATAAGATATTTAGAAAATTACAATTTATATATTAATTATATATTAAATTATAAAAAATCCCTAAAACTCACATAACACAAATGAAAATCTAATTATTAAAATTAGTAAACTCCAAAAATTATCAAATTTCAAAAATTTAATAACAAAATCACTAGAAACCTAATTTAATAAATTCATAAACCCTAAAATTATTATTTACTTAATTTGTTAATTCCTAATTCATTAAAAAATTTCTTAAAATTAATTTTAGAAAAAATTTTAAACACTCTACAATTCCTAAAGAACAATTTTGGATCTATTAATTCTCATGAACAATTTCTTGACATTCTACAATTTCGGATCTATAAAGCACCATGAACAATTACGGATCTATTAATCACCATGAACAATTTCGGATCCAGAACAACAATTAAAAATCATGAAGAACAATTTTGAAGGAAAACATACATAGTTTTTGCTTTAGTGAACGATGGAGATGATTGATGAGGGATGAGAAGAATCGGCGGTGGAACGGCGTCCAAACGGCGGAGAATCGGCGGTGGAACGGAGGAGAGTTTGATAATTTTTTTTTTTTTTTTACAGATCTGAGATCGGGGAAGACGAAGACTGTGGATTTAACAAGGGGTCCGAGGGCAATTAGACGGTAGTCCGACGGCAATTAAAAAAACCGACGGTAAATCCGACGGTTTTCCCGCTTTGACGAAGATTACGAAGTCTTTTTGGCGGCTGGCAAATTAGGGTTTCTGTCGGTCTACCGTCGGAATTTAAGACGGAAAACCGACGGTAACTCATTTAAATTAATTACTTGTACATTTTTGTACATATTTTCCCATCAAAATATTTTGTTTATTTCCAAAATTTTAAGGGTTTGAGAGTTCAGGAGTTATGGAAAATGGAATTTAAAGGAATTTGGGATTTAAAAATTATGTGATTTATATATTTTGGATTTAGGGATATATATATATATATATATGGTTAGTGGAAATTACTGGTTTTACTTTCGAAATTAGAAATTAAAGGAATTAACTTATACGACATTTTGTTATGTAAGGACATAAAGTTTGAAGGATCCCATGTAAGATTTTGGTAATTATAGAATTTATGCAATGTGGGATTCTGGTGTTTTCTAATTTATGCACTTTGTGAATTCATACGGATTTCCCCGTTTAGAAGATGGTCACGAATTTGTTTGGTTTTTTTAACTTAGTACAAGGTTATAAGTCAACATAGTAGTTTTCAAATAAATGTTATTTTGCAAACATTAACGACCAATTAATTTAAAAAACTCTTATAATAATTATTAAAAACCTTATAGTCAATTTTAAAACCATTTCATATAATTTAAAATCATAAAAATTCCCAAAACCGTCGGAGTTCCGTCTTAAGTTTGAGACGGAACTCCGACGGTTTTGGGAATTTTTTATCTAAATTTGTCGATAAAATTTAAATTAATAGAAAACCCCAAACCGTCGGATTTCCGTCCCAAAAGTTAGACGGAACTCCGACGGTTTGCTTTTTTAATGAGTTTTAATTTTATAGAGAAATTTAAAGTTGATTATAAATTTTTTAAAACTTAACACTTTTTTGATTTACAAGCAAAATAAATTGTTTCTATACAAAATTTTAAGAGTGTGAGATTTTAGGAGTTATAGAAAATGGAATTAATAGAAATTATTCTTAATCATGGATTCTATGGTTTTTTAATTTATGCACTTTGTGAATTCGGACGGAATTCCCGGTTTGACGATGCTGTTAAATTTGTTTAGTTTTTTGAAACATAGTATAAGGTTATACGCACCTAGTATTCTTCGAATTCATGTTATTTTTGAATCATAAATTATCAATTAATTTAAAAAACTCTTATAATTATTTTTAAAAACCTTAAAATCAACACCAAAACCATATCATATACTTTACAATAAAAAAATCCAAAACACCGTCGGATTTCCGTCTGACTTGTAAGACGGTTTTCCGACGGTTTGGGGTTTTTAATTTACTTGAATTTATCGACACTTTAAAAAGAATAGAAAACCACACACCGTCGGAAGTCCGTCTTTCAAATGAGACGGTATTCCGACGGTATACGGGTTTTTAATTTATTTAAATTTGTGGATAAAATTTAAAATAATATACACCCCAAACCGTCGGCATTCCGTCTTACAATTAAGACGGAATGCCGACGGTTTCCTTTGTTAATGCTTTTTAATTTTATCAACAAATTTAAAGTTGCTTATAAAGTTTAATAAAAAATTAACAATTTTTGTCTCAAATGTATATGCTATGGTTTTAAAGTTGATTATAAGATTTTCAAAAATAAATTTAAGCGTTTTGTAAATTATATGCTGTGAATGTTTATTTGACCATCGCAACCAAGAGAAATATATTAGTCGAGAAAATTATTTCTCAATCACTAATAGGAAATAAAACACATGACAACATTATAAAATCGTACAATAGATACTAGGACATTATTTAATATTAATGCAACATAAAGCTTTAAAGGTTTAAATTATTCTTAATCATGGACGACGAATTATATATTTATTCTTCATCGGAGTATGGCACTGTTTCATATTCGTACCCAGTAGTTTCTTCATCTTCCTCCACCATTGTGCATATTTCCGTTGGGTGGTATTCAGCAATCATCGAATTAGCACCGATTATCTGTTTGGTAACAGAATATATATAGTTAAACCATTCCCAAAAAAATTTATAACGTATGGTCTAACTACCTTAACAATGTTCCGCTCTGTGATGTTTAGGTACTTTGGGGTCCTATCAAAACGGCAAACGGTAACATTCTTCAAGATGAATACCGCACCTACACCAGTCATGAGTCTGTACTCGTCATTGTTGAAGATGTTATGGTGCATGGTTCCCTCGATTTTTCCCGAATGATCTTTTAAGGTTACAAGCAGATCTCCCTAGTCATTGGGGGTGAAAGAAGAGAGCATAGCCACAATCTGTATATTACATAGAATATAAATACTAGCTTCTCAGATAAATTGTGTCTCTACATTAATGTTAATCTAAAAAGGTTTAAACCTTTATTATTTTGACAAATTGTGAACGCGGGGATTGAATTTCTGCAATCTGGGTCCAGAACGGTGTGGTCCTATTATGATAAGAACCTACGTTTATGAATGATAGATTTTGTATCAGTCACCTATTAATTTTTGTAAAACTAAAAATGATAATTATATATATATATATATATATATATATATATATATATACCTTCCCGGATTATGTAATCGATAGTAGAAGTCCACCGCGGACTACTAAAATCATGGTCGGCTTGTGGTGCCTCGTTAATGACCTCAGAAATAAATTCTTGTGTTGGGCGTGTCTGAGAACTTTCACCTTGCAGCACCTTTGCATCATGAGCCCTCTTGCGAAACAATCCTCGCCGTACGACTTGGCCAGGTCCCGGTATTACGGGCGTTTCGTTCTGCGATTGTTGAGTTGGATGGAGTGAAATTGTCGGTACACCATCAATAACATTTAAGTTATCGTAAGGAGGGTTTGATGGAACAAGAGGTGTGTTGCGAGTGTTTTGACCAGGGGCTCGGTTTTGCATATAATAATTCCACAGATCATTATTAGCCATTATGCAATAGAATATTTTGTGTTATGTGTATGTGTTCAAATATGTTATGAATGAATGCAGAGTCGGTGTGCTTATATAAAACTTACTTATTTCCGTCAGAAATCCTTCGTAATTCCGTGAAAATATTCGACATATCACCCCACCAATCCCATCGGGCACTGCGACTGGTTCTTTAACCACTTAAACTATGCCGACATCTGATTCCGTCTGAATACCGTCGGAAATTAGTCATTACTTACAACAGATTTAGTGCGTCGGAAATCCGTCCATACCCAGTGACCAATCATACGTTGCCGACATATGATTCCGTCTGAAGGCCGTCGGAAATTTGGCATTACTTACGACAGCTTTAATGCACCGGAAATCCGTCAATACCCACTGACATATGACCCCACCAATCCCATCGGCCACTGCATACGCTTTATTAACTACTGAAACTCAGCCGACATCGGATTCCGTCCGAATACCGTCGGTAATCCGTCCATACCTAGTGACCAATCATACTTTGCCGACATCGTGCTGTCTTAATTCCGTCGGTATTCTGGCGGAAACGGCCACTGTATACGGACGGAATAGCGACAGTTTATACATATAACGTCTTCTATAAATACTCTCTATGGAGTGTTTTATGTTGTATAGCTTCAAATTACAAAAAATGTCTTCCAACTCCCCTAATGAAGACTCAAACACAAAAGGCGTGGCTAATTTTTTCATTGTTCCAAAATACTCGTGGGAATCTGAATCCCTATGCGACGAATTCACTCAGCAGATTCCCACTTACTCATGGGAATTTGATACGTGCTCACCAATCGATGAAGAAGATTCCACAGCAACAGTAGTGCCTGACAGCCAATTCGCGCCAAACATCCACAACATTTACGATAGGCAGCCACAATGTCTTCATCAAGAGCGGGATACCGAAGGCGAACCATTCTCATAGCCGTTGCTGTGCGGTTTGATTCGTACAGCCTCTTAAACCTCTCCGTTAAGGGTAAATACCACATCCGTTTGAATGGAATCTTCACCCTACCACTTGTATCCTGAAACCGTGGTTTGCGGCAAAATTTACATTTATTTCGGTTCTCGTCTTCTCTCTAGTATATCATACAGTTGTCGATGCAGACATCTATAACCTGGTAGGGCAAACCAAGACCAGCAACAAGTTTTTGTATCTCGTAGTATGATCCGGGGGCCAGATTATCTTCTGGCAAAATATCTTTCACGAACTCGGCGACTGCATCCACACATTCTTCGGACAAATTGTAATCAGTCTTTATGTTCATCATCCTAGTAGGAGACGATAACGGTGAATGGTCATCCCTACAACCGCTGTATAGTGGTTGCTTTGATGCGTCTAACAAATCGAAAAACCTTCGAGATTCTAAATTAGGCTCTTCACCCCTATCACCCTCATACCCACCCGACTGCATATTAATGTTATTCTCTCTATACGCATCATTAACCATCGCAACCATACGTACCCCAACATCTACTTCCGCTGTAGGTTCCCCTACGCTATCAGGAAAATAAGGTTCATTGCTACTAGTACTACCATATTCATAATTCCTTTCTCCATGTAAATACCAAACCTTATATCTTGGTCTAAAACCATATCTATATAAGTGATTCCAAACATTATGGACAGCAACACTAATTCTATTACAGCAATTAGAACAAGGACATTTGATATCCTGACCTTTTTTTGCTGCTTCTACATTACTGGGTAAATTCATGAACTCCCATAATCCTTGAGCGTACTCGTCCCTTAATAAGTCAGACCCCTCATTCGTCATTGGCCCGTCCATCCATGCCCGAAAATATGAACTCATTTTTATAGTTTTTTTTTCTCGAAATTTTGTTTTGATGGAATTAATCAACCATTCTGCAGACTTATGTAGAGTAGATTTCCCTCAATGTGTCGTCGGAATAACGTCAATAGGTCCGACATATGACCCAACCCCATCCCATCGGCCACCGCAGACGATATATAAACCACTCAAACTTTGCCGACATCGTAAACCGTCGGAAAACCGTCTGATTTCCGTCCTACATTCCGACAGATATTGGCCGTCGAAAATAATTCCGATCAATCAGACGTCGCCGACATCGGAAAGTCTGACTTCCGTCTCTAAGCCGTCGGTGGATCGTCGGCAGTTTCCGACAAAAACTGTTCCGTCTCTATTCCGTCGGTATTTTCCGACGGAATAGAGACGGAAAAGTTTTTGTCGGAAACCAGTCGGCACGCCGTCGGATTTGGCAGACGGAATGCCGACGGCCAAAACCTTGCCGTCGGAATTGACGGTGTTTTCTTGTAGTGCCAAACCATGAGCTAAATAACCATAGTCTTCCTCTTCTTATTCATCACGCACAAGAGATAAGTCCGTTTATCGTGCCTAGTCGAAGAGACCAGATCGTTAAGGCCTTCCACAACTACGAAAAGAATAATCTGGTAACCTAGACTATTCTCCAAAACATATCAATTCCGTAATGTCCAAGAAAAGAGAAAAATAAGATTCATTAACTAATGTTTTTCTTTGTTGTTGTAATGTTTTGGTTAGGAGACTGTATTGATAGAGTGCTTCACAGCAGTAGCGCAGCGTAAGACGATGCATGAGGACGTGTGTTCGATTGCATTTGACCAGGAGATAGATCTTGTGGTCCTAACTCTTGATGCCGGGATCGAGTCATGGGAGAGGCGGTTGTGTAGGAATCTTCTGCACAATTGTCCGTGCTCCATCGCGCTTTTCATCGACCGGGGAAGGCTCCCGGATTTTAGGTTTGTGCCGATAAAAAAGCTTTGCATCAATGTATGTGCAATCTTCTTAGGTGGACCAGATGACCGAGAGATGCTTGCGTATGCTACACGCCTTGCGAGCGTCGAGCTTACTGTCTTCCGGCTCGTGGACCAGAACGGAGTCTCACCGCTCAGAGACATGGTCGAGAGAAAACACGACATGCGAGTCATCAACGTTTTCCGTAAAGAGAATTTCGACAAAAGCATCATTTTCAGAGAGGTAATGAAAAACCCTTTGGACGTAACCTTCTCTTTATAACAGAGGTTTTTAAAATAGAGAGTCTCTTGTTTAACCGAAAACTGAGGTTTTCGTACCATAATGTAATGTGTTCCTTTGTTTTGTGACATTGTAAAGGTAAGAATAGAGATAGCTGTGGATTTATTGGAGTTGCTAAGGAAGGAAGGAGTCGACTTCGATCTGACGATGGTCGGGATACGACACGAAGAGAATCTATTGATGTTGGAAGGATTATCAGAATGGAGCGATATGAAGGAGTTAGGGGATGTTGGAGATGTTTTGATCTCCAGAGATCTCGAGCTCTCTGTTTCGGTTCTCGCAGTCCAGCAATGAGCGTTCGAGGGTGTCTTTTCGCAGGTTTTAAGGATTTTTGTACAGCCTTTTTGATTACTTTGTAGAATGTAAAAGATCGTATATATATTATACTACCATCGAAGAATCTTTTCTTTAGTCCTTTATTTAAAATCATTCCAGCATTGATGATCAGACATGGTCCAAGAAGCCAACTAATGATAAGTTTCTTCGAATTTGATACAAATATTTTAACATTGAACCATTTTTCTACCGTATATGGGGGGCCTTAAGAGTTACAGGCCATGCAGTAACATCACTTTAGAAACTATATTCGAATTCGGTCTGTTTCACACCATTTAAAAGAAACTAGTAATATAAAATAACCAAACCGGTATGCATCTCTTACAATTGTTACATTCTTTTTTGTGAAAACAAATATTTACATTTGTTACAAAACTTGATGAATTAGAAAAACAAATTAATGGCGAGACATCATATTCGATTAGCTTTATAAATATTTACACTATATTATAAATTTATAACTTCGATTTCTTAAAATTAAAAAAACCGATAATGTATGTAAAAAAAAGCTTAAGTGTTAATTTACAACATAGTGTGATCACATATGAGATCGCTAACCGACAAATTAATGACAGGACATATATTTATTGTTTTCACACTATATTATAAATTATCACTTCAAACTTTTTAAAACTACTACAATATATATATTTTAGAAATTAAATTTGTTGCTTAAGTGTTAGTTTACAACATAGTGTGATCACATATGAGATCGCTAACCAACAAATTAATGACAGGCCAACATATTTATTGTTTTCACACTATATTATAAACTACCACTTCAAACTTTTTAAAACTACTACAATATAATTTTTTTTTTAAATTGTTAAAAACATTTGTTAATATAAAGTATATTTAAAACAAAATGTGTAAAACCAAAAATAGTTATGAATAAAAAAATCATGAAATATTGTAAAAAAAAAATAACTACCTAGGTTAATTTAGTTTAGAAATTAAATTTGTTGCTCAAGTGTTTAGTTTACAACATAGCGTGATCACATATGAGATCGCTAACCGACAAATTAATGACAGAACACCATATTTGTTGTTTTCACACTATATTATAAACTATCACTTCAAACTTTTCAAAACTTCTACAATATATATTTTTTTTAAAATTGTTAAAAAACATTTGTTAATATTAAGTATATTTAAAACAAAATGTGTAAAACCAAAAATAGTTATGAATAAAGAATCATGAAATATCGTAAAATAAAAATAACTACCTAGGTTTTCATGTTAGCCATCTGATCCTTAAGCGTCTCTAAGCCCGCATACATATAGCAACATTCTCCTAAATCATAAATCAATGTAACGTATATGAACACAAAAGAAACTAGCCAAATTTAACACTTGAGTTATCCATACATTAACAAAATGAAGAAAAAAAACACAACGCTGGCAAAAAAAAATTGAAAGCTTTGTCAGAGATTTCTGGATTGGCATCATAAAATTTATGTCTATGTCTTTTTTTTTGGTAAAACTTTTATCGTTAACAAAAAGGGTAATTTAGGACAAATTAACATATCAATTTTCTAGATTTTTTTATTTTTTTAAAAAACAAGATATGAAAACAAGACGGAAATTTGCCAGATTGTTCCAGAGGAAAGACCTTCCGCAGAAATTTTGATCTTTCTGAAATCAAAAGACACGTGTCGAACCTCTGACACATACCGACATACGCACTAGGCATAATCAATAAGATGATCAGCGACGAGTTCGGGAAGAGCGGATCTCCGGGGGATTTGGATTCACCGGCGATGACTCTGTAACCGATTGCAGTTTTCGTTTAGTGAGAGAGGGAAAGAGATTAATTTCTTACGACTGGTAAAATTATGATGAAGAAGAAGACGAAATTTGATGAATGGGGGAAAAATTAGAAATCTCGATAGGGTTAGGAGAATATAAAGAGTTCGGGTCGGTTTAACGGGTAGATTTGGTGTATTATTACCGTTGTATTAACAGTAACGTTTGATAAGACATATTAGCCACGTTATTAGGCCCTAAATGGACTTATAATATCGTATATATCTAAACAGTCATTGGGCTTAATAAATCTCGGTTACAACAAAAACAGAAAGTAATTTTTTTTTTGTCACTGTAACACTTGGTGGTTAATATCGATTTCGGAAGAAGAAGAAAAAATAAAAGGATCAAACACCATAAGTTTCTCTACTGTTGTTGTACAGTCTACTTATTTTCAATAGCTTCAGAAAACAAACTTATTTTATACACAAGGGAAAAAACAACAATGATCATACTATGAAACCCTCTGCGGTTGAATGAATGGCGACCACGGTGCGATTCCATAACACTCGTTATTGCTTTTACCTGATCTCCTTGAAATTGTCGATATTGCTCGGCTCACATTTCCTTCTCTTGGGTATGGCTGGTGGTTCAAGTACAGTACCACCACAGAGCAGTCATCGGCTTTAGAGGCTGGAAAATTTGTTCTCCATGACCGAGCGGCTCGCTGAATCAACGTCTCTGCTGCAATTGAACGGTCCTTACAGGAACCTACAATCTTCACCACGTCTTCGTTTGACAAAACATCCCAAATCTGTTCTCCAAAACACACACATAGAAAACTTTTAAGAGAGTTTTATTTTTTATCGAACGCATATGTAAGAAGACTGAAATCTATGTTTACCCCATCGGTGGCTAGAACCACAAACTCGTCTTCTCTACTGATTTTTCTGCAAAAGACCTCAGGAATGCAGAGCAGTCCGTAGTCTTTGAGGCAGAAATCACCAAAAGCTCTCGACATTGCTAGACCCGGGCAATCATCATCAGGCATCCACACTCTATACACATCGGGTTCCTCCTCCATAGCAAACACCCTTCCATTGTGTGACATTATTCTCTCTGCTTCGCCTGTTTAAAACAACGAAAATTAAGTCTCAAGTTAAGAGACAAAAAAAAAGTGTGTAACTATTTGCTGAAGAAGGAGAAGATACTAACGTTGAACACATGGTTTCAAATCAACCGTGAGTTGGACAGCTTTGAGATTGTTCTTGTTTCCTCGGGTGCCAAGAACGGCTCGTGAATCTCCCAAGTTGGCGATCACCAAGCAGTCACCCTAAAAATGTTTGATGAAGAAACTTTTAATCACTCTTTGATGAACTGTCTTGAGAGTTTTTTCAGACTCTTTCATTAGAACAACCTATAAAGCTCAAGAGACTGCTGATTTACCTGTTTAAGGACGGTTACAGCAGTTGTACCGCTGCAAAAGCTATCATAAGGAGAGTCGAGACCAAGTTCACTGTCTATTTCCTTGAAGAGTGTCACTAGAACGTCCTCGCATTCACGGAAGAGTTCCTCCTGATTCTCTGAACTATTATTATTCTCTACGTTTTCATTGCTACCAGATTTTGAAGATAAGATTTTCGAATGGACCCTTGACGGTAAATTTTCACATACGTGACGAGAAATCTTGTGACCCATGGGACCGTGACCATCAAATACACCACAAAATATCATATCTTCCTCCCCACCAAAGTTCTGAAACAAAGTTTAAGATGAAAATCTGATTGGTCAAAATGTTAAAAATCCCATGTAATAGCAGAAAACTAAGAAAGCAAAGCATTTATAGTCACAAGTGCTAGCTCCTGAAACCTAACCAAGAAAACAAGAAACAAATGAAATGACCCAACAGCTGTTAAAACTCTTACCTCCCAGACTGTCATGGCGTCTTGATTTATCCCTTTTTTCCCTTGTTTGATTGACATGGAAACGTGTTTGGATGATCCACGCGACCTTATAATGGCCCCATCATTTCTGTCCCTAACCTCAGCCTCCCCACCTCCACGTTCATTATCCGTGCCATGCTCCACAATGATCCCTGTGCCTTTGCTACAACAGACCCCCATTTAGACTCCAAGAGACTGGTACGCAACGAGAAACAAAAACAGGCTAAATTTACAAAGATCTCTTTATTTTGTAGGGGAAAAGGGAACGTCTGGCTAGGTCCTGCGGAAGAAGTAATTGAAGGGAGGAGAGCAAGGTAGAAATGAAACAATCAGATAGTTGCAAAAGAATGAATGATCCATGAGGTTTCCTTGTGAGGCGTTATCGAGAAAAGAAGTCAAAGGAAGAGGAGAGGAGGATAAAGAAGGGAAACAAGAACAGACAATCATGAAAGAAACCTTTTGAGAAGAATGATTACTAGATCAAACAACAGATTACAATAATACAAAATGATAATTATCTTTTCTTGAAGCTTAAATCGAAGTTATAATGGAAAGGTCAAAAGAGGTTTTCTCAGATGAACAAAAAAACTGCAAAGAGAGAGAGAGAGAGAGATAGGGGAGGGAGAAAGATATATTTGTTATTTTCTTTCTCTGTCTAAAAATAGAGGAAATCTACATGAGCATCATCCAAAATTGGATACTAAAAAGATTACCGATAAAAAAAAATTACCTGGCTCAATAGATTTTCCTCCTTAAGCTCTTCATTAGCAATCAATCCACAGCGAAATAAAATTCAACTTCTCCTGCACCAAATCATTTCTTCAGTTTTGATAACAAACACTAACAAACAGTGAAATAGATAATACCAAAACTAAACTAAACTAAACAATTGGCTGTTTCTTGTTAATTCTCATATCAAGCACACTATATGTATGGCTCTTATCAAAACTTTAGGCTCTGTTATGGGTTTGTAAGCAAGATAACTAAGAAAATAACTGTTAACCATTTAGATAAACCATACTCTCCATAGAAACTAAGTCTGGCACCTAAGAAATCGTTCTTTACGAAGCTAAAGTGGCTAGAGCAAAGGGAGAGACAGAACGTACCTGATTCGAGGCATTTGCATTGCTCCATTTACAGGCTTCATTATGTAGAGGTCCTGGAACATCACTTTGAAACATACTTCCAGAGTACAATATCTAAGAGAGGCAAAATTCCAGAAAAACAAATACAAACAACGTATTTTTTTCCATACATATAAACCAAAAGCGAGATACACTATCAGAAAATTAAAGAAGAGAAAGTGAAAGAGACTCAAATTTTCCATTATAAAGCTAAACTTCTTACAGTAAAAGGGAATTTCAGCACAGACAGAGTATTTTTTTTTTTTGTAATAGAAACCTACAATATCCGTTTTATATTCTAGAAGAAAGTACATTTATAGATTGGCGAAACGAAATTCGCCCAAGCATTATATGAAGGAGATTTATGCAGCATCCTAGCCATTACCACCATTGATGGACAAGCACACCACTCTGTCTGAGTGAAGTGAAGAGCTCTAAGCATTGGTTATAAGTCTTGTTGTATTTCTGGCTCCTTTGACCTGGACAACATCTCTGCCACCTATTGTAATGGCATTCAAGAAACAACTCATCGATTAGACAAATCGCTCCTGTTTCGATAAGCCTCGGGATTAGATCGAATTCGGTCCCTTCAACATCCATCTTCATCACAACAAAGTCTCTCTCTTTCACATTCTTCTTCAACCAATCTGCGAAATCAAACCCTTGAATCAAATTCACCTCTCCTGAGGTATCATCGCCTGCGTTCTTTTTAACCGGCTGGATTCTCCCCATTCCTCGGCCTTTTGCTTTCGCTTCCACTTCCTTTCCCGGATCGTGATTGATCTCAAACGACAAAGTCTCGTTCTTCACCCAAGCTGCATATGGCAATAGCTGCACCTTCTTCTTTATCTTATACTCTTCGTGAAAGGTTTTGTCAGCTTCAATGGCGAAAACATCAAAGGTTTTGTTCTGCTTTGGGTACTCTTTCTTGAACCAACTCCCGATACTCGATCCGTAACTTCGAGCACCAACATCAACGTATACGTATCTACTCTTGAAACGTATATCCACCATAGAAGGGAGATACTTAATATTCTTTATGTTCCTTTTGAGTGTAATCCACGGCTTTAGAGGCTCCTCTTTAAGGATTGGCTCTGCATCACGAATCAAATCTCTTTTGTAACCAGGAATCCAACACTTACCACCGGAATTCTTCCGGTGATGATGAACATCAATCTCAGAGTATTTCTGAATAACGAATTCTCTGATATGAGGCATTGAAGAATCAAAACCATCTATATCACGCATCTTGACCAATTTGCAAGAATTAAACAAATCAAGGAATGAATTGAAACTGTACGTATCTGTAGCACCCACGTGAACCACCGCAAATCCTTGGGGTTTCAGGGTTCGAGTAATCTCGTCGGCGAATTCCAACTGCTTCAACGATTTCCCAAGTCTACCACCACCGGAGAAGACGAAATCGAACGTGTTCTTCTCGAAAGGAATAGCATGTCCCTCTCCTCTCACCACCAACGGTCGAAAAGCTTTCTTCGAGATCCCGACGGAGTTCTTAACCCCAATCTCTCTCAGTGAGAACACCTCTTGCCCAATCGCCGTTTCTACACACAGCGTCTTCGATTCCGGCGAGAGATAACCGTCGGCGATCAGATCCTGAAATATCGATGAGTAAAACTGAACGGCTTTGATCCAATCCCTACTGGTGTACAAATCATCTCCCGGAGATCCCACGGCCGTAGATCTGATAGCGTCGATAGCAGAAGCGCCGGAGCTAGCACCGGAGATGACGAAATTGAGATTCTCAGGGAGAGAGAAGAAGCAGAAATCGCCGCGATTGCATGATTCTCCGGTGATGGTAACAACATAAGCAAATCGAACAACGATGATCAGAACGCCAAAGAGAAGTACACGAACCATGATATTCCGTAAGAAGCTTGGCTTCCCCATGGAATTCTCCATGGTACTATCTCACTCTAAAACTACTTTACAACCCCCAAAAAAAAAAAAAGAACGAAAGAATAGCTCTTAGTTTGTTTAAATTGAATAAAATTAACCCTAAATCGGAGGAGACGGAAACCAGACTAACGAGAGGAGAACCGAGCAGAGGTGTGATTAGCTCCGATTAGGGTTGGGAACAGAGAAGAGGAATTACAGATCGGAATCTTAATCGGAGGAAAACGGGAAAAGAAGCGCATACTTCGAGGAGGTTTTCCGATAACAAGGAAGAAGACGGTTGGAGTTTTTCCGGCGATTACACGGCGGAGGAAAGAGAGAGAGACATGGAATCTAGAGTGAGATAAAGCGAAGGTAGAAGAAGAAGAAGAAAGAGAGACTGAGAAAAAATTGGAAAAGAGACACAGACGGAGATAAAAGCGAAACGCGTTTCTCTCTAGACGCGGATAATACGGCGAAGAGTGGTTTGTTTTTAGGGCAAGTTTTTCTACTTTATTTTCGGAATTGCCACGCTGACTTCTTTGATGACCCAAAGTAATTATCTCTAATTAATGGGGCGAAATCGTAATTTGGAGTTTCGTGTCTCTTTCACCTAATATTGTTCGATTCTTTCATTGATTATCGTCCGATTTTTTTTTTTATTGAGAAATTTAAAGTTAAAGTTTGGTGGATCCAATGCAGCTAAAGCAGTTAATGATGAAACGATGCTGAATTAAGACGTGATTGTTAATTTTATTAGCCATCAGTAATGAAAGAAGTGACACAAGTGCTGTTATAAGTTGTTGTAATATAATACTTAAGAGTGAAACTTTATTTTTATAATAGTGGACAGTATGATTCTGAGAAAGAAGAAAAAATATGTAATGACCTGAGGAAAGATGGATTATTGACCGTAAATGGAGTCATGAATAATCATTGTGATTAGCCTTTGAAAAGGAGTAAACACACATGTTAGCTAGATTGTGATTATATTCGTTCTAATCATAATGGAGAAGAGGTGATAAATATACGATTTAGATATATTATGATGCATTTAATTGGAGAAATTAATGATTACTAAATCATGATAGTGTTTTTGATTTAGGTGTAATCACGCCAAAATAAAAATGGTTATAGAAGAAGAAGCAGGTGATTAGGGATGTAATCATTTGGTTTTATCTTTTTAAATGAGCAATCAAAATTTTGATCACATCATTTGCCGGCAGGTGATACTACTTTTTGGACTGTCATTGACATGTATTCGTTTAGGTTGTTCGATATTTCCAAAAAAAATTTTAAAAACTTAAAATACATCAAGACGTAAAAGTATTTAGAGGTGGATTTTATTACATGTTCCGAAATAAAAATCTGGAATTCATATTTGTAAACATTGGAATGCCCGAGATTAAAATCTGGAATTCATATTTGTAAACATTGGAATGCATAATTATGTAGACGTTGAAAAAAAAAAAAAAAAAAAAAAATTAAGAGTCGTGGGCGCACTAGCCGTTGCGATGAGGGGAGGGGTGGTTGGTGTCACACCGAGTCGCTGACTAGCCTTTTTGGACAGGTGGTGAGAGCCTGGAGTGGACCATTGCCTCACACTACTGGGTCCCATCCCGCCGAGTCACGGTTTGTTCGAATAATGCGCTTGTGAAAGACGCAAACGCGAATTTGCCGACGTGGAAAGACGGACCCCACAGAGGCAAGTTGATAGAGGCAACAATAAATAAATTCTCATATGATTACTTACGCACAAAATAAAATAAAAAAGGGCAGGAAAAAGTCAAAAAGAGAAACAGAGGCACCCTTGTCACTCTGTTACGTCCGTTAATTTCGCCATATCAACTAAAATAAATTTAAAAACACAAAACTACGACGCGTACCATCACTATGTGATGTGCGGCCTATACATACATACATATATATGTAAGTGTGGGTGGGGTATACGCGCCGTCAACACAGACCAACAACATGTTACAGCTATTACCATCCGTCTTGCTCCTGGCCCACATTCTAACATGGGCCTGTCTGGCAACTCACCGTACCCGACCCGACCGTTGGAACCCTCTATCCCGTTCCGAATGTTTATACTTTAAGGAGCAACATCTTCCAGCTGCAGCTTCCAGTACTTGGGATCTAACTCCGCCTGTCCCCCACATCACATAAAATCCCAAATGTCAGAGAGTCGGTCCAAGCTTTTATATGGTAATCATTATCAAAAAATTTCATCAAACTTTTACACATATTCATTAGTGAAAATGTTACTAAAGAGAGGAAATTGAAATACCTGAAGGGTATTGTCTTTCCAGACAAAGGCGCAACCACGAGCTTCTAAGTGTTGGATAAGAGACGGAGGAAGGAGTATTCTGAGGGAAGCATGGAGTTTCGCTTTCCTTAATCCTCCACATCCCAGTAAAGCTGCTGCTACTCCGCTCGGGCTTAAACCGCTTGAGTTCACGACTGCTATATTTTGTATGCATCCAATGTTGGCTAGGGAGACAAGTCCCACATCAGACACCGCTGTGTCCGACAAGTTTATCTGCAACAAGATCAAAGATTTAAACGGTTTATTTTATATATACTATTTTAGCTCTAGGTGGAAGATTTCTGTGTCTCTACCTGTTTGAGACTCTGTGAAAAGTGTGCAAGTGTGAGCAACCCCGAATCATTGATGTATGGGCACTTCTTCAAGTCGAGCTTGGCAAGTCGCTTGCACCGAACAGCAATTGCAGCAAGTCCATGGGACGTGATGTTAGGACATCCCCGGCTCTCAAATGTTTGTAACAATGAGCATTTGGACAACGAAACCAGGGACTTGTCTGTGATGTCTATGCAGTATGATATGTTGATTGTTTCAAGATGAATGCAGCCTTGGGCGATTGAGGAGATTCCAATGTCTGTTATTCCCACTGACCTGGAATAGATAACAAGAGAGATTTGAGATTGGAGATCTATTGACCAAGTAAGAAACTCAATGCAGAATGCTATATATTAGGTTTCTAGGCGACTAACCTATAGAGATCAAGTTCACGGAGATTTGAGCAGCCCATACCAATGTACGAGAGTCCTTTGTCTGTTATGTTAAGACAGATTCCCAGCTTTAACGAAGAGAGACTAGGGCAACTAGATATGGATTTTAGTCCTGCATCAAACGAGGAAAGACAGACACGATAAGGTATTATCCACAAATCATGGATCAAATGATTAATCTGAAGAAAAGAAAGACCTTCATCATCAATCTCGTTGTCAGTCAAGTCGAGTTCTTCAAGCAGCCGACACTTCTGTCCGATCAACCAAAACGCTTCTCTGGAAACAAGAGAACAAGACTCCATCTTCAAAGAGACTAGTAAGGGACATGAATTGGCGATTTGGGTGATTGAAACTCCACTTAGTTTCCGGCAACATGTGATGTCAAGTTTTCTGAGGTCTTTCAGTTTCATTACTAGGGAAGAGAGACCTTCATCAGTTACGGTCACGCATTTGCTTAAGCTAACATCTTTCAGAAAGTTGCACAAAGTGCCTATTGCCTTCAAACCATCAGAAGTAACAGAACAACCATCCAACCTGATTGACTTTAATGCTGAAACCTTCTTTAAGCAACTCGCAAAATCCAATGATATCACCTAAATCAGCAAACAAACATCATATAAGACAACATAGACTCACACGGTGGGTTTGTGCACTCAAACGGTCTTTTGAATAGTAGGTGCAATCACAGCTGTCGCTACTACTAATCAGTTATAGTGCCAAATTAAGCCCACTCAGCCATTCAGCCAAGGCCTTGATACAAGCTATAAGCAGAGAACAAAGCAAACAGAGCATGTTCTGGTGATATTGAGTAAACAAAGAACTTACAGAAGAATAATGTGCTAGATCAAGTCTCTCAAGACATCCCGCCCCACTCAAAAGTGAGGTTAAACCTCGTTGAGTTAGATTCTGGCAGCTCGATGCATCAAGTTTCTGCAGAACACAGGTTTTTGGTAAGTAAAATCTCAAATGCCAATGGACCGAGATTATAACTATCAACTATAGACGTCTAGTTATCAGACTTTCAATGATACATATACCTTTCCAAGTTTAATGAAAAATATGGAAACCAGATAGATTTTGTTAAAGCCTTAAATTTTTCCATCTAACACTACATACAAACTGACGTTGAAAGTATCTTCCAGACCTGTTTATACATCTTCTCTCGAAAAGTTAACTGATTCCAGAATAAATGCAGCGAGCAGGAAGACCTGTAACATCTTTTCCAAGCCATATTATCCTAAAATATCCGCTAAAAGGCTTCCAAGTCGATTCCAATTTCAATTATGCCATCAAATCATGTTAGAAGAATCAAACATATTTCTTGGAAAAGAGGCTACCTTCAATGACTTGCAATCATGTCTAAGTGATTTAAGACTGTCATCATCTATTCCAAAGCACCCTTCTAGAAAAAGTTCTTCAAGGTGTTGAAGTTTCAGAACATCATGTAAACATTTGCCTGTGATCTGTAGAATACAGAACAAAAGAATTAGTCAAGTACCCAAGAAAAACAGGCGTACATTTCCAGATTATCTCAAGAACATGGAAAATTATGTGTGATTACTGAAGCAAAACTTATTATCTAACTCAGATTGAGGAATCAAATCCCTAATTTAGGAAGAGTTGTAATTCCAACTAACTTACCATTTCAATCGCAATTTGGCTCTATATAGATTCGAAAAATTGATACCGGAAAACTGAAATCAGAAAAATTACCGGCAAGTAGGAGAGGTCTAAGCTACGAATCTCCCTGCATTTGACGGCAAGCAAACCAACGCCTAAATCTCCGACGCCTACACACCATTTCAAACTAACCATATTCAGCTTTCTACATCCAACGGCGATGCATCCGATTCCCATGTCCGTGAGCGATTTGCATCTCCCCAGCTTAATCCGCTCCAAACTCCTCGCCTCCGCGACCACCGCCGCAGCCGTATCTCTCATCTCCGTCGCGTTTGACAAGTCAATCTCCACTAGATTCACACATTTCACGGCCAATCTCATTAACCCAGCGGCGGAGAAGGAGCCTGAACGCGATAAGTCGACGGACTTGAGCGTAGGGCCGGAGATGCAGCCAACGACGCTAAGCGCGTAGTCGGAGACGCGTGGGCAGAAGGTAAGATCGAGATCGGAGGTATTCCGGTACCGGGATAAAATTCGTGGGAGATACTCTGCTCGGAGAGGTTTTAGGGATCTCCGGTGCTTTGATTCGATTTGGTAAAACCATTTACAGGTAAGAGAGAAGGATTTGAGATCGGAAGGGTTTTGTGAGATGAGGTCAATGATTATGAAGACGAGTTCTTCGGAGAGAAGATCGAAAGGATTTGAGATGTGAATCTGCTTCGTCTTCTTCATGGTAAAGATCTCAGGTGTATAGTGGTGAAGAAGAAAGCGAGATTTGAAGAATTTGAGAGTTAAGCGGATAAACAGTTTTCTGTGGGAGAAAGAAAAAGACGAACCAAGATTTGAAGCCTTGAAGAAGAAGGATATTCGGAGATTACATTATTGTCCTTGCTATTTCACACCTCTTATCTATACACATATTTAAGGAAATAAATATAGAAATGTTTTATGTTATTTTAAGTTTTTTTTGCATCCAATTAATTAGTTATTAGTCTAACACAGGAATTTATGTTTTTTACATGAAATTGATGAAAGTTTGGACTATTCAATTCCGATCCATTAGAAGTTCAATTATACATTTTACAACAATAACAAAATCAATAATATTATTTTTTGTACGGTCAAATTCAAACATTTATTATAAGGTTTTGATTAAAACAGTGTTAATTAATCCATTGCTTAGTTTTGAAATCAAAATTGCTGGTAGGAGTATCAAAACAAGTTAAGTTTAGCTCAAAATTTTGATAGTAGAACTATAGTGACTAAAACAAAACTATGTTTTAGTATTAAAGAAAGAAAAATGGAAGGGGGTAAATGGGTAATTGTAGGGAAAAAAGTAATTAAATATACAGCCGTACGGTGAAGGACGGGGAAGGGCAAAAAAGTAAAAAAGCAAAAGAGAGAAGTCACAATCAACAAGTTAGGCCATATGGTGGAGTACGCATGCGAGGAAGGACAGATTCGAGTGCGGACAGTACGAGCCTCTTATCTTTCTTTCTTTCTCCCAAATATCTCTCTTTTTATTCCATTCATTCTAAAATCGATTTGGGATCTAAAAATAGCACTATTATCGCATTATCTATCTATAAGTATTCTGTTGAAAAAATTATTTGTTTTCACACAAAAATAGACAAGCCGACCAAGAAAATATTCGGGAGATGATATATCTTCTTTTTTTCTTTCTTGCCTTCTATTTTGAAACTAGTGATTGTCAATTAACGATGAAAATATTCCACATCTCTCAGGTTGTTATTATTCTTACATTTGAAATCACTTTTTCTCAGTACTGACCTAACATTTGATAATCTAATATGCAAAGACGCTAAAAGTCAAATAAAATAATTATTCTATGGACAATTTGACAAAAAAACAAAAATAATATTATTCTATGGAGGTCGATGAGTGCGCACCAGAGACAAACATAGTAAATGTAAACTGCTAAATATTATTTCAAACTCCAAGGCGTGTATGTATGACCGTACTTATAACCAAACTATTTTATAATGATCGAATTCTTCTATAGTTTATAGAGGGCAGGGATAGGATATGTGACACAATTGCAATTATATTAAAAAAACATTTCGTCAGATGATACTATACATGTGTTAATGCGTGTAATCACCAAATATGTTGACAGAGTTGTTATTTGCTGTGACACATCGCCAAGTCAGGCTCTTCCATTTGTGGTTTTTTATTATTTTGGGAAGAAATGGAGTGGATTTGTATGATAATTTTTGTTTTTTTTCCGATTGAAATATTT
The DNA here is from genome assembly GCA_963576765.1 of Draba incana. NCBI lineage: Eukaryota > Viridiplantae > Streptophyta > Magnoliopsida > Brassicales > Brassicaceae > Draba > Draba incana. The sequence goes on along the minus strand of OY755205.1, from coordinate 190,099 downwards.
TTCTATACAACAAATAGCAAATTTCGAAAACAAGTAAAACTAACGTGGCAAGAAGGAGAAGAGGGTTTAGCCTAGAACAACCTCAACTTGGTACGCATGTAAAACTGCAAATATATATATATATATATACATGTATATTTTTATCTGTTAATTAACATAAATCATCAACAAATTTTGTTTGGTATTTGACAAAGTAGTAATTAGGAATGGGCAAATTATCCGAATCCGAAGTCCAAATCCGGATCCGACCGAAATTAAACAGTTTGGAGAAAGGAAATTAACATAAATTCGATTTTTTCTAAAAACATTTTCACTTGGCCAATCAATATAGTACCATATTTTATTTATTAGAAAATTTGGTAAAACGAATAGTCGATAGTAAAAATCACCATGACAGATTAATCGTATGGTAGAAATTTGGATCATCTTCAATAAAAGAAAAAAGAAAAAATTGCCTCGCCCATTGAAACAACGCATGTAAGATGAAACCTGAACTATTGGCCAAAATCTGCAAAAAGACATAGAGATATTGCATGCAACAGCTAATTATATCTGTCAATATACGGGCGGAGACGGTGGGATTTGGACGACTCGACACTGCACATATTTATTACTCCCTCTGTTTCATAATGTAAGCTGTTTTGGTACTAGGTATTTTTAACGTTATTGAATATTGTGTGACCAATAGTATTTTGCAGTCTTTTTTTATAATTGGTTAAATTGTTTTTAATATATATTTTAAATGCTAATTTTTAGAGTGAAATACTTTCTTAATATTCGCGATTTTCGCTAAAACATCTTATATTATGAAACGGAGGGAGTATTACTCACCAAATTAACCTTTGTATCGTGAAACGTAATCGATCCAGTCTAGTCAGTAATTTTGGTATATATACGCCCACAGTTCAAGAAACAAGTCGTCGTTAGTAAGACACGTGTTAATGTTATAAGCAAAAGTACAGAATGCGCTCAAGTCATGACTCATAACCGGTCAACTGTTAGACCGGCCTTTGTACGGAATATTCCTAGGATCGTACCGTACCCACTTACGACTTGTACTTGGAAGAAAAGTCAACTCTTGCAATTGACTTTTTCGTTATTATTACTACTTTTCTTTGTCCAACTTGGAAAAAGAAAAATAGTTGAAGCAAATTCTTTACCTACATGATATGATGCAGAAATACAGTAGCTGAAGAAAATTTCCAATAAGACATTCTCATACGTCAACATTCCAATTTTCCACGTTATCTAAACTCATATTGTTAGTTAAATGTTAACTTCTCAGCTATTTCTTTTCTGAATTTTTATCTTGCGTTGCATAACACATTCATTCACATGTAAATTTTCCAGCAAACAAATTTTGATTCTATACTCCGAAACATCAACGAATATATTTTTTTTAATAGAAAGAGAGTAAAATTGGGTGTACATACACATATGTGGAAAACACACAGAGCGACTTATACATTTGTGCCAATAGAACCATTAGGAGAGAGAAAAAATAGAGTAAGAGAAAAGGCCTAACAATTCTTCTATACAGAATGTGTGTGTATGATCAGTATGTCATTCATCAATTAGGTTACCTTGGAGACTTATTCACTCCAACTATCTGAATCGTGGTCCTCGTCGCTTCCCGCCATTGCCTAATATATATATATATATATATACAGACAAATATATTATCTGTAGAATAAAGTATGGTTTGGTAGAATGTTAAAGTTATCCTAATGAGCATAATTCATGCAATAATGTCGTTCTAAAGTCAAACGTCTTCGGTCGTACGTACGTGACAAGTTCTAAAATAGTTGGGCCTGACTGACTTATTTAAGTATAGATGCATCTTATGAAATGCACAAGCTCATATGACCCAAATTAGAGTGTTGAAGAAAATTCCACTTTATGAAATGCACAAGCTTATGTTGACACGCAGCATATAAAGTTGACCAAAGGTCGGTTTTGGGCCTGATGGGAACAAGTCACCAAACACTACAAACAGCTTAGGATTGGGTTTGTTATCCTCTCCTTGTATAAAGATTGAATCGCTGATCCATCATTCTCTATACCAAACAACTATTTTAAATACAACTCAGAATTGGCTGGCTTAATCATTTCGAGTTTTTGAAAGATTTCATACACGAGTGGGGATGACACAAGCTAGCAAGCTATGACTTCAAAATCCTATAGCGCTTTGGTTAGCTTTCGTATATTTAAACTATAGCCTCATGCATGCATTATAAAATATATGTTCTATGTATTGTGATTAATCATATGATATTTGATTAGGTCTTTTGGGATTTCGAAATTTAATCATTTGCATATGATTGTACACTATGAATATTTGGTATTACCGTTTTCTGTACCATAGTTTCAGCATGCAGAGATTATTGGTACAAGATAGAGAAAGGAGAGAGAGGGAGTCGACCCCCAGGGCAGTCTAGGAACCAATTAAAAACCGACACATTCGACAAGGTACAGTGAACCAGAAAGTCGAAACTATGGATGTGTCTTGTATCAATTTATTTGACTCTTCATAAATCACTACAAGAAAATAATTTTATTGTGATAAATTATTTCATTACAATAAAACATATTTCGTAACAATAAAAATATTGTGACGAAGTTGTGATAATTTATAAAAAGTTACAATAATTTCGTTGCAAATGCTTAGATGTAACCAAATCGTTACAACTTTTGTGATGAAATTATTTAGTAACTATTATCTCACAAACGGCGACTACAAATACTAGTGATAAAATTGTTATAATTATTGACTAAAAGTATTGTCCCAAAAATTGTTGTAATTTGTAACTTTTTCAATGTCTCAAATCCATCACCAATTTCTATGGAAATTTAGTCTCAAAACATCTCAAAAAGTGACAAAAAATTGTCGTAAATCTTGGTTATGGAAGTTTATAGTAATGATAAGGTCAATCTAATTATTTGCAAACGAATCAATAAAAATCAAAACTCATAAGCAAAATGATTCTCATATATAGATGTGGTAAAACCGTATTGAATAGCATGAACATACATCATAAACAACAAATTAGTAGCAATACAAAAGTTTCTAAACCAATGAAAGCTTGTGGTAAATCATAACTAAATCTTGTGAGAGCTTCAAGACAATTGAACATTTAGTAATCTTCTTGTCCAAATTCTTTATACCTTCGCTTGGTTTGGAGTTTCACCGTGTGAATCCATAGATTTGAATTTTAGAAATCCATAAATAAATCATCTACAAAACAAAACAAATAAGAGACGAACTAATATGAGTATAAGGATAACAAGTTTAGTATGTGCCGTAAAAATGAATGATATCAAGAAGAAAAAAACAACTAGTGTGAATATAAAGATTCGACTAAGAGAACTAGATAACAATGATAATTTAGTGAATTCTCCAAATGCCGGAGCTTTCTCATCCATCTTGCCAACGCTGCCACATCTCTATATGAAAAGCATTAAGAAAAATTTTCTAAGAATAAAATAAATTATAGTAATATTACGATCTTTTTGATTCAAAACCAGAAAGAATTGTGAGAGAGGATAAGTTAAATTGTCAGAGAATTCTTAAGAATGGGTGGTAGATAAGAGGGCGAGAGGAGAAGTTAAATTGTAAAAGAGAGTTGTCAGTTTTTAAGCTAAAATTTAGGGTAAGTGTGGGAGCTGGATTCCTACAATTAGAATTTGTCGGGTTCGCGGTAGATCTGCAAAACTTAAGAGTTGTGAATCAAGAACAAAGATTGAGAAGTAGATTTTTATTAGCTCTGTTTGCTGTAAAGAGTACAAGGGTTTTCTGCTAGGAATTTCCTCCTCCCCTTTCAAGAGGATGATACAACATATTTATAATATACTAAGTCGGCTAGGGTTTGCGTGAGCTGCACTCCTAAGTCGGCGGCCCATTAGCGGTTCGTCCCACTTGCAACTTGGTTCGGCCCAATTAGATGGGCTGAGCTGAATTGGGCCTGCTGAGTAGATGAAGTACTGAAATTGGCTCACCCGGTTTGGTTCGGTACCGCCGGTGCGTCACAGACCTTCGGTAGAGCTCCTCTTTCGCCCAGATTTAGCCATTTCTTCTGGTGATCTTCAGGGGGTGGAATTTGACCCCTACAGTAAGTTACAAACTTCTTTATATTTTGAGATAAATTAGCATTTTGAGATAAATTTGCATTAATATAAATCACGTATTAAAATAAAATTGGACTTACAAGGAAAAATACTTCTTTGAGTTACTTACACTTATGTAAAGCATTTTAAAGTTCAAAATTGTATAAATGAAATGATTGGAAAAATCCATAAACATATAAAATAACACAATTTTGTTATAGAGATGTGTACTAATAATAGCCAATACGTTATCATTTTTTGAATACCAATTTGTGACAAACAATTATTCACTTTTATCGTTATAAATTGAGACTTGTACTTGCGTCACAAGTTTGTAAGTAATTTGCAACGTATATTGGTCACAAGATTATCACAATTGTTACGATACATAATTTTTGTATTTATTATGTCACATTATTATGACCAAATAGTTACATATTTGTGACATAAAAATTTAGTTATAATATTGTGTCTAAAACGTCACAAGATTATGAAGAATATATTTCGTCTCAAAATTTAGTAACAATAACTCTCTTTTTTTTAGTGAATTTGCTACATGCAATGTTCTCGTGGTCCACCTCACATTAATCCTTCCTTATTCCTCTTCTTCATTCATTGGGTTAGAACAAGTAAATTCATCGCACTGAAAACTAGTTAGATGTAACTTGAACTTCCATCCAAAAAATTTAACCACTCCGAAATACAAAAACAAAAATTGATTTTAATAATTATGTTGCTGTTTGTTACCAATTTAGGAGTTCTAGATCTTAATTAGGTTATCATAATTTCCAGGTTTGGGTGGTCAAAGTGAGTAAAAATGGTTAATATTAGTTTTGAAAGATTAAACTAGAACTCGTGGATTGGCTTCAACAAAGTAATGCAATTGGGTCATGGAAACGTGAGAAGTCATAACCTATTTGGGGTCAGAATCAGAATAGGAGTAGTACAAATTATTTGTTTTAGGTTAAGAGAATGTCCAAATCCCGACAGTGTGCACGAGGGGTTTAGTTGGATCCAACTTGGCCTCTTTATTGCTCATTTAATGATACGTGGACTACACATTTCCTCCATTTAAACCACTAATAATTTATTATTGTATATAATATCATGAATAACTTATAATAACACTAGCTCCAGTCATCTTGCAAATTTTATAATTTTAGTAAAGTTTAGTTTCACCCTTGAAAATGTGACCTTTCAGTTTTCACAATCAAAACCCCACAAGGCATGCACAATCAGACATATAATTTGTTTGTAACACCCAAAAGCCAAAATTAAAGGTTATATCACTAAACCGAGTAAAACGATGTTCATTCAATTTACATTGGCTGGCTCACTCACAGCAATTGGAGGAATCTAGTGGGAAGATTGAGGCATATTCTGATTGTTCACTAGAGACCAAAAAAAAAAAGTCGGAGTGTATGCATCTGGTTCAGGTTCTAACTAATTAAGAACTACTCCCTCCATTTCGAAATAGTTGTTATTTTGGACTTATTTTTTTTGTTTCAAAATACTTTCATTTTCAGTTTTCAATGATTTAATGATAATTTTGACAATTTTATCCCTATCTTTTAACTTATTAACTATTAATATCAAATAAAATTGTGTATTAAATAGGGGTAAAACAGAAAATTTAATTAATAATTTTTTTTAATATCTGTGAAATCACCCAAAATGACAACTAATTTGAAACGGAGAGAGTATCTTAATCATACTTATTAGTTACCAACTCCCTCAGATCATCGTCAATAGAACGAAGTACAAGCTTTCTAAACGAGTTATCATTTGTTAGCCGTCGGTTTATGAACTTTTTGATTTGTTTTGGCGAGATAATTGAAGAAATTACAGAGGTTATGTTTATATGTTTTCTTCAAATTGAAAAAAAGTAGAAGCATCCTCGGGAATAAGGAAACCTAAAAACTACGTCTACCAACAAAAAATTACGCTTGGACATTACAGGATAAGTCGAAGTTACACCTATATAGTATCGTGGTATTTGGTTGTCAAACACCATATAAGACCATATTAGTTCAAATTGAAATAAGTATATGCAAGCAACAATTTAGAACATGCTTAAATTAAAGTACCTCGACTAAAAAACTAAACCTACAAACCAAACAATATCTGATGTAATTTTAGGGTTTTAGTCCATATAAAATGACCTCTATTATTGAGATTATCACCGACAAAAGAAAATAAACACTTATCATAATTAAATAAATAAACTTAAACAAGACGACGGTTGGAAAAAGAACCACGTTATCAAATGACCCTTTGAAACCGAGTACTCCTGATTACTATAAAAGGGACTAAAAACTAGAACAGAAGCCACACTAAACACAAGTCCTCTCTCTTAAAACCCCATCTTGTTCTAAGTTTTAAAAAGTATATTTTACAAATGGAAGCACAAAACGTAGAGCTTTTGACAACACTTACCCCTGAAATGAAACACCGTAGAACCATAGAGTCACTCTACACAGCATTGCAGCTAGGAGACGCCTCAACGGTGGCCAAACTTGTAGCCAGTGACGTGGAATGGTGGTTCCATGGACCGCACCATTGTCAGCACATGATGAGGTTACTAACATGGGAACCACCGAGCCAGGTTTCGTTCAAGTTTGAGCCAAGTAGTGTACAAGTACTAGCTTCTGGTCAAGGCTGTGTGATCGCAGAAGGATGGGAAGGTTCACACGTGTACTGGGTACACGTGTGGAAATTGAAAAGTGGAGTGGTCACTGAGCTAAGAGAGTATTTCAATACATGGTTAACTGTTACGGATTATAGTCTTGGTCCAATAGGCTGGGACATGGGTCGTTGTACGGTTTGGGAGAGTGTACCGAGGGACCTGAATCGTGGTTCGTTGCCTAGCTTGCTTTTAGCTATTTAACTATAAGACCTGTGAACCGGTTTGGTTCATTAAAGCTTATTGGGCTTGGAAGACAAGGCCCATTATGGCAAACAAGAGACGAGAGAGTGTTGACCGACTAAGATGATTAACTCGGTTTATTACTACAAGTCGGTTTGGTTTTATGGAAACTTGAGTAATAGAAGAAAAGGAAACAGAGGAAGAAAAAGGAAACAAAGCAAAGCTATATAATGAGGTGCTCGGTTCTGTTTATGTGGGGTGGAACAAGAAGTCTTCTTCTAGGGTTTACAAAGAGTTCTTTCATTAAGTGTCTTTGTAATAGTTTCTTTGGTTGTAATCCGATCTTCGATTCTAGTGGAAACCCCGGTGATTATTGTCACTGGCGAGCCTAGGGTACCGGAACTAAGCACCCGAACTCGAGTCTTGTGTTCTTACATTCCTGCTCAATCAATTCTACATCAAAACAGAATAGGATTAGAGTTTGATTCCGCATTAGAAAACTCAACAAGTGGTATCAGAGCATCCAGGTCGGTGCTAGGGAAGGATAGGGTTTTAACACAAGAGATTAGAATAGCATATCATACCGGAAAGAAAATTTCCAGAGATCGGATTTGTTGGTATTCGAAGAAAGAAGGATCTGTAACAACCGTGTTACAGAAGTTAGGGTTTTGAAGAAGATCGGGTACTGGATCTGGAAATAATCAAAGGCTTTTGATTATTAGAGGCCAATCATGTACAAGATGGATCCCACACCAGGAAGATTTGAGATGGAGAAGTTTGATGGTACTTGGGATTTTGGTCTTTGGAAGTTCAAGCTTATGGGACAGCTTGAGATACAGGGTTTGCTACAGGTTCTAGGTGAAGATTGGTCTGTCATGTCTACTAGAGAAGTCATGAAAGAAGGAGAACCTAAGCTAGCTATTAGAGAGTCCTATGTGGACATTAAGAAGGCTGGGAAGGATCTCAGAACTAGGAATTTGATAGCTACATGTTTAAGTGACAAAATCTTGAGGAAAGTAATGAAGGAGACGACTGCTCTGGGGATGTGGAAGGCCCTGGAAAGAGATCATCAAACAAAGTCATTACTAAATCGCATTTACCTTAAACAGAGATTTGCAAGTTTCAAGATGGAGGAAAGCAAGTCTATAGAGGATAATGTTGATACCTATCTGAAGTTGATTGCAGATTTGGCTAGCTTGAAAGTTGAAATCTCTGAGGAGGATCAAGCTATACAGCTCATTTCAAGCCTTCCTCCAGCGTTTGAACCTCTGGTTCATACCCTGAAATATGGTACAGGGAAAGAAACAATCACTATCAATGAAGTTACAAGTGTAGCTTATGATAAAGAGATGGAACTCAAGCAGAAAGGAGAGCTACACAGGGGTAATTCAGGAGGAGACAGTCTATATGTTGGTTCAAGGGGAAGGTCTAACCACCGAGAAAGATCTAACAATAGAGGCAGGTCTAAGTCTAAAGGCAGATTTACAAAAGAATTTGAGGGAGGTTGTTTTATATGTGGAAAGGAAGGTCACTGGAAGAGAGAATGCCCAGAAAAGAGATCTTATAGACCTAAAGATACTGCTAATATTGCTACGGATATTAAGGATCCTATGGTGTTGACTGTTTGTGCTCTAGACACGTCAAAGGAGTGGATCATGGATTCTGGAATATCTTACCATATTACATCAGACAAGGATGTCTTGTTTGATTACATGGAAGTTAATGGTAAGAAGGTTCTTATGGCAAACAACACTCGTTGTGACATCAAAGGGATTGGAAAAATCAGAATTAAGAATCTAGATGGTTCAGAAGTAATTCTCTCTGATGTTAGGTACATACCAGAGATGAGTAGAAATCTGATTTCATATGGGATGTTAGAGAAATCGGGTTGCAGGTATAAAGGAAGCAACTTCGTGGTGCAATTCTACAAGGGTAATAAGAAAGTGATATCAGGGAAGTATCACGACAGGCTGTATTATCTACAAGGCACGGTTGCAAAAGCTAGAGTGGATGTTTGTGGGGTTGAGATCAAGGTTAAAAAGAAGAAGTCAAAGAAGGTGACATTCAGTGAGAACCTAGTTCAAGGACCCACTCCATATGGTTATGACATAGGAAGTTCATCAGCTCAAGGTGGAGACTCTTCTTCATCAGAAGAATCTGAAATTTCAGAAGTTGAAATTTTAGAAAAGATTGAGTCTATGGAGTGCAATCAAAAATCTGAGGCAGAGTTTTCACGTAATGATGATGTGTTTGTAGACAATGGAGTTAGTAGAGATATCACATTTTCATCTAAAGGGGCAGATGATGATTGTGGGTTTTATTCTTTCGCTGTTTTAGAAGAGACTAAAACAAATGAGGCGATGAACAACAAAGTAGAGATGGAATCTCTTAACCAAAATCAGACTTGGGTGGTTAAAGATAAGTCTGATAAGCAGAAGTTTGTTCAAAGTGAGTGGATCTTAAAAGAAGAACCGATACAAGGAGTTGAAAACCAAAGGCACAAAAGGAGATTTACTGCAAAGGGTTTTTCACAGGATGGAAGTATCTATAACAGCAAGGACACAGTTCCTAAAGAAGGTTTGGTTCTACCTAAGATTCACCTAAGCAAGGTTCCAGCAAATTATAAAGCAAGAGCCATACCTGGCTTGAAGATTTTCTGCTGTGATCTTCTCAACGTCATCTGAGGAGAAGGAAGACGCTTCAGGTAACTCCATTATCCAAGTCTCGATCTAGCAGAGACAGAGAAAAGAAACAAGGCATTTTCTGGTTATGGTTATAGTGATAATGGAAAATTCAAAAGGCAAAGGAGTTAGAAGAAGTTACATGTGAGTATGTGAATGCGAGACAAGAGTTATTAGTTTAAGGTGGAGCTGTGAACATGAAGATTCAAGAGAAGAAAGGTTAGTTCTTCAAAGTTATATTTTTGAATCTACAAAAGTTATATATCTCAGAGGTAAAGGAGTTACCTGAGATAATCAGTAGCATGAGACAAGGTTGATCTCTAGTCAGAAGATGACCTGAAAGGCACTTGGGTTCCGGAAGCAGTCAAGGTTTCAAGGTGTAGATTGTCGAAATAAGTGCTAGCAAAGAAAAAGGAGAAAGAAACATGTTGGTTTCTCTTATTATTCGACAATGATATCCAAGGGAATGGAGAAGAAGATAAGTTACCTATAAGGAGGAATCATAAATCATGGAATGTTAATTATGGTTCCAGGTGGAGCTGCTTAAGAAAGGGAAAAGGAACCAAGTTAGAAATTGTATCAAGCTTGAAGATACAGGACAAAGAAGATGATTCATGGTTCAGGTTCTTGCAAATGATTCAATAAGAGGTTGATTCAAAGCTCAGTGCACATGAGATGGATTAACAAGTCGACAAAGAGAATCAGTTTTTGTGAAGAAGGTTACCTAAATTTATCAAAGGAGCAGAAGAACATAATCGTTCAAGAAGCTGTAAAAGACAAAGGATTTGGTAAACTGAAATTTCAGAGAAAATTCGAACAATAAGACAAGGAGATTGTCATGGGTTCGATGGTTACTAAGGAAATTTCAGAAAAGACAATGATTGGTGACAGAGGAATCGCCGAAAATGCAAATTTCATGTTGAAATTTCAAAAGGGTCTCAAAGGAATCGGAGATACAGCAGCAACAGTTCCATCTCTGTTGTGATTTGTTAAACGTCGCTTGAGCGGCGTCAAGTTCCAGGTAACTCACTGTCACAAGGATACCTCGCAAAGACAGAGGAAATCAGTGAGGAAGACTCAGGGGGATTTTCTAAGCGAGAATGACAGATAGAGTGAATGGGAAAGAGAGTTACCTGTGGAGCTGTATAGGAACTGAAGAGACTGTTCAGTTCCAGGTGGAGTATCCTGCAAATGAAAGTCAAAATTGGTTGATTTTGCAAAAATCTGTGAAGGCTTTATCAGATCGGAAAAAGGGTTTCATAGGAATCGAAGTTACCTGGCTTGGTAAATTGAATCAGAGGTTGATTCAAGAGGTTTTGCTTTAGGTGTGAAGACGATTGGTGCGTCATCTTAGTGATTGGTTTCACATGGTAGTTGATGGATCAACTCAAAGTATCGGAACAAAGACGTCGGAGGCATCAAATGGGTTTTCAAGTCACCGGAAAAAGGAAGAAGCAAAGGAGTCAGTGATCGGAACTTCGAAGAATCTCAGATCTCAGATGGTCCTCATTCTTAATCGTCAAGCAAATTAAAATTTGATGAGAGAACAAGGAGATGTACCTGAGACGGATGAGATAACAACTGCGGTTTAAAGGCTAAGGTAAAACCGCCGGAGTTACATTTGGATCGGAAAAATTCCAATGTTCTCCGCCGCTAGAAGAATCAGATCGAGAGCTACTAGGGTATTCGTATGAAGACGACGAATGGTTTTGTTAATTGAACCAAAAGGTGGAGTTTGTGAACCGGTTTGGTTCATTAAAGCTTATTGGGCTTGGAAGACAAGGCCCATTATGGCAAACAAGAGACGAGAGAGTGTTGACCGACTAAGATGATTAACTCGGTTTATTACTACAAGTCGGTTTGGTTTTATGGAAACTTAAGTAATAGAAGAAAAGGAAACAGAGGAAGAAAAAGGAAACAGAGCAAAGCTATATAATGAGGTGCTCGGTTCTGTTTATGTGGGGTGGAACAAGAAGTCTTCTTCTAGGGTTTACAAAGAGTTCTTTCATTAAGTGTCTTTGTAATAGTTTCTTTGGTTGTAATCCGATCTTCGATTCTAGTGGAAACCCCGGTGATTATTGTCACCGGCGAGCCTAGGGTGCCGGAACTAAGCACCCGAACTCGAGTCTTCTTGTGTTCTTACATTCCTGCTCAATCAATTCTACATCAAAACAGAATAGGATTAGAGTTTGATTACGCATTAGAAAACTCAACAAGACCAAAGAGTTAAGTAACAGACAGCTTGTTTTTGTCTTGTGGTTTCTATAAATTTTATGTTCAGTGTGCTGTGAAGAGATAAAGGAAGAAAATGTGTATATTACTGGTTCTTGTCTTTATTTTTAAAATTGTCTTCTCATTATCAGTTTAATCACTTATCATGCTTGGACAAGTGTAATTGAATTCAGAATAAAATTAGTTAAAGTTACATTGAACCTACCACTTGCAACTTCAGATCAGTTTGATTTAATGGCTAGAGCTTACGAGATAATTAAAAATGTTTAGAAGTCGTTGGTTCGAGTGACACTGAGAAATAATTCTCGATCTGAAGTATGGAATTGGGCACATAAGAGCATGTTTATGGATGGTAAATATGATTGGGGTAATAATATGAATTTTATAATATTAATTATATTGGGATTGATAAATGGAGAGAGAAAAATGAGAGAGATAGAGATATTACCCATATCTACCCACTAAATATGGGGTAATATGTTGTTATATTTGTTTACCCATTTTTGGTTTGGGTAAATATAAAAATTTATATTATTAAAAATTTCTTCTATTTACCCAAATTTACCACCCATAAACATGGCCTAACCTTTTATATTAAAAATAAGTAACAATAATATCTGAATGTGAAATGTTACTAGGGCCCAAAACTATTAACCCTAGATATTGAGGAACGATAGATACTAGGGGTGGGCCGGATCCGGATATCCGGCCTATTTGAGGATATCCGGATCCGTGACTTTACTATCCAGATCCGGATTCGTGCCACCCGGATATCCGGCTTTCGGATATCCTTCCAAATATTAATATACCCGCGGATATCCGGATCCGTAAAAACATTAAAAAAAAAAAATTTTAAACAGATTTTTTTGTAAAATTATTATAATTTAAATAAAAAATAAATAAAATATTACGAAAATTATTTTAAATTAAATTTATTATATATAATTTTTAGAAAAATTAAAAATATATATATTTTTATTATATTTAAAAAGTCCGGATCCGGATCCGTTTTTGACGGATCCGTAATTTTACTATCCGGATCCGGATCCAGCCCCCCGGATATCCGGATTTTTGGAGCGGATTCGGAGCGGATCCCGGATAATAATTCCACCCGTAATAGATACATATAGAACCATTATCTCATTAACAAATTTGAGATGCTTGTGTAAGACGCATGAGTTTGTCACGTAATTAGAGGCTGCCATGTGCATTGCTAATCTTCTTGGATCTTATATAGTGTTCTTATAATATAAAATTATTAAAACACACTCTCTCTTCCTTTTACTCAACTTTATACCTTCTCTTTCATCTTTTTACTCAACTTTTATTAATTTTATATTTAAACACTCTCTCTTCCTTTTAAAAACACTCTCCAAAATATCTAATTTTAGACACTCTCTCTTCCTTTTAGCCAACTTTTATTAATTTTATATTTAAACACACTCACTATCTACTCTTTTTACTCAAATTTTATTAATTTTATATTTCAATATACCCCACAAAAATGCTCTTTTTCCTTTTATAACCATTTTAATAATTTTATATTATAAGAACACCACATAAAACACTAGGAGATTACCATTGAACATAATGAGCCTTTATTTAAGCCCAATGAGGACAGAGCTGCCTTCCACATCGCTCTTTGATTTAAAGATTGTTGGTTTTTTCATGGACAACAATGTTGGATTTTCTATGAGCCCAATTCAATTCTTTTCCACCTACTAGTACTTGAAAACAAAAATGATGTGAAATGTAGATTCGGTGTTCTCCTGTGGATGATTAAGGTGTATTTTCAACCACACTTTTTTAGTGCTTTAAACTTTTAAAGGAATGTTTTAGTTCATGATTTTTAAGTAATATTTTTGAGCGATTTTAATAACAAATTAATGAACTAATATTATAAAAATCATCTAGCTTTGTCATAAACTAACATCATTCAAAATACTGTATATGATTGAATACATCGACTTTCCATCTAAATAAAATAACGATTAGTGTAGGTTAGATTGATTTGATACAATGACGTCTTCTGTTTTATTTTGGAAATAACACATGATTCGTCTCATCACCAGTTGTCTTTGCCCATGGCGGTGAGAAACACAAACTTCTCTCTTATTTAGTGTTGATAATATATGCACTAACTTAGTCCCAATTTTTTTTTTTTTTTTGATACTCTTTAACAGCCAGAAATTTATGTGGTATGTTGTAATTGATTAATATTTAACAGAATTCTTTTTTATTGCAGCTCCAATAGTTATCAAATGAAATATTCTTCTTTGCAATGACGAATATCCCTAATTTGATTTTTTTCTCCCTCTGATATAGGAGACACTTTTATCAGTTAGATAATGATAATATCTGTTATCATTTATTCTTTTCTTTTTTTTAAAGTGAGGCATTTATTTAATCATCTCCATACATGTATAGATAATAGATGGATAGAAGAGAACAGCTCAGGTTAACTAAAAAAGAATAGATATATAATTGGCACTATATAACACTAAGTAAGGGATGCATTTGGACAGTGTCGTGTCCAAGGTTATAGGGGCCGATGCGAATTTAAATATAAAATATTTTTACATATTTTCTTAACAATAATAATAATTTAAATTTAATTAAATTTTAAGAGTTATTAATAAAAAAAAATGAAACTAAGTCAGAAAATATAACATTTTTTCTTAGCATAAAAGTGGTTCGAATAAAACTCTTAACTTACTTTTAACCACTAGATTACAAGTAAATTTTGAAAATTAAAAATCCCTAAAACATATATTATGATCCGGAGCCTTAAACAATGTTTATTTAAATACTTGGTAAGCACGGTTATGCATGCATTTGTAGGCTATCTAAGGGCATGTTCAAAGGAGATCCCAAAGTGTCTTATGGGGTGTTCTTAAAATATAAAATTATTAAAACACACACTCTCTCTTCCTTTTACTCAACTTTATACCTTCTCTTTCATCCTTTTATTCAACTTTATACATTCTCTTTCATCATTTTACTCAACTTTAATTAAGAACACTCTCCAAAAGTGTCTAATTTTAGACACTCTCTCTCCTCTTTAAGAACACTTCATCATCATTTACTCAACTTTTATTAATTTTATATTTCAATATACCCCACAAAAACACTCTCTTTCTTCCTTTTACTCAAATTTTAATAATTTTATATTTTAAGAACACCCCATAAGACACCTTGGGATCTCCTTTGAACATGCCCTAAGCGTGATAATAGATTAATAACATAAAGTCTGATTTGCGTCACAACAGTAAGTTCGCATATACATGTGTAAGTGGCTGATTTCGTGTGATACATGTCTGCCACCTACTATCTCATCAATTTAAAATGAGCGTTAATTAATCCATGCTTCAAATATAATATAGATATAGAGACTTCATAATCCATATATATTTTGGTTTTCTAGCTAAAATTTTCTTATATATCAAATTTTCTTCTACTTTGTAGTCATGAAGCGATGAAGTAATTAAATAGATTAGGAGAAATAATTTGTGGGTCGGTATTATTTTGTTGTGATCAAAATATACTAGGGTTTACAAATTCCTAATGTGAAAGACGATGTGGTAGCAATATTTTCTAACGAACATGTACAATTGAAAGAATAAAAAACTATGTAGATAACTTAAATAATTGAACCGACAGGTAAAAGAGTTATGTGCTTGTTGGTGAGATGTCCATTAAATCTGTCTGAATGACAACCAATATTTTACATTGTTACATACTTTGTCGTCTATGTTCAACCTAACAAGTTCCATAACCATTTGTACATACAATACGAAAAGTGGAATACCAGTAGACTTTTATTCATCATCATCTAATTCTAAAATACCTTAATTTCATTCGGGATAGCAAAGAGAAGATGATGAAATAAGATAAGGTATCCGTAACATACTCATAATTGGCAATGAACTTGTGTGGTTCAAAAACTTATGCTTTCGTAACTGAACAATGAAATGGAACATAATATTTCATAATATGTAACGAAAAGTTGATTACTAGTGATACTACATCGAATAGAATCATTTTTTTTTAATCTTATGTCTTTCATTTTTTGTCTGTCGTCTATTGTCTACAATGTCTTTTAGACAGTTTAAAAAAATTGAATGGTGAGAATGATCTTTTTAACATTTTTGAATTACAAACTAATGTTTAAATCGTTTATATCAATTGAAATTAATTATATAAGATAAGATTGATTGGCTGGATTTTTTTTTAAGACAAAAGACATAAGACATAAAACATATACATTCGAGGACATATGTTATCAGTTTGTCTCAAATTAACATTTCGATGATATTTTACCGGTTGTCATGGTATAGTGTCTTTGCACACAAAAAGAAATATTGTTAGTGTTTATAAATAAATTAGTTATATACAAAATTCTCTATTTAAATATTGTTGGTTTAATGTTCTTGTACAAACATGTAAGACATGTAATTAATTATATGCTTATGAATCATTAGACCTTGAATCTATATTTACAACTTTAATATACTCCATATTGAAAGATTTAATAGATTAGTATTGTCTATACAAACTAATAGAAGATTCTCTCTATCAAGCTGACACAAAAGTAATAGATTGGTATTCATGAAAGTGCATGTCAAATCTACAAATTTTTTAGTAGGAATGATTCAAGCAAGGGAAATATTACACAGCAAAGCCCACTACTTAGTCTAATTTTCCCTTAAAATAATATATAAACAACCAGACGCTTATGACGTGATTTGTAATCTAAAATGGTGTTTGGTTCATGAAAAAATTAAGAAAAAGGTATACACACTTATGGCTTATATATGCCCCAAATTCTTTATGTATAATGATTGATGACTAATCAAATTATAGTTTTTTTATGAATGATTAATTGGTTGATTAAATCGTTTCGCAAGACGACTTATCAAGTTAAACTTCTTAGAATGGGATGGGAAAGAGATGTCAATTTTACTTTACCAATATAAATAACCAAATAGATGTATATATGTAAATTTGAAAGTGTTGTTGTCTTTTGCATAAATTTTTTTTTGGCGCGACTTCGGTTATGGAATTATTGTAATTTATATCACATTGTATTCTTCCCACTCACATCTCCATCACTCTTCTCTTTTACAGTGGAATGCCACGTGTCGTTCCCATAATTCAAATAGAATATTCCTTTGTAATTATCAGTAGCACACATGGTTTAAATACAACATTGATATTTTATACAAGACATCGAGAAATATATAAGGTTTATTGTAGACAAATAGATCGATTTACCTACTATAAAATAAAATTCCAAAATAGGTAATTTTTTCAGACTGATAGATCACTACTAACTTCGTTGAAATTATATCTTTTCCTTACAATTAATCACTTCAATTCTTCTTCTTCTTTTTTTCTTTCTCAAACTATATTTGTGTTAATTAAAAAAAATAGCTGCTATTAATTATCTACGTAATCATGCATGCATAGTAATTTGGTTTTTTTTTTCATTTTCATTTTCTATTCTTTGTTGAATAAATCAAAGAAAAAGATAGCATGATATTATTTCATTTTCATATATATATATATATATATATGTTGGACAAATTAGTTTGGTGGATAATGTAGAAACGAATGGTCATTTCTGAATGAACAAGCAATATCCGTTAATAAATCCAACATATGTTATAAGCCTGATAGGGATAAACACGAAATACATGAAATTTTACGCGACAGTATGTAGATACGGTCGCGTATCTATCTATATTCAGGTCCATGCAACGCAATAAAACTTTTGAAAATAGAGTCATTGTTGAATTGGATGCTCATAGGCTGTTAAAAGATTTTTCATGATCTCTTGAAGGGGACTTGTATTTCAGTCACTACATCCCATCTGTGTTAAACTTTTTCTTTTTACATTTCTTCCCTTTATTACCCGAGAAAGCAAAAAGTGTAAACGAAAAATTGAAAGTGTGAATTAATCCTCATGGTCATAGACAATTAGTTGATTTGGACATTATGATGAGAAACAATGTATTTTCCTTAATTCTATCAAGTCCATAATTAATTAAATTTAAAGTAATCTTAGCCTACCAGGTTTGACAATTTTAATTAACAAACAATCAATAGTGATATATATACTATTGCTAATTACAGAACATTGCCTTGGGATCATAAATTTTACAAGTGAAGAGATACACACAGAACATATGTATGATGATAAATCTAAATGAACCGCCCTAAATATTCAGATATTGCACACAAGATTGATTAACATATTTCAAGAATAGACATGATCGGGACCGGATGTCAAACAGGTATTCTCAAAATAAAGTAGGAACACATATTTTTGTGCTTCTATTACATTCTACCATGCATATTCGTAGAAAATATTTATAATCAGAATTTTTTTTTATAGGTTACATGTATAGCTCTGGGTGATTATGATTAACGTACGAGTGCTGAAATTATTTGTGAACGATGAATATGTTTTACCATCACGTACAAAATTAAATTGACTTGAATAATAGAAAGAATGTTAACATACCATAATATCGAACCATGAACGAATAAAGAGAGAGAAGTTTTTTTTTTTTTCTATGAAAAGTTTCAAAAAATATATAAAAAACATCTTCGATATATAAAAAAAATAAAATCTTCGAAATATAATTTTTTTTGGAGAAAAAAATGCCCTGACTTGCATAAGCATCGATGGTGAGCCTAGACCTTCTGTTCAAAGCCCTATATTTAAAGGAAAAACATTGAAGCTTTGGGGTAAACAATAGGAAAAGAGGAAGATATAAATAAATCAATAGGGTACAGAAAAACTGTATGAAGACAAGAGAAGCATCTCAATGATTTTCACGAGATAGGACCTAGAACTAGAAGTGGACTTTGATTACGACTTTTTATAGGGGTGGGCAATTTTGAGTCCCACATTTGTCATCTCATTCCTCACCAACAATCACCATTTTCTTGTCATGCTAGAGTTTATAACCGAATTAGATTTAGGAAATTTAGAACATTTTTACCGACTTAACCAATAATACTTGACAATAAGATCTAACTCATGAGGTTAAAACAAGATACATATGGCGTGTGGCATTCGAACAAATTCTACTAAAATATTTTACGAAGTGATAAAAAGATATATATATATATATATATATACTTATTTATTTATTTTCTCTCATCATTGTTTAGAGTAATTTATACTTTGAATGTTGTTAAAAAGAAAAAGAAAATATACAAAAAATGTACTTTGAATGTCAGAATCTTTTCGAAGAACACAACACCGGTATTCCAATAACAATTATCGATCAAAAAAGTTTTTTTTTTCTTTGAACCATAATAATAAAAAAAAAAATCAGCAATATACATTATCATATTTTAAAAAAACATAAATAACAAATATATTTCTATCAAATTCTTTATATAAGTAGTTTTATTTTCCAAAATTTGAATGTTCTATACACAAACACAATCCGTAGATTTGGGAGCTGGCTCACCCGATTAGATATCCAAAAACCCACATGAACATCTATCATATATATATGGTACAAGCTACCAAAAATATTTAATATGGTCCCAACGTAATGTTATGCAGTTAGAATCGAATTAAATGGATGCAACAAACAATGGTAGCTGGGAGTATATAACCTAATAAAATAGTTTTCGATCAAAAAGATCAAATTCTGACAAAGATATGTGTATAAATTATATGTGGAGGAAGGAAAAATAAAGTTAGTTCAATATAAATTCCTCGTCTGGGACAGAAAACTCGCTTTCACCATATTTTATATCAATATTAAACATACAAATTTTGCAGAATGAAATGTAAAATGGAGGTAAGGAGACAATAGAAATATTTATTTTGAAAAATCAACCAAATTAGAAAAATAAATGTTGAGTTTGCGAAAAGAAAAAAAGTGATAAATTAGTCATATAAATTTGTAGTTAAAAGAAAAAGAGAACGGATGATTTGATATAAGTGATAATTACGACATCATGATTCTCTCAAGTCCTACCGTAATGTCGAAAGAGAAAAGTCATTCAGCTGTCGGATGGTAGAGGTGGGCCGGATCCGGATATCCAGTTTTTTTCAGGATATCTGGATCCGGATCCGTCGGATTCGTGATTTTACTATTCGGATCCGGATCCGTGACACCCGGATATCCGGCTTTCGGATATCCTTTCAAAAATTAACATATCCGCGGATATCCGGATCCGTCAAAATATTAAAAATAAATTAAAAAATATTAAATTAATTAAAAAAACTATTTTTTTTTGTAAAATTATTATAAATTTATTAAAAAATAAATAAAATATTACGAAAATAATTTTAATTTTAATTTTTTATGTTTAATTTTTTAAAAAATTAAAAAATAAAAATAAAATAATTATTTTTAATATATTTTAATAGCCCGGATCCGGATCCGGATATCCGGACTTGAAAATTAGGATATCCGGATCCGGATCCGTTTTTGACGGATACTTGATTTTATTATCCGGATCCGGATCCGGTCCCCCCGGATATCCGGATTTTTGGAGCGGATCCGGATCGGATCTCGGATCCCGGATAATAATTCCACCCCTATCGGATGGTACTCTTTAATGATTTCACCATAAATATTTCTCTAACACCATTCCCACCGGTAATATTCTTAGAGTATCAACAAATAAAAACAAATAAAAAATTGAGGCTAGGTGTTTGATACCATGGGTTTTTTTTTGGTTTTTTTTTGATAAAAGGATGAAAGAGTGAAGTGACGTGGTGGAATTAAAGAGTAAAAAAGTGACGTGGCACCGTCCTATTGGTTTTGTTTTGTTCTAAATGATATTTCGGCTTTTTTTCTTTTTTTTAAATGAAAAGACCCGTATATATGCGGGTTTATGATTGAAAAATTTATTATACAAATTATTTTATAACCCGTAGAAAGTCAAAAATACAAACTAAAACCAAAAATTTCAATAAATTATATATATATATATATTACTTTGTTTATACAGAGTATTTTTTATTATACAAAGTATTTTTAATTTATTATACAAAGTATTTTTTAAAAATCTTATGTTTATATATATATATATAAATATTACTTTGATTATTATCTATTTTGCAAATATTTTTTATTTTTTTTACGATTAGAAATTGGTCGAGTGATTAACGCTTTTACGGATTGTAATATTACCTTTTTTTAATTTTGTGTTTTTATATATATTATTTTGATTATTCTCTATTTTGCAAACAATAAATTATTTTTTTTATACCGACACTGGTCTTACCACTAGAAGCAAATTTATTAATAGTATTATAATGAATCTCAAACAATAAAAAAATATTAAAATTTATACTAAAATAGTGCCCATAATACCCGGGTATCATGGATGTGCATGCTCTAAATATGGAGAACAATTAAAATCTCCTACCTAATTCAAGTTTTACTTCACTTTTTCATCGAACAATCAGCTATAATTAGTTTTAAAAACATGTATTTATATGTAATCAAAAGAAACCTCGTATAGTAATTGATGTTTACATAAGAAAAAAAAATATACGGAGTGGTTTAGTATAATATATAGTTTGTTGTGCAACCAAAATTAATAAATAGGTGCGGTCTTGTGGTCCTCAAGAACATTATTACAAAAAATGTGTGTGTATATATATATATGTATATGCACACACACTTTCTTTTGGGGATTTTGGGTAGCATGTTCATG
This sequence comes from Draba incana, assembly GCA_963576765.1. Taxonomy (NCBI): domain Eukaryota; kingdom Viridiplantae; phylum Streptophyta; class Magnoliopsida; order Brassicales; family Brassicaceae; genus Draba; species Draba incana. Next base: position 168,517 of record OY755205.1, on the reverse strand, counting down.
GGTCAGCATGCTGTCTCCATTATCTTTTTGATGTGTATTTAGGTTTTATTGTGAGAAACTCAAATTAATTGATGTTATATGTTAATTAGAATTCCATCAAAAGTAGTTGACCCAACCAAAAAAAAAAAAAGAATTACAACGAAAGTAAATGGTGGATTATCTGGAATCACGTTTTAAAATATCAAACCTACAAGCATTAGAGAAAGAGATACCTAGTTCCATGTAGGTATACGAACAAAATATATATTGTGTCATGTACTGGTTTACATGAAAACAAAAAGTGTTTTTATAACACACGATATCATACCCTAAAGATAAATAGAATATTGGTGGGTAATTAAAATAAACTAATATTTCCATTTGCTATAAATTAGAAAGCACTTAGTACATTTAGTTGACTCTCTCTCTCTCTCTCTCTCTCTCTCTCTCTCTCTCTCTCTCTCTCTCTCTCTCTCTCTCTCTCTCTCTCTCTCTCTCTCTCTCTCTCTCTCTCTCTCTCTCTCTCTCTCTCTCTCTCCATGAATGATGAAGAAGGTGCGTGATGAGCAAGATGGAGAAGCAGGGCACGTGCATTACTAGCTCATCTTTGCATATATATACACTCTCATCACCAAATGATATATATACATATACATGCTTGTGGAGTGTGATGCATGATATATAATTGAGTTAGTTCTTCATGTGCCCATCTTCACCATCATGACCATTTCACCTTGATGATGATCCAACTTTAGTCATATATTGACGTGGGAATATATTTATATCGATAAACACACACGTGTGTGTTTGTGTGTACGAGAAGCGTGTTTAGAGGAAGTAGTTACCCCGCAAAAGTACATATTAATACGTACGTACCCATGGGAAATATCAGGTATGTCTAACAAATTAGAGTTATATGTAATGTAATTATGACGAATCCTAATTACTAGAGTCGCTTACATATATATAAGTTGTTGTAAATAAAGCGTATATATATATCAGTTCGTTTAACACTAATTAATGCCACAACATACTCAATTATTTTCATGTCGTAATTAATGAATATATACTTTCGGTTAATTAGTGTTAGATATTTTTTCTTTTAAAAGAATTTACAAACAAGATATGTTGGTAATTTTATTGGGGATTAACGGAAATATTGGAGAGGATGTATTGTGTGCACTAAGGTCAAGAAAGAATAAGTAGACAATTTACCTTCTTTTTTTTTGTCAACAACAATTTACCTTTATCTTTTATACATTTGTTTTAGCAATCGTATTGATTAAAATGAGTTAGATAGCTACATATAAAATATTTTTGCGTTAGTAAGGACCATCTTGAATCTAGGCGATTCTGACCTAACAAGTTTGTGTCGGCGAGGAATTTGATATATTAATAATCAAATACTAAAAAATTAATGTATAAGATTAGAGTTAAATTAATGTATAAGATTAGTGGAGCATGCGTTGATTTTTTAGATTATATACTTGCTGGTTTGTTATGGGTTCGTCACGCGCGCTTTGCATAAGACAAGTATTTTGTTGGGGATAAAAAAGGATTATATAAATGATTACTTAATAGTATACAATCGTAACAATTATAAATATCAATCGGAGTACAGAAATTGAATTGTGTTTAATTTAAGTAGCTATATATCTATTTATTGTAATTTTTTTGGGATCAGCTAAAAGTTATTTCATTACAAATCCCATTGGTTAACTGTTATGTATCACAATTATGTTAATTACGTACGAAACTTTATGTAACAAGATAACATTTCCATTTCATGAAATATAAATTATATGATCGAATAATAAAAACACATACTATATTTCATATTTCTTGGGCCAAATTATCTTCCGAGGGCTCACTAAACACTAATAGCAACAATATCAGATGGGCTCGAGTTGAACAGTTGTTGGGCTTAAATCACGTGAACATTTGGTGGTTGGGCATTGTGAACACGTGCGTTCGTCGGTGGTGCCGTGGTGGTACAAATCTGGTTCCGTGTTACATAGCGCGTCGGCATTTCTGAACCGTGTTATATATATCTCCAAGGAACAAATATGTATGCTGAAAAGTTGTATACTAAACAATTATATATTCCTAAATCTTCTTTATTTCATTCTTCACCCAATATTTTATTCATTCGTTTACTTCTTTAATAAGATAAAAGCAAGAAAGCCTTTGAATTTCATATAGATAAAAAAAAAAAAGTTTAGTATAATCATAGAATCTTTCTGAAACAAGAATCATAACTTTAATCTAGATGCTCGTAGACTTTTCTCCTCGAACAAAAGATAGAAGTCAACATATTCGATCCAGATATTTATTGTATATACCCATTATAAAACCCCTAACTTATCTCCTCGTCATAACCACACAAACAAACAAAAAGAAAAACATTTCATCAAACCAAAAACAAAATAGAGAGCGTTTATACAAAAATACCATTTTTTAAGAGAAAGAAAAGAATGGAGCAACAACCTTGTGTGTACGCATACCCACAAGGCCCGGGACCATCGGCTCCTCCTCCGCTACCGCAAGGCGGTGGTATGGCCGGAGTGATCGTGGATCCAAGGTTCTGCACACCGTACCCTATAGATCTAGCGATCGTGAGGAAGATGATGAAGTTAACGGACGGTAACTTCGTTATAACGGACGTTAACGGAAACCTGTTGTTCAAGGTGAAGGAACCGGTGTTTGGTCTTCACGACAAGAGGGTCTTGTTGGATGGCTCTGGAACTCCGATCTTGACTTTGAGAGAAAAGGTAAATACAAACAAAAACACAATAGTATTAATTATATTGAAGCGAATAATAATATTTATGTTGTTGTTGTTGTAGATGGTGAGTTTGCATGACAGGTGGCAAGTGTTTAGAGGAGGGAGTACGGAGCAGCGTGATCTGTTGTACACGGTGAAGAGATCTTCGATGCTTCAGTTCAAGACCAAACTTGATGTGTTTTTGAGTCACAATAAGGAAGAGAAGCGATGTGATTTTCAAGTCAAAGGGAGTTGGCTCGAGCGTTCTTGTGTTGTCTACGCCGGTGAATCTGACGCCATTGTTGCCCAAGTATGCTCCTCCTCTTAATTTCCTTGGTTTTTCAAATAATAATGAAGCCAAACTTTAATATAAATTGGTTTAGCACGTTGTTTAGATCGGTTTGGGGTCCCATTTTTATATAATATTTTTTTTTAATATAACCTTTTCAAATTCACGCTCTTTTTGGTTTGGTTTCAAATCAAGTTTTAGTGTTTAATTTATCCGGAATGTTAAACATTTCCATCTATTTGTGAATTGTTAGACCTTTGGACAAAACTTTTTTAACCAAAATTCTTGAATACTTGGTTAGTTGGTTGGTGTGTGTGATTAAATGAGAACAAATGTATGTTTTTGTAACAGATGCACAGGAAGCACACTGTTCAGAGTGTGTTCTTAGGGAAGGACAATTTCGCGGTGACGGTTTATCCAAACGTCGATTACGCTTTCATTGCCTCCCTCGTTGTCATTCTCGACGATGTTAACCGCGAAGACCGCGCCGCTAGCTGATCGATCGATCGCACGTCTTGCTCCTTTGAATTTTAATTTATGTAAGATGATCATGTTTTTGTACCTTTTCTCACACTATGGACTCTGGCCTTGTTCTTAGTCTATGTGTGATCTCTTTCGTTTGTTAAATAATCATATAACTGTTGTTGTTGTCGTTAATTTTTACTGATTAGAACTATTGGTTTATTTTTTTCTTCGCATTTTTTAATTTTGGCATGCCATTTCTTTAGTACTTTTGACATTAACGCAATCGGGTCCAAAGAGATTTGGATTGAATATCAAACCTACAAGCATTACATAGTTAACCAGATTTATAGTAAGTTTCATGTAGTTAGGTATACGACAAATATAATGCATGTCATGTAGGGGTGTCAAAATGAGCTAGCTCGCTCGGCTCAGCTCAGCTCACGATGAGCTAGAGTGTTGCACAGCTCAACTCAGTTCATTTATTATACGAGCTTATAAACATAAGCTCAAACTCAGATCACCAAGATCGTGAGCTGAATGAGCTAGTTCGCGAGCTAATACAAAAACAAATATAAAAACAAAATAAGTAATATAAAATCTAAAATTAACTTTAAATATTAAAATAGTAAAAACAAATCCAAATAAGTATTGTTATGGAATGCTGAATCAAATTCAAACTTTAAAGAAAAACAATGCAATGATCATCGAGTGGTTGAATCTATTATATTTGAGAGTCTTCAAATGGTCGAGGGATTCTTTGCTCATCATGCTCATTAGGATCTTCGTGATCATAATATGTATTAATGATTATTTCTATTTTTAATTTAGTTAAAATAAACAAGAATATATATTTTGGTTGATAAATTCTAAAATATATTTACAATATATCAATATAATATTTTAAATCGTTAAAAAATGAATTGTTCATGAGTTAGCTCACGACTCATTAGAACTCGCTCGCATAACTCGCCAACTCATTTAAGCTCGATCACTAAACTCGTTTACTAAATGATCCTTAAAAACATAGCTCTCGCTCATGAAAATTCGAGCTGAGCTGAGCCAGCTCATGAGCTATTGGCTCATTTTGACACCCATAATGTCATGTATATATATCATCATGTACTGGTTTACATGAAAAGAAAAGGTCTTTTTAAAACACACGAATCATATCCCAAGTTCAATAGAGAGCACAGAAGCTCTCTCTCTCTCTGTTAAGTGGCCGAGTAAAAACACATGCTAAGACTTCTTATTTCTTGGGCCTAATTATCTTCCGAGGGCTTCACTAATTAAGTAGTGCGCATTGTTGGGCCTAAAATCATGTGAACATTTGGTGTTTGGGAACTTTTTAACACATACGTAGTACATACATCAGTGGTAGTCCAAATGTTTACGTACGTAGTAGTACATCAGTGGTGGTCCAAATGTTCGTTGGATGAATCTCTAACTTTCCATGAAATATTGGCATATTACGCGTCGTCATTTTTGAACCTTGTTATAAATTTTAAGGAACAAATATGTCGAAAAATTATGTATCAAAATATATATTTTTAACAACTCTTTTAAATTTTCATTAAAAAATAAAACTTTACAATCATAGAATCTTTTTCAAAAAATAATAACTTATATCGAAAAATATATGCACGTAGACTTTTCTCTTGGAACAAAAAGTCACAAGTCACGTATTTTGGTTTTTTTTATAAAACCCCTAAACTTAATCTCTTCAGCATAACCACTTAACCAAACAGTCAAACCCAAAAAACATTTCATCAAGGCAAAACAAAATTATATATAAAAAAAATTACCATTTTTGAGAAGAAAGAAAAGAATGGAGCAACTTTATGTGTACGCTTACCCACTAGGCACGGGTCCGTCGGCTCCTCCACCTCCACAACAAACCGGAGTGATCGTGGATCCAAGGTTCTGCGCACCCTACCCTGTAGATATGGCCATCGTGAGGAAGTTGCTGAAGTTAACGAATGGTAACTTCGTTATAACGGACGTTAATGGGAACATGTTGTTCAAGGTAAAAGAACCCGTGTTCGGTCTTCATGACAAGAGGATCTTGTCAGATGGTTCTGGATATCCGGTCTTGACTTTGAGAGAGAAGGTCAATACAATAGTTCAACACGCAATTAGTTCTTAGTTGGCTTGAAGTATAATTATAATTACAACGTTAGACGCATATTTATATAATAAGATTTGTATTGTTGCAGATGATGAGCTTGCATGGCAGGTGGCAAGTGTTTAGAGGAGGAAGTACGGAGCAACGTGATCTGTTGTACACGGTGAAGAGATTGTCGATGCTTCAGTTTAAGACTATTAGAGAACAAGAATCAGGAAGAAGAAGATAAGAAAAGTTTGTTATTCTTGTTATTCCCAAATGAAATGTTTTACAGAGTTAATATAGTCTTGGTATAGTACAAACACATAACCAAGATTCTATAGAACTCAATCAAACTGGGACAAATGAATGTACTAGTCTAATAGTCTCCCTCAAGATGGCAGGTATATTGACTTGAGTGCCATCTTGTCAATAAGAGACTGAAAATGACTAGGATACAAAGGCTTGGTAAAAAATCTGCTAATTGAGCATCAGTCTTCACATGTAAAGTTTTGATTAAGCCACTGATTATCTTGTCTCTCACAATGTGACAATCATTCTCTACATGCTTAGTACGCTCATGAAAGACTGTATTATTCGCAATGTGAATTGCAGCAGTGGAATCACAGAAAAATGCAACAGGTTGAGATTGAAAAACCTGAAATTCCTTGAGAAGATTTACTAGCCAGACAACTTCTCTTACTGCCATCTCCATTGCTCTATATTCTGACTCAGCAGAAGAATGAGAGGAAACCTGCTGCTTCTTGGAACGCCAAGAAATGAGAGATGTGCCAAGAAACATGCAGAATCCAGAAGTATAACGACGAGTGTCAGGACAAGAATTCCAATATGCATCAGTGAAAGCTTGAAACACAAGATTTGAATCCACATAATAGAACAAACCAAGTCCAAGGGTGCCTTTGAGATAATGTAACACCATGTAAGCGGCTTGTAGATGCAAACTGACACAGTTTATTAACAGCAAAAGTGATCTCAGGCCTAGTTATGGTCAAGTACATCATTTTACCCACCAAACGCCTGTAAGTACTGACATCCTCAAGCATTGGTTCATCAGAATCCTGTTTCAGTTTGATACTAGGCTTCATTGGAATAGACGAAGGCTTACAAGCAAGCAAACCAGTTTCTTCAAGGAGACCAAGAACATATTTCCGTTGGCAGATTGAAATCTCTTTACTAGATCTAGCAATCTCTAAGCCTAGGAAATATTTCTAAGGCCCTAAGTCTCTGAGCTTAAAAGCTTTGTTCAGAGCCTGCTTTAGTGTCTCAACTTCTTCATCATTATTCCCAGCAATAATGATATCATCTACATATACTAGCACAACCACATACCTTCCTTCATTGTGCTTGATAAAAAGTGTATGATCTGAATGAGATTTCTTGTACCCAAGAGCCATGATAGTGACGCTTGTTTTAACCCATAAAGAGACTTCTTTAGCCTGCAAACTGCATTAGGAGGTAATACAACACCAAGCTTAGGGGTATAACCAGGAGGTAAAGTCATGTATATCTCTTCATCGAGATCTCCATTGAGAAAAGCATTAGAGACATCAAGCTGGGTAAGATTCCAATTTTTAACTGCAAAAACTGCAAGAAGAGTCTTGACAGTGGTCATCTTAGCCACAAGAGAGAAAGTATCAACAAAGTCAATCCCCTCTTTTTGAGTATATCCCTTGGCCACCAATCGTGCCTTGTACCTCTCTAGACTTCCATCAACAAATATCTTGAGTTTGAACACCCATTTACACCCTATTGAGTGCTTCTCAGGCGGAAGAGAACAAATCTCCCAAGTATTAGTATTCTCCAAAGCCTGCAATTCTTCATTCATCGCTTCCAACCATTCTTTGAAAGATTTAGCCTGCTTAAAAGATGTAGGCTCAGACAACTTTGTGAGAGCACAAACATATGCCCTATATTCATCAGAAAGATGATCATAAGAGAGATATGCAACCAAAGGATAAGGAATTTCCGTATCAACCATGTTACAATAATAATCCTGCAAATAAGCAGGTTGTTTGACTGATCTTTTCCCAAATGTAGAATCATCTGTATCAACCTCAGGGACCTCTGGAATTATCTCAACTTCTGTCTCATGAGGAACTGAAACTTCTTCTGAAACTGTTGTAGACTCAGAAAAAATAAACAAATCCTTATCTGAAAAAGGTTGAGCAGAAGCAAAAGGAAAGATGTCTTCATAGAAAACAACATGTCTTGAGATGCACACAACATTAGTCTCTAAATCCAACATTTTGTAGCCTTTATAACCTGCTGGGTATCCAAAAAAAACACATGGTTTGGATCGTGGCTGAAATTTGTGACGACCTTTAGAAGAGGTAGAACAATACCCCAAACAGCCAAACACTTTCATGCCACTATAATCAGGAATCTTGGAAGTAAGAACTTGAAAAGGAACTTGATTCTTCAATAAGGGAGTAGGAGTTCTGTTGATAAAAAACACTGCAGTCAGAACACAATCTCCCCAATACTCTAAAGGGATGTGAGCTTGGAACATAAGTGCCCTGGCCACATTTAATATGTGTTGATGCTTCCTTTCTACCACATAATTCTGCTCAGGTGTTTCTGCACAAGCATGAAAAGAGACAATCCTTTTCTGCTTGAATAGTTCAACAAACTTTAATTCCGGTGCATTATCAGACCTTACTGCTTTAACCACTGTGTGATACTGAGTCTCTACCATCTTCAAGAAGCCAGGAAAAATCGTGATAGCATCAGACTTGCCTTCATCAAATATGCCCATGTGACTCTGCTATGATCATCAACAATGGTAAAAAAATACCTATAACCTTCTACAGTAGATACAGAGAAGGGACCCCAAGTATCTATGTGTAGAAGATCAAAGCATTTTTCAGTCATGTGATTCTTGGAAACAAATGAGGGATGTTTTTGTTTCGCAAGGGGACAAATAACACAATGAAAATCTTTATTCTTCTGTTTTAAACCAAGTACATCAGTGATGAAATCAGTTTTACACAAAGGTGGATGTCCTAATCTATTGTGCCATACACTGGAATTCACAACAACATTAGAGCATCTAAAAGGAGAATCAGCTGAATCCAAGAATGTAGCTGCATCCAAAACATAGAGATTAACAACCTCATCACCCTGACCAATCATCAACCCCTTGGTAGGCTCCTGTATGAGACAAGAAGTCTGATCAAATATAACTCTATATCCTTTATCCTTGGTAAGCTGACTCACACTGAGTAAATTGAGTCTGAAATCCGGAATAAAAAGAACATTTTTCAATGTTAACTCTTCACTTAACTTGACAGTACCTATCCTAGCAATATCCACACCTAATCCAGTAGGCAAAGCTACTTTCTTATTCATATAGCCAGACAATGTAGTAAACAAACTTTTGTCATGAACTACATGGTGAGTAGCACCACTATCTACTATCCAGGACTGAGCAGATAAGACACTTCATGTGGCTCTCAAAACACCAACAAAATGTAAAGTAGATGAGGAGAAAGCCATACCAGGAAGAGCTGTGATGGTGCCACGAATAGGAGGAGAGGTCAATGCAAAAGGCTAGAGCTGAGAATTGAAGTAGTCAATGACGCCTTGTATCTGATGGTGAGATAGGGTGGTAACCATGCTAGGAAGAAAAGTGGTATCTTGCACTGAGTCAGCTAAAGCCATTTGAGCAATCACTGGCTTAGAAGTAGATTGTGACTTAGCTGGAGCATACGATTTGTCAGAGGCTTGTTTATTCTTATGCTTGAAACTCAGGGGATAACCATGAATCTTGTAGCATGTCTCAACTGTATGACCAGTGTATCCACACTTTGCACAAATAGGACGATTCTGCTTCTGAGGATAAGATGCAGTAGCATTCACAGACATAGGCTCAGAGACAGAAACCTGGAATGCACTAGGAGGAACTGGGACAAGGTTTCTTTGACTATGATCTTGATTCAAAAGGTTGTAAATCTCAGACAACTCAGGAACATGCTTCTTCATTATGATTTGGCTTCGAATAGTAGAATAAGAATCATTTAAACCAGCCAAGAACTTGATAACTTTAGCATGATCTGAAGAGTATTCATAGCCTTGCAACAATCACAATGATGACAAAGTTTAACACAAGAAACACCATCAAGTTCATCCCAAAGCGTCTTCAATTTGGTATAATAAGTTGCAAGATCCATGGATCTTTGCTGTAAAGACCAAATTTGCTCGGATAACTGATAGGATCTAGGAAGACTGGTGATATGATACCTAGTCATTAAATCTCCCCAAATTTCGGATGCATCATTGAAACGAAGAATGCTTTTGTAAATTTGTTTCGAACAGAGTTAAGAATCCAAGATTTCACCATGGAATTGCAACAAGACCAGATTCTAAAGCTATTATCCGATTCAGGAGGCCTAGCTAAAGATCCATCTACAAAAGCTATTTTGTTCTTCGCATCTAAGGCTATCATCATAGTTAAACGCCAGTTATCGTAATTTGTTCCATCAAGTACCTCAGTAATGATGGCGACACCAGGATTATCACCATTGGTGATGTAGAAAGGAGAATGAATACTGTCACGGCGACCGTAATCGGAAAGCGGCGAAATCGGAGGTGGTGGTGAGTCTTCATGAACGACGGATCTTCTCGCCGATGCACTCCCACGATCAACACGTCTTCCAATTCTCCTCGTGACAACCATTTTTGAAGAAACGAAGCTCGAATTGAAGAAATCGAAGCTTAACTTGTGAAATTTGCGATTCGCAGCGGAATAACCTCGAATCTTTCACTGAGAACTGAACCACTGTGAGAATCACCGGTGATTCCTAGGTCAAACGAAAGAGTAAACGAAAAACGGAAGAGATCGATTGAGATTTTTGATCTCAATCTCTGATACCATATTAGAGAACAAAAAAAAGAAGAAGATAAGAAAAGTTTGTTATTCTTGTTATTTCCAAATGAAATGTTTTACAGAGTTAATATAGTCTCGGTATAGTACAAACACATAACCAAAATTCTATAGTACTTAATCAAACCGGGACAAACCGGTATACAATGAATGTACTAGTCTAATAAAGAAGAAACTTGATGTGTTCTTGAGTTACAATATAGAAGAGAAGAGATGCGATTTCAGAGTCAAAGGGAATGGGCTCGAGCGTTCTTGTGTTGTCTACGTCGGTGAATCCAACGCTATTGTTGCCCAAGTAAGCTCCTCATAATTTCCTTGGTTTAAGAAAATAATTGTGAAGCCAAAATTATATGAATTGGTTAGGCACGATGATTAGATCGGTTAGGGTCGACGAAGTTATAGATATTTAAATATATTTTGTTTAGTATAACCTTTTCAATAACATTTCTATGTATTTGTGAATGGTAGATTGCCCATGTGTTTAAACATTGTTAGAAGTTGGGACCAAAACACTTGAATACTTGGTTGGTGTAAATGAAAATGAATGTATTTTTGTAACAGATGCACAAGAAGCACACTGTCCAGAGCGTGTTCTTAGGGAAGGACAATTTCTCGGTGACGGTTTATCCCAACGTCGATTACGCCTTCATTGCCTCTCTCATCGTCATTCTCGACGATGTTAACTGAGAAACCGTCCGATCAACACTCCATCCAGTTCTAATTTATGTACTATGCTTTTGGTCTTGTACGTAATATTCTCAACTGTCACTCTAGACTGTGTGGTCTTGTACGTAATATTCTCAACTGTCACTCTAGACTGTGTGGCCTTGTTCTATAGAACATTATGTGATCTCTTTCGGTTGTTAAATGATCAAATAACTGTGGTGGTTGTCGTTTCTGTTTATTGATTACTAGATTTTGACCCACGCCAAGCGTGAGAATATAAATTTCAGTTTATTGTATAGTAAATGTTTTGCATCATACATACCAAAAAGATATTAGATAAATAATTATGTCCACTAAAAAAATTAATCGATCGATTTTCGAATCTTGAATATCTTAATATGATAGGTCTTACGTTTTAAGTGTATACAAAATATAAAAATAAAAAATTGATTTACAATAACAAAACCAAAAAGCGAAACAGTCTTATAATGTATGAAAAAAAATTTAACTGAGTGATATATATCTTATATTTACAAAAACAAATGTTTTTTAATAACTGTATAAAATGTTTTTAAACCCAACTTTATCACTGACCAAAATACTACTACATAAATGAATTAAATCGGTTTGAGTTTCTCAGTATGGTAATGAATTTGGTAAGTATATATTTTTATCATCAATGCTCCGTGTATATTAAAGATATTAAAAATATGTAAAGATTTCCACCATGACAAATTGAAATGTTTTGATAAGTTGATTTAATTCATGTGTGTCCTTAAATTCCTCTTTGAATGACACCTAGGATTAATAATACTTAAGACTCTCTTTGAATGACACATATGATTTTTAACTTTTGGTAGGGGTCAGATTTCACCCCTAAGAGATCGATGTAGCGACGAGAACGATTCTGCAAAAAGGCTTGAAGAAATCATAAACGGGCTTGTAGAAGCCCAATTCAAGATAAGCTCATAATATTATTAAATCCATAATTAAAATGGGCTTAATAATAATATGGGCCAAAAGTCATTTAAATGCTTAATGGGCCTGACCCAATTGTATTATTAGCCCTAGTCTAAAAATACTATAAATAACTAATTGTATTCACCCAGAAAGAGGATCAAAATTTTTATAGCAAAAGTAATAAAGCTCTCTTAACAGCAAACACAAGTGTCTACATTTTCCGCATTGTGATTTACTCAGGAGTCTCGCATTTCCTCTACAACCCTACATATTCAATTGTTCGAGTTTCAACTCCTACAATTTGGCGCCAACTAAGGGGAACAGCAAGACATTCTTACACAAGAAGATCACAGTGCAAACCACGCAAGTAAAGATGCCCGGAGACGACAATCAGCAACTCACAGTCGAGCAGCAATGCATCGCTGAGGAACAACGCGCCGCCGAGCAGCAACGCATCACTGAAGAAAGACGCATTGCCGATCAGCAGCACCGCGATAACACCAACGGCGGATCGAGAGATGACAACACTGGAACTGGGGAAACGACAAACAACACACTGATTGTTTTTGACACTCGAGCAACAACAGTCAGAGCAGTGACGTCTGAGTTCCTCACTGGTATGAAGACGATGCTAGAGACGCTACTCAAGAAGACAGAGGAGCAACAAAAGACCAATCAATAACTACGCGTTCTCGCAACAGCAAATCGGGTCGGCAACAGAAGAGCATGTATGTTTAGACAGCCCGTAGCACGCATAATTCCGACGTCTCTGGATTTTGTAACTCCAATCAGGTCACCAAAAGGGCAACATCGACCTCTTCCTCCGCCAACCCCGCAAGGCGAGCAAGGCGTAATAGCCAAGACTGAAACTGAGCGGCCGAATGTCACAGCAACTGTGATAAATAATTCAGAGAATCTGAGAGCTGAACGCAACACAAGGAACATCGCTATTGGAAGAGCGACAATAAACACTGAACGAAGCAACGCCAACACAGAGCAAGAGCAAGGCTTCGATGATGAAGAAGATGACATAACCAGGTCAGAGCACTCCGAGGTTGAAGAGGAGCGACATGCAGTTTTCCAGGCTCAGAAGGCTGAGCTGGATGAGATGCGACAAAGCATAGAGCGAACGGCTGCTGAAATGAGGGACGTTCGGTCTGAGCTGCACAAAGCAGTCAGCAAAACACCTGAACTTGATCGAGTACTCGCAGAGGTCCAGAACACCCCTTTCATAAATCGCATCAGGCAAATCAAATTCTCCGATCCAGGACGACTCAAAGTTCCTTTCTATGAAGGCAAAACAGATCCGTCAGAACACTTTACGGCAATCACAATTGCACTAGGACGAGCTAACTTCAGGGAATACAAAGAAGATGTTGGGCGCTGTCTTCTCGTCGTGGAACACCTTAAGGGAGCAGCACTTCAATTTTTTTCAAAGCTGGAAAGGAACCCCATTGATAACTTCAAGCAGTTGTCCGCAGTATTCCTAAAGCACTACGTCATCTTCATTGAACCTGAAACATCCGACGCGGATCTCTGGAATCTGCACCAAGGTCAAAGTGAAACTTTAAGAAGCTTCATGGAGCGCTTCAAGACAGTGCTATCTAAAGTGGAAGGTATAAGTAACAAAAATGCGCTCGAGGCGCTCAAGAAATCATTACGGCACGACTCCGTGTTTTGGAGAGAAATAATCTTGAATAAACCCGTGACAATTCAAGATGCTTTGCATCGAGCAACTGACTTCGCGACAATCGAAGACGAAAAGAGTATTTTCGTCCAAGCTCAAGGGAAATCAAAGTCTACGCTTCACCTTCCACCTACTCAGGTTTAGCCGTAAGCTAAAAAGAGTAACCAGGGATCAGGATTCATGCATGACGAATCTAAGGGCGCTTATAATTACCAAGTGGAATCCCAAGGTTACAGTAGGGGACGAGGCCGAGGTCGCGGCCGTGGTCGAGGCCGCGGTAGCTGGTCAACCACGTGGACAAAAGAACAGAGCAGCTTCGACGAAGAGGCATACTGCGAACATCACAAATCCTTTGGGCACTTAACGGCGAAATGCCGCGTTCTTGGTTCAAAACTTGCTGCCGCGTTAGCTGCTGGGAAGCTTAAAGGAACATCGAAATCAAGGGCTTCGAGATGGAAAACAAGGAGCAGCAGCCTGCGCAAGGCGAGCAACCTGCACCAAGAAGGAGAAAAAACGAGCCAGCAGGAGGCGGAGTTCGTCCAGATATACTAATGATCATGGGAGGATCTCGTTACTGCTCGGATACTGTAGCTTCTATCAAAGCCTACCAGCAGAGAGCTGAAGTCAGCAAGAATCTGTCTGAGCCGTCTAAATTACCAAACGATGTAATCTCTTTTGAAGAAGCAGAGATAGCAGGTATTGATCGCCCCCATAACGACCCTCTGGTACTCAAGCTTGTCGTCAACAATTGCAACACTTACCACATCCTCATCGATACAGGAAGCTCTTAGGATGTCATTTTCCGTGAAACGCTCATAAGGATGCGTGTTAACCTTTCCACTCTAGAAAGGAGACCAAAGCCGGTTACCGGTTTCTCTGAGACAACCTTAACAATGGGGACCATAAAACTCCCTGTCGAAGCTGGTGGAATAACAAAAATCGTAGAATTTTCAGTAGCCGATCACCCAGCCATCTACAACGTGATCTTGGGCACTCCCTGGATCAACTCAATACGCGCTGTGCCATCTACCTATCACCTCTGTCTCAAATTCCCAACCCCAAGCGGAGTGGAGACTATTTGGGGATGTCAAAGAGAGTCCTAAAACCGCTTCCTCGTCGAGCACAAGCTCTGTAATCCGGTAACGGAACCCAGTGCCAGGGCACAACGCAAGAAGATGAAGACGAATCGAGAGCCGGTCAAAGAACTCTCTAAACTCTTGTAGCAACTACAGCCTAACGAGGATCGCCTAGAAGAAACCCAACCCACCTGCGATCCTGTTATCTCAGTCTGCATAGACAACGATCACCCAAAAAGATGCGTAGAAATTGGCGCTAAGCTTGGCCAAAAGATCAAGAATGACCTTATCTCATTTCTGAAGAAGAACATCAATACTTTTGCATGGGCGGCAGAAGACATGCCAGGAATCGATATCAATGTGACTTGTCATGAGTTGAATGTTGACCCAATTTTCAAACCTGTTAAGCAGAATAGACGCAAATTCGAGATAGAGAGAGCAAAGGCAGTAAACGACGAGGTAGAAAGGCTCCTGTGAGTCAGGTCAATCACCGAGGTGAAGTATCCCGACTGGCTAGCGAATCCCATCGTTGTAAAGAAGAAGAATGGAAAGTGGAGAGTATGCATAAACTTCACAGACCTAAACAAAGCTTTTCCGAAAGACAGCTTTCCACTCCCCCCACATAGACCGATTGGTCGAAGCTACAGCAGGAAACAAGCTGCTGACGTTTATGGACGCTTTCTCCGGGTATAATCAGATCATGATGAACATAGAGGACCGAGAAAAGACAGCGTTCATCACAGATAGCGGAATCTACTGCTATAAGGTAATGCCTTTTGGCCTTAAAAACGTTGGAGCAATGTACCAAAGGCTTGTAAATAAGATGTTCGCGGAACAACTTGGGAACACCATGGAAGTATACATAGACGATATGCTCGTCAAATCGCTGGAAGAAAAAGATCACGTAGCACAACTGGAAGAGTGTTTCAAGTAGCTAAATTTGCACAACATGAAGCTAAATCCGACAAAGTGCAGATTTGCAGTCACTTCCGGTGAATTCCTAGGCTACTTAGTAACCCACCGAGGCATCGAAGCAAACCCAAAGCAAATCGACGCTCTTATCCAAATGGCCTCACTAAAAATACAGAGAGAAGTACAGCGGCTCACAGGACGAATAGCTGCCTTAAATCAATTCATTTTGCGATCCACAGATAGGTGCCTACCTTTCTACAATACCCTTCACGGAAATAAGAAATTTGAATGGAATAAGGAGTGTGAAGAGGCATTCCAGCAGCTGAAAGGTTACTTATCAAGCCCGCCTGTGCTCGCAAAGCCAATAGTAGGAGAACCTTTGTTTCTCTACACCGCAGTTTCCGATATCGCAGTAAGCGGAGTGCTAATTCGTGAAGAGAGAGGCGAGCAAAAGCCAATCTTTTACGTTAATAAAACTCTGACCGACGCCGAGACAAGATATCCACAAATGGAGAAGCTAGCCTTGTCAGTCATTATGTCTGCAAGAAAACTAAGGCCATACTTTCAGTCACATTCAATCATGGTCCTTAGCACCTTCCCTCTCCGCTCTGTCTTGCACAGCCCTAGTCAGTCTGGACGATTGGCTAAGTGGGCAATCGAATTAAGCGAGTATGACATTGAGTCCCGCGGGCGAACATGCATAAAATCAAAAGTTCTAGCTGACTTTCTAATCGAGCTTCCGGAAGAGGCAGTCGCTAAAAAGAGTCTGAGCCTAGTCTGGCAACTTCATGTCGATGGGCCATCATCTAAAACTGGTTCGAGAGTCGGGATTCGCTTAACATCACCCGCTTACAAAATACTGGTGCAGTCATTCCGCCTAAGCTTCCGAGCATCTAACAACGAAGCAGAGTATAAAGCCCTTATATCTGGCATGAGACTTGTACACGCACTTAAACTCGACTACATTCACGCATTTTGTGACTCTCTGCTGGTTACAAACTAGTTCAGCGGAGAATACGCTACAAAGGACGAATGCATGGAAGCATACCTTAAAGTTGTCCAGGAGTTGGCCGCGCAATTCACAGAATTTACACTTACTCGAATTCCTCGCTTTAACCTCCGACCCAGAATTAATGCGAATCATCCCAGTGGAGTTTATAGAGCATCCAATATCCCTATTCCAGAAGTGGTTAACATCTTGACTCGATCTCAAGCAGCCACGAAAGCCAAGGAGAAAACCACTACAACGACTTCTGAAGAAACTGTAACTAACACAGAAGTCCATGAAGAAGCGGACAACACTCTAATAAGCGAAGACGAAGAAAGCGAGCCTCTACTTGAAGGACGACGAGAGCCGGATTATGAGGTGGACATAGAAAATGACTCAGTCGACCCTAGTGAAGTCAGACCCAGTAGTCCTTCAACTGCACCTCAAATCGACCAGGAAGCGGTTGCCATGGATGAAGATTCCCACTCTCCATCAGACAAAGTCGATGCCAACGCTAACCCCTCCGAGGCAAACGAAGCAACTACAATGGAAGAAGATTTACCTAAATCAGAATATGGTTGCGATACACGCTGGCTTGAAAATATTTGCAGATACGTTGAAAATGGCACAAAACCCACCGATAAATGGGTGGCTCGCAAGCTGAGAGCCCAAGCAGCCAAATACATTCTATTATATGGCAACGTATTCAAGTGGAGCTTGTCAGGACCACTATTAATATGCGTCGAAGGAAAAGAAGCTGGCAAAATCATGCATGAAGTTCACAGCGGCTCTTGCGGCAATCATTCCGGAGGACGAGCACTAGCACTAAAAATCAAGCGCCACATGTACTACTGGCCAAAAATGATCAAAGACTGTGTGAAGTTTTCAACCAAGTAACACAAGTGTCAACGCCACGCTCCTAAGATCCATCAGCCAACAGAGTTGCTCTCTTCAATCACCTCTCCTTATCCATTTATGAGATGGGGTATGGATATTGTTGGCCCTCTGCACCCCTCAAGACAACGACAATGGCTACTTGTGCTTACAGACTACTTCTCAAATTGGGTTGAAGCAGAAGCGTTAATCTCTATAAAATACGCGCAAGTGGAGCACTTTGTATGGAAAAACATTATCTGCAGACATGGTGTTCCTTACGAGATCATCACAGACAATGGGTCCCAGTTTATATCAGGACGTTTCGAAGGATTTTGTGAAAAATGGAAGATACGCCTTAACAAGTCTACTCCGAGATGTCCACAGGGTAATGGCTTGGCAGAATCAACCAACAAAACATTGATTGCCAGTCTCAAAAAGCGCCTCGACGAGAAGAAGGGTCGCTGGGCCGACGAGTTAGATGGCGTCATCTGGTCTTACCGCACTACACCAAAAGAAGTCACTGGTGAAACTCCATTTGCTTTGGTTTACGGAACAGAATGCGTCATTCTAGTAGAAGTTTAATTTTCCGGAGTGCGACGAAGGCTACTTTCACAGGAAGAAGAAGTCAACCGTCTTCTCCTACTCGACAAGCTGGACCTCGTCAATGAGCGCCGTGATCAAGCATTGACTCGGATTACCAACTACCAGCACTCAGCGGCCAGGTACTATAATTCTAAGGTGCGCATCTGACGTTTCTACGAAGGTGACTTAGTCCTGCGAGAAGTCTTCCAGAACACGGTAGAACGCAACGCTGGTAAACTCGGCGCCACCTGGGAAGGGCCTTACAGAGTTACTAAGGTAGTTAGACCAGGCGTCTACGAAATCACCACCATGGCAGGCACTCCCATTCCAAGGTCTTTGAACGCGTCTCACCTCAAGAAATATTATCGCTAAGTATTTCACTTGAACTACGAGGTGGCTTGATCCCTGCAAAGTGTACATAGGCAGCTCATCGTTGGATGAGTTCAGCTGCCCCCCCCCCCCCTCCTTAAAGGAGGGGGGGGAGTAGGGTACGTATACTCGTATACTCCCACCTCTCTCACTTGGTTTTTTCTGCAAAAAAAAAACAAATAAAGCAAACTTAGCTAAACAGTTTTGCTTATAATACAGTCTTAACAGAAACAGACTTCTTCGCAAATAATCTTTGTTTACATCCACCGCGGATGTCGTAAGTCTTATAAAAAACAGACATTACACCTCGCTGCTGGCCACAGTGACGGTCTACTTCGCAAACTTCAGGTCTGACTTTTACATCCTTAGCAGGATCGCACAGCGCTATACAAATACATAATGTTAATTATAGGAGAGGATGTGTTAGAGGAAAGCGTGTCTGTAAACCCAAATGATCATTTCAGAAACCCAACTTACAAAGCGTTGGTCAAATCACTAGAGAATATTCACTTAAGCGGAGCGGAAGTATTTGTAGAAAACATGTCCGTAAACCCAAGTGTTCATAACAAAATCCGACAATCTAAAGCGTTAATCTTAACACAGAAAATACTTATTGCTGAAACAGGAAAGTTTGAGATAACATTTCTACAACTGAGGCGAGAAGTAAAAACTGCGTATTATATCATTATGAATAAACCAAAGGAAAAACAAAGAATCCAAAGAGGAACGAGCTATCAAAGCAACAAATGAAGATAAAAGGGTAAGCACCACCCAAACTGGAGAAAAACACTGAAAACCAAAATCCAAAAATAAACTAAGCCAAAAATCCTCTCAAGCCCCATCTGCAGTCTGCGTAACCTCAACATCTTCAGTCTCAATCTCTGAATCTGACGAATCCTCATCACCAGACTCTTTTTCTTCAGACGAACTAGAAGAGCTCGAAGTTGGATGAAGCACATCACGAATAGGACCTGGCTTTACAAGAGCTTGTTCAACAGGGGCCCCTCCATTGTAATCTGTCATCCTAAGAATCCCCTCAAGTTCGCTCATGTGTTTAGTCCAAGCCTCAGTCAAATACGACAAGCCTTCCTCCTGCTCTCTATGTTCACAAAGCTCGTTAGTAAGATCAGGCGGCTTGTCACCCTGAAGCACTGCTATAAACTCAATGTTGCTCTGAACTTGAGTAAGATGAAGGAGCTCATTCCAGGGAACCTCCTTGATCATCCTAAGCTTGTTCCTAGCTCGCCTCATCCTCGACGCAAACTCTGCTGTCACCTCGCACCTCACCTTCTCACTCGCCTGACCAACTGCTTTCTGAATGGCTGTATCCTGAAGCCTGGCTGCATCATCTAAACGAGCGGTCAGATTAAATACTTTTTGCTGCAAGCGTCTCTTTTCAGCTTCAGACTCTAAAAATGTGCCATCCATCTTGCGGCGCTGATCCTCAGTCTCTTTCACAACAGCTTCCAGGGTAGCAACTCGCGCCTTCGCTTGACGCTTTTGTTTCTTGTGATCATCACATAGCTCCTGAATGCTAGCAAGATGACGATTCCGTGAGAAGGCATCCGTCTCGTAGCTCTTAGTAAGCTCGTTGATCGAAGCAAAGAACTGGCAAAAAGAGGATAAGTCAACAGAAACGAAGCAAAGTGGATAATGCCACAAAATTCAATAGAAGTTCATATCGTCATGTCATGAAGGGCCACCCTTCTGTAAATATCTCTCTTCGACATGTCTTGCAGAGGAGGAAACTCGTTCCCTGGAAACACAATCTTCGACATTTCAACCGCAGCCATACTCCCGCTGCTAAATAACTCTCCTGGATCAATGTCTTTCCTACTATCATCTCGAGCGCGCTTTCGATCTGTATTTGAAACATCGTGACACTTCGGTGGAGAGTCATGACGACTATAATGGACAACAATATTGTGCTCAAGTTCAGGACGACGCGACTTGGGCGCATCAGTAGATCTAGCTCCTTACGGGGCTCTCGTAGTAGTGCTCACTCTATTCTTGGCATCCCTCTTCTCGTGTGCGGTTAATCTCTTCCCGTTGCTCGACATTTCTTGTGGAGGAGTTAGGAGTTGCGTTCCGAAACGATGAATGAGTGCTTCTCGAACATGGCGCAAAGTGAAATCTTCCATCCAATTGCACTTCTCGGTGATGAAATCGGCGTGA
The DNA here is from genome assembly GCA_963576765.1 of Draba incana. NCBI lineage: Eukaryota > Viridiplantae > Streptophyta > Magnoliopsida > Brassicales > Brassicaceae > Draba > Draba incana. Next base: position 147,725 of record OY755205.1, on the reverse strand, counting down.
AGATCAAATAAATCTATCGGGAACCTGTCAGCGCTGCTATAATCTTCAAATCAAAAAGTAAGAACAAAAGGGTTAGAACTTGACTAACTTACAAGCAAGATAGAGACAATTGCTAAACTGAAAATAAGCATAAGACGAAAAACAAATACGCGATGAAGTCAACTACCACAGTGACCCCATCTCTTTCGAGGCTTAGGATTATCTCCAACTGAATCATTATTTATTCGCACAAAGAAGAACTTTTTCTCCCAAGAGCGTTCTAGAGGAGGGAAGTTTTTAATGACGCGAAGATCAGGTTTGCCGTCGATGGAGTAATGAAGTTTATCTTTGTGACCGACCTTTTTGACAGTCAAGAGACTCAGCAAGTAGTCCACCCCAAGCTCGCTACCATTCTCGTAACTTCGAATCATTAGTCCAACTAAGCATCGCATCCCTCGAGGTGTTATCTGAGAAATGGCAAGGTGATTTTTCCAGAGATATTCGAGAATCGTGCGAGGCATCGGAAACCACAAAAAGCAAGTCCGAAAATAGGCTTCATACACCGTGAAGTAACCTTCTAGAGGGTTGTCAGCACGATCTTCCGGGATAGGAGTGGAGAACTCGACATCTTTAGAAGCATTGCAAAGTGCAAGAATGTCTGTTAAGGATGTTGAAGTCGACTTAGAAGACTCTGATCCTCTGCGCGTCTGGTCTTTCTTAGTAGTCTGCGGAGTCCCCACTTCGGTATCGTCAAACACTACCAGAGCATTCTGGAAGTTTGTGCCTCCTGAACCGCCATCATCACTAGAAGACATTCGCGCCGAGATGTGCCGTTGCTGCGATGAAAACCCGGAATTCGAGTCAGAAACTCAAAATTCCAAATCAGAACAAAAACGTTGACTTCTTGACTTTCTGTTGACCAGTTGACCGGTTGACCAATTGACAGTTGACTGTTGTCTCGTTTACTGTTGACTCGTTGACCAAAGATTAGGGTTTTCCAAATGCAGTTCCATTTTAGATCGCCGCCGCCCGAGTCGCGTTTCCTGCCCAGAATCGCGTTTTCGCATGTTCTCCGTTTCCTCCGTCCGCCACGAAGCTCCTCCGCCTGTCGATTCCGGAGCTGCCACGAAGCTCCTCCATCCTCATAAACTACATAAATGAATTAAATCGGTTTGAGTTTCTCAGTATGGTACTGAATTTGGTAAGTATATATTTTTATCATCAATGCTCCGTATATCTTAAAGATATTGAAAATATGTAAAGATTTCCACCATGACAAATTGAAATGTTTTGATAAGTTGATTTAATTCATGTGTGTCCTTAAGTTCCTCTTTGAATGACACCTAGGATTAATGATACTTAAGACTCTCTTTGAATGACACATATAATTTTTAACTTTTTCTTGGGGTCGGATTTCACCCCTAAGAGATCGATGTAGCGATGAGAACGATTCTGCAAAAAGGCTTGAAGAAATCATAAACGGGCTTGTAGAAGCCCAATTCAAGATAAGCCCATAATATTATTAAATCCATAATTAAAATGGGCTTAATAATAATATGGGTCAAAAGTCATTTAAATGCTTAATGGGTCTGGCCCAATTGTATTATTAGTCCTAGTCTAAAAAAGCTATAAATAGCTAATTGTATTCACCCAGAAAGGGGATCAGAAATTTTATAGCAAAAGTAATAAAGCTCTCTTAACAGCAAACACAAGTATCTACATTTTCCGCATTGTGATTTACTCAGGAGTCTCGCATTTCTTCTACAACCCTACAAATTCAATTGTTCGAGTTTCGACTCCTACACTTTTATTGTCTTCTCAATTGATATATATATATATATATAGGATTGGATATATTTTTCATGCCATTTCTTTAGTATTTCTGATATTAACTCAACGGACATTAAAACTAAAATTAAAATTTGTAACGTCTACACTTATGCTTAAAAACAACTAAGCCCATCTATGACTCTTGGACGGGCCCGTATATTGTCTCGTTTGAAATTGAACACGACAATCAAATGTTGTTTCGTTGACGAGGAAAATTAGTGTTGACAAGCAGCATAAAGCCACGTGGCTAAAATTGCAAAAAGAGTGGGACCGAGAAGACGAGGGAAACATGGCGAAGAAGGAGAAGTGAGAAAGTTTTGAAAGGAAACACGAATTTGCCGCAGACAAAGCTGGTCTGATTAGTTTCCATATATAGCGGAAAAACTCGATTGGCTTTAATTTATTTTTCCTGGAAAAAGCTTTGTTCAAGCAAAATTTGAGATGATGATGGGGCCTTCTTCTACTTCTTCTTCCTCCTCTGCTTCTCGTTCGTTCACGCTCTCCTCCGTGACGGTGGCGGTCGATAAGGCCAATCACTTCCGATTGGACCATGATCATCGCTATCTGCGATTCCCTCAATTCTAATCCATGGTATATATTTGTTTTTTTTATTTCTTCTCGACGACGACCTATATGTATTACTATTTTGGGTACGTGATGTTGAAATATGGCAGGCAATGCAAAGACGCTATCAAAGCTGTGAAGAGGAGATTGCAGCACAAAAGCTCTAAGGTGCAATTACTCACTTTAACGGTACTCAATAAATCTTTATCTTTGTTTCTACGGTTTATAAGGTTTTTTTACTCTGAGTCGTCGTCATATTGCATTTCATTAGTTATTGGAGGCAATGCTGAAAAACTGTGGAGCGTTTGTGCATTCTCATATTGCTGAGAAACATGTCCTTGAAGATATGGTTAAAATTGTGAAAAAGAAGGTGATTTGATTTCTTTTGTTTTTAAATCTGGATTGAACAATTGTAATCTAATTTGTGTGTGTCTTTGAATTGTGTGTGAAAAGGGTGACTATGAAGTAAGGAACAAAATCTTGATATTGTTGGATACTTGGAATGAAGCATTCGGTGGAGTTGCTCGCAGATACCCTCATTACAACTGGGCATACCAAGAGCTAAAAGTAATCCAATTTCAGTTTATCTTTTATGCCTCTTCACTTTTTTTTTATTAAAGATTAGAGCCTGATTCGATCTTTTTCGTAATTCAATTTGTAGCGCTCTGGTGTGAAATTCCCACAACGTTCAAAAGAAGCACCCTTGATGCTTGAAGCGCCTCCTGCTCGCCCAAGTGAGCCACAGTCTTCTTCTTCTTCTTCTTCTATGAATGTAATGTCCATCGGTTCATTAAGAAGGCTCGATGAAACAATGGCAACTGAAATTGAGAGTCTAAGGTAAGGCTGAGTACCTATCTCTCTCAAACAACCATAAATTGTCAGCCTATAATATTATTGCCGTCATTGTTGTCGAGTGTTTCAGCTTAGCAAGTCTTGAATCAATGAGAAATGTGATGGATCTTGTGAATGACATGGTTCAAGCCGTAAATCCATCTGATAAATCAGTAAGTGTGGAATCACTGTTTTTTGATAGCTAACAATTTCTTGATATCTGAAAAAAACCTAGTTAATCTCTGGTTTTTGGTTTATGATATCCCACAGGCCTTAAAAGATGAGCTAGTAGTTGATCTAGTAGAGCAATGCAGATCTAATCAGAAGAAACTAATCCAGATGCTCACAACAACTGCGTATGTCTCACTTGACCTTCTTTTTTTTCTTACCGATGAATATCTAAGTCAATACTAATAAAGACAATTTCTGCATTATTCTTGTCAGGGACGAGGATGTTCTGGCTCGTGGGCTCGAGCTGAATGACTCTTTGCAGGTAGTGCTCGCGAGACACGACGCTATTGCCTCTGGTGTCTCTCTTCCAATGTTGCAGGCCACAGAAACAAGAGAGACGTACTCTGACCTCAAGACCGATGACGCTGCTCTTGAGTCTGAGTCTTCTTCATCGTCGAGCAGTGAAAGCGAAACAGAGGAGGGGGAGGAAGTTAAAAATGACTTTATGCAGTTAGCCAAAACGTTAGTCATCATGACTCAGGCTAGTATTTTGCGAGTGACAAACTAGCTTATAGCCATTGTCAAATTTGCAGGGAAACTCTGTTAAATGCCGAACATAGCGATGAAGAAGAAGGAACATTGCTTCTAGGCAACAACAATGAACAGACGGAAGAAACTGAAGCAAAGACACAGTGCAAAGATCTTACTTTACTCGACACAACAACAACAACCAAGTCAGAGCAGGACATTATTGAACTTCTCAGCTTAACTCTGTCAACAACAGCTCTTCCTTCTCCACAAACTCAACCGCAAGCGCAACCTGCATCAAACACCCATCACAACACATCGTTTTTCGCTGATGATCATAAACTTATGGACAGCTACATAGTCCCCTGGGCACAATCTCAGGCAAAACCACAAGTCCCGAACATGGCTCAGTTTGCTCCATCGGGACCTCAATTTCAGCCGTGGCCCCTGCAGCAGCAGTTTTCCTCGTAAGGTTATCCTCAGCCACAGTGGAGCGGTGGTCAAGCAAACAGTAATGACACAACATTCTGGAGCCAAGGAGGCAATGAGAACAAGGTCTTTGAGAGAAACTTGGGCTATTCAAACTCATTTCCCGCTAGAGCAGGAGGGCCATCCGGTGCTGCTGCTGCTGCGATGGAGGGGCAGCCGCAGAGGCAGTACGTTCCCCCGTACAAATTGTTCGAAGATCTGAACTTCTGGAACGCAGATGGAGGTGTTAGGACTAGCAAATGACTTTTGTGGTAATTAGAATCCTAAGATTAATAAACCGCAAGGCGGTGACAATAATATTGTCTTGCTGTTTTTGCGCAAAACAACAAAATAAAAAACTCAAAGATCAAACCTTGAATGTTTTGGGTACTGATATGGTCAGTCTAATATATGAACAATCTGTGAAGATACAATGTCTAAATCACCTCACAAATTGAGAAAACATGTGAAGCTTTCAGAAACTAGCAATAATAGAGAGATGAAATACTAGAACAGAAGACACAAAAAGATGTAAGAAAACACACACACTAAAGATAAGTATTTACAAAGCATTTACATGCTACAAATAGAGAGATTCACATATTTATTTGGCAAAGCCTCCTCAATCAGTGATATTCTTCTCATCGGAGGTTAATTAATCAATTCTATAAATAACACCCAATTTTCCTTTTATCCAATGAATTCACTTTGCATTTGAAAATTAACTTACCATGGTCTTATCTTGGTGATTGTGCGTTGTGGTGGTTGTATAAGGAGACAAAGGAGCCAGCAGCACCGGCGGCTAGCAACACCTGGTAAGGGTGAAAGGTGAGGCAACTGACTGGGTCAATCTTTTGGGCCATGAAGGATGTGTGGTACTTTATGATCCCAAGTTGTTCTCCCTCGAGGTTGAACACTTTTATACGCTGTTTTGCTGACCCGCTCGCTATGATTGGAGCGTGTCTATGAACAGCCAATGCTGTGAGAGATCCTCTGTGCGCGTCTATCGTCAGGTATGTCTCCTTTGTTCTTCTCAGATCCAGAAATTGGATGTCACCTGCTGGTGATGCGCTCACAATCTAAGAAACAACAAACACTAGTGAAGTGAGGAATTAGTTTAAAATGCCTAATGTACTGACTGACGAGAATCAGAGACTGCGTATGTGAAACCTTTCCCGGATCGAGTCCAGGCTGAAAGCTGAGTCCAACCACTTTTTCTACTTTCCGATGAGGCTGGGTGGTGCACACAAGCCTATACATGAGAGAAGTAAGACTTTATATTATTATTATTTAGAAGCAGAGTCCAGAGTCTGTAAATCAACTTACCATTCAGGTGTCCGAACATCGTAAAGTCTGACAGATCCATCTGCAAATCCAGCAGCGAGTTGGCCCCCATGCACTTGAGAAGCCGACTACAAATACCCACACACACACAAAAAAACTCGTCAGGCACAGTCCGACCAGTCTTGAGATCCTGTCTTCATATAGACAAAAAAAGACCTAGAAATTTTATATTTTGTAGCATATACACAAGTTTGAAGATGCTAACTTACAAGGGCTGTGACGCTACATTCTGATTCAGATGACGCAGATTTAAAGAGTTGTTCTTTCTCCAGGTCCCAAAGCATGATTGATGACGATTCCCCAGAAGCATACTGGAGTCACCAGTATTGCATCAAATACAGAGTAAAAAAGGTTCCAAACAAAATATTGCATGCTGCAAATGGAGTCGTCATATACCAGGCAACCTGACTGCTGTTGCCAGTCTACAATAGCATTCAAGCCACGTGCACCGGGCTTGTGACCTTGGAGTGAAGAAAACCCTGTGACAAGCTTCTGTCTACCCTTTGTCGCGTAGTCTTTCCATACACGGACTGACCCATCGCCTACACAGCATTTCAGAGCCACCAGTAAGAAATTTGTAAAAGCCATAATCAAGTAATAACTAAAAATGCAAAGACATTCTGGCAAGAGCTGTGAACATTACAAGAAGCAACAAGTAGCAGAGAGTCATCAAGTTCATTCACAAGACAGAGTTTTGAAATTCCTTTGTCAGGAAAATCGTGATTGTCAAAGCCATTAAGATGAGTTGCTTCCTCATAATTCCACACCCTGACAGGAAAGACAGCTAAACTTAGAGTCCAGTAGAAGCAATTAAGTCAAAGAGCAGTTTCTAGATGAAACATTTGAGTGAGAGAGTGACTTCAAGGTGAAGCTCATTATAAAATGATGGTACTAAATAGACAGATCTGATCCAACATATCGTCATTTAGAAATAGTAACATTTACAACTTTGTGCACCTAAATACCTAGTGTAAGCACATGCTCGTATTAGCCTTGCAGAGACCAAACCAAATACAATTTTTTTGTCTGAATTCAAAAGTTGCATACCTGATCCGTTCATTCTCATCGGCAGCAACTACTATAGAAGAAAAAGGGTGAAGGAGGGCGGTCTTTGTTCCCATTTCAAATTTTGTATCCCAATTAGCAATTGGAATATTGTTGAGCCCACTAATCGCTGGTTGAGGACAAAAAAGTATGAGATACAGTTCAAGTAACTAGTATAGATATAGAACACAGACAAGTTACTTACATGAATGCTGGCATTTTGCAATTTGCTCAAGCGCAAACTTTTCTCTCTCTTCTCTTTGGGCTGCTATTTCTTCATCAGCATCTGCTCCAGCAAGAAGAGGTTTAGAAAAGTGACCACAGCTCCATTTGTAGATAGTTGATTGTGGAAGCAAACTCCTTTCAGATCTGCTTGCGCTTGATAACGAATTAGCCAATCCAGAGTCTGGAGAAGCTATCAGATGAGGGCGGAACTCTAGTGAACAAACTCTCCTCATTCCACTTAAACTGCTTGGTCGCGGAGGGCTTACGGGAGGAGTCCTAAATGTCAACGGCAGTTGACCTGTCAGCAACATGTTCATCGTTAAATCACTGAACACTTTACGATGGACAACAATTTCAAGATTCACATCAAATGATGATTGAAAAACAATGCATAACCAGCTACCTGCATGCATATCAAACCATGAGGATGAACGAGCTAGACCAGCCAGAGGAGTGAGAGATGCTGAAGCTGCTTCACCTGGTCGGCCACTTGACCTGGAGGGTTTCGCGACAACTTGTTCAATCCCAATAATAGATAGCACACGTCGCCCAAGGCTTGCAATACGTGGCGATGGATCTTTAGCCAATGTAAACATAGCTAGAACACACTGCGAATAAATAGCATTATCCAGTGTTCTTGGCTTATGGACAACTCCATTGCTAATACCATCATGCGTGATTCCAGAATCGGAATGCAAGGAAGAATCATCATATAATGGAGAATCATGCATTGGAGCGGAAGAAGAACCATGAGGGCTGCTTGAGATCCTTCCTTCACGTGCCACTGGTTGACTATCAGTGCTAACTCTAGTTAGAGAACCCATGTGTGAAGAAACAATACTTGATGTCCCAGCGTCGTGAATTTTGCCCATTGAAGGAAATGAGGTTCGCAGAGAATATGTCTGGGACTTCCAGTATGTAGCTGCAACTGACTTTAGATGCTGTTTGTGTCCAAAGGCAAACCGTGCGAGAGCTGTGAGACAATAAAATTATGTTGAGCGTATTCAGGAGATACAAATTCAAGCATTCTTTTCAATCTGTCTAAACAAAGGATGATATAATTTGACGGTTTATTAATATAGAGCATACATAATACAACTATAAGATAAATTCATTTAGGTGTTTCCCTTTGATCTTAATGATACCTGATGTGAATCAAAGAGCCATAGAAAATTAATTATGCATGAACAAAAGTAACATGCTTTGCATACCTACAGCAACCTCTGCTCGGACGAGCGCGCTCCCATCTGATACTACATCTAAGAGACTATTTATGACAATATCTTCAGCTATAATCTTTTCATCATCATCACATTCTTCGTCACCAGCACCTTCACCAGAGTCAAACCCAACATCAAGTAAGGTACCAAGGGCAAAAACAGCAGCAGCCCTGACCTGCAAGAGAATGGCGTGGCCAGCAATTAGAATGCTAGTTCAAAGCAAAAAAAAGTACTGAAATTTGATAAGATAGTTAAGCTCCAGGTGAAGCACCACCTCTGGTTGGGTCTCGGAAAGCAGAGGTATCAACTTTTCAGAAGCATTTCCCTCCCTGCCCATTATTTGGGCCTCCAAAAAGTCTTCCCACAACTTTCCAAGACAAAGACAAAGCCATTGTAGAAACAATAGATCTGGTGGTGGATCACATATTTGGAGTGCTTCGAGGTGCCCCAGACAAACACTAATTAAATTAGCTTCAAGACATGATTCTTGGCCTTGTTTGTAGCCATCCACAATAACAGCCAAAACAAACGCAGCCATAGCACGCTGTTCTGGGTATGCATCAGAACTATTTAAAAATCTGATGAAATATTTGTACCCTTCGTCCTTCACAATATCAATTTGACATGACTGAAAACAAAGAGACATCCCTCAAAATGTTAGCAAAATTCAAAGAATGAATAAGAAAATGAAGTGGCACCATAATAAGGAACATCTCAATGTCCAAAAGATGTAAGCAACCCACAGAAATTTTAGTCGCCATTGTATGGCATTTAGCATTCATCTTAGGATTAATTATGTGAACAAACATTTAGCTTGGTCACACTCAATATCAAAAACGGGGGCACATTAATAATATAGCCAAAAATGGAGCTAACAAGCAGATACACAGAAACTACTCATTAAACACCAAAGTGTACCTTATCATATGCTAGAATCTTTGTCCAAATGAAAACAAGAATCTGCCCCAGCTCTATAGTACTTGTCTGTAGCAGCTTCACTACGTAAGGAAATATTCCAACGGATAACGCCTACAAAAAGTTTGACTTCAACTAAAGACATAGACACAAGAAAACACAGGAGAAACAACTTCTGAAAACAAGGTAAAACAAGAATTTAGGGCATTTGAGGTACCAGATCCACAGCCCAAGGACCCATATCAAGAAATCTTCCAAGAAGTACAAGAGCCCGAAACCGATGGCACTGGCTAAGTAAGACCTGAAACGAATCAGATTCCAAGTAAGCTAAGATGGTGTGATGTAAACAAATATAAGCTGAAGAGGATAGAATGAGGCCATGTTTGCTCTTGAGATTGTCTACAGGAGAGCAGCAGTGTGGATAAATGAAAGGTAGATATGGAATTTTCTCGTGTACAATAAGAGAGGTACCAGACTGCCCTCTCTTAAAACAGAAGGAGGGATAAATTTAAGGTTCAGGTGGTACCTGAAGAACAATAGGCAATTGCTCCGGTGGCTTCTTATTTTCAGATCCATGATCAAGCCAGACCTCAAAAGCTGTCAGTTGCTCACTAAAAAATGGACTTGGCTACAAAAAGGAGAGTAACAAGGATTATCAACAAGCCAGACATCATAAACAATTACAAGGATATAATAGACAACACAAACCTGAAACTTCGCATTTGGGTCCAGAAAAAGTTGAGGAAGCTGAGAAAGGCAGATTTCAGCAGTCATGTCCCATGCATCCCTGGAAAAAAAACAGCAGTTAGCTGAGGTAAAGAGCTCACACATAATTTATCAAACTGAAAAGTAGGGATAATGTCCAATACCACATATGATGCTGATGCGTAGGAGGTAGCATAGGATGGGATATTGGGGTACAATTCCCAGACCGCATTATCCTCTCAGCAAGTAAGAAATTTCGGAAAAGGCTAGCAACCAGCAAGTCTTGTCTGAATAATCTCTGGAAAAGTTCTGTGGGGTAAAACTAACTTCATGAGAAATTGAGGAAAACAAACAAAGAAGTCAAACTTGAGAGTTTGGCCTTAATACAATTACTTGTCACAGGATTCATTAGCTTGAAAGTTTAGGAAATACCACGAGGAAGCACATTCCAGGCAATGGTGTTTGTGACTGCAGTGAAGATCCAGTTTAACTCTCCCAACAGTGTTTTACGGTCATTTTGGAGACCCGGAATTCTATCAATAAATGATTCATCGATAATTTCCTTCAGAAGTGAACGTCTGCAGAACCTGCAAAGAAAAGACACGATGAAAGCTGAAAGCCATACTAAACTGCACAGACCCAGATGGACATTTAAGCAAAAGCAGATAACCTGAAGAATATAAATGATACACAAACGAAACAGAGCCTAGAACTGAAGGCAAGCATGGATGGAAAAGGCTATCAATAGCATGATAAGATGACCCTATTAGCCTCACCAAAACTACTTAGCAACCAGCATGAATCAAAACTAGGATTGCAGAAATTTTGGTTGAACAATATGTAAGCCAAATTTTCCTATGCAAACTAGTACGGCAGCTGATAATAACCATACATCTTAATTAATTCAGCTCTTGGGAATTGTTGCATCAATCACCCTTAAAAATCAAAACATGTGCATAAGGTATTCTAGCCAACAGGTTTTCAATATTAACTCAGGAGAAAGCAAGAACATGCCAACTAAAAAACTAGGTTGATGAAGTAACCCCACATTTCAGACAGAAGAGAAGGTGATATCCAAGTACTTGAAACAAGTCACATTAAATAAGAAATTCACCACTTCAGTGCCATTATAATAGGTGTCGTGAGGCAAGAAGTAAAAACGTCAGCTGGGAATTCAACACTCTGAGGAAGTGTCTCATGTACATCGCAAGCAGCCAGTATAATGCAGTCCTTCAAGGATCCAGCAGAGCCAGAAGATCCGGAATCAAGAAGCTATCATAACGGGAAACAATAGTTATCATCTTAGACAACGTCAATTGTGAAACCAAGCCCAAAAGTCAACAGATATCCATACGATATGAGTAATTCGATAGTAATTTTACCTCTGTGAAGGCATTAACAATCAGCCTCGCAGCAGAGCAGTCAAAAACGTAAATTGAGGGTGTCTGCAACCAGGAATCAAGCTCGCTGACTGGCAAGGGAATGTACTGCGTAAAATTCTGGTCACGCAAGATGAAAAAATGCCTGATGAGAGACAAAAAAAAGGTGGTTACTGTGGAAAGAAGGGTAAGAGAAAAAGTGACCTTGTTGTAAACCCAGATTTCACCATTAGTTGTAGGTTTTGGCACACCATGGCCATTATAATGAAACAAAACTCTCTCAGACTTTGCATTTCTGCGACAAGACAAGCACAGCTTCCTCACATCATCCTTGGTTGGATCCAGTTGCACCTTATATCGAGCCTGATAAAATTCAAAAAACATAAATGAAAGTCGAGAAAGCACAACAAAAGGTGGTGGAGTCAAAGTTATCACCCTTGGCAGCCATCTCTCGTACTGAGTCTTCAACGTTTGGCCTATCGCCTCAAGAGCTCTTGGGGGATAGATGGAAAATGGATCTGCAATCAAAGGAAAAAAATGATTGCAGGAAACATATGAACAAAAGCAAGAGTGAAATATAATTGCGTTAGACCTATCCAGCATTCCAGTCTTGCACATGGAGATATCTTAATAACATCCGGAGGATCAACACTAATGTTCAAACACATAACAAGAGCTACACATCCTGTTTTCATCTGTAAACGATCAACAAAAAGCAAAAGTATCAAATACTCGAGGAGATAAATAGAATGATGAAAACAAGAAGAATTCACCAAAATCATGCGTACGCGCTCTTTAAGGCGCCATCTAGGGGCTTGGGAGATATAGGAAAGGCCCAAGGACGTAGCGGAGTCGGATGAATCGTGTCTAAGGTCGCAGAGGACGAGAGTCTGAGGCAAGTAAGCCATGCTAGTGGCGGTAATGGTAGTGACATCTCCATAGTTACTACTGCTAGTGACATGGGCGATGATGGACATACGGCCATCGTCGTCGTATCGGTGATTGGTGACAACGGTAACGGAAGATTGAGAGACCATCAAATCGGAAAACAAGCACGCATAAATCAAATGCTTATTGTTTCTGATGGAAATTGAAACAACGGAAACGAAAACTACGAGAAGAAGAAATGGAAATCAATCACTGCACCAAAGGCGCGGGGAGAATCCAAGTCGAAGAAGAAGAGAAAGCGGAAACCCTAGAAAGGGGGTTAGATGGAGAGTGAGGTGGTGGCGGCACAAAGAAAGTGTGGATGCGGAATTTGGGATTCGTTTTCGAGAAAGTCAGAAGAAAGGGAAAGTCGTCAAATGTGTTTGCTTCTCCTCTCTATAGCCACCTGGAATTTACAAGACTCAGATTTTAAGGGAAAAATATCCTTTCTACATAAATATTTAACCAATAAAAACACTATTTTTAGATATTAACTTATTCAATGATTTCTTTCAATATTATTTTATACTTTCTCTATTTTCAATGTTTTTCTCATTTAACTTGCATAGTTTCCTAGTATCATATAGCAGATTTTTAACTAATTTTTAGAGTATCATAAGATAATTCGGAGTCGACCAAATCACCCAAACTAGACCAAAACGAAACAAAAGGAAACCAAAAAACAATCACTCACGCGCTTCTTCGGAGTCGGAGGAAGGTCATCTCCGGAGGATATCGCTCGAGAGTGACTATAAGGAGATGCCATTATCTTACTCGCCGGAGAGAATAGTCGAAGGAGGAACTGGTGGCCAGAATATAAAGAGAGAGAGTTCATGATATTCGCACGGTGGGATGAAAACGAAGCAGCGTCTTTGTATTGGGATCGAGGACGACGACCGTCGCATCGTTTTCCGCACCGGAGACGAAGAGACTTTTATTCTAAACGTTGAATATACCCAACTAATCTCAAATTACATAGTTTTAATTACGTGGGCCCATGGGCCTCGTAAACAAGGGCCTATCATATTAATTTGTGGTAGGGGACTAATTTTCCCACGCGCCCTAGGTGTATTTGAGTTACACGTTCCAATGGCAGCAGCCGACATATTCCATTGATGCAAATTACCATGATAGTAAAAGAATTATCACACACAAATAAATTGATTGGACGGACTCTTCTTTAGAACAAATAAATTGAATGACCGAATGTTCTGATATTTTCCATGCTTATTCCACTGACTTAAGAGTGTATAATAATAATACCAATCATATTCAAAAGAGAAAGAACCACCAAACCCCATTTGCATGTCTTATCTTCGCTTGGAAGACAGCTAAATTAAACACAAAGAAGGGTTTTTCAAACTCACGATTACAGTTTACACGGAACCATATATATAAAGATTACACTTTGACACAAACAAAATATTAAAAGTTCCAATCATGATGCACTAATCCCGATGCAATGTGACATTTAAGTATAATCTTCTGATCAATTACGTAACCCCCTTTCACTGTTCAGTACTCCCTTACTTAAACAAACAACACAAAAACGAAAAAGCATGACACTATTTGGAGTTTTATATAATCTAAATTATCTTATTACCGACACGTTTTATTTTTCCCAACTTTGTCAACCAAATTTACCAGATGAAACATCTGCCAACTCCGAAGCAAGAAGTGGATTGTGATCTGCGAATAGGGTAGTCAATAGAAGAGTCATCAAAAGACGAAAATCTTCTCACGACCTTCCTCTTTCGCTGAAACTTGAACAGATCGTACTCGTTTTCATCGATCAGTACTCTCTCCGACAAAGACGGCGAAGAAGCTGACAGTTTCTTGACCTTGTTATTGTGATCACCTGACGACGATAACAACCATAGGATTCTAGTAGGGATCAGTGCGAAGATTTTCTTGATGGGTTTCTTGGAGCCACGGCGGATTTGGTTGCCGGAGAAAGAGAAATGAGACGGCGGGGGAGTGAGAGGAGGCGGCGGAGTTAGGTCGGAGGAAGGGTGTTTGGGTGTCCCGGGATGAGATTCCCATTCGAAAGGGATCGAACCGGCAGCTCCGTCGTAGTAGTAGATTCTGAAGGAAGGACAAGCTGTCGCCGGCGAGGAGAACCGTTGCTTGGTCGACGGTAGCTTGTCGGAGAAGATGGCCGGACGATCAGATCCGGCGTTTGGCATTATTGTCTTGGGAGAGCGAGAGAGAGTGTATGTTTGAGAGAGAAAGAGCTAAGCAGATGCATATGAGACATATGTGGAATACATCGACTATATATGGTACTTGGTGTCCTTTGTACTTTTCTTACTTTGTTATGTAAATTTCTATTTTCTATTCTAAAATAGAAGAAAAATAACATTTTTCTATTTTCACTCCAATGTATCTATTTATTTTAGAAAAATGCTATATTATCCTCTATTATAGAGATATCTTATTATATAAAAGAGAAACTGATCGACGAGAGCGTGAGACGTAAGCAAAATTGTAATTTTTTTTTTTAACGCTTTATTTTATTGAAACTGATTTAACATCGATTACATTATAGAAGAGATCAAACATATGAAATACAAAGAGAAACTAATGGTCTTTCCACACCAAAAGGAAAGTGAGGACAATCATCTTTAATGACACATTAGCGATACCAAGATGGTCTTGTTTCGAATCGAAGGTAGACAATTATGTGTTCCCGAATCCACAATAGCAGCCGGACTTCCAAAATCTAATACGATAACACGACAACAATTCTCTTAATTAAGATAAATCTTTTTTTGTGATTGCCTTTGTCAATTTTGTTCCGAGTTAGCTTTAGTGAAGCCGCCGTTGAACAAATTTGAACTGCAAAACTTTAATCAGATTGATAGCTAGAATTGACTATAAACTAAACAAGTAAAGCTAACATAGATCTTCTACGAAGAAAATCATCAACGAAAAACTGAACCCAAATAGGGGAATCATAATAACTCATAAAAAACACATCAAAAACCATTGAAACGTTTTTGACCAAAACTTCAATACACCTTCAATAAAGCAAAATTGTAATTTATGAAATCGTGACAAATATCTAATATTAATGAGATGATGACATATCTTAAAACTTAAATTTAGTTAAGTAAAATTAAAAATGAAAAACTAACAAAAAAAGATTCCGAACAACTACTCAAATAATTAAATGGAAAATTTCTAAAAGTCTAAACTAACAAAAATAATAATATATGGGATTTAGAGAGGATATAATTAGATGTATATACACTACAAGAAAACAAGGCATTTTCCGACGGAAAAATAAATTCCGTCGGAAATCCGTCGGAATTTTTCGACGGATTTCCGACGGTTTGCATTTTTTTCAAAAAAAATAAAAAATAATAAATTCCGACGGAATTATGATGGAAATCCAAGGAATTTCCGACGGAATTCCGACGGATTGCGTTTTTTTGAAAAAAAAAAAAAGGGGATCCGTCAGAATTCCGTTGGAAATTCCTTGGAAATTCCGACGGATTTATGACGGAACCCGTTTTTTTTTTAATTTTGCATTCCCGCTCATTTCGTTTTGCATTCCCGCTCATTCTTATTCTTTTTTAATTTTTTAATTTTTATTATTTGTATTTACAGAAAAAGAAGAAGAAGAAGAAGAAGAAGAAGAAGAAGAAGAGGAGGAGGAGGAGGAGGAGGAGGAGGAAGAAGAAGAAGAGGAGGAGGAGGAAGAAGAAGAAGAAGAAGAAGAAGAAGAAGAAGAAGAAGAAGAAGAAGAAGAAGAAGAAGAAGAAGAAGAAGAAGAAGAAGAAGAAGAAGAAGAAGAAGAAGAAGAAGAAGAAGAAGAAGAAGAAGAAGAAGAAACTCCGGCGAAGAAGAAGCTCCGGCGGAGAGAAAGCTCCGGCGGAAGAAGAAGAAGGAGAAGAGGTCGCCGGAAAAAAGAAGAAGAAGAAGAGCTCACCGGAAAAAGTAGATCTCGCCGGAAAAAGTAGATCTCGCCGGAAAAAGAAGAAGAAGAAGAAGAAGAAGAAGAAGAAGAAGAAGAAGAAGAAGAAGAAGAAGAAGAAGAAGATCCGGAGGAGGAGAAGAAGAAGATCCGGAGGAGGAGAAGAAGAAGCTCCGCCGGCAACACTTTTCTCCGGAAAATTTTCCGTTCGCCGGAAAAAGAAGAAGAAGAAGAAGAAGATCCGGAGGGGGAGAAGAAGAAGATCCAGAGGAGGAGAAGAAGAAGCTCCGCCGGCAACACTTTTCGCCGGGAAATTTTCCGGTGGCCGGAATTTTTTTTTTTAAAAAAAAAAACGAAAGTCCGTCGGAAATCCGTCGGGAAACTCCGACAGATTTCCGACGGACTTTCGTTTTAAAAAAAAAAAAAAAAGTGATCCGTAGGAAATCCGTCGGAATTTTCCGACGGATTTCCGACAGATCCCCAATTTCCGACAAGATAGAACCGACGGACCAAAACCATCGGAAATCCGTCGGAATACCCCTTTTCCGACGGAATTCCGACGGATTTGGCCGTCGGAAAATGCATTGTTTTCTTGTAGTGATATGTGATGTTTGATAATATTATTTATATGTTTTATAAGAGGTTACTAACATAAAATTTACTAATTTCTGATTTAATTATAAAATATTTTAGTTGTTTTACGATTTATTATATAGTTTAAAAAAATATTCAATATAATTATGAGCACCCTAACATTATGGTTAACCATTTAATTAACATTATATCAATTATTAGGATTAATCATATCGAATATTATGATTAATCATGATAAATTTTAATGAATTCACATTATATATGATTATGAATTCACATTATATCAATTATGACATAAGAATTAAGATATAAATGAACTATACAGATTTATAGTTTATGTTCTATCAAATTCAGCGGGTTTTTAAATAAAATTAAATATTTATTAAAAAATTTAATGTGTTAACCCGCGTATTAATGCGGGCCTTATCCTAGTATTGAATAAGACAAAAAAATTCCTATTTCTATCTTAAATTATAGAGAAAAATGTAAAGATCTCTATTTTAAAGATGAAAATAGAGGTGAGCTGGAGAAAAAAATAAAAAATTGCTATTTCTAACTCTATATATAGGAAAAGAAATAGAGATGGGTTGGAGATGCTTGTCAAGGCAGTGAGTTTGGAAAAACTTTATCACTTTACTTGCTAGAAGCTCTTGTTTGTATTAATCATGAAAATAAACTATATTAAAAATAAAATAAATTTCAAATTTTTTTATTTTATTAAGAAACCATAATATGGTTCCATTATTGGAGGAAGCAAAACATAAAATCATTTTAAAGAGTTCTTAAACATTGATAATGACAGATTAATAAAAAAAAATGTAGCAAGAACCAAATGAATGGTTTTTACATTGCACATGCTCTAAGGAAGTATGAAAGAATAAAATGTAACTGTGAAAATTAAATGATAGTCGTGTTCTAGTAGAGTTTTGTGTACTCCATAAGTTAAGATTGATTAGTTTCTACTCAAAATATAATACAACATATACGGTGACATAAATCTCCATTTAAGTTTCTTTGCACTTTTATAAATCTCCATAAAGTTATCATTAGTTTGAGTTTAGATCACTATTCACTTCTTTTTTTTTAACGTTGCTCGTTTTTATGTTTGCACAAAAATGCAAGATATTTGTATACAACGACCACGACTTCACCATAAAAACATTTTTATAACCCGAATCGAGGATAAATGTGCATTGTTTAAACACAAACGAGCACCCACCGGTTGATTTATAGTATAAAGAAAGGTGTGGTTATTGGAGAGAGGCATTTATTAGGAGAGTTAGAGTAGGGCCTTCGATGAAAACAATACTACTATATGAGTTGATAATTGGGTTATATAAACTGAAATTTGAAAAAAGATAATAATATAATGAATGACTAAATGAGCCACGACCCATTCATCTTACATGTGCTCCACATACCACCGTGCATTGCTTTCCTCGATACCATTACACACCTCATGGTCGGTCCATTCTATTGCATTTATTTCTTTCAGTGTCATACCCCTCGAATAAGAATAAATATATTTTTAAAATTATTACTACTTTGCTTAAACATCCAAAAAAAACAAAAGTTCATAATCACATCATCATTATTACTTGTGACTTGTGATTTGTGATTTGTGATTTGTGAGGAAATTGGAGAAAGTTTAAAGTCACACATTCGGCTGTTGTTAACATACAAGGTGGTTATTAAATACGTGTGAAGAGACGGGGATTAAGGTTTAAATAAGTTCTTCAAGGAAATTTAATTGTTTTTTTAATATGCATGAAAATTCTTAAACAACATTTATAATGAACTTATGGAATATACATAGCAGTTAATCGCGACATAATGAACACACATAGTTAACTAAGATAAGGATTTATTGCTTCACGCTATACAATTTCCTCTAGTTAAGGAAGAAAAACACCATTTTCTTAAAATATAAACAAATAAAAATGATGCAAAAAATTGTTTGGTAAAGGCATAATCTCTCCATTAGCGAATGTGCTAGATTAAAATTACAATGTATGTTTAGAACCGTGCCAACATTGGCGGATACCCGAAGCGATTAAAAAAGTAAATGACTAAAAGCTAGCAAAAGAAATATTTGTTAAAAATCAAAAGTTATTTTTCATTTGTTCAACAAAATTGTTAACTAAATTTACAAAAAAAAAAAAAAAATTAACCAAAATTTTTTGATGGATAAAATAATTAAATTTGCAATTTTTTCATGTGGTATACTCAAATAAAAATAAGGTAGTCGTATCACTCAATATTTAATGTAATAAACTAATTCTATGTTTATTTTATTCTAATTCTTTAAAAAATCAGAACTGTTTCTATATTTTGTTTTTAGTTATTTAACCATGAGAAGCCCATAGTAGTTATCATGTAATCCTTGTGCTTGTTTAATTTAATTATTTCAAAGGTTTTAACGTTTCTATAATTATATTATCTAAATTTAACTACATGATTGAACTTACAAAAATATGCCTTCCAATTTTTCTATAAAAAAAAAAATGCCCGAAGCTAAAGCTTCATATTCTTACACCTAGGCACGGCACTGTGTATGTTCACACAAATAAAAAGTATAGATTTTAGCAAGTTTTAATATATGAAAAAGAAGTTCTTGTCCTTGAAAGAAAATTGAAAAGAGTACTAAACAAGAGGTTTAAGCGTTAACAAGGCAATTATAGTTGCGGAAACATATAATAAACGACCAATCATATAATTCCGTTACGACCAATAAGATACTCTTGCTTTTTTAAGGCGCCTTGTATAAATTAATAAATTATAAATATTTTAGAAAGAAAAAAAGTCATTTATTATCGGCAGCATCATCGAAGATCGATCAGGGTTGTCTCTCATAAACTGACTTACAGATCTCTGCCAAAAAATTCATCGGAGGCCGTGTAAGCTTCTCCATCCTTCTTATTTGATTGTTTTATGCATCGATAGATTCTACGTATGGTTTTATTGAACTCGATTACGATCCGTCCCATGTTTTTATCTGCGAAACCTAAGTTTATAAGATTCGAATTAGAAATCTGCGAAACCTAAATTGGATCCGACCCTTTTTGTTTAGAAATTCAGTAGCGGGCTGATTAAGAATTTAAATCATTAAATCTCCAAATCATCAAGTTTTTGTCTATCCCCGAATTGTTTTTTTTTTTTTTTTTTGTTAAAATGTTAAGATCCCCGAATTTATTTGTCTGATTTAAAATGGTTATAGTTACAGGAATTATGGGTGGTAGATTTGGAGTACTAGTTCTCATCTTCTTGGGATTGACCTGGTCTTGTGATGCTAGAAACCCCCTTACTGTTCTCGAACCATTCGGTAAGATTCACTTTCACATATAAAAAAAATAGCACTTTCTAATTCACTTCGTTAATCTGATATAAAACTTTAAACATCAACAATGTTGACATACCGTGTTAGGGAACTTGAACTAATAATGTATGATTTGTTTATTTTGCTTGTTGACTTACGAACCAGCTCATGAAAACCAAGTTTGTGAATTGTGTGATAAGTATGTCACGCTTGCCATCGACTACATTCAAGATATCGATAACCAGAATGCGATCGTAGAGGCGCTTCACACGACCTGCTCTCAGATTCCTCCTTTGAAAAAACAGGTCAATCTCCATTAAGTTCTTTCTTCTTTTTTTCTTAGTGAGTTCATTATGGAGTACTAATTAACTCTTGTGTGTTTGGGTGCAGTGTCTTTCAATGGTAGATCGTTATACAGAAGATTTCTTCACACAAGTCGCGGTAATCAAACCAGACCAAATCTGCAGAAAGCTTAACCTTTGTCAAGCAGTGACTGCCTTTACTTCAGAACTCCGTCAAGGAAACTGCGAGACTTGCCGTGAGAATGTCTCAGAAGTTATAAAAAAACTGAAAGATCCTGAGACAAAGGTTTGCACCTTCCTATATTTGCTTCTCTGTATCACAAACTTATCAACTTTGAATTCTCAAATTGAGCCAAAAGCTTGATATACTTTTCCTTGTGAATATTGCAGCTCAAGATAATTCGCTTACTTTTGAAGGAATGCAAGTCGCTAAACAATTACCAGGACAAGGTAGCTTGCCACAAATCGCAAATTAAGCAACTTTTGCATATTTTGTGATTCTATTTGCATGATGATGATGATGATGATGATGTTTGCTTATGAATGTGAATAGTGCAAGAAGATGGTGTTTGAGTACGGACCTCTGTTGCTCGCTGAGGCGGAGAAGTTTCTGGAAAAGAATGACGTTTGCACTATCCTTAAAGTCTGTCCAGCCACCACCAACCACATTGACTACGTTCCGGCTCTGGAGGCAGTGGCAGATTCGTAAATTTGACCACCTTTTTGTTTCCGTTCAATCACACAAATACCATCGCCACATTTGGTTAAGTGATGATATTCATGTAAATACACTGATGCAACAGTTGTCCAAAAAAAAACACTGATGCATCAAACATACATGAAAGCTGAAATGTTTTCCTTCCTTGTCTGCTTTTGAAAAAACATTGTTCTTATATTGGCTTTAGCCCACTCTACTCATACACTTGTAATTTATTTATAGACCAACTTGAAACTACTAAACCAAACATTGGTTCGATATATACGTTCAGTAACCAAAAGTTGGAGCCAAGCTGTTTTTCTGTTGTATGTATGTGCGTGCATAGAAATTTCCAGCCTGGCCCCACAAACGAATAAATGTCTGACACGTGTAACGATAAACAGAACAAGTTGAACGCCTGTCACCGTATAGAGGATATTCTTGCTTACGTGGCACCTCGTCACTGGTGGTTATCAAATTGAGGAATCTTCTTCGTGAAAAAAAAAAAATATACTACTCCCTCGGTTCCTTGTAGATTGATTTTCTATTATATTTTGGTTGTTCCACAAAGATTGATGTTGTAGATTTTTTATACTTTTTTAATCAATTTATATTTAACAAATTGTAAGTTCCAAGAAATATTGAATTAGACTATTTAAATTTAGAGAATAGCTATTTGTTCATTGTTATGAAAAAGTGTTTGTTGCAAAAAGTTACATTAATTACTAAACACAATTGATTGTTTCTTAATTTGTATGAAAATGCTAGAAAATCGATCTCCAAGAACTAAATAAGTTTATGTAATTTCCTACGTAATATATTTCTAGTATGCAGTGATTCAGATTCATGAACTAAAAATGATTTGTTGCCTATTTCTGAATGGTGAAAGTTAAGTTAAAATGATAATTTAATTCCGTAAGGAAACTTCAATGCGTATCCATAATTTCCTTAAGCAAAAATGAAAGAAAAAGTATTAACAAAACAAAATAAAAAGAGAGAGAGAGAGAGAGAGAGCAAAGACAAAGTTTGGTCAGTGTAATGATAAAAGGACAAGAAGAGATAATTTAAAAAAACTAAACCACTTGATTAGAGAAGTAATAAAAGCGTTAACCAATAAGCAATTTGCGAACACCACAAGACGATAAAATTTGTTAGCAACGGCCAAAGAAAACACAGGTTGGCTTGGCTGTTTCTTTTAATTTAGAAAATTCCCATTTTCGACCAAATCCCTTTGTTTCGCCGCCCTTATAAACCCTTTTCTTCTTCACTTTCGCTTCCTCTTCTCATTTCGCATCTCTTCTTTTCAGGTATTTCTTTGTTCTATAATCTCCCGATTTGCGTTTCTGAGTTTCCAATGATTTTTGTGTTTGTCTCGTTAATTTCATTGCGATTTAGATTTTACTTTATGGATCTAGTCTACGAATAAACAAATATTGCTTGGCTCTTGGGTATTAGTGAGTTTAGATTTAAATCGCCTCGCCTCGCCTCTCTGCTTGTGTCAGTTTGGTGTTATGCGCTAATTCTTTTTGAAATAGCTGCGATTTCTCTTTTCTTGATTCAAACAGTGGTAGATCCATTTTTTGGATTGTGAAATAACTGTCTCTTGTATTTTCTGAAATAATTGTCTCTTGTATTATGATTCGCTTATGTTTGTTTATTCGATTGCGATTTATGGCACACTGCTTCGGTTAAGGCTTTGTTTGTCTTATTTCAGGTTGTACACACACAATCTTGTTCTACGGTTGGTTAATCGAAGAGAGTATAATTTCGGATCCAGGGAATGCAGAAAC
The DNA here is from genome assembly GCA_963576765.1 of Draba incana. Lineage (NCBI taxonomy): Eukaryota > Viridiplantae > Streptophyta > Magnoliopsida > Brassicales > Brassicaceae > Draba > Draba incana. The sequence goes on along the minus strand of OY755205.1, from coordinate 124,977 downwards.
ATGTATTTGAAAGCTGAACACAAGTGCTCTACTGTTTCTCAGGTCCCTTCTCCCTTTGGGCCATTGTCCTTCTCGCCGCTCCTCCCTCATGAGACTCCGTCTCTAAACCGCACCGTTCGTCCTTGGTTCCACACCTGGAACGACACTTGGAAGCATGATCTATGCGAAGACGGTTAATCGTCTTCTCCGTTCTTGAGCTCACCAGCCGTCTTTATGTTTTCAGCGTTTAGTGTCTTATTGTAGGGTGTGTAATCTTATCTTTAATACTAGTGTTGTAGTAGTGCTTTAAGCTAATCTCTGAGGCTAATGGAGAAGAAAGGGACTGTGCTTATGCTCCGTTACGAAGTTGGCAAGTTACTTGGTCAGGGTACGTTTGCAAAGGTTTACCATGCGAGGAATCTGAAAACTACTGATAGTGTGGCTGTCAAGGTCATTGACAAGGAGAGAATCTTGAAAGTTGGTATGAGCGAGCAGATCAAGCGAGAGATCTCTGTCATGAGACTCTTGAGACATCCCAATATTGTCGAGCTTCATGAAGTTATGGCCACTAAATCCAAAATCTACTTCGTCATGGAGCACGTTAAAGGCGGTGAGCTATTCGACAAGGTGGCAAATGGAAAAGTTAGAGAAGATGTCGCGAGAAAGTATTTCCAACAGCTTGTACAAGCGGTTGATTACTGCCATAGCCGCGGAGTATGCCATCGAGACTTGAAGCCAGAGAATTTGTTGTTGGACGAGGAAGGGAATCTGAAAGTGTCTGATTTCGGTTTGAGCGCTCTAGCTGACTCGAGAAGACAAGACGGGTTGTTGCACACGACGTGTGGGACGCCTGCTTATGTTGCACCGGAGGTGATAAGCAGGAGAGGTTATGACGGGTTTAAAGCGGATTTGTGGTCTTGCGGAGTGATATTGTTCGTCTTGCTTGCTGGTTATCTCCCTTTCCGTGATTCGAATCTGATGGAGTTGTATAAGAAGATTGGTAAAGCCGAGGTTAAGTTTCCAAATTGGTTAGCTCCTGGGGCAAGGAGATTGTTGAAGAGGATCTTGGATCCTAACCCGAACACGAGGATATCGACTGAGAAGATAATGCAGAGCTCCTGGTTTCGGAAAGGCCTAGAAGAGGAGAAAGACTCGGTCGATGCAGAGGCTGAGGTAGATGCAATGACGGAAAAAGACACTGATGCAAACGCGGAGAAGGAAAAGAAGCAGTGTATTAACTTAAACGCGTTTGAGATCATATCGCTCTCCACAGGGTTTGATCTCTCGGGATTGTTCGAGAAAGGAGAGGAGAAGGAAGAGATGAAATTTACGACGAACAGAGAGGCGGCCGAGATAACGAAGAAGCTGGTGGAGATAGGGAAGGAACTTAAAATGAAAGTGAAGAAGAAGGAAGAAGGATGGAGAGTGAAGATGGAAGGTAAAAAAGCTGCGGCGGCTGAGGCGGTGGTGGTTGAAGCGGAAGTGTTTGAGATTGCGCCGAGCTTTCACATGGTGGTGTTGAAGAAAAGTGGTGGAGATACAACGGAGTATAAGAAAGCGATGAAGGAAAGTATAAGACCAGCTTTGACGGACATGGTATTGGCTTGGCACTGAGACTCTATGCTATTTTCTTTTCATGTTTTTTTTTTACTTACCTTTTAATGTGTTTAGTTATGTGGTTTTTTACTTCAGCCTGATCTTGAGACGGTTTCTTGTTTGTGAGATGTAACAATGATAAACTCATGATTCATATATGAGAAGGATCAATTTATTATGTTTGAGATTATACGCCCTACCTGAGCATGAGTAGTTATCAGATTATCAGTCGAAATAGCTTTATGAAATCAAATAAATATTTTTGATTATAAAAAATACAAACTGGCCTTGATGAAACAAGCTATACTACACCGGTCTCAATATGTTGGGTATATAAACCAAGACCAAAAACAATTACAATACCTTTTTTTTTCCTTTTCATCACCTTTTTGGTGTGTGACATAGTCAAGTGTCATACTTCTTGTATCTAACGGTCATATAATTTGTTCGGTATATCATGTGTGAATTAACAAGTGCTGTCATTTGAGAGAAAGAATCCAATGGTCACACTAGTGTTCACACACATACATGGCTTGAAAAAATGTCTGATGGTTGAATTTGAAAACAACGACTAAAAGGGACAGGCTCATTGAATTTATGGGCTCCAGTCGGCCCATAATCCAATATACACCATACAATTTTGTTGTCAAACACACCATACATTTCTTTGTCAATTGGTCAAATCAAAACTTTAATCTTTAGATAAGTTCAAAAGATAAAGTACAATTCTATGGATTTTGCTTAATCCGGTTTTTTGGGTGGGCCATTATATTGGATTGCATGAGAACCAAGTAAACGACCCAATTTATGGTATAGCTAATATTAGGACCATTTAACCTAACCAACGCAACCCGACTTAAGACTGTTGCTTTTGTAGTTTTATTGTACACAAACATTTTTTAACCCCCTTCAAAACAATTTATTATGTTCACGAGGTCATGTGTTTACACATACTCCCTCTGTTTTTTAAATATTGATATCTTGAGTTTTTTCACACATATTAAGACACAAAAAATATTGTATCAACTAATTATTTATATTTACTTTTGACTTATTTTTTTGTATTTTCCACTTTCTAATTGATTAAAAAATTATTTAATTACTTGGTAAAACGTAAAAGCATAAAGTAAAATGTAGAAAATCAATATTTCAAAAACAAGAAAAAATTTCAAAGCATCAATCTTTAAAAACAGAGGGAGTATAATTGATGTTCATGTTGCTACAACGAAGTAATCAACATGTACAATAACAAAAGAGTAAAAAGCTAACTAGAATGTAGAGAGAGAGCAATAATCACTAAAAAGTGGAAGATGCGATTGTGTAGAGTAAAACGGATAATAAAGATCTTGGAGACTACAAATTATTGTACGGAAAGTGATATGTTAAGACCTAACTAAAGTTGAATTGCAGACAAAAAGAAATAAAAAATAAAGTTGAATTATTGAATAATGGGTTCAATATGGAAGCCATGAAAATAAATTATTGATGGGAATTATTGGTGGAAATATCACATGCGATAAGGTTAAGAATAAGAAAGTCCCCACCAACTATATATTATATTCACAATAATGTGATAAGGACAACCTCTTACTTATCAAACAAAAGGTCAATATGGTTCGGTTTTGTTCATGGCTCAAATCTGGCCAGCTGGCTTTCACTGATTGACATTTCACTTGCAATCTCGCACCAAGTACCATTCCTGTCTTTTCGTATTTTTTTTTTTTAAAACAAAGATCTTCATTAAACTTAAAGCACCGGCATAAACTGCCAAAATAAAATTACAACAGATAGATTCAAATCTTTTAGAAAGATAAGAAGATTCATGGGATGATCCATGTAGTTTGGAAACTTTTGGGTCTAAAGCTAGACCCCCAACCATTTGTAAGGATTCTGATTTTACAGAAACAATCCTTATTTCTCCATCTGCATCCATAGACCACGCCACTCGGGCATGAGGTCGAGCCACCAAGGAAACAATACTCCTGGCTTTACACTCAATACTCAGATACCATTCTCTGATCCTAATCTCTGTTATGGACGCTATCGTCACTACCGTTTTAACCCTTTTTGAACTAGAAGTGAATTCCAATACCACTAACGAACAAACAATATTCCGAACACCTCCCTCTAATCGTTCATCACCTTTGTCTATCACAAGATCAGGAGAACTTACTCGAAGAGGGGCCTCCCAATTGCTCGGCAAGCTTCCGGGCCACCGCCAGAGAACTGTGTGTGGCGGAATTACACCTAGCTGTGAGTAGTCCTGTTGCGGTTGCACCAGCGGTGGGGCTTGTGTCTTTTGAGAAGACCAGGAAAGACACAAGAAAGCATCACAACCACCTGGGTTTTTAAATGTGGGCCTTTTTTTGAAAAAGCCTTTATTGACATAAAATCCAGTGGACCAGGTCGAGGCCCACCACACCATATTGTTGTTAGGGTTTCACCAGAGGATGGAGGCTTGCCTCCACGTTTTGCTAGGACGCAGTCAACGGCGGCGAGTTTTCCGGTAAGGAGAGTGAGACGGTTGGAGAGAGTGGTGGGAGAGATGGAAGGAGACACCACCAGAGGTGGATTTAGTGGTTTGTACCATGGATTCATCGCTGGATACACTAGTGAGAAGCTCTGATGGTCTTGAGGGCTATACGACGTTACTCGGATATGGGCTAATCGCGAAGATTCCGACAGATCGGGTGGATCTGGCGGTTCAGGAGGGGGAGACGCCGTGAAAACACCAGGAGAACAGGCATGCGGCGGTGGTTCTGGGTTTGGAGGAGGAGACGTCGCGAAGGAGGAGGAGCCACAATAGCGGAGCGTCGAAACTTTAGAGCGGCAAGAGGGTGGAAAGGAGCCTGCGGTGATGGAGATTGAGCAGAGGTTCTTCATCTTCTTGGTCTTCGGTAGGCGGCGGTTGCGGTGGTGAGGATGGTCTTCAACCCTAATCTCCTTTGAGGAGAGAGAAGAGAGCAAAAGAACCAAGGGTTTTTCCTGTCTTTTCGTATTATTATCACTTTTCTATAAACATAATAATAATTTGAAAATAGCATCGACTATAGTTTATTTCAATCTATCAGAAAACGCATCTATAACCCCGGACATATAATGTGTCGAAAAACAAATACATATCGTTGTAAATTGAAATGTGTCAAAAAAACAAATACATATCGCGTTGAATCAAACTATTCGAACCTTCCTCTATAAATTATCATATTGTTTTGCATGATGCAATTTCTGCATTTTCATCGCAGTTTCTCCTCCACTTATTCAGTTTTATGATGCAAAATATACATAATCATGTGGAAGTGGAACATACTACTTATTTATTCAACTTTATACAACAAGAATATGTTTTTCTTCGATTAAATATCTGATGCATTCCAAATTATTCAGAGTACCTTGTGTTTGTAAGGCTTGGTGTTTGTATGTGCACTCTTTTTTGGTTGTTAGGCTTTCTATTATCTTTCTAATTGATTTTTTTGGTTGTTTTGCTTCACAATTCAACTTACACTTAATGTGTAGTATTATTTATGAGATGTGAGAAAAATATATCAACATGTGTGCAACATCAATTAGTGTTCGATATTGAATAATCACAAAGTAATGGTTAAGAACTTAAGACTCTTAAACTTAAACTTGAGGTAAGAGTGTCTTAAACACATAAGATACTTCGAATCCGTAACACGTTAGATCAGCGAAGATTCGATCATCAATGCCTAATAAACTATATTTTTTTTGCATATATGATAATTTATGATTACATGAGATGATTCCGTCCAGCAATAAAAGAAAATTTCCTGAATAATTTTGTCAAATTCCCCGGGAAAAAAAAACAATTACAGATAACCCGGGATTTTTTTTTTTAAAGTTTTTTTTTTCCTTCTTTGATAATTAAGACAGATACCTAAAAAGCTTTTAGTAAAAACTACTACGGCGTCGTATTTACGTCACGCAAAGAAGAAGCATCCTCTTCTTGGTTCTGGTCCGTTACTAAACCGGGAACCGCCTCGTCCGGTTTATTCACAATCTCCATAAGGAAAGGCCTCACTGTATGTAACCAAATATCTCTTCCAGATACGCCGGCTCGCTGTCGTTTCCGAACCTCGATCATAACCAGCTCGTCGGTTAGCTGGTTAATCTCAACCACCATGGCGAAGTTACCTTTTTGCCCTTCTATTTTAATCCCCCACTCTTCTTTCTTCGCCACCGTCAGATTCTCCGCCGCAACAATCTCCTCCAGCTTCTCCACCACTCTCTCCACCGTCCACGCCGACACGAACCTCTCCACTCGGTCGTACTTTCTCGCATCTCCGAACAGACCGGAGAGATTGAATCCCGGAGATCCGGAAATTATGTCGAATGCGTTCATCCTCCTGGATCCCATCTCGCCGTCGATCTCGTTCGCCGGAAGTTTCATATCGGAATCTTCGAGATGGAATTTAGACATCTTACCGTCGTATCCCTGTCGAAACCACGGATCGTGGATAATCTCTTCGATTGTGATCCTAGTCAGCGGATTCGTGTCCAGAAGCCGAGTCAAAAGGCGCCGGAGCTCCGGCGAGGTCCATTTAGGGATCCGAAACTCCCCTTTGTAAATCTTCCGGTACATAACTATGAGATTATGATCGTTGAAAGGGAGATAACCGGCGTTGAGGACAAACAGTATGATTCCACAAGACCAAACATCGATTTTAGCACCGTCGTAGCCTTTCTTCGCTAAAACTTCCGGCGCCACGTAAGCCGGCGTACCACAGAGAGTGTGAAGGAGACCGTCGGGTCGGATCTGATCCGTAAGAGCACTGAGTCCGAAATCGGAGACTTTCAGATCGAGCTTTTCGTCGAGGAGGAGATTCTCCGGTTTAAGATCACGGTGAAAAACGCCCCGTGAGTGACAATATCCAACGGCTGAGATTAATTGCTGAAAATATCGACGGCTGAGATCTTCACAGAATCTTCCTTTGGAGACTTTTGCGAAAAGCTCGCCTCCTTTGGCGAATTCCATGACGAACAAGATCTTTGATTTTGTGGCGAGGACTTCCAAGAGGCGCACGATAAATGGGTGACGCAACCGGTGCATGATAGCGATTTCTCTCTTGATGTTATCGTCGAGCCCATTTTTGTGTAACCGTTGTTTGCTCACCACTTTTATCGCAACGCTCTGATTCGTACGCGTGTCCCTTCCATGGTAGACCTTCGCGAAAGCCCCGCATCCGACCAATTTCCCTACCTCGTACTTTCCGAACAGCAATCCACGGCGATTCTCCGTCGCCGGCATTTCCTCCGTGCCGGGATTTTCCATTCAGATCTTCGATTCCGGTACGCAAATTACTGAATTCTGTTTAACCATCGTGAATTAGTCAAGAGAGTGTTTTTTATAGATCGAAGGAAAATAAATCTGATTTAAATTTGAAAATACGAAAATAAATAATGTAACTGACGTTTAGGAATTTGTTAAAACTTTCGCGATAAATTTGGGTTTTGGATAATAAGAGATAAAAGCAAAGCTCTGTCTCGAGTTGTTACATATATATTGCTGTCTTGAGCTAGGAGACGAGGGTGTTTTGGTCAATTCATCCTCTGTATTATTTTTTTTTCGTATAAGACGTGGGAGATTTTGTGTTTTGTTTTTATTAGTTTTTTAATAAGATGTGGATGTAAAGGTAAATTACATCCATACAGGTGTCTCGACACTGTTGCCGTGTTGATTTCGTATCTCCGAAGGTTCAGGTCGCATGATATTTTTTACATATTCGTATATTCGACTTCTGTTATTAAATGTTTCGATACTGTTTTTTTTTTTCTTTTTTCTTTTTGAATGTTTCAATATTGTTGAATATAGGATCCGATTGGTAAACTAGCTTTTTTAAAATCTGGAGCAGGAAGCTGGAACGGTAAGCTTTATAGCATAGTGCAAAGCTGTATAGATAAAGATTAGTGTAATAGTGTTGGTAAAGCTTTTGATAAAGATTTCGTGATTGGTATAATCTAAATAAATTAAAAAATGGCATAAAATTTTTAAAAAGTCTACCGATCAAAGCCATAATTTTTTGACAAACGATTAACTATTGTTATTAGTTAAGAATCTCATTTTACAGTTGTCTTGAAGAAAAAAAAGTATTACCAAATATATTATCCGGTTGCAAACAGTCATAATCTTAAACTCTCTCACTAAGTATTTTTCTACCAACCATACCATAAAAAAGAAGAGTATTTTCTACCAAATGAACCATGAATGTTTGGTTCTAATGTACACAATACTTTTGGAAATTTATATTTATATAAGCTTACTCGTTTATTCGAATGTATAAAATTTAATAGGTACTTTTGGAAAATGTATTTGATATTTGCTTAACAAATTGAAATTTTGTGGGAAACTATAACGCCCCGACCGCCCTTCCCATGAGCCTTCCGTCCACTCTCAAGCCCGTGGACCCACCATGTCCGACGGTCGGTGCGTTAGTCTGGGAAGCTTGGAAGTCATGTTTACTGATCCTGCAAATCACCACGCGATCTTTTCCCGTGTTTTGACTTCACTCACACGGTACTGGAAATGACTTCCCAGTCACTCATCCTGAAACTACTCCAGCTCAAACACGCTTAACTCTGGAGTTCTCTCAAGACCTGTGACCGAAAAGATAAGTGCACTTTTGTGATATAGATAGCCAAAATATTTTTTTTAAGCCTCTCCGCATATACCGCATATACCACATATGCCCTGAAATTGGGGTGTCACAGTAATTATATTTGATTCTTATGGACAAAATAATCTATATAGTTGGTAAATATATTTGATGCTTTTGGAAGAAGAAAAGTTACGGTTTAAAACTTCAATTGCTCATTTTTGAAAATATGTTTCACATTACCAACAGTGCACAAGAACAAGACAATTGGTTGATATACTTTTACTTAGCTAACCTGCAAACTAAGTGTAATTGCCAAATTTGTATTAGCTCTATGCATGTATATCAATGCATCATAACCACGCTAACTATGGGCAAACTTATTCCTCCGTTTTTTTTTTGTTAAATGATTCCTCCGATTTTCCAGCTTAGTATTTGATATATAATCATCGCGTTTGCGTTGTTAGAACAATATTAAAATATCACTAGCCTCACTTGTCCTCGCGATCAATTATCTTTATAGCCTGCTTTTTAACAATGATTAAAAAACTTGAATAAAGTTTTAAAAGTGTCCGTACGTGAATATTTGGAACAACGGACACATATTTTCTAGGGGTGGGCACAAATACTCGTTATTCGGCTTGTACTCGCTACTTGTCCCGTACTCGGCTTGAAAAAGCAAGTACTTGTCCCGGGCAAGTCAAGTAACAAATCAACAAATTATATTACTTGCAAGTCCGGGACAAGTATCAAGTCATCAAATTTTTTTTACTACTTGGCCCGTTACTCGGCTTGATACTCGTTTCTATTACTTGATATTTTAAATATTAGCCTAGCTAATAATTCAATGGCGCAAGTATATTTTTAACAAGTAACCACATTTAAAAGTGACTATTAACTAAGTCACTAGTTAACGTCTTTGACATTTGACGACATTATTTAACCAAGTCATTTTCAGGTTTACAATGTGTTATGATCATTCTTACATTTATTATGTTGGTTTAATAGTTTTATAAGAAAAAAAGGAATTAAGAAGAAAACAACTATGATGTAGAGCACCCAAGACTTGTTTCTTTAAATGCTTATCTTTTGAAACTTTAATGTTTTGTGATTTTAGAATGTTTAACTTTGAATGTTTTACAGTTTGTATGAAAACTAGTTTTTTGTGATTTTAGAATGTTTAACTTTGAATGTTTTACAGTTTGTATGAAAACTAGTTTTACATAAATACTCTCAGATAGCAAGTATATAATGTTGGCAAGTAACAAGTCAAATCAAGTTACTTACAAGTAATAAGATTTTGGACGAGTACTTGATATCGCAAGTACTTGCTTCGAACAAGTCAAGTATCAAGCCGAGATTTCAGTTACTTGACCAAACCAAGCCGGGTCACAAGTACTTCAAAATTAGTAAGTACTCGGCTCGTGTCCACCCCTAATATTTTCGTAATCAACTTTGTTATATCATGGTAACTTTTTTTGTTTGGCAGCATCATGGCAACTTAATAACCATTGACCTCACTCTAAACGCACGCAAAAGGTAACACATGATAATTAGATTAAACAAAACATTTTCATATTGAAATTATGTGTATTAATTCATCTGAAATTAACCTTTGGTTTATAACATTTTCTTAACGAGTTAGAAGATTTTTAAAAACCCACTCTAACTCAGTTGGTAAAGTGCAAGTCATTTTAACTCTGAGGAATTGTTGTTGAAGTTGAATCCTATATCTAACACAATATGATAAAATGTAAAAACAAAATTTGTGGTGTCAATTTATCGAGAATCTACCACGTGATCTTTTTTTTTTTTTGTCAACTTCATATTATTAATAACAAAACATACTACATTGTCCAAGAAATTACATAAGACTTATTATTTCTCCTAGCTTATCTAGCTAAACTGTCAGCCTCCCCCACCACATTCCTTTTGACCAATGCAAACTGATATCCATTGTATTCCGCCATGGTCCTTATATCATTAACTACAATAGCTATAGAAGCCCTATCATGCTTCTTCAAGGCCCCATATAACTCATCATTATCACCTACAAAGGTGACACTTTTATATCCTAAAGCTTGCAAAGATTGCACAGCTTGTAACAAAGCCAACGCCTCTGCATGAAGTACAGTAGGAGTAGAAGCCATCACATCACTTCCTTTCAGCAGATGGATGCCTTGTTTTGCATATAAGGACCACCCAAAACCTGCCTTCTGATCAGGAGAGACCCATGATGCATCTACCATACAGTAATAACTCATATTGGTGCAAAGTACCTGTTGCAAATCCAACTTTTGCTGCTTATCCTCTTCATGCCTCCACTTCATGCCTTCCTTAAGGTATGTATAAGCTTCTGACCATCTTCTCTGGTCCATTAAAGCCATGTTAATAACATGTGTGATATGCTCCTTCCTATTGTTGAAAAGCAGAGCATTTCGCATTTTCCAAATCCGCCAACCCAAAAATAATGAAAGATTCTCTCCCTTCTTTGCATGATTAATGACCCCTTTTATATTCTGCAACAAAGAACCCTCCTTGACATCTTCCTTGGAGTACATAATCATTGGTGCCAATTCCCAAATCTCCCATGTTACCCTGCACTGAAACATCATATGATTCTCTGACTCCTCATGATCTCCACATAATTGACACGTAGCTTCAACTCTTAAACCCCTTTTGATTAAATTTTCTGCTACAGATAACGCATTATGACTCAATCTCCACCAAAATAACTTAATCTTGGGAGGGATGTTAAGACTCCAAATCTGCCTAGCCACCTCTTTTACCTCAGGGTCAATTACACATGGTTGTATACTTCCTATTCCTTGTTCCCTACTAGACTCTTTGAGCACCTTATAACCTGGTCTGACTGAATATTCACCATTCTTAGCATATGTCAAGGTGAGAAGATCTTTTCCTGCTGTAACACTCGGCCTGATCTTTCAAATAAGCTGAATATCCGAATGATGAACCAACTCCCTCAATTTATTTTCATCCCATTCAGTCCCTCCATTGCACAGAAGTTCACTAACATCCATATTTGGCCTACTAAGTGATCCTGGGCCAGTGGGAGCTTTAACAGGTATTGCATGAAGCCAATTATCCTCCCAAACCTTAATCTGTCTACCATTTCCTACTTCCCATCTTGTTCTTCTTCGAATAAGATCCTGTGCTTGAATAATGCTTCTCTAAGCATAACTCGAAGTAGTATAAGACTTGGCTGAGAGGAAATTAGTTTTCCTAAAATATTTGGCTTTGAACACTCTGGCCATTAGGGAGGTACTATTATTCATAAGCCTCCAAGCCTACTTAGCTAATAAGGCTATATTAAAAGCCTCTAAATCTCTGATTCCAATACCCCCCTCATGCTTAGTCTCAGTAATCTTATTCCAAGCCACCCAAGGAATTTTATGATGATCTTTAACAGCAGACCACAAAAATTTTCTCATAGATGCATTAATCTCCTGTATCAACCCTTTAGGTAACTTGAAACAAGACATTGTGTACGTAGGCAAGGCTGTTATAACGGATTTAAGGTGAACCTCCTTACCAGCCTGAGAAAGAAATCGGGTATACCAAGCCATCATCTTATTACAGACTCTTTGTTTTATATAACTGAACACTTCATTTCTTTTCCTTCCAATGTGCTCAGGCAAACCCAAATACCTTCCAAAACCACCTATCTTCTTAATCCTTGTCATATGAATGATTTGATTCTGCACACTTGATGGCGTTCCTTTACTAAATGTAACCGCTGATTTAGCATAGTTCATCTCCTGACCTGATCCTCTGTGGTAAGTTTGCAGAACATTGAGAATGTTTTCACATTCACTAATATTTGCCTTGCAGAAAAGCAGAGAATCATTTGGAAAAAACAAATGGGATATACTTGGACCTCCCCTGGAAGCTTTATATCCATGAATAGCTTGTTGTTGAATTCTGCCCTTAATCAACTGTGAAAGTCCTTCCGTACATATCATGTAAAGATATGGTGAAATCGGATCCCCCTGCCTAATTCCTCTATAAGGAGTGATTTTTCCAAAAGGACTCCCATTAATAAGAACCGAATAGGTAGTTGAACTCAAACAGTTCATAATCCATGCTCTCTATTTATCATTAAATCCCATTCTGAGCATTACCTGATCTAAAAATTTCCACTCCACTTTATCAAAAGCCTTGGAAATATCCAACTTAACTGCCATGTAATCCTCCTTTAACTTTTTGTATGTAATGAATGGAGTAATTCATGTGCAATGAGCACATTATCCGTAATCAGCCTTCCAGGAATAAAAGCAGATTGATTATCAGAGATGATCTGATTAAGACACTTCTTGAGTCTATCTGCTAATATCTTGGTAATAATCTTATATGCTACATAACTAAGGCTGATCGGTTTATAATCTTTAACTAATACAGGGTTCTCTATCTTTGGGATTAAGCAAATGTGCGTATGACAGATGTTAGGGTCTAAATAGTTGTTTTAAAAGAAGAGATTAACATAAGAGCACACACTTGTCTTAATTGCTTCCCAATGCTGCTTGTAAAAGCCAGCATTCATCCCATCAGGACCAAGTGCTTTATCCGAATTGATAGAGAAAACCACCTTTCGAATCTCCTCTTTTTTAGGGAGACATGTTAAAGATTCATTCATAGCTGTCGTGACTGTATGTGGAATACCCTGAAGGAGCTCTTGAGGAATTACACTATTATTTGATGTGTAAAGATTTGTGTAATACCTCTCAATTTCCTTCTGAATGTACTCAGCTTTAGTAAGCACATAACCTGTTTCATCTTGGAGAACTTGAATTCTATTATACGCTCTGCGCTGCTTAGTCTTTTAATGGAAATATCTAGTATTTCTATCACCCACCTGGAGCCACAACACTCTACTCTTTGTTCTCCAAAACTCTTCTTCCAACTGATACTCCCTCTGCAATTTAGTCTTCAAGTCATTTAGACAATCATAATCCAGGTGTGGAGCATCATAGGCAGCATGAATTTTCCTTTTCAACTCCTCTATGTTCTTTTGAGAATTAAGCTTTTGCTTACTATTCCAATGAGCCAGAGCCATCCGACATTTATCTATAACTCTGTTAATGTTGTATGGAGATGTACCTAGCAATTCCTTATTCCAGACATGATCCACTAGCTTCTTAACTTCCTCATTTTGCCTCCAGCTATTGTCATATCTAAAGAGTCTTAGGAATTTCTTTGATTGTTTCTCCGTACGTACTAATATAGGCCTATGATCAGACCCATTCCATGGGAATAATTGAACAAAAGTATCAGGATACATGGATGTCCAATGGGAATTAGCTAAGGCTCTATCAATCTTGGACTTAATAGTATAGGATTTCCTAGTTCCAGTCCAAGTATATTGACCACCCACCATTCTTAGATCCTTAAGACCACATGTATTTAACATATTTCTAAAAAGGGTAAAAGTATTCTCTGACCTGAGAGGACCTCCCATTTTCTCCGTATTATCTTTGATTTCATTGAAATCCCCCATCACCATTCTTGCTCTGTCTTGATATACTCCTGCCTCACCAAAATAAATCATCCGATTCCACATTTCTTTCCTATACTTTACATTCGGGTGCCCATATATATATGTCAAACAAAATCTGTTAACCCCATCAGTTATCAACATATCCGTAGCATACAGGGTAGGTTCTTCCAAAAATTCTAATTTAACATGAGGATCCCAACATATTACCATGCCACCTCCCGTACCTATAGGATTAACTACAACCGAATTTCCATATCCTAGATCCTTACATAAACTATTTACAAACTCTTCCCCATTCTTAGTTTCTACTATTAGCATGATATCTGGTTTCACAGCTCTCCTAATGTCCATAAGATTTGGAATTGTCAGAGGGCTCCCCAATCCTTGACAATTCCAATGAAGGATCTTCATTTCTCCCTTGTCAGATTTAAGGATCCAACTGAGCTCAAGAAGTGTGATTCTGATGCAGCGTAACATTAGGATAATTACCATTTATTTGTATATTAATTATGTTAATGTTTATCTTTTAGGGAATCTAGAATATTCCATAGCTTTCCTCGGGTTTTCTATGCTTTATTATAAATAAGCCGTTTAGGCCTCCTTTGTATGGAGTTTATGATTTAATTAATAGAAAGCTTTGCTTTTGAGGGAGATTATTCTCTATCCCTTGTTCTTGATTCGATTAAGTTCATCAGACAAGAAGCAACTCCCAAGAGAGGATTCATTAAATCCCTTGGTTGAGCTGGCAGGTCCCAAGCGAGGATTCATTAAATCCCTTGGTTGAGCTGGCAGGTCCCAAGCGAGGATTCTCTTGAATCCCTTGGTTGAGCTGTTTATCGTTACTTCTGCTCCATCAGTTGGTATCAGAGCTGCGTCTCTTTGATTTTTCAATCGAAGAACGATTCTGGTGATCATGGTGAGTGATAGTAACATCTATCATTTCGAGGACGAAAGTCCTTTTGTCGAGAGAGAAGAGATCCATGAGATCTACAAAGAGATTCATGGTGATCCTATATTTGATGTTTATGAAGATGATGTCGTTATCGACTTTGTCTTCGAAGATGATTCCTCGATAATCTGGTTAGTGCAAATTCGGGGCGGAATCAGATCTGTGCAAAATCAAAGTTGAATTCGTTCTGTGCAAAAATCGTGTAGATTAGGGTTTTTGAAAAATCTCTGCAGAATCAAGTTCGTGCAAAATCCGTGCAAAAATCGAATTCTGCAAATCTGGTCCTGAACAAGAATCCTTTGAAGAGGGGATATGAAGATATGTTGAAGAAGTCATATTTGGTGCCAAGAACGCGATTGAAGATTCGAGGACGAATCTTTCTTGGCAGACGAGACCTTATGCAACGTAACATTATGATAATTACCATTTATTTGTATATTAATTATGTTAATGTTTATCTTTTAGGGAATCTAGAATATTTCATAGTTTTCCTCGGGTTTTCTATGCTTTATTATAAATAAGCCGTTTAGGCCTCCTTTGTATGGAGTTTATGATTTAATTAATAGAAAGATTTGCTTTTGAGAGAGATTATTCTCTATCCGTTGTTCTTGATTCGATTAAGTTCATCAGACAAGAAGCAGGTCCCAAGAGAGGATTCATTAAATCCCTTGGTTGAGCTGGCAGGTCCCAAGCGAGGATTCTCTTGAATCCCTTGGTTGAGCTGTTTATCGTTACTTCCGCTCCATCAGATTCTGACAGTGAAAATTTGGGAAAAGTACCTATTAGGATAGGATGTGATTTGATTTAGTGAATTTGAGCAAATTTGATCGATCGAGTCGAAGGAAAGAGTCGCCAGATCCTTCTCAAAGATGAGAGAGAACAACGAAAGAGAATTAATCCAGATTACACTGGAAAGTTGATTGATCCGGAGATCGAATTTTGGAATCCTATCTCCTCTTTGCTCGCCTATCTACCACGTGATCTACCCACTGCATATGTCGTGAAGAACATAGTTTACATTAGTAATATGAACAAAATCAATATGTTTAATAACTAAAAGACGTGTACGAAAGATTTCGTTGGATTTTTTTTTTGTTTGAATGCCATTCCATAAAAAAAAAATTAACCTACTAGACGAAAATCCAAATTAGTCTCCAAAATCTAGTGAAAGTTGAATACTTACTTGTTATTACTTTTTTTTTCGTCACTTACTTCTCATTACTTTAATCAAAATATCTGGTAGTATCCCAATTTTCACATATTTCTTGAATTTAGTATGGGGTTCGCTCAAATAATATACCTTGCTTATATTACAGGAAATTTTTTTTTGTTAAATAATGAAATCAAGGTTGGCTCGGAAGTTATATTTTGTATAAAAATATTGAATTACTATAACTGCCTCTTTTCTTTCGTTGGTTCGAGAAAGGTTGCTCCAACAAAATATCTACTCATATGAATAAACTATTTTCCTTGTTAGTTTTGATCCCATGCAAGATCGTATGACTAAAATTGTGGAACCCATGCATGTTTACAAGGAATAACGATATATATATATTTTGGTAAATATGTTAAGATTTATTACCGATTTTTTTTTTTTTTTGACAGAAGTTACAATGAAAACTAGTAGCAGAAACATAAAATAAATCTAAACAACAACAACGCGATATATATATATATATCTTATTATATAAAGGAGAGTGAGCATAATTCTAATTCACGAGATCGCGACACGTGTTAGTTAAGTAGTCGATTAGATTATAACACATGTCAATTATTTAAATATGTAAAATTTTCAATATCAAAATTGTTAATTATAAAAAAAAAAGAAGTTAAAATGGAAAAAAAACATAAAGTAATTTTACAAATTGCACAAAACATCTATAAGAATAGTTATATTATTATTTAGTTGAAAATAACTAATAAAGAGAAATTTAACAGAAAATAAAAATTAGAAAAAGAAAAATAGCAAACTATGTAATTAAAAATAAAAACAACCAAGTTTCTATTGTTATATATAGGCAGAGGTTTAACAATTAACATATTTATATTATGAGGAACACAAAATAATTGACCATGGATAAAAAAAGAACTATATCAAGAAGAAGAAGCAAAAAAAAGAAAATTGGTTAGTGGTATTCTTTTCATGTGTAAAGTTTACGAAATATCATCATAGAAGGATCGTCTAAATATGTAAAAATGATTTAGTTATTATATCAAATAGTTTAATGATTCAAACCATATTTACATATATCAAACGTATATACTTTATTGATTTCCAAATTCTTCAAATTATATATGTAATTAAAAATAGAATCGACCATGTTTCTATCATTATATTTAGGCAAAGGTTTAACATATGTTATACTTATGACGAACACAAAATAATTGATTATTGATAAATGATAAACGGAGAACTATATCAAGAAGAATAAGCAAAAATAAAAAAATTGGTTAGTAGAATTTTTTTCATTTTTAAAGTTTACAAAATATCATCGAAAAAGATTTTCAAAACATAAAAATGATTTAGTTTGCGACCAAAAAAATTAATATAAAAATGATTTAGATATTATATAAAATAGTTTGATGATTCAAACCATATTTTACATATACAGTATCATGCATATATACTTTATTGATTTCCAAATTCTTCAAATCATATGAGATATGAGACTATGTTTTTTCAAATTACATATAAACCTATAACGTTAATCACTACATTATCTAATTGGGGTTTCAATTTAAAATATAGTATACTTCTCCTCCAAACATTCTTTAAACATAACTATTTACTATAAATCAAATAATCCTCGCATCAGGAGGGTCTTATTATAGTATTATATAGAAGAGCGTGCGCAAAATTGAAACTCACGAGATCGCGACACGTGTTAAGTAGTCGATTAGATTCTAAAACATGTCAATGATTTTAATATGTAAGTTTTTCAATATCAATATGGTTAGTTACCCAAAAAGGAAGAAGTTAAAATGGAAAATAAAAGAAGAATAAAGTAATTTGACAAATTGCATAAAACCTCTACACTAATAATTATATGAAGAGAAATTTAACATAAAACAAAAATTAGGAAAAGGAAAAGAGCAAACTATATAATTAAAAATAGAAACGACCATGTTTCTATCGTTATATATAGGCAAAGATTTAACATATGTTATACTTATGACGAACACAAAATAATTGACCATGGATAAAAGTAAAAATAGGTCAAGGAGTAAAAGCAAAGATAAAGAAAATTTGGTTAGTTGTATGTTTTAACATGTTTAAAGTTTAGGAAATATCATCAAAGAAGGATCGTCAAAACATGCAAAAATGATTTAGTTGTTATATCAAATAGTTTAATGATTTAAACCATATTTACATTTATCAAACATATATACTTTATTAGTTGTAATATTAAATATTTTAACATGTATATATACTTTATTGATTTTCTAATTATTCAAATTATATGAGATATAAGACTATACTTTTTCAAATTACATATGGACCTATAAATTTAATCACTGATTATCTAAGTTAGGGTTTGAATTAAGAATATAGTATGATTTTTTCTAAAACATTCTTTAACCATATCTATTTACAATAAATCAAATAATCTTGCATCGCGAGGGTTTTAATCTAGTATATATATATTTGAAGCTGAAACCGGGAATTGTATGAGAAAAACCAAGAAGATGCAGGGCCGTCCCTGAGATTGCGGGGGCCCGATGCAAATTTTGGTAGTTTTAGTATGATTTACAAAATTTGGGGGCCTTTTTCTTAAAAATAATAATTTTTGGAGGTTTTTTTTAACACTAAAAATCCGGAAAAAAATGTGGGCCCAATGCGACCGCCTGTCTCGCCTCCCTTCAGGAACGGCCCTGAGAAGATGTATCAGTTTTTGTCTCCAGCAATATGATTGAAACATAGTATACATGCTATTAGCAAATAATGGGTTTGGATTTAGACTTTAGAGAGACTGAGATCAAAATTAAGTCCAGAATTTCTGATTTAAGAAAATGTAATGCGAGGTCCATATGCAAACACGTAATGCAAAGAAATAGAATAAAAACAAGTCTCGAAGAAAATCAAATGGCTTTCGTGTGGGCGAAAGAAACGTACGGTAACATATTTGACCTCCCGTAAGCATTATCTTTTACGTCTATAAATGGTCCGACGACTATATAGCCTATATGTTAATTTAACATCTAATTATAGGGCATTTGCAGAATCCTTTTATTCTTTTATTTAAGGCATAGAACATGTACATAACCTTTGTACTACGATTACCATCTTTTTTATTCATGGAGATCGATTACAAACATCTAAATTACGAATCACACTACATATGTATTTAAAATTTTCACAAGCACATGTCTACATAGGTCAATCACCAGCTCACCACTCACCAGTATATTATCAGTGTGAATATAGAAATAAAGACAGCTGTTGAAGAATATTCTCCTTTTATAAAAAAGATCAGAATACACTTATCACCAATTTAAATTTTATTGTAAAATCTTTAACTTGATAGTGATTATAATATCGCAGAAAACTTATAAATTGAGAATGAGAACGAGAACTAAAGTAACATGAGGCAGTAGCCACTTCGGTTAAATAATGCGATAAATTGTTTCAAATAGTTATATATATGCAGCTAATAAGGACAACCCTAAAATGGGTTTGAGCAAAATTCTGATGACATCAATGGTTTAACAATCTATATTGTTAGACCAAATCAGCTTTTCTACAAATGATAAATATTAAAACTATACGGTAACGATGGTCTATATAAAAAGACGGAAACGATATGCTAATACAAATTAATATATAAAAATATTTTTGCTCGTTTTTTTTAAATGTTCTTCGGCCTTGTTTTAAATCTTGATTTGCCAACAAATTAAGATGATAATTCCTTCAAAACAAATCATAATTAACATTGTTTAATAAGATAGGAGTAGCACGTTGGAGGACCACATCGAAGGTCCAAAAGAGAGAGCCGGACATTATTAAAGTATCCCATGGACACGGGAACATGGTTTGTGTCTCCGAACCATACATTTATTGTTATAACTAAGTTTCATTTATTGTGTCTTTTAATGTGTGCCATATAGATTGAATTGGCGTCCAGATTCAAGTGCAGGAGAGATAGCTGAATAATTGCTTATATCATATGTTTGGTTACTGACGAGACCCTAATGTTGATAATTCTTCAATATTCTGGTTATGAATGAGTTTCATACATATTCGATGAAACCATTCTTAAGAAACTTTAAAATAATTATGTTAAGTATGTGGAGTGAGTCAGCATAAGCCGGGAGAATTTTGTCTTCTTTCTTATGAATAATTAAGCGGTGACTAAATGTCATGTTTTTAAAAATATCATATACTATAGTTTATAGTGTTAATATAATATACAAAACTGCCTGACCAAAAAAAACTAATAATATACAGTGCCCATTCCGAGCGAGCCGCGAAAAAAGTTTAAAACAGACAGGGAACGCGTCAAGGAAATCTCGGACGTTTTGTAGCAACTACAGATCGCGGAAGCCGCCGAAAAGGAAGGAGCGGGTCCGACATGCAAACCCTACATATCGGTTTGCATTGACGACGAGTTCCCGGAGAAGTGTGTGGAGATTGGCGCAACGCTAGATGAAGCCGTCAGGCTCGAACTCGTCGAATTCCTTAAAAGGAACGTAGGCACTTTCGCGTGGGCCGCCGAGGATATGCTCGGGATCGATATCGACATCATCAGTCACGAGTTGAATGTCGATACGACCTTCAAACCCATAAAACAGAAGCGAAGGCGACTCGGACCGGACAGAGCTCAAGCAGTGAACGACGAAGTAGAAAGACTCTGGTGAGCCAGTTCGATTGCTGAGGTCAGATATCCAGATTGGCTCGCTAATCCAGTCGTCGTGAAGAAGAAGAATGGCAAATGGCGAGTCTGTGTGGATTTCACGGATTTGAACAAGTCATGCCCAAAAGACAGTTTCCCTCTTCCTCATATCGAACGCCTCGTCGTGGCGACATCTGGGAACCGGCTGTTATCATTTATGGATGCTTTCTCTGGCTACAATCAAATTTTTATGCACCCCGGCGATCGCGATAAAACATCTTTTATTACAGATCGCGGGATCTATTGCTACAAGGTCATGCCTTTCGGCCTTAAACACGCTGGGACTACTTATCAACGATTGGTGAACAGGATGTTCGAAGGCCTCCTCGGCAAGACAATGGAGGTCTACATAGACGATATGCTCGTCAAATCGCTCGAGGAAAAAGACCAAGTCGGCCACCTCGCAGAATGCTTTGCGCTACTAAACAAGTATAACATGAAGCTCAATCCGGCTAAGTGTCGTTTTGGCGTGACATCAGGCGAGTTCCTCGGCTATATGGTAACTCGTCGCGGGATCGAGGCAAATCCATGCGCTCATCCGGATGACCTCGCCTAAAACGAAAAGGGAAGTCCAACGATTGACAGGAAGAATCGCAGCATTGAACAGATTCATCTCGCGCTCTACTGACAAATGCTTGCCTTTTTGTGAAATGCTTAAGGATAAAAAGGGGCCAGCTCGACAGGCATTTGAGTGGACAGAAAAATGCGAAGAAGCCTTCCAGAAGTTGAAGTAATATCTCGCGACTCCACCTGTTTTGACCAAACCCATAGCTGGCGAACCGCTCTACCTTTACATTGCGCTGTCCGCCTCGGCAGTCAGTGGAGTTCTAATTCGCGAAGACGGCACCGAGCAGAAGCTCGCTTTCTACGTCAGTAAATCTTTAACCGATGCGGAAACAAGATATCCTCTGACAGAGAAATTAGCACTCGCGGTTATTACGTCGGCTCGCAAATTCCGACCTTATTTCCAATCGCACTCGATCG
The DNA here is from genome assembly GCA_963576765.1 of Draba incana. Classification (NCBI taxonomy): domain Eukaryota; kingdom Viridiplantae; phylum Streptophyta; class Magnoliopsida; order Brassicales; family Brassicaceae; genus Draba; species Draba incana. The sequence continues at coordinate 103,449 of OY755205.1, read as the reverse complement.
TGGTTCTCAGTACCTTTCCACTACGAGCTGTTCTCCACAACCCAACTCAGACTGGGCGACTCGCCAAGTGGGCCATCGAATTAGGCGAGTTCGATATTGAGTATCGAAGTAGGACGATAATCAAGGCACAAGTGTAGGCCGATTTTCTAATCGAACTACCGGAGGCAGCGGCCTCGTCAGAAAGCGAAAATAACGACTCGTCATTTAAACACGGATCGGGAGTAGGCATTTGACTGTCGTCACCTGACGGAGAATCTCTGGAACAGTCATTCCACCTTGGGTCTTCGAGCATCGAACAATGAGGCAGAATACGAGGCCTTACTCGCGGGTCTTCGATTGGCTAAAGCTCTTAAGATGACAAGGATAGAAGCCTTTTGCGACTCGCAGCTCATCGTGAATCAGTTCAACGGCGAGTACGTAACAAAAGACGAACGCATGGAGGCATACCTCGCACTCGTCAAGACATTAACGGCGAGTTTCAAATTTTTTACCTTAACAAAAATTCTAAGGGCAGAGAACTCGCAAGCAGATGCCCTCGCTTCACTCGGCTCGTCGGCGTAGCCCGGCAAAGATCTTCAAAGAATCGTCCAGGTTGAGTTCATCGAGAAACCAAGTATCAAACTGGCCAGGGAAGTCCACGTACTGACGAGATCTCAAGCCGCGAAGCGGAAGGTGGATCTTAACAACGGCTCGCCCATTCGCTTCGCGACAGACCTGATGGATCACAACCAAACCAAGGATGTTATCGAACCGGTTCCGATGGATTTCGGCCAGTTTGACGCAGTCGGGGCAGACGAAACAACGGATGTGATGGCAGAAAAGAACTGGCTGGACCCGGGCAATACGAATTTTAACCGTGGTCTTTTCCCCGAACAGCTCGAAGAATTGCCAGAGGATGCTTACCCGTTTAGCGAGGAGCCGCCACCAGCGCACGAAATCGTCGATATTCCCATTGACAACGAGACCACAGTCTATGGTTGTGATACTAAGTGGATGGCTGACATTCGCGGATATCTTGCAGACGTCGAGGTGCCAAAATACAAATGGTCGGCTCACAAGCTAAAGGCGCAGTCATCGCGTTTCATTATGTTCCACGGGGAAGTCTTCAAGTGGCGACTGTCTGGAACACTCCTCGTCTGCGTCGAAGGTTAAGCAGCTCGCAAGATAATGCACGATGTTCATGGTGGATCCTGCGGGAACCATTCGGGAGGTCGCTCACTCACCATTCGAATTAAACGACATGGATATTTCTGGCCAACAATGATAAAAGACTGCGAGCTGTTCGCGGCAAAATGCGAGAAATGTCAACGCCATGGTCCTTTCATCCGTCTACCTACAGAGTTTCTGAGTTCGGTCACCTCGCCTTATACCTTCATGAGGTGGGTGATGGACATCGTCAGACCGCTCCATCCATCTCGGCAGAATCGATATCTATTAGTCCTCACGGACTATTTTTCCAAGTGGGTTGAGGCGGAAGCATTTGGATCGATCAAGGACAAGCATGTCGAAAACTTCGTCTGGAAGAATATCATTTGTCGACACGGTGTGCCCTACTAAATAGTGACTGACAACGGTTCGCAGTTCATCTCCAAGCGGTTTGAACTTTTCTGCGATAAGTGGAAGATCAGAGTCAGCAAGTCGACACCTCGCTGCCCACAAGGCGACAGTCAGGCGGAGGCGTCGAACAAAATACTTATTCACGGGCTAAAGACTCGACTCGATGCTAAGAAGGGTCATTGGGCTGATGAACTCGAAGGCGTTTTCTGGTCCTATCGAACCATACCTCATCGTTCTACGGGCGAGACACCTTTCGTCCTCGTCTACGGAACAGAGTGTGTAATTCCTCCCGAGGTCCATTTCCCAGGAGTTCGCCGACGATTACTTCTAGAACAGGAAGGTCTCAATCATCTCCTCAAGCTCGACGAACTTGACCTTATCAACGAAAGGCGCGACCAAGCTCTTATAAAGATGACCAAATATCAAATTTCGGCGGCCAAATATTACAACTCTAAAGTACAAGTTCGGCGTTTCTACGAAGGAGACCTCGTCCTTCGCGGTGTTTTTCAGAATACGGCCGAGATGAATGCCGGCAAGCTCGGTGCTCACTGGGAAGGACCTTACCAGATCACGAAGGTGGTTCGTCCAGGCGTCTATGAAATCGCTAAAATGAAAGGAGAGATGATACCGCGTTCCTGGAATGCGCGACATCTAAAGAAGTACTACTGCTAAAAGTACTAAGTCATTTGACTTGAACTACGGTGCGACTTGATCCCTTCACAAGTTACGTAGGCAGCTCGTTTTCGAACGAGTTCAGTTGCCCCCCTATTCGAAAAAAGGGGGGGGGGGTGGGTCCGTATATCCATACTCCCAAACCCGGTGTAATAAACTAAGGTTGTTAAGACTCGATAAACTCGCAAACGACTTAACTGTCTACACGCGATTCGATCAACTCGCAAACGACTTAAAAGTCTACACGCGACTCGATCAACTCGTAAATGACTTAAATGTCTACACGCGACTCGATCAACTTGCAAACAACTTAAATGTCTATACGCAACTCGATCAACTCGTAAATGACTTAAAAGTCTACACACGACAGTTTATTACAACTCGATCAACTCGCAAACGACTTAAATGCCTACACGCGACTCGATCAACTCGCAAACGACTTAAAAGTCTACACGCGATAGTTTATTACAACTCGATCAACTCGCAAACGACTTAACTGTCTACACGCGATTCGATCAACTCGAAAACGACTTAACTGTCTACACGCGATTCGATCAACTCGCAAACGACTTAACTGTCTACACGCGATTCGATCAACTCGAAAACGACTTAACTATCTACACGAGATTCGATCAACTCGCAAACGACTTAACTGTCTACACGCGACTCAATCTACTCGCAAATGACTTAACTGACTACACGCGGCTCGATCAACTCGCAAACGACTTAACTGTCTACACGCGACTCGATCAACTCGCAAATGACATAAAAGTCTACACGCGACTCGATCAACCCGCAAACGACTTAAATGTCTACACGCGACTCGATCAATTCGCAAACGACTTAAAAGTCTACAAGCGACAGTTTATTACAACTCGATCAACTCGAAAACGACTTAACTGCCTACACGCGATTCGATCAACTCGCAAACGACTTAACTGTCTACACGTGATTCGATCAACTCGCAAATGACTTAAATGTCTACACGCGACACGATCAACTCGCAAACGACTTAAAAGTCTACAAGGGACAGTTTATTACAACTCGATCAACTCGCAAACGACTTAACTGCCTACACGCGATTCGATCAACTCGCAAACGACTTAACTGTCTACACGCGATTCGATCAACTCGCAAACGACTTAACTGTCTACACGTAACTCGATCTACTCGCAAATGACTTAACTGCCTACACGCGACTCGATCAACTCGCAAATGACTTAACTGTCTACAGGCGACTCGATCAACTCGCAAACGACATAAAAGTCTACACGCGACTTGATCAGCTCGCAAACGACTTAAATGTCCACACATGACTCGATCAAGTCGCAAACGACTTAAATGTCTACACGTGACTCGATCAGCTTGCAAACGACTTAAATGTCTACAAGCGACTCAATCAACTCGCAAACGACTTAAATGTCTACACACGACTCGATCTACTCGCAAACGACTTAACTGTCTACACACGACTCGATCAACTCGCAAACGACATAAAAGTCTACACGCGACTCGATCAGCTCGCAAACGACATAAAAGTCTACACGCGACTCGATCAGCTCGCAAACGACTTAAATGTCTACACGCGACTCGATAAACTCGCAAACGACTTAACTGTCTACACGCGACTCGATCAACTCGCAAACAACTTAACTGTCTACACGCGACTCGATCAACTCGCAAACGACTTAGTTGTCTAAACGCGAAAGCTCGCAAACGACTTAATCGTCTAAAACGCAACAATCGGTAAATGACTTAATCGTCTAACCGCGACTTCAATGTCGACTCGTCGTCATTACTGACCATAATGACGATCTAAAACACTTCATCGCGAAGTTTACCTATACATCCAAAGTGGATAAAGCGCGCTATATAAATTTAGAGTTCATCACTGGAGCGGATGTATTCAGTGGAATACGACTGTAAACCAGGGTGTTCGTCTCGCAAACCCAGTTATACTTAACACTGGTCGAACTTGGCAAATATAATCGGGTCAGAGATTATTATAGGGTAGGAGATTATGTGGAATTCATCTATACTCCCAAATTTGTTTAAAGTAACGAACTATAACAGGCCTAGCTGACGAGCTATAACAGGCCTCGCCAATAAACGGCAAATCTTAAAACATTTATGATTTCGCATGAAAGCATTCATTAAAATTTATGTTCGACCAACTAGGCATGAAAAAATGTCAGGTTGGATAAAGCCGTCCAGGCCCATTAAAAGCCCAACACTGTTTGTCCAAACCGACTTGTATTCTCTATAAATAAGCATGTACCCCCCTCATTTGAGGGGATCCGAAATTCTGAGTTGTAATAAGACAAAAACAGCTTTTTCAGCTAATTAATAAGAACAGCTCAAGAACCCTAAATCTCTTTCATTCTGAGTATTTGAAAACCTAAAGAAGCTCTATTTCGAAGAATCTTCACAAATTCTATTGTGTGAAAATCCAGCACGCACACTATCAAATACAGAAAACCAAAATTCACATAAATATAAGAAAAGATGAAAAAACACAAAAAATATAACGATCTATATGGTAGCTATACAAAGTTTGAAATCAAACCGATGCCATTTTTAATATCTTATAGAGAATCGGACAAAAACAAAAGACAAACATATTGAATGTTTCCCATATTGGTTGGCCAAAACATTATCTCTATCATTCTTGGAAAAATACCAAACTATGTGACTTTGTGAGGAAGTGAAACAAACTTTCGTTAACACTTGACGCCAAGTCTTGCTTTCAAATGAAATTATTCTAGATAAAATGGAATAATCAATGCTGAGGTTTGATCAGAGATCGATCCAATGGACTCACAATGTTCTTTACGGAACACTTGATCATATCCATAAGCCTCGACAACCGCAGCAGCAAGCTTGGGATATGTTTTGATGATCAGTGATTGCATCAAGCTATATATCTAAATCCCACATGTACCAGTACATGCAATGCATATTCTTTGTATCCCAAATTCCACTAGCTTCGAGACATTTAGCTGCTTCATCAAACATTTCACCAAGAACTTAGAATTCCAAGGTTGAATGTAATAATGCAGTCGAAAGTATGCAATTAGATTGTTTAGCAAAAAAAAAAAAAAAAGTATGCAATTAGAGGACACCAAAAAGTTAGTATAACATACTTGACTAAAAAACAGATATTGGAGAATTAATTGTCCAGACAAAATTATAGTCCATGAAAAGCCCAATTAATGCTTACTTTACTATTCATCCATTCATTAAAGTTGCCCAAGCTCAATTGTTCTTGTAAATTTGGCCTTCAGGCTGAGTTATTAATCTCATAAGAAAGCCCATGTTTTATTTAATTAGCCCGTATATTGAACTTGGCTTGTGTATTTTGTTGACATCATTTTCTCTTGGCAGTATATAGTATACACTATACGATTTGTTTTATCAAAATTATTCAGCCTAATGTATGTTTTAGATAAAGCTTCAGCCTCATGTAGGTTTACGTCAAAGAAAAAGAGATTTTTTTTTTTTATGACAAAAAAAGAGTTAAGACTTTTGACAAAAAAAAAAAAAAAACTAAGAAAATTCATATAAATCGGGAAGAAATAGACAAAATAGTTGACCTTTTATTTTTGTAATTGATACACAGAGTTTTAACCCTATAAAATCTACTGCAAGTGCACAGCAAACGAAGTAGTGATTTAGGGATCGAATCCTCAAGGACCAATGGCTTACGCAACAAATTATAGATTATTAAACTAAGCTAAGCAGGAACAAAGATGGGTGATTATTATTAAATTAAAATAACGAGAAAGTGAATAAAAACGATGTAAATTCAGATAATTAAAAGCGTTAGGTAATAGGGAATTCTCAGGAAATCACAATCATGAACCAGACAACTATTCAGATTCTAATATGCATGCATCTTAAACTCAAAACACGATTATAAATTGCTCCACTTCCGAGATAACAACTACTTTTCCTAGAGATCCGAGTGCCTAAACTTCCGTTTGGTCACGGCTATCCTAGACAAGCATTAATGTTCAAGTTTGATCAGTTCATAATACTCTATAACTAAACTTCCGCTTGTTATAACGCATTACTCATCAACAGTAGTTCTAGCAATACACAAGCTTTCGGAATGTGTATCAACCTAAGATCTAGTGATTAAATGGCCAGTTCAATTTTTAGCATTATGCCTAACAGTGATGAAGATGGTAATTGATAAGCAACCTATTTGTGTCTGATTCAATCTGTGAAATCCATCGAAAAACCCTAAAACCTAACTAGAGATCTACTCAGACATGGGAAGCATAACAAAAGCAATTGATAAAGATGACATAATCAATAAAAGAGAAATCAAATAGGGTTCAGAAATCTTCTCCAAAAGGTGATGAGATCTTCTCCCAATACAATTGCTTCCAAGCTTTAAAAGTCTGAATAATTTCGTGCAAAAAAAGAGGTCCTTTTAAAACAATGAAACCCTATGGGTTTTTGTAGGAAATAAAACGGAAAAAGGAAAATTCCTAAAAATCTGGGAGCTGGACCGGTCGGTCCGGTTTCTAGAGCCAAAAATCTTCACGGTGTGAGTGTGGACCGACCGGTCCTTGGTGTGGACCGGTCGGTCTGATTCCCAGAGCCAAGTCTTCTATTCGTCTAAGTGTGGACCGACCGGTCTGGGCAGTGAACCGGTCGGTCCACTTTCCAGACGCTTCGGGTCTTCAAATCACGAGCTGGATCGGTCCGAGGCATACAAAATTCGGGACCGGTCGGTGTAGTGACCCATACCATTGGGGCGTTACAATTAGTCCTACAAGGAGAACGGTCGGTCCTGTCTTCAAAAATCTCCGTTTTTCACCTAAATGTTCGAATCTCCTTTCCAAATGCTCGTGGTTCCAAATCTTCGAATATGGATCTAAATATCATCTCGAAACAACTCAAAAGACTCCGAAAACTCGTTAAGAACATGGTTAGGAACATCCAAATTTACGTTATATCAGTAATCAGGATAAAACATCCATCATCCCCTCCCCTCACAAAAATACATTAGAACAGAAGAAGCTTTATGTTCCCTTGTCAAATAGCTGTGTAATAAACAAATGTATGATGTGGTTTAATAGAAAAATGCAAAATATCTATTGGAACTTTGTAGACATTATCACAATAATTATTCATATAGCAATATAATAATGTAAACCAAATTAATTAAGCGTATTAGTGAGTGCATCAAGGCATAGAGTTTGTTGGTGCATGAGTGGTGCCATCCTTGTAAGCTCTTGCTTCCCATTTTTCAATAGTTTAAAACAGATACTCATTAGTTTTACACTCTTTAAATAGGGATAAATCTTAATTTTAATTTCTAGCTAATTATTCTTCTGTTGACAAAAGAAGGTTTTTTCCTTGAAATGATAATTAAATGGAATTCATTAATTATCTTTATCTTGTTTTAAATGTGAATTTTCTTTTAATAAATACATCTTATAGTGTTACCAAACAAATAAAAAAATGTATACATCCCATAAATTGCTTAAAAGAGAAATCACTTATTTAAAAAGAAAAGGAACCTAACTTGTTAATGGGAAACATTGCAAGATGTTAAAAGATATATAATATGTACTCAATTATTCACCCAAAAGTGGAGATATAATTTATAAAACTATAATGATTAGTTATGGAGTATATATCTAATTCAATAATGTAGACGAGATCAATTCTTTGTAACAAACTTGTACCAACTGTTATGTCATGAAAATGAAGACCTTATCTTGATTTTCACATTTCTTGTATATGCATTTTTTTTATTAATCGTTGCACGACAACTGACGAGGCGTGTGTGTTTTGAATACAAATCCTTAGCCATCTCTACAAATAAACTTGGTTTAATATCGGCTAAATAGAATCAAAAGTGGAAATAGTCAATGGAAAGAAGGAATGTTTGTAATAATGAAAACTTTGTAATATAAAAAATGTAAAAATTTATGAGTTGACCACTCGTAATCCTCTTTAGGCTTCTACTAGGCGGCTTTGTCCTTACTGACTCTTTCCACTTTTGACGGCACCGTTTCTCTTAAAAATAAAAAGAAATTCAAACGCCAGCTCTGTTTATCTCTGTAACCAACTACCGCTAAACTCTTTCTTCCTTCCTTTTTCCCTTTTCCTTCGTCTCTCTTCTTCCTCCATGGCTATTACTCTCGATGTTTTTCCGGCGAGAAAACGACGGCCGTTGATCGCCGGATCTCCGAAGCTATCAGATGCGAAATTGACTCGGTCTCTGTTCCTCGCTTCTCAAGAGATTTCTTCTGTGCAGCCTCTCCGTTTCATCCTCCGGCGAAATTCTCTCTCCATCATCCGCAAAGTGAAGATACTCGCGGCGGTTTTCGAAGAGCTTCTCCGATCAGAAACGGTTTACTCTCAATCGGCTCATCTTTGCTTCGAGGAAATGCATCTCGTGATGCAGCGAATGAAGACTTTAATCGAAGATTGCTCAAGGTCTAGTAAACTATGGTTACTTTTGCAGATCGAAATCGTCGCCTTCAGTTTTCACGAACTAATCACCGATTTATCCACTGTTCTCGATATTTTACCCGTGAACGATTTCAATCTCAGTGACGACGTCCAAGACCTAATCGTTCTTCTCAGAAAGCAATGCTCCGATTCGATTCAGTTCGTCGATCCTCGCGACGATGATCTTCGTCGGAAAGTAACCGACACAATCGACGGAATCAAGCATCAGATCTCCCCAGATCAGTCGAGGCTGATCGAGATTTTCAACGATTTAGGTTTTCCAGATTCGGCTAGCTTGACGGAAGAAATTCAGAGATTGGAGGATGAAACTCAGGATCAGATCGACGAGAGATCTAAATCCGCACTCGCGTCTCTTATCGGACTCGTGCGTTACACAAAGTGCGTTCTATACGGTCCCTCGACGCCTTCACCGCCTCCGGATTTCCGCCGCTACACTTCTCTATCGGACGCAAACATCCCGGCGGATTTCCGGTGTCCGATCACGCTTGAGCTGATGCGGGACCCGGTGGTTGTTTCCACCGGTCAGACTTACGATCGTGAGTCGATTGATCTTTGGATCCAATCAGGGCACAATACTTGCCCCAAAACAGGTCAAATCCTCAAGCACACAAACCTCATATCAAACCGTGCCTTGAAGAACTTGATCGTGATGTGGTGTCGCGATCAGAAGATACCGTTCGAGTTATACGGAGAAGGCGTTGGCGGAGAGCCTGCGCCGTGCAAGGAGGCGGAGGAGTTCACGAGGATGATGGTTTTGTTTTTGATCGACAAGCTCTCTCTACGTTCTGCTGTGGCAGAGTCGTCCAACGGTGTTGTTTGTGAGCTACGGGCGCTTGCAAAGTCGGACTCGGTGGCTCGAGCATGCATAGCCGAGGCTGGAGCAATACCCAAGCTCGTACGTTATCTAGGCTCGGAGTGTTCGAGCCTTCAGATAAACGCGGTCACGACGATACTCAATCTCTCTATCCTGGAACAGAACAAAACGAGGATCATGGAAACAGACGGAGCTTTAAACGGTGTCATCGAGGTTTTGCGTTTGGGTGCCACGTGGGAGGCAAAGGCAAACGCCGCCGCGACGCTATTCAGTCTGGCCGGCGTCTCCGCTTACAAAAGAAGACTAGGGAGAAAGGCTCGAGTGGTTAACGGATTAATCGACTTGGCAAAACAGGGCCCAACGAGCTCGAAAAGAGACGCCTTCGTGACCATCTTGAACCTTGCGGCGGAGAGAGAGAATGTGGGGAGGTTCGTCGAAGCTGGAGTAGTGGAGGCCGCCGGAAATGCATTCCGGGAGTTGCCGGAGGAGGCAGTGGCTGTTGTGGAGGCAGTAGTGAGGAGAGGGGGACTCATGGCGGTGTCCGCGGCGTTCAGTCTGATACGGCTGTTGGGGGAGGTAATGAGGGAAGGTGCAGACACGACGAGGGAGAGCGCGGCGGCGACACTGGTGACAATGTGTCGGAAAGGCGGGTCAGAGCTAGTGGCGGAGATGGCGGCCATTCCAGGGATAGAGAGGGTTATATGGGAGATGATAGGGACAGGAACGGCCAGGGGAGGGAGGAAGGCGGCGTCGTTGATGAGGTACTTAAGGAGGTGGGCCGCAGGAGTGGATCACAATGGAGATACACATGAGCCGGTGCCGGAGACGCAGAGCATTGTAGTGCCAACGCCGAGTAGGATTTTTAATCCCGTTTCATGATACTTGATTCTTTTTCTTACCCTTCGTTTTCTCTGTAAAGTTTAAAGGTTTCATTTTGTTTTGTCTTCCCTTTGCTATTCAAAAAGAAAGCGATTCTTTTACAAGAAAACTAAGCCCTGTAATTGTATATGTAGTTTGTGAGAAAATAATCAAAAAGATTTTCTCTTTTTGTTTTCCCCGATCTAAAATGTAAACCCAAAGCTTCAACTGTCTTATAATGTTGCTTATAACTCAAAAATGATTTATAGACTGCTAATCTTGAAAGTACAGAGAAATTAATCATGTCTTCATGTGTGTTAGTAAAGACAAAAGAAATGGCACAAGAATTCAACAGAAAAGACAGAGCAATTCCACGAGATATTACACACGAGCATGTTCCAAAAAGAATGATAATGATTGGGAATGGAACTGGTGGCAAATGGCAACAGTCTTTCCTTTTTAGAGAAGCAAACTTTTTTTTTCTTTGGTTACATTTTGGATCTTTCAAGCACAAAAATATCTTTCTCTTAACTTCTTTCTATATCCATGGTCCCCCCATTCTGCTTAGCCCTTCTCCAAATGTATGAACAGTAAAATTTTCTGCAAGAAAAGTACAAAAAAATTAATTGTTGTATTGTACGAATTTGTACAACCATCATGGCAGAAAGGATAGAGATACACAGAAAATGTAACGTATACAATATTCAGTGAAAGTGTCCGTAAAATTTTAAGATTTTTTGGTAATTTTTGGTGGTTCCAGTTTCAGAGATTGAAGAATTGGACCCTCTCGTGATATTATAATGACACGCTCTTTGGTTTTTAGTTGGGTAATAAAGGAACATGACAAAGAAGCCATTTCGTGATAAAGGAATAAATTACCGTGAACGACATGAAGGCCCATTTCTCATGATGAATTTTGTTTGTTTGTTTGTTCGTCTCTACAAGAGAGCCCAAATTATGTGGTCATAACTCATAGTCGTAGCGTGCGAAATTCAAACACGTATCAAAACAGGTCGAGGAAAGAGTGTACGAAACAGCACGTGGACGAATAGGCTTTTCTGTAAGATTTTTTGGTTGCATTCTTATTTCTGTCAAAACATATTCTTACATGAACATCACGCATTCAAAAAGAGAAAAATTACCACTTTTTTTTGTTACATTTTCGATACTACTTTATTATATCGTGATGCACGTTACAAAAGATTGTACAATTACCCACAATTAAACTAGTACTAAATATAGTAATATATACAGAAGGCTTTTTGACACTAAAAAAGATAGTAGAACACATGCATAAAATAAAATAAAAGAAAGGGTCAGTGTCAAATGTCAATGTAATTAGGGGAAATGAAAGACAAACATAATCTAACACAAAATCAATAAAAATGGAGAGAGCATCTTACCTATACCACCTCTCTTTTATTTCCTACGCATGTCGACCCCACTCTCTATCTCTCCCTTTTTATATTCTAGACTCTTCACTCTCCCACTTTTTCATCTCAAGAAGAAACCATTCACAGGAGAAAAACAAAACAAAACAAAACCCCTCTACTTGTTCTGTTTCTTAAACTCATCAAATGGGTAATTATCGGTTTAAGCTATCGGAGTTAATCCCTAACGCTTGGTTTTACAAACTCAAAGACATGAGCAAGTCAAGGAAACAACACCAGAAAAACATCACGGTGTCTCCTTCTCCCGTCAAGAAACACCACCCTCCTCCCACTCCTTCTACCACAACGGCACGCAGTCCTAGGCCTCCTCCTAGACGCTCTTCTCACCATTCAAGACCAGCCAAAACGTCACCCCCAAGAAAATCTTCCCGGCTTCGAACTCATCACCGAGCCACCGTCGACTCCAAATCCTCTGTTTCCAAGCCCGTCACTTCCACCTCCGTATCCTCCCGGTCGAACCATCTGTTAGACTTCTCCACGACTTCAAGAGATAGCACTGCCACCACCGGATTGGGTTCTTTATCGCCGGAGTTTCGTTCTGACCAAGTACTCATCCCTGATGAGTCGTTAAACAGCTCCTGGCAAAGCCCTTACAGCAGCGTAAGCTCCAACCCCGCCGCAACAACGTTTACGCCACCGCAAGAACTCGATCTCCGGCCAATCATCACCAAAAAGTCGAATAAACCCACAGCCGTGCGGAAGGCAGCGGTGAGTTCTCCGGCCGGTGGAGTGAGACTCAGGCTACGCTCGCCGCGTATCTCAACGAGGAAATCGGTGAGCAATAGCGGAAGGGGAAACGGATCTTCGCGGCGGAGCAGGGCGGTGGTGAAGGCGTCGTTGGATCCGAAGAGAGATTTCAAAGAATCAATGGAGGAAATGATCGCTGAAAACAACATAAGAGCTTCAAAGGATCTTGAAGAGCTTCTTGCTTGTTATCTTTGTCTTAATTCAGACGAGTATCATCACATTATCATCAATGTCTTTAAGCAAATATGGCTTGATCTCAGTCTTCCACCTCAGTATCCCAAATAATTCATCAATCTATTTCTTAATTAATCTCTTCTTTTGTTATAAAAGCTTATATTAACTATTTAAATATGTATGTATTGGCATAATTAAATATATAGCTCGAGTGTTGTACTTGTATGATGGTCATTCATTCAAATCAAGTACAGTAAAATTCTATCCAAATTGGTATCTTTCTTAGAATCTGACTACACGCACAAAAATGGTTTGATTGACATATATAATTAGCCGTTACTTTAAATTCAAATTAACATGGGCGGTTATTAATTATGCGTTACAGAATCTACTTTTCCCTCATGGATCAGAATTTTTTTCTTTTTTGTCAGGACGTCTCTTATGAGTCTATAACTTATAGACTATAAGTAAAACGGACTTTGTCAAATTGTCATTACTATAGTCGCATGTATTTAGTTAAGACAAAAATGATAGGAGATTAATATAGGACTACACGTTTTAATAGATTGATATATCATGGTTTTTACACAGTTTAGACCATGATATAAGTCCTTTTATATAGAGTCTTTGTAGTGTTTTGCTTGTGTTTTAGAGTCATTGCAGGTACAAGGACGTTTGGACTCAATTAGTGTTTACTGGAGCAATTTGGAGCAGAATGGAACGAGCAGTCAAAGTCGTGAAGTCGGAATGCAAAATCTGAAGCTCTGTCGAGCGACGCACTATCCCTGTCGCTCGACGCGACCAAAATGAGACAGAATAATATTTTTTGGAAAATTTCCGTTTTCGCGCCAGAAAAGCCCAGATGTTTGCAATTGGGCTCAGACGTGTTTGTATCTTATATATAGTACTTTTAAGCCATTGTTTAGGCTATGCTTTTTTTTACTTAGAGATTTTTATACTAGGGATTTATCTTTCATGTCTATGTCTGAGTAATTCCCTAGTTAGGTTTTAGGGATTTTTCAAAGGTTAATGAAGAGTTGTTGATTTATTTACTTTTGGGATTTTGCATCATATTTATATTTTTCACCTTGATTGCTTTGAATTCTGACTTAGGCCTGAATTAGATATCCTAGGTTGTTTAGTAGATGCGACAGCATTATTGAAATGCCTGAATTGAATCATAGGTGAGCAAAGATCTGATTCGCAACGACAGTTGACTTTGGATCTTTGTGAACAATCAAACCTGTTTTTATTGCTTGTTTAAATTAATATGATTTCGCAACGACATTTGGTCTTCTAGGGTTTAAGCATAGATAGTATTTGCAACGACAGTTGATTTACTTTATAATAGTGTTTTGAGTTCTAGAATTGCACTTCATCAATCTCATTAGTAAATTTATTCTTCAATTTGGATTTATTCGTGCGAATTCTCTAAGGCTTAGCGCTTCTCTTTTATTGAATTTAAAGCTTTACAATCATCATGTTTACTATTTCTGCAATCGCTTTTACTTACTTTATTCTGCTTAGCATTGTCTGAAAACTATTAATCTATTGTGCAATCTGATTCCATGTGGATTTGATACCCCAAATACTACATTCGATCTCTTAATTTGAGAAAGTATGACAAAAGGGAAATTTGACCGTATCATAGATCTGCTAGACATATGATACCGACAATCCATTAAAAACGCATCTGCGCTATTTTCAGACCTTACTTTGGATATGTGTGTGCGTGTGCATTTCTCTAGTTCACATTTATGTTTTTTTTTTTTTTTGTATGTGTAGTTTATTTTGATTTTTTTTTTTTTGACCATTAAATTAGTTTTTGTATATGTGTTTTATATGCATGCATACACCCAAGAGTGCGACAAAGAAGAAGAAAACAAAACGATTTTGCTTTTAGGCATGTAAATGCCAAAGAAAATCCAAACTTTCTATTGGGCCAATTTTATTTATTTATTTCAGTGATGGGTGACAAATGACAATAATAAATAGAAAAATAACATATAGCTACCTAGACAACAAAACAATACAGTAATAAACGGAAATAAAATACAGAAAAATCAAATAATTGTTAGTACGGATACAAATTTTGGCTACCGTAGTCTTCTTTTTTTATTTTTTTGGTCAAGACTACCTTAGTCTTCTATTTGTATCAGTTTCATGTTATTATTAGAATGTCATCATTTTACTAGCTATATACTGCAAAACTAGTCCATGAGATGCAATATATATATTTTCTAACTCTAATCTTTTCACACAATTTTTCAAAAATATATATAGTAATTTTGATGTCAAAAACATTACCACAACTAAAAATGGCCCAATTTTTTTAATAAAAAAAAGACTAACGAAAAATTATACTGTATTAAAATAAGTATATAGAAAACATCAGTTCATACAAAATACAAACAATAAAAGCTTAAGATACTGTTGTGAGTCGGAAGAAATATTTGTATACATATGTTTATACAGATTAAAGTGACTATTACACTGAAGTTCAAAGCAAGGACCCCAAAAAAGTGAAATAAAAAGGTACTCAAATCCTTCTATCTTTTTTTTGGTTTCAATATGAGACACGCACGAAAAAAAGATTCAAAAGCTTTGTCGGGCACGCGGGCCATTTTCTATACTACGACGCATTTAAAAATCACAACATAACTTCAAAACAACAAAACTGTAAAATAAAATCTTCATCAAAGAACACACCGTCGCAGTAGTACACATTTTAAGTGCGACTAAAATCAGTAAATAAAACGATTTGGGATATTAATACAATAATATTGCATGAACAATATGTACTTCTTCACTGGTAGTGGACAGTGATCTCTTCGTGTGACATACCCTACCACTATGAATTTTCAAAATCAGAGCTTGAACTTTTAAGTATAATAGAATTAATTTTGTGATTTGACTTTACACTAACATATCAACATCCAATTAATTATTATTTTTTAACCAAAACATTTCGAGGATATATCATAACTCTCTCGGGACCAAAAATCATAACAAGTTAAATTAGTCTATTTGTTACAAGTGTTTGAATTCAACATCATCCTAGTTTCTCCGTAAAGACGAAATCATACCAATCAAACTACCAACATACAAATAATTACCCATTTATTTCGTAACTAATATTATTCGGCTGCAAAATCTATGTATACTCATTTGAACATCATCACGATCTCCTTGTAAAAATAATGAAGATCAGTATTTTGGTGGAACTGCGACGTATCATAGACGCGGTTTCAATTTGGAATGATATACAAAAGTTGTTTTTATTCTATTGTCTCTCCTTAGAAGCATAATCAATTGTGAGATCGACCAAATTAGTCGCTAAGCTAATGGTACCAGATCACAACGATAAAGACTTGATATCAAACCTTTAGGAAAGCCGATAAATGAAACGAGAAAGATGGCTTGAGGGAATCTGCAACCCTCAACTACAATTTTTTCGTTCGTTCGTTGTTAACAAATTTTAGTATATAATAGCGTGAGTAGTACAAACTAGAACAAACATATATATTTTATCCACCGCATTGCACAAGTTCTATAAGAATAAACATTGTTGTGTAAAATGTAGAACAAAAATTGTCTAGTTAAAATAGTACGCAATGATCGTTATATCACCATTCGGATCTATAATTCTACATATAAACTTAGATTTGAAACTAGTATGTATACTATTAACGATATCGGATTACAACATTTTAAGAAGCAAACATAATCTTTATGAAAAATGAGAATCAAACCAAAAGCCGAATTGGACAACGTTCTTGCACGTACGATTACGATCCATGTCTCCCATTAAATCAATAATATAAATAATTAGTAGGGGGGGGGGGGGAGAGACTTGTCGGTGAGCTGCAACTGTAGACTCGGTCAACGACCATTTAACCGAACTTGCCTTCGGATCCGACATTATCACCGGAGATTCTGCGTCTTCTAACCTTGTCTCTCTGCCGTCAAATATTCAGTTTTCAACCCCCACAATATTTAATTAATATTTTGAATGAAAAAGTAGTACACTAAATCACCCCCGCAACAAACTATTACATTGATTGTATATACTATATACTAACATAAAATATGATAGATAGTACTTGGTAGTTCGTACGAACTTACTATTGGAAATTTGTTTTGCCCAAAAACTATCTAATTTTATTTTCTCAGTTAATTATATTTGTTTGAACGGTTTTATGGGCTACTTATGACACCCCCTGATGTGGTAAGTCTATAGTGTTGCACTTGCACCACTTATGAAAAACAAAATTAAAATGAAAAAAATTGGGATAAACACACAACTATATTTATATTTTGTATTGGGTTGACTGGGAAGACTTGAAATCAGTGCTCGTATAACTTTCGTAGAAATGCAATGAAGATGACTTGACAAATGAAATACTTTTTTTCTACAAATTAAGTCGTACCTAACAAACATTGCGATTGACTCATTGATCGTAATTATTGCAGAACTCTTATAAGAAATCAACTAAACGACGAGGCTAAAAACAAATATATATATATATATATATATATATATATATAATTAGCACTTTGCACGTGTGGTACACTTTGCATGTAGACCTTAAATTTTTTTAAATATTTTATTCATCACAGAATTATAATGACCATCACCATTGGAGACATTTTACCAATGTCTCACAATATAAAAATATTAAAAACACATTCTCTCTTCTTTTTACTCAACTTTATACTTTCTTTTTCATTTTTTTACTCAACTTTATACCTTTTCTTTCATCCTTTTACTCAACTTTTATTAATTTTATATTTAAACATACCCCAATTATCTCTCTCTTATGTCTTCCCCAAGACACAATCTCTCCAACTAAACCCACTATCTCCTCTCTTTACTCAACTTTTATTAATTTTATATTTCAATACACCACACTATTTCAACAAAAAACATTCTCTTTTTTCCTTTTACTCAAATTTTAATAATTTTATATTATGAGACACACCCACATTGTCTCAATGTACATGCTCTAACAAGTTTATGACATCTGATGATAAAAAAAAGGGTGATGATATGTTACATATGTATTGTATTAGAAAAAAAAACAGGTAAGGGAAGTAAAAGAGAGGATCTATTTGTGTAATAACCAACAAAAAGTCATAGCTTATAAAATAGCTAAAATTCTTAAATCTAAAAGCCGTGCCACATAGGACCAATTTAACTAGTTTATAAGTTATTAATTTTTTATGATTAACCAATTTTCCCTTAGAGAGAATTACTTTTGAAAACAAGAAACAAAAAAAGAATGGGGCATTTTGTATTGGTTGATTTATTATTACCACCATATCATTGCTGCGTCATTTGTTATATCTTTTGGGGATTTGATTCTTGTGTGAAATTATCACATATTAATATCGTGCCGTTTGGTTGTACTCAGGCTGCTTGTACTTGTACCCAAACATATACGCAGATATATGTTATGCTCAAGCCTCAAGGTGGGTTTAGGGTTGCATATACGCAGATGTGTGTGTGTTTTTTTTTTTTGTCGTCTATACGCAGATGTGTTAAGCTCCCATGCTTGAGAAATTTGAAGTGCACGTTTTTCCTTGTAGTTTTAGGTGTTAATCAAAAGGAATTAAGATTAAACACAGATCATATATAAGATTAATTGTATTTTCCGAATTGTCTCCACCGTCTACTTTCATACTTCATTATAGAAGAAACGAGTAGAATGCACGTGTCTTTCGTACGTCCATGCAAAATACTAGAAACGACGAAGACAGACGACACGAGGAACAACCTACGCTACATAACTTGGACCATTTTTTTTTAATGTTTTCTTTCTTAAATATTTGAGACCTTATTATACAATCAATGTCACAATTAGTGTTTTTGTTTCACACCCAAAGTTTTAAAACTTTCTATTCAACAGATGAATGCATATATGCAATGATGTTTCACAATGATTTGTCTAAAAAATATTAATCCATTTACCAGAAAAGTATGCCTCTTTAGCTTATACTAAATGTGAAAAAATAACTCATATCCTTTTCGGATTGGAGACTAAAACTAAATGATGTTTAAGTTACTGACATGGTTAATTAGTTTTTTTTTTGTCAACACTGACATGGTTAATTAGAATCATTCAAAAACAAAAAAATACTCTAAACAACATACGCCAGTATCTAAGCTAACACCGTATACTTGTTTGTCTTTTTCCACTACATAAAATAATAATTATTTTATTTTTCTTGTTCAGCCAACATTTTTCTGGATTAATTTGCTAGATTAAAAAAAAAAAAATTATAATACAAAATCTAACTAAAAACTCTAAATCTAATGGTTAGAAATTGGCCACATAGGTGAGTTTTGCTTAGATTTTGCATTATATATATTTTTGTGTTATAGAACTAATTATCCCAAGAAACTACATATTATGAATGGACTTTTTGCTGCTTAATCATTCAATCGTTAGTTGAACAACTCATTTATCTCTGCATTATAAACCAAAACTTACGGATTACCCCCGAATTATGATGTATGTTTATTATGAAAAGGCATGAAAACCAAGTGATGGTACATATTTGTTTAACCAACAACAGTCCTGTACTTTTCCCATGATGGAAACAAATAAACATCAAATCAACTCTTATCAGAAATATTGCGAATTCCATTCAGATCAATTATATTAGATTGACAATTAAATAACGCCCAACACACTTGCCATAAAAGACAAGATGCACACAATTGTACCAGTATGACTACTCCTCACAATAATTAATTTATCTACTAAAAAGATGCTCTTTGTGAGTAGTAGTCATACTGGTACAATTGTGTGCATCTTGTCTTTTATGGCAAGTGTGTTGGGCGTTATTTAATTGTTCTAAAAGCACCGTTTCTTTAATGTAATTTTAAGAAATACATCGTTTACACATTAATCAAAACGAACAAAGAGTAGTTCCAGACACGAATGGAACGGAATTATGGCAGTAATAAATTAGTAACACGTCATGTAATGATGGCCCATGACTTGAATGTGAAAGTGAAATCCAAATTCAATTGGCCCTAATCTGTTTCAAATCTGTTGGGCCAAATTGTCCCATTAGAGCATCTCCAACGGAGAGATTTTATGAGGCTCTGCTAATTAAAAGAAAATGAAAAAAGAGAATAAAAGAAAATTTTGCGTGAGCCGATCTCTGCTGGGAGAGACTGTCTCATGGAGCCAGCTGTCAAATTTTCACTGGATTGCTCTTTTTTTTTTTCGCCGACTCGGGGGAAAAAAAAAATTCCCGATCACTGGATCATCTTCACCGGAGATCACGACTCTTCCTCCGATAGCTTACTCGGCGCGCCGTCGATTGATTCGGTGTCCAGCTTCACTAAATCCGCCGTCGGAGGTCGTCGGAAAATTCATATTCCGATTATCTGAGCCAGGTACCGTCACGTTTCGTTCTATCTCACATTTTTTTTTGTTTCTCGATTTTTTCTGAGTTTTTATTTTTTTTGGAATCGTAGATTGTTGTTCTTCGTTTTGATCGATCATACTTGATCATGATTTGGGATTTAGTCTAGCGAATATTTTTGGTCTTCCATTGAAATCATTCGTTCCTCGTTGTTGTTTCCGCTAGTATTGGGTTCTGCATATTTGTTCTTCACGTACTGGAGAAATTGAAATCGTTGAGATCGTTTCCTCTTTGTTTTACCGGATTTTATGAGACGCGTGTTAAAGTAATCACTACTCTTAAGGATTTGTTATGGTATTGTGAAGATTCAATGATTAATGATTTTGATTGAGGATGATTAGCTTGAAATTGGATTCTCTGATGAAGGATTAGGTGAAGGAAACATGAAATCTAGTTGTAATATGAGCTGGGTTTGCTTGATTGAGTTGAAATCACTCAATAGATATAATCGAAATCTAATTATATATTGTATGTTGGTTATATAGTCTTCAAATTTCTTCTTTGAGCTTCTTATTATCGAGATCATGTTGCAGGTTAGCAAAAAATGTCTAAAAGAGCCTAAAAAATTAGTACTGGATTGTGCAGAAGAAGATGGATATGGTGTCATGGATTTTCTTCAAGTTGCAGATATTGAAGGATCATATCAAGTCATATCAAGTTGTATTGCAGAGACAGTTTCGTTGCAGTCACTTCAGAGGTCCGTTTGGAGGATCATATCAACTCTGATCGCACTGTAATTTTGTGGAGTTGTTCAGGACATTATGAACTTTGAAATCAACGGTTGGATCGACAAATGAACGGTTAGTTTGTCTGTTATTCATGTCTTTTAAAGCATGATTAATGCAGTTTTGTTCGACGTCAATGTTATTGAGTTGCAATGTTTGATCGGAAAATAAAGGGTAACAAGACTTGTGTAGTTCTATACATAATCATCTTTAACAACAACAAGCATTTAGATATCTTTATAACGGTAAGTTTTGTATTGTTGTAACTTGTAAGTTTAAAACTTTGATTGCAAATGAAATGTTTGTAGTATAGTACATATTGGTCTTGGAGTTTTCATGTATAATAAATTTGGGATTTAGGAAAGCTACTTGTATGTTGTATATCAAAAATAGAAAGTAAAAATTTATATATTTATTATATACAAATTTGATTATTATTCATTTTGCAAACATTTTACATTTTTTTTTATGAGACCGAAACCGGTCTCACCATTGGAGACAGATTTATTAAGTCTTTTACTGAGTCTCAACTAATAAACAAATATTAAAAATAATATTAAACTATGCTTTATGAGACTATATTTGTCTCACCATTGTTGATGCTCCTAGTCCTTGTAGATAATATAGTTTCAGACCAAAACAACTATTCATGATCAAGATATTTTGTTTGAACACCTTAAATCTTACTTAGTTATGCTTCATGCTTGTGTTTTCAAGCATTTTTTTTACTAGAAAATGGTGTATTCAACTTTATGTATGTTTAATTAATTAAGAAAGCCTATTATGTAGCTGATCATGTAGCTAGAGTTCAGTCTTCTAGATACATAGTGTCTTGGCTAAGTTATATTGTAATTTGTAACAAATCACTTTAATATTCCACTAAGAAATATATCCTTTAAATAATCCCACCCACTGCTAATACTCTCTTCCTTGATGCCTATCCTTTTCAACAATCTACTTTTATTCCATATAAGTTGAGTACAATTTATATAGGCCAACATGCAACGTCTTTTTTGAAGCGATTTATTTTCTAACGGGTTAAAACGAGTTAATAGTAACAGAAACAGAAACTCGATGGTATTCAATATAAATAAATAAAATTGGAATATGAATGAAACAAATAAAATATGGTTGAATCATTAAATAAGACTCAAAGAAGAAAATATCCGAATCCAAACGTGTAGTAGGACCCGAAGCTCCTCATTTGCCAAACTCACGTGTTTTAATTTTTTGTTAGTTTACCTTTATTCCACCACCATTGGAAGCCTGACCTGCCCAAATTAGACACGTCATCCTATACACGTGGCACAAGTACAGTGGTCTGTGTTTGGAGAGGGAAAAATTGTAATTGTACCCAAATGCCTCAAATCAATCTGGACCTATTGCATTCGACACACCGAACGACAAAATTACTAAAAATACATTAAATTCGGAAAAACTGTATTTTTCAGCCCATTAATTAAGCCGATATAATAACTAATCTAATACTTACATTACATAGTAATTGGTCCATATATCTTTAGGCTATAAAATTCGATGCATATATGATATTAAGAAGAAATAAACAGTGAAGAAGGAGGAGGACTATTTTAGATAAAGATATATCTAAATAATTGGAGATACTTTATTTAAATATTGTACAGAAGAAAACAAAGCGTGAGTAACTTCTTATTGGTGATGATGAAGACGTTCTAGGGGCTGTTTTCCCCGTCCAACAGCGACGTCCTTCTCTCCGTTATAAGAATAATGCTTCTTGTGGCGATGCGTTTCAACAGCTTTCCCTCAACGATATTGGGTTGTGCATTAGCAATGAAGGTTTGGAGTGTTTGAGATCTTGTTCGATTCTAATTGTTGGTGATCTTCTTTACCTTGGTTTCATTTGGCTATAGTTATCTTTGCTTGTTTCTGTTTTTGGTTTGAATTTTAGGTTTGAGTTTTGGCATTCCGCTTCTTCAAAGTGCTTTATGATACATTCGCAGATGGCTCTCAAAGTTGTATGGATTATCCGCGTTCGGGGTTTAGTTTGTTTCAACATGTTTTAGTTTGGTTTTTAGTTGCTACTTGTATGGCTCCCTTTGTTGTGGGCTTTAAGATTCCGATGTCGTACTTGTTTGACATCGACTTTCGTATCCCAAAATCGTATCTCACCCTCGTATCCCATCCTTGTATGTTACCAAGCTTAATATAATATTTCAGATGCCAAAAAAAAAAAAAAACAAAGCGTGCTTGAAAAAAGGAGAAATCAGTTCGTTCCATAGAAGGCAAGCACACAAAGGCCATTTTTTGTTGAAGCCACAATTGTCCAAGTCGGGTGGTGACCACGTGTCCGTACGCCATGTGAAGTGCACAGGGCTCGAAGCGTCTCCTTGGAAATTGAATGAATGTGGGTCGCATTAGATTTGACGAAATCCGGATTAAGCGAATATGAGTTGCCATGAGAAGGGATCTTCGGGATGTTCTCAGTTAACGATTGACCAGAGTTTGCTTGTTGATCCCAAATTGTTGTTCATTGGCTCCAAGATTGGGGAAGGTGCCCGCAGAAACAGGGACATACCGTTGGATGGCTCCTGAGGTTTTTCCTTTATCATAGCTCTGTCTACGTTGTTGTACATGATTCACATTTGTAGACTGCATCAATCAACATTATAAGGCAATGCATATGTTCATGTCCCGTGTGTAGCTGTACAGTACAGTGACGATGCGTCAAGGAGAGAAGAAGCATTACAACAACAAAGTAGATGTGTACAGCTTTGGAATCGTGCTATGGGAGCTTCTGACAAATCGGATGCCATTTAAGGGGATGTCTAATCTGCAAGCAGCCTACGCAGCAGCTTTCAAGGTCTGGTCTAACCTTCTTCTTCTTCAGGATTTTTCATGTGTGAATCAAGTTATTCTACGGAAAACCAACCTGTTGTGTTTTGAAAACATTGCAGCAAGAGAGGCCGGGAATGCCAGAGGGAATATCTCCGAATCTGGCGTTTGTTCAGATAAACTTCAAATTTTATTTTAGGCTTTGATTGGTAACATGAGTTACCATGAATTAAGATTGAGTTATGGGTGTAACTTATAGTTAACTCAAAAAACCAATCATGAATTAAAAAAAATTTTTTGAATTGGAGTTTGAATTATGATGTGTTATTGTTGATGTACAGATGAGTTACTATTTTTTATTTTTTTAATCCAATTATAAACAAAAGAACGTGAGTTTTGATTTTTTTATATTTTTTTATATATCTTTTTATGACACAAAAATATTCCAACACAATTTAGTCAAAGATTTTGTTGTATATTTATAAATTGTATTTGAATAATTCAAACAAAGTTGTATATTTAAATTATTTTAATAGTTTTCTTGCTTTTGTTTTATGAGAAAATTATTTATTTTTAAAATTTACAATATCTAAGTTATTTTTATGAGAATTTTCATGATATGCCATTTTAGGCATGTCACTTTACAGTTATGTCATCGTTTGAAAATCTTTGCAAGAATGTCATTTTTTTAATTTTACTTTTATATTTTTTCGATTTTTGGCTAACTATTTTTTTATTTAGGGTATAGTTCATGGGAGTAGAGTTTAGGGTTTAAGTTTTGAGAGAGAGAAAAAAATTAACGATTTTATTTTATTCTATAAAAGATGACATGTTTGCAATAAATTTTCATGAATGACATATTTGAAAAAAATATTTTCAAATGTGGCTTGTTTGTAATTCCACCAATTTTTATTTCATTTGATCTATTTAATTATTTAATTTCTAATAAAAATGTTAATATTACTTATTTTAAATTTAGTTGCTTTTAATAACACATACTACAACTTATACATCAAAAAAGTTACCAGTCAGTTGTATCGATAAAAACGTTAATTTATATTTTTACACCACACTCACCACATAAATCTGCAGTTTCTACCACATTATTTTACTGCAAACTTACATCGAACTACAATACTTACTGCAACTCAACTTTGGTACCACATGCTACCAAGTACCAATCAGAGCCTTAATATAACTTTGAATGAGTTATATATTATTTTTATCAACTCATAAATTTTCACATTCAAATATATTCCTTCTATTTCACTAATGTTTATCAACCATTTTAGACATTAATAATGACAAAAATATGAAAGTTAAATAAATCATTATGTCTAAAATATTTTACCCTGAATAATTGTTCTTGAAGTAATATTTATAATTTATGAGTCTTTAAATAAATTTAATATTTTTGACTCTTTAATAATTTGTAAAATTGACATACAAAGGGGGTAATTGGTTCGGCTGTAGCTGTAAAATAATTGTTGTAGAATTTTTGCTGTAAGTGTTTTGGTTGTAGTTGTATACTTTTTTTTTGCTGCAGATTTTTTTGCTGTAGATTTAGAAGTTGTAGCTGTAAGTTTTTAGCTGTAACTATTATAAAATAAAATATGATTGATAAGTATACAATATGTGATGTAGTTTTAATTAAATTAGTTGATGCATATACAAATTGTTATAATTTAGAAATTTAATGCTACTTTTAACATATAAAAAATAAATCCAACAAAAACCTTAAGTAAAAAAAAAAGTAACGTGTAATTTACTATGTTATGTGTTAAATTATAATTAGTAAGAGCGTTAACTTACTAAGTTAACCATAATAAAAAAGTCTAACATTTTGTTTTCAAAATTATTAAATATTTGTGTGATTTCATTTCTTAAACACGTACAACACCACTTACAGCTCAATATATAGGGCTATAGGATTTTATATGTAATAGACAACAAAAGTGTTTTAAATACAACTTGGGTTGTAACTTAAAAAACTAAAGCTAAAGCATGATTGGTTAAAAAAGTTGTACATTATGATTTGAAGAATTAAAGCTACGACATGATTGGTAAACAAATAATACTTTAGAAAAAATTAAGACTGTAGACAACAATTAAAACCCAACCAATCACCCCCAAAGTACCAAAAAATTACTATCTTATAATAATAAATAGGTTGAAATGATTTGATTGTCTTTTGGAGCAAAAATATAAATATTCCATTTCAATACAAAATCCAGCTACGTAAGATGCAGAAAAATAAATGGAACGTATCCTTAAATACAAAAAAAAAAACTGAAGCTTCTATTTTTGAATTCAAAACAAAAAGATCAGTAAATGCAACTTGCTTAATCTTGTTTAAATACAGATTCACAAACAACTAAGCGATGGGACTTATGTTTCCTAACCAAATATGACATTTACCTCATTTTAGTATCTTAAAATAAAGAAAGTGTGAATTGAAACCGAAAAAAGTTAAGAAAAATATTACCATATAAAGAGATTAATTGATAATCCCAAAGTAGGGAGAAAAGGAAAGAAAAAATTGTAGAAATGAAAATGGGAAATGGGCATAAATCTTGAAGAATATATTTAAAGAATCAAAGGCTTAAGGCAAAAAATAGTCTAAATAAGCTGTTTACTTGAAAGTTTCTTGCTAAACTTGGGATTTTCTACCATAATTATCAAGATTTTATTGACATTAATGATTAGACCTCGGGTCTTCCTATTGATCAATAAATAGAAGCACTCGTGTTCCTCTCTAATCTCATCTTATTATTCAGACACAAACCAAAAAACTCTTTTGTGTTCCTTTGACCATGGAACTCAGCCTCACTACGCCCACATCATGTTCCTCCAGCAGTACCTCATCATCATCTTCACATGAAGTCATCGTCCCCAGGCCCGGTTTTTTAACAGATACCACGGGGAAAATGAAAGAAAAGATTGCGGCCGAGCCAGCGATCGAGACTCCGAGGCTAGAGTTTCGTTACTTGTTCAATGAAAATATAAGAAGACACTCTAGTTTTGGTGTTTTTGATGATGAGGCCCAAGGGACCAAGAACGAGGCTAAAGGAAGGGTGTTTGCTTGCACCTATTGCAAAAAAGAGTTCTCTACTTCACAAGCCTTAGGAGGACATCAGAACGCACACAAGCAAGAGCGAACATTGGCAAAAAAGCGTAAAGAGATCGGAATGAACTATCCCGGACTCTCTTTCTACAGTCCGTACTCACCAAGTGCGAACTCCTACAACAGTAGCAGCTCGCAGTATGATCTTGGCGTTCGTTACAATCCAAACATTGCTAAACCTAAGGCCTATCCGTTCAACAATATCTTCAGATGCCGATTAGGATTTGGATACAGAGGGCCTACCATGAATTCACATATCCCTCTCTTGTCTCAACTCTCGTGGCAAAAGACCGAAGATTTTTCCAAAGATTTGATTTCAAACCTAGAGGGGAGCATTCATTCGAATAACGAGCAACGCGAGAAACAAGATCAATCGGAGTCTGATGATACTTCCAAGGATTCCGAATTAGACTTGACTCTTAAGCTGTAGATTGCAATTTTATTTTTTTGGTTAATTTTTTAGTAGTTATTTCTTGATTCTGCATTTATTTATATTGTGTTATTTTAATCGTAATGTTGAAGCTTATATATTATGGGAAAAAAAACAGACTTGATTTTCCCTGGTCTTCTATTTGATACAAAAAATGTGTGAACCTATGAATTTCAAAATTTACAAACGTTATCGTGTAGATAACAGCTTAATTATTTGAGTACTTAATGACTAGAATATATGGGAGAGTAATCCTTTTCAGGTCTAATATATGATAATGAACAATCAAATAGTTTCATTTATTAATTTGATTGCGTTACTAATAGCAAGCGTGGAGAAAAAATCGACAGTTTTCAAAAGCTACATTAAGTTGATGTGCCACTAAAAAAGTACATCTAACAAAATGGGCTGATATATGAGGTGAAGCATTGGGTATGAATGTACCTAAACAAGTTCCTATAGGATGATGAAAGTGTAAAGAATGATCCTCTCTTGGGATTGGGGTTTAGTAGGTGATGGTTGCATTCAATTAGCATGAATAAACCTTTTAATATTTGAACCTCTGCTAATAGCATTCACTCCTCCCTCAACCACCCACCACGCACACCCTCGTCGTCTCTTCACTTATATAAACCTCTCTCACTACTCCCAAGCAAAACACAAACAAAAAAGCAAAACATAAAACAGAGAGAAACAAATAATGGCTAACATGAGAGTTGTGGTGCCTATATTCCTGCTTATTGCTTCCATCATTGCGAGTGGTTCTGAAGCAAATGTGTCTTGCGACAAAATTGAGAGCTACCTTTACCCGTGTGCGTTGTATGTGGTGCAGGGAGGAGCCATCTACCTGGCCAATTGTTGCAGCAACATGAGGACGCTCAAGGGACAGGTTAAGACGACATCGGACCGCCAAGGTATATGCAGCTGCATCAAGAATGCTTTGGTAGGACTGCCCGTCTCTGCTGCTAATCTCAAGAGTGCTGCTGCTTTGCCAGCCAAGTGTGGAGTCAATCTTCCTTTCAAGATCGACCCTTCCACCTCCTGCAACAGGTAAACCACATGGAAGCTAGTTACTAACCGATTCGAACACAACATTATTCTCTCTTCTTAACACGCTTGCTCATCTGTCTATACAGGATTCAATGAGAGAAAGAAGCTCTACCGCGCAAAGACGAGATAATACCAAGAATAAAAGACATGTTTTTGTGCTAGTGTTATTTATGATCTCTATTTATGATATTGTAACCGTGAGTTGTGACTCAATTCTTCTATAGAAGAAGACAATGAAAATCTATACTATCATCAGCTTTATCTTTAAGACCCATACTTGTGAAAAATCGAGATAGCGATCAAGTTCTTGGCTTAAACTAAAGAGATAACAGAACCTACACTTCACAAAACTAGAAACGATCAATAGATGGTATACTGTAATGGCATTGTTTGAGGGGTTTCATCTACCTATTTAGCAGAAGAGAATATACGTAAATGTTTACTTTCTTTTCAGCTCGATCTCCTATAATCCCCCGAAATCTTCTAACACATACCCGAAACCGTATGAAAAAGAGAGATGCTAATACACAAATTCAGGAGAGATGCTAATCACATTCTTCAAATTAAAAAAAAACATCTATATTTTATAGACGAATTAATTAATTTTGGTGCAATCTCGTTAACTGCGTTAACGTGAAAAACACGTCAGCTCTCACGTGACTCATTTTTAAAATTCTTTATTACGAGCAAGTGCAAATACATGTTTTGTGTTCTTAAGATATTTTTTATTAATAAATAAAGATTATGATTAGTTAAGAACATAATTTGTGTTTTTCACTTTTCAATGGTAAAACTTTGTAAAATGTTCTTAACAAAATTAAAAAAAAAAATTAAAAAATTAAAAAATTTGAAACACACACCATTAACACTCTGAAATTGCTCTTAACTAAGATTTTAATTTAATAAAACCATTTCTCATTTAATTTTAATCGGTTTAATGCTAAGATCATGGTTTAAGAGCAACCATCGTACATGCTCTAGCTCTAGTATTGAGAAAAAAAGCCGACACGTTTCAAAGGCTACAACAAAACTAAGACTGTGTTATATGATTTGATTAATATACTCTACCTCTCCAAGACTAAACCTAGAGCTGATATGCCTAAACTTTTCATGTTAAATGATACAGTATTTACTATTTAGCAAAAATAAAACAGACATATTAAATACAAAAAAACATATGTTGTAGTAGTACCTTAGAAGATTGCAACCAAGGTAACAGTGACAACGTTGTTGGATACCATAAACGAAAAAAATTGAAAGAATCAGTTCATTAATTAGAAAAAGTGAAATATTAAATTCAAATCGCTGCATCTTTTCTTTTGACATACATTTGAGTGAAGATGATTAATTTTTTACCGGAAAAAGTGAGTAATTCACCTAAGGACGATGCCCTAGGCCAACGCAAATTTGGTGGATTGTGGTAAATTCAGATAACATCTGTGATGTGAGTAACCTTTAGGATATTTAATTAGGGGTATAAAGTTGTAATAAAAGGTTTATGTTGTGTGATCTCTCTTGAAGTAGCTACTAAGAAGTTGATATGCCACCAATTAAACAAGTTCGTCTAACAAAATGGGCTGATATAAGAGTTGAAGCATTGGCATGCATGTATCTAAAGAAGTTCCTATAGGAAGAAAATGTAAAGAATGAGAAAACTCCTCTCTTGGGATTGGGTTTTAGTAGTTGAAAGTTGCATTCAATTAACACTCAGCTAATAGCATTCACTCCTCCCTCAACCACCCACCATGCATACTCTCTTCTCTCCACCTATATAAACCTCTCTCACCACTCCTAAGCAAAACACAAACAAAAAAGCAAAACACAATAGAGAGAGAAAAAATGGCTAACATGAAAGTTGTGGTACCAATCTTCCTGGTTATTGCTTCCATCATTGCGAGTGGTTCTGAAGCATATGTGTCTTGCGACACAGTTGTGTCCTACCTTACCCCGTGTGCGCAGTACGTGATGCGGGGAGGATATGTCCCCCCGGTAATGTGTTGCAACAACATCATGTTGCTGAGCAGACAGGCCAGGATGCCATCGGACCGCCAAGGTGTATGCCGCTGTATCAAGGGTGCTTTGGCAGGAGTGCGTTTCAGTTCTAGGAACCTCCAGAATGCTGCCACTTTGCCAGCAAAGTGCCGTGTCAATCTTCCTTTCAAGATCGACCCTTACACCAACTGCAACAGGTAAAACATTTGGGATACTAAGCGATTCAAAGAACGACATTATTATCTCTTCTAACACGTACGTTTGGTCATCTATCTGTACAGGATTCATTGAGCAAAAGAAACTATAATGCGCAAAGACAGTGATAGCAAGAATAAAAGACATGTTTTTGTGCTAGTTTTAATTATCTCTATCTATAATATAGTAACCGTGAGTTCTTACTCCTTAACGAATATCTATTCTTCTATAGAAGAAAAGAATCAAATATATCTCTATATTTTAATACACTTGCAGCTCTATCTTTTTTTTTTTTTTTTTGGGTCAAAACACTTGCAGCTCTATCTATGAGACACATACTTGTGAAAAATCGTGAAAGCGATCAAGAGATAACATAACCTACGCTTAAGAGATAACATAACGTAACAAAATTAGAAACGATCAATAGACAATGCGCGGTAATTGAGCATTATCGAAGGGTTTTGGGTCCATTCCATAAGTCTTAAAAGGTTCATACACAAATTCGAGATTCATATTCGAACTCAAAGCATTATGAGAAGCTCAAGTAAATATTCAAACCTTTCTAACATGTATTGCAATTTCAGAAATGGAAGATACTTATGAATGGTGTGCCCAAGCACAAAACCTACGCTTGGCTTACGTTTTTGAATAGAAATCCAACAAGAGATCGTTTAGCCAATTGGGGTCTCCAAACTGCAACATGCTGCCTACTATGTAATAGCTACTTGGAATCGACGAACCATTTGTACTTGGAATCGAGGAACCATTTGTACTTGGAATAGCGACTTCAACGAA
This sequence comes from Draba incana, assembly GCA_963576765.1. Lineage (NCBI taxonomy): Eukaryota > Viridiplantae > Streptophyta > Magnoliopsida > Brassicales > Brassicaceae > Draba > Draba incana. The sequence goes on along the minus strand of OY755205.1, from coordinate 72,119 downwards.
AACCCGCATCTCTAGCTTTAGATCAAACCAACCGCGACTAGCTTCTTCATGGGCCTGAAGTAATTAAGTGGGCGTAAAGTTTTGTAATCAGTCCATTTCAAAACATATAAACAAATGTAGAGAGAAAGCGAAGGAATCGATGGATATATTGTACTCTTTTCTTTTGTCAGTATTAACCGATTGCTTCCAAAACCAAAAGCAAAACCCAACCTCTTGCGCAACAATCCATTTGTTGCCGACTACAAAAACGAATCTAAGATCGTTTTAGTTATGTCATTTTTTCATTATCGTTTACTTTCCCACTTACAATCTTCATTTTATGACAGCACCAAAAAGATAATGGCATGTGATGTTATCTTTCACTATATTAATCATTTAATATATACAGATTACCATCACACATATTAATTAGTATAGTACTATCTAGTCATAAAGTAAATAATCTCTCACCAAGACACCAACCAAACGTTTTGAATTAAAATGAGTGCCCAAAAACGTGGAGGATACAAACCTAGTTCACTTTAACATTACAGGACAGCTTTATACAAAATCAAAAAATATACTATCAATTTGAGAGATTTGAAATGACGCAAACACGAAAGTGTGAGCAGTGGGCGTTGTTATGATTCACCAAATAGTTTTTTGCCACTTCTGATCAATTCATCCTTAAACTAAGATTATTTACGTCATTCTCAGTGCTTAGTGCTTGTATTATTCACCTTTTGGGTAAATTAATGACATGTAAAATCCTGATTCGAAAACACAGTTACACCTGATACCGACTCATATTCTCAAGAGACAAAATATCTGCCAAAATGCCAAGAACACATAAGACTCTCTAATTAAATTGTTCATATATATTTCCACATAAGCCACAAAAATAAAAAAGAAGAGAAAAAATAGCAAAAGGAAAGGTCCCCACACTCTGTCTTAACAGATAACCACAAACCGAAGACACAATCATAGAGACAAACAAAGCTGTTTTGCTTAGAGCCTTCCTCACAATTGCCTCCTTTGAGAAAAATGCACCGGCTGCTTCTCGAATCCCACGGCAGTGGCGGTGGCGGGAACGAGACGAGCGGCGGAGATGGGTACCTGAGGGACATGAACTTCGACGCAAACATGGTCATCATACTCGCCGCTCTTCTTTGCGCCTTGATACTTGCTCTTGGCCTCAACTCGATCCTCCGGTGCGCGATCCGTTGCGGCTGCGGGATATCCTCAGCTGCGGCGGCGACGGTGGCGGTGGCTGATAGGACGGGATTGAAGAAGAGAGAGCTGAAGAGGTTTCCGGTGGCGGCGTACGGGTCGAACGGGGTGGAGATAGCGGCGACGGAGTGCGCGATATGTCTGGGAGAGTTCGCCGACGGGGAGAGAGTCAGAGTACTTCCGCCGTGTAATCACAGCTTCCACATGTCATGCATCGACACGTGGCTTGTCTCTCACTCTTCCTGTCCTAATTGTCGGCACTCCCTCATAGACCTCCACGTGGCCACCTCAGCAGAATGATTAATCGTGGTTAGTTGGGCAGGAATCTCCTAAACCCAAGAGTTTAATTATTGTATAATCATACAGGTTAGCTTAAAGAGTGTACTAGCATCATCATCTCTTTAGTAGTAGTCCTATATAGTAAGTTGCATTTATTACACATACATGACATGAGTGTAAAATACGCAACCCCAATGATTGGAAAGGCCGAATTATGAAACTTAATTGGGCCTATTACAGGCCCATGGTGAAAACACCAATGCCTAGAGTACTAAGAAAATAGTCAAGTAGTAATAAGTGATGGAAGAAGAGCAGAGGTTGGTGTGGAAGCTTAAAGTTGGAGTGAGATTCACTAGTTTCAATTTTCAGAACCGATTGTCTTCTTGGAAGCTTCATCGATTGTGGTTCCTCGTTAGATTCCGAAAGCATCGTCTCCGAATCGATTCACAATCCAAACCCACCACCACCAAGCCCAAATCCAAATTCACAAGTCTTCTTCTTCATCTCTTCAAGAGACGGAAGCGGAGAGAATGTCACTCATGTCAGTCGAATCGTTGGGTAGATTCCAAAGACAAATTGGTGTGGAATCGATGTTTAGGTCTCTCATTGGGTGTGGTCACTCCCATCATTATCATCCTCAGCTTAATCGTACCAATCATGCGCTTGTAGAGCCAATCTTTCATTTTGGATTCTTGTTTCATGTGTCCTTGTCCACAAGAAAACCTTCGATGTTCCGTCAAAATTCCTCTTCTTTATTCACAATGTTAAAGTATTGGTGTTTCAACAATTCGGAATAAGTTAGTAGCTTCATGTGTGGTTCCCTTTTACTTGTTTTGGTATCAAAAATCTGTAAATATGGTTTTGTTTGTCTTCATTTTTGAACCTTTATATAAATACATAAGATTACAATCGTTAGTTAAATATTAGTTGGTATAATTATCATATTGGTTGGTTTCTCCTATGTATTTCCAAAACCCTCTCTCTCTCTCAACTCAAGCCTCACCACACACCAAACCAAAACCCGGAAAGATAAACAACAATGGATTCCTCATTTCTTCATTCCACAATTGCCAGGATGGTCGTAACCCGAAACCGAACAAGGCTGTATAAACATACCTCCGCAGAATCAACTACTCATGGAGGGGCTCAGGAGCTCCACTTGTGTCTTTGTCATGTTCTTGCGCGGCTGAGGACGAACCGTGCTCTGTGCTTACCATATCACTGCTTTGTTGTTCTGCTGCTGCCGCTGCCGGTGGTGGTGTTCTTGTATTGGGAATAGCCTTCTGCTTCAGGTATGCTTCCAGAGGAAAGGTTGCAGCTTGAAGAAGGCTCATCATGCTCACCCGGGAAGCCCCTGGATCTGAGTTTAAGTCAATGTTACCCCCTACGGCTGCCTCAACCAACGAAACGCTCTCCACTTCTGTCTCGTCTCTGCACTCCGACTGCGTTGTTTGCTGGCTTGCCTCCTCTCTGTTCCGCTTCCGCATCATCAGCGTCTTGAACCGCCTCTTCACTGCCTCGCACACCGTGCAAGTGCATGTCGGCTTGTGTTTCCCTTTGCCGCTCGGTGGCTGGCTGCAGACGATGCAAGAACACCCTGCCCTGTGTCTCGGGTGCTTCGTCGTGGCTGCAACCACGGTATCCCCTTGTCCCCCCGTGGCTGCCTTTGCTAAAGTATCCAGAGCAGATGCTTCCTGCTCCTGGTTTAGCTTTTCATTTGATGATCCCAGTCTCCTCCTTTTGAACTCTGTCGAAACGAAACTTCATCAGAGCAGTTTCTAACGAAACGGATACCAATAATAGTTGAGGATCATACCTTTGGTCAGCCGGACAAGTGCATCCTGTTCTCTTGGAGAGAGCTCATCAGGTGCAGAACATGAAGACCTGCCAGGATCCAAGAGATTATCAGAGCACGACCACTTTGGTGGAAGAAGAGTATCCACAGGCAGCCGTCGCCATTTCCCACAAGCATCACACTGCACCCACTGCTCTTGTTCCCTGAGAATTCAAGTATCACATAGCAGAACCAAAAGATAATCAGATGTGACATCACTTCAATTCTTTGATCATTCCAAGTGTGCTAAGCTCTTCTGATCCTATCTTAAATAAATACAAGAGGCCTCACCCTGTTTGTCGCGACACAAAAACGGTTCTCTTCCCGAAAACTGGTGGTTCCTGCATAGCAGCAAGTAGATGATTTCAGAAAATACATTGCAAAGGTCCGGATGCTTTTGAGAAATAAACAGGTAAGCAGTAACTCACGTCATATTCTTCAAAATCGTGATCTTCCACCGTAAAGATGCTTGGTTTGGCGGATGGGGGCGGCCGCAGCAGTTCCTGTGCCTCCTCCCAAGTGAGTCTCAGTTCTAGAACATCTACGCTATCAATGAGCAGTCGCTTGCTCTTACTCCCAATGTTCCGAGCCCGTTTCCTAGCAGGAATTAGTGACGACTGAAGCAATAAATTATCCTTTGCCATGTCCTCAGACTTGTCAAGTTTAGACCAGTTGATGTCACCACATCCCGAATTCAAGTTGTTGGAAAACATGTGCAGATTGGGTTCACTGCTTCCCTTGAACATCTGAGTAAACAACAGAAAGATTTTTTAGTGAAAGCATAACTGTGAGAGCACCAGAAAGCATGTTCTCTGCAGGTTTCTTTTGCCTAAGGGGACAACTCTCTGCTTAATATTATGGATTTCTAGTATGCTATGATCATCTCAACATAAAGAAACTGACATGCTTTTACCTGTGCTGCTGTAGGGTTAGTTGCCTTACGATATCCCATTACCAGCTTTCCTTCAGGTTCTGTTCGGCTGAACGTTACTGCATAAAACATGGCAAAATCCAAAACATGAGATCTAATAAAAAGGATACTCAGTTCATCACTTATTGGAATGCATCGAACACAACACATGATCGAAACGTTTTTAAAGCCAATGTTTTTTTTTATCTTCCCAAAGTTCCATCAACATGCTATGAAAGTAGTCAACGAAACAAAAGGATTTGGAAAGTACCAGTGTCACCAGCTTGCAACTGCATGGACTGTATGCAAGGAGTCACACCCTCCAAAACATACATCCTGCTGTTATTATTAGGCCAAAACCTGAACTGAAACACCCATTCTTTCCCTTTTATGTCTTGTATCTTTAACGGGAGCCCCTCGGGTTGAGAGATTGGGGGGAAATATGCCTACAACACACACCATAAACGATAACAAGCAGTTAGATAGCTACAGTTTGGGAATATCAGATAAGCGTACAGAGACACAAGTTATATACCTCTGCACATGCTTTTGGGAGAACCAGACGACCGATACGACCCGCATCACTTGCACTTAGAACTTTTTCAAAGAGTGGTATGATTTTGGAATTTGAGCTATGAGAATAAACAGTAAAGGAATCCTTAGCATAGAAGACAAAATAGTAAAGAAAGAGAAAGACGATATTATGAACCTACAGATGAGGATACTGTCCAGATAGTTGTTGCAGCTCTTGGTCAGTAATCCTAGGCCAATAGCGGGGAAGCAGTTGGGTCTTGCCGCGACCTTCTGGAGGAGGGCGAGCGACATGGATCTGTGAGACGAGGCTCCCATTAGGGTCAGCGGAATGAGCAGGTTTTGGAAGAAGTTGCCTGGAGCGAGGGGCCATTGGGAAGATAGGAGAAGCTTTACTAGCGTCGTCATGAAAGGGGCTTGTGATGAGTGAAGAAGGTCCAAGTGAGATGGTCAAGTTAGGGTGGTTTTGAGTTTTGTGTGAGGCAGGAAGCAGGGAATGATCTTCTAGTTTCATGGGGGAGATTCTTTGAAAGTGAAGCAAGTGGTTGAGATTTGTCCTGGCAAGAACATCGCCTAGATGACGATGCTCTGGTGAAGGAAAGTCCCTACCTCCGTTGGAATCGTGGGTTACATTCATCTGTAAGCGTACATGTATAAGTATGAGAGAGAATCCAAGAGCAAGGAAGAAAAAGGGGGCTTACCGAGAAGAGTCCGGAATTCTTGGCACAGGTGATACAGGAAACACCGCCGTTATCAAGAAGCTCCATCATCAATCTGGAAGCGATGCATCCACAGTGGAGACGCTGAGAGAAATACGCAGCAGAAAGGATTTGGTAAAGAAAGAAAAGACCAACAAGGCAAATCATGGATTTTGATTATCTTCTTCACCTTGTCACAGGAATGACACTGTCTCCAACCAGGTTCCTCGGCGTGGAACAATTGGCAGAAAATGGATTGCTCATAAGCAGACCTATCAACCCACAATCAAGTAAAGTAACCAAAATTCAATCTGGATTCTACCAGTAAATCAAAATCAATCAAGTCTTCGAAATTAGAGAGCTTACCCGCACTTGTCGCAGAGAGAGACTAATTGGCCGGAGCGCATAGGCCAGCCTCTCTTCCAATCGCCAGACGTGGAGGCCGCACCGCACTGTGCGTTCATGCACACCTTTGGTGTTGACTCCATCATTGACCAACTACGATTCAACTCGAAGCCACCAACTTATTAAAGATCTCGACGAAATGAAAGCAAGTCAATTTGTGGCCTGGATCTCCGGCACGTTTCCCAATCAAAAACGAAATTGGAGATTCCGGCGAGAGAGGGAGAATCAGAGCGGACAAGGAAAACGAGAATATGCATGCACGAACACGAGTAACATCATCATGAATGCTTTAAGCCACCGCAAACTTGTTCTCTTCTCGACTCTCAACTCCTTGTTTTTTTTCCGGGGTTAAAAATAAAATTAAAATTAAAAAAATGCCTTTTGTCACGCGCTCTTCTACATTATACGCACTCTCTCCTAAATCGTAATGATGCTCTTTGAAAAGTAGTATTCATCACAATTTTTCGAGTACAAATCACGTAACATGAATGATGTGAGATACCCCCTAAATCATCTCGCTTTTTTCATTATTTGTAATGCACGATTGATTATGCTTCATTCCTAACCATAACCCCTAATATATTCAACACATACTTAAGGGTCAATAAATCTATATAACCGATTATTTAGCAGATATGTTTTAATACGGAGCTAGGTCAGGTAGAATACCCATGTACCATATATACTTTGACATAGATTTTTCGCAAAAAAAAAATAATTTGATACGTAGGAAAGAGTTGACTTTTTATAACAGAAGATGATCCATTCAAACTCTAAAATATACTAATATGAAGCTAATGGTTGATTAATTTATTGCAAGAAATGTTATATTGACTATTGTTCTTTATTACTATAGTATATACTTGTAGGGAGTAGTAAAGTGGGATACAAAAATTCCACGTCACGTTGAAACGATGAAGGAGTCGTCATATGGGTCCTCTGCCGTCCGTCCATCCGCATCGTTGAAGGAAATGACGGAAGGATGAGGAGGGGGTGACGTGGGAGGGCGCGTGAGATGAGCATGTGACGGTAGCAGCACGCTAATGGAAAAAGAAGATAGATGTTCATGCTCTTCCACGCACTAATTGTAATTCTTTACAACTAATCTACGCTCAATCCTCACGTCATCCTTATTTTTTTATATATAATTCTCTTAAGCCCACTACGCTACTCTAAAGCCCTTTTCTGAATCTGATGGGTTCAAAATTCGGCCCATTTATTGTTCCGAATCCGCCTAGTGGTTTTGTTGTCTCTCTCAAATGGCCGGAAGTTGGAGTTCCTTTTGCAGTTCAGAAGTAGAACCACCAGTTAAGATCTCTCTTGTGGTTTTTGATTTTGTTTCGTCTTAGTGAATGGCGCTTTTGGTTTCCATTTTCTTGAATTGCAGAAGGGATTTATGCATTGACTAGCAACGACATCAAAGTCGGCTTAAGCATCCAAGTCGACGGTGCTCCCTGGCGTGTTCTCGGTATTCTTCTTCCACTGTAAAATTGAATCATACACATATACTTTTCGTTTGTTTCCGATTCCTTTCCTTGTCTTTTGATTTCAAATTTGGTTAATATATGGGCAGAGTTTCTTCATGTGAAACCTGGGAAAGGTGCTGCTTTCGTAAGGACCAAAATCAGGAACTACGTCACTGGTAGCACTATCGAGCGAACCTTTCGTGCTGGAATTAGTGTAACGCCCCCTCCCTTTCTGCTATGTTCAGATATAACTCGGATGGAATTGCTAATGTCAAAATTGAATTTCAGATGGAGGAGGCCAATGTCTACAAGGAGACCAAGCAATTCACTTACAAAGACGGCTCTCAGTTTGTCTTCATGGACTTGGTACTGTCTCTGATTCTAACTTACAATATTCAAGCCAGTCATGTTTCTATTAAACCCTTTTCTTGTTTGTTATGCAGAGCACTTATGAAGAAACACGTTTGAACGAAGCCGATATGGGTGGTGATAAGACTAAATGGCTGAAAGAAGGCATGGAATGCAATCTGCTTTACTGGAAGGACAAGGTTCCACTCCTGACTTTCCTCATACCTACTGCCAATTCAGGACTGGCTGTAACCTAATTAATAATCTGTCTCTCAGGTTATCGATTTCGATCTGCCCATTACAGTTCAGCTAAAAATAGTTGATCTTGATCCTGGTCTTCGAGGTGACACTGCACAAGGTATTGCCTCTCAACATAAATCTATTCTCCAACTCTAAAGTTGGATTCAAAAACTAACCTCCGAGGGTGGATGCAGGTGGTGGATCAAAGCCCGCCACACTGGAGACTGGTGCAATAGTAAATGTACCACTCTTTGTAAACGTAGGTGAAGACATAATGGTGGATACAAGAACGGGTACGTACATGAGCCGGGTGTGACACAGCATCTCTACTTGTGTTCTATCTGGTCATGCATCATGAATGGTTTTGGTTTAGAGTGATTAGTTCAGAGAGTGAACACAATAATGGAAAATGAGGCAAATAGATATATATACAGCCGTTTGGCTTGTTGTTGAATTTCTGCGCAAGACTCCATTTTAGCAGAGAGCAGTGTTATTAGATCCTCACTTTGCCTGTGACTCTGAGATCACTTTGAAAAGTCTATTGCTCGCTAAACTACAAGTCCAGCACAGTCCATTAGTCCAGTAGCAAAAAAAAATTACGAAAGAAAACGGTTTAATTGAGTTTGAAGTAGAAGCTTATATTGTTTCTACCATTTGTTGTGATAATGGCAAGTTTGGAACTAAAAAAAAATGCTACAAAAATAAAATTTTAATTTTCCAATTTTTTTCCAAAACTCATAGGTGTTAACCCACCGATTCCAAAATTTTATTATGTTTTGACAAGTTATGAAAAAATGAATTAATTGTGTTGAAAGTATAAACTAAAAGCTGTTAATGAGGTTTTATACTGTAATGCAAATTCAAAAAAAAAGTAAGATAACGAATATAGTGAATATGGTACTCATGCACTATTTAGTGATTAACGAGGCGAATAAAGGAGACAAGACACGAGAAAAGCGAAGACATAATGATATTAAAACGCACTCAGAATGAGAAATGCTTAAGGGTGATTCTGCCTTATAATATAATTAGATTTGTGATGTGGTTCCTTCCATTAGGTGGTACCACCATGTGTGAGGGTGAGTAATGGTATGCATGGCTTACATGAATGGAGTAATGAGTGTATGTAAATTAGCTGACAAAAGTGTAATTTAAATTGAATGTAAAGCTTTTGGGAGTAATAATAATGAGAAATGAGTAAGTGTGTGGGGCACTCCATAACTAGACAATAATGAAAGCATTACAGAAAAAGCTCATGCTTGGACCCTTTTGAGACTTTCACTTCACAAATCACAATGGTGGACTTCTCTTTTCCCTTTAATTTTTTTGCTTTATCGTTTTACTAATGTTTATGGAAAAGAGCAATCAAAAAGCGAAGAAAATGATTATTATGAACATTTGTGACAGTGTGAGACTCTGAGTAATGCATAGTGCGCCTGACTGACTTTAGACCCCCTTCAAATGAATGTGGTAGAAGAATCATGTTTTCTCACTTCTCTTTCTTTCCCACCATACGCTTATTCCTTCATCTTCTGAGAATAGTATCTTGTCAATACATATTCAAATAAAATTTCAAGATAATAGGGTATAGAAACCTTAAAACAAGGGCTTCAAGTGGAGAGTCACATGTGATATGTGGAACTTAGAGTTCCTTTGACCAACACTCTTTTTGGGATATACTTTATGAACCAACCTTCAACATTTTCATGTGGAGTCCACAACTCATCTGGTGAACTCAAAAAAAAGAAAAAGCCATTTTTAGAAAGAACTATATATTATGAAAACTGAAGAAGAAATAAAGAAATACACAACAAGGATTGTTCCATTCTGTATTGGATGAATCACTCCAAGTCATCAGAGGGACACTGTATGAGCTCTAATATCTTCACCACCTCCTCCATGTCCGGCCTATTCGACGGCACTTGTGAACCACAAACCAACCCGAGTTTTATCACCGGGATTGCCTCCTCTGCCGGAAAGTTCCCTCTTAGCCGACCGTCAACGCATGCTTCCACCCTCCCTTCTTCTAATCCCTCTCTCACCGTCTCACATAGCACTACCACGTCGTCCTCTGCGTACTCCACTGGCCTCTTCCCCGTCACTACCTCCAGCACCAGGATCCCAAACCCGTACACATCGCACTTGTCCGTTATCTTGACTGTTCGGCATGCAAACTCCGGTGCTGTGTATCCTAATGCGCTCTGTACTTTGCCGCTCAAGACGCACCTGTCCAGCGCCGAAGCCAAGAGCCTGGCCAGCCCAAAGTCAGAGACTTTAGCGTCCCCTGTGGCGTCTATGAGCACATTCGTTGGTTTCAGATTGTAGTGAGTGATGTTACTGCTGTGCAGATAAGCCAGACCTCTCGCTATCCCTAGAATGATGCTGAAGCGTTGACGCCATGTTAGGCAAATGTTTTCGTTTCCGTGGAGATGTCTGTATAAGCTTCCCCCTGAGACAAACTCGTGGATCAGGAGTTGCAGCGAATGCGTCCAGTAGTACCCTTTGGTCTCCACCAAATTCCTGTGCCTTAGCTTCCCGAGTTTTCTCATCTCTCTCTCGAACTCTTCCTGCGACTTTATCAGACCTGAGACTGTCAGTTTCTTGACTGCAACAGGACGTCCATCCTGCAAATTCGTCCTATAGACCACTCCGAACCCACCACGGCCTAACTCACAGTCCTTGTTGAGCAACACATTTGCTCCTGTTGTATCAAACACGTCCACTTCGCCTGAGAACATCACGAGCTTCCCAAATTCTTGATCTTTACTTGGCGAACAGCTGAACGTTTCTCCAACCGACATAGCGAGAGCAGCAGCAGCAGCGGCTGCATCGTGACGGGAAACGCTAGAGCGGGCATGCACGTTGAGCAGAGTGACCGCCACAACCCCGATGGCAATGAAGGCGGCTGCGCCAATGGCAATGAGGGCGGATATACTCAGAACGCTCTTCCTGATCTGACCGTTTAGAACTGGACCATTGGCTGGATTGGAGGAGTTGGGATTGAGGACAATTGGTTTAGGGTGGACAGAGAGACATGAACGGTTCACGACAGAGCCGCATAGGGATGGGTTTCCGATGACGGCAGAGAGAGGGATGGTGTTGAAGAAACCTCCAGCTGGTAGCTCCCCAGTGATGTTGTTGTGAGAGATGTTGAATGTCACGAGGTGCGACAGTTTCTCTATTTCTTTGGGTAAGCTTCCCGAGAGCTTGTTTTGCGACAAGTCTATGTACTCGAGGTTGCTCAAACTGCCAATGCTTCCCGGAATCACTCCCGATAGTTGATTCTCCGAAAGATCTCTGCACAACCACAACATATTGCTACATTATTAGCATGATGATAAAAACCACTAATTACTAAATGCAATGGACTACTACTTACATTGCGTTTAAAGCCGAACAATTTGATATCTCGGACGGAATCTGGCCGGAGATGCGGTTTCTTTGTAGGTTTAGTTGTTTGAGGGAGACGGCTCCTCCGATCTCAGAAGGAACGGTCCCGTTGAGAAGATTACTACTGAGATCAAGATTCTGAGCGAGTTTCAATCCTCCAATGCCGCTTGGTATGGAACCGAAGAGAGCATTGGTGGACATATTAAGCTGCACCAAACTTGTGAGGATCCAAATGTTAGACGGAATCTCACTAGAAAACCCATTTGACGAGAGATCAAGAACGCGTAGACCTTGAAGAAAACCAACAATGGAGAGAAACGTGTCGTTCCCTGATCTTTTGTCTAGACTAAATCTAGAAAGCGACCAACTTTCGGAGTTTCCGTTGAACATCCACTTGAGGACATCTCCGGTGAAGGAATTCTTGCTCACATCAATGGAGATTAAGCTGGAACAGTTGGAGATACTCTCTGGAATCTCCCCGACGAGCATGTTGGCAGATAGATTCAGTTCCTTGAAAAACTCTAAATTTCCGAGGGAGAAAGGGACATTACCGGAGAAGTTGTTGCCGGAGAGATCCAAAGTCTCGAGGGTTGCGATTTCGCCGATCCAATCAGGGATTTCTCCAAACAATGAGTTTCCCCGCAAACGAATCGAGTTGCAGGAAGCGAGTGATTTCATCGAAACCGGAAGATTCCCGGACAAGTAGTTGTCACTGAAATCGAGCGACTTCAAGGAAGAACATTTTCCGATGTCGGAAGGAACATCACCGGAAAACCAGTTTGTGGAGAAATCAATCTCACGGAGATCGTAGAGACCACCGACTCCATCGGGAATCTCTCCTTGGAGGAAATTATGAGACAAATCAAGAGAAATTAAGCTCTTGAGGAACCAGATTTCTCGAGGCAATCTCCCAGAAAGCTGATTGCTTGAGAGATTGAGGTGAGTGAGAGTAGAGCAGTAGCTGAGAGAGACGGGAAGAGAGCCCGTGAGTTTGTTGTTAGCGAAGGAGACGGACCTCAAGGACCCGCATTGCTGGAAGAAGCCGTCTGGGATCCGACCCGAGAGGTTGTTACCGGAGAAATCGAGGATTTGGAGGGAGCTCAAGTGAGGGAACTCGGGGTTTAGGGTTCCGGTGAGGTTGTTGTTGGAGAGGATCAAGGTGTGGAGGAACTGGAGACGGAGAAGGCCACGGCCGATGTGACCGGAGAGAGAGAAGCCGTCGAGTCGGAGCTCCGTGACCCGATTGGAGGCCGGTTCACAAATGCAACCGACCCAGTTGCAGGGGTCCAAGTCTTCGGAGTTCCAAGAAGAGAGCTTGGAGAGAGGGTCGTCGAGGCCAGCTTTGAAAACGATGAGACCCAAAACGTCGTCGTTGAAAGTCGGGTCAGCTGAAACGGCGAGGAAGAGAAAGAAGAGGAAGAAGCTGGGTGAAACGGTGTCGTTCAACATCTCTTCTTTGAGGGGAAAAAAGAGAGAAAGATTTTTTTAATCCGCCATGGTTGATTAGGAAACCGACAAAAAGACTTTCCTTTTACCAGAAATTAAGCATAGGGGGGAAAAACACAAGGTTTTAAAGAAACTAGACAATAGTCGTTAATGGTGAAACTGATATTTTTCTGAGAGAGAGAGAGAGAGAGTAAAAATCAAAGCAGGGTGAGCAGAGAAGTAAAAGGGAACGTAGAGAGCATTAATGGAGAAATCAATGCCCCCAAAGTGTTTAGAATGAGCAGAGAGAGAGAGAGAGAGAGCAGAGTTGGAAAAAAGAGAAAAGAGTAAAGGGAAATACTATACTAGTGTGTAAACGGCGGAGAGGAGGGCTTAAAGACTTCAAGTCCGGGAGACAATCTTCTTCTCCCTTGGCCTTTATTACTTTATTATTTCTCTCTTTCTCCAACCATATAATAATCAATAATAAAGATTTGAGAATGATGATAGACTAACAAAAATTTGAAAAGAGGATGGAGTAAAAGGGAAGGGATCTCTCCAAAGCCTTTCTTGTCCCTCAGCATGCATTCCTACTCCATCATTTCCCTTTCTCCTTCTTTTTCTGAGTATTTCTTTCTTTATTATCACATTTTCAATCTTTATGATATGTTTTTGTATACAAGATCTATCATGATAATTAACACCTCTCTGTACAGCTTCCACACCTCAAGCACTACTTACTCTAGTCGTACCACTCACGCATGTGTTTACTATTCTATTCTAATCTCCAACTCTGTTTATTATTCTTACATTTAATTTCAATGGAGACAAGTGCCGTAAACGGTGCTCACTCCATCTCCGGATCTTCCCGTTGACTTCTTTTTTCCTTGCTATTATAAACCAACCAATCTTTTATTGCTTTTTCTGTGTGGATTAATACTAGGGTATTAACTTAATCTGAATCAAGATGGAGAGAAAGAAAAAACATGGATAATGAGTGATATGATGAGCATTAAAACATGCCTACCAAACCATCTCAATACTCTCTACCTTTCTTTCTTTCCCAAGCAATGTTTCACATCATTATTTTCACACGTCTTACTCATCCATTCATTCATCTTGTTTTTAAATACATTTTTCCTATTTCTTGAATTTTAGTTGCTTCTATTTGCCTGTTTATATTACAAATTAAACATTTATGCATTTTAATCAACACAAATTTTAATCTTGATATCTACAAGGATACATATCAATCTTCAGCTTTCTTTTGGTCTGTGCATCTTCTCTTTAAAGATGAATTCTTAACCCATTGTTACCTTTTTCTAGTAGAAAATTTCTACTCCATAATTGTGTGTGTAACCATGATGATCATTAGTACTAAGACTATATGAATAATTGACACCAAAACAGGTAAAAAAAAGAAGAAGCAAACATATAAAGGCTCAGCTAGCGGATGGAATTGACCAGTATGGTTTTATAGCGTTGAATCAATGATGTAGGAACAACACCAAGCACAAGGACTACAAAAACCAATATGGCTAATTAAAGTGTATGATTGAGGAAGATCAAAGTTTCAAGTTTGATGCTTAATTTGAGTGCTGACTTTGTTCTTATAGCTCAAGTTGGGAAGAAGGTTGAGAGTTGGGATTGTTATCAAGTGGCATGTATTGCGCCATTATCGCTCTTATCTCTGAGTCCATATATGTCTGCGCACAAACTCCTCAGATCAATTCATATATCCAAATATTGAACAAGTACGCTAAATGCTTAATTTGAGATATAAACATACCCGGATTCTGTATTTGTAAACAGTGTAAGCTCCCAAAGCAGCTGCACCAAGTCCCATTATTATTATCCAAATCACCCCCCAGCTTACATCTCCTCTTGCATCCTTACCTGCAACACAACTCATTTATTGAATAATTTGATGTACATATTCCAAGAATTTGATGAATGATGATGTGTAGATATCTTTACTTATGCAAATGTCGTGCTCTCTAATGTAAAGCAGGCTTCCACTGCAGCTACAGTCATAGCTTCCCCATGTGTTCTTGCATTTGCAGCCGCGACACTGGCACTCAGTTTTCTCCTCACACTCATTCACATCTGCATTCATACACACATACATCAACAAATGTGGTTATTTCAAAACCCTTAATATATTGCATAGTTTGTTCTAATACCTGTGCAGTTTTTGAGGCCATCTCCCTTGAATCGAGGAGGACATTTGCAGCCTTTCGAATGATCATCCTAATAAAAACAAAAAACAAAAGAGAGGAAAGAATCCATCTTTTTATAATTCATATAAAAAAGAGAGAGGATGGACTAAGTTTAGATTACTCGGCAAGCGGAATATGTTCTGCCCATTTGAGTCTGTTTCCAGCAACCTCCATTGTTTATTCCACAACGTAGTGCCCCCGAAGCTGCGATATCCGAATTTTTAAATGTAAAGCTTATATCTATCATTTAGAAAATAATAACGTATTAGTCCATCTTCTTGTTTTACCTTCACAATGAGTGTAGCCATCACCCAAAAACTTGACACCTTGAACAATGGGACATTGACATACTCTTCCTCTGAAAGTGTCCTGCAACATTACAAAAAGAATACTCCTCTTCTTCTTGCAAACATCTATCTATATGAAACATAAGTGTAAAAAACAAGAGTGATTGCTTTAGTACCCTGCAAGCTGTAATGTTGGTTGTCTTATCCTCCCAGCAGCCTCCATTGTTATGTAAACATTCATTGGTTTCTATGTCTGCCCAAACACAAAGAATCAAAAACCATACTTTATAGGTAATGAATCAAAGGAGAAGTGTTATTGAGTAGAGAGGACCTTCGGTTAAACAGATGGGTGGCTCAGTCGTCTCACGGAACCCTGAGCAAAGGGCCTTAAGCACCGCCGATCTCTCCAACTTCCCTGTCAAGAATTTGCTTAATTAGTTTATTAATAATGTGTTTGTAGGAGCACAACATGTCTACTTTGAAGAATTCGGTTGCTTCTTACCTCTGTATTGTCTGTTGTTTATTACAATAGTTGGTAGCATCGTCACATCTCCCCGGGAGCCTTTCCCGACCTAACAAAATTAGCAACCAATGCACAACTTTTGGGATTTCAAGAAATGCTGAAAAGGGAAAGAAAGAAAAAGAAGCTAGCCTAACCTGTTCTTCTTGTTCATCTTTAAGAACAGGATTCTCAACATCTGCTTCGATGTCTCCCATGCATTTGTCTATTTTCCCCACGTCAACTCCTAGAGAACGAATGACTTGATCAGCACATTGCTTGTTGTACTTCTCCTCTTTCATGGGACAACGAATGGCGAAGTCGGTGACATAATCCCACCAAAGCCAGGGCTTTCCACTTTCATTCATCACTCTAAAGAAGCAAGCTTGGCGTAAATTCTGAACAATCACGTCTTTCCCATTGTATCCTCTCGAGAAATCTTGCTCGGGGTCCGGCGCACAGTACCTTCCTCCGTTGATGCATTGTGTTTTACATTGTCTGCTTGCCAAAAACGCTTCAGGGCAATACCTATATGTATATCAAAACATTCAGAATTCCTTTTTTTTTTTTTTTCGATATTAATATGGTAGAAGAGGAGAGAGACCAGGTGATGTAGTGGGGAGTGAAGCGAGTAAAGCCTCCTTTCTCGAGAATCTGAGCAGCTCCTTTAAACCTCTTAAGAAACCTGATCTGTGCATCACATTTGGGTCCGCATTCATCGTTGCTGTTGGTCCATAGCTCGTAGGCTACACGGTCGTTCGGGTGTGGAAGAGCCTCCCGCCAGTCCAGACTTATATGTACGGGTTCTCCGTGAGATATGGCCGTTTTGATGGCGCTGCCGAGAGACCTGCTCACCAGCGCTGAAGGAATCGTGATGTTTTGCAAGTACTCTGCATCTTTACTGGTCTCGTCCTCTGGTGCGTCCATAGTGATGAGCGGCTCAGGCCTGTTATCCACCACCAAGATGGTCGCAGCACCAGCTCGTTGCGCGTTCCACGCCTTTAAGGTGAAGTAGCAATCTAAGGACAAACAAACACACAAAAACAACATCATCACTAGGTGCCTTGTCTCACAAGTCATTTCTCACGGATTCCTTGAGAAGCCAGTCGTGCCCGTTTTAACGAAATAATCAAAGAGAGAGAGAGTGATCAATTGAGAGAATTTGGGACCTCCTCGATCGACAAGGACGAAAGAGGGCAATCCAGCAACTCTGGATCTGAAGGAGATCTTGAAATCGTTGAAGTCCTTGCAAGCCTTTTGGTTAGCTTTGGGGTAAACCACCGAACCGGACATGCTCCCGCCGTACTGAGGGATACCAAAGTTACCGAGGGCACATTCGTAGACTCCTCTGATGGCCTCCGGAGAAGTCACTCGCAGGTTGTTCTTCTCCACCACGAACCTTCCCGTGCATTGACCCAACCACACCATCACCAATCCCATTACCACTAACCCTACATTCTCTAGCCTCATGATCTCTCGGATTTTCGACAAGTTTTTGAGGTTGATTTCTAAATAAAAATTCACAAAAAATGTTCAAAGCTTCAATTGAAACTTTCACCTTGCCTAATAGGGTTGGGCATAAAACCCATACCCGATACCCGAACCCGAATCCGACCCGAAAATTAGGGTATGGGTAGGGTACGGGCATCGTAAATTACCCGATCGGGTTTCATTTTATTAACATTAGGGTATCCGAACCCGATAGGGTAAAACCCGATACCCGATCGGGTACCCGAATCTATACATACACATACATGATTATGTATTTTAATCACTAAACCTAAAACACTCATTTCATCTTTTTCCCCGCCTATAGCTTACATAATCGAGATCCTTGTGCTTTCGGATTGAAAATTTTTTTTTTTTTGTTTCCTTTACTTATTGTGTGTGTTTATATATTAGTAAATTTACTACATTTGGGTTGTGTTTTGAATTTCTTTTCCGTTTTTTTATTATCATATCTTGGCGTTTCGTCAACTTTGATATTTTTAAACTCAATTTGTGTTTAAGACTTGGTTTTTTGAATAATTCTTTTTTATCTTTTGATTAATTTTTTTTTTTAGTATAATCATAAATACGGGTACCCGAACCAATACCCGATACCCGCTACAACCCGACCCGTACCCGACCTAATTATACGTAATATCCGAATGGATTTTATATTTTTTAAAACGGATACCCGACGAACATAACTACCCGCCTCGAACCCGAACGGGTACCCAAACGCCCAGCCCTAGGCAGTGCCTAACCATAAAAGAATTGAAACTGTCAAACAGACTCACTACTGACCAAATATAGCTTCCGCTTCTACTGCAAGAAACACCGTGAAAAGCTTTGTGCCTATTCTCCTACTTAATGGGCTATTCGAGCTCAAGCTATATAATAAGCCTTATACATGCAAGGTTTTTCGATGCGATTAATTTCCATGTACTGGTCAAAGTCAGTTTTTTTTTTTTGTTTTACTACAAGAGCGATGGAGATGGAACAAATTAACTACATCCAAAATTTATCATGTTTATATCATACTACACTTTATAAAATGAAAGAATATTATTTATTTACTAAATTTCAATTAGTTAGAATGGTAAAATAAGTAAACGTTGACCGAAGAGGTACGGAAGAAAATAAATACTTCCTCCGTTCTCTTTTGTTTGATGTTTTAAAATTTTCACAACTATTAAGAAAACACATTAAATCTTACTAATAAATGTCTTGTTTATTTAACTCAACAATTTTTTATAACTTTGGCCCAATAATAATCCAGTAAAACCAATTAATGTGTCTTGAAATTTACAATTCATCATTAACTTTATATTAAAAATGCATTGAAAATGTAAAAAATCAATCTTTTAGAAATATTTGTTTTTCTTACCACATCAATTATAAGAGAATGGAGGGAGTACTATTTAGACCAGAAAAGTGAGAAATTGTTGAACTTGAAGTGTGTTTATACTTTACCAACCCACCAATTAAATCAAATAATCTGACTTTATTTTTCCACACGGACGTTGCTTTCACTCTTCACCTAAGCCTTTTTTTTGTCATCTCATGAGTAGTATAGTCTCTAAATTTATAATATTATTTATGTTATAATTTATAGAAAATTTACATCAACCATACAATTACCAATACGAAAAATGTAGAAAATGCAATACACGTTTATAACGAAATAGCAAGATATTTAAGCCTACTTGGATTAAAAAAAAACATGAAAAATTTAGCCTAGATTCTCTGTCGTAGTATTAGAGCTAATGACTTTGATATTTTCTTCAGCATAGAAATATATTATGTAAGTGTCCTTTTATACATCTATGCACATGCAACATTGACATGCATGCATGCATACATACATACATAAGCCTGGATGTTGGGCATACCAACGTCTTGAAAAAAAGTATTTGATGCATATTTTAAGAATAAAGATTCCTATTCGTTTGTCCGAATAATCTCTCCTGCCTAGATCTATAATAAAACCCATACAACTTTAATATACGTATACTTTTAAAATTAGCTGTGCCATGAATCATGCATATGCATCTTGAATGATTAAGGTACCAAACAGTATTCGTCATCCTAACTTTGTTTTCTAAAATATATTAAAAGTATCCATCTTTGGGTTGGGTACTTGCTTAGGATAATCTTAACAATATATATTCTTTTTTATACTGTATCATATGATATAAGCTCATAATTAACAACAAAAAGGGGGACCATGAAATGTAAAATGTTATATCTGAATAAAACAAATTAATGGGATGCATTATCGATCTATGCTTTCTCTAAAGAGCATACATATACGATATATTCTTGGCTCATCATGGAAACGAGAGGTTCTAAAGAACCTTTATAATTAGTCAATAGGAAAGCCCTTTAACCAAAAGGAGATATGTAGGTTGTTTTTCCTCTGACTATATATGAATATATAATATTAATAATTCAGTTAGTGGGGGTACTTAGGGCACAAGAGTCAAGAAGGTCTCTTTGTTTTTCCGATCTGCTTCAATGGCAAGTTCATTTGACCTGACCAACAATCTCTTGTCCTCCACTTATTGACCCTCGTGTTGGAATTCTGAACCATTAATCGGGTTTACATGAGCAAGTCCGGTCTTTTAGATAGATTTTTAATTAATGAGAGTAGAACCAAAATTTGTAAACAACTTTTTTTTTAGATATAAAATAAATTAATTAAATATCTCTGCTTATAAACAAAAATAGTTGCAAATACTATAGAGGTTATAAAAAACATTTTGTTTCTTTTTTGGATGGAACAAATAGCTCTAAAAAAGTGTGCCAAACACAAACTTTAGCAAGTTCTATGTTTTCTTAAAGTTCTAGCAACGGTGGTGTGAAGAACTTCGACGACTTTAGACAGTAGTTCGAAGAAATCGTATTAGAAAAAGTTATTGAACTACATATGATAGTATGATACCATGCTAAGCTTCTAATTCAAAATCAATTGTCAATGAGTAAATTAGTAAAAATAAATCTACATATAACTTACATATCATCATAAATGTAGATATGGGATTCCTAAACGTTCTTCTTATGTCGAATCGAATCCCACACTAAAACAGACAATAAATCCTATTCAAGCCACTAGCAATCCAGCAAATAGGATTTTAATACGATGAATAATCAAAGCAAGGAAGGTTTGAAAAGTTTTTTTATGTGTGATATAAGAGGAAGCATTTACAAACATATTTGGAAAGTCTAGAGAATCTATGGAAATCTAAATTACAATTATTGTATAATCAATTACCAAAAATATCAACATGAAATCGTATATGCAATTTGAGCCGCAATCATTGGTCCAATATATGCATGATTTGCAATCCTTGGTGGGATGATAACGGAATCAGCTCCAATAGTGATGAGTAGAAAAAACCTACACTAGATTGTATCTTTGGAATCCAACACTAGTACTATCTCATCAATGTAGAACAGGTCCACCAAGTGCCTATCTACATCACCCTCTAATCTTGATAAAAAGTCGCATACATGATCATAGTTGACGATTGATGGGTTATAAAGGGAATTAGAAAACTTTACTAAAAGAAGGTTTGTTTATAAAAGATTCCCGGCTGGTAACAGTACAACCTTGATGTAGTATTATCAGGTCAATAGCACAAAACAGAATGTTTCTAGTAGCTAGGATTGAAACACAGGCGTACATAAGTTTATAGAGATCCATGTATAAAACAAAAAAAGTAACGGAAAAAGGGCATTGTAGGATTTAGGAGGATACATAAATATATAAGTAAAGCTATGTATGAGGATAGAGGGGGAATGTATAGGTCATGAGAAGTCACTTGATGTCCAAGAAGGGTTGAAGTGGAAAGCATCCACCGCGTGAGCAACCTCGGAAGACATCCACTGAGAGTCTTCTTCCTCTTCAGGTGTCATGTATTCATCTTTGGTATAAATCTGATTCTGATTTTGATTCTGATGTTGATAGAGGGCGGAGGAGGAAGAGAAGGTGCTGGTACTGGTGGTGGGGTGATCAAATCGGATCATGTGGGATCCGTCGTGATCGGAGGTGTCAATAGGGTAAGTTGCATAGGCATGGTTAAGCTGGCAAGTGTGTTGGCCGAAGTAAGTGGTAGAGTACAATGGAGGGTTGTGTTGGATCTTTTGAACTTGCTTCTTTGCTTCGCAGTTCTGGTCCTTTGTGTACGCACACTTGTAGTAACTCCTTTCGTGATCAGATTCTTTGATCTGCTTTTGACCGTATTTCCTCCAGAGATAACCGTCGTGGTAGATCGGGTTTGCGGATTCGTGTCTACGGTAGTCTGGGCTCTCTGCCATTGATGTCTTTCTGCAACGGGATCGTGAATGATTAGCATCACTCAATATAATGATGATTCTTATTACATATTTCAATTAATTCGATTTAATATTCCTACCTTCCCCTCTTGTGATGTGGTTTCTTGCGGGTCTCAAGAACTGGAGAATAGTCATGTTCTTGGGGAGATGATACTTGGGGAGATGAGTTGATATCGGATTGGTCGTCTTGGTGGTGGTCATTAGTATCGATCAAGAAGGAGAGAGCATCCGAAAAACAATGGAGGACGGACTTAGCCAAATCCTCCGTTTCCATGAACGACGAGTCATGAGAACCGGCGTGGTCCATGATGAGCTTGAGCTGGTTGGCGTAGCCATGGCCGTGAAGGAGCGTCTCCATAGCCTTGGTCTGTTGGCAAGATTTCATCTTTTGATTTTTGTTTGTGAAAAAAGATTATTAGGAAGGAGATGTGATGGGCTGTCTCTCTCTCTCTTTTCTGTGTCTATAAATATATGGGATAGGTCGAGAAGATGAGATAAGGATGTCGTAAGGAAGTTTCGTATGTGTCACAATTACTATACACTCCTTCTTCGGATATAGTACTATAGTTCTATTTCTTTATGTATTTCTATACTTTAAGAAACGTGCGGATTTATGAGTGGCCCTTTCATATAACCCCCACGATATAACGACAAAAAACAACATGTACTGTATGTATTACTAGTTGACTTGCCCAACAACTATTCATGATTACCTAATAAATTTAGTTTGATAATTCAGTGTAAACTCATATCTAAGAATCATGACTTTTTGGATCTATGACTTATTTCACTGCCCATTTCAGTAAATTGAAGGCTGCAGCATCTCCAAATAATTAAAACCAGGAATATATATATATATATATATCTCTTATTAATATAGGGGATTTAGGGGGAAAAAAGGTATAATGAATTGGTTTTTATTACATAACCCGTGATTCTTCGGATCATTTGATCAACAAGAGCAAGTTTATAATTTGATTTTATAGGCCAAAAGAGAAGTGGCTAGGGTTTGTTAATTAAGAAAGTCACATCGGTGGGAGTGATGTAGCTTGGGACGAGTCCAACAGGTCATGTGGCACGGCACCTGAGAAGATGGAATCCTAATAAACGGGCGTATAAAACGGAGTGGTCTGCTCAAAAACGTGACGTATAGGCTTCGTGACCTCAGCGCCGTGACGTATAGAGAGGTCCAATTATGTGTGGATGACAGATCATATGATTATAATATATTTATTACTCAATCTAGTCTCTTCATTTTTGTCAATCCAACGATGGAGACCGTCAGTTGCTGCAAAGCAAATGTATTTTATTGTTTTGTTTATAATAATTAGCCGTATTCGCATGTGCTTCTTTTGTAATTCAACTCATGTTCCTTTTCTTATAAATGTCTACTAGATCTAGTACGTAATTTAGTTTCAACTTTTTGTTGCCTTTTTCTTCCTTTTGTAAATACCACTACTAACTATCTTTTGATTAAACTACATGAATCATAATCATAATTAAAGTAGCCTTTGCTTCTTCTTCAATATCGGCGGCTGAGTTTCCTTCACCTTGTGACTTTTTCATATCACTTCTCCATTACAAAATTCTGATAAACGTTCTCTTATTGTTTGAGGTTAACATGCTACATCATCTTCATGCCGTTGGGATTATAGTGGGACCATCTCTTTTATTACTGAATATATCCACCAGTAATAAACATTATTTGCTTGGTTCAAGGCTTATCATGTGGTATAACGACTTTCATTATCTATCATACAATATTCAACTACAAACAAAATTAACATATTAATTTATTAATCATCCCGTTTCAGATTAGAATGCACACTAGTTGACAATATAAACGAAACGATCCATATTGCTAATTGATAATAAAAACAAGAATAGGAGAGTTTCAATTTTGTTTGTCGGCAAAAAAATGTGGGGGAGTATGAGTTTACATGTTACATCAAAAATACACAAAAACCAATTAATTAATCAACTAGTTTAATAATGGCGATGTTAAATAAAATTAATAATTAAGAAGTTGAGTACTTAAGAGGCATGTGGACGATTAATGTATTTCATATAGTAAGACACATGCACAAACGGTAGTCATCTCATCCACTAGTTGGAAATTAAGATGGATGTGGAGGATTAACGGTGTTAGTCTCCGATGGTCTCACCGTTATGTAGGCGTGATTTAACCCTATCACGTTATAATGGTTAATCTTAGCTTCGATACAATACAATTTTCGCACCATTTATCCGCCAAACAAATTAAACTAAAAAGTATTTATCAATAACTTAATGAAATCTACCTAAAGATTCCATTTTATTTTCAATGTGCAATAGTATTAACTAGTGTCTATTTTTCAGTTGATAATAACTCAATCGTCAGATTTACATTTCCGTTTATAGTCGACGGTGGTCCCAATAAAAATGTAGATATAAACAAACATACACTAGGAATTAATCACGTTGTTGGATTAGATTAATAAATGATGTGGATGAGGTGTGTTTTGTCGTTTATCGTGTTCAACTTGCGGGTTAGATCTTACTTTGCAACAAATGTTAGATTTTTATTGTTTTTGTTTAATAAGAAGGATAAAACAAAATAAAAAAGTGGATGATCAGTCACCTAATTAATACTTAAAAGAGGCAATAATAGTTGTCTTATTTAATGTTACCAAGGACCCCATGGCTCCATATTTTGATTCCAATTGAATAAACTGTTGGCTGATAGATGGTATTGAATTGAATGGTTGGGCTAACGAACTTAAGTAGTAATGATTAATCCCAATATGGAATAGAATATACAAATCGAGTTGGATATTTTTGTTCAAATTAATGAAATGATGAAATCTAAATTTGTCATTATTGGAGATGTTGGACTGATGAAGAAAACATTCAACCGAAATGCAAAGAGACTTTCTCAAAAGTATGCGATTGAATGCTTAGTAATAGGATAATAATTTTGATAAAATGGTTTTCGTATATAGAATGAAAAAGGACCTATAAGAGAAAGGCCCACAACAGAAAGGAGCCCATTAATAAAATGGGCCTGGCGTCATCATCAATCTTAATTTGCGACTTGTCTCTCTCCAACATTCTGATTCACGGAGCTTTCTCCTTCTTCTTCGTCGTCTTCCTGTTCATCTGGCATTACGGAGCTGAAGCGATCCCTCCTCTGCTGCTCTTTTGCTCTCAGCGATCGAATCGGAGAAATTTTCTGAAGAAGAAGGAATTCGAAAAATGAATACACTCAATCAAACAAAATCAAAAGGGATCTAGATAGAGGAGGCTTACGGAGGAATAGGCGTGGAGCTCCTTCAATCGGAAGAGACGATCGACCTGGATCTCGAGGCATTTCTGGGCCTCTCCTCTCTCCAGAAGATTTGTCATGTGCAGATCCATGGCTCTGTCTCTCTCCCTGAGCAGCCTCTCAGTCCTCTCCCGATCCTCTCGCAGCCTCTCGAGCTTCTTCTTGAAGGCCTCCAGCTCCTCCGCAAGAGAAGCGTCGATGCATCCAACAACCTGATCAAGATTCTCCTTCGAAATCGGTTTGGGCTTTATGAAACTTGTTGTTGTTGGGGTTATGAATATGTTTCTTGGCTGCAGAGCCTTTCTACCCGAGGATTTCATGTTTTCTTCTTCTTTTCCTATCAGAGTGAGAGAAGCCAGTCAACAAAACAAAACAAATGGATTTAATTTTTCGAATTTGAATTGTATTCGGCGCTTAACGGCTACTTTTCTTTTCCCTTTTGGGTCTCTCTTTTTTTGTCCCTATTTGCTTGCTTCTCATGATTCATCTCTTTCTGTGTGAAGTTTAGTTTGTCTCCTCTTTTTATTTTTATTTTATTCTTTCTCTTCCCATTAAGAGCATTGGAGCTTTAATTATACATGAGTTAATTCACAATGGATATACTGTCTCTTGAATTTTTTTTTTTGTCGTCCAAATTCATTAAAAGGCCAAAAGGCCTAAGATAATTACAATCGAAACCCACTAAATACCCAATTAAGCCCATTACAAAGTGATAACGATGAAACACGTGTTGATTTTAGATATAAGGCAGGTTGATGAACAGTTGCCGCCGAACTGCTTCACCGGAAATCGGAAACTCTGATTCGCACAAATTAAAGTAAATCCGACTTAAATTCCTTCGATTGTAATCATCCTTTCATCATTCGCATATTCTACTCCTCCAAATTAATGATCCATGCAAGCAAATCCAGAAAATACCTCACCTTCTTAAAAAATCTCACCGATCAATAACAAACATGACCACATCACCATCTGCCTTCTCTTTAGGCTTCTGAATGGAGAATAAGAGAGATAACTCTCAGCCATGAAGAATTGATGCCAACTTGGAGAAGAGAGAACTCCTGAACCGACACAAGGATCTTCACTTTTTCCTTTCTAGAGAAAACTGAGATTTAGAGAGAGAAAGAATGAGAATATGTGATTTTTCTGGATACTAGATGCTGTCAATTGAATTAAATGAAGCACCATGTAAATCAATATTTCATCAGCCTAGAGTATTTCTGAATTTCTGGCTTTTTGGTTGTTGAATACAAAACAAATAAATAATTGACAAAACATACAAGCAAGCGGCCCATTAGCTCAGTTGGTTAGAGCGTCGTGCTAATAACGCGAAGGTCGCAGGTTCGAAACCTGCATGGGCCAATTTTATCTTCTTTTTTTTGTGTGTAGACGGAATAGAATAATTTTTGTGGGAATATGCGTTTGTGGTCAAAGAAGAAGAAGCTCAGCCGCAGACGCAACTCCATCCACATTCCAATTAACCTATGAGTATACGACACGTGGCATAGTTGTCTGTTTCTTTTTAGTAAATAAAAAAACGAACCGACCGGGTTGGCTCCTCCCTCTCTCCAAATCTCTGACCTGCTTCCTCCGCCGTCCTCTCCGGTAACGCTACTTCCCTTTTCCTCCAATTTCCGTCCACGAATTATGCTTGGATTTTTGCTAGGTTTTAATTGTTTCTAGATCTGGATTTCCTTTATTCCCTCGAGTTCAAGATCTGAGCTCTCCAAATTTATGTTTTTTTTTTTTGCCGTCCTTTCTTCGCTTCTGAATTACACAAACTTGGCTGGGTTCTTTGCTATGTGATCTCTGTTTTAGATTGATTGGATCGGTTGATTCCGTCCTTATATGTATATATCTGTAGCCTTTGTGAGTTTGTCATGTTTGTGTGCACGCAGAGCTGAGAACCATACCTTGATGAATTCGCGCGCTTCTGGAGAATCCATTGTTTCCTGCAAACCGGGAAACAAGAACTGCTTCTTTTTCTGGATTTTGGTTTTTGGAACCTCACTCCTCCTACTTGTCGATTTCCTCCTCATTGACGCAGTCGATAGGATCCCACTATCTCCTTGTCCTTGATTCATTCTGCTTTTCCAAGTCTCTCACTTTCCACCAGTATAATATGGTCTCCTCTCAGTTCCCTGCCCCCTCCAAAAACCAAACCGTCAAGCCTCTCCGGAAACAGCTGTTTCTTTCAACCACCCCTCCAGATGTGGTCTTGAACGAAGACAATGTTGAGCTTGATTTCAATGATGTTTTTGGTCCTCTCCCTGAAGTCACCTCTCTAGACTCCGGTGACATTGTCTACGATGAGCCTGCTGTTGTCTACAGCCGATCCCACTCGCTGGTCGGCCCATCTTCCTTTGGCAGTCATTCTTTTAAGCTCACGTTACGGGACACAGAGGATCCAATAGACTTGCTGGAGTGTCTTGAAGATGAAACTGACAAAGCTGCAGAGGGTGAAGCCCCTTCAGGTGTAGTAGGCATCAAGGACTTTGAGGTTATGAAGGTTGTTGGGCAAGGTGCTTTTGGGAAGGTCTTCCAGGTGAGGAAAAAGGGCACCTCTGAGATATTTGCCATGAAGGTTATGAGGAAGGATAAGATTATGGAGAAAAACCACGCCGAATACATGAAAGCTGAGCGTGATATTCTCACCAAAATTGATCATCCCTTCATCGTTCAGCTTAAATACTCTTTCCAGACTAAGTATAGGCTGTATCTCGTGCTCGACTTCATAAACGGAGGCCATCTTTTCTTCCAGCTTTATCACCAAGGGCTTTTCAGGTATCTTTAAGCTTTTTTTTTCTATAGTTAACAAGAGCTTAGAGAGGCTGACTCTTGCTGTTTTCTGTTTGGCAGAGAGGAATTGGCTCGTGTGTACACTGCAGAAATTGTCTCTGCGGTATCTCACCTTCACGAGAAAGGCGTAATGCATAGGGATCTGAAACCGGAAAACATACTATTGGACGCAGATGGCCACGTTATGTTAACAGACTTTGGCCTAGCAAAAGAATTTGAGGAAAACACAAGGTCTAACTCCATGTGTGGGACTACAGAGTATATGGCACCTGAAATCATTCGTGGAAAGGGCTATGATAAGGCAGCTGATTGGTGGAGCGTGGGGATTCTGCTCTATGAGATGCTCACTGGAAAGGTAAACAAAGACGCCTTCTTCTTCTTCTTCTTAATTGACAATATTTTGCTAAGCAATATGCGTGGTGCTTTTCTCTCCACAGCCACCGTTTTTGGGAAGCAGAGAAAAGATACAGCAGAAAATTGTCAAGGACAAGATCAAGCTCCCACAATTTCTGTCAACTGAATGTCATGCGCTACTGAAAGCGGTCAGTAGAAGGAATCTCTTACTTTGAATCCACTGGATGAATCATTAACTATATTATGTGTGAATGCAGCTGCTGCAAAAAGAGCCGGAGAGGCGACTGGGAAGCGGAGCAAAGGGGGCAGAAGAGATAAAAGGGCACAAGTGGTTCAAGGTTGTAAACTGGAAGAAGCTGGAGGCGAGAGAGGTGCAGCCAAGTTTCAGGCCAGAGGTGTCAGGAAGGCAATGCATAGCCAACTTCGACAAGTGTTGGACTGATATGTCGGTGTTGGATTCTCCAGCCGCGAGCCCTACGGCGGATGCAAAAGCCAACCCCTTTATCAACTTCACATACGTGAGGCCGCCAACGTCTTTCCTTCACCAGACCAGCTCCTCCGTTGATTAGACTGCTACCGGCAGTTATGTGTTGTTCATTTACACTTGAGCTTTGTGTTGTTTTACACATTTGCACTGTTACTGTATCCCGGTTTGATGGATAATATATGGGCTATGTTGGGCCATTTGGAATTGAAACTGAGAAAACAAAGAAAGATGAAATGAGATTGACGAGAGACATAAATGAATGGAGAAATTGGAACCAACCAAAAAGAAAATCCTTTAGATGGCTTCTCTTCTCTCTCCCGCCACCGCCGGTGCATTTCATTCCAGTCTCAAATGCAGATGCTTCACCGCCGGTTTCTCGTCCCAAAGCAAGAGCCTTTTGCCCCTCAGCCGCCGGAGTTACTTGAGATGCCGTTTTTCTCCGGAAGACATTCCTTTTGTGGGACAATCTCTCTCTTATCTCCCTGCTCTCGACGAGTTTCAGGAATCCGTGGGGACATTCTCGGAGACCCAGAAATGGGAATTCTTAGTGTCCGCCGGAATTGTCTGGTTTTACCTGACGGCGAGGCCAGGTGTTCTCATAGGCGCCATTGACGCCTACCTTCTCGCTCCTCTCCAGCTTGGCCTCGACACTCTGATTGGGAGAAGGAGGTTGAAGCCTTCCGATTTCTTGGTCACTGACAAACTCGGCGAAGGCTCTTTCGGCATCGTCTACTCCGGCGTCCTTCTTCCCAAGAATTCTAGTGTTGATGTGCCTCCCAGGCTTAGCAGAGCCAGAGCTAAAGCTTTAGACTTTACCGGCGAGAGAGTCATTCTCAAGAAGGTCTTCATTCATAGATATGCTCTTCTGCAAATTTCACATTCTTCTTCTTCTTCTTCTTCTTCTTCTCCTAATTGTTGGTGAATGCAGGTGAAGGTGGAAGTACGAGGAGCGGAGGAATTCGGAGAGTACGAAGAGTGGTTCAACTACAGGCTCTCAAGGGCGGCTCCTGAGACCTGCGCCGAGTTTCTCGGTAGCTTTGTCGCCAACAAGACCAATACGTTGTTTACTAAAGGCGGCAAATGGCTTGTCTGGAGGTTCGAGGTGCTCTTCTTACCTCCAACATCATTACATTTGATATTCCACTCTTTGTGTTGCGGTCATGAATGTCCAGAGTGTTGTCTCTGCAGGGAGACCTTGATCTCGCTGATTACATGAAAGATCGGAGCTTTCCTTCCAATCTGGAGTCCATCATGTTTGGGCGTGTTCTTCAAGGAGTCGAATCTGTGAAACGCCGAGCATTGATCATCAAGCAGATCATGCGCCAGATCATTACTTCTCTCAGGAAGATCCATGACACTGGCATTGTTCATAGGGACGTTAAGCCTGCCAACTTGGTGGTTACAAAGAAGGGTCAGATTAAGCTCATAGACTTTGGTGCAGCTGCTGATCTTTGCATCGGCAAGAATTACTTCCCCGAACGCACCTTGCTAGATCCTGACTACTGTCCTCCTGAGCTCTATGTCCTCCCCGAGGAAACGCCTAGTCCTCCCCCCGAGCCAATAGCCGCTCTGCTCTCCCCCATTCTGTGGCAGGTGCTTTTTTAGATTCTTGTATGTCAATGTTTGACTTCTTGACATGAGTGTCTGCCTGATTTTGGAGTGTGCTGATTCTTACAGCTGAACAGTCCGGATCTGTTTGATATGTATTCTGCTGGGATAGTGCTTCTCCAAATGGCGGTTCCGAGCTTAAGATCTAGTGCGGGATTGAAGAATTTCAATTTGGAGATCAAGTCAGTTGAATATGACCTCAAAAGATGGCGGGAAAAGACTCGGACGAGGCCAGATTTGAGCCTACTAGATCTGGACTCGGGTAGAGGGTGGGATCTTGTCACGAAACTCATATCCGAGAGAGGTTCTCTGAGACGCGGACGCCTTTCAGCCTCTGCTGCTCTCAGACACCCTTATTTTTTGTTGGGTGGTGACCAAGCGGCCGCTGTTCTTTCAAAGCTCAGTTTCAGCAAGTAACTCTGATTTATTCTTTATCATGTCATTGTATATGTACACAACAACTCAACTCCGTTCGTTAAATAAATTTATGCTATATGCTCTGCTTCTTGAATCTTGATTCAGAGGCAGCAGTGTTATGTTTGTATTGATATTGGTCTGGTATCACTCTTCAGGTATGTTCACTCATCTCGAATTCATATATATATATATATATATATATATATATATGTTTAACACTTGTACATACTGATCTTTGTACACTTGTGATTCACAAAAGGTTTTTAATACTTAAAGCTCGTCGTCCAAGAGGAGGGCATAGAGAGCAGTGTGACCCTTTTTCTTGCAACCCCATTTGCATCTCCAGCCACACAAGGAGTTGAAGAGGGCGAGTCGCTTTGACTGCAGAGATATGATCTTTGAAGCGGTGTGAGCTCTTGTGAGGTAAACTGCGTAGCCATCATCCATGAATTCTGCTCCCTGAGGGAAGACCTGCCACACCAGACTCCCGGCACCAGCACCTCCTTTCCTTGTTGAGTTAAGGGTCATGTTGTACA
Source organism: Draba incana (assembly GCA_963576765.1). Lineage (NCBI taxonomy): Eukaryota > Viridiplantae > Streptophyta > Magnoliopsida > Brassicales > Brassicaceae > Draba > Draba incana. The sequence continues at coordinate 41,051 of OY755205.1, read as the reverse complement.
CCGTACTCAACATCATATCACGGAAAGTAGTGTTGAAACCAGGGTCATGTGCAGATACACCAAACTCTGTGAACAGAACCGGCATTCCCAAGTACGTCTCTGCATCCTCCACATGAGCTTGCATCCACGAGCTAGTGAATTGCAGGAAAGAATCTGATACTGCCGGAGATATCCTACATTATGCAATTTATTTACCGCATTTCAGATGTTCTCTACTTTCAGATTTAGGGCAGCGTCAGTTTCTTGGTATTTTGCATAAAAACTTACCAGGAATCTGGATAGATGTGAACCGTAGCAAAATCAATGCCAAGAACCTGGTTATTTCTGATGAAGTCGGTTCCGACTTGTGCAGCGTAGGGGTTGGGATTGAATTTGGTTCGCGCTGGGGCAGAGGGACCGTAGAAGCCTTCAAGCCCTATCTCCACCAAATGTTTAGCATCTAAGCTCTTCACAAACACCGCCATTTCTTGTATCCAAGACTGGAGATTGTCACCGGAGGGATCAGAGGGGCAACGAGGCTCATTCATGAGTTCCCAGGAGAAGATTGTGGGGTCGTCCTTGTAAGTGATGTTTGTGAAGGTGTTCACTCTATTCAGCACCGTCTGCAATGCAACCACATTCAAGTCACAATATTCGCTGCTTGGTCAAAAAAGATGTGCTTTTTGGATAAATAAGCAATGAATTTCGCAGAGATGGATGAAATAATTACCCGGACATGGGATTTGTAGTAATTTCTGAGGGTGGGGTTGGTGAAGAAGTCGTCATCAGAGGTGAGATTAAGGCCGGAGGCGTTGCCCCATTTAACATACTGAGCTTTGCCGCCATAATCGTTCCAGTTGTTAACTAATGACAGGATAAGTCTGATCTTATACTTTCTGGCCTCGCTCACCACGAAGTCTAGGGCCTGCCCAATTGCTCAAAGCTTTAAACATAAGACAGTCTTGGAAGAAGAAGGTTTAGGTGTGAAGATATACCTTGAAGACATTTTCATCGTAAACAGAGGGAAATGTCTGGAGAGCTCTCCATTGGCCGTCGTTGAAAGCCCATGTCCTGCCTACGGTCAGTCCGACCGCAGATGCTTGCTGGAACACTTGTGTCACTTTGCCTCTCGTGGAATTGTCAGCTGCAAGAGTCATCAACCAAAATGTGTTGAAGCCGTTCACGTAGAATGGTTGTCCATTTAGGGTGAATTGCAGCCCTTTCCTCTGCACCATCTCCCATTCTTCTTCTTCTACTGTTTCTGAGTTAATCCTGCAAAAGCAGCCTCAGTCTGTCATTCTTTCGGTATAAGATGATTCCAAGATGAGGGTGCGAATGATCGTAGTGGTACCCATGGGACTCGCTGTCAAAGTGTGCAAGAGCTTTGTTATGTGTTAGAATCATGAAAACCACAGAGCAGAGCACAATTTTGAATCCGAGACGGTCCTTCATTTTGGCAGGTTTTATGGATGAGAAGGGCTTCATCTTCATCTGGTTGCATGTCACGGTATATATTCATTACCAAGAAAGGCAATAAATCATGGACTCGGGATTATTAAAATCAAAAACTTAAACTTACAAGGCAAGAGAATCGTTCCTAGGATCAAGCAAGAGAGATGAAACGTGAAGCACATAGTTACTAGGAATCAGTCAGGGGAATTGAATGTGGGACAACTCCAAAGTAACCGCCAAGTTAAGATTGGAAGCGCAACCACTTGTTGACAGTGGAGTTAGCTAACATGTCAAACTCAGTTTCTTTCGTGCAAGCTTCAAACAAACCCTATGTATGTCCTCCACTTTTCTTTTCTTTCTGTTTCAACAACGAAATTGCACAATGCGATCATAATGCTAATCCTCTTTTGTGTAAAATCTCAATTGCCGAAAATAGAAATAGGGAACTCTGTGTCTTTGCATTACTAACCCCTTTTGTTTATCCATGCTAATTTGCAATTTTATTAAATAACCGGAATACAGTGGAAAAGCATCTCACACCATTTTTCCGTAAAAAACTTCTGGTTCAAGAATCAGAAGAGATATCATATCGAATAAATCACTATCTATGTTACAATGGAACCTTACATATAATTGCCAGTAACTAGGTCTTGCAGTTCCATATCTTGACGAGTTATTCACAGTGGATTCGGTTCTTTGATCGATGCTACTAAACCACACTGCACCCAAATGAAACGAGATGAGTATTTTATATCTCCTCATCTTTTTCCTGATCAGAAGATAATTCTACTTACCATATCACATCTGAGAGTGAAAAGACCATTGTCTTCCGCGAGAGCTGTGTCAGGACTTTTGCAGCAGCTGCAGATTACAAACGCATCTAAGACCCAAATGAATACATATCAGACGAGACCTCCCATTGCTAACAAAACGGAAAATGGAATTTACCAATGTATCTCCGGAACACAGCTTGGAAATCCTTACAAGACACTAAGCCCTGCATCTTCAGCCGCTGCTGTTTGTCCAGCAATCCCTTGACCTCCATTTGGCCAAGTAAGAAGTTCATTACATGACCTGGCTTCCTATGCATCCTGAACAACATTACTTTAAAAAATGATACACAGCTACAAAAAGTCCACCAAAAGAAAGAAAGAAAGAAAGAGCAATTAGTAGGACACAAAGCAAGTCTTACGTTGTGCAGAGATAAGCAAAATTTAGACAAACTGTAGTCTGTGTCCCTTGGGCAAGAAGAAGCCGCGGAGACGTGATAACTGTTCGTGGTCTATCTGTAGAAGAAACATCGATATCTTGCTCACGAAGCAGGTCAAACGCCCTGCTCAAGAGCTGCAGAGCATAGAATAGAAAAGCTGGTATCATCATAATCGAAGGTCAAACTTACCAAAAGCATTATCAAAAGCTAAAAGTACCTCTTCATAGCCATACTCCGGCTCACAGTGTACTAGAGACTTGCCTTTCTTCTTCTTCTTCTTTTTCTTGGAAGGATCAAATATACTACTGACCTACAACATCAGCAGCATAAGCATTAGCAAACCGGGGGAAGACGGAGAAACAGTCAACAAGTAAAACTATTACCCAAGAAGAATCAAGCTTATCTAAACTCTCGAGTTGAAGCTGTAAATCCATCGTCGACTAATTTCAGCGATGATCGGAGGGTTTCTAATTGGGCCTTCTTTCGTACACTTTGGAAAAAGAATATATTACATTATTAGTACATAAAAGTGGAAGATGATGGATGATCCTAATTGGTTAAAACAGAAAGTAATACTAATAAACAAAGTGGTCTTGTTTGGGTTATCTATCTGGTAAGAGAGTGAGAGACTGAACAAGTCAGCGAGGAGCGATGCTGGGAACAACGCCGCTGCTCAGATCGCTTCCTATGAGGCTCGACGAATCGTAAAGGTGGTCTCTCGTCACATTCGACGATGATGTTGAGAGCATTGACGAACAAGACGGCGTGTCTACTCTCTCCGGGTTTGCCTGGACTAGTGCCTCCAGTTCTTTCACCACCTCCGCCATCGCCGGCCTCATCTCCGGTGAGTCGTCGCTACACCTCAATGCCAATGCCGCAAACTTTTCTGCGCTTTCAATCGACCACAGCTCCATTCTCTTGTCTATCATCGACACCAACTTATCCCTCTCATCCGCTGTCTTCACCTCTCGCACAATGTTTTTGCCGTGGGATATGGCGTGCATACCAGTCAGCAGCTCCAAGAACACTACTCCCATGCTGTACACGTCGCTCTTGTCCGTCAGCTTGTGTGTCAGGAAGTATTCTGGATCCAAGTACCCCTGCAAACAAACATTCAAAACTAAGCAATGGAACGACTTTTTATGGCATCATTCGGTTTCGATGACTCACTGGAGTCCCACGAACTACTGTGGAGACGTGTCTAGGCACTTCCTCTTCGTCCTCCAAAGCAGGGGCAAGCCGGGACAGTCCAAAGTCTGCAACTTTTGGATTGAAATTGTGGTCCAGGAGGATGTTACTGGCTTTTATGTCTCGGTGGAACACTGGCGGGTTGGCTTCTGTGTGAAGGTAGAGAATACCCCTGGCTGCTCCCAACGCTACACGAATCCTCATCCCAAAGCTCAATGCCTCCTTCCCTTTAGCTGCATCACCACAACAGATAGAGATATATCCCCATTAAATTAGAAAACTAAATCTGAAAACAGCTATGAATCTTAGTGCTTTGTACCAGACAACCAGTCGCGCAGTGTGCCATTTGGCATGAATTCATACACCAGCATCTGCACATTCACCAACCTCATAAGCAAATTAACATAATTCAGCAGGCGGCTTCACCTGGCAGCAAGAGCGTACCTGCTCTCCTTCTTCGTCACAGTAACCAATTAGTGACACTAGATTCCGATGATGCAACCTCGAGAGCAACTCTATTTCATTCAAGAACTCCTTTTCACCTTGCAAAGACGCTTCATCTGCTCGCTTTATTGCAGCAACCGTTTTGTCAGATAACACACCTCTATAGACCTTTCCATAGCCTCCGCGTCCAACCAAAGCTGAGCTGCTAAAATGGTCTGTGGCCTCTGCAACTTCTTTGAAACTGAAGCTTGTTACCCCAGAATTCAGTAAGGAAGCCTTCGAGGCTGACAAATACAACCAGATTCAATTAAGGTTGGTATAAATCTCAGTGTGATAGATTGCTAATAGCTGATACGGTTACACTTACAAGAGCGTCTTCTAGATATCTCACGCTCATGCTTGCTGTATTTTTTAAGCAACAAGGCTGCAACAATGGCGGAGATCGCAACAGCAGCTACCACAGCCCCTGCAGTTATTGCTGCCAAACGTCCCCAGGTTACACCTTTCCTTTCACTATTTAAGTTAACTGAGGAAATAAACAAGACTTCCGGTTAGCAATCAATCAAGACCTGCTTCTGTAACAAAACACTTATTGGGTTAAAGAGGCGCACCATATGAATAAGGCCCCTGCAGAGTGAAGTTGAGCAGCTCATACGGGCCGAATAAGTCGCTACCAGGAAATCTCCATGATGCGAATATGCCTCGGATTCTGAGAACTTCACTCGTGTTAAATGTTCTTGTATAGCTTTCATTAACTTTTGGAAAAAGTTTCAGATACATCCTCATGCGAGGCCCTTTCTCCCATTGATACGAGTCAATCCAGAGTTGATATGGTTCCATTTGAAGGAAATCGGTAACATACTTGCCAAATTGATCACTATATGGAGGGAAGTATGAGAAACTAGGACTTTTAAGACGATATCCAATCCTGAGAGGCGCTGCACAAAAGCATTGTGAAGGGGAGGCTGGACTGTATTCGTAGAAGTCAGGAGTGGGACAGGCTAGAGGAGGACAGTCCAGCGCAGGGTTAGTTGAGTTGATTGTCCACTCCTTCCCTATGGATTCGCAGAAGAGGCCTGCGTTTGATATGCTTGTGTTCTGGCAAATTGGATTACCATCAAGCCTGGAGATGAATTAACCTTTCCATAATGAGCATTCAAGGCAGACACATCAATATGCTAACTAAGATTTAGATACGACTACGGAGCACCTTAAAGTGACATTTTCTGGAAGAGTTAGATCTCCTTGAACATGTAACAGAGTATTATTCCTGAGATCACTGTAAGAAATGGGATAATATTAGAAAAGTTTATCAACTACAGGTGACTGTAAGTGAAGGAGGGAAACAAGGATTTTACAGTAGAATTTTAGCCTTCTTCGGTAATGAGATATTCCGCCAGAGGGAATCAGGGACAGGTCCAGATAACAGATTGTTCTTCAGCAATCTGCAGAAGATGAGATTTATTTTATTTTATTTGCCAAGTTGACATTGCTACTCACAACTTCACAAGCTTATTGTCTTTGGATATGAAGAAACATAAACATAAGTTCTCACAGCATCTGAAGCAAAGGGAGATCTGAGAAGCTCTGAGGAATGGATCCGTTTAGCATGTTGTTTGATAAATTACTGCAATTAATTAGTGTGAAACTTAAAGCCATTAGGATACATTTAAACATAATTGAAGTTAAGAGAAAGGAAACAGAATTAACAACTGTATAAAGCATACATGGTTGTCACATCCTTAGAAAGGTTAGAGGAAGGTAATGGTCCTGTGAGCTCATTCCAACTAAGATCCCTGTAGCAAACAAGAACCACAAGCACATTCACAACATGGCTAAGAGAATACATGCATTGAGATTGATCAGAACTTACACGTATTTTAGATGACGCATCCTGCTAAAATCAGGAAGAGCCCCTTTCAAACTACAATTTCTAAGACTCCTGTAAGAAGTGCAAGAAGACAAAGAACATGATAAGCTCTCTCTCTATATCTTAGAAATGAAAAAAGAAACTTGTGATTACACTGGCCTGAAACTCACAGCTTCAGTATATTTGAAAAGTTTCCATAGGAAGCTGGGATATCGGATCCACTGAAGTTGTTATTATCCAGTTGCCTGCAGTGAGAGGACAATAAACATGAATCTAACAAATACTTGCAGAATGAGGTAAAAATGAAACACACAATTGAAGAACATACATGATTTGAAGGTTTGGCAATGCAGAGAATTGCGGTGGGAGATTTCCAGATAAATTGTTGTTGTCTAGCAGCCTGTGGTAAATAGTTTGACCACTTAAACATCAAGATATCCCAAATCATGGAAACAGTGGCAACATTGTGGTAAAGACTCACACATGAAAGATGTTTGTAAGATTGGAAAGCTCAACTGGAATCTGGCCGCTCAACGAATTATTGTTGAAGTGACTGTACAAGGCCAAAAGCAAAATCTGTGAGATGATACTGAAAAATCTGCGCCTGTGGTTGATATCACTGTATAGCTTGATATTATTAAGACTCACAGATGTTTCAGTTTTTTCAAGTTGGAAAAAGACTTTGGTATGGGTCCTGTGATGTTATTCTCATCTATCTGGAACCTGTTCAAGTTCGAAAGATAGCCGAGTTCGCTTGGTAAAGGGCCTGAAAGCTTGTTTCCATTCAGCAGCCTGACCACGGGTTACAGAATCAGAAGATAAATAAACGGAACACACGTGCTTATCAAAAAGGTTTCAGGCAGAGAAATGATAATTTATCAGGCAGGTCCAGCTTACAAGAGTACTAGGGATGATATCTGTCCTATCTCCTTTGGAATTGAACCACTTATATTGTTCCACATGAAATCTCTTCAAAATGGAGGCAACATGAAAGAAATATTTCACAGTGAGTAGAGATTGGTGGAACAAAACATATAGGCATTCCGAAACTGACACTTTGCAAAGATTTTGAACAAGTTGAAACTTACAATATTTCGAGATGAAGTAATTTATGGAGTTGTGGTGACAAAGTCCCGGAGAGATTCATATTAATGAGAAGGCTGCTTGGCAATAAAAGAAAGGATCAGGGAAGGAATCCTATTATAAGAATAGCTAAGCTGGTCATGTAAGCATCTGTCCCCCGAGAAACAATAAAAAGGATAAGTAAACGAGAGCTTGTTCCAAAGTTAAGCATGTTATCTCCAGCATATACATACAAGCAGATTAACAAGAAAAGCAAGAAGATGACATACAGTTCTCGGACATGGAGGTAGTCGTCAGTACCAATCTCACTAAAGCAGATAACTCCAGTCCAATTTGAACGGCAAGGGTCTCCTCTGTGCCAGTTTCTCAAATTGTCTTTAGGATCAATCAAACTTGTCTTGAGTGATCGTAAAGCAGTGACTGCAGATGGATGACAATCATGTAAGAGAAGAAGATTGAGTAGAAGTAAAAATGGAAGCACAAAAACAGGTAACCTTCTGAAGGGTCTGTCCTCTGAGCATGGGCAAGAAGAAGCACAAAAGAACAAGTAACAAGGAGGGCAAGTAGATAGGCTCTTGGAGGCAACACCATGGAAACGTTACTGCATAAGAAGGAAGCAGAGAGAGTAATAATAATAAATTTAAAACAAAGTGAGTGAAATAATTGAGGATATGGTTCCAAATTTAAAGAAGCTCTGATAATGAAATCAATCCAACAAGACGCACAAGGTGGTGGTAATTAATGAGAGAAATAGACACGGCAACTAAAATTCAACCCCGCGCATTGATTAGCTGAAAGCCAAGAATCATTACCTCAACTCTTTAGATCAGCTCTTCATAAGATGAGAATTTTCCAAAAAGGCAAATGGATAAGGATCCCACTAAAAAGAATTTCAAATCTGCACAAACCCTTAGAAACCGGAGAGAAGTCAAACAATGCAGGTCAATGAGAAGATTAGATAATAATGAATGAAATGGAGAGCGAAGAAAAGAAAAGACCTTAGATCGATCATGGAAGAAAGACGCCGACTTCTCCTCTCTGTCTGTCTCCCATTATGATAATATCCAAAGAAAGAAAAGCTTAAACCTTGTTCACTGACCCAATTGGGCTGACTCTCTACCTGCTCCCAAAAACCCTACTTTCTGACAAATATGACCAAACTCCATCCATTATCCTATTCGACTCTTTGTAAGTGTGGGTCCCTCTCTTCCCGTACAATACAAGTCAATTACCCCTTTTTCAGTCGTATAATTTGTGTTCTACCCTTTCATTTCATTTCTCCTTTTTCTTGTTTAAACACGTGTGTGAACGCAATTATTCAAAGAGAGACAGAGTCATCAAATAAACATCTCCATTATTAGCGTAAATCAGTCGTATGCTGAATCAGCAAATAAGAAAGAAAAAGACATACTCGGTTTTTGTCACTAACTTTACCCGTCTGCTCCATTTTTCTCCAATGGATGTAAAGTAAAATGTCTGAGTTTCTCCTCTATTCCATAACATGATATTTTGGATGTTGCACACATTCTAAGAAAAAGTTAAACCACAATTTATCAAGATCATTTTCCACTTTTCATTAATTACATTTACTCATCAACGACTATCCATATTAATAGACTTCTAACCACAATTGTTGGAGTGCATTAGTAAAATTTGATTTTTTAAGTCTTTATTGATAAAGACAATCAATTTTTATTAGTTAATGAAAACAATTACTCCCTCCATTTTGTTTTTATTGATGTTCTAGAAAAAAAAATTGTTTCTAAAAGATTGATTTTTTCACCTTTTCAATGCATTTTTAATGAAAGTATAATGGTGAATTGTAGACTTCAAGACATATTTATTAATTTAATTGTATTACTATTGGTCGTTGTTCAAAAAAGCGCTAGGCGCTAAGCGGGCGGCGACCCTCTGCCTAGCGCCTAGAACGCCTAGTCGTGGACTAGACGAATTTTTAGGCGGTTTAAGCGGTTTTTAAATATAACTATATATATATATATTTAATTATATATATATATACATAATATATAGACTATTTATCTATATATTGTACTTACCTAATATATAAAACATAATAAATTAATTTTAATTCTTAATAATCATCATCCATAAATAAAACCTAAACGTAGAGTAAAACTAAGAAAATGAAATAAAAATGAATTTTAAATAAAAACTCACCGTTTTGGGATTTTTTTTTTAATTTTTTAAAAAACGGATTTTATCCGCCTAGCCCGCCTAATTTACGCATAAGCCGCCAAATGACAGCATCCGCCTAAGCCGCCAAATGACAACATCCGCCTAATACCTCCGATTAGCCCGCCTAATTTACGCCTAACATTGCTATTGGTTTAGACTTATGAAAAATTGTTTACTGCAAAAAATAAGACATTTATAGCTAACCATTAATGTGTTTTCTTAATATTTGTGTAAACTCTAGAAAATCAAACAAATAAAAACGGAGGGAATAATTTATGAGAAATTTTGAGTTATGCCACTATTGGCATGCCACTTTTCAATTATGCCACTGTTTTAAAATTATTACCAGCGTGCCACTGTTCACTTAAATGAAAAAAACAGATCTCTTTTTCTCTCCCATGCTAAGAAGAAGAAGAAGAAGAAGAAGAAGAAGAAGAAGAAGAAGAAGAAGAAGAAGAAGAAGAAGAAGAAGAAGAAGAAGAAGAAGAAGAAGAAGAAGAAGAAGAAGAAGAAGAAGAAGAAGAAGAAGAAGAAGAAGAAGAAGAAGAAGAAGAAGAAGAAGAAGAAGAAGAAGAAGAAGAAGAAGAAGAAGAAGAAGAAGAAGAAGAAGAAGAAGAAGAAGAAGAAGAAGAAGAAGAAGAATCTCAAATAAAATTCACGAGTTTGGATCACGAGTTTGGGTTAACTATTATGCATTTAGGGTATAGATTTGGGGGATGGGGGTAAGGTTTTGCCACTACATTATAAAACTGTTAAAAAAAATTATAATGTTTTTAAAAGGTTTAGTAAAACTGTTAAAAAAACCCTTATAAAACTATTTAAAAACCGTGTAAAACTGTTTATAAGGGTTTTGTAAAGTTTTATAAAGTTTTTGTAAAGTTTTACAATCTTATAAGCCTTTTAAAAACTTTACAAACCTTATAAAAATCTTGTAAACCTTATAAAAACCTTATAAACCTTTTAAAAACCTTATAAATTATTTAACTGTTTAGTTTTTAATGACATGTAAAAAAGTCTTTTAAAACTGTTTAAAAACTTTATAAAAACGGGAAAATCCTAAAAATAACCAAAACCCAGATTTGACCAAAAACACAACCAAAACCCAGATCTGACAAAAAAAAACCCAAAACCCAGATCTGAGCAAAAATCAAATCAAAAGCTCAAATTTGTAACCCAAATCGAATAAAAAGCTAAAATTCGTGACCAAAATCCAAACAAAAACTCAAATTTGTAACCAAAATCGAATTATGAAAAGCAAAATTCTTCTTCTTCTTCTTCTTCTTCTTCTTCTTCTTCTTCTTCTTCTTCTTCTTCTTCTTCTTCTTCTTCTTCTTCTTCTTCTTCTTCTTCTTCTTCTTCTTCTTCTGCGCGTGAGAGAGATGAGAGAGAAAGTGAGATTTTTTTTTCTTCCATTAAGTCAGTGAACAGTCGCACGCTCGTAATGATTTTGTGAACAGTGACATATTTAATTAAATTTTTGTGAACAATGGCATATTTGCAATTGACCCATAATTCATGTTGTAAAAGAAAATGCATTGATTAAAAAGTAAAACATCAAATATTATGGAACAACAAAAAAAATGTTTTATAGAACGGAAGAGTATATGGAAGAGTATATTAAAGGAAGCAAACCAAGAATAAAGAAAAGACAAACTATAAAGATTGATCAGCGGGGAGCGATGGAGGGAATGACGCCACTGACGAGTTCGTTAACAGTGAAGTTTGAGAAACTGTTGTAAGTGTCTCCCGTAGACCCAAGCCCACCTGCGAATCCTGACATTCCCGACGCTGAGGACTGCACCGAAGGGCTCGAGTATGGCTTCTCCTCTTTCGGAAGCATCCCGTACACGTTCTCCAGCTCCCTCACGATCTCCAGCATCCTCGGACGCTCTTCTGGGTCGTCCCGGCAACATCTGATGGCCAGCTCCATGAATCTCTTCACGCTCTCCTCCCAGTACTGCCCCATGCTCCTGTCTATCACTGACATCATCATCCCTGCCTCCCACGCCTCCTTCACCTCTCGCACTATGTTTCTTCCGTGTGAGATTGGCCGCATTCCTGTCAGTATCTCTAGAAACACGATCCCCAGGCTGTAAACGTCACTCTTCTCTGTCAGCCTGTGGCTCAAGTAGTACTCTGGATCAACGTATCCAGGGGTGCCTTTGACGATGGTGGTTACGTGATCCCTTGGCACTCCTCCACCATCTAATGCAATCAGCTTTGAGATTCCAAAGTCTGCCACTTTAGGGTTTAGCTTCTTGTCTAGAAGAATGTTGCTTGGTTTTATGTCTCTGTGGATGATTGGTGGGTCTGCTTCTGTGTGCAGATACAGAATCCCCCTCGCAGACCCCAGTGCTATTCTCAGTCTCTGCGCATAACTCAACGGCTGTCTGAACCTCGCTGCATTTCCATTTATAATCAAGATCAACTCACTGTCTTTTATATTTATATACAATTAGACAAGGATGTGCATGGGATCTTATTCTTACCAGAGAGTGCGTCTTGAAGAGAGCCATTGGGCATGAACTCATATACCAACATCTGTTCTCCTTTCTGGTCGCAATAGCCAAGCAGAGATACAAGGTTCCGGTGGTGTAGCCGCGAGAGCAACTCTATCTCGGTGTAGAACTCTTTTTGGCCCTGCAGAGATCCTTGCTCTGCACGTTTCACCGCTACAATCAGGCCACCTGGTAAATGGCCTTTGTAGACCTTCCCATACCCTCCTCTGCCAATCTGGGAGAGGTCGCTGAAACTGCTTGTTGCTGATTCAAGTTCCATGAAATTGTAACCCTTCACGCTCTCCATGTTCATCGGAGATTTAGGGACTGAGGTAGACAGAAAGAAGATATTATTAGTCATTATCATAGAAATTGGCTTTAACATGTATGTACTTCACTTACTGGGATGTTCTTGTTCCATGTCGACTTTCTCAAATTTTCTCTTTTGCTTTCTTCTCTTGATGAAGAGGACCAATGCTAGAGAAGACAACGCAAGGAAGAAAGCAATAGCTCCTACAATGATTCCATATTTGACGCCTTTGCTCATTCCCGACTTCTTTGGGAAATTGAGAATGACTGCATGCAGCAAAATGGAAGCAGAATTAGTCTTTTGGTTCACAAGAATTTAATAATGAGTAGAAGAGATGGGTATTACCGCCTCTGTAAGGACCGAGGAGGCTGATATCGATAATTTCGTGGGGGCCAAGAGAATCACCGGTTTTTAGAGAGAAAGTTGCAAAGAAGTCAACAATGCGTTGAAGCTCTGTGGTGTTGAACTTCCTGTTCAAGTCACTGTACTCAGGAAAAATCTTCATGTTGATGGATAGTCTTGGACCCGATTGCCATGAGAATGATTTTATAGACAGCTGATAGCGGTTTATGCCGAGATTAGAGGCCACAGTAACCATGTAGGCGACGGTATAAGGTCGAAAGTCAGAGAAACTTGGACTCCTAAGCCGAAGCACAATGCCAAGGGGTGCAGCACAGAAACATGGAACTGGAGACCCAATCACATAGTCATAGTTTTCGCTCAAGGGGCAGGACTGGCGTTTGCAGTCTTCTGTGGTTGGAGTTTCCGAGGAATTTCCAGGAGATTCCACTTCAACCGTTGAGACGCCACAGAGATCAGCTATGTTTCGCTCATTTACTCTTGCACAAACCGGGTTTCCGTGAAGCCTGCTCATCAAAAATCACAAACAGAGTGCTCTCATGATTTCTCTAGCCACACTAACTCTGCCTCGCAATTTAGTGTTTGTTTGAAATAATCTTACTTGACTGTGACGTTTGAAGGAGGGTTGAGAATGCTTGACGCATTTGAAAACAAGTTGTCCCTCAGGTCCCTGCAAGTTTTTCCAATCAAATCAATCAACAAAAACACTAACATTTACTAGTCTTGTTTAAATCTGGAAAAAAAAGTATTGTCCCCATGTGTTTTGACGTGTCTTACAAGATAAGCTTCTCCTTTGCAGTAAAGTTCCTCTTCTCCCATATCACAGGAATCTCCCCACTTAAGTTGTTGTTCTGGAGAGACCTGAAAATTTAAGACAACACTCTTGCCTTTCATTTTCTTCCTCAGATCAACATACATTTATCTTTTGATTAACTGAAAAAAGAAGAAGAGAAAAACAAAGATCTTACAATCTTTGCAAGCGTGGAAGGCCTGAAAAATTTGAAGGGATGGATCCGTTGAGCATATTGTTGTACAGGTTACTGCACAATAAAACAGTGATGTTCATGTTGTCAACAACAATGTAAATGACATATCAATTACATTCCATTTCTTGTCTTGGCACCTACATAGTTGTGATGTTCCCGGACAACTTGTTCTTGGGAATCTCTCCTGTGAGTTTGTTGGAGGAAATATCTCTGAAGTATCAACAAAGAAAAGCCTCAGCGACTAATATAACATGGAAGACTAATGGATTCTTCTTGGTTAAAATGACTCACAAGTAATAGAGAAACGGTGATTGGCTCAAATCAGGTATTGGTCCTATTAGATTGCAGTTCCTGAGACTCCTGTTTATGTGAAACCAAGAAAATTAGTACGCCACATTGAAAACAAAACATGTTCTGCTACGCTCTGTTTCTTACAGTTTGACGAGATTGGGTATATTTCCGTAAGAAGATGGGATCTCTGTCATGTGGAAGTTGTTATTGTCCAATTGTCTGTAAATGAAGAAGCAAATTAAGTTGAATATGGAAGAAAGTTATTTATCTTTAATAAGTAGTTCAAGACACACAAAAGCACTTACAAAATTTTCAAGCTTGCCATTTGAGAGAGCTCTGGTGGAAGATTTCCTGTCAGCTTGTTATTGTCCATCAAGCTGCACAAGTTAAGCCACATGTTACATTACAAGTACCAACAAGCCCTCATGTTCAGTAGTTTTAAAATAAGATCAACAAATTTAGATGTAACCAAGAAACTTACAAGTGCAGAACGTCGGGTAAAGAAGAGTACTCAGGCGGAATCTGACCCGAGATTGAGTTGTTGTTCATGTGACTGGCAAAGAAAGTACAAGTCATGTCAAAAGGAAGAGAGAAGAGAAGAGAAGCACAAGAGGGAGAGGGATGTCTCACAAATGCTTTAGTTTTTTCAGATTTGATAAGGACGTAGGAAGTTCTCCGCTAATTTCATTGTAGTCAATCTGAAGGATTAAGAGATTGGAAAGGGAGCCGAGTTCTTGAGGCAAAGGTCCTGTCAGTTTATTTCCACTTAGTAGCCTGCGGAAGAAGAAAACAGAGCATAAATTATGCGGTCTTCAAGTGGATATGGTGATGAAACAGTGATCAAGATTACTTACAAGAAGGTTAGATGTGTCAAGTTGCCTATTTCTGGTGGAACCTGGCCAGTGAGGTCGTTCCACAAGAAGTTCCTGTGATCAGGTCATATATATAAAGGAGACGTTTGATTGCAAAAGCAGAGCTCTGAGTATTAGACGAAAACATAGGACATACAATATGGTGAGATTTGATAGAAGGCCGACTTCAGGTGCCAGTTGTCCGGTGAGGTTCATGTTTAGCAACCTCCTGCATCATTTGATGAAACCAAAAACATCATATGGCATCCTCAAGGATTGGCTTTGTAGTTTAAAACAATAGATGAAAGCTTTAAAAGTCAGAACGTACAACTCATTAACATGAAGAAAGCCATCGGAAGGTTCAGGGATGCAGAATACACCGGTCCAATTAGAGGCGCATGGATCCGTCTTTCTCCAGTCATGAAGATGATCCATCGGGTCCTTCAGTTTGCGACGAACAGCCAGCAGAGCACTAACTGCAAAATAAAGCTTATTAGCATCACACATGGACGCCAATAAGTTGCTCATAGAAATATAGAGGAGCGTACCATCAAGCGGGTGAGTGATCTCTTGTGCATCCAACAAAGACAAAAAACAACAAGAGAAGATCAGAATGAATCCAACCGCACCCATCTTCTCTTTCATTTGCTTTGTTCAAAGAGATGGATTGCCTTGAGATGAAGACGTAGACTTGGAGAATGAGAATACTACTTGAACAAGGAGCACTATATATGGAAGTTGAATACAAATACAAGCAATGATGAGTTTGAAAAACTCAAAATGGAACTATCAATAGCCCCTTAGTTGGTGCCATTTTAAAATGTGATTATTGAGTGTTGAAAGCGTTTAAAAGCCAATTAAACATTTTGTTCAAGTCTCTTCCCCCCCCATTGGACTGGATGACTTCTTCTGTGTTCCGGCAAGTTACTGTTTGCTTTCTCTCTCTATGAAAAATTCAAACCTTTTATTTATAACAGAAATAATAGTCCAGTGGACATAAATTCAACTATATCCACTTCCAACCGTTAACATTAGTTTATTTCTCCTAACCAAGTTGCCTAATTCTTCTTTCTTTTTGGCTAGTAAATGTCAAAACACATCTATGTCGCAACTATTTGTGCACAGAGACTACATTTTCTTCTTTTCTCCTTAAAAGATAGACTTAAAAAGGGGCACTTGCTTGAACATCCCAGTAGAACATAACTATCTTTTGACTTTTTCAGGAAAATGAAAGGATAAAATGGGAACCATCTTGACTTGTTCAGAAATTATTATGTACTGTAGTGACAGTTTTTTTGTATAATATAAAGTTACACATGAAATTTGGAATTATGAAGATTGAGATTAATAAAAGTAAAGGAAGCAAGAGCAGCTCCAATAAGAACACACCAATAGGGATTTGAGTTGACAAAAGGTGTTTGATAAGCTTTAATAAAACAGAGTGATGTATTAATGATTAAGAATCTAAGATATTGAAAAAGGATCAATTTGACTCTGTCCTTTTGCCATTTGTTTGGTGCTAGTGGAGGGATTTTGGTCCGACAAGGATTTCATTTCTCAAATCACCATGTCATATGTTTGGTGTAACAAGATGGAGCAAAAGTAGTGGTGTCAAAATGAAGAAAAACTAACGAGACTATTTCTAGTAGGTTTGATTTGAAGGTGGTTAGTGTGAAAGATTAGGCAGAAACTTGGAGTGGAGATTGTATAATAGAGATATAGGAAGATCTCAATTAGTAAAGGGAAAGTGTGTGTTTGTGTGTGTCCCAAAGAGACTATAATTGAGTCTTTATGGAGCTCCGTGCCACACAGACACAACCCTCTCGGCTTTTCTCACGTGCTCTGAATCATATATCACCAAAAAGAAAGGGATAATCTTTCTTTTTTGGTATTTGGAGTCAAGATTACGAAATAGAAAGTATAAAGACTTGGAAGAGATTAAAAAATCAGAAATTTCAAGAGAAGGAAAGTTATTAATATTGATGAGAGACAAGATGGGAAGAAATGATATTATTTATAGGGGTGGAATTATTATCCGAGATCCGATTCGGATCCGCTCCGAAAATCCGGATATCCGGGGGGGGCGGCGGATCCGGATAATAAAATCAAGAATCCGTCAAAAACGGATCCGGATATTCTAATTTTCAAGTCCGGATATCCGGATCCGGATCCGGGCTATTAAAATATATTAAAAATAATTATTTTTTTTTTAAACATAAAAAATTAAAATTAAAATTATTTTCGTAATATTTTATTTATTTTTTAATAAATTTATAATAATTTTACAAAAAAAAATAGTTTTGTAATTAATTTAATATTTTTTAATTTATTTTTAATATTTTGATGGATCCGGATATCCGCGGATATGTTAATTTTTGAAAGGATATCCGAAAGTCGGATATCCGGGTGCCACGGATCCAGATCCGGATAATAAAATTATGGATCCGACGGATCCGGATCCGTCCCACCCCTAATTATTTAGTCTCATCAGAATAAAGTTTGAGGTTTCATAAGCGATAGGAATTCCTAAATTAGTCTAAGAATATCTAAATAATTAATATACAAAATAGTATTGTCTTAAGTAATAATTACTTTTTGGAAAGAAAAAGGTGGCGCCCCAAAGCCTAAGTTTTTGAAAGGTAGCTCCTCCTCCTTCTCCTCAATACCATTTACCAGTGAGTGTAGAGGCTGACAAAGGGAGGGTATTTCTGTAAATTTCGTCATCTTCCTCCTCACAATTCACAATTCACAACTCACAACAATGGGTATATCGGAGAGCCCTCAGTCAACTCCTGCTCCTCCCTGCTTCTCCAACTCCTTTACCACCCGGTCTCTTCCCTCTCTCTCTCTCTTTTGCTATCATTTATTTCAAAGTTTGTTCCTTTTATGCAATCTCTGTTTAGAGATCACTTGCCTGATGAATAAAGGACTGGGTTTTACCATATGAAATTCAAACTACTTACCGCACATTTATTCTTCAATTGCAGCATTTTCTCCGATGTTGCGGGCGACATCACAATCGTTGTCGATGGAGAGCCCTTTCTACTCCACAAGGTACCAAGTGTGATATGCATTTTACTAAGTGTTGGACGAAATTCAATTTAAGGTTTGGAATGAATATTGCAGTTTCCGCTGGTGGCTCGGTGTGGCAAGATCAGGAAAATGGTGGCAGAAATGAAGGAAATCTCGCATACCGAGCTCCGAGGCTTCCCAGGTGGGCCTATGACGTTCGAACTCGCCATCAAGTTCTGCTACGGCATCAACTTCGAGATCACCATCTCCAACGTGGTTGCTCTCCGCTGCGCAGCCGGTTATCTCCAGATGACTGAGGACTTGAAAGAAGAAAATCTGATCGCACGGGCCGAGACTTACCTCGAGCAGGTCGCATTTCCTAGTCTGGACAAGTCCGTGGAGGTCCTTTGCTCCTGCGAGACGCTTCACCCTCACGACTTGGCTGAAACCGCCCGCATTCCTGAAAGATGCGTGGAGGCCATCGCTGTGAATGCTTGCAGAGAACAGTTAGTGTTGGGGCTTTCACGGCTGAACCGGGGCAGCGAGTCGGAAGAAATCCGGAGAGGAGATTGTCCAGAGTGGTGGATCCAAGACCTCTCTGCTCTGAGGATTGACTATTACGTCCGAGTCGTCTCCGCGATGGCAAGAACAGGCTTGCGGTCAGAGAGCATCATCACATCTCTCATGCATTACGCTCAAGAATCCTTGAAGGGTATTCGAAACTGCGAGGAGCGGACCAAGCTGGACTCGGGTACAATTGAGAACGAGCAGAGGAACGTCGTTGAAGCCATTGTTAGCCTCTTCCCAAGTGACAGAGTCCCTCTGAGCTTCCTCTTTGGAATGTTGAGGGTCGGCATTACCATAGACGTAGCCATCTCTTGCAGGCTCGAGCTAGAGCGGAGAATCGCTCAGCAGCTGGAGACAGTCTCGCTCGATGATCTACTCATACCTGTTGTCCGAAACGAGGATTCCATGTACGATGTGGACACCGTCCATAGGATACTCGTCTGCTTTCTCAAGAGGATAGAGGACCAAGAATATGATGAAGATGAGTGCTACTACGAGAGCGGGACCGAGAATCTGATTGGGTCAACGTGCCAAGGCTCATTACTGAAAGTAGGTCGGATCATGGATGCCTACTTGGCAGAGATCGCACCAGACCCATGCCTGAGTCTGGACAAGTTCACCGCCTTGATAGGGATATTGCCTGATTACGCGCGTGTCATGGATGATGGACTCTACAGAGCCATTGACATGTTTCTAAAGGTAAATAATTTCTTCGAGCCCTGAATAAGGAGACTGTGTCTCTGTATTTTTTTGCTATGATTGAGAGGGTTTTTTTGTGATCATGGTTAGGGGCATCCTTCGTTGACCGAACAAGAATGCAAGAGTCTCTGCAAATTCGTAGACACTCAAAAAATTTCACAGGAAGCATGCAATCACGCGGCTCAGAACGATCGGCTACCGGTGCAGATGGTGGTTCGAGTCCTCTACTCGGAACAGTTGCGTCTGAAGAATGGTATGTCAGGAGAGTCAGGGGAAGGGCTATTGCTGTCGTCTCAGAAACTCAGTAGCGGAGCAGTGTCTCCGAGAGACTCGTATGCATCGCTGAGGAGGGAGAACAGAGAGCTGAAGCTGGAGATCTCGAGGGTAAGAGGGCGGCTGAGCGAGTTGGAGAAGCAGCAGATGTTGATGAAACAGGGGATGATCGAGAAGGCAGGTTATGGTGGAACATTGCTGACCTTACTTTCCAAAGGGATTGGGAGGATTTCGATATTTGGTGGAGGAACGACGGAAGAGAAAGAGAAGAGGCGCAAGGCTAACCTCAAATCCAGATCAAGGTTGGCGAGCAAAACCGGTAGGAGCCGAACAGAGTCTATGTATTAGGTAGCCTGGAACACGTAAATACCATGTATTCTTAGCAAAATGGTTCTTGAGTGTATTTCTCGTGAAAAATCTTGGCAAGGATTGGATTGTGAGAATTGAAAAATCTTGACGAAATCTTTGCAAGTATTGAAAAATCAAACAAAAGCTTTAGAGGGAATCAAATTGAAAAGGGCATAACTCAATTCGCTCTTGACAATAATTTTAAGAAGAAAAGGATAAAAGGGTGTCGCATGAGATGCCAACTTATCTCTAGAAACACGTCACTTATTCAAGAGCTCAGCCTCAGCCTCAGCACGAGAGTATCATGCTCTGGAGGTTTCAGGAGCTCCAACGAGGCGCTTCCGGATCTGCAGAGATGAGCAGAACAATTAAATGGGAATGATGAAAGAAAGAAGAAGATCCCTAAGTGAAAAGACCAAACCTGTGGAAGCTTCTGTCTGAAGGCGACGTCCAGGTGTGCGTCTAAAGTGTTCTCGCAGACAATCTTGCCGTCTTGAGAGGCCAGTACCACCCCGCCCGAGCTTCACCGTTCACACCACCAACATTGTTGTTTATATAGAGAGGGATAATCAGAAACAAGAAAAGAAGTTTACCAATGAAGATCGTGGGAATCAGCATGCTTAGGATTAGGAGGCGGAGGGAGGAAGACTTTATCGTCGATGGTGATCTTAGGAGACGAGACTTTAGCTTTCTCCGCGTACTGTTTCTTAGCATCCTCGACGATCGATTCAACAACCCTCTTGTCCATCTCTCTGCATCTCAGCAGCACTGAAGGCTCTTTCAGACGCAGCAAACTCTAGCAACACACGCAGAGTGAGGTGAGGGATTGTGGAAATGAGGGGAGAGAGGATGGGGGATGATATATGGTACCTCAATGATGAGACCCTTGAGGAGCTTCTTGTAAGCGTTCTTGTCGTTGGAGACACGGAGAAGGTCCTTGGCCGCGGTGTCTTTCATGGAGGAGACCACGTCGTCCTGTGCTTGAAGGTACTTGATCCTACTCGCACATTCATCGGAGAGGAGTAGTCGCTGAAGGAAGACAGGAAATGAAGTTAGCAAAAGGGGACAAGGAAGGAATTAAGAAGTTGAAAGGGAAAAGCTCTCACATTCGCTTGCGGATATCAACCTGCTTGAGCTTGCGGTCATAATCTTGACGGAGCTTACGCTTGGCAGTCTCCAGGAGCTGAAGCCTCTCGATGTTGAATTCCTCCTCGGCGGAAATGGAGATCTCGTTTGCTTTCTCTTCTGCCTCTTGGCGGATAAACCGGACCATCTGCTGAACCTGCTTTGACACATCCGCATCGTTCATCGCTCTCTCGCAACAACAACAACAAGAATCATCAACCTCCTCCTTGCTCTGTTTTATAACCAACTTTGAGTCCCCGCTTTTTGGTGCCAAATATTCGTTTTATCCATGGACCATTGACTCTATTCAATTCTTATGGGCCGAAGTAGGCCCATCTACAGCAGCAGCCTTGGATAGATCAACAAACACAAAGGCTTCAATCATCCACACTTGCACACATCCAAAAATACCACATGAATAAATGAAATCCAATGAATGTATGTATGTATCTTTTATGGTTTTCTACAATGTCTCCTTTCTTCTCTTCTCTTCCCCGGTGGCTAAGTCTAGGACGAAAACCTTGAGATCAAGAGCAGACACAACCACCACCACCGAGTAAACAACTCACACACATATACACATCAGCGTCCAGTTTTTGGGCGTTTTAGGGCATGATTATCAAAGATCCCTTGGGGTCTAAAGTCTATATAAAATTATAAAAATGGTTGTAAAAGGAAGAAAGAGAGTGTTGTTATGGGGTATGTTGAAATATAAAATTAATAAAATTGGATCTTTTGGAAGAGAGAGTGTTTAAAAAGGAAGAGAGAGTGTCTAAAATTGGATCTTTTGGAGAAAAAATTGGATCTTTTGGAGAGAGTGTTTAAAAGGAAAATAGAGTGTTTAAATATAAAATTAATAAAAGTTGAGTAAAAGGATGAAAGAGAAGGTATAAAGTTGAGTAAAAGGAAGAGAGAGAGTGTGTTTTAATAATTTTATATTATAATTGGATCCCAAGGGATCTTTGATAATCATGGCCTTATAGCACTGAAATTGAAAGGAGAGACACTCCCACTAGGCCCTGGACTCTCTTCTCTCACGTTTGAATTCAGCAATGCAAGCTCTCGCAATTGCTGCCTCTTGATGTAGTCCTGCGACTCGTCCTGCCACAACATATATGTTAGTCTCATGTGAGCCTTATTACAACAGGCTTGCCTAGCGCAAACATTCCTACTACTCTTTTCTTTTGTTTTGGAGAAACTTAACTCTAACTTTGCCTACTAATATTCGTAACAGGTAGGAATTAGTTTGAAAATAAACTGAAAAGAGCTGGGTTAATATATAAAGCACACACCACAGGCTTGAGCAACTCCTCGATAATTTCTTGCGCCTGTCGCAGCCTTAAATCCACGATACTGGCAGGAAGATCAGCCTCAATTAGGATGTGCAGCTGCTCATTCAGGTGCTCATAGCCTGGTTTCCCCCTTAACTTATCTTCCTAGTGTACAGAAGGAACATTAGGCGATGCCATAGGACTAGGACTTGTGTGACGCAGCCTGTCATAATCGGTGAATCCTTGGTTGGAGTGAATTCCTGAAACTCGAAAAATCTCTGAAAAGAAAAAGAAAAAAAGTCAGAATCCTTAAGAAAAAGAAGAGGATAAGTTTGGAGATCCAAAAAGAAGCATGTATGGAATAATAGAAGAGTGACCTTGATTCAAGAGACGGCTGCATATGGGAAGCCCTTGGTCCAATCTTCTGATGCTCTGCTAACAACTCCGACAAGTAGTGGCAAAGAGAGGGGGGTAAAAGAGCGAGACAAAGAGAAAAACACCTGTCAAGGTCAGGGGTGCTTCGAATCTGAGGAGAGGCAGCTCTAGCGGGAGAGAAGTTGGGATTATACAGACCAGACATGACTCTCTATGCAATTGCAGGAAGAAGAAGAAGGTGTCAAATCTTTTGTGAGGATTTTCACATTTCTTGTAATTTGAAAAAAATTAAAAAATTAAAAAAACTGTATGTGTGTAGTAAACTCTGGAATTTCTTCGTCTTCTTTTAATTTGACCCGAGAGGAATCATCCCATTTGTGACCTCCTTCCTGTCTTCTAGTTCAGTTCTAGTCCTTGTCTTAGAGGACCAGAATTAGAATAGGAGGAGGAGAGAAATTAAAATACGAAACTCGGAGAAAAGAAAAGGGCCCACCTACGTCAGGCCCGTTAGAGCCCATTAGCTCATGTGGGCTCTTGCGCAAAGAAGTCGGTCGCTTTCTTAAGTCAACCCTTTGGAATTGGATCCACAATTCAAGTCAACCTCATTCCTCAGTCACAGCCGTTGATTCACGAAGATCGATCATCTCAACAAAAAAAGGAAAGATACGCAATCTCTCTCCGTAGCTCGCCGGATCTCCGTTGTCTTCTCCGTCTAGGCTCTCTTCACACTCCCCGGCTCGTTCAAAGCGATCGTCTACCTTTTTCTTCAATTCCCCCCTTTCATCTATTGGTTTTTAGGGTTTCCCAACACGATTCGGAAATTTACCCAAGCTCCTCTTTCGCTTCTCTCCCCCTTGCAGCTGGTACTATTATCGCTTTCTTTCTTTCACGCTTTCTTTATTCCTATTGTCTGTTGATCATCTTCGATTCTTTTGTTTCTAGGGTTTTTCTTTTAATGGAAACGTCCGGCACCAATCATGACGCCTTCAGGGGAAGAAACTCCATCCTCTCAGCTTCTAACATGATCCAGGCCCCCATTTCTACCTTGTTAGAGTATTCCGGTCTCTTTCGACCACGGACAAGCCCTAGTCAGGACGTGGAACCTGACGATTCTTCTGGAGTCTCCAATGGGGAGGTTGCCATCAGGATCATTGGGAACGGGGAGCAGGATGCCGAAACCGATAATAGTGGTCCTAGGGATGATCCACAGACTCAAGTTTTGGCCTCTGCTACTCCGCTTGATCCCACGGCTGCTGGAGAAGGGGTCTCTCCTCCTGGTGAGTCTGCAGCTGGGGATGCCGCTAATTCACCTTACCAAAGATATGATATTCAGCAGGCTGCACGCTGGATCGAGCAAATTCTTCCCTTCTCTTTGCTTCTCTTGGTTGTCTTTATCCGCCAGCATTTGCAGGGTATTCCTTTCTCTTCTCTTCTCTTCTCATCCCCACTTGTTTATGTCATTTCACTCTTGCTGCTATCCTTCAGGCTTCTTTGTTGCAATTTGGATTGCTGCTGTCATGTTCAAGTCTAATGATATTCTCAAGAAGCAAACAGCTTTGAAGGTTACTTCTTTCTTTCTTTGTCCATTCAAAGTTCGGGATTGTTAGTCTCAAGCATGTCTCTGATATTGATTACAGGGTGAGAGGCATATCTCTGCATTAATCGGAATCTCTATAGCGTTTATGACCCATGTTGTTGGTGTTTATTGGTGGTTTCGGAAGGATGACCTCTTGTATCCCTTAATCATGCTGCCTCCCAAGTCCATACCACCTTTCTGGCATGCCATTTTTATCATTGTGGTGAATGGTGTGTATCTTCTCTGTCATATTGTTTCCCTTGTCTTTTCTTCAGCTATCACCAACAGTCAATCTCTTCTTTATCTTGTCATCAGAAGATATTCCGTTCATGCATTATTCCCTATATGTTTCGATCTAGTTTCCCGTTGGACCCTTATAGTACTTACACATCTTCTACTTGTGTCTATTTTCTTCAGATACACTTGTCCGGCAGGCCTCAATGATTTTCAAGTGTTTTCTGTTGATGTACTACAAAAACAGCAGAGGCCGAAATTATCGTAAACAGGTGAGGAAGATAAATGTCCCCTTAAGCTGTATTCAGTTTAACCTGGCCTGGCTCACTGTGTGTCTGTGTGATGCATAATTTGGTTATTAACTTCTTATGCAGGGTCAATTGCTAACTTTGGTTGAATACTTGATGCTTCTGTATCGCTCTTTGCTGCCTACCCCTGTATGGTACCGTTTCTTCTTGAACAAGGATTATGGAAGCCTTTTCTCCTCTCTTATGACAGGATTGTATCTAACTTTCAAGCTCACTTCAGTAGTTGAGAAGGTAGGTGTTTTTCTAGAATGTTAGCCTCCTTTTTTTTCTTTTTCTGGAAGCTGAAAGGATATTGGCAATGAATATCAGGTTCAATCTTTCTTTACCGCATTGAAGGCTTTGTCACGTAAAGAGGTGCACTATGGATCATATGCAACTACAGAGCAGGTACAGTTTAAGTTCAAGTGTAACTAATGCCTCTTAAGATTCAAGCCCAAACGAGCAAAGAAGTGGCTTTGTAATATGTGCAGGTGACTGCGGCAGGCGACCTGTGTGCCATCTGTCAGGAGAAGATGCACACACCAGTTCTTCTTCGCTGCAAACACATGTTTTGCGAAGACTGCGTCTCAGAGTGGTGAGGTGTTGTGCATATTGCAATTATATTTCTGTGTGAATGTGAATGTTGAAGGAATGTGATTATGATTGGGCAGGTTTGAGAGAGAGAGGACGTGCCCTCTGTGCAGGGCCTTGGTCAAACCAGCCGATCTAAAATCATTCGGTGATGGATCCACCAGCCTTTTCTTCCAGATATTCTGATTCCAACATATACATACAAGAAACTCCCAAGTAAAAAAAAGACCCGATTGCCCACTCACTAGTTTTCTTAGAGAGTATTTATATACAATGCCATTCGAGCTGTGAACGAAAGACTCCACTGATGCCTTGAAGATGTTCGTACAAATGTCATTTGTTAATATATGAAATAGCCTTTCTATATTCGGTTGCGAAAAGAACAGAAACAATCTGATTTCCTTGTGTATATGTTAATGAATGAATACCCGAGTACGACAAGATAAATAATAATGAATTCAAGAAGCTGAAACCACATTTACACACACAGAGCTCTCCTTGATGTTATTAGTGTCAGCAACTAGAAGAATCTCTTCACTTGGAGACTGCGTAGTGGATACAAATGGGTAAACCTGTGTCACCTCTTCACTGCCTTCGTCTATGTACACTACGTCCTGCATCGTGAGCTGGTGGTATTCAACAATCTCCCTCAAGAACCTGTTCTCTCGAGCGTACACCGAGTTCTCATGAGCTAGCCGTGCTTTCTCTGCTAGTAGGCTCTCTAGCTGCAGCCGAATCTGATACAATAGATCCCCAACGGAGTTGTTAGATGGAAATGCTACACACAAGTTTATACATGAGATGACTCAATTCTTTACCAAATCTTCGTCTGCATGGTTGCTGCCTTTCTCACGGTGGTTCTCCCTCAGATGCTTATTCTCTTCTTCAAGCTGAGCACAACGCTCTTTCGCAAATGCAAGATCTGCTTTCATTGTTTTCAGCTCGCGGAGAAGGAGTTTTGCTTTAGCAGCTGTGGCCATAGCCACCTGCAGCTCACGCAAAACAAAAAAACTATCAACAAACAGAGCTTATCATAAATGCCTAATCAACCATCAAGACTGGGGCTTACATCTCGAGAGGCCTTGAGTTGAGTATCATGTTCCACAGGATTTAACTGCTCCGGAGACTTTCTCCATGAGCTGCTTACACCATAAGATTGGTTGTGGTTCTCTTCTTCGCCACCAGTTCCTCTTCGTCTGGTTTGAAGTTTCCGTGTTTCCTGGATTATATCAGCTGTTTTGTTCTCCACGAGTGTCCGGCCTTCCTGGAGAAACAAGGAACAGATGTTAAGGCAATTCAACCAAAAGAAGCGGGATGAGAGAAACAACTCACACCTCAAAGGCTTTCTCAAAAGTGTCACCAATCTGATTAAGAGAAGATGAAAGCTTATCCAGCCCTCGCCGAAGCTTGGGATTGTCCATTTTCTTCATCCCTTCATCTGAGAGGTATGCAAACCGGGACTAGAAACAAAGACCAAACCATGATCACGTCAAATCAAGAGGATGTTGAGCAACTTGAGAGATGATGAGCAAGACAGAACCTGAGAAGCTGTTGAGCTACCATTGGATTTATAATCATCTTCAATAACAGATTTGGCTTTCTGGGCTATGGTTCCCCACAAGCCCTTTGGCTCTGTCTCGTATGCCGTAAAATTCTGCAGAGTACAATCCCCAGAAAACATAGATCAATGGGTGGAGAAAGATGATGAACCGACAACTCCTGTTTAGGCGACCACAAGTTTGGATCAAGGCTATAAGCACCAACACCTACTTAAATCACTATATTCTACCTTTTAATAGTCAAAAGTCATCGGATGCGTCGTCAAGCTTGAGACTTTAAAGAGCGGATCATAAAAAGGAGCAATGAGTTAAAGGTCAAAAGGAGGAACCTTAGATCTGGGTTGGTCAATACCAGGCGGCGATCTCTCCGGCGGAAGGTGATCAGTCTCCTCCTTGAAAGTCGCAAACTTTCCGATCCCTTGCCTTCTCCTATACGCCATATTTAATTTTAGGTTCCAAGTCTCTGTTTTCTTTAATTGTTGCCTTTTTCGGTTTATTCTCCTAGAAAACAATGGTTACAGCTTAGCAAGAGGAGAGACGATTGATAAAAAGAAAGAAAGAAATGATGGATGCGGACCCACGAGGCTCCAGATTATTTAGTCTTTGTTAATAGAAGAGGAGACTCTCTTGATCACTCGAATGGATGGTACACTTCTAAGTTTCTAGGAACAAAATGTTGAGCTTTTATGAAAATCACGTTTTTAGTTATTTTATCAAGATGAGATTTGAGAATAAATGATTTGTGAGTCTACTCAAAGCCAACACTATAAGTTTGGATTTAACATTTATGGTCATCAATTGGAGAATATATTTGGATTTAACATTTTTATTTCTTACAAATGAACAAAAATCATCCATTTTCGAAAAATTATACCAACACTAACAAGTTTGTAGACGAGGGGAGAGAGCAGAGGCGTTGCAGTAAGCGATGGCTGCGTTGAGGGAATCGTCCGTTAATGGTTCCTTGTTGTTATTAGTGTTTCCTTTGCAGTAGAATTGTAGGGAGCTCTTGTTTCGTCGTCGTCCATGTATAACTTGGAGGACCCATTTCTCTCCCACGTTCACTTTCTCTCTTATCACTCCCACTATACTCAAACACCCCAGTTTCATCATCAACCTCGTCACGCTGCTGTACGCAGAGAAGCAGCCAGAGGCCGATGAGAAGATCAATGTCGCGGCATGAATTTGCTTTTCATTATTGGGAGATGGAGAAGAAGATGAAGAGGAGGAGGAGGAAGAAGCAGAGATGCAATATATGGCTGCTGGTTTGTTGATTTGTATTTCGATGAAAGACTCACCGTCTTCGTTGCCATCCGAGACTTGATTCATCCATCCCACCCCACTCTCTCCTTGATCCATCCTTACTTTAGTAATACATGGATCACTTATGATGTCTTGCTCCTATATAACTTCCATCATTTATTTATTTGGTTAACAATATAATTATACAGATTCAAATTGATACAGCTGGATAGCAGCTCACAACTCACACCGTACATGTATTTTTTTAATAATCTTCGGACCAAGCCAAAGCTCTCGATGGGATCCGGAGATTAATTAGTGGTATAATCCAATAATATATAGTTTGCACACTGATAATACTCCCCATGAATCATTGATCGCCTAGCTCTTTACGCAATCACATGCATATAGCACATGTCACATATTCTTCCTCGATTTCTTTTCCTTTCTAATTTTTTGGATGAACTCAGTTTAAGAAAACAAACAATTGATGGAACAAGACTTGAAATGTTGTTGATATTTCTTGAGTATGTTTCAAACACAGTTAGATTCAAATTAATATTTCTCAAAAACTCTTCGAATCATTTGGATATGAGTTGACACACAAGATTTTAGTTTTATAAGGATAATATTGAATGAGATATTAGGGTTTTCGAAGGTCTCCCTCGCCACGCCGCCGCTGCAGCCGCCGTTGACCTGAAGATCAAGACGATGGAGAACCACCACTCAACTTCCATCACCGCAGGCTCCTCCACGCCCTCATGCCTTCCCAAAGCCTCGACGCTCCATCGCAGTGGCTCCTCATCCGCGACGTCTCCTCCTCCAAACCCAGAACCACCGCCGCATGCCTGTCGTCCTCCTAGTGATTTTACGGCGAGTCTCCCTCCTGAACCGCCAGACCCACCCGATCTATCGGAAATTTCTCGATCTGCCCAGATCCGTTTATCGCAGTGTATCTGTCAAGACCCTCGGAGTTTCTCACCGGTGTATCCGGCGGTGAATCCATGGTACAACCCCTTAAATCCACCTCCGGTGGTGTCTCCCTCCACCTCGCCGAGATTCCACACTTCCTCCACCGCATCTGATCTCCTCCTCGCTGTCTCGCTGGTGTTAACCGCGATTCCACCAATGACAAACCCATCCCGGCCGGAAAGCTCCTTATTCCCACCGATGTGCCGCCTCTCCGACCAACCATTTCTCTCCGGCGAACCACAGCCCAGCCGCCACCTTTCTCTACCACCTAAACCCTATTTTCCTCTCCACTTTACCTTATGGGCCAAGCCCAAACTGTTTGTTAGATTTTCTGATCAAATTAGAAAAGGTTACTCTGTGGTGGGCCTGGGCATTTTGGCCCACATATGTGGCTGGAAATCCACTATCCTCCTCCTCCTCCTCTTTGTCGAGAGAGAGATCGATCGTCCATACGTGCGTCCACCGGCGGCAAGGTACCGTATCCTGTTCTCTTGGTATTTGTTCATTCCCGTAGATGTATTCTTGTGTAATGTGGCTAGGAATATTGTCTCGGAATTTAGAATGAATTGGACCTTGCTTAATTCGATCATGAAATTTGCTTTAAATCCAAGACCAGTAGGGTTATGGTGGCTTTTTCAAGTGTGTAAATCCAAAATCAATGTGATTATGGTGGCCAAAGACAATGAAGTTTTGACGATTAGAGCAACTTTGTCTCACGTCACCGATGAAGATATAAGGATTTGTTCGGTAAAATCCGACTCTTTACAGTTTATCAGAGCCAGCTCATATGGTTCGTCCGCTTTCAAGCATTGTGGATTCTCCACGATATCTCGGGTCCTCCCAAGAACCTCGAGTCTATCCTCTTTAGTTTTATCGGCAATTGTTGTTTTTGATTGTGTTGCAAATGCTTCTTTGTATGCTTTTGTCAAGAACGATTAATGATGATATCAAAACCCTTTGATTGACAAAAAAAAAAATAAGGATAATATTGAAAGAAATATTTATCTAATGCACAAAATACATCTACCAAGAGAATAGAGGGACACTAATTTGATATGAACATACAATCTCTGGGGTTGGGAAAAAGAAATCATTATTGTGTAAATAAATAGGAAACAAGTTTTGTGTTTGTTTGACAAACATTAAACTTGTTAAAAATGATCGTACATGTCTCTGTCACTTGCAAATTCCACTAAATTATGGGCCATTTCATATTTATACAGCCCAAAGAAGGACCATTATAATAAAGCCCAATTGGTTCCGGCAACATGTCTACTTGGTTCCTGTAAAGTGGAAAGGCAGAGAAGAAGAGTGGGAGTAGTGCGGTGAGGAAAGAAGATTGGTTGTCGTCTCCGATTAGCAATTAGGGTTTAAAATCTGAAATCGGTTGAGAATGAGATCCTTTCCACTGCCCTCTACCTTCTGAGAATGGGCAACTGCGGTACTAGAGACGAGGCTGCCGTCTTCACTCCTCAAACTCAAGGTGGCTCTCTCTCTCTCTCTCTCTCTCTCTCTCTCTCTCTCTCTCTCTCACTATTTCCCTCCATTTTTGCCTGATCTCTCTTCTCTCTGTTCCCCTGCCTCGCAGCCCAACAGCTCCAAAAGAAGCACTCCCGCTCCGTCTCAGATCTGAGCGATCCATCCACTCCTCGCTTCCAGGACGACTCTCGCTCTCCTCTTTCGTACGCCCAGGTCATCCCCTTCACTTTGTTCGAGCTTGAGACCATCACCAAGAGCTTCCGCCCCGACTATATCCTCGGGGAAGGCGGCTTCGGCACCGTCTACAAGGGCTACATTGATGACAATCTCCGCCTTGGCCTCAAGTCTCTCCCTGTAGCCGTCAAGGTCCTCAACAAGGAGGGTCTTCAGGGCCACCGTGAATGGCTTACCGAGGTCAACTTCCTCGGCCAGCTCCGTCATCCCAACCTCGTCAAGCTTATTGGTTACTGCTGCGAGGACGATCACCGTTTGCTTGTTTATGAGTTCATGCTCCGAGGCAGCCTTGAGAATCACCTCTTTCGAAGTAACCCTCCACACCCTATTTTCGAGAAAACTACACATTATTACTACTCTGGTCTTGCTCCTTTATAACTCTCCAAATCGCCATTTTCGCTCTTCAGAAACCACAGCTCCGCTATCTTGGTCTAGAAGGATGATGATTGCTCTCGGAGCTGCGAAAGGGCTTGCTTTCCTCCACAACGCTGAAAGACCTGTTATTTATCGCGACTTCAAGACTTCCAACATACTGCTCGACTCGGTACCTATTTCTTCTTTTCTTTTAGTGCTGCAAGATGTTCCGCAACTAATATGCCCTTGCTTGGGCTGAACCTGCAGGACTACACAGCCAAGCTTTCAGATTTTGGTTTAGCTAAGGCAGGGCCCCAGGGTGATGAAACCCATGTATCAACTCGAGTGATGGGTACTTATGGCTATGCTGCCCCAGAATATGTGATGACCGGTAAGACACATTATTTAGGGAAATGTATCCCCTGCATACACAGTCTTGAACTAGCAATGTGTTATTTTAACCCGGTCTGGGATGACAGCAATAATCAACTGTTTATTTAGAGGTACTTGTTAACTGAATGTGGGAGCTCGCTTCAAGTGTTTAAACTTATATTCCCGTTTCAGCTTGTGTTAATCAACATATTCGACTATGGCGTTTGAAGGCTTCTATATGCAATTTCAGTTTCCCTACATTTATTTGGAGCAACACAGTCTCTCTCTTTTTGCCTGATAATAAGTGTGCTTAAACCATTACAATTTACACAAATACACACTGACTTGACTCTATTACAAATGAACAAGGACACCTGACGGCCAGAAGTGATGTCTACAGCTTTGGAGTTGTGCTACTAGAGATGTTGACTGGAAGAAAATCAGTGGACAAGACAAAACCTAGCAAAGAGCAGAACCTGGTTGATTGGGCTAGGCCGAAGCTGAATGATAAAAGAAAGCTGCTGCAAATAATTGACCCAAGGCTGGAGAACCAATACTCTGTCAGGGCAGCTCAGAAGGCATGCAGCTTGGCATATTATTGTCTTAGCCAGAACCCAAAAGCTAGGCCATTGATGAGTGATGTGGTTGAGACATTGGAACCTTTGCAGTGTACAAGTGATGCCCTGATCCCTGGTGCAACAAGTGCAGCAGGAGCTGCGTTTGCAATGGGAGGGGTACCTGATTACAGAATGCACCGAAGGTTTGCAAAGAACGTTGGGCCTGGTGCCATTTGCAGGTCATCAAATCCAAATTGTTCACCGGGTGGACTTGCAGCATGCAGAGTGCGGTGACTAGTGTCAAGTGTACATAGTGGGTTTGATGTGTCTCTTTTTGCGTAATTTTTCAGTCTGGTTGCTAAAAATCATTTCAAGTTGTTTTTGTTGTTGCTGTTGCTGCTGTTTATTGCCACTTTAAAGTGCTGATCTGTCTAGAGTCTTGTATGATTATGTTTGAGCATGGTTCTCATTTAATTTCGCACTCTGATATGCTGCTTGTATTAGCCTTGACATTTCTAGTGTAAGCAGCATTGGGTTTTCTAACAAGATCACACATGTATGTGAATGGGAAGTGAATTTAGTGGACTTAGGAATCACGAGGAGTAGTGGATGTTGTTGGTCTTAGCTGTGTATGATTGGACTTTAAGGGTATCTGGAGGAGTGACCCACTAAACCCACTCTCACATTTAACTCTTTTTATCCACCACACAGATCTTGGTATCAC
The DNA here is from genome assembly GCA_963576765.1 of Draba incana. Classification (NCBI taxonomy): domain Eukaryota; kingdom Viridiplantae; phylum Streptophyta; class Magnoliopsida; order Brassicales; family Brassicaceae; genus Draba; species Draba incana. The sequence goes on along the minus strand of OY755205.1, from coordinate 8,482 downwards.
CTAGCCAGCCTTACCTTCATCTTGGCTCGGGAGAAGTATGGCGTCTAGCGCGATTTTGTTAGTTTTGTTTGCAGCAATTCTGGTTACGAGCCATGGGCAAGGTGAAGATTATTATTTATTTTTTTTGTCTACTAGTAGTAGGGAAACTCATCTGGTGTGATGTGCAGGAGAAAGGTGGGCAGTGGAGGTGGAGGGGAAGATGGAGTATAGAGTATGGAGGAGGAGAAAGCTGATGACGCCATTGGAGCTGTGTTTGGAGTGCAAATGCTGCTCCTCTGCCACTTGTGCCACCATGCCTTGCTGTTTCGCCATCAATTGCCAACTTCCCAACAAGCCCTTTGGAGTTTGTGCTTTTGTTCCCAAGTCATGCCATTGTACTTCTTGCGAATGATTCCTCGGAAACTAGTTGATTGTAAGAAATTGTATCCTAAATTCAGAGTCAAATTCATCGTCATATCAATATAATGAAGGAACTAAACGATTCATTCCCTTGAAATACATATATATTCTTTTCTGAGTAATAAATATATAAAGGCCCAGTGGGCTTATTTGGGTGGCCCATTTGGAAAGATGCCGAATATGCCTTGTCGTCGTCCAACTCTTTTCGTTTAGACTTGTCTTCGCCGAGAGAGAGAGAGAGAGAGACTTGGCGGTCGCATGGAGTATTAGCATTGAGTAGATCGCGCAACGATTTTGAAAATGGCGTCGACGGAGGGCCTTGTGCCGATCACCCGGGGTTTTCTGGCTTCATACTACGACAAATATCCGTTCCCTCCTCTCTCCGACGACGTTTCTCGGCTTTCTTCTGACATCTCTTCGCTTATTCAGCAACTAACCGTCCAATCTCCCCCTTCACAAGGTTATTATTCCGATAGTAGCATCAATTTCAATTTCGAATTTCCTCATACAATTTTGTTTGTCATGGTTCTCTTTCTAGGGGAGACTTTACTGATTGACGAAGCTAACCGGCAGCCTCCTCACAAAATTGATGAGAATATGTGGAAAAATCGGGAGCAGGTCGAGGAGATATTGTTTCTTCTGCAACCATCTCGTTGGCCTCTTCAGGTGAATCTTTCTTTCCTTTTCTCCGACTACAACAACTCACCCTGCTGCCTCTGCCTCACTTATTATCCCTTTGTTTTGTTTTTGCTCTCAGCTTCGCGAAGATGCTGAATTCTCTTCCATTTTGCGGCATCTCAAGGACTCTTTTGATAACGCATTAGCTGCTATGATTTCCTTCCAGACCAAAAATTCCGAGCGCGTATTCAGCACAGGTTAATTCCACTCTGTTTTACATAGAAGGAACCATCCTCATTTGTTTTTCTACTCTACTCTACTCTACTCTACTCTACAGTTATGACCTACATGCCTCAAGATTTCCGGGGAACACTCATCCGACAGCAGAAGGAGAGGTCAGAGAGGAACAAACAGCTGGAGGTTGATGCCTTGCTTAGCTCTGGAGGGAGCATACGCGACACATATGCTCTTCTTTGGAAGCAGCAGATGGAGAGGTGAACCTGCCTCTTTCTCATTTCTTAATTGATGCTGCTGGCTTTCACCATTATCCATTTCTTGACTTTTTTTTTTTATAGGAGGAGACAGTTGGCTCAGCTTGGCTCTGCGACTGGTGTCTACAAAACCCTGGTCAAGTACTTGGTTGGGGTTCCTCAGGTTGGCCTACCCATCTCTACTCTTTCTGCCACATAATTTTCTTTTCCTTATCAGCCGATAGTCCTCATACTCATGCGCTTATGCCATATGGCTTGTCCATTCTTGCATACCTTTCCTTAGGATTGATTTAGCTTTTCCTTTTATACCTTGTAGGTGCTGTTGGATTTTATTCGACAAATAAATGATGATGATGGGTATGTTCCATGGTCTCATTTTAAAAAGTCAACGAGTGCTTGCTTATGGTGGCACAAGATTCTGGTTGCATAAGAAATTTTAACTCACATAATTGATATTTCATGTAAAGGCCAATGGAAGAACAAAGAGAACGTTATGGACCTCCTCTATACAGTCTCACAAAAATGGCCATGACAATCCGTGTTTTCCTAACACTTCTGTTGGAAAGATATGATACCTTCAAACTGTAAGATTGCCTTATATTCGCACAAGTCAATAATCTTCAAGCTTGTTTTGTTCATGAAATAACTTTCCCATATAGAGGTATTAAGACTTTATTATATTTGAGATGGGCAGGAATAGAGATCAAATGAATCTCCTGTCTGAAGCTGCTATTGTCTACACATCTGAGTTTGAAAGATTCGTCACATTTATCAGGTACCATCTTCATCTCTAGGGGATTGGTCTTGGATTGCTATATCTACTTTTTAGTTTAGGTTGCTGCTAATGTACTGGATAACACAAACATCAGGGGAAAGTTCTCTTTTTGAAACTATCTTGCTGCAGGACAATTTTCTTGATGTCTAGTTTAGGAATTGTTGCTTTGTTTCCTTTTGGTAGTTATCTGGTCTCCTTATCCGTTTTTGGCCTGTTAAGATTGTGGATACTATTGTGGATACCTGTTAAGCTTTAGACATTCTCTCTTAATTAATTAGTTTTGTGTTAATGTTTCAGTTTTATTCGGATTTTATTAAAATTTTATTTCCACAGTTCCAGCAGTTGTTAAGTTAGACGTCTTTAGGCATTGCTTTCTTGCCACTGAAGAACGATAACGTGTTACTTTGTGCTTTTCCAGCGATGTATTTGCCAATTCCCCCTTCTTCATTTCAGCAGATACGGCTGGCATTTTGGGCTCCAGGTTAGCTTCCATCATTCACAACATTTTAACTTCATATCACGATTTCTAACTCTAAGAGTTTGTACTTCTTAGGGAAAATGAGGAGTACAAGGAGATAATCGTTCAAGCTGGTAGAACTTATGAGGTAATATGTCCTCCTCAGATGCTCTTGTTTATTGATGAAACTGAATGTTTTGCCATTCTAAGACTCTTTACCCTAGTTCCGTCTGAAATTACCCTGTTCAAAAAATGAAAGTGATGTTGATAACAACAGTGTGTGGCATTCAGATTTTCTGGTGGCAAACAGAAAATTCATGATAAGCACTTGCGTTAGAGGGGCGCAAGTACACCTATGATATATTATATCCCTGATTGATTTCGTTCTTGTTATTTCTCTAGGTCTCATTGATGGTGGAATCTGAAAATTCATATATTGCTTGGGATTTCTCCTTGATGCAAGGCAAGATAAACATGGTATTGCTTTACTTTTTGAACCGTTGATCTGTTTCCCCATCTTGTAACTTTAAATCATTTGATCCTTTTGTCGCTTGGTTTTGCTTCCCTCTTCAGAATATGTTTAGAATTATTGGGGCGTCTAATTTGTTTTCTCGTAGGAGCAGCAGTAATTGTTCAAGGAATCATGAAAAATGTGTTTTTTTGTGTGTCTTTGGATTGCATGTCGAGAGCATCACACATCGGCTCTATCTGCCCGATATCAGATTTACATTTGTGTTTCTCACTGTCTCTGCAAGAATCTGATTATCTTTGTTTTCACACTTGGTTTACAACCTATCTTTCGCTTTGATGAATATTTCATATGAAAAACGGACATAAATTGTTGAATCTTGACATAGGATGGAGTCTAAGGTAGGTTATCACCTTTTGTGGTTCGTCCTCTGTATAATTCCTATTGTAATTTTCCAGGATATCGGATTTAGCGTGGAGTATATAAGCGCTTCAGGAGAAAAGACTGTGAGTGTGCTCATTTGTTTCCAAACTGTTGTTAAGTTTTAGCAGCATTTAGTACATACATTATCTCACTTTAAAGGTATTAATTCAACTAGGGGTGATTGCCAATTTTCTTATTGCAGCTGATATTGCCTTACCGTCGGTATGAAGCTGACCAGGTGAGTGGCCATGTGCATATGTGGGGAAGCTTATGTTTGTGTTACAGTTATTGCGCAACTGTGTTGTTTAATGTCATCGTTTTGGGGGTCCACTGGCTATTTCTACAGGGCAACTTCTCTACGCTAATGGCAGGAAACTACAAACTTGTTTGGGATAATTCATATTCAACTTTCTTCAAAAAAGTAAGTGAGAGTTACATTTTGCGGCAAAGTGAATCAACATCCTTTTTCTGACCTCCTTTTTTCACTGCTTCCCCATTAATGAAGGCCTTTTTTTGTTCTTCTTGTGAAATAGACTCTTCGATATAAGGTGGATTGCATACCACCAGTAGTGGAGCCGTCGAACTGAAAGTGGATTATAGCTCGTGGTTTGTTTGTACAAGGACAAAACTCTGAAGCCCTTTGAAAGACATCAATGGAACTTCATAAATATCTGTTGCGACCTTGCACAGAAATATATTACTATATTGTTTGCATTACTTTAATATCATTGCAAAGGAGCAAATGAAAAGTGGGTTGGAAGGGGTATACTCTTGTTTGCCTTTCTGTACTTTGTTCATTACATAGTTCATACGAATGGTGAGAGAATCTACATGAATTGGCATATCAGTAAAAAAACCCTTTCTTTATTAGAAGTTAGAACCGGGGAACTTGCTCTTGGAGTTGCATTACTCACATGTGCCTTCCTCAAGAGTGGCTCACTTCTTGATCCTCTTTCAGTCGATAATATGTTCTATCATTTTCAACCAAGTTGAGGTATAATGGAAGTTAGGAGGGTCACCGAACTCCATTGAATACACCACAATAAGGTGATGTTTCTCATGGCACAAATCATTGCGATTACGATCTTTTAGTTTTGAGTTAAACATGTATATTCTTTTAGGAAGAAATTAAACCAATTCTGATCATACTATATCTTAAAGAAGTATTCATCACGAAATTTCGAAACTCAAAAGGTGAGTCTACAAATTTCCTAAAATTAGTACATTCCAACCATATTACAAATAAATAATAAATTGTATCCAAAGTAGAAACAAAAAATATTCCAAATTAGGACAATTATAAAACTGCAAGAACTTCCCAACCTCAATAATCCGAACCATTATTATTAGTGTTGTACAAGAAAATCCGCTAAAGGGTTATGAAAAACGGAACAACAAGGTTATGAAACTAGAGAACCTTTTCTCCCATGGCGTCTTGAATCATAGTTGTGTCTCCAGACATTCTCCTAACGACTTCTCTTGTATTTGTCTCGGTATTGAAGAAGCCATTGTCTTGTCTCACTATATAGTATTCAAGTATAGGATTCAAATTCTTGCGGATCAACGTTCCCCAGCCACTATCCACATGAGACCTCTGCATACGAACCAAAATCATGTCTCAACTTGATCTTATGAGTCATGTGTGACTAGAAATTTTCATGGTAACAAAACAAGGCATGTCTGAGTTGATTACTGTAATTCCATTAATTTTAGTTGGAGTTTGTAAATTCATATGAGTCTTAACATTTAATACAACCGATAAGAAGTAACTATTGAACTGAAAATGCATGATAAAAACAGGCCTTTGGAAATCGAGAAACTTGTTGCTATTTGAGGACAGAGCGTACTCAGAAATAGAGGTGGTCTCCAATCTTTGACACACGAGCATGGCAAGATGCACATGGTCTCCTACCTGCTGTCTCGGGCAAGGGATTCTCCCGTTCGAATCACCACCCCTGCCTTAACCACAGTTCAATCCTCTGTTTTGTTGATGCCGCTTGGAAGGCTCCATCTCTAGAGTACGGCGCAGGATGGATTTTCAAATTCACAAAGCAAGGTTACCTTGCTCCAAGGCTCTACTACATTTCGTTCTGTGCATTCAGCACTTGTAGGCGAAGCTTTGGCTCTAAAAGCCGCTATATACGCAGCTAGGACCGCAGACTTCAGAGATCTTTGTATCTTCTCGGACTCCCAAACATTAATCACTCTCCTCAATTCGGGGAAGGTGGTCAATGAACTGAATAGCATATTAGATGTTTGATGAGCTCATATTCTAAACCCTAAACCCTAGAGTTCATTAGAGACCTCTATAACACAATATATAGTAGAAATAATTTATTTTCAAAATTACATACACTTTCATTTGGTTTTTTAAAAATTAAGCGAAAACGTTTAAAATTTCGTAGGTGTACCTCTTTGAGTTTTGACCGATTTCACAAATTTTTAAATTTATGTCTATAAACTTCATAAGAGACCTCTATAACACATGATATAGTAGAAATAATTTATTTTCAAATTTAGATACACTTCATTTAGTTTTTTAAAAATTAAGCGAAAACGTGCAATCGGTTTATGTTTCTAAAAATTCGTTAGAGACCTCTATAATACATCATGGTATAGTAGAAATAATTTATTTTCAAATTTGGAATCACTTCATTTGATTCTTAAGAATTAGGCGAAAAATGTTAAAAAATTCGTAGATGTACTCCTTTTTGAGTTTTTTCACAAATTTTTTAATTTATGTCTTTAGAGTTCATGATAGACCTCAATTATACATGACACAGTAGATTCACTAGTGGTTTCCATAATTCTGTCTTTTCATTTTGTAACAAGACAGTAGTTCTCTCCGTGAACCATATGTAGACAAAAAACAACTTTGTTTACAACCCTTGAACATTTCGGCACAAATTATACACATAACAAGAATTCTTGTATCCAGCGATAATATTCTTACATTACCTCTGCAAAATCAAAAGAAGAAAAGAAATATCAGGGCCCTCAATACCGAGACAAAAAAAAAAATCACGTTTCAGATTAATGTTAGAAAGGAATGTTTGAAAATCGCATTTTCAGAAAGCGTTTCAAAATTGCGTTTGAAAATCGCGTTTCTGAACGGCGTTTTAAAATCATGTAGGGTTAAGGGTTTAGGGTTTAGGGTTGAGGGTTGAGGGTTGAGGGTTGAGGGTTGAGGGTTGAGGGTTTAGGGTTAAGGGTTTAGGGTTTAGGGTTGAGGGTTTAGGGTTGAGGGTTGAGGGTTGAGGGTTGAGGGTTGAGGGTTGAGGGTTGAGGGTTGAGGGTTTAGGGTTTAGGGTTTAGGGTTTAGGGTTTAGGGTTTAGGGTTTAGGGTTTAGGGTTTAGGGTTTAGGGTTTAGGGTTTAGGGTTTAGGGTTTAGGGTTTAGGGTTTAGGGTTTAGGGTTTAGGGTTTAGGGTTTAGGGTTTAGGGTTTAGGGTTTAGGGTTTAGGGTTTAGGGTTTAGGGTTTAGGGTTTAGGGTTTAGGGTTTAGGGTTTAGGGTTTAGGGTTTAGGGTTTAGGGTTTAGGGTTTAGGGTTTAGGGTTTAGGGTTTAGGGTTTAGGGTTTAGGGTTTAGGGTTTAGGGTTTAGGGTTTAGGGTTTAGGGTTTAGGGTTTAGGGTTTAGGGTTTAGGGTTTAGGGTTTAGGGTTTAGGGTTTAGGGTTTAGGGTTTAGGGTTTAGGGTTTAGGGTTTAGGGTTTAGGGTTTAGGGTTTAGGGTTTAGGGTTTAGGGTTTAGGGTTTAGGGTTTAGGGTTTAGGGTTTAGGGTTTAGGGTTTAGGGTTTAGGGTTTAGGGTTTAGGGTTTAGGGTTTAGGGTTTAGGGTTTAGGGTTTAGGGTTTAGGGTTTAGGGTTTAGGGTTTAGGGTTTAGGGTTTAGGGTTTAGGGTTTAGGGTTTAGGGTTTAGGGTTTAGGGTTTAGGGTTTAGGGTTTAGGGTTTAGGGTTTAGGGTTTAGGGTTTAGGGTTTAGGGTTTAGGGTTTAGGGTTTAGGGTTTAGGGTTTAGGGTTTAGGGTTTAGGGTTTAGGGTTTAGGGTTTAGGGTTTAGGGTTTAGGGTTTAGGGTTTAGGGTTTAGGGTTTAGGGTTTAGGGTTTAGGGTTTAGGGTTTAGGGTTTAGGGTTTAGGGTTTAGGGTTTAGGGTTTAGGGTTTAGGGTTTAGGGTTTAGGGTTTAGGGTTTAGGGTTTAGGGTTTAGGGTTTAGGGTTTAGGGTTTAGGGTTTAGGGTTTAGGGTTTAGGGTTTAGGGTTTAGGGTTTAGGGTTTAGGGTTTAGGGTTTAGGGTTTAGGGTTTAGGGTTTAGGGTTTAGGGTTTAGGGTTTAGGGTTTAGGGTTTAGGGTTTAGGGTTTAGGGTTTAGGGTTTAGGGTTTAGGGTTTAGGGTTTAGGGTTTAGGGTTTAGGGTTTAGGGTTTAGGGTTTAGGGTTTAGGGTTTAGGGTTTAGGGTTTAGGGTTTAGGGTTTAGGGTTTAGGGTTTAGGGTTTAGGGTTTAGGGTTTAGGGTTTAGGGTTTAGGGTTTAGGGTTTAGGGTTTAGGGTTTAGGGTTTAGGGTTTAGGGTTTAGGGTTTAGGGTTTAGGGTTTAGGGTTTAGGGTTTAGGGTTTAGGGTTTAGGGTTTAGGGTTTAGGGTTTAGGGTTTAGGGTTTAGGGTTTAGGGTTTAGGGTTTAGGGTTTAGGGTTTAGGGTTTAGGGTTTAGGGTTTAGAGTTTAGGGTTTAGGGTTTAGGGTTTAGGGTTTAGGGTTTAGGGTTTAGGGTTTAGGGTTTAGGGTTTAGGGTTTAGGGTTTAGGGTTTAGGGTTTAGGGTTTAGGGTTTAGGGTTTAGGGTTTAGGGTTTAGGGTTTAGGG